>OY776294.1:20826971-22217486 GCA_963675345.1 Trididemnum clinides
TTGCTACTCGATTAAATTTGTGTATTTAATGTTAAAATACATCAAGAGAGTTCGCAGGCCGATATCAAAAAGGACTAAATGCTTTTGGAAAATTTACTGATAAAAACCAGGGGCGGATACAGAAGTTCACGAGTCCTAAACTGGTAAAAGTGTTTGCGAATTGATGCAGAAGTCAATTATGGTTCGCATTTTAGCAAAATCCTATCTTATTACCAATTTTTGGAATAATTTTTTATTCTCTTGATGCGTTTATGCGCTAATTTCAATGCCAGAGACCTCTACGCCAATTCGAACGGTGGTGGTTAAGTATTAAATTCTGTTATAAGTACAAATGAAGCATCCTAGATGTTTTGTTTGGAAAATCATTTTATAAGGTAGCCCTCAATAGATCTGAATTTCTAAAAAGTAGACCTGAAACTTCAATGTTTGGTCGCAGGCCACGAGTCACATTTTTGCGAGGGCTGCAAATTTTGGCGTAACGGGCCGCAGGTTGTACACTCCTTGACCTACAGCACCAAAAATTTAGAATAGAGTGGTATTTTTTTCGAAAAAATGTTAGAATTTTAATTTCTTGTAAAATATTCTGGGTTTGTTGACCAGTTATATTTGCACTGAGTAGAAATTTTGACTCAAAAATGTCTTCACCAAAGCAACCGGTTTAAAAAAAACAATCGTCAAAAGAAGTAAATCTTAGAAAAAAATGCAAAGTCTAGACCCACAGAAACTCAATGTGAAAAAGCTCTAGTCAAAGACGCAATTTGGGAGGCTAAGAGAACTTGTCCCTTTCCAACATTATCTAAAGTCATTTGAGCTTTTTTGTGACACCCAATAACTTCATCTTAAAATTTGTTAAAAGTTTCTGCTGTATGCTATGAGCAGACAAATAAATGACAATGGCAAAACAATTCAGGTTGCAATATTGTTGCAACAATCAATACAACAAAACACACTCACTCACAAAAATAATGAAAGGAATACTGTACAACCAATAATCTAACTTGGTAATATTTTGTCAAAATTTTATCCCTATCATGAGAGGCAAACATTCTCTAAACCTTGATCTTGCCCTCGGGTAACTCGAGAGCAACATTACTTAAGAGAGCTGTATTCCATCTCAATGCAAAACCTTGCAACCATTTAAAAGAGGAGGAACTCACAATTGTTACTAACTACCTACCGTACTAAAAGTTTTTAAAAAAACTCATTCAAGCAACAAAAATGGACAACGCCGTTTCTAAAGCTGCCGCTTTACCACCAGAGTTTAACTCAAGGCTGAGGCCAATTAAAAAAATAATCAAAAGAAAATTTTTCTAATGGCATCAATTCGCTAAAATTTTTACAACAACAAAACGTTTTGCCGGGCATCAAATCGTTCTATTATCTGAAGACCTTTTAAGAAAATGTCCATTGGTACCTTCCTCCCAAAATACATAATATAAAATCAATCATGCTCCCAAATACCGCTTAGAGGTAACCAGAAGAAACAAAAAAAGCGTTTTTTGGTTGTTGAATTAACGTTATCGTGCGACCAATGATGTACATCTAAAACTTGAAAGTGTTGCTTTGTTCCCCTTCTAGGCTGAATCAGATGCTGAAGCTGAATCACGTCCGGTATAAAATTTTTGAGTATCAGAACCAGTTGTAAAAGAAAACGACTTTTATTGGGAGAGAGGTTTGCAACCTTTGTCAAATTGAAGATCTTTGATTTTTTACAGATTAATTTTTAGGAGAGTTTTGCTGCCCTTTTTGTGGATTAAAATCTTTTTGTTTTGTTGATCAACTTTTTGAAAGTAATTTTTGTGCTTTTTTTAAACTGAGAGTCTTGTTTTTTGTAATCAGCTTTACTAAAGCACAATTTTTGCTCTTGTTGTGTGGAGGAAAACAAAGATTTTGTTATGTCTAAAGCTGCCAAATCTGGAGTTTTGCCTTCAGATCTTAATTTGAAATACTTTTCGGGCATTCTTGGCTTTTTTGGTGAAGACCTGAGTGATTTGGGGATTGAGCTGCGTAGCGTTGATTTATGGCAGAACAACATGATGGATTACGTGAAGCATATCCCTCAGTAAGCAACGGCTTCGAAAAACAGACTGGAAACATGAAGGATTAGGAGCAAAACCACATTACCAGGATTTAGTCACCGGATGTACCCAAAGATTTCCTCTCAACAAAGAGTGTATGTTTTCCCGAAGTGTTTTAGTTCTCATTTCATAAGTGACGATGAGGAAGAAACTGCTGTAACTAGTAATTATAATAACTAGAGATTCGGGTTTTGGGCTGTTTATTTGTAACTCGTGATCAGATATCAGCTGGTTCTAAGATGTACGTAATTTGTTTTGTTTTTGTGATTTTGCCTAGTGTTTGTTATTACAAGTTGTGAGCAGAGCTAAGTTTGATTTCATGTTAAAAGATCAGTGGTTATTGAAGATACGGGCTTCTCACATGTGATTTATCTGCACGTCTAAACAGCATTTTTTGTTCGTTTGCGACAAAGCAATTTCCAAGTGGCAAAAAATTCAATTAATTTAGGTAATTTTTTCTTGGGGTTTTCTGTTCCTATTTGGATTTTGTTATAAGCCTATATGTGTGTTTTGATCTCATTGGCAATCTATGCTATCTCGAGGCGGTATTTAGAAAAAATTCGGATTCTTGAATTGATCCCAATGCTATCAAAACTCTTGGGTCTGTAGATGCTCCTGAGCGAGCATCTGTCTCAACGCTGCTAACCAAATCTTTCAATTTTTCTCTTTCATATTACTTCCTGGATCTTTATAATCCAGAATTTCGTTCGAGCGTTGGGTTTCTTAGTCTTTTTGCTTTTAGTTGTGTTTGGTAAAACTGCCGTGTTTAGTTCCAATATTGTTCTACCTCACCACGGATTGAAAAGTGAATCATTTTAATTGAGTTTTAGAAATATGAAAAACAAATTATGCAAATACTCTAAGCCAGGTGCATGTTTAAATTTTGATGACGTTTATCCTTTCTCGAAACAAAGCAAAAATGTAGCGCGACACATCCAGACCTGACACCGTGAACTCAATTAATCAAGTAGGAATATTTAGACCTCTCACTGCAAATTCAATCAAGTAAGTAAAAATATCTAGACTTCTTGTTGTAAACTTAATCAAGCAAGTAGGAACATAATAATCGGGTTAGCAGACCGGAAGCCATTTTTAACATCTCATAAAACTTGTTTAGAACGTCATTGATGGATGGAAAACAATCGCCTCTTCCGACATGCTATCGATGAGTAGCATACAGAGGCTATTGTAACTCAAGTGTGTTTCGGAGATATGTCCTATAAAATTATTTCTAAATATTTTCACATTACACAGCTGGCTTCATCAGAATACAAGTTGAAAAAAGCAACTTGGAAAACATTGACGTAAAAAGTACAGCCAGTCAAACATATTTGCTTATACAGTATATAGCCAGTCAACAGTTACTGAAACAAAAAAGAAGTTGACTTTAAACTTGAGTACATCATGTTTTAGGTACAGTTTGTTTTCTAAAGAGTATACTGGTCTTTAGCATGAAGACGTATGCCTTATGGCAAACTGTCAGCAAAACAAATGAATAATGAAATAAGCGAATTGTAATTTATGAACTGCGGAAATTTTGAAAGATCAAATAAAAGTGGTTTTTAATCGAGATTAAGGGCGTAGTTAAGAAAGTTCAAAGTCAAAGTGGAAATCAAAACAATACAATATCCGTGTGTAAAATCAGACAAAAAAAATTGTTTTCCTTAAAAATAGCATAATAAGCCCAATGGCTTCGAGTAAAATATATTTTTAGGAAATCAACGCCCTTTTTAGCCCTACGCCGGCATTGGAACATATTTGCAGCTAGCGTGCCCACACCGAGCTTCTTTATTTAAGAGCAAGATGATTTAGATTTGAGACACAGGGGCTGTGCTTCCCATTCGTGACAATCTTTGATAAATTCTCTCACAAACGTTTCTTGCGTAAAACCAGCACAGCTGCTCAACCGGTGATTTACATCCTGACGTAAATGAAAGGTGAACCTGGCAGAGCCGGCAGGGAAATTATTTTAAGGCGTGTTTTATCGATTTTGATCTCCATTTCCAATTTCTTAAAAACTTTAGGTGCTACTTTTTAAGCTTGAGACTATACCTGCTGGTGCTTGTTTTGGAAGACTTTTCAAGCTTGGGACCACTATACAAAAGTTATGTTTATGAATTGATTGGGTTAGCGGATAGAGGGGAACCCCAACTTCAAAACCGTTTTTGGAAAAAAATTTCCTTTTTTCAAATGTCAAATTTCAGAAAAGCAGCACTACTAGCTCCACATATTTTGAGGAGTAATAATTCCAACAATTTAACTACTCAGTGGCAAATGAGATTGTGTAAGTAGGCTAGCTAACCACCGAAAAGATTCTTGACGCAAAAAAAGTAAAATTATGCCTTAATGTCACGTCGAAATTTTTCACGTTAATCGTTTCTACTTCTTGCGCAATTGGTATTAGTATTTGTTTCAAGAAATGAACATGAGCAGCTTCACTGGTATTGCATTCCGGGCAATCACACTGAGCTTTACCAATAGGAAATGGGATCAAAGCTAACCAAGAAATTAGGCTATGTGCTGATTCTTGTAAACCACAGTGCATAGCTTGAAGCTTTTCATGTTGTACGGCAGCTAGTTTTGTTTCATTATACATGCTTAATTTTTCTTTGTCAAGCTGTCACCAGATCATACTTTTCAAATAAGCTATTGTCTTGTTAATATGACTAAACTTTTCGTTATGATGTTTATTCTTTTTATAATATTTGAAAGTCTTTGTTTGACGAAAACCAGCGATTGGAAAGAGAAATCAATCAAAAGATTGGCCAGAAACGAAGCAAAAACAGTAGTGTCTCCAAATGAAGTCATAACATGAGGGAAAGTGTGTAGAGTTGGAGGTAAATTTTTAGTGCTAGTCAATTAGAAAGCTATTCTTAGCCGATATAGAATACAGTACATTTAGTAAGAACTTCTTTTCCGCTTTGCCAAAGCATTAAAAAGGCCCAATTTTTTTTTCAGCATACCAATACCGAGTAACAAGGAAACGAAGCTTGAACTTCTCTGGCAAGACACCTTTCAATGCGCCACCGCTTATAAGAATTCAGTTATGTTTATTGACTGATAGTGGATAGTTGTAATCGATTTTGTTCCTGTAAAGCTAATCAACACCTTTAAATGCCATTTGTAAATTATTTTGAAAGAGCTACATCTATTGCACGAGTCAACTACATTTGTTTTGGCTGACACTCGTACACAGAGCGATTTGCGTTTCTGAGATGCCAGTAGTAATGGTGTAACCAGAAGCGAAATCACAGTAAGTTGGGCCCTAGGCTAATGTATTTTCGGGCTTTTTCAGTGCAATGGCTGTTTTGAAAGACTGTATACGTGAAAATACACACAAAAAATACGATGACCACATTCTTGTTACATAGTAATCTTTGCGTATGAGTATAGGTATTTACTTGACTTATTGCAAAGAACAAAATCAACTTAAAAGGTAACACCAAAATAAATGTATAAACCATGACCGCCAATTGCCTAAACTATATCTACATTACAAAAATTCTAAGTTTTTAATTCTCTTATTGAAACAAGTAATTGCAATATTAGCTTCCGGGCTTGAATATTGAAACTAATTTTTAGAAGGACCCTTTAATTTCAACGAGATCCGGTCTTCATCTATGTCTGCCAAGTCAAATCCCAATGCTCTTTGAAAATCTGTTTGTCTTTTCCTGCTGAAAAATGTTTAGTATTTGGTATTTGTGTTACCTTACAGAGATTTTACTGGTTACATTACTTGGACTACAAAGGCAATCTGTTGATCTATGAAGGCGTTTAGAGGGTCAAAGGCATTCTACGATGAGTGACTCTAGCAACTACAACAGTCTTAAGAAGGTCTGCTGCTGCTAGTGGTTGCTGAAAGCCATTCTTTTTTAATTTCATAAGTATAAAGTAAACATTTTTGATGGCCTTCCTGGTGACACGTTCTTTAGTGACGCCACTGCTGCTGACAATGTTTTAGATCAAAAACCGACTGATGTCTTCTGGCTAACTTTATGACTTTGCGTTTGGTCCATGGTTCGTCCTACGTTTTAACGTTAGCTGTATTAAATAAACTCGGTTATTACGCCCTCAGCATTATTGTCACGTTATAAGTAGTTTGCTTATTATCCTGTTCTAGCAAGATAATAAAAGCTTTTTTACAGCTGTATTTGATAAGAAATACTCAAACACAAGATGGCTTCTTAATATTTTTAAAAAAATAACAATTGGCCCTGCAACTGATTTCATTGTTGATTCCGCTATTGACTACATTGACTCCCTTTACTCTGAATAGCATCATCACAAGAAAAAAAGAAGGGACAACCATCGCAGAAGATAAGGCAAGAAATACTTCTGTGAAGAAAGCAAGAATATTTGTAATATAGACAAATGAATAGATTACTGATTGATGAACACAAGCTCGGGTAAAGAAAAGAGAATTAAATTTTCATAAAATATTAACAAAAATTTTATTCTATTACACTTAGTTTACGTCAAAGCACTTGAAATCTTATTTTAAAAAGTTTCTTCTGGCTAACATCTTTGGTTTGCTGAGCTTCAGTTTTTCGTTTTTTGATGTTGCTGTTAGTAAATAAATTCCTTTTGTCGTAGTTTGCGTCAACCCTATAGTTGAATTTTGTTTTTATTCTGGTCATGGCATAGCAGTTTTTTAAAAGCTTGTACATCAAACAACTTGTATTCAGACCAGGGCAGTAGATTTGCAAACATTCTTGGGAAAGCCCAAGATATTCATTATGAAAACGTAAGTTTTCCCCAGTTTGGTGTCCAAAGAACATGATGACTGTCTTTACAGATCTATATTTTACATCCGTATATTTTGTCTCCAAAATGACTTTTCTTTTATATTTCTTGCTTGGGTCGTATTGTTGGGACGGACATCATCCTCATATTCGAACTACCTGGAGTCCACTTTCAGTTTAGCTCTTGTAATTTTCACGCTTGACTTTGCATCATTAAAAGAACAGATTCATGAGCTAGTAGTATTTCATTCTGCTGTAAATGCCAGCATGTATGCAATACATCTCACAGTTTGCATTAACTTTAAAAATAAATCAAAAGTGCGCAAACTGCGAACAGCGATCTCAATGCTACCCACGAAATGAAATTCAACGGCCCACAAAAAGATGTGGTGTGTGATCCACGTCCACAGATCGATCACTAGAAAAAAGGTTGTTAGTTAAAAAACTCACCATTAATAAAATCGATCTCCAAAAACACATGCCTTCAAAAAGGTTAGAGCCTAGCTAATAAAAAGTTGACCACCGTAAAAACATTAGCACGATCCTAGTCCATATAGCTAAATATGGAGCTGTTTGCCCTAAAATGGTGTCAGGCAGCATTATGACAAAGCAGTGCCTTATTTTTAGCATTCATTAAAAAAGAAAAATATCCTACGTTTAAAAAGGAATGTCTGGTTAGATCGCCAATAAAAATCAAAATGTTTCAGAGTTTTTTATTGGAAACGGCTTTTATAATATCAAACAAAAAGCTTTTCGATTTTTTTACTCCCATCAGCACTTTTTAAGTAAATGCAGAAAACAACTTGACAACCAAACGTTCTTTGTATCGTTTTTGACTGCTATAAAAGTGCAGTTTTTTGCGAGTTGGTAACTCACGTGTTGGCGTTTGTTTCAGTTAAAATCGTTTTCCTCCCTCAAGAAACACGAATATAAAAAAATTGCCTTCAACTGAGATGTTATCGTAACGTCACCAACCCCTGGTGACATTTAGGGGAGGCGATCAATCATGCCAAGTTTCATGCTGTTACAATATGAAGTTAGGGAATTCTTGCAGGAAGCAGACAAAAAGAGTTGTGCATCACAGTAGCCTATTGGTTTGTCATATACTTGCCCATGACCACTTGGCTACACCTTGATTAGCGGAAACAAAATTGCTTTATAGTAATGCAAGAGGCTAGCGGTGCACTTAGCAAACTGCAGACAGTGACACTGTTTCGACCTATCAGGTCTCTTCAGTGCAGTTTGTGACCGACAATGTTTTAGTTTTCTGTTGTCTGCAAAGTGTAGACATACTCATCTAAACATATATTTGCTGTAAAAGGTCTGATTAGTTTGAAAGTAGCCCAACAATTTGTCGACTCATTTCGAAATTTTATTTAAGAACAACAATCCCGTTGTAAACAATCCAGCTATAACGTCACGATCTGGCCATTTTTCGGAGTTGGTTCGTATAAATCACTCAGTGGTGTTATAATAATTGCTTTGGTCAATGGCGTTGGCAATATGAGAGAGAGAAATGATAAAAACGATTCGTACGCAAATAAGTCTGAAAAACACTAGCATTAGCAATAAACAGAGAAAAGTGAAAAAATGCTGTTCTTGAGATCACCAGGTGTTGATTCCAGCGCAATGGTCATGTTGAAAACTAACAAAAATTAGAGATAAGATTCATTTTTACGTTTTAAGGTCAAATATATTGTCTCCTTTACCATGTAATGTACTGCGCTTGGTTTCTTCAAGTATCGTCTGCTTTTTCAGTTAATTATCTTAATTGTTTTGGGTATACTTTTGTTCACTTTCTAACAGCAATTGGCTTTGGTATACTTCAGTTGGCAATTACTAGCTCAATTAAGAGGTCATAGCTAGACCTACAGTATTCAAATTAGCAATCAATAATGTAATATCTACATTGTTAGTGACACATTTACATATTTATTCCCTTTAAGGCTTTATAAAACTTTACCATGTATGATTGACTTGCAATCGATCAAGAGTATCAGTGGGAAATTCCACAACGCTTGCAATCGCTGCATCGACCGCGCGAACTCGCGACGTTCTTATTTTGTTAATCAACTGGCCTCACAAGCAGGATACCCACTTTCGAGGTTAAAAACAGAAGACTTGGCAGCTATGCCAGCTTCACCCAAGAAACAGTCGTATGTACGAAAACAAAATGTGCTACAAAGTGATTATTTTTTTACAAAACGTCAACCAATTTCCGTTCCAAAACCAAGTGTAACCATATAGGATTTGGGTCAAAAGTGTTTGGGGGCTTAGCGTCTGTTTAGGCTTTTTTTTGTACCGTGGCTCCAGTTTTCCATCTTTGATTTAAGTATGTTTTTTTCACAAATATTCCTTCATTACAGGACTTGTAACCATTTTCTTTTAGTAAGTGGAGAAATAACTGACTGATAAAATTTCATACCCTTTAAATCAAATTTTTTTGGCTCTTCTCAATATCATTCCTATCATAATTGCACCTTCCATGTAACATTAGCTTTGTATTTTTTTTCCACTAAAGGTTGCCATAGCCTGCTATAATTACCGAACTGTGTGCCTAACTTTGAATTCTTCGAGTAGATTTCTAACATTCTTCATACAATCATGTTGGCGTTTCTGTCCAGTGGCCTCACTTGGAAGTGGGTGGTCAACTCAGAGTTTCACTATAATGGAAGGTGACGTTTGTTTAAGGTATTTTTTTTTTAATTCTAGAAAAAAATTTTGGAAAAATTGCGCTAAATTTTAAATTAAGATTTTTCTTAGTGAGAACACTGGTATGTTTCAGTAACATTTTTCTTCAGTAATTGAACTCTTGTTTGCTTAGGTAACATCAGTTTTCAAAGTTCTTGTCTATTAACTTTCCTTTGCGACCTTGCAAAGCAATTGACTAAATTGAAAAGAGTCGTTTCACTGGTGCAGACGAAGTAGGTGTTGTATTAATTTTGTAAAGCTCTTCTTGATTTTCGGGGAACCGTGAAGCGATTCAAGGCTTGAATTCGAATCTTCGAGATAGTGCAGCACTTCAATTGAGATCTGATTCTGTGAGTTTGACCAACAAGACTTTTCATCGTCATCTGACCAACGAAAAAAATTATGTCTGGTTCGGTTGTGGTCTGAGTTTGATTCACTTTCTGTACTCATGTTATCAGCAGCAGCGATCAATTCTTGCTCAAGTCCATCTCTTTTGACATCTCTATTAAAATTGGTTTGATTTTGAAATCAGGATGAGAAACTGTAGCCAAAAGAGTATCTTTCAACATATTATCTCATCATCAGCTTTGGCCGGTCATCTCAGTTGCTAAGTACTAAGTGGAAATTTTAATCCCGGCCAAAACCTCAACCAAACCTAAATTGAAGGTTTTACTGGAGCACGAAACAATAGGATCAGTAATTAATCTTTCCTTTCTTTTGCGATCTTACCTTTCTTTAAGATTTAAATAATTAGTATTTCACTAATTGGTTGGAATGCTTCCTAACCTGAAGTTGACATTTTAAATTATTTTGAAATTCCTAAATTTTCAAATAAAATCAGTTTTTTCAAGTTGTAGAACTGTGTTATTGTTTGGCTGAGTCATAGTATGTCAGTTGTGCTGATGCGAGCGGACTGCATCTAAAGATTTCCATGTCCTGATAACCGTGGCAAAAGTTGGTTTGAATATCTTGCTTGATCAGTCATGAGGCTGATGTGCCAAATTCCAAATTTACGTCACATTTAAGACTTCTTAACAATTTACTCATAACAATGGAACTGTTCAATTACAAGTTACTGTTTTATTTGTTTTATTTGTTTTATTTGCCATATTTATCCTCCATTCACGAGAAAGCGAATTGTATCGCTATACTTTGGACGGGACGTCCGCACTCGCTTGGGAGTTGCCTTTTTCGAGGTTTATGGGCCACCTGTCTTCCACATAAAGGTGGGGCGTCCCGTTAAGTGCCTTGCCCAAGGACACAACAAGCGAACTTGCCGGCTTGTTCTCCACAACCTCCCCTAAATGCCGAGCGCCAAGCAGGGAAGCTGCGGATGCCATTTTTTAAAGTCTTTTGGTATGACTCGACAAGGGGAATGAACCCCAGGTCTACCGACTTATATGATAATCTCAACTTTATTCACAGCCAACAAATACGACCACAGAATAACCATTTACGTCAATAAAACCACAGAATTAATCGTTTATCACACTCAAAAGTTGTTGACCGCTTGCTTCCAAAGCATAAAATTATAACTCTAACCCCGTTCTCAATGCGGCAATTCTTGCTTGCTCATAGCGAGAAATACAAAGATAATTATTATCTGGGCTGCGTTAGGAAGAAATAAATACGTTCCAAACATCTAGCAATACTCCTGTTGGAATCTTCCAAACGTTTTCCCTCGTCTCCCAACATCACATCTACATTATCAGTTAAACCACAAGCCTTTCTTTAGCGCAGAATTACAGCTACAGCGTAACTGCCATTACATTTGTGACCAACTACCACTGCCCTCTAACTGCATGAGTTATCGAACTTGTTAGTACAGCAGAATTGGCCTATGGTGACTTCGGCTACAGTGATATTGCGCGCATAGCATCGTCTTGTTGCCAAGTCCCGTTTTTAAAACATATGTTTTACATAGAACTGACGTCGCCTATAGTGACTTTGTGCATAGGAACACCTTCATTACAGTGGCACCGCATTCCTGTCCCTTGAGCAAAAAAAATTGCACATGTGGACACTCATAGGTTAGGTGCACAGCAGTAACGCAAAACGAGAGAGTAGCCACAACATTTTATTGTATGCATTAGTCAGGCGAACAAAAGCCTATTGAATAGGTTTTGTTTTTGTGACGTCATAAAGTGCGCTGTTCTGGACTGCAGGTTGCTGGGCTAGTTATAAAGCAAAGTTGTTGCGTTTTTGTAATTTTAAAAAACTGCGTTTTAAGCTGGGTTTATTGGTACAGTGCATAGGTACAGTGCATAGGCATACTGTATTGGTCGATTAAATTGCTCAAAAATGTCACAAAAGAAAAGATTGACATTTGCCTATAGCGACACTTTTTCAAAGGTTCTTTTAGGTGCCACTAGCGGCATTTCTACGGTATAATCTTTCATCACCAGTAACCTGCTTGCTTGCAATAAACCCTGAATTTAGTTAAATAACCACGCTAAACTACACATATAAATACTGAAGCACTAGTACGGTATTTAACTTCTCATTTACCAGCTGTCTGCCAATATCAGATGCAGTGAGCAGCCAAATAGCAGAAATCTTTTCAAGTTGGCCACTCCTAACATATGCAGCCGTCAATTCAGGTAAATTGAACTGTTTAGTTTTCCCGGTCAAATAAAAGCAGTTGCTTTCTCATCACCGAAGTATTATACCGTCATCGACTTTTGTCATTTAGACAAGCACATTGTCACGCAAAAAACAGAAAAATCGAAAGACAAAAAACTCAAAAAATCGACATACGGTATTTTAAATCTTTTAAAATATAAAATGCCTTACCAAAAAAGTATTTCAATACAAATACGAAATGCGCACTCAACTAATGTATTTCAATACAAATGCAAAATAATGCTTTCTGTGTCTGAAATAAATATTTGCATTTTAAAAACAAAATACTACCAAGTCTGAAATTTACTTATCAGTCGCCACATCACTAATCTACCCCAGATGCTCTCACTTGAATGCATTGATGTCACCAAAACTGTACTTACATAAAGAATGAAAGAGATGTTAAATTTCTTCATTCTTTTCCAAGACTGCAAATCCTACTTTTTTAGTTTTTTCATATTTGTGCTTTGCTGCAACTTCAATGGTAACTTTGGTAAGACGATATAGGCATTTTGCTGACGTCACTAGGTTGTTAGACGGATTTTTTAGCCTGTGCTAATATTTTCAACAAGCGATCTGCGCTTTTTAGTTTCATATAACTACAAATGATTTAGCTGCCTGGTTCAATGAATTTACCTTCTGTTATTTCGCAAACCTTCCGCATAATCTATAATGATAAGTTTTTTTGCCACCACATTCATATAGTATATGGAAATAAATTGTCACCACATATTAGCTATATTTGACTGATTTTATCTCCCACTTGCAAATTTGTGAGTAAGGCATTGTACCATCCATTTGACCTCGACAATAAACCATAAATGTCAGCTTCATACGCGTTTGTGAGCTGCCTCTTTGAAAATAAAAGTCTTTGCCTGAATTTTACTCAAAAAAAACGCTTGTTTTTGTTGAAATTTTGCAGATTTTTAAAAGAAACTTTTACTAAGTCACTAGTTTATTCTTCCGACCCCCATCATTAAGTTCTAGATATGCCACTGTCTCTCCCCAAAGAATGCCATAAGCTGCAATACAACGATTTGAATCTTCATATAAATCATACCACGTTAAACGTTCCCTTAACTCAAATTCTCATAAATATTTTTCAAGTATCGCTGTACTTTTATTTTGGTTCTACCGTTACCGCGCTACCGGGACTGCAGGACTTTTTCAAGCCATGTTCCTTAATACCGATTGTCCACCTTTGAGCACTTATAGCAGCAGCCACAAGGATTACGAAATGTAGAATACGCCATTTTTGTTGACCTAGAATTTGGTGTCAAATAGGTTTACGCCGGATGGGAAATTAGTGTCAAAAGAAGAAGCACTTGAAGTGGTAGTCGAACATATTTCCAGTTACGCTGTGAACTACTTTCGCTCCATCTATTCAACATGGCGTACGTCAAAGAAACATAAATAAGTATTGAAGAAGACGACACGCGGAATATTCTTGTGGAGAAAGCAAGGATAATACAAACAACTAACTAGATTACCGAACAGTACAGGCAAAGGAGGGGTTTTAAACCTTTATAGAATAAAAAAATTTTTGCATCTTTCAGAATTAGACTTCATCTAACCACGTGAAGATCTTACATTAGGTTTTTTCCCTAGAAACTACTTTTAGTTTTGCTGCATTTATTTAGTTTTGCTGCAAGTGTGATTGTTTTTTTTGTTTTCTGCTGCAGCTGGTGGTAAATATTCACATTCTGGTGTTGTTTTACGGCCAGTCTATGTTGATCTTTGTTTCTAAGTCTTGTCACAGCAGCCTTATGAATTATTTATGAACGCTTGTTCATCAACCAATCGGTATTCAGACTCATACAGCGATGTAGAAGTGGTTGAAGTGCCTTTAATTAAATATCAATCTTGAATGCTTTTATCGCCTGGTAGATTGATTAAAAAAGTTCTGCGATGTGATCTCACATTTTTAAAACGGTTTATGCGGCACAGTAGTCCATGTTGTTCTATTGTTCTCTAATTTGGTGAAAGTCGGAATTTCGACTCTATGTTGCTTTGCTCAATAGTGCTTTTTTTAAAGGAAAGATTTGTTGTAAGAACTTGAAGGGGGTCAATTTTTTAATCTATATCTCAAACTCAGCTCAGCCAGTGGTGTAAAACGTAGTTTGAAATTGTAATCAAGTAAAATTATAGTTGCTGGCGGTGAAACTACTCGAAGTCAAGTAGAAAGTACTGACAAAGAAATTAATCAAGTAGAAGTAAAAAAGTGGTGATCCTCAAAGTAATCAAGTAAAAATAGCATAACAAATATTAATGTATCAACTGCGCGCTCTTGCTGATGATCACTTGTGCTGTAGAGGATGTCCATTGAACTCTCAATCGATAGATGATGAGATCGATTTTCAGCCATCGCGCTATTTATGTTTATGTCTATGTTCGGATGCGATTGCAAGAAAATTATCATCCAAGTAAACTATAAAGTCACATTTTCAAGTCTGTTATTTGAAATATTTTTGTAGCTCTTGGTATCAGCACAACATCACGGAAAATTATGAATTTTAGTGGAAGTGCTTAAAAAAGCCAGGTACAACTTGTTTAAACGTAACTACAACAAGCAACATAAGAACGGAGCACATTTTTTGAAAATTTTGTAATATTTAGCAAAACATGTAAACTTCTTTCTAGTCAATTCAATTCGTCTTTCTAGCTAAGCTTTTGAAAACATGCGTATCTCAACATTCTAAAATCAGGTGGCCCTCCCGTATTTTGATCTTAAACTCTTGGCAACACCGAGTGTAAATTTATTTCACATTGGATTTGAATAGATGAATTCTTGCTACGTGTTTTTTCGCAGATTTTAAGCTTCAAGATAGTATTCTACTTTTCTCGTGAATATGTCTAAATTTTTGGCGGTGATGTTTATTTATCTCAGCTTGTGTGCAAGCGTTCATTTTGTGGAAGCCAGAAGTAAAACCTGGAGTGAAGCATTGAGTAAAATATGGAGTGAAACATTGAGAAAAACAATGGCTAGATCAGGAGTGGCTTACGTTGGAAGCATGATATGTGGACCACTATGTGGAGTAGGAGGTAAGCCTACGACATGCTATAAGCTCATATTAAGATATTGTAGTTTGCGATTAAATATACGTATTATTTCCACGTCCCAAGGTACCTTTTACAAATATACAGTAGGCTACATTAATAAGTTGGTGTTCTAACCCGGTTTGAAGTTGTCAGTACTGCTGTCGACTAATTTCCGTTAAAAGCTATGCAATCAAGCAAAATAATCGTGAAAGTTTTTTATAGACAGCACAAAAATGCAGAACTAATGAATGTATCGAACCCGTCATCTCTTGACTCGATTGCAAAGCATTAGTTATTTAACACTCCCAGCAACGTGGTTGAGTGGCTTGGACCGCCGTCTTTGACAGCAATGATTAAGCGTTTAAATTTCACAAGATTCACAAGATATTTTGTTGTAGTAATGCAGGAGGCTAGCAATGTACTTAGCAAACTGCAGACAGTGACACTGTTTCGACCTATCAGATCTCTTCAGTGCAGTTGATGACCGACAAGAAGCTAGAGGCTTTTAATAACGCATAGCTTAGACAGGCACATTTGTGGGACCTATACTAGGTCCTCTGTAGTGGATGATCTGTCAGTACTCTGCGAAGCCGTATCACTTGTGAATGAGTGGCGCTTGTCACTGGTGCTAGAGGCTTTTAATAACGCATAGCTTAGACAGGCACATTTGTGGGACCTATACTAGGTCCACTGTAGTGGATGATCTGTCAGTACTCTGCGAAGCCGTATCACTTGTGAATGAGTGGCGCTTGTCACTGGTGCTCTTAGTCTAACAACTGCTAGAACAATAGTGCTGTCACAGCCTAGTGACCACAAGCTCTTACAGTGATGCAAGAGGCTAGCGATGCATTTAGCAAACTGAAGATATTTTGTGGTATTTTTGTAAAAGGATTTTGGGGCAGTTTCTTATTGCTTTTCTGCTTCCGGTAGAAATGCACAAAGCCAGGGGAATCAGTAACTCCGAAGCGGGCATGATCACAAAGATGTTATAGTACAGGGGTGTGCAGCCTTTTTTGCAGACGGGCTAATTTCACACAAGTGGGAAATTTCGCAGACCAGTCAGAATTTTTTAAAGAATCATGGGTATAAGGCTGAGTATAGTATACGGAACTGATTGATGGAAGATTTTTTTTTGGAGATCAACGTTTGGCAGTGAATCATTTGCCAATTTCTGTCTCGAAACAAATTTGAAAATTTTTTTATTGTTTGCGAGGTCAAATTGCCAGGTTAGTCTCGTAAACTGCAAGGTTGTCGATACAAAACTTTGAAGTGTGAACACGGGCCTCAAAGTTGGACGTTTCTGATCTGGTATACATGTAAACGACAAATGGTTTTCACATGATCGTAGAACAAAGCTTTATAACTCATGACTTGATTATAACACCGGGCTATCAACAATTTGGTGGGAAAATAATCACACTTGGAAATAATGGCTTCCATTCAATGCACTCGAGGCTGTGTTTGCCCGTTGTGGTTTTTGCAACCATGAGCAAAACTTCTCACTGATATTTAGAGTAGGTTTTAAGACGAGGTTTCGTTGCTTGATGCTGGGTGCAAACAGACCGTCAAGTTTTATTCCTGGTCGCGATAATCGCTGTGTACAAATACAGCCTCAGTCTACCACAATGTTATAATATGGCGGAATGGAGATTGATAGAGGAAGTTGGTGAAATACTGTATAACTTGTACAGTCCCACAAAGAATATGTGCAACTATGAAAAACGTATGGAGCCCCTTTTCCCTGAATTCCAGATGTCTGAAATCCTCAAAATTTAGGAGCCAGACGTTCTATGCGGCATTACTCATGTATTTCTCTATATCTTTTTCTGTGTATTTTGCAGAAAAACACAAGTGTACTCTAAGGCAGGGGTCAGCAAATAGGTAGGTCGCGACCAAAAGTTTGGTTGCGAATTTGAATTTGACGTATTTTTTCTGACGTAACGACGCATGTTTTTCTGTTTGCTGGTGCGTGCAAGTGCAAAAACTAAGCGATTTCTTTACATAGTGTAGGGTGACTATATGACTCTTTTTTCAAGAATTTGTTTTCTTTTTTTACGAAAACTGGATTGTGCTTCAAAAACAGGTTAAAAGGCTCTATTGTTCTCCTCGTTATCTAGCTACATGAGTAAAACGAGAGTTCTTGTTTTCCAACCGCAGCTGTTTATAGCGCGAATTTTTCTGCATCAAGTAAATCAGTCTGAACGGTGCATTTATGAAATTTCAGTGGCATTACGCTTAGGCTTACCGAACTGGCAGAGTCATCTAGGCCCATCAAAATTGTTTTTACACTGTTTACTATAGTTCATGTTTATCTTACACCGATGCGTTCTCTTTTTGGGAGATGAAAATACCGTGGCATACACCCCATAAAGTAATACAGAGTAGCATTGCTGGTACTAGTATAATGTAGTTTTGCAGTCACACAATGTTTTTGTTTGTTTCTTACGTTACAGTTATATTTTTTGCTAAGTTAAACATTGTGTCAAATTAAATGCAAGCAAAGCTTCTTTTCGGTGAAAGTGTAGCTTTTTCCGAGATTAGATCTTGACTAGATTAGCTATTTGCTGTGTTTTAAGCTAAGAACCATTAATTCTTATCAGACTGAATGAATTAAAGACCCATTGATTTACAGTTTATCTACCCTGTTTTATGCAATTTCGTTTTAAGAAAATTGATAAAATCATCAGTGGCTTCAACCTTGCTGTTTAATTAAAAATATTTTCGTAAAACTTGCTCAGTTATGTTTGGGTTGCTCAATTTATGACTATTTTTTTGGGTCGCGCTGAAAAGTATTTCCGGAGCCCTGCTGGAAAAGAAACCCTTAAGTGTTACAACTACATGCTGCTGGTAAAAGTTATGTCAATAGCCACTTGAACTTATTGAATCTCTCGTTAAAACAACGTGTAGGTCTGCGCGCGTTTCTAAATTAGAATAGCTGTAGTGTCACCGATAACTGTTTTACAGCTAATGTTGCTTTCACGTTTTACGAAAAAGGAGAATTAAATGTGAAAGATGAACTCTTTGACATTGCTACCGATGTTGCTACTGACTGCGCTCTAGATTACGCATGGGATTATGTTGCCTCGACTTGGCGAGACGCCAAAGAACAGAAATGAATAGCTACAGAATGTAAAGACTAAAATTGTAAGCGAACAAGTGGATTAAATCATTGTAATTTTGATAAACCTTTCATTTGAATTAGTAAAATTTTTGAAAAATTTTATCGTTTTCTCATTGTTTTCAATTTTTTTTCTGATTATGCATGCCTCTAATGTCACAGTACAGTACAGGGAGTCCTCGGGTTACGACGGTCCCGACTTACGCTGTTTCGAGGTTACGAGCGCGCCCCATAAAATGGAAAATGCCGCTGGACACCCTGCCCAGCCGGAAGACTTTTACCCTAATGTCAAGGTGGTTTACCTTCCACCTAACACCACGGACCTTTTATAGCCTATGGACCTAGGAGTAATTGCTTCGTTCAAGGCCTACTACCTCAGAAGGACAATTGCGATGGCACTACAAACAACAATCCTTTACATCAGCTGCCTCTATTGCTACAAACCTCTACCGTCTACCTCAGCTGCCTCTACTATTCCAGCTTCTCCACCATCTTATTAATATTTACTTTAATCCATGTGGTATGGAATTGTTTTCTCTTTTTCTAATAAAGTACTTTTTTTAATTACTTTTTACCTTTTATTGTAGTACAATACTTTACAGTACAGTACCTATAGAATAATTTATTTATGATGTTCCGACTTACACTGAAATTCGGGTTACACCGTTTCTTAAGAACGGATCAACGTCGTAAGTCGAGGACTCCCTGTATATTTGTTTACTTAATTTCTTGCGTTGTTTCTTAGTAGCTTCCCTTTGTTTAGTGTACCAATGTATTTAGCTTAGCTGAAAGTAGTAGCAATTATGCTTGTTCTGTATTTTATTGTTAATACACCTTCATTTCAGTTGATAAATTTTTGCTGTTACTGAAATCCGTAGCCTTCCATGTTGTTTGCCATTGTTGTGGCGCCAACAGTGACTACATGCTCAGTTCATTAAGGTCCATTGGCATCCTTTTACAGTATGACTGAGTAAACTAGGTTTTATTTTTGATCCTCCACATTGCTGCTATTGTTGAGTGCCAGGCAGGATATTCACGAATACTTATTTTAAAGTTTATGGAATGCCTTGACAAGGTAATTAAAATCAGATAAACCAACTGCGAAGCATTCGTTGTAGCTACTACAACACAGAGCCAGATATACTGCGGAAGATTTGTTTCTGTACGTTTTGGGCAGCTTAGTGTTTTGGCCAGTTGGCCGAATTCCTGGGGGAACGCCTAGTTACATTTTGAATTATATATCAACGCTTCAGCTCTCTCTCGGTTTTGAAACTCCAAAAACATAAGCATTTCACACAAATCTGTTTGCTGACAAAGCAGAATTAATATTACTGCACAAAAACCAAGCCGTTATTGAGCCTTCATTACACTCATATTCTACTGCAGGGGTGTGCAATATTTTTTGTACGCGGGCCAATTTTGCAGTAATGGTAGATTCCACGGGCCAGTCAGAGATCTTTAGGTGGATATTGAAGTAAGGCTGTGTATTGTGTTTGCTGGAGCCTTGAGACTACGGCTAGGGGGACTGCATACCCTCAAAATTTTCAAGCGACCTCTTTATGCATTAATCTATTTAGTTGTTTTGTCATGTTCGAAGGTGTTGTTGAGTATCAATCTCATTTATCTGGCCAGATATACCACGAAAAACTTTGTTGAATAGCCTCAACCTAAAAACGCCACGCCAAGTCAACTCAAAGCATACTGCTTCAAATTAATTAGTTATGCCCCCATACCAAAGAAGTGTCTTGGAGGCAAACGCATTCAACACCCGCAGTCAGTGGAAAAATTAAATAATTTTGATATTTGGGAACAATTTCTCTCGAAATTGAACTTTATGCTTTTCCAAATACAACACTTTATCACCGACAGTATAACCTGTTTTTGATTTGTACGTAGCCTAGGGAACATCATCAGCCGGGACAATCCAGGTTATTATCTCCCCCCTCCAACAAGTTGTTATGCCACCTCAAACGAAAGCAGTGACCCGAAAAAAATCTACATTGCAGCCTTAAGCTGAGATTTTGAACGGGTTTTGCTGCACAATTATATTTGTGTATTTAATGTTAATATGCAGCAAGAGAGTTCGCAAGCCGAAATCAAAAATGACCAAATGCTTTTGGAAAATTTACAGATAAAAATCCGGGGCGGATACACAAGCACACGCCTTCTAAACTGGTAGAAGTGTTTGCGAACTGATGTTGTAGAAGTCAATTATGATTCGCATTTAAGCAAATTTCTACCTTAATACCAATTGTTAGGATAATTTTTTATACTCTTGATGCGTCGATGCGCTAATTTCAATGTCAGAGACGTCTACGCCCATCCAATGGTAGTGGCGAAGAATTAAATGCTGTTATTGCTTCAAATGAAGCATCCTAGCTGTTTGGTTTGGTAAATCATCTTATGAGGTAGCCCTCGAAAAGGCTGAATTTCTAAAGAATTGACCTGAAACTGCAATGTTTGGTCGCATGCCAACAATCACAGCCTTTTAGGGGTGGCAAATTTTGGCATATTGGGCCGCAGGTTGTGCACTCCTTGACCTACTGCACCAAAAAGTTAGAAGAAAGTGGTAGTTTTTTCAAAAAAATGTTGGAATTTCAATTTTTTGTAAAATATTCTGAGTATGTTTATCAAAATTATATATCCACTTTCTTTCAATATTTCCACTTAGTGACTAAGTAGAAATTTTGACCCAAAAATGTCTTCACCAAAGCAATCGGTTTAAAAAAAGCAATTGTCAAAAGAAGTAAATCTTAGGGAAAGATGTAAAGTCTAGACCCACAGAAATTCATTGTGAAAAATCTCTAGTCAAAAGCACAGTTCGGGAAACTAAGGCAACTTACTCCTTCCATTATTATCTAAAGTCTTCTGTCCTTTTTAGTGACACACAATAGCTTTATCTTATAATTTGTTGCAAGTTGCGGCTAGATATCCAAAAAGTTTCTGAGTTGATTCCATCTTCCCCTTACGAAAACCCAGCTTGTTGGTGTAGTCCTAATCCTAATAATAGTATTAAACTTTCCCTCAGAATTCGCTGTGACCAACTAATGCAAAGCAAGAATAAAGAGTACAAAATTTTTGATTTTCATCAAAATTAGTATCACGAAAAAGAAGCAATACAGTAGAGCAGATTAATGTATCAGATATAATTAGAGCCTACTGACGATAAAGAGTTTTTCACTTTGTCTTTTTACATGCTTTTAACAGGAACTAAAAATGGCTATATGAGAAAGCCAAAATATAATTTTCACAACAAAATTTAAGCTGAACGATTTCCTGTATTTGATTTTGTAAAGGATGCAGATGCAGCTACCGGAGATCATCAGCTGCAATTGCTTTCATTTGGTTTAATAAAAACCTTTAAACCCTTATTCATTGAAATAATTTGGGTAATATACTGTGAGCAGACGAAAAAAATGACTATAGCAAAGCAATACAGTTAGCAATATTGTTGTAAGAAGTAATACAACAAAACACACTCATTCACAAAAAAATTAGAAGGAGCATTGTACCACCAATAATCGAATTTGGCGATATGTTGTCAAAATAGAATCCCTAATATTGGAGGCAAAAATTCTCTAGACCAGCGGTTCCCAAACTGGGCGCCGCGAGACTTTCCAGGGGAGCTGTGAAAGCATGCGAAAGTTGTTGCATTTGTCGCTGTCAAGTCCGCTCTGTACCTCGAAATTCTGTAATGGAAAAATACTGTCTGGAAGAGTTGCTCGTAAACAGATTAGGTAGTCACGCGTAACAATGTATTGCGAAACAACTGTGTATTGCAGTATTGCGAAACAACTGCCCGTTTAATTTCATTAACCTGTGTGAAGTAAAATTCGGTGGAAATTTTTGTCCACTTTTGAGGAGATAATGAAAAAAAATAGCAATTCTATGCGTATTCTACTTGATTATGATAAAATTGTAATTATATTCTATTCTCTCTTCTTGCCCGGATGTTGGAGTGAATCATGAGAAATCCCTCACACAATCGCACGAGCATTGCATAACCTGATTAAGTGTAACACGTGCCTTTTCGATATGAATTAAGCGACCACATTTTTAATAATTTTCTTGCGTTTTCTTTTCCACCAAAGATTTGTCGAATCAGCTCTCATGCTGCTAAGATTCCGAAAATAAAGAAGGTTGGTTGAATTTTCTTATAATATTTGTGGGTTTCAAAATTCACCTTCAAACTACCTGGATGAGAAAAGGACTGCCTGGCTCCAGCTTGCGTAGAATTATCTGTTTGCTTTCTCTGTCCGTGTCGCCTGCCTAGACAGGGCTATTTCCTACGTCAAAAGGACAGAGTAAGGAACTAGCACCCTAACTGCTGTTTGGTTACCTCCGCTGTAATCCACTGTTAGTGGGCCATATACCGTACTATACGAGAAGGCGATACATTCGCTGCTTTCTTCACAAAAAATTACAGTGCGTGGTTAGCAGCAGCTTGTTAGCGGCTTAATAATTACAGTGCGAAAGTTGCTAACAACTTGTTACAATGTTACAGCTTGTTAATATTTTTTATAGCAACCACACTTTTGCAGAAAATTACGCTTTCCGTAGTGCTAAACAATATCTGCAGTATAATATTGACAGTTCATTGGCTTCGTAATGGACGCATTTGGGTGCTACTATAGCGTGAAGTCTACCGACATAAGTCACCTACCGAGATGCAGGGTGAGGTCTACCGCTTGACTCGCACCTACCGAGGTGCAAACCGCGTGAGGTTTGGGTTAGGGCCCTAACTCTAACACTTAACCCTAACTTTAACCATAGGCGTAGCCAGGGGGGCCAAAGATGCCATGGCCCCCGGAATTTTAAGTCAAATTACAAAGCAGTATCAAGAAATAAAAACAGAAATTTTTTTGCAGGTACATTAGAGTTTATTGTTGACTTTTAGCAAGGGGGTGGGTCGGGCGTGACTTTTTAAGTTTTTAAACTTTCAAATGTTATCAAACAAGATGTGTACGTTTTACACACTAAATATCGCTGAAGTTTTTCTTCTATGTCGCAGTCGACTGATGAATTGATGATCCAAGTTATGGTAATTGCAAGAAATAAACGTCTCGCTGAGCGCCTACTTGTTTCGTTGCAATGCTGACTACTACAAAGACGTTGCTTCTTTTATCAGAACGTTCAACCTACCAGTGAGAGTAGTTTCCTTGAAATTCCTTAAATAGTGCGTTATATGTCACAATTGAAGTTGAACTATTAAAGCCGTCCTTGATAAAACTACATTAGATCAGTGAAATCGCATTCGCACTGTCTCAGTTTTGTACAGCAATTTTTTAGTAGCAACGAGCGTAGTTCACGAAAGGCAAAATGTCGTTATAAGTAAATGACGTCACATCAAAAGTTGCAAAATTTGGCCCCCTCTCAATTATTTTCTCGCTACGCCCTTGACCCTAACCATAATCCTTACCCTACCCAATGATTTATTTGTGTTATTCTTAGAAGATGTATGAAATGTGTATCGTTAGAATAAATTTACCTTTGTGTGTGGAATGTATTTGTGGTGTTTGGAATTATTATAGCTATAGTAGCAAGTGTGTAGCTATAGAGGGGTGAGGGATAAATAATTCAGTGGTAGACCTCACGCTATAGTAGTAACCGGAGGTAGATCTCACGCTATAGTGTGGTAGACCTCACGCTATAGTAGCACCCGCATTTGTTACTAGTAGTTTACCTCAAAAGAGACAGATAGAAATTGATGTAAACAAAGAGAAAAGAGGAAGAAAGAAGACTAGAAAATACGGCAGTAGTTATCTCAATTTTGACTTTACAGTCACAGAAAGGAAAGGCGTTGAGCATCCGCAATGTGTTGTTTGTTGCAAAGTTTTAGCTGCGGAATGTATTCTACCTAGTAAACTACAACGCCACTTAACAACTTATCTGAAAAACCACGCGAATTTTTCGCTCGTAAGTTATAAGAAATGAATAAGCAGTCTGTCTTATTTTCAAATTTTTTGCACACACCTGCCAAGGCAGAGCTCGCTTCTTCTAAAGTTGCGTACAGAATCGCAAAATGCAAAAAAACGCATATTATTGCAGAAAAACTCGTGCTTCCTGCTGCTCTTGACTTAGTCTCGACTATCATTGGAGAATCAGTTGCTCAAAAACTAAAAGCTGTTCCACTCTCAAACAATACCATTTGTAGTAGGATCGATAAAATTTTGGATAATGTTACTGATCAGCTGGTAGCGACAATACGTGGAAATGAGTTCAGCTTGCAGTTAGATGAGTCAACAATCAGAACCAATGATAAAGATACTTATTTGATTTGTTACGTACGTTTTACTGATAACGACGACAACATCGTTGAAGAATTGCTCTTTTGTAAGCCCATTTTAACAAATTGCAGAGCACATGAATTGTTTGCAATACTGAACAATTTTTTTCTGAAAAATAACCTCGAGTGGAAATACTGCGTTGGTTTATGCACTGACGGAGCCCGAGCTATGTCCGGTTGTTTCGGCGGGTTGCCAATGTTAGTGCAGGGCGTTGCCGTCAACGCAAAATGGACCCACTGCTTAATATACCGTGAGGCGCTAGCTTCGCAACAGCTCAGTGGTGATCTTAATGGAGTGCTTGAAGTTGTTGTCAAAACTGTGAACTTCATTAAAGCAAGGCCGCTTAAAGCTCGGCTTTTCCAACATCTTTGCGATGAATTAGAAGCAGAACACAACAATTTATTGTTTTATTTTAATGCAAGGTGGCTTTGCAAATGCAAAGTTCTTTTACGTGTGTACGAATTGAGAAACGAAATCTTCATATTTTTGAAAGAAGAAAACCATGCACTTGCTACTACCTTTAAGGATGAAGTTATTTTTTTGACTCAGTTGGCGTATCACTGTGAAGCTTTTGCAAAATTAAGTCAATTAAACATCTCACTTCAAGGAAAAGATACTCACCTTCTGTAACTCCGTGACAAAATTACAGCCTTTAAAAGAAAAAATACAGTTTTAAAAAACCGATCTCTTGATAAATAAGGAGCAATGTGATAGTTTTCCACTTATAAAATCCCATTTAAATTTGCAATCTGGCAATCTCTCCCTGCAGAAAACCGATGAGTGTGATTTGAAGATTGTGATGTGTTCGCATTTGAATGCTCTAATCTCGCATTTTGAGAAATATTTTTCTGAAGACATGGGGAAGTACAATTGAAAAAGAAATCCTTTTGCTAAAAATGCAAATGCTGCTCTGGGGTTTACATCTCTGGAAGCTGAATAATTTATCAATCTTACTTCTGATCTCACTTTGAAAAGCATATACAACCCTAATTCACTCATTTCATTTTGGGTTAAGGCTCGTGATGAATTTCCACTTGTAGGCTGTAAAGCTCTCCGTGTTCTTGTGCCGTTTGCAACGTCATACTTGGGTGAAGCCGGTTTTTCTGCGGTAGCAGTAATCAAGTCGAAGTACCGCAACAAGATTGACATTGAACGCGAGATTCGTGTTGCAATATCAAACATTGCACCGCGCTTTAATAAAATGTGCATAGAGCAACAAGCTCACTGCTCACATTAAATGTTTTCCAGTATTTTGCATTTTGAACAATAAACATGATTTAAATACAATTATTGGGTAAAACTTGAAATTTACAAATTTTGGCTCTGTTACGGCGCCGCGAATATTGATAAGTTTTCAAAAGGCGCCATCAACAAAAAAAGTTTGGGAATCCTTGCCCTACACCATGATCTAGTCTGAGGTAACTCGAGAGCAACATTACGTAGGAGAGCTTCGTTCCATCTCAATGCAAAACCTTGCAGCCATTTAAAAGAGGAGGAACCGACAATTGTTACTTAGTACCTACCGAACTAAAAGTTTTTAAAAACTAACTCAAGGTATAGAAATGGACAGGACCATTGCTAAAGCAGATGCTTTACCACCAGAGTTTAACTTAACACTAGCTTTACGGGAAAATTTCTACACCTAGTTTTACGGAGGGGTCGTTTTCGACCCCGATCTTGTTTTGCTAATTGCAGTTTTCTTGCACTAGTTTTTTAACTGCTAGTATGCTGTATCGCAATGATTACGCATAATAAAATAATTTTACTTTTAAAAAATACGTTTTGTGCAAAATATAAAATCATTTAATTAGACAGTTTTACGCAAGCTAAGCATTTTACGCAAGTCACTCTGAAATTGTCCACCTCCGTAAAATTTTTGATAGCTTTTTTCCAGACGCAAAAACTCAACTAGTAAGCTATTTTTTTCAAAGTTTCAAAACCTGGAAGGTGATCTAGAATAAATTTTAGGAAAAGTCAAAGCAGTTCATTGATTTTCGGTCACGCATTTAGAAGATAAAAAGCTAATAAACAACAACCAGGGTCGAAAACGACCCCTCCGTAAAGCTAGTGTTAAGGCTGAGGCCAATTAAAAAATAATCAAAAGAAAATTTTTCTAATGGCATCAATTCGCTAAAATTTTTACAACAACAAAACGTTTTGCCGGGCATCAAATCGTTCTATTATCTGAAGACCTTTCAATAAAATGTTCGTTGGTACCTTCCTCCCAAAATAAAAAAATCAATAGTAAATATTGTTACAATATTGGCAACATCTAATGCTTTAAATCTATAGTTTTTGCGTAGGCAATGAGTGAGTTGAACCCACGTTGTGTCGTTGTTGTGTTTGTTTCACTTGCAGTATCGTTATCAGTGATTAGTCGTTAGATTTGGCAAGGTTGACCTTCAAGTGACGCAGTGGTAACCAGGGAGGAGGCCACGTTGCCATGGCCCCCTCCTTTGGTCCCAGATAAAATTATGCACCAAACAAACAAAGGCCCGAAAATTTGCTGGTAGCGTTGGGCTTCATGCCTGAGGTTAACACATGAGCTTCAAATTTTCCATAGTTTTCTTGACATAAAGAAAAAATCACACGAGCAAGTTCTTTTGCGCGAGAATCATGCAGCAATAACCGACCAGTATCTGACGAGGTGCGCAAGAGTATTGTAAAAAATTAATAGCAATATAGCACAAAAACAAGTAGCTTGCCTCGAGTGAAAGCGAGTTTTGTGCTTTCTGGTAAAGTTTCAGAAATATTGCCATTAATAGAGCATGTCCCTAATTTTCAGCAAGTTATTTACCAAATCATCTTGACGATCCTGGATTTATAGTTTACGATTTAAATTTTCTAATTTTAGTCAAAATGCTTTGGACTATAGACCGTGGGGGAAACAAAACTATCAATTTGCTAATTAAAAATTGGACATTCTCTTTGGAATATTTTTTAGAAGACTACAAAGACCGTAATAAAAAGTTTAATGAACGGACGAAAGTGGCAGAGACGCTATAATCAGAGATAGCACAAGTTACGTTAACATTCTCTGACTTGCAACGTATGCGAAATTCAAGCATGCGTAAGCATTATGAAAGACATATTGGTATTTTTTTTTTACTTCTCAAAAACGTCTTTCGCTTCTGCATGCTCAAGTTAGTGACAAATGCCCTGATTCATCGTATTCGCCTATGAAGCGTAATTGTTCCACAAAGTGGATTGAGAACAATGATATTGTCTTTGTTTTCAAGGAGTTTTATCCGGCGGTTGTTGGTTCTCTTGATCAACAGTCAGAATCAAGAGATGGAGAAGTTCTTGAAAGGGCTATGCCTTATTTGAAAGCGATAACAACAGCTGGGTTTTTGTTTAGCCTAGAAGTTATCAATGCTACACTGAAACCCACCAAAACAGTTGCAAAGAAGCTACAGGGCATCAAAAAATTATTTTGACTGCATTAGATGCTACAAGAATTACCAGTTGCAAAGTGTGGTGACTCGTTATCAGATATCAGCTGGTTCTAAATTGTATGTCATATGTTTTATTTTTGTAATTTTGCCAAATATTTGTTATTACAATTTGTGAGCGAGTTAAGCCTGATTTCATGTTAGGAGATGAGTGGTGTAGTGAAGATACGAGCTTTTCGCATGTGATTTATCTGCAAGTCTACACAGCAATTTTTGTTCGTTTGCGACGAAATGATTTCCAAGTGGCAAAAAATTTACTTAATTTAGTTAATTTTGTCTGGGGATCTTTTGTTCTAATTTGAACTATGTTATGAGCTTGTGTTATGTGTTTTTTAATCTCATTGGCAATCTTGGCTATCTCGACGCGACATTTTAGAAAAATTTGGATTTCTAAATTGACCCCGAGCGCTATTAAAACTCTCGAGTTCGTAAATGCTAGTGAGCATCTGTCTCAACAGTGCTAACTAAATCTTTCAATTTTTCCTTTTCATATTACTTTATGGATCCATATATTTTAGAATTTCGTTCCTTCGGATGGGTTCCTTGGTCTTTTTGCTTTTAATTGCGATTGGTAAAACTGCTGTGTTTAAATCTAACATTGTTTCTACGCCACAGTTGATTGAAAAGTGAATCATTTTCTTTGAGTTTTAGAAATATAAAAAACAAATTATGAAAATACACTAAGCCTGAATCAAGTTCAAATTTTAATGAGATTTATCCTTTCTCGAAACAAAGGTGTGGCACATCCAGACTTGACACCGTGAACTCAATTAAGCAAGTAGAAATATCCAGGCCTCTCTCTGCAAACTCAATCAAGCAAGTAGGGATATTCAGACCTCACTGCAAACTTAATCAAGCAAGTAGGAACATGGCAAATGGTTTATTAGAGCGGAAGCCATTGTAAACCACTCATCAAACTTGTTTAGAACGTCATTGGTGAGTGGAAAATAATCGTCTCTAACAACATGCTATGGATGAGTAGCATACAGAAGCTGTTGTAACTCAGATGTGTTTCAGAGACACGCCCTAAAGACTTATTTTTAAATATTTTCACATGACACAGTTGGCTTCATCACAATACAAGTTGAAAAAACAACTTCGAAAACATTGGCGTAAACAGTACAGCCATTCAAACATATTCGCTTATATATAGCCAGTTTGACTTAACCTACTTAAACAGAAAAGAAGTTGACTTTGAACTTAAATACATCATGTTATGCTGTCATGAAACAAAGTTTAAGTGCAGGTTGTTTTCGAAAGAGTAAACTGGTCTTTAGCATTAAAACGTATTCTTTATTGTGAACTGTCAGCAAAACATATGAATAATGAAACAAGCGAATTGAAATTTATGAACTGCTACCAGAGAGAACAATATTTTCAGTTTAAGAAATAACAGCTTTTTTAAGGTAACCTCGATAAGAATAGAAATGCGTTCGGCTCTCTTTTAATCTTCATCGGTGAGAAGCATTTTCTTTAAGTTTTATCATATAACTTCTGCAACTGCGTTTCAACAGGATTAAAATAGTCAAAGCCGTCTACCCAGCCAGTCGCAAAAGGCAACTAATAGGTAACCACGCGTGTGAAGATGGTCCAGCGGAAATATGGTGGACCCGTGCTCACGATGCAATGTGCTTTTTGCATGACTAGAGTGCTCAGGACTTACGTGTTCTGTATATCATGTTTACTGATGATATGGGACTCAGAATTTGCAGGTTCATTCCATCATAGAAACACTCGTAATTTTGCGTATTTTTTACCTAATGACCGCTGACGGTGTAGGACTCTGAATTCATAGGTTTAGTCTTTGAGAAGAATGCCTTGAATTTGTATGCTTTCTATCTGATACCAACTGATGGTGTAGGACTCGAAATTTATGAATTTAGTCCCAGGAAGGAGCAATCGAAATTTTTTTGGTTTTGAGGCAGGCGTGGAAGTTTTCGAGTTTAGTCCTTAACAGGAGCACATGGGTTTTGTGGATTTTGTATCTGATTTTAATTGGTGGTGTAGAACTGGGAATTCGCGAGTTTAGCTCAAAACGGGTAAACTAGAAATTTTGGGGTTTTTCATTGGATGACGACTGATCGTGTAGGACTCTAAATTTGCCAGTTTATTCCATTTTAACAACATTTGGAATTCGTGAGTTTTATTGGCCTGCTTGATATCGACTGATGGTATGAAATTTGGGATTTGATCTCTTGGTGGTGCTTTAGCTTTGATTCATTGATCTGTCATTTTTGTGCCAGTCTGTCATGTCGGGCCAGTATTTGCTTCTGTTTTTATGTTTCTATTCTGTTTGTTTGTTCAACAGTGAAGTTGCAATGGGCCTGCCTAATGACTAAACAATGTGCCTGCGCGTAGCTGTTTGTACATTGTTCTCCCGGCACCATGTTTGCGTGAGTAAATGTAAAATAACTCAAACTTGTAAATTGCAGTTTTGAGTTTACTGAGTTTAGCTTAGTTACTATTACCCAACAAAAATAATACTGTCACTAGAAAACTCTTTCAGTATTGTTTTAACTTGTTTGGTTTTAGGCCTGCTTCTGGGTTACCAATGCTGATGAGGCAGTGCATTTCTACCTTAGGTAAAAATTGATGTGAAATACTTTTCTCTTGAACGCTGCAAAGCAAACAGCGTGAGGTTTAAATGTAGAGTATTTGTGCCATCGACGGCAGTTCACCCACTAAACCAGTGGTTTTTGATTTTTTCATTCTTATGAATCGTAAAAACTGAAATATTTTGTTACGGGTCCGCTAGATAGCAAAAAATGTTTTAACTTATTTTCACTTACTTCTAGTTTTTTGTTGATTAAACATACCAGTACACAAAATTCATGATGTTAGGGTTCCGGCCTTGTTATTGGGTAGTGCCAGTGGAAATCCGGGAAAACATCACAGCAAACCGGGCCACAGTGTGGTGATTGAGAACCGCCGCAATAAAATATAGACCACGTTGCTTTTACGTTAAAAACTTAGTACATATTTTATTATTACAGTACCGTAAATCTGTAGCCAACAAAGACAAAGCGCATGTGTAAACATGGTAATTTTGCATTGTGAGCTGAAACAGGCGTGCAATCAGGATTTTGGTAAGAGAGGGAGAGTTGGAAGCTAAATTATGAGGCCACTTTTTGCAAAAACATGCTGAATAACTTTAAAATGCTTACTTTTTTTTTAATCTAGGTGCCTTGAGCTAAAAGGAGCATTTAGGCTTCTCCTTATAGTAAGTCTCCTGATCAAAATAAGATGCTCTTAGTGTTTCAATATTGATGTGGTACTAAAGTCTATAGAATTGCATTTAAAAAATTCTTCAATGCTACCTGTGTTTCTCAATCGATTTCCTTTAGCTGTTTCCTAATTAACCTAACTGGGTTAATTAACCTAATTTAATCAATGAGCCTAAGAACATTGTACAATTTGAACTTTTGTGACAATGCCGTTTGAAAAGATCGTAACCGAATTTTTTCTTCAAAATACTACAATATGGAGTAGAAATATGACCAAATGGAGTGAGTTAAAGCTGCAGTAACTTAAAAGCAAGCCTGAACACATGTTGTTGTGATATAACTTACCAGCAGTGGCGTAACGTGAGTTTTTGCCGCCCTGTGCCGCCGCACACACACACACACAGCACACCCCTTGTTACGTCACTGCAACATACGTGGTGTTTTCCTTTACCCGAAAAATAAAAATACAGTATAACAAAAATCCTTATTTTTCGACTCCTGCATGCCATAGGTATGCCATACGACTCCTGCATGCCATACATGCCATGCCCGACTATCTGCATGTTTTAATTCCTCCAAAACTGCTGGGGGTTAAAACATCAATCTTCACACAATTGACCACCACCTTGATTGAGTATCATAAGGGGATTAATGATGACATGATGAAATCACAATTAAAAAATGATTTTTTAAATTCACATTTCTTGACCGCGAAAACGATTTAGGTTCAGACGAAAAGCCAGCACCTCAGTACTAACTTACACACTGCATTCTTTTGGGAAGTAAAATGACCTAATAATTAACATTTGTTTCGCAAATTTTTTTTTTAACAAGAGATGCTGATCGAGGAAACAAGGTAAATGCTTTGACTGAAAGTTTTAAAAAACTACTTCCACCAAAAAATTTTGCAATTTGCTTTACCACCGCATTCAGTGGTATATTCAGAAATGGAAATAAGAGGGCATGCTCCCTCAAGCGGTACAACAGAAAGAAGAAATGTCAAAGAGCACTCATTTTAAAAACAAAATTCTTGGTTTCAAAAACTCTGTCTCCAAAGAAAGAATCTCATAATTGGCAACAACCGCACTGCCTCAAGGTTTTTTTTTTCTTAACGTTCTGACCGCCCAAACAATATTAAGCTGTAGCTTATTTTTTAAGATCGTTTGATATTAAGTTTGAGCTTACTTAATGTTGCGCTTCTTCTTCAAAATTTATGTCCACAAATATCTTTGCTAGCACGACAGCAAATTATATACAGTCAAATCTCGTTTTTCGAACGTTTCGAGTTCGAACAATTCGGTTTTTGAACAAAAAATTCGAAAAGAAAATCATTTGGTTCTCAAACAAAATTTCGGTTCTCGAACAAATTGAGGACAAGATCAACCTGCACCAAAGAGTAACCGAGGTCTGAATGTAGATGCCGTGGTGAAAAGAGCCTTTGACAGATTGTGCAGACCCATTTTCCGTCAGACAAGAGAGTGATGACCTTTTTTTATTTTTTTGGAGTCCACCATGTCCGCGCGCGATATGAGGTCAATGTAAGGTGGACTTGTATAGCATGAAGCCGACGCAGGCTATTGCAAAGTCCTGAGCACTGACTCTCGGCCACAAATAGTTGGCGAATGCGGCCGCGTGGACATGGTGGACTCCAAAAAAAAAAAGGTCATCACCCTCTTGTTGGACAGAAAATGTGTCTGCACAAACTGTCAAAAGCTCTTTTCAACACGGCGTGTACAGTCAAACCTCAGTTACTCTTTGGTTCAGGTTAGTCTTCCCCTTAATTTGTTCGAATTCCAAGACCTTCGAAAACCGAGGTTTCACTGTATTCTTTTGGTGTGTAGAACAAATTAATCTCTTTTATATTATTTCTAATGATTCGGTTTTCGAACAAATCGGTTTTTGAACAGCCTTCCAGAACGAATTGTGTTCGACAACCGAGGTTTCACTGTAGTTTGAAAGCGGTATTTTTCTATTAATATCACTTGAATTGATCCATTTTCAATATGCCTTTGGAGCGTCACCATATGCTTTTTAGCTTTTTAGTGCATCTTCGCCAGTATTGACCAATATACTTTGCTGTGATAAGATTTAAGCGATTGTTTTTTTTAATTGGTACCACAAATAAATGTAATCAAACATTTTGCATGTATCTGTGTCAATTCAAACTTCAACACGTCAGTGATGAAAACCGATACTGTCACTTTTTTTACATTATTGTCCAAAGTGTGAATTAAGACTAGCAACAGCTGTATCGGCAACTACAACCTAAACGCAGCAACTTGATCACCATCTTAAATTATTGGAAAAATAATAATATGTGAATTTTGAGGAAAAATCAACAAAACAAAATCGCTTGACAATCGCACATAAAAACACGAAAAAACTTTCCTTTTTCTGACATTATGCGCAAACCATTTGGGGAGGGACAATAACCTCATTTGCCCGTTTCTGGTATAGGTTTTAGCGTGTTTAAGGTTAAGTAATTACACTTAATTTAAACCTACTTTATAAATAATCCACACACTTATTCAAATAGAATTACACATAAACATAAAATACAAAAATCAGTTAGTATTTTAGCATATTTCTAAACTAGCTATATGGAATTTATAAATCACGTCTGTCTCGGTTTCATACAGATTCAAACTGTGAATGTTAAACGTTGTTTGGCGAGACGTCAACTATTGCCGGAACCACGTATCAAAAATATAGGAAATACGGAGTATGAGAAAAATAATATTTAGATTAAATTGCATTGAAATTCATATGAACGCTAGCATGAATCTATGGGAATATTGAACAACAATGAGATTGAAACGCTACACTGGCTACACCTTGGCTAGAATCTGAAAAATAGTTCTACCGCTTAATAGCTTTTATCTCTAATGTGGTTGTTTTCGTGACCCGACTGCTTCCGAGGGATTGGAGGATAGCAGAAAACCATGGAGCACCAGAATCTAGGCAGCTCCGCAATGCATGGACCAGAGGTCACACTGAGAAAGATTTTTCTGCACTAATCAACAGCGCTGCAATCATTGTCCTTGTTTGGGATGGGTCAAAATGGCTTTTTGCCTTTCCGATAGGTCCAGTTACCCTGGCTACTTCTCTCATTCAATGATTTATCTCTGATTGCTTAAACAGTACTTGTTTTAAAGCCCAAGCACAATTTTGCTATTTACCCGTCCCTCCCACACTCTTCATGTACATTTTGAAAGGACAAATATAGGTGAGTATTTGTGGCATAGTTAATAAAGTTTAAGGCCCAATGGAAGATAAAAGAATACAATATCCGTGGGTAAAAACAGGCAGAAAAATTCTTTTCCTTAAAAATAGCGTAATAAGCCCAATTGGATCGGCTGAAATACATTTTTAGGAAATCAACGTCCTTTTTAACCCTATGCCGGAACATATTTGCAGCTAGCGTGCCCACACCGAACTTCTTTATTTAAGAGCAAGATGATTTAGATTTGAGACATAGGGGCTTTGCTTTCCATTCGTGACAATCTTTGATAAATTCTCTCACAAACGTTTCTTGCATAAAACCAGCACAGCTGCTCAACCAGTGATTTATGCCCTGATATAAACGAAGGGTAAAGCTGACAGAGCTGGCAAGTAAGTTAACAAAAGGCGTGTTTTATCGATTTTGATCCATATTTCTAATTTCTTAAAAACTTGGAATGCTACTTTTCAATCTTGAGACTTTGCCCTCGGCTGTTTGTTTTGGAAGACTTTGTTTTTATTGGCCATATTTTTCTTTTAAAACAAATTTCTAAGCACTAAAAGCTCTGTCTGTTGAGCAGATACTGGTCTCGTTCTAAAATTCTCAAGTTTACATTTTACAGATAAATTTTTAGATGTGTAAACAATATTTTGGGGACCAATATGCAAAAGTTATGTTTATGTTAACGAATAGAGGGGATCTTTAGCTTAAAAATCATTTTTGGAAAAAAGCTGCATATTTTCAAAAGTCAAATTTCGAAAGAAAATCACTACAAGCCCCATATATTTCAATGGGTAACAATTCCAACATAAATGAAATTGTTTAAGTAGGCTAGCTCAACACCGAATAGACTCTAAACGCGGAAAAAGTAGAATTATGCCTTAATGTCACGTTAAAATTTCGCACATCAGCCGTTTCCATTTCTTGCACAATTGATACCAGTTTTTGTTTAAAGAAACTAGCATGAATAGTTTTACTGGTATTGCATTCTTCGGATTCACACTGAGCTTTACCAATAGGAAATGTGATCCAAGCTATCCAAAAAATTAGTCTAAGTACTGATTCTTGAACACTGCGGTGAAAAGTTTGAAGCTTTTTATATTGTACGGTAGCTAGTTTTGCTTCACTATACATGCGTGATTTTTTTGATCAAGCTGTCACCAGATCATACTTTTCAAATAAGCTATTGCCTTCTTAATATGAGTAAACTTTTGGTTGTAATGTTTATTTGTTTTTATAATTTGTGGGAGTCTTTGTTTGACGGAAACCAGCGATTGGGGAGAGAAATCAACAAAATATTGGCCAGAAACAAGAAAAAAACGGGGTGACTCCAGATGAAGTCATAACATGTGGGAAAGTGCACAAAGTTGGAGATAAATTTTTAACGCTAAAGTCAATTAGAAAGCTATATTTAGCCCATATAATCTACAGCACATTTATTACGAACGTCTTTTCTGTTTTGCCCAAGTCATTAAAAATGCCCAATTTTTATTTAACATACTGTCCATAACGGTATCCAGTAACAAGAAAACGAGGTTTCAACTTCTCTGGCAAGAAACCCTTCAGGGTGCACAGCTTATAAGAATTCAGTTGTGTTTATTGACTGGATACTACGAGTAAATTTCTAACATTCTTTACAAAATTATGTTGGCATTTCAGACCAGTGACGTTACTTAGAAATATTGTAGGTGGTGAACTCAGAGTTTTACTATTACAGAAGGTGACCCTTGTTCAAGATCACCTTTTTCTATTTAGAAAAAATTTTTGGGAAAATTGAGGTAAATTCAAAATCAAGATTTTTCTTTGTGAGAACACTCGTGAATTTTTTGAAGAATATTTTTAATGGGTGACACCTTTTGAATCCAAGTTGCTATTATTGCTACTAGCAATACACCGTTGAACATAATAATACAATATATTTATACAATTCAAACGTTTTCGGCGCTACATTTCGCCCTCATCAGGATCTATACACAAATATTAACAGCATTAAAACTTTCGTTGAACAAAAACACAAAAAACATAAAGTAACTTGAAATAGTTCTGACAAAAAAACAGTAAAGCTTCATTCTACGCTCTTCGTAATTTTCTGGTCACTGCTAACAAAGAATTTGATAATAAAAAAAAAGAAGAAAAACAATTGCCTGCTAGGAGTTAATCGGATTAGGGTTTGTAAATAATTGTTTCAAATGAATGGAAATTGTTCGGTTAAATAATTAAATAAATATCTTTAATTAAAACACGTTTAGTAAAATTGACGCTCCGTTTGCATAGAGTTGTTTGTTTAGCACAGGATTGCTTCTTTTGATGACCAAGGCTTCATGGATTTTGGCTTCGTAGGATGTTTGGCATTTTCTAATTATTTTAAATTGCCACATGTTATTCGGCTGAGTTTTGCACGAACTGCATTTTTTTATATGTTCTTTGATGGCACTTTTACTTGACCTTGAAACATTTAAGTGCTCCCCTGCTCTTATACTCAAATGTCTTGCGGACGTACCGATGTACGTGACGTTCACATCACGTGAACAGTTAAACTTATAAACGACATTTGAGTTCAAGGCCAGAGGAGTTTTGCTTTTCAAAGAGAAATATTCCTGCACTTTTGTTGTTTTGTAGACAATTGTGATTTTAATGTCAAACCGTTTCTTTATTAGTGATTGAATTTGTAGACCGAATTCTTTTGAGATTTTTCCGAGGTAGGGGATGATAAAAAGATTGATAAATTCTTTTTCGGTTTTACTGTCTGTTTTTTCTTTTTGAAATTGGCATAAAATTTTGTTAAAAAAATGGATTGGATAACCGTTACTGTAAAAAAGATTTTTCAAATAAGCTACTTCTTTTTGGAAGAGATAGTCCGTTGAACAGGTAATTTTTGCTCTATTGAGAAGACACAAAATAAGACCTTTTTTCCAAACTTTGGGACAAAATGCATTGAAATTTAACAATAATCCGGTGTTAGAAGGTTTTCTCCATGTCCAGGTATCAAATTTATCCAAGTTAATTTTTATTTCCACATCCAAAAATGGAATTGTATTTTTAGCCTGTTCTAAAGTAAACTTAATATTGGGGTGCTGGGTGTTAAGCTTTTCTAGGAATTTGGTGCATGATTGGTCATTATCAAAGATTGAAAAAATGTCATCAATATATCTGAGATACAATTTGGGAGATGCTTCCTGGTCATTGCCTAAAAGTTGGTTTTCCATATGAGCCATAAAGAAATTTGCAAGTGTTGGTCCAAGTGGACAGCCCATAGTGACGCCATCAATTTGTTTATACAGTGTGTCTTTATACAAAAACAATCCTTGGGTCGCCAGACGCATCAACTTAACAAAAACATCTTTTTCAAAAGCAGGGGGGCTGGGATTATTTTCTTTGTATATGTAATTACCAATCATATTTATTGTTTCTTCCAGCGGCACGTTGGTGAATAAGGAAACTACGTCGAAACTGACCATAATTTGGTGAGGAGATGGAGAAAATTCTTTTAGCTTGTCTAACAATTCTTTTAGCTTGTCTTTTAGCTTGTTAGACAAGCTAAAAGAATTTTCTCCATCTCCTCACCAAATTATGGTCAGTTTCGACGTAGTTTCCTTATTCACCAACGTGCCGCTGGAAGAAACAATAAATATGATTGGTAATTACATATACAAAGAAAATAATCCCAGCCCCCCTGCTTTTGAAAAAGATGTTTTTGTTAAGTTGATGCGTCTGGCGACCCAAGGATTGTTTTTGTATAAAGACACACTGTATAAACAAATTGATGGCGTCACTATGGGCTGTCCACTTGGACCAACACTTGCAAATTTCTTTATGGCTCATATGGAAAACCAACTTTTAGGCAATGACCAGGAAGCATCTCCCAAATTGTATCTCAGATATATTGATGACATTTTTTCAATCTTTGATAATGACCAATCATGCACCAAATTCCTAGAAAAGCTTAACACCCAGCACCCCAATATTAAGTTTACTTTAGAACAGGCTAAAAATACAATTCCATTTTTGGATGTGGAAATAAAAATTAACTTGGATAAATTTGATACCTGGACATGGAGAAAACCTTCTAACACCGGATTATTGTTAAATTTCAATGCATTTTGTCCCAAAGTTTGGAAAAAAGGTCTTATTTTGTGTCTTCTCAATAGAGCAAAAATTACCTGTTCAACGGACTATCTCTTCCAAAAAGAAGTAGCTTATTTGAAAAATCTTTTTTACAGTAACGGTTATCCAATCCATTTTTTTAACAAAATTTTATGCCAATTTCAAAAAGAAAAAACAGACAGTAAAACCGAAAAAGAATTTATCAATCTTTTTATCATCCCCTACCTCGGAAAAATCTCAAAAGAATTCGGTCTACAAATTCAATCACTAATAAAGAAACGGTTTGACATTAAAATCACAATTGTCTACAAAACAACAAAAGTGCAGGAATATTTCTCTTTGAAAAGCAAAACTCCTCTGGCCTTGAACTCAAATGTCGTTTATAAGTTTAACTGTTCACGTGATGTGAACGTCACGTACATCGGTACGTCCGCAAGACATTTGAGTATAAGAGCAGGGGAGCACTTAAATGTTTCAAGGTCAAGTAAAAGTGCCATCAAAGAACATATAAAAAAATGCAGTTCGTGCAAAACTCAGCCGAATAACATGTGGCAATTTAAAATAATTAGAAAATGCCAAACATCCTACGAAGCCAAAATCCATGAAGCCTTGGTCATCAAAAGAAGCAATCCTGTGCTAAACAAACAACTCTATGCAAACGGAGCGTCAATTTTACTAAACGTGTTTTAATTAAAGATATTTATTTAATTATTTAACCGAACAATTTCCATTCCTTTGAAACAATTATTTACAAACCCTAATCCGATTAACTCCTAGCAGGCAATTGTTTTTCTTCTTTTTTTTTATTATCAAATTCTTTGTTAGCAGTGACCAGAAAATTACGAAGAGCGTAGAATGAAGCTTTACTGTTTTTTTGTCAGAACTATTTCAAGTTACTTTATGTTTTTTGTGTTTTTGTTCAACGAAAGTTTTAATGCTGTTAATATTTGTGTATAGATCCTGATGAGGGCGAAATGTAGCGCCGAAAACGTTTGAATTGTATAAATATATTGTATTATTATGTTCAACGGTGTATTGCTAGTAGCAATAATAGCAACTTGGATACTAAAAGTCACCTCTCTACCGAAATTGTATTACCTTTTGAATCCATTCCGGATATCACGATATCTAGTTACACCATTGCTCCTGAATATCTGGCTTTTGCAGGCTAACAATTTTTAAGCCTTTTGTCAGCATTGGCTTTTCATCCTCTCTTTTAATTATAGGTTGCCTTAATCCAGAGTTTCGTAAACTTTTTTATCTTCGTGCCTTTCATAGAATCTCGATTTGTTTGGGAGATCAAGCCAATTAAAGCAATTGTTTTGCGTATTCCGTTTTGCTTCTATGATTTCTTTGCACATTCTTTGTTAAAATTGTCTGAACTTGAAGAACTTTTTGTCAAAAATCTTTGTAGTTTTACCACTAAAAACTTGCTCGCGTATCACCAAAATTTATACTATATATCTATGTGAAAGTGGCGAAGGTGATCTGGAACAAGTGCAGGATTTTCCAGTTACGGTGTGGCCAAGATTTTTCCACCTAACATAAAACGCCCACAAGCCAATATGAAAGATTATGTCAAAATTGACAAACATTTTGACAGCAGCTGAAAGCTGCCATTTCACTAAGAAGTAGCACTATTTGAAGATTTACGATTGACATATGCCGACAAGCCTGTTGTTGGCTGCTTGTAGTAACAATTTGTCAATATACGTTTTGCTGACTAGCGCCTTTACAATCTGTTGTCTCTAAAGACATAGATTTTGGGAGCTCTGTCGATAGCCGCTCTGGCTATCTGTGAGCACACGGAAATGTTCTTTCTCCAACCACTAGCCGACTAGGTAGGACAAGTATTAACTAACTTCTCCAAGAGGTTACAGGCTGAGCAGTAGAGATTCACAAATTTAAAGACTTTATACTATTTTCAACAGCGCGGTAGGTTATAAACATGGCTTTTAAAAAGAGCAGAGTAGTTCCAGAAGAAATTACTAGCCTGCTGTTTCTTTACTTTGTCCACTTACAAATGTAGTAAGTTTCAAGAACGGTGAAGTTAAAGGGTTTCAGCAAACACCAGAAGAAAGAAGGAGTGGCACTGAGTAGAATCCCGAAATCTAAAGAGGCACGATCCAAAGCACAGTTGTGTCGGTCTCAATGCCAGGCACAGTTGTGTCGGTCACGTTCATTCTTTTAACATATGAGGGGTCAATTGTTGATTTTGGTATCGAAAAACAATAAGCATACAACATATATTTGGAGAAAGAGAGAGAGAATTCTTGCGATTAAATCATTTTTTACTTTTCAAGCTGACGCTCATTTTGACGCTAAAATTCGTGACACGCTACAATATAATCCTCACCAAAACTACCCTATGTTTGAGGTAAGACGCCCACAACTTGCATGGAGCAAAACAACCAGCGTGGGTGGTATCCAAATGGTTAGAGCAATTTCGCTATATAGATTACAACATTCTAACTCCTGCTATATCGAAATAATCAATTGCCGTGTCTTCTTTTGGATGTTATAACTCTCAATATATCCAAAACAACGTTGGGAGTGGAATTCGAATCCACAACTACAGCAACAAGGTAAACTATAGTCATTGGTTCATAGGTATAGAGCGTGACTAAAATCTCTGTTAGTGATGTGCTTCACAATGGCTACGTCAATGATATACTCAAAATCAGCGCTTTTATCCCTTCGTCTAGTCTGGAATAATAGAAGTAACTTTCACATCTATGACCGTTTTGTGCATTTAGTATAATAATGAGTAGTAATCAGTCTCAACTTTTGTATGCACGATAGACTTTCAATTGCTCTATCAAAGCAAAATGAGAGACAAATATTGGACAAAATAACGGAAAGTAGTCATAACAATATTGGCTACTTGTAGTAAAAATGCCATCAAAAATAAGTAGTGTACAAGTAAAACAATGTGAAAACCTAGATAACGGCGCTCTTCCTGCAGACCACTCTACCTGAGGAGGCCACTGTTGATGTCATCGAAGTGGTCGAATAGCTGCAAGAGGCTAAGGCTGTAGCAAACTGCCTGCTCTGTAATGCAATAGGCGTTCAAAATTTTGCATGTGGTTAAATTTACCTTTAGTGATAATAAGACGGGCCAAACCCAGCCTGCTTTCAAGAAGATCAACCTCAAAAGAGCGGAGTTTTTCTCAGAAGTGTTTTTTTCGGAGCTCAGAGTAAAAAGATCGTTGTTTTAAACTAAGCATTTTCCTTGTTTTTAGTGATCAATCTGTAGATTGGCAGCTAGCTGCTCGATTTCACCTGGCGGGTTGCATTTGACTGGCGAGCTGCAGTTTGCATATCCCTGCTGGAAGTTGTCAGTGGCAATAAAAAATTTTATCGACATTTAAAACAAATCAAACGAAATGAGAAAATATGTGCTTAGCCGTAAATCACTTATAAATTAAATTGCTTAATTTCAATGTGGTATTACATTTTTTTCACCTAGGTTAATGAATTTTTGCTTAATGTTCGAGCGGAGTAGACTTATTTGTAAAATGTTATCTTGTCAATATGAGTAAACTTTTGGCTGGAGTGGTTATTCTTCTCTTATTGTGTGAAACTCTTGATTTGGCGGAGGCCAATGTTACAGAGAAGAAGATAGAATGGGTGAAAAGATTGATAAAAGAATCATCAAAAGCATTCGAAAAAAAACTGCCAAAGACATTGATAAAAGTTACAGAGAAAGCATTGGGCAAAATACTATCAAAAATATTGGAAAGCGTACAAGCAAAACCAAGGGAAGAATTATCAAAGCTATCGAAAACAGATCCGGTAAAAACATTTGTAGAAGAACTGTTAGAGACATTGATAAAAGACCTGGCAGAAGAGGGGGCGACTTTTGTCGGATCCATGGTCTGTGGACCAATCTGTGGAATAGCAGGTAAAATTTAAATGTTTGTCATTCGAAAAGGTAACTAGTAGCTAACTTTTTCTTCAGGCCAATTGCCGGAAAACCACTTGTTGATTGTACTGGTAGAAATTTGAAAAACAATTGGAGGTGGGGGCAATTTCTTATGAAACTTTTATTGCTTTAAAAGCGTGGATTTAACCAAATTTAGAGTATTTTAATTCACAATCTTTTCAATTGCTGCGGTAAATTTAAATTCTAACTTGCATGAAATGGCTTTGAATGCAACTTATAGCTGGCTTTATACAAACAGACAAAGTCATCCCATTCTTTGATGATAGCAAAATAAAAGCGTGGTTAACTAAATTTACATTTTATAAAACAAATCGAAAAACTCCACGTCACCGTAAGCAAAACGAATTGAAGGCAAGTAAAGCATTGACTATGTTCTTGAAAATAGCTTACATGTAATGACGGGATTGGGTGGGCAGCCAAAACTTCAGCAGCGTGGTGTTCTTTGCAATGAAACTTCACGTCAACCAACTCAATCATGTGTCAAATCATCTTCCTCAAACCAACCAACTCAACCAATTCAAAAATTCACGCGAACCAATATTTCAAAATTATGAGTAATTAGCACCAAGCTACAGCCTACCTGTGTTTAACAATATGTAGACCGTAGAGACGGAAATTAAATCTCTCTTTTTCCCTTGATCCATAGAAATATAACTTTATGGATTTGCTCCTTTTAAAACTTAGTTTAGTTTTCTCTGTTGTTTCGATTTCAGCGATTGCTTCAGACGGCTAATAAAATTATTTTTATGAGTGCTGGCTAATTTTAAATTTATGATTGTAATTATATTTTTCATTAATTTAGGCAGTAATATAAGCTTTTTTCAGCTAAAATTGCTCTCAAATGCTACTTAGAAGAAGGAATACTGGCAATCACCCCAGAGGAATTGTTTAGAATCAGTATCGATAGATTTCGCTACAAAAATTATTAAGTTTTCAGAAATTAACAAAGGTTAGTCCGCTGTCAGAGCAATGCACTATTACGTTTTTTGTGATAGAACACCCTTTAAGCCTTTTACCGGACAATTGTGGGGGATCGCAACCTACTTTTCTTTACTTCGCATTGTTAGTTTCACAAGCAATATACCTTAATTAATTCAATTTTGACATCGCAACATGAACAAAAATCTCTAGTATAATTTACCTCTGGATGTTTGGTTTACAAAATACCACTTTCAAACAACCAAAGTGGTTTACAACATACCACATTGTTTGAAAGACTGACGCCTTTCAGATCTGCTCAACGCAGGTCTATCGCTATAGTTAAAGTTATTGTTTTGTGAGATCGGTCTTCGGGGCTGCATTCGCTTAAATTTATAACAAATGTGACGCTTGAGAAAATCAAACGTTATATCAAACTCAAAAACATGTTTTGATCAACTTACTTCCAAAAAAACACAATATGCAGTTACAGCACAATACATTGCTATAGCATACTTAAGTAAATTTAAATCGTGTTGTTTTTCCTAGTTTTTCTCATTTTCCAGTGTCTCTACACTTCCTGTATATCTATCATGGAATATGTACCAATATCATCTGAGGCCACGTTCTTACGTGGCCTCATAGGATTGGCCTCAGATAAAGATATCTTTCCAATACACAAGTCAAAGCACACTTCACCATCATGAGTTGATCCTAAATCACTACATCCCTGGCTGCATCTGTTCTTTGTCTTGATTCAGTTCATGAAAGTAAAGACCTTTTTCACGGTCGGTGCTAGTGACCTGTAAAGATAGCACACTCAAAACAGTAAAATGGTCACATTCAACAAATATTTTTTCCGCAAGCCTCATGTTGAAATTGCTACTTATAAATTTGAGTTTCTATATCTAAAGAGGCACAAATTTTTGGCACATTTAGGAAATCATGTTTATACTTTTAAGCAGTAGAGAATTATTTGCCCGCTTCAACCTTTTTTCTGGAGAATTACTAATTATCAAGGCTTAATTGCAGAATTTCTATCCCAAATTGAGGTTCATGACCTAAGTTTGGGGTAAGATCAATTTTTGAAATATTAATGTAGCGTCTTCTCAAAGCTCTCGCGATCCACACAAAAATTCTTTACGGGCAGCAAGCAGCCCGCGGGTGGTGTGTTGTGCAGTTCTATCCTTGACTGATGGTAGCTATACCTGAGCACAAATAATTTTTGAAACAGTAGCTGGGGTCAGTGTTCATCAAAATAGATCGTGAAGAACCTTTTTTAAAGATCAATTCTTTCTCAGCTATATTTACGCCTATTTTTCCAAAATTATTGCTTGAGAATTTTTTTTGGAGGAGTTAGGTTTTTTGAAAATGCAGTTGATACATTTGGCATCCAGGGCCACAGAATATCACTTCAAGGACCGCATTTGGCCAATGGGTAGCAGGCTCCACACCTTGAAATTACTCTGTTTTTACAGATTTTGATCTTTTGTTTTGCCAAGAAGTTAAAGTCATTGTATGCATTTATATTATTTCCAAAAAAGGGTGTTTGCTCAACCGAGTTTGTTTTGCAGAATTCGCTTCTTCTTCACACCAGGAAAAAAAGCAAATACCGGGAAAATTTATTAGAGCTATCTTGTGCAAACCTTGCTTCTAATTGATGATGTGCTCGACATATATGTAACGTAGAATAAAGTATTTTTATCGATATCTCAATGTTTTATATAAGCAATACTTTTGGCCACTCATTGTCTGGTGTTCTTTTCGGCTTCAACATACTGTTCCATGAGATGTTGTAAAGAATTCTCCAATAATTTTGTTACCCCATTCCGTTTACCAAGCGTGGCTGCAGTTTCATTGCTTATGAACATGATCATTTCTTGAAGATTGAGAATAACAAGTATTTTGTTGGTGGTACAGAAATTTGATTTAGGTGTGAAGAAAGCTGATCTGACATAACTTTTCCGCGACGCTCTTATCAGTGGCGGTATCCCGTCAAATATGAAGTGCGAGAGTGAGCAAGTTTTTAACTCAATAATTCAGATGACAGACAATTAAGGCAAGGCAATAACAGCGCTTACATAATCATCTGCGCCAAAGAAAGAGATTGTAAAATTGCGAAATGTAATGTTAGAAAGAAGCCAAACAAGGCAGGAAGACAAAAACAACGGCGTCATTTAGTAAATTAATTTTGCTTCAATGTAACGCACTGTGGTAGCTCTCATGGAAGTCACAAAAGCTTAAAACAAATAACCCAACAGATTTTGTAAACTATATTTTGTTTTATTGTTAGAAGAAAGCAACACAAAAGCATGGATCAGGATCTTTTCTTGAAAGTAGGTAATATAGTTTTACCACAGATGCAAACCATGTTGGCTTATTGAGGGAAGTCGTATCCATGCTTTTTTGATGGGTCAAAGAGACGATGGCACGGTTTCTCAAACGGTGTTCTCGGCCTCCCTAGGGGGTCACGGAGTGGTTCTCCGGGGGCCACGAGCAAGGGCCTTCACTAGGTTGCTTTGAAAAGACCTTCACTAGTCTTTCAAAATCCAACTGTCATGATATTAAGTATTCACCAATTGAACTTAAATTTGTAGTTTTCATTGTTATGTCGTAGACCTCTCTTGTGACCTTCAGTGACCCATTTTTCTGGAACCTTCTTCAATTATCCGGTATAATGTAGCTTTGTTTTTAGTCTGTCGCATTACATAACCTAAATGGTTGAGTCTTTATAAATAGAGATGGAATCTTGTGATACCAAGTTGCAAATTGAAGAATAATTCTGTTTACAACATTGAGATCGTCTGAATTTGCTGACTCCCTTTGTTACCTAGAGTGCGTAATTCTGCTCGCATTATATGTATACGACCAAAATTTCGCACTTTACTATTCAGAAGAATTGGAGTCGAAACGTGTTGTGGGGACAAACGGAAGGTCCGTAGTGATGAGTAGAGTTAACTTAAGGTGAAAGTTAGTTGCGCAGAGACGGAATATTTGCGCTATATCGTTGTAATTTGTTGTATTACGAAGATAGTGGTTGTAAAAGGGGTTGTAAGTAATGGAAGGAGTTTAGTGTGTCCTGCCCTAGAAAATACAGGGTGTCTCAAAAGTAAGTATACACTTTAAAATTTGAATAACAATCTAATGGCTTGTTCAAATTTGTCAAAAGTTTACAAAAATATTCTATGAACTACTAGAAACAGATTACCGTCCTAATATCTCGTTGAATTTATTTATTGACAGAATGTTAGACCTCAACGTGGAAACCACCAATATCGAGACATTTCAGCCACCTTTTGACGCATTCTTGCCCGATACCCTGCAATAAATCTTTTGTAACTAGTCCACATGATGCTCTAATGTTTTGTTCCAACTCTAAAAGGTTTTGAGGCCGTGTGGAGTAAAGTTGACAAAAAATGCTTCGGTTGAAAAACTGCTACTTTCAGCAAGATGGAGCTCCTGCACATTACACCAGGAAAGTCAGAGATTACTTAAATCAGTTCTTTCTCGGTAGGTGGATTGGGTGCAGAGGTCCTCTAGAATGGGCCGCTCGTTCACCTGACTTAACCCCATGCGACTTTTTTCTTTGGGGTTTCCTTAAGAGCAAAGTTTACTCCACACGGCCTCAAAACCTTTTAGAGTTGGAACAAAACATTAGAGCATCATGTGGACTAGTTACAAAAGATTTATTGCAGGGTATCGGGCAAGAATGCGTCAAAAGGTGGCTGAAATGTCTCGATATTGGTGGTTTCCACGTTGAGGTCTAACATTCTGTCAATAAATAAATTCAACGAGATATTAGGACGGTAATCTGTTTCTAGTAGTTCATAGAATATTTTTGTAAATTTTTGACAAATTTGAACAAGCCATTAGATTGTTATTCAAATTTTAAAGTGTATACTTACTTTTGAGACACCCTGTATAAAGTTGATAAATTACGAATTTTGAGTAATTGTGACTGTTTTATCAATAAAAATTTAATTATTTCTTAGTTTGTATTCTGTTTCGACTCTAGACTTTAAGCTTTACGTATGTTAAGCTTAAACAAGATTTCTGTGTTACCAAATGTCGAAAATTTGCAAATGGAGTGAGAGCTACGTCTCATTTAGGTTCACAAAAGTTACTCGCAGCAGTCGTAATTGTGCGCCGTGTCTTCACTGCTTGGTCGTGATGTCAAATGCGTCATTGCGATCATCCAAACTAAAACACCATTACAATAAAAACCATCCCAAAGGAAGGATGATGACATCGAAGCTCTGTCTGCCAAAAGAGTATATGCGACCTGGAAGCGACGCTACCTCATTTGGGATTTGCGGTAGAAGAAAAGCCTACTCTTCAATGCATCTGCGAGGTGGCACATAGAATTGCGAAGTGTAAGAAGGTGCGTACTATCGTTGAGGAACTTCTCAAGCCATGCGCAGAAAAAATGGTAAAAATAATAATCGAATCGGGTGCGAAAATGAAAATCTAGCAAGTTGCGCTAGCATTTAATTGGACGAGTCCACCGATAGCGCTTTAGAAAGCCACTTGATCTCCTTCGCCCGATACGAGAAAGATGAAGGAAGAGTTCTTGTTTAGCAATACAAGATCAGTCACAACAACTACTGCTGATGTTGAAGCTCTTGTGGACTCTTTTTTTTGAAGCCAAGCAGCTCAGCTGGCAAAATTTCAAGCACATCTGTACTGACGGTGCCCCAGCAATGACTGGCATCAAATCAGGGTTTTTCACACTGGTGAAGAACAAATGGCCTCATGTGACGTCCTCGCACTGTTCACTACACCATTGTACTCTAGCATCAAAGACTCTACTCTACACTTGATGGAAGTTGTGAACGTTGCCGTTAATGCAATCAACTTCATTCGTTCGAAAGCAAAAAACCGCCTGCTCTTCCAACTTATGGTCAAAAAAATGGGAGCGCAATACTTGGGACTTTTGTTTTATACCAAAGTTCGTTAGTTGTCGAAATGCAAATGCCCCTATCAGTTGTATAGACTTAAAAATGACTAAAATCTTTCTTCGAGAAAACAAAAACAACCATCATCTTTACAGTCCCGTAGCACTTCAACTTCGGGCCCCCCCCAAAGTAAGCGCAAGAGCCCCTGCGCACAGGTCATATCACTTTAGAGGTGTAAAATTGAAAAGCTGCGTTAAGAAAATACACCACAATTTGTACATAAGTAAACAGGCTAATGTCAGAATAAAGCATGCCGATACCGAAGGTGCAAGTCATAAAAAATTCGGCACCGATGCCAGAGTTCAGTAGGACATTTATGCAGACACTGCGAAACGAAAGCAATGACACTGAAAAACATGAAAAACTTATAAAAACACAGTATCATTTAAATAGTCTGGAGCGAACCTTTTTGTTCGCAAATGCTGTTATGACATTGTCATAATCAAGAGATCGGGCGCAGTCATTTTCGATTGACAACATGCCTAATGAAGATAGTCTACTGTCTGTCATAGACGTTCTATTAAAAGTTTTGATCAGTTTCAATTTGCTGAAGCTTCTTTCAGCGCTGGCAACAGTCACGGGGCAAGTTAGTAAGATTCGAAGTGCGATGTACACATTCGGATACAATTCAAATAAATGAGTCTTTAGAAGATAGTTCAGAAAGTCTTGAGCCATTTTGAAATTGCGTTTTTTTTGTAAAATTAATACAAACCGCTGTTGCTCAGCGCTCATTTCATCAGAATCAATGTCACCGAACTTTTTTTGGAACTCTTTACAGCAAGTAAGAAGAGCATTTTCTTGTTGCACAAGCAAAAGTTTGTCTCGTGTGTACAAAAACGAAAAGGCGGAAGAAACCTCACGTAACAAATTAAAGCGCTCCTTTATTGACATAATAGCCTGGTCTACTAATGGATAGAAAAAGTTGCTTTTAAATTTCAGTTCAGGAGTAGCTCGTTGTTCCTCTTCACCTTGGTAATCAAACAATCTTCTTTTCTTTCCACTTCTTGACGGAGGAAAAGAAGGATCAATATCCAATTCCTGTGCTATTTCAACAGCAGATGTTGCGGCACTGTCATAACCCGTTGTGCGATAGTTTTGCAAAAACTTTTCAGTTGCCTGGATTTCCGTTTCCATTGTATGAAGGGAGACTCCATACGATTGAAGAATCTTGCTTGCTTTATTGACTTGGAATAGGATATCATACCAAATAAACACCGACAAAAGAAAACTCCATTTTGATAAATGAGCTATCAACGATTTTGTTTCTGAGGCAGCTCTTCCATCTTTTCTTTCTATGGAAATGGCTTCCAAGTCTTTCAGTGCCAGCAACACCTCTTTTAAATTGTATCGAAGAGGTTTGATGCATTTAATTCTGCTTTCCCAACGAGTATTAGATTGTGACTTTATGGACAGCTCCACATGTTTCTTCAAAATTTCCCAACGCTGAGCAGAGGAAGAAAACAGCACATACAACCTTGTAAGTACTCCAAAAAATGTCAATGCTTCCGTCGATCAATTAGCACTGTCAACAACAACTAAGTTAAGGGTATGGTTTGCACAGGGCACGTAAACAGCTTTGGAATTGATGTCTAGCATTCTTGCTTGGACCCCAGAATGTTTTCCTTTCATGTTAGCACCATTATCATATGACTGACCTGGACAACCAGACAATTCGAGTTGCAGTTCGGTCGCTTTTTCTAAGAAAGCGTCCAACAAGCCTTTCCCAGTACTGTCACTTATTCTCAAGTAGCCAAAAAATGTTTCTTTAACAACAGCAGCTTCTTCATTACATAGTACATAACGGAGAATGACAGACATTTGTTCATGATGTGACATATTTGGAGTGCAGTCCAAAATTATAGAAAAATATTTTGCCAATTTCAATTGCTGTAAATTTTCTTTTTCAACTTCTGTCGCTAGCAATTCAATTAGTTCATTTTGTATGGTAGGACTCAAATAGTGATCTTTAGTGTTTTTATTCTTGATTCTGTCTTGAAGCTCTTTTAGGATCGGATCTCTTCTTGCCAAAAGCTCAAATATACCCAGAAAATTTCCATTGTGAGGAGACTTCTTCAGATCCTCTAAAAGCAAGATTCCTTTCCGATAGAAACAAGGCAATGTCGATAAGTCTCTCTAAAACATTTCTCCAAAAACGTCTTTCATTGAAAAAAATATTCATCTCGCGTTTGTCGATAGTGGATGAATTTCTAATCCCTTCAGCTAGCAACATCCATTGACTGCAGCATTCTTGGTGGAAAATGCCGTTTTCATGGTCTTTCAGTTTTTTTAAAAAACCCTCCCATGTATTTATACCACTACAAAAGGGGCTTAGTGTTTTTCCAAATAGCTTACAACAAAAGCAAAAAACTTGATCTGATTCCCCAGAATAAACTAGCCACCACCGTGAAACACTTTCACCATTAGGTAACACACGTTTATAATGGTTGGAGGAAAAACGTCGCCTTGGAGTTGTGTTATTATATGGAAAATTCATTATTAATTGATGTGGTCCACGCTTTACTATATCACATCGTTGAGCATCAGAAATACTTTCAGGCCATTTACATGGGTCATCAGGAATAGGGGTAAATTGAGATTCAGTTATTTTTGATATTGAAGGTTGCGTAGTGGCAGGTAAATCACAACTTACATTTTCTGGAAATTCACAATCACTTTGATGCTGATCATCATAGTCTTCTTTTTCTTGTATACTATAGTTTTCTTCATCCCTCTCGGTACTAGTGCCAGGTCTACTCTGCTCAGTAATCTTGAAAAAATCTGTCATCTTGGGCAATTTCGCTACAGCATCTCGAGCAATGGCTGCTTCTTTTCTCTTTTGAGCACCACTTTTTGAACGTTTCATTCTATACAATGTCAATAAAATACTTTATCTGCACTCTCCAGTGTATATATATTGTCCCGGTATTTATAGCCAAACAGAACTCCAGACCATTTTATGATTGTTGCGTAACAACGGCATTGTTACGTCAATCGAATATTCAAGATTCTACCAGAAAATCAATCGAAATATTCTAGATTCTGCGAGATAAAATGACGTTGCATTCACTTATGATGTCACAAGCCAATTTCTTCCTACAGTTTAAATCGGTTGTAAACAAGTGTGCTGAACTGAACATAGTCACGTAGCCAAAAAGCAATTTCAGACTAACTTGGGCCCCCAAAGTTGGCCTGGGCCCCCCCCAGTTGGGGGGTTTGGGGGGCGGCTGCTACGTCTCTGCATGTTTAATTTCACAATAAAGAGTTTGTTGTGATGCTTGCGTACCTTGCCGGTGTATTCTCCTACCTCAACGACATGAACTTGTCTTTGCAAGGCCATGATGTGACAGTTAGCGACGTTACAGACAAGCTGAATGAGCCAACTGCTCGAATGGGAGTCTGGCAAGCATGAACCAAGGTAGGGTCCACTACCTCGTTTTTTTGTTGGAAAGGCGCCTGAAAATGAATAGCATTGATTTGCCAGATAACATCAAAACTTGCATCGTAGAGTATCTTCAAATCATCTCTGCTGAGTTTCGATTTTTTTTCAACAATGACACTTTGCGTGTTTTATGGTACAGCCGAAGAAGCAGAGGAGTTGGCAGAGTTCAAAGTTTCGAATGCGATAAAATTGGCATTTGAAAACAAAACTGATGTCTCCAGCTTTTGGTTGTCTCTTCATGATTTATATCTACCACTCAGCAAGAAGGCTTCCGTGATTCTCGTTTAATTCGCAACTACCTTTGCAAAGCTGGATTTTCTGATCCGGCGTCGATAAAAACAAAATCCAGAAATTGCCTCAATGTATGCAGTGGCATTCACCTTGCTCAGTCCAAGACGGAGCCGAATATCAAAGGTCTCCTCAGGCGAGTACAAGAACACGCTTCGTACTAACTACGGTAATATAAAGTAAATTGACTGTGATCTGTTTCATTCTTTGACCGTAATGCATTAATTCTTTTACTTTCCTTTGTTGGCTTTTTGATCATTAAACGTGGCGAATAAAACAACCGATGGAAACCTATTAAAACCAAAACTAGATGTTTTTATTGAAGATTATGCCGCCACAAGTGTTGCAGAGCCTTCGGAAGGGGGCCACCAACCATGAAAGTTTGAGAATCAATGGATTATGGTTTTGAACGCGCTCTCTGACCAGAAACGTTTTTTCACCAGCATTCTGATCTTTGAATTGAAGTTTTCGATTGGATGATGTTCATTTGTCTGCGTGTAATAGTTGAAATAAGCTAGGGCTATATTTATAAAACCTTGCACCTAATTGGTAACGCAGCATACGAGCGAAAAAAGTCTTTAACAATTAATTAAACTGAGGCTAAATATACAAGGAAACAATAATGAATATACCACCCAACCAATTTTCACAACATCAGTTTAATAAATTGTGGATGCCCTTTTTCGCTGTTATGCTGCGTTGCCAATTAGGTGCAAGGTTTTATAATTTCCGATTTTGCTTATGATTTTCAGACTATATTTATGTTATTCGGTTGCGAAAAACATTTTTAACGGTTGTAATACGAGGTACAACGCTTTGTTTTCTTCTGAGAAAGGTGTATTCAATTCAAAACGAAAAGAGCTATCCGACAAACATTCTGAAAGGCTTGTATTTCTGAAAGAAAAATGCTATTGACTTTTATGATGATTAATTTATCATATTTCGAGTAAGATGACTAATGGAATATCATTCATCTTAAATCTTGCAAAATTTCTTTTTTCCCAAAGTAGTGGCAGCGGTGGCGTGCTACAACTTAAATTATATGTAACCAGCGGGGACAGCGGCGGTGTAGTATTCAGGGAAGCGCCTTTTGGTGAGGTTTAAAAATACAATCACTCATCATTCCAAGCTTTCCAAAGGTCCCTGGCAAGTTGGAGGAAATAAATGATATTTTTGTCAATTTGCAAAATCCAGTAGTCTGCCAACAGGCAAAGCCGAACATGACGTTAACATCAAACTGCTGGATTGAGATCCAGTTATTTTGATCATTATTTCACTAAAAGGCAACACTAAAATAAATTAGTTAAATAGATAGATCTTTAGGCAACCTAATAAAATAAATGCGTAGGCTACCATGAGATGACTTTTTACATAATTGCCTTAATAGTAACTACATTACAAAAATTCTAAGTTTTTAATTTTCCTATTTAAACAAGTAATTGCAATATTAACTTTCGGGCGTGAATTTTGAAAATTATTTTGAAAAAATCAAAATTGCAAGAACAAAATCTGAATCATAGCTTGTTTAACAGAGACAAGCAAAAATGTTTGCGAGTAAGACTAAAATCTGCCACTCTACTACAACTATGACCGGCAAACTAACCTTTGTAATTAGCCAAAATGCCGCCCGGAGCAGATGTTAATTTTTCCGTTCCTTTAAACTTTTGGCAGCACTTCAAAACAACACGATGAAATAATGCACTTATGTGAGTTTGCAAAAAATAAAGGCAAACTGTACCAACCATTTGTTTTACTTTGCAAAATTTACTTTTGCAATATTGATGAAAAGTTGAATAATAATATTTTGAGTCGCCGTAAAATGTCGCCCCCAAACAAGTGCCCATCGGGGCGGGTCGCTCCCCTTTGATAGGCCACTGGCAATAGATAAAGGTACTATGCTTCCACAAAGTTCTTGAACCCAATCAAAAAAAAAGATATTTTCAAGTACGTCGGCAACAAAACGTCAGTATCCAAAAAAGGGTCATTAAATAATTTTAAAAAATAGTTGATAAAAAAGCATTTATTCAAATCCGAAATCTATTCTTCGATTATGCTTATAGCCCCGTTGAATATCAGTCAATACTTCACCGACATAAGATAGTATTAGTAAAAACTGACTTTAGATGGAATTTGAAACCACGATTGCACCAGCTTTCCTGGAGTGTGAATGCAGATCCAGCCTGGGTTTACAACCCTGAATAGCTGGTGCTAATCGTGGATGCGAATCTCACCCAAAATCAGTTGTTGTTGACATTGCTTTATAATGATGAGGTATTGGCGGATTTTCATTGAGGCTAACTTTATGATCGAGGGTTAGTTTGCAGTTCTGGATAAATTGCTCTTCCATCAACTTTCAATTAACATAATATCCTATTATAGCTTGATACTCTGACTGGCTTATCTGGCAAAGCATTATTTAAATCTTTTAAACAAATTTATGGGACGATAAGCCAGCAAAACAATCTCCGAAACACACTTATCAAACAAAGGTGAGGAACAGAAAACCTGAACATATATTGGAGCACCTCTCAAAGTTGGTTTTGGCTATGTTAATGGCCTCTGCGATCTGGCCCTTTTAGAGCAAGCCTGAATTAAATCCGCAACAGCCCTGCAGCTACTGTATCTTTCATCAAGATATTACTCTGGGTCCGGATCCGGGGCTCTTTAAAACCAATTGATCCAGCATCGACTCAAGTTTTGCGACCCTATTTAGTTTGTTTCTAGAATTAAAAATTTTTACCATTTATTTTTTTAAGTTTCCATAACAACGCAACGTAATCGATAAATACTAATATTAGCTCGCCCTAATGACTGCGTGAACTTAAAAATAAGTGCGTATTGACAAAAAACAGCTGAGTTACAACAAAGGTTGGAGCTGCTAGGAGACGAGTTTAAAAGATCTGGCTTTAATTTCAGCTCAATGAAATTTAAATGCAGTTCCAACTTTGGTCCTACGAAAGCTTACTGTTCTTTGGCTTCGACTTTTGGCTCCAGCTTCAAAGAGCAGTTTGCAACAGAGTTTACCACCGGATAAACGCTTTCTAGATCACTTCCTTAACGTCGACCAATTACAGTAGAGCGAAATTCGCACATATCAATTCAAGCTTATATTGAAACTCGATTGCTAAATTGTTTGTTTATACGTAAGTTATTACTATCAGTTAGAGTCATTCAACAATCAATGCTGGTAACGATTATTAAGTCGGTCAAGTTTTACATTTAGGAGAGCTTAGCCGAGTAGTCGATCAAACCTTTAGCTATTCTCAATAGAGTAAATACAATTTCTGTGAGCTAATAGCCTATTACTTTGTTGAACAAGTTACTTCTGAACAGAACCTATAAAAGTAGGGTCCAGCAGGTTGGCTACATTGCTGTGGGCCCGGAGAGTTATGGAGAAGCCCACGACATTTGCTGAATTTTAATGCACGTTAATTAGCCTCAATTTTTTTTTCAAAATATGTTAGCTGGATTTATCAGCCCCTAAACAGATTTTGCACCGAGGCCCTGCTCCTGAACAGTAAACCATTTTCCTACCAGCCAACAATAGCTCTCAATTTTATGCCACTGTTATTATTATAATAAAGAGTTGACTAAAAAAGCCAATCGCTTTAAATGCGCCATTATAATTTATGAAAAATTATTTTATCAAACGTTCAATACTGTGACCTACAATACAAGCTAATACTGCCCGCTATATCACAAAATTTCAAATGTGGTGCTTCTTTCGTTAAGTATTTGCTGATGAAACGCAGTAATCAATCAATTTCTGTGCATTTAATGCAACATAAATGCAAATTTTGCGAGGCCTTTCAATTTTATCGAGCCCGGGGCTTCATCCCTGTCCGCTATGTTAAACCCCTATCCTTATTGAAAATCTGTAAATTTTTTTTTAAATATTTGTTTTTAAATTCTTATTTTGCACTACAGAGATTTTACTGGTTACCTTCTTGGACTACAAAGGCATTCGGTTGACCAATGATGTTTACTTTGGAGTTTAAGGTGTTCCAACACGAATGAATCTCTAGCAGCTACTGTAATTTCTAACAAGGTCTTCTGCTGTGAACGGTTGCTGGAAGCTATTCTCTTTAATTTCAGAAGTACTAGAGCAAACAATTTTAGTTGCCCTTCTGTAACACGTTCCTGAGTGACGCAACTGCTGCTGACCATGCTTTAGATCAGTGATTATCAACCTTTTTTACGCATGGACCCCTTTTCCTTTCTTTTTTCTTGGTGGACCCCTTCATAGCTATTGGACATAAGAACAATCACCTTCGCTTGTTATTGCCATCGACTGATGGGTGGACTCTTAGTGACTAATATTACATGGACCCTAGGGGTCCATGTGGACCCCAGTTGAGAACCACTGCTTTAGATCAAAAACCGATTCATGCTTTCACGTTAATTTTATGTCTTTGCGTTTGGTCTATGCCACATGCCAAGTTTTAACTTTAGCTGTATTTCATTAACTTGGTTACTAAGCCCTCAACATTATTGATATGTTATATTACTAGTTCCAAGTGATTACGATTGATAGAGAGCGTCTTATAAGCGAGAAACAAAACAACAAAGCGAGTGCTGAAGGCGCGAGGCTTCCGAAGGAAGCAATGCATTGAGAGATATTTTCAAATTTACCAAGCCATTCCTGGACACGTTTCGTCCTTTTGAACTCATCAGCATGGTTTGCCAAAGGCCAAGGAATCCCCCAATAGCATTAACGTTGACTTTTATAAAACAAACTAACACAAAGCGCAAGACTTACATGCCGTTTACTTTTGAACCAGGTTCGTTTTGACGTACTGCTAGCCGCTCAACTATGGATTAAAACTGATATGTTTATGTAAAGCTGATCACACTAGCAGGGACTAGGCATAAAAGGGTCTTCCAAAGGTTGCAAGCTAAATGCGGTGCTTTAGGCATGGCTGGCAGCACGTGGTGCATGGCAGCAAAACTCGGCGCGCGAGGAGGCAAGTTCGAAAGACGCGGGCTCGAATTCCACAGACCGGCTGCATCAGCGTTGACTTTCAAGAATATAATGTACGCGTAACGTTTAAAGACGCTTAACTGATTTCGGTGGGTCCCAAATGGCTGCACCGCGGCTTATATAATGGACGGCCGCCAAGAGGTCAACCACTTCGCCAATTCCACTTCGAGCATAGCTACCGATTCCGACAACTAGCACACCGCACGGGTAATGACTAGTGGGTTAAATAGCGCAACCCTATAGGCGACGTAACTAGTACCAGATACTACTTAACAATCACACGCGGAGATTGTCCCACACAGTTCTTCGGCAGGGTTTGCGCGATCACAGGGCTCGAGCTATTAACAGGGCCCCCGCACCACAGGAGCACACCGGAACCGGCGTTTCACCGAACTATGAACTTGTTCACATGAACGGTTCCAATGCTCCGGGCCTGAGTATTAAGCTTGGGGGATGCATACATAGCGAGCGATATTATATGCAGCTTGTTTATTTTCGGGTTCAAACAATATAATAAAGCTTTTTTACAGTTGGAATTGATAAGGAATACTATTACACAGAATGGCTGCTTGATAGTTTAAAAAAACAAGCAATTGGCATTGCAACTAATTTGATTGTTGGTTCCGCTATTTACTACATTGACTCCCTTTACACATCACGGCATCACAAAAAAAAACAAAAAGCAAGCATCGCAGAAGATAAGGCAAAAATAATGCAGGCAATTGAGTGGATTACTAAATAATGAAGACAATCTTGAGGAGAAAGAAGAGGATTAAGCCTTCATAAAAGATAAATGAAAATTTTTTTTTGATTTGATGAAGATTACATCTAAACATTTAAAAATCATATTTTAACACTAGAACCGCCAAGGTTTTGGGTTGTCGCGAACAGCCAAAAGCGGTCATTTTGACCGCTAGTCTTACGGTCGATTATTTTGTATAAACTAATTTGTATTGTTCATGTTCTGGATCAAGATAGTGACTAACATTGCATTTGAATAGTTAACCGTTCAAAAACGATATTCTTACCAATTTTTGCTTCAAATATTTACTCAGTTAATAAATTACACATAATATTTATTGGTTTTACTGCATTTCCATTGCACAAATGACGCATTCAACGAAACTGTTTGCTGTGCAGTTACCACACACGGTGCTGTTCCATTTGTGACAGCAATTCGAGGTTTTGTTTTGTTTGCAGTTCACAGCAACTTGACACTGCTTCCGTTTTAGGGATTTGTTGCCAGCAGTACTCAAGCCTTGTGCAGGTGCAATTCTTCTGCTGCTTCTTTCAGCGATGTAGTCTTCTCTTAGCTCACAAGCAAGTTTGAAGATGAAATCTCTTCTTGAAATAGAATCTCCCGTTTTCTTCTTATATAAAACAAATGCGTTGATGCAAGCTAAATCCAAAATATTATAAAACACCGCAACCGACCACCGGCGCGTACCAGCTTTTACTGAGTACTGGCGAGCCATTTGCTCTGCTACATCTACTCCACATTTGGTTTTGTTGTAAAATTTAATCGTTTCTGGCTTATGTTTTTCGGAGGAATCGACACCAACAGACATGTGGAGTGAGCTCACACAAACGTTTTTCGTTGGCTTGCCTTGATAGATGGTCAGCGTGGCAACATCATCTGTTTTCAAGAGCACAGTTGAATATCTTGTTGCTTGTTTCTTCGCTGATGGAGGGAGCTCTCTTCTAATTTTATTTACAGTTCCCACTATGCTTGTCTTCTTCTGCAGCAATTGCTTTGCCAGGCTGTACGAAGTAAAGAAGTTGTCCGTCGTAACATTTCTTCCTTTTCCCAGGTAAGGTTGCATAAGGTTCATGACTACCCAATCAGAAAGCCGTTGTGATAGAGCACGTGATTCCTCTTTACCCAAGTGGGGAATGGCATTCAAAATATATTTTGTGTCTACGTCAACAGCCAACCAAAACTTGATACCAAACTTATCAGGTTTGTTAGGCATATACTGAGTAAACCTGCAACGAGCTTTTGTAGGAAAAAGCTGTTCATCTATAGTGATGTTTGGCCCAGGTTTGTAGGAAGATATACAGTTGTCGACAAACTTATTCCACAAATCCGAAACCAACGCAAACTTATCAGCTTGTAAACGTATTGACCTGGTGCTGCGCATATCAAAGCGCAAAAATCGCAAAATTTCTCGAAAACGGTTTCTTGCCATTGTCTCTGAAAAAAATGAAACTCCCCACTGCTTGTTCCAGTAGCTTTCCAAAGGAATATTTCTCCCTCTATAAGCTCCGCGCACATAAAGCAAAGCAATAAAAGCGAGTAGTTCAGATCGTGAAACGTTCCAGTCTTTATTGCTAAGCACTCTTCGAGCTTCTACATTTGTACAGTTTTGTACAAGAGAAATCATATGACTGTCCATGAGTAACAAAAAGGCACCTAAAGGTGAGTCTGACAGTTGCCGGCTTCGCCTGGATAAACCCGCTTCTTCAGTGAGCACATTACGTGCAGCTCTTCTTCCTCTGCTTTCAGAACCCAAACTTATAAACGACCATTTAGTTCCATCTTTTGCTGTCTCTTCTACTACTGTTTCCACGGTTGGAATCAAACTAGCTGAAGACTGACCGTTGTGAGACGCTGCAGAAAGAGAAGCATTGCTTGGAGAAGGATCTGAAACATCTTCATTTTCACTACTCAACTCCGCATCAGTGGTTGATAGCTCCCAGTCATTAGCGTGATGTTGATCTTCTTCCCAATCAGAAGCATCACTTTCTCCTGCGTCTTCTTCTGCTATTGAAGTCAGCAAAGCTAAAGCTTGCGCTCTGCTAATCCTTTGTGGTCGCTGACCTGGCATAATCTTTGAAGCTTGCTATAAACTGGAATAGATGCAGATGTAAACAACACGTAATGGCTATTGATACTGTGTCTTCAACTGGTTTGCTTCAGTCATTTTCACTGGTAGTTAGTGCCTTTTTTGTCATTGGTTTTGAGCGACTTCTCTTTGTTGTTGTTAGCTAATCTAAAGTGTGACCTGTGATACCGTTGGATACCAAAAGGACAAAACTACAGACAGTTTTGCAAATTAGAAGGTATCCCACAGTGATACTGACACGTTTTCTCGTCTTGCTACAGTCACAAAAGAGCTATGTAATGATTTTCCATTGACAGTCAAATTGACCGCTTTTGGCTGTTCAAGGTAAACTGGACTCTAGCGAATAAACGGATTAATGTATTAACTTCTAATTTCTACAGATTAGACAAAAGCATTACTTAGGAAAAGTCAAGAAGTTTCAATACGATCCGATAAGTAGAAGTGCAAATACCATATTTTGAAAATGTGAAACGGTCATTTTGACCGCTTCGGCGGTTCTAGTGTTAATAAAGTTTTTTCCTAGCTAACATTTTTCGTCTGTTGAGATTCAGTTTTTCGTTATTTTTCGGTTGCTGTTGGTAAACATATGTCTTTTGTTGTAGTTTGATGTCAATCTTATGGGGTTAATCCTATGATTTTGTATTCAGATCAAATCAGTAGACTTGCAGATACTTTTAGGCAAGCCCAAGATATCCATTGTGAAAGTATAAGTTTTGCTCGTTTCGGTGTCCAAAGAACATTATAACTGTTTTTAGAAATGTATATTTTACAACCGCATATTTTGTCTTCAAAATGACTTTTATATTTCTTGCTTGTGTAGTACTGTTCGAGTTGACATCATTTTTATACACGCACTACCTGGAGTCCACTTTCAGTTTAGCTATTGGAATTTTCCCACTTGACTTTGCAAAATTAAAAGAGCAGATTCATATGTTGTTAATATTTCATTCGGCTGTAAATTGCATCATGTGTGTAATACGTCTGACAGTTTATATTAACTTTCAAAATAAGTCAGGAGTTTGCAAACTGGGGGCCGTGGTCTCAAAGCAGCCCACGAAGTGAAATTCAATGGCTGACAAAAAAGATGTGGTGTGATCCACGTCCTCAGATCGATCACCAGAAAATAAGATTTGCAGTTTAAAAAATTAACATAAATAAAATCGATCTCGTGCTTTGAAAAAGGTTCGCGCCTGGCTTTCGATACTATCCGATAAAAACTGATCCACTGCAAAAACGTTAGCACACCCTTACTTCAAATAGCTAAATATGCAGCTGTTTGCCCTAAAATAGCGTCAGGCAGCATTATGACAAAGTAGTGCCTTATTTTCAGCAATCATAAAAAAGAAAAGCATTTTACTGTTGAAAAGTGGTCACTGGTTTGGTCGCCAATAAAAATCAAAACGTTTCAGAATTTTTTATTGGGAACAGCTTTTTTATATCAAACAAAAAGCTTTTCAATCTCTTTACTATAATCAGCACTTTTTAAGTAAATGCAGGAAACAACTTGACAATCAAACGCTCGTTGTATTATTTTTAACTCCTATAGAAGTGCAGTTTTTTGGGAGTTGATAACTCACGTGTTATCATTTAAAATCGTTTTCCTCCCTCAAGAAACACGGATATAAAAAATCACCTTCAACCGAGATGTCATCGTGACGTTACCAACTCCTTGTGACATTTACACCGGGGTGGCGATCAATCATGCCAAGTTTCCTGTGTTTGCTTTGTAAAGTTACGGAGTTCTTGCAGGAAGCAGGCAAAGAGAATCGCGCATCATAGTAGCCTATAGGTCTGTCATATGCTTAGCTCATGACCACTTGGCTAACACCTTGAATAGCGGAAAGAAAAATAATTTTAGTTTCTTATTGTATGCTAGGCGTAGAAATTATCATCTAAATGTACATCTACTGTGAGAGTTTTGATTAGTTTGAAAGTAGCTCAACAATTTCCTAACTTGTTTCAAAATTTTATTTACTAACAACAATTCCGTTGTAAACAATCTAGTTATAGCGTTACAGTTTTGCCATTTATCAAACTATAGCGTCACATATTTGCCATTTATTTTGCCACGAGTTGATTTGTATTAATCACTCAATGATGTCATAATAATTGCTCTGGTCAATTGGACAAGCTATATGGGAGAGAGGGGGGAGGGATAAAAGCGATTCACTAAGACGTTTTGAAAATACTAAAAGATTTGAAAGAAAACACTTTGGAGTGGTTTATCTGAAAAAAAAGGTCTACATTTTCGTTTAGAGACTAAAATAGGCAAAATTCTCGCTTTTGAAAGGTTGATCTCACAAAAAAGTTTTGAAGTCAAAATCAGTGATTGCTACAGGCGGCCTGCAGAAAAATTTTTCGGTATTCGTCACAAATTCGTGAAGATGTCACACTTTGTACTAACATTGAGCTCACTAAATGCTCAGCCAACTAAAGTTAGTTACTACATACGCCAGTGGTTCTAGTATAGGATTTGCAGTTAGTTCTGAATAACGTATCCGTTTGAGTTAAACCTAAGTAGGAAAACTAGATCTACTTACGCTTTTAAAAATGCTTTTGGATTCCAGGGGACATGTTTCAATAACTATGTTTACCAACATTTTGGCTTTATTCTTCCCATTGACTTTCTTTCTCTTGCCTTTTTTTCTCTCGCCTTTCTCTTGCATTGCGTGTTACGTATGCTATCTTAACGGCAAAAAACGAAAAACAAATGAGATAGTAATAGACCTACAATGTTAAAAAGATGATAGAAATAAGTCTGTAACACATTTTAAGACTAGCGAGAAACAGAGAAAAGTGGAGATCACCAGGTATCAATTATGGCATGACGGACATGTTGATAAGGAACTAAGAATTAAGAATAAAATTTGTTTTCATGTTCTTACATCAAATATATTGCATCCTAAACCATGTAATGTGCTGCGCTTGGTTACTTCAAGCTTTCCTTGTTTTCAATTAGGCTTATTTTTTGCTTTTTTGAAATGTCCTAATAGGCTTAAGTATACTTTTATTACGCTTTCTATCATAATTGGCTTAGGTATACTTCAGTAACAGTTACTAGCTCAATTGAGAAGTCATAGCTAGACCTACAGGGTGGCCGAAAAGTCCCAGGACACTATACATGTATTAGACATCCAAGTCCTTTTTCATATGATCCATCATGGTAGCCCTTGGTATTCCAAGTTCAGCAGAACGTTTTCTGGTGGATTTCTTGGGGGACTGTTGCAGTGATTCTTGAACACCAGCACACGTTTCCTTTCGTGTTTCAGGCCTGCCACTTCTTGCCTGATCCAGAACGCTACCTGTTTCAAAAACTTTCTTCTCCCACAGATACAGATTACTTCTTGATGGCGCGGGCTTTCCAAATCTTTCTGTGAAAGCACTTCGAATATCTTCTATAGTCATGTCATTCCTGATGCGGTCGTGAACCCAAACAGCAGCAATTAAGCGCTCCTCAACAGCAAATAAACTGATGTCAGTCATGGCCTGAAATAACCTAAATAACCTGAAAAAATAAATCAAATAAATTGTTTTAACAACATTAGAATATTAAAACAGTAAATACACTGATGTCAGTCATGACCTGAAATAACCTAAATAACCTGAAAAAATAAATCAAATAAATTGTTTTAACAACATTAGAATATTAAAACAATCATATTTAACAGCATTAAAATATCAAAAATAGAGTGTCCTGGGACTTTTCGGCCACCCTGTACAGTACACAAATTAGCAATCAATAATGTAGTATTTGCACTGTTAGTGACACATTTACGTTTTTATTTACTTCATGACTTACAAAACTTTACTAAGATACGATCCGCTTGAAAACGGTCTAGGACATCAGCGGGAGATTCTGCAACACTTCCAAGCGCTGCATCGAGCGCGCAAACTCGCGGCGCTCTTATCTCGTTAAGCAGCCGGTGTCACAAACAGGATCCTCCATGTTGGAGTTAAAAATATCAGTTTTGACCGCTATGCCAGCTTCACTCAAGAAACAGTCGTGTGTACGATAACAAAATGTGCCCCAAAGTGATTATTCTTCACAAAACGTCAACTAATTTCCGTTCAAACATCAAGTGTAAACTCGCAGGATTTGGGTCAAAAGCGGTGGGAAGCATAATCTCTGGCAAAGCTTTTTCTGTGCCGGGGTTCCTATTTCCAACCTTTAATTTAAGTATATTTTACTCACAAACATACTAATATTACACGACTTTGTATCCGATTTTTTAGTGAGTGCAGGGATAATTGACTGATAAACTTTCACATCCTTAAGATCAAATTTTGTTTGTGCTTCTCAATGTTATTCCGACTATATTTGTACCTTCCATACAACATTAGCTTTGTATTTACTTTTCTGCCCTGAAAGCTGCCATAGAATGCTATAATAGCCAAACTGCGAGCCTAACTTTTGATCCCACCAGTAGATTCCTAACATTCTTCACAAAACCATGTTTGCGTTTCTAACCAGCCGCGTAACTTTGAGATGAGTGGTCAGCTCAGAGTTTAACTACTGTAGAAGGTGACCTTTGTTCAAGATCACCATTATTTATTATCTAAAAAAAAATTTGGGAAAATTGAGCGAATTTTAAAATTTAGATTTTTCTTTGTAAGAACACATGTGAATTTTTTGAAGAAAATTTGTAATGCGAGACACCTTTTAAATCCGTTACGAATATCACGATATCTAGTTGCACCATTGCTTCTGAATATCCGGCTTTCGTAGGCAAACAATATTTAAGCCTTCAGTCAGCATTGGCTTTCCTTCCTCTTTTTTTCAGGTCAAGTTAATGTAAACGATTGTTTTGCGTATTCCGTTTTGCTTTTGTGGTTACTTTGCACATTCTTTGTAAAATGTCTCAATTTGAAGACCATTTTTTCAAAAATCGCTGAAGTGCCACTACCAGAAAATTGCTCGCGTGTCCACAAATTTTTGCTCGCCTACCACAGTTGGAGAATCCCTGTGGTATATTTTAATATAAAACTAAACTACGTGCCTGCTGGTGCTTTTCGTCAACTACAGGGTGTCCCACAAAAAAGTTTATTTTTAAAATTTTTGCAACGCAAAAACTTGTAAAGATAAAGCAATGAAAGTTTCACCGTGCATAAATAATGTGTTGGAGATTTGTTTGCCATCAAAATCGTCGTTATTCATTTTACTTAGCTGATGTTACTGGAGTTTAAAAATAGTCATATATTTTGATGATGCTGCTTAAATAACATGCTCAATGTGATCGCCATGGCGCAGAAGGCATTCCCTTACTCTCACAGCAAAATTCTGAATTACTGCTTTGCATGTGTCAGCGGAAATGGCTCTCATGAACGTAGTTATTTCTTGTTTAAGTTCGGAAATAGAGGTAGGCTTATTTTTATAGACATTATCTTTTGCGTAGCCCCACAGAAAAAAGTCCAGTGGGCTAAGGTCAGGAGAGTGTGGAGCCCAGATGTGGGAAGCTTTCAAGGAAATCAGCCTGTCTTCAAATTTTTCAGACAATTTTTGTGTTTCCACTGCAGTGTGAGGTGTTGCCCCATCTTGCTGAAACCATAATTTTTTCAAGTCAAAGCGATGACGACGAAGACAAGCAGTAAACTTTTTGATGACGTGGCGATAGTTTTCTTGATTAACCGTCACCGCATTCTCAGCATTGTCTTCAAACCAGTAAGGCCCGATGATTTCGTCAGAGCTAAGCGCACACCAAGCTGTGCACTTCCTGCTGTGGAGTGATTTGGTGGTAACAACGTTTGGAGGTGCAGTGCCCCAAATACGGCAGTTATGACGGTTTACTGATCCATCCAGATGAAAATGTGCCTCATCTGAAAACCATATCTTGCCAACCCAATGTTCATCATTTTCCATCATTTCATTAAACCATGTACACATTTGAAAACGTTGTTCTTTGTCCTTATCAGTCAAAGTTTGCTTTATTTCCAGTTTGTAAGGATATAAGTTGAGGTCTTGCTTCATTATTCTTTGAACGGTGGACTTTGTCAAGCCAAGTTCAGATGAACGCCTCCGTGTTGATTTTTTTGGGCTACGCACAGTCGATTCACGTACAGTATCAATGTTTAATTCGGTGCGAGCAGACACTCTCCTTCCAGAATTTCCTTTATTTCTGTTGTGGCAGGTGCCATGCACTTCAAACTTTTGAACAATTTTCTTGATTGACGTCACAGATGGAGCTTCTTTTACACCAAAATGCTTGCGATATTCCCTTTGGGTTTGGACCAGTGATTTAGTTTCCAAATAGAACTTTACTATTTTTGATCGCTGCTCAATTGTGAAAGGCATGATTAAGATAAAGGCTTCAAAATTTCAGGTATAAAACTCCTATTACCATAGAATAAAACCTGAAAAAATGAAAGAGTCAAATGCTCTAAAACAAAAGTAGTTAAAAATTAAAAAATAAACTTTTTTTTGGGACACCCTGTATAACAAACAGTTGTATTATCTACCACTGTAGGAGTGGTCAGAGTGACCTGGAACTATTGCAGAATTTTCAGCTATGGTAGGGCCAAGATCATCCCACCTTACATAAAAGCCCACAAGCCAATACGAAAAAATACATCAAAATTTGATTTTAATCAGGACAGAGCCTTAAAGCTGCAATTTCATAAAGAAGTAGCTCTGTTTCAAGAGATATGATTGACATGTGTCAACAGGCCTGTTATCGGCTGCATGTAGTAAGAATCTGTCAATCACATGCTTTACTAACCAGATCCTTTTGTAACGTGTTGTCTTTAAAGACAACAGGTTTTGGTAGCTTTGTCAATAGCTGTTCTGGCTATCTATGGACACACAGAGATGTTTTGTCTCCTACCAGTAGTCGGCTAGGCAGGACAGGTTGTATTCACTAACTATTACAAAAGATTCCAAAAGTTGAGCAACAGAGATTCAGAAGTTTAAATATTTTTTATCATTTTTAACAGCACCATAGGATATAGACGTGGCTCTAGGACAGAGAAGTTTCAGAAAAATTTGCTAGGTTATTTTTTACTTGCTTCATCCACTTACAAGTATAATAAGTTTCAAGAACGAAAAAGTCGAAGTGCTTCAGCAACCACCCAGAACAATGGAGGAGTGGTGCTCAATTAGAGCCACCACATCTGAAGAGGCACATTTGTGTGGTTACGATCCTTCGCACAGTTGTGTCTGTCACGTGTACACTTTTAATACATGACGGGTCAATCGTAAATTTTGGTATCGAACATACAACATTTTTTTGGAGAGAGAAAGAAAATTCCTGAATTTAAATACTAACTTTTCAACCTGATGCTCATTTTGCCGCTAAAATCCCGGACATGATAAAAAAAAATCCTAACGTAAGGCTAACCAATGTTTGAGGTAAGACGCCCACGACCTTCATGGATCAAAACGACCAGAGTAGGCCATACCCAAATGATTAGAGTGATCACGCCATATAGATCACAAATCGCTCCACTTGCGAATTTTGGCATTTGATGACACAAAAATCTTGTTTAAGCTAAATATACGTAAAGCTTAAGACCTAGAGTCGAAACAGAATAAAAACGAAGAAAAAGTTAAATTTCTATTAATAAAACAGTCACAATTACTCTAAATTTGTAATTCACCAACTTATATTTTGTAGGGCAGGACACACCAAACTCCTTCCACTACTTACAACCACTATCTTCCAAATAACAACAAATTACAACAATATAGCGCGGATATTTCGTCTCTATCCGCAACTAACTCTCACCTTAAGTTAATTCTAATGGTCAATACGGACCTTCCGTTTGTCCCCACAACACGCTTTGACTCCAATTCTTCCGAAGAGCGGAGTGCGAAATTTCGGTTTTATATATATAAAGCAAGCAAATTTAAAAATACCAGACGCACTATTACATAGCAAAGGGGTTTAGCAAATTCAGACGTTCTTAATGTTGTAAACAGGATTACGTCACAGTCTGCAACTTGCTATCACAAGATTCTATTACTATTTATAAAAACTTAATCAATTAAGTGATGTAATGCGAGAGATTAAAAGCAAAGCTACAATGTACCAGATAATTGAAAAACGTTCCAGAAAAATGCGTCACCGAACGTCACAAGGGATGTCTACGACGCAATAAAGAGAACTACAAATTTAAGTTAAACTGGCGAATACTCAATATCGTGACACTTGGGTTTTGCAATACTAGTGAATCTGCAAAGCTACCTAGTGAAGGCCTTTGCTCGTGGCCAGGGACTGTGGGCTATATTTTCTACAACTTTTTGTTGCTCCTCTCACAAATGTTTGTATGGTGAAGTCGGTGCAACTGCCTTAATTGATAATTTAAATTTATAATTTAACTCCGCACAGCTGATGACCTGCCGAGGTAAATCGCATTATACTTAGAACAAGCATTTTTTCTAATTTGCCTTGTTGTAATTTTGTAGAGCTACGGGGTCAAAGCTAAAAATTTTGGAAGAAGCAAGGACTCTTTTAACTCCTCTGAGCACGCTTAATCAAGCAAAAAACATGCAACATAAAGCGTAGCCAGCAGAGACTTGAAAAAATTTGAGGAGAAATTAAACGAAACAGCGTTCCTGTGTGAAATAGCACCTCAAGGAAGACATTTTTGCTATTTTGTTTCAAAATACCTTAATATCAGGAATGTGTTCCCTACTTCCAAACTAAGAAAACGCAATATCTTCTTGGCTTCGCGTGAACAATGAACAGAGCACACAGACCTAAAGCCGTATAACCGCAAAGGCTTTAACAGTGACTGAAGGATAACAATATTTTTGCAGTCTTAACATTGTGTCATGGAAAATTAACATTTAACGATTTTCTTACTCTTACCGAAATGTAGCACCCTGCATAAAACAATTCACAAAAGCCTGACTTATTACTAGTGCTGAATCGCACGCACGAATTCTTTGAAACAGTCATATAAATGTGACATTAATATTTGTTGTATAACCTCACATGCTAAGATTTCTTTAATAGGAAGACCTCTTAAATGAATTCAGTTTGACCCTTCTGACAAAACGGAAATGAAAAAACATTGTTAAATTTAAAAAATCTACACTGGTAAACCAATTTTTTAATTCTAAGTCTGTAACTAGAATAATTCAGGCATGCGGTCTCAGTAAAACTGAAAGTAAGAGCATTTTAACTCTTAAAAAAAAAGATGCATCTTTTTCACAATAACTAGACAAATTAACACCAAACAGCCAGTTTGTAGTTTGACTATTTGTCCACAAATCCTTCTAAAATAATCAGTTCTTGTCCTACATCGCCAATATTTAACTCAATTGAAACCTACAAGGGATTATTGCGAGCGAAGTTATGACATGAGACATAGGAATTCAAAAAAAGCGTTCCTATGTACTAAAACACGAAAAAAATTCAAGCGAAAACATTCTTGGGTAATGTAGCATTCAGAAATTAAAACTATTCGTTTTTTCGTTTTTATGTGTAATAGCGCACAGCTTTGTCTTTAAACCAAGAAAAGTTGTTCATTACTACCGGGCACATTATAAGTTAAGCTGAGAGCTAACAAACTGAATGCTTTGCCAAATTGATAAAATGTGTTTAGGTAAAACTAGCAGATTTACCCGTCGTTGATCGGGTAAAATGTAAAGACTTTATTTCATCGTACAACAGTACAAATAGGCCTCTAGTAGAGCCCCATAGGCTCGTATCTCCCCATAGATGATTCTGATCGAAATCAAAATACCTTACTTGGCTTCCCTGGAAATAGTTATATTAGTTTCATATTTTTGTTTGTATCTAAATGTTTTTAGTTTTATTTCTATAGCGGACAGACAGACAAACTTTGAGTTTTATATATATAAAAAATTATTTTTCCTTTGTGGTACGTAGCAGTGCAATAATGAAGTATTTTCTGTTTGAGCCCCATAGGCTCGTAGCCCCCCCATAGACGACTCTGATCGAAATCAAAATACCGTACTTGGCAGATTTACCCATCGTTGATCGGGTAAAATGTAAAGACTGATTAAATTTTTACATTGAATAACCATATTTTAATGTGTTTTCATGATTTTTATTTCATCATAAAACAGTACAAATAGGCCTCTAGTAGAGCCCCATAGGCTCATAGCCCCCCCATAGACGATTCTGATCGAAATCAAAATACCGTACTTGGCTTCCCTGGAAAAATTTATATTTACCCGATCAACGACGGGTAAATCTACTAGTGATCCCTAAAAGTACAGTCCTGCTCATAAACATCAAATTTGTATTTTTATGTGTCACAAATTTTTTTCTGTTTGTGGTACCTAAGAAAAACTTTAGACAACTCTAGTATTTTAATATAGGTTGAATAAATATAGGCTCGTAGCCCCCATAGACGATTCTGATCGAAATCAAAATACCGTACTTGGCTTCCCTGGAAAAAGTTATATAAGATTCATATATTTGTTGTATCTAAATGTGTCCAGTTTTATTTCTATAGCGGACAGACAGACAGACAAACTTTGAGTTTTATACAAACTTTGTATATAGAAGCAGATTTACCCATCGTTGATCGGGTAAAATGTAAAGACTGATTAAATTTTTACATTGAATAACCATATTTTAATGTGTTTTCATGATTATTTCATCGTAAAACAGTACAAATAGGCCTCTAGTAGAGCCCCATAGGCTCGTAGCCCCCCATAGACGATTCTGATCGAAATCAAAATACCGTACTTGGCAGATTTACCCGTCGTTGATCGGGTAAAACGTAAAGACTGATTAAATTTTTACATTGAATAACCATATTTTAATGTGTTTTCATGATTTTTGTTTCATTGTAAAACAGTACAAATAGGCCTCTAGTAGAGCCCCATAGGCTCGTAGCCCCCCCATAGACGATTCTGATCGCAATCAAAATACCGTACTTGGCAGATTTACCCGTCGTTGATCGGGTAAAATGTAAAGACTGATTAAATTTTTACATTGAATAACCATATTTTAATGTGTTTTCATGATTTTTATTTCATCATAAAACAGTACAAATAGGCCTCTAGTAGAGCCCCATAGGCTCGTAGCCCCCCCATAGACGATTCTGATTGCAATCAAAATACCGTACTTGGCAGATTTACCCGTCGTTGATCGTGTAAAATGTAAAGACTGATTAAATTTTTACATTGAATAACCATATTTTAATGTGTTTTCATGATTTTTATTTCATCATAAAACAGTACAAATAGGCCTCTAGTAGAGCCCCATAGGCTCGTAGCCCCCCCATAGACGATTCTGATCGCAATCAAAATACCGTACTTGGCTTCCCTGGAAAAATTTATATTTACCCGATCAACGACGGGTAAATTTGCTAGTGATCTCTAAAAGTACAGTCCTGCTTATAAACATCAAATTTGTATTTGTATGTGTCACAAATTTTTTTCTGTTTGTGGTACCTAAGAAAAACTTTAGACAACTCTAGTATTTTAATATAGGTTGAATAAATATAGGCTCGTAGCCCCCCCATAGACGATTCTGATCGAAATCAAAATACCTTACTTGGCTTCCCTGGAAAAAGTTATATAAGATTCATATGTTTGTTTGTATCTAAATGTGTCCAGTTTTATTTCTATAGCGGACAGACAGACAGACACACATTGAGTTTTATATATATAGATGACAGAAACAGACTTGAGCAAAGCCTGTAATGAGCCTCGGACTATCCAGTGTTCTCCCTGCAATTGTAAAATGCAAATATTAATGTGCTCCGCAGTAACATTAGTATTTGTACTAGTGACATAATCTACCGTCAAACTTTTTATAAAACAGAATATATTGCAAAGTTTGTCATAATCAGTTATTTTTTTGGAAGTTTGGTTTTCGATACCGAAGTCAAAATTGCTTAAAGTAACATCTATCCCCTACTATAGGTTTCAAATTGCTCATGAATAAAATGGGATTTCGTACTATTGCATCATATTGCTTCATTTCATTGCTATGATCGTATCATAATTGTTGTTTTGATTTTCAAATGTCATTAGTCGCATTGCTTTAGAGTTGATGACATCTAAATGGATTCTTGATCAATTTTTTCGAAATTCGAGAATAACAAAAATAAGGCGCAGAAAGTTTCCAAGTGAGGTTTAGACTGCGCAAATTGTCACCCTACGTAATGAAGAATTTTTAGGATGGCAAAATAACGTCACATCAACTGAGCAATTTTAGCCGTGCGGCTTGTATAAGGACCTGAAGAGAAGCGGAAGACCAAAAAGCTAGCATTCGAGACGACCAACTGATGAAACGAAAAGTCACAAGATTGCCAATGGATTCTGTCCAAAAAAACTTCAGCTGTGTTTAATGGTTAGAGGCGTTAGAGTGAGTTATATAAGTGTTTCAAGATGACTTTCATAGGAATTCGGCCCAAAATCTTACAACCCCGCAATAATACCGCTACTGACTCCGGCAATGAAGGCCAAGCGTCTGCTCTCTGATGGGTCTATCTTTCAGCAATTCGTAGTGAGGAAACGACATGTTCGCATACCAACACGGAAGCGCCACGATGAGAAATATACAATTTCTACCCTGAAAAAACTCTCCAAGGTAGATTAGGGCACGATTTCGGAAAATGGCGTTGCTGGACTCCATTTTTGCCTTGTGAAACGACGATGAACGGTCCCCGATACGTTGGACTGCAGCTGGATCAGCTGAAAATGCACATGCAAATACACAGATGCACGACGTTTATGCAGGATGGTGCCCTTTGTCAGCAATCTAAAGTGGAGACGAGTTTTTTGAGGTTTTGGAAAGGCCGAGTAACTGTTTGATCTCATTTCGATAAAGAATCTGTACACGGAAATTAAGGATAAAGTTTTCAAAACCCAACCATCAAATGTTAAAGATCTGATAAGAGTGATAAAAGACGTTTGGGTGAAGGATCTGTCAAAAAATTAATGCGAGATTCTGATCCACAGTATGTCTTGGCGTCTGACGGAAGTGATCAAGAATGGTGGAGGACAAACAATGTACTGAATTTTGATGAAGTGTAGACAAATGCATATGAAAACTACTTCAAATGATCTCTAGAAACATGGATTTCATGTGAAAACCTAATTTCTTACGAAAGAAAAACTATTTGATGGAACTAAGAGAAAAAATTGGGGGTAGTCTTAAATTTTTGGTAGGCACTGCATTGCCAAAGCTGTTGATCAGTGGCTACATCCATGGAAAATATTCAGGAAAAGTATTACAGAAGTGAGTAGTGTTATTATAGCATTGAAAATGTAATCGCTTCTCCGACTGAAGAAAATCGGCAAAGAAACTTGTCTGAGAACAGCTTTTTTTCTGAAAACCAGTCATAAACCCAAATCTTCGGAAATACTGTTGTTTGCAGTTAATTATTGATTACTTCCAATGGTGTGCAAGTAAAATATTTTAGGAGTACGTCACACATCTAGTTTAGCGAAAGAGTGCATAGCTCAAACAAAGTTTGAGAATCCCTTGCCTACGTCGTACTGCAAGATTTTCTTTACAGTTTTCTGGAGCAACATTTCTTTATTGGTAAAATTATGATAAACAATTAGTTTTCAATTTTCTGTTTAGTAGTGGGGTTTTACAAACGTTTACAATATAATTGCTCTCTGTAACGTAATGACCGCTAATCATGCATCGTGCTCGAAATCTATCTCGGTAATGATAACTCCTTGTGAAGAGGCAATGATTGCGAGTTAGCTTTGTTCTTGGTAGAAGTGTAGTTGAAAAAAACATTTTAAGGTAGTTTTTCCTTTAATGCTTGTGGTAGAAATTCATTGTTTTGATGGCATGTGTTGTTAAGTACGATCATTTTAGAAATTCAGAGGTAATTTAACACTGACAATTAGTAATTAAAAGATTCGAATAAATCCAAGTCATTTCAAAACAATAACTCGACTTAAGTGGAGTTGTATTCACGAAATGAGTAGAGACTCCACTTCTCATAACGTTAAAAAATCGATGCTTCAAAAAATTTGACTTTTACTCATTAAAAGCCGTTTTAAAAATCCCAAGAAAAATGTTGAAGTATGAGTAGCTTTACAATTTACTGCATTAGTTTTCATCACCAAACGTAAAATTTTACCCGTAAAACTGTATTCAGTAATAATAATACGTTATGCATGGTTTAAACTAAAAACAAATAAACAAAGAAAATATTTTACAGCTATAATTTTAATACCACAGTGATTCTGAAATGAATACATCTCTTAAAATTCGTAATCCATTGTTATTGCTTTAACTTGAAACAGCCAGGCGTCTTGAAGAGCTTTCTTTTACTACGCTTTTTGACTGGGTAAAGCAAGGAAGCAACGATTACTTCTTGAAATTTTACAAACACATTTTGCAATTTATTTGCACGCATCTTCTTCTTTCCGCAGCATATTCGTAAATACAATGAGGTTACAGCTTGTAAAATGTTTGTGCACTTTTTTAGGGAAATACACATCGACAGGTCCGGGCCTCGCTATGACGCTTTTGAAAAATTAAAGCCACGCCCAAGGGGGTCGCGACGCACTCTTTAATAACTACTGGTTTAAAGCATAACTACTTTCAATATTTGTTTCGAGCTGCTTGCCTGGTATCTTATGCCAAAATTGTTGATGCGCTTATGAAATAATATCGAGATAATATAAAAAAAACTTTGACATAGGGAAAACCTTTATTATTTACCACAACACTTGTGATTACTATTCATTGACAAAGCTTGAAATTCTAACATGGATCACCAAAAGCAAATGTTTTCGGCGCGTATGGAAGTTGGTAAGTATTGATTTCAACAAGTAATTTCGAAAAACTGTTGAAAAAACAGATGCACCATGAAAATAAACGTAAACATTCCTTAGTATTACTATCAAAAAAGATCTTCAACTGCACAAATAGAACAATACCTTGCAAAACAGCACACAAATATTTCAATGCATGATGTTGTCGAAACATGTCGTAAGTGCAGCAATTTTTTCAAATGCGTCGCATTAAAAAACAGTGAGAATCACCGCTTTAAACTTTTGTTGAATCAAACAGAAACAGCGTAGCAGTGATTCATAAAGTATGATGATTTTAGAAAAAATCGTGTCAATGCATTGAGTTGAACTCACAAAAAATTAAAAAACTTTATTTCATTGAAAAAGATCTTTTTACTGGCATTTGAACACTTATTTTTCCATCGGCTTCAAAACCCTTCTACATGAATTAAAGTTTAAAACTACGTTTCTGAGTGCTCCTGTAAAGTAGATCAAAGGTTCTCAAAGAATGGGTTGCAACCCAACATTGGGTAATGAGACCTTTCACATCGGGTTGCGAAAATATTGGGTGAGGACCTTTTTCAAAGAATTAGATTGCGAAGATAGCATTTTGTGTTGAATAAAACATGAGCATTTTTTTAGATATCCAACTGCAAACGAGACATTTTGTGTTCAATGAGGCGTAAAGATCTTTTTTTAGAGATCAATACAACAACAAACATTATTCTCTAAAGTTTTGAAAAATTGTTTTTCGTAAAACTGTGCTTCTTGATGCTTTGATCGCGAGACCTAAAGATATGTTTTGAGGTCGCAACAGTTGGAGTAGATTGCTACTAAGCCAGCAACCGAGTTTAACATCAGTGTAATTCATGATTTTCTTTTCTATTGAACAAGGAAGTTAGAATTTCTTTGTAAGTCACGAAAGTCAAAATAAGAAAAAGCAAATGTAAAAAAACTGTTATGTCAAATACCATGTAGGAGTACCTCAGGCTGAACTTTAAGTTGCCAGTAAAAGCAAAAAGCATCTGAGCGGCAACATCCATAAACGTCGTGATAAATGCGATGATTACAGTTTTTCGCATGATTAATCTTACCTCATGAGAAAGTGGGTCTGCAGGAGAAGAATGTTGGTGATTTGTTCTATGCAAACTTCCAATATCCAAGTCAAGGTTTCTAGATACAGTTGGAATTTTTGCTAATTGTGAAATGGAGGCTGAAGTATCTTTATTGCATTTGCGTTTTGGGAAAACCTTTGTCAAATCAAAACACTTGGTACTTTTTCTTCTCAATGGATGAATAAACAGATACAACAGCATTAGTTGAGCGGTAACCAACACAATTGATACATAAACCCCATAATCGGTTTTCGATTCATCTTTGGGTTCATACAAACAGCCTTCATTACTTGCCTTAAAATTGTGAGGCAGACATGCATATAGAGAATAGCTTAACGCACAAGTTGAAATAATCACAATACTTAAAACACTTAAAACTTTAACGAATTTAGTAATATGAAATGACAACATAGCATTTGTGTAAAAAACGCGTTGTCGAAACCACAAAAACAGTATTTCAGTATAAAGCACTAATGAGTGTGCAAAAAAATCAGTGTCTAAAATTGCTTCACATAGCTGATCTTCTCCCTTTTCATATCCAACGTTCATGTGAACAATGTTAACAGCAAAACGGAACAAACATGATACGGAACAAACCAGGACCAAACTGTAAACCATCCCTGCGTTTAGTTTTTCGACATCATTGGTTTGAAACGAAGACCATTTTCTAGTCTTGGTTCCATAATGCACCAATGACATGGCAACATATAATGTAGCAACCATCAATAAAGCGGTAACTGTCATAGGAATAATCCAATCAGGTCTTGAAGTATATTCCTGAATCACTTCAGTTTCATTTAAAGGAAAGCTTAACGTGCGATTTGCTAACATTTTTACAAAACTAGCTTTGTTATATTCTGTCGTATTTCTGTAAAAACGAATAAATAAATCGCGAATAAAAACCTCAAACAATCCTCAGATTCTTTCCAAGTCGAATTTTCATGGACAACAAAACCACAGTAATCGACTACCCACTCTCCCAAAACAGTATTATTAAGCGGCGAAGCTCAAAGTAAGATTGAAATTTAGCTCTAAGATATTTGCTTTTAAAATGTTTTGCTAAACGGACAGTGAAAAAAATGAGTTTCTGTTCCAACGAAAACAACTGCAAATGGGCTTGCATCGCTTCAATGATGTTTTCTGAAAATAGGCTTCTGGTTGTACAAACTTATGGCAAGCACAGGTGTTTGGGAATTTTTTTAGATTTAACGCCAATGACATGTTTCGCTCGTCGAGATCTTCTAAGTTAAGCTGATTCGTCTTGTGCGGTCTTCGCACAAAATTTCGCGAAAGACAACACTTTCTACCCACAAACAGGAATATTTACATCCCATTTCACCTTTGGTATTTTAAATATTCGGTTATTTAAAATTTACCAAGTTGTTGCAAACCGTATTCGCTGATTTATATAAAAAATAAATAAACAAAATAATTTATAATAACGAAAAGAAAAGCTTTTAATATTTTTAAAACCAAGAGTACCAAATTTTTTAGAAAATTTCTTCTTAACGTAAACCTGACGGCAATGTTTTGAGAACAAGATTTTAAAATCAATTGCTTCAACGTATTCCCTGAAATACATGAGCTTACAGACCATAATTTTTTTCACAGAATTTATTATGCTTCATGCCATACGCTTTTCATTGTTAGTAAAAACGTTTTTGTAGTGTCAAAGCCTTCTCTGAAACCAATTTAAAACAATACTTCATCTTAATTTTTCTTTAATTTGTTCTTTTGCGATTCCTGGCTGCATCATTCCAAATAGCCATTCATACATTTTTTTTATTTTTGAATTACGGTATATTATTAACGTTTGCAACAATTTTTATCTGTTATTTTAAATTACTGAAATGCGAACAACTTTGGTTTTGCTATTACGTTTTTTTGGTACACTCTAAAAAGATAGCAAAGTTTATCTGCATCAATAATTTAAACAACATCAATTATTGCAAATCACCAAGATAAACATTTAAATTCATTAAACTGCTACTAGCCTTAATTTTATTCAAGCATCATGATACGCACTGCTCATATCGCTCAAAGCACAAGTGGCTCCTTATACTTATTGCAAAATGTAGCAATATGGTTAACATCATAACATATCATAACTTCCCTTACGCTGAAATGATTGCTGACATTTTTTTGATAGTTTTAAACCGACAATTTCGGTCCATAACTTTTAATTTAGTTGGGTTAACAATAACATGTCTACCACTGTTTACGTTATATGAAATAGCCTATATCAATATCGATCTTTCTTAAACATACTAATTTGGAAATTTACCTGTATTGACTTGCTAAAAAATGCTCAGCAGTATATTTTATCAAGCAAAATTATTTCATTTTCCAGAGCCGTGTTAAAATACTTCGGTATGTAAATTGTTTTTTCAAAACAGGACTTGGTAGTTTCGAGATCGGTTGCGTAAAATCAGGTTGGGAAGAGATCGTAAAAATCTGTGCTTTTCTTTGACATCCGTAATTTTTCGTGTTGAATCACCTTTTTGGTATCAAGTATCCCAAAAATTTTTGTTTTGCAACACGGCATTTACGTGTGAATGTTTTTGCCCCAAGAGCAATCAGTCTATTTTAAATAATGTAGAATTGAAAGTTTAGTTACAATGCATTTTGGCTGCAAACTAGTTCAATGCGTGGGCGTAGATAGGGAAAGACCATGCCTATGGATTTTTTTTCATCCGATCAAGCATAAAGATCATGTTGTTTTCAGATATAACAACTGCAAAACATCACTCTCTAAACAACAAATTTGAGGTATGCACTGACTAGATTAGGTCCAAAATTTATATATCTCCAAAAAAAGAAATTGCAGGCAAATGCTACGTAGACAATGTCACAGAGAAAAGCTTTACAAAATAATATCTTTTTACACGTATTTGGCATTTAAATTACATACAATCTCTGCAAAGCAGTGAAATCACTTCTTTGACGAAGTTATCAATAAAAGTGCTAGCTGCTCTTGGCCTAGATTAGACTACTTTTCATCTCTTCATTTCATTTTCATAACTTGCAATAATTATTAAATAAGTATATTATTTTAAAGCAGTGACTTTTCACTACTTGGATTTATGACTTCATTTCCGAGTTGGTCAACAACGACGTACTTAAGCAAACTACTTGCATAGTTTTTTCAGTAACGACTTACTTGCTTACTTACTTGAACAGTTTTATTTTTACTACTCCTCCTTTTACTTGAGTAGATTTAATAGGAAACAAAATTACTTAAGTAGTTATAATCTTTACTTAAGTAGATGCCAAAAATCTAACGCTTGTTGGATTGAAATGCATTAAGCTAACAGTAAACTAGCTCGCTTAAACAGCTTTAAATTTAAGCTTTTATTTTTTGCATTTGTACCAGCCCTCTCTATTAAAGTAGTCCATTCTTGGTTCGAAATTTGAAAGCAAGTGATGGACCAATAACTATTCAATACAAGCCAGAGAACGCATGCTAAATTAGTACTATTAGTGGGTGGATATTTCATATCTTTTGTATCAAAAAGTTTTCAAGACCAGAAGCAGATTTAGATGTTCTCCAGTGCTTAATATTTGAACTGTTGTTTAGTGGTATAAAATTTTAAAAAAGCTTTGAATAAACCTTTTGGGCGCGGATTCATTGCACTCTTTTAAAGCAATGACTAAAAACTTGAACGTTTTTGTCGGGCTTTTATCAGAAGTCATTAAACGTAAAGTGTGATAATTTATAGCTCGCAGGATATCAAAACTGTGCGTTTTGTCAGCGTCTAAAGCAGTAATTCCCAACCAGTGGTCCACGAGACTTTTCAAATGGCCCACCAAGAGGTCCTTCTATGAAAACGAATTATTTACCATTAATGCTTATTTAAAAAAGTTTGTCAATTTTCAACAATTGGTACTGTTGCGTTTGTTTTTGTATCAATGCTTGTACTGTACATTGCACAGTCAAGACTAGCTACTAGTTAACCTCAGCTCAGAGCTTATAAATTAGACAACGGTTATCAGCCTGTGTTAAATTAGAATTCTAGTATTTCTTGTTTTCTTGCGTAATATCTATGGCCTATAATTCTTGTTAATCCTCTCAGTATTTGTATACATTTCATCTTTAACTAAAGTAAATTGTCGCATAACGTGATATGTCAAAAAGAAGGTGGAGTGAAAATTACGTTAAATTTGACTTCACCAAATGAGAGTGTGTGTCTCTCACATATAGCTCCTCGATTTGAATTGTTGGTTGAAAACCTTCAGATACAACAAAGTCATTACAAATTGATTGATAGTGGCAGTTTATACGGTCAAGGACAAATCGTGTTGTTATTGTAATAAACTCAAGTGTCATTAAATTTTATAGCGTTACAGCTTATATGTAGGAAGATTGGAGATAGTGATCCAAAGCGATATAGATTATCTTTTAGGGGCCCACGGGCTTGAAAAGGTAGGGGATCACTGGTTTAAAGTCAAAACTAATAGCGAATCTACAGTAGAGCATAGACAAATTTTGACATAACGCTGGTGATTTGGTTTTGTTAATGTTGCTTCGATCGTGGCTAGAGGAAAGAACGATTTAGCTTTTGCCAATACTGATAATTAACACTGGAATGCCCAATGGAGTCAAAATGTCTCCTTCGGATAGTTTGCTTGTGCATATCTTTTCACTTGCTTGTTTTAGGGAAAATCCTCCTGTGACTTTTCGTCATTTGTTGGGCCTAACACTGTCTTGGAATGGCGTGAATTTTTGTCAGCTTTAAAAACGATTTTCTAAAATTTATCTCGAATGCCCGAAGGAGTCATTTTGACTCCTCGTATAGATAAGCTTAGAAAAGTAGTTTGTGGACAAAAGGCAATGATACTGTTTTTGTGTTTTGAAGTACAATTTTAATTTGAAAAACCATTTGTATTTTTGAAAGAGCTTGAAAGCTTCTCAGCTGTGAAGTATATTTGCAATTGCTTTATCACTCTCTTAACAGTGGAATACAAGTTTGTTTGGTTGCGACATTGTGAGTAAATTATTACTCTATTGTATATTGTGTGTCAACAGTGTCAACAGAAGGAACAAACAAAGATGGCTTCTGGATCCAAATTAAGATATTGCACATTTTTAGCAAAAAAGAAAGAATCTTTAACTTTAAAGAAGTCATCCACGACTGGCTGAAAGAGGCTGCAAGGCATTTTTCCAATTCATGATGAGCTGATCTCGTTTATTCTAGCAATAACTTTGGATGAGGTCCAGATAAAAACGTTGTAAGTTTGGCTCGTTGATTTAAATAGATTGCAATAAACCCATCCTCAGAAGCATCATTCATAGCTGCTTTTAATTTTTTGCAGTATGTTTCATCTTCTTAAGCAGTCATTAGTTTGCTCACAAACCACCTACTGCTCTTGTCAAGGGAATACCTAGAAAAGCAAAGAAGTCAATTACCCTCTCAAAAACTTTGTAAAAGTTTTGCTTGGGCCAAATTGTCCGGCGTCTTTCAAAGACGATTATCGTGTAAGCTTAACCTCAGCATATAATTTTCGAATTTTCTTAATATCATTCTTACCATAATTCTGTGAGATGTCCAAAATGATCAAAAATGGTCATGGCCAAAAATGTAATGACCAAACAAATTTTTATCATGGAATGCCAAGATAAAAAATTTTTGCCTCAATGTTCACAGAAATTTTTAGCTGACTGCATTATTTGGCTTTAGCTTGCTTTACACTGAATTTTAAATATCATGGAATCTAAGTTTTTCTGTTTAGAACAGTGGTTCTTAATTTGTTACTACTAGTTCTCAATTTTTACCATCTGGAAAACTTTTACTTTCCTTGCGAAACACCGATTGCACAATCACGAAAGAGGGGACAAAACCTCCCTATTTGGCCATTCTCTTATAGCCATACAGCCAACAACTTTTCCTAGAACACCATGCAAACATTTATGTTCAGAAACTTTTTATAAAATGTCACTAAGAACTACTGGGTATGCAGCTCACATTATTTGGTCTTGAGCTAAACACCACAAAAATAAATGTTAGTTATTCTGATATTAATGAAATTAATGAATGACAGCTTGTTTATCGGAGTTCGTAAAAATGCTGCAAGCACGACTAAATTTCTACTCTGCTCCAACTATAACGGGGCAAGCAAACCTTTTTTATAAGTCTAGACAGTAGTGTAGCTAGCAAAAGTGCCGAAAAGAGCGAATATTAATTTTGCCGCCTTTAAAAGTTCTGGCAGCGCTTCAAAACACCGACAATGCTTAAATGCAGATATGTAAGTTTGCAAAACAAAAAAAACAAACTGTACCAACCATTTTCTTTTTCCCAAATTTACTTTTGCAATATTGATAAATAGTTGAATAATAATATTTTGGTTTAACATAAAATGCCGCCCCAAATCAGTACCGCCCAAGGCTGATTGCCATCTCTCCCTGTTACGCCATTGGGCGTAGATAAAGGTACCTTGCTTCCACAAAGTTCTTGAACCCAATCAAGGAAAAAAGATATTTTCAAGTACATCGGAAAAAAAACGTCAATATCCAAATAACAGATCATCAAATGACTTTGATAAAGGAGTACAGAAAGAAGAATTCTCCCAAAACCGAGATCTATCGTTCGATTTTGTAGTCTCATTGAAAATCAGTCATACGTCACCACCATAAGATAACATCAGTAAAAACTGACTTCGGACGGTATTCAAACTCACGATCAGCATCAGTTACTCTGAAATGCGAACTCAAATCCAGCCTGGGTTTACATCGCTGAGTAGCTGATACAAATCATGGATGCAAGTCTTACCCAAAGTCAGTTGTTATTGACATTGCTTTATGATGGGGAGGTGTTGACTGATTTTCATTGAGGCCAACTTTGCATTCGAAAGTTAGATGGTTGTTCTGGATGAATTACTTGCCCATCAACCCTTAGTTAACACAATTACGGTATTATACCAAAATACCTGTTATAGCTTGATACTCTGACTGGCTAATCTGGTAAAGTATTATTTAAATCTTTTAAACAAAATTGAGGGACGATAAGCTAACAAAACGATTTCCAAAAACGGTCTTTAAACATAGTTGAGGAACAGAAGAAGTAAACATATATTCGGACACCTTACAAAATTTTCTTTTGGCTATGCTGATGGCCTCTGTAACCAGGTTTTTTCTAAGCAAGCCTGAAATAAAACCCGTCGAGCTTCGCAGCTACATTATTGTTTATTAAGATATTGCTTTAGCTCCCGATCCAGAGCTCTTTGAAACTTTGAAACTTACGTTCTTTCAAACACGTCTGTTCCAGCTCCAACTCTAGCTTTACTACCATGTTTGTTTTTTTCTACTGTAGAATTAAAAATTTTTACCATTCACTTTTTTAAGTTTTCATACAGCGAAACATAATTGGTAAATACTAAAATTAGTTCGCCCTAATGACTGCATAAACTTGAAAAACGTACGTTTTGACAAAAAGCAGAAGAGTAGCTGCAAGAGTTGGAGCTGCTAGGCAACAGACGTGTTTGAAAGATCTGGCTTTGACTCCAGTTCAATTTCAAATCCAGTTCCAATCCAGTTCTACGAGAGCTTACTGTTCTTAGGCTTCGGCTTTTGGCTCCAATTCCAAAGACCTGTCTGTAACAGAGTTCATGAATGAGGCAAACGCCTTCTAGATCAATTATCCAGCGTCGACCAATTACAGTGAAGCAAAATTTGCACATATCAATCGAAGCTTATATCAAAAATCAATTGCTTGGTCATTAGTTTCTACGTAGGCTATCACTATCAGTTATAGTCACTTAGCAATCAATGCTGACAACGATAACTAAGTAGGTCAAGTTTTACATTCAGGAGAGCTGAGCCATATAAGCCATCGACCCTCATACTCTTTTTAATAAATATTATTTTTGTGAGCTGGAAGCCTACATCTCTGTTGAATAAGTTATTTCTAAACAGAACGTATGAAGGTAGGGTCCAGCAGGTTGGCTACATTGCTGTGGGCCTCAAGAATTACGGAGAAGCCCATGATATTAATCGAATTTTAATGCCCATTAATTAGCCTCGAATTTTATAATTTCAAAACATTTTAGCAGGATTCAGGGGCCCTAAAACACATTTTGCACCGATGCCCTGCTCCTGAACAGTAAACTATTTTCCTACCAACAACAGCTCACAATCTTATGCCGCTGTTATTATTATGATTAAGGGTAGACTTGAAGAGCCAATCGGTTAAAATGTGCCATTATGATGCATAAAAGGTTATTTTATTAAACCATCAATGCTGTGACCTACAATGCAAGCTAATACCTCCTCCCAATATCACAAAATTTCAAATTTAGTGCTTTTTACGTTGAGGATTTGCTGATGAAATGCGATAATAATCAATCAATCACCCTGCACTTAATACAACATGAATGCAAATTTTGCGAGGCACTTCAATTTCAACGAGCCCTGGTGTTCGTCCATGTAAGCCATGTTAAAGCCCTATTGTCTTTGAAAATCTGTAAGTCTTTACTTTTTGAAATCTTTAATATTTGTTTTTTTTTTGTAGCCTTACCGAAATTTCAACGATGCTTTACATGGACTATAAAGACATTCTCTTGACCTGTGAAAGGCTTAGGGAGTTAAAGGAGTTCCAACGCAAATGACTCTCTAACAACAATTACAGTCCCTGAAAGCTTTTATTTTTTTAATTTCAGAAGTATTAGTCAAACATTTTTGATGGCCTTCCTGGTGACACGTTCTTTAGTGACGCCACTGCTGCTGACAATGTTTTCGATCAAAAACCGACTGATGTCTTCTCGCTAACTTTATGACTTTGCGTTTGGTCTATGCTACGTTCTACGTTTTAACCTTAGCTGTATTGAATGAACTTGGCAATTACGCCCTCAGCATTGTTGTTATGTTACATGTAGTTGGCTTATTTTCCTGTTCAACCAATATAATAAAAGCTTGTTTACAGCTGGAGTTAATGACGAATTTTCTAACACAGCATGGCTTCTTAATAATTTTTAAAAAAATAGTAATTCACATCACAACTGATTTTATTGTTGATTCCGCTATTGACAACATTCGCTCCTTTTACTCTGCATGGCGTAACAAGGAAAAAACAAGCAACGAAAAAAATAAGACAAGAAATGCTCTTGTGAAGAAAGCAAGAATATTGTAGACAATTGAATGGATTACTGAATCATAAAGACAAAATCGGGTAGAGAGAAAAGGATTAAGCCTTCATAACATGTAAACAAATATTTTCATTCGATTAGATTTAGGCTTCATCTAAGCACTTGAAAATCTTGTTTTAATATAGTTTTCTCCTAGCTATCATCTTTCGTTAGTTAAATTTCAGTTTTTCATTTTTTACCGTTGCTGTTAGTAAATAAAGGTCTTTTGTTGTAGTTTGACGTCAACCCTATGGTTGAATTTTGTTTCTGTTCTGGTCACGGCACGGCAGTTTTCTGAAAGCTTATACATCAAACAACTTGTATTCAAACCAGGGCGGTAGACTTGCAGACATTTTCAGGCAAGCCCAAGATATCCGCTGTGAAAGAGTGCCTTTTGCTCAATTTGGTCTCCAAAGAACATGATAAGATCTATATTTTACAACCGCATATCTTGCCTCCAAAATAACTTTTCCTTGTGAAAGAGTACGTTTTGCTCAATTTGGTCTCCAAAGAGCATGATGAGATCTATATTTTACAACCGCATATTTTGTCTCCAAAATGACTTTTCCTTTATACTTCTTGCTTCGGTTGTACTGTTGGGTTGGACATCATTCTTTACAACTCCCAATATACGCACTACATAAAGTGCACTTTCAGTTTATCTATTGTAATTTTCCCACTTGACTGCCTCATTAAAAAAGAGATTCATGTGCTTGTAGTATTTCATTCTGCTGTAAATGGCAGCATTTGTGTAATGCGTATCACAGTTTGCATTGACTTTAAAAATAAGTCTGGAGTGCGCAAACTGCGAGCAGCGGTCTCAATGCAGCCCACAAAATAGAATTCAATGGCCCACAAAAAAGATGTGATGTGTGGTCCATGTCAACAGATCGATCACCCGAAAATAAGATTTGCAGTTTAAAAAATTAACATAAATAAAATCGATCTCCGAAAACACGTGCTTTGAAAAAGGTTCGCGCCTGGCTTTCGATACTATCGGATAAAAACTGATCCACTGCAAAAACGTTAGCACAACCCTCCTTTGAATAGTTGAATATGCAGCTGTTTGCCCTAAAATAGCGTCAGGCAGCATTATGACAAAGCAGTGCCTTATTTTTAGCACTCATTAAAAAAGAAAAATATCCTACGTTTAAAAAAAGATCACTGGTTAGGTCGCCAATAAAAATCAAAACGTTTCAGAATTTTTTATCGGAAACAGCTTTTTTAATACCAAACAAAAAGCTTTTCAATATCTTTACTACAATCAGCACTTAATTAATGCAGAAAATAACTTGACGATCAAACGTTCGTTGTATTATTTTTAACCCTTTTAGAAGTGCAGTTTTATGGGAGTTGATAACTCACCTGTTGGCGTTTGTTTCAGTTAAAATCGTTTTCCTCCCTCAAGAAACACGGGTATAAAAAATCACCTTCAACTGAGATGTCATCGTGACGTCACTAACTCCTTATGACATTCATACCGAGATGGCGATCAATCATGCCAAGTTTCATGTTGTTTCTTTATAAAGTTACGGAGTTCTTGCAGGAGGCAGACAAAGAGAATTGTGCATTATAGTAGCCTATAGGTCTTAGCCCATGACCACTTTGCTACACCTTGAATAGCGGAAAGAAAAATATTTATTAGTTTCTTATTGTATGCTAAGCGTAGAAATTATCATCTAAATGTATATCTACTGAGGAGATTTTGATTAGTTTGAAAGTAGCCCAACAATTCGTCAACTCATTTCGAAATTTTATTTAATAACAACAATACCGTTGTAAACAATCGAGCTATGGCGTCACAGTCTTGTCATTTTTCGGAGTTGGTTTGTATAAATCACTCGGTGATGTCATAATAATCGCTCTGGTCAATGGCGTAGTCCGGTAAGAGAAAGAGGGGGATAAAAAATGCCTCCAAATGTTTTAGAAATAATAAAAAATCTGAAATAAAACACTTTAGAGTAGTTGATCTAAAAAAAAGTCTACGCATTTGTCTACAGACTAAAATAGGCAAAATTCTTGCTTTTGAAGTCGATCTTACAAAATATGTTTTGTAGGCAAAAAACCGATTTCAATTGGAAGTCTGCAGAAAAATTTTTCGGTATTCGTCACAAATTTGTAAAGGTATCACACTTTGTATTAACATTGAGCTCACTAAATGCTTGGCCTCCTACCCTAACATTAGTTACTGCATACGCCAGTGATTCTAGTACAACATTTGCTGTTAGTTCTGAATAAACCATGCACTTGAGTTAAGTCTATGTACGAAAACTAGATTTACTTAAGCTTTTAAAAATGCTGCTCGATTCAAAGGGGCACGTTTCAATAACTATGTTTACCTACATTTTGGCTTTGTTCTATTCATTGGCTTCCTTTCTCTTGCCGTTTACCTTTTTGCGTTGCGTGTTACGTTGCGTGTTTTTGCGTTGCGTGTTACGTTACGTATCTTAATGGCAAGAAACGACAAACAACTGAGATGGTGATAGATCTGCAATGTTAAGAAGAAGATGGAAATAAGTCTGTAAAACACTTTATGCCTAGCGAGAAACAGAGAAAAGTAGAAGAATGCTGTTCTTGAGATCACCAGGTGTCGATTCCAACATGACAGACATGTTGACAACTAACTAAGCATCGAGGATAAAATTCGTTTTCATGTTCAAACATCAAATATGTTGTCTCTCAAAACCATGTAATACTTCAAGTATCGCCTGCTTTCAATTAGGCTTACTTTTTGCTTTTTTGAAATGTCTTAATTGACTTAGGTATACTTTTTTACACTTTCTAACTATAATTGGCTTAGGTATATTTCAGTAACAGTTACTAGCTCAATTAAGAGGTCATAGCTAGATCTACGGTACTCAAATTAGCAATCAACAATGCAGTAGCTGCACTATTAGCCACACAGTAACATATTTATTTTCTTTAGGACTTTTTAAAACTTTATTAAGGCATGATTCACTTGCAAACGGTCTAGGGCAGGGGTGAGCAACCTTTTACGCTTAGACAGCCGCATTAAAAATTATCTTTAGTCATATGGCCGCAAAATTCAGCGCTAGGCAACCTTTCACAGCCAAAGAGCTATTTAGACCTCGTTCCCACAGCAATGAGAGCCACCAAAAGTCTGCTGAATATAAGTGTAATAAAAAAAAGTCCGTTACCTGTAACCGGCGGTAATAAACCGAGAATCAACACACTCTCTCAAAAGAGCCCCAGATTGCCGATCTGTTACAAAATATTTGGAACACAGTGATAGAGCATTAATACATACAGAGACGTAGCAGCCGCCCCCCAAACCCCCCAATTGGGGGGCCAGGCCAACTTTGGGGGCCCAAGTTAGTCTGAAATTGTTTTTTGGCTACGTGACTATTTTCAATTCAGCAGACTTGTTTACAACCGATTTAAACTGTAGGAAGAAATTGGCTTGTGACATCATAAGTGAATGCAACGTCATTTTATCTCGCAGAATCTAGAATATTTCGATTGATTTTCTGGTAGAATTTTGAATATTCGATTGACGTAACAATGCCGTTGTTACGCAACAATCATAGAATGGTCTGGAATTCTGTTTGGCTATAAATACCGGGACAATATATATACACTGCAGAGTGCAGATAAAGTATTTTATTGACATTGTATAGAATTAAACGTTCAAAAAGTGGTGCTCAAAAGAGAAAAGAAGCAGCCATTGCTCGAGATGCTGTAGCGAAATTGCCCAAGATGACAGATTTTTTCAAGATTACTGAGCAGAGTAGACCTGGCACTAGTACCGAGAGGGATGAAGAAAACTATAGTGTACAAGAAAAAAAAGACTATGACGATCAGCATCAAAGTGATTGTGAATTTCCAGAAAATGTAAGTTGTGATTTACCTGCCAATACGCAACCTTCAATATCAAAAATAACTGAATCTCAATTTACCCCTATCCCTGATGACTCATGTAAATGGCCTGAAAGTATTTCTGATGCTCAACGATGTGATATAGTAAAGCGTGGACCACATCAACTAATAATGAATTTTCCATATAATAACACAACTCCAAGGCGACGTTTTTCCTCCAACCATTATAAACGTGTGTTACCTAATGGTGAAAGTGTTTCACGGTCGTGGCTAGTTTATTCTGGGGAATCAGATCAAGTTTTTTGTTTTTGTTGTAAGCTATTTGGAAAAACACTAAGCCCCTTTTGTAGTGGTATAAATACATGGGAGGGTTTTTCGAAAAAACTGAAAGACCATGAAAACGGCATTTCCCACCAAGAATGCTGCAGTCAATGGATGTTGCTAGCTGAAGGGATAAGAAATTCATCCACTATCGACAAACACGAGATGAATATTTTTTTCAATGAAAGACGTTTTTGGAGAAATGTTTTAGAGAGACTTATCGACATTGCCTTGTTTCTATCGGAAAGGAATCTTGCTTTTAGAGGATCTGAAGAAGTCTTAGGATCTCCTCACAATGGAAATTTTCTGGGTATATTTGAGCTTTTGGCAAGAAGAGATCCGATCCTAAAAGAGCTTCAAGACAGAATCAAGAATAAAAACACTAAAGATCACTATTTGAGTCCTACCATACAAAATGAACTAATTGAACTGCTAGCGATGAAGTTGAAAAAGAAAATTTACAGCAATTGAAATTGGCAAAATATTTTTCTATAATTTTGGACTGCACTCCAGATATGTCACATCATGAACAAATGTCTGTCATTCTCCGTTATGTACTATGTAATGAAGAAGCTGCTGTTGTTAAAGAAACATTTTTTGGCTACTTGAGAATAAGTGACAGTACTGGGAAAGGCTTGTTGGACGCTTTCTTAGAAAAAGCGACCGAACTGCAACTCGAATTGTCTGATTGTCGAGGTCAGTCATATGATAATGGTGCTAACATGAAAGGAAAACATTCTGGGGTCCAAGCAAGAATGCTAGACATCAATCCCAAAGCTGTTTACGTGCCCTGTGCAAACCATACCCTTAACTTAGTTGTTGTTGACAGTGCTAATTCATCGACGGAAGCATTGACATTTTTTGGAGTACTTACAAGGTTGTATGTGCTGTTTTCTTCCTCTGCTCAGCGTTGGGAAATTTTGAAGAAACATGTGGAGCTGTCCATAAAGTCACAATCTGATACTCGTTGGGAAAGCAGAATTAAATGCATCAAACCTCTTCGATACAATTTAAAAGAGGTGTTGCTGGCACTGAAAGACTTGGAAGCCATTTCCATAGAAAGAAAAGATGGAAGAGCTGCCTCAGAAACACAATCGTTGATAGCTCATTTATCAAAATGGAGTTTTCTTTTGTCGGTGTTTATTTGCTATGATATCCTATTCCAAGTCAATAAAGCAAGCAAGATTCTTCAATCGTATGGAGTCTCCCTTCATACAATGGAAACGGAAATCCAGGCAACTGAAAAGTTTTTGCAAAACTATTGCACAACGGGTTATGACAGTGCCGCAACATCTGCTGTTGAAATAGCACAGGAATTGGATATTGATCCTTCTTTTCCTCCGTCAAGAAGTGGAAAGAAAAGAAGATTGTTTGATTACCAAGGTGAAGAGGAACAACGAGCTACTCTTGAACTGAAATTTAAAAGCAACTTTTTCTATCCATTAGTAGACCAGGCTATTATGTCAATAAAGGAGCGCTTTAATTTGTTACGTGAGGTTTCTTCCGCCTTTTCGTTTTTGTACACACGAGACAAACTTTTGCTTGTGCAACAAGAAAATGCTCTTCTTACTTGCTGCAAAGAGTTCCAAAAAAAGTTCGGTGACATTGATTCTGATGAAATGAGCGCTGAGCTACAGCGGTTTGTTTTAATTTTACAAAAAAAAACGCAATCTCAATACGGCTCAAGACTTTCTGAACTATCTTCTAAAGACTCATTTATTTGAATTGTATCCGAATGTGTACATCGCACTTCGAATCTTACTAACTTGCCCCGTGACTGTTGCCAGCGCTGAAAGAAGCTTCAGCAAATTGAAACTGATCAAAACTTTTAATAGAACGTCTATGACAGACAGTAGACTATCTTCATTAGCCATGTTGTCAATCGAAAATGACTGCGCCCGATCTCTTGATTATGACAATGTCATAACAGCATTTGCGAACAAAAAGGTTCGCTCCAGACTATTTAAGTGATACTGTGTTTTTATAACTTTTTCATGTTTTTCAGTGTCATTGCTTTCGTTTCGCAGTGTCTGTATAAATGTCCTACTGAACTCTGGCATCGGTGCCGAATTCTTTATGACTTGCACCTTCGGTATCGGTATGCTTTATTCTGACATTAGCCTGTTTACTTATGTACAAATTGTGGTGTATTTTCTTAATGCAGCTTTTCAATTTTACACCTCTAAAGTGATATGACCTGTGCGCAGGGGCTCTTGCGCTTACTTTGGGGGGGGCCCGAAGTTGGAGTGCTACGGGACTGAATACATAATGCCTTACATGTATAGAAGTTGAAACAATGTACTTGTTTACGATGCCAACCTGGTCTAGGGCATCAGTGGGAGGTTCTGCAACACTAGCAAACGCTGCATCGACGCGCGAACTCGCGACGCTCTTATCTTCTTAACCAGCCGGCGTCACAAACAGGGTCCCCAATGTAGGTTAAAAAATATCAGTTTGACGGCTATGCCAGCTTCACCCAAGAAACAGTCGTGTGCGCGATAAGAAAATTTGCTGCAAAGTGATTATTTTTCAATACAGCATCAACTAATTTCCGTTCAAAAATCAAGTGCAACGAAACAGGATTTGGGTCAAAAGTGTTTGCGAGCATAGCCTCTGGCTAAGCTTTCCTCTCCCTTGGTTCCTGTTTCAAACCTTTAATTTAAGTCTGTTCTACTCAAAAACATACTATTATTACACAATTTGTGTCTGTTTCTTTTAGTAAGTGCGGGAATAACTGACTGATAAAATTATATACCTTTAAAATCAAATTTTGTTTGCGCTTCTCAATATCATTCCTACTATATTTTTCACCTTCCGTGCAACATTTGCTCTTTATTTACTTTTTTCTACTGAAGGTTGCCATAGCCTGCTATAACAACTAAATGAGTGCCTAACTTTAAATTCTATTAATAGATTCCTGACATTCTTCACAAAATCATGTTTGGGTTTCTGACCAGTGGCGTCACTTTTAGATAGGTGGTCAACTCAGAGTTTCACTATTATATAAAAATGACCTTTGTTAACGATCACCATTATTTGTTGTCTAGAAATAATATTGAAAACTTGAGATAAATTAAAAATTAGGATCTTTTCTTTGTGAGAACGTTTGTGAATTTTTTGAAGAGAATTTTTGATGGGTGACGCCTTTTAGAAGCTTAAAGATTTTGTACTAGTCTGACAGACGGTAGGATTTAAACATGGCTCCAGGACAGATCAGAGCAGTTTTAGAAAAATTTGCTAGCTTGTTGTTTACTTACTTCATCCTCTTACAAGTATAATAAGTTTCAAGAACGATAAAGTTGAAGTGTTTCAGCAACCACCCAGAACAATGGAGGAGTGGTGCTCAATTAGAGCCACTACATCTGAAGGGGCACATTTGTGTCGGTCACAATTCCAGGTACAGTTGTGGCGGTCACGTTCACACTTTTGATAAATGACAAGTCAATTGTTGATTTTAGTATCCAAAAACAGCAAACATACAACATTTTTTTAGAGAGAGAGAGATAATTTTTGAGTTTAAAATACTTTTCAATTTTTCGCCGTGATGCTCATTTTGTCGCCAAAATATCGGACATGATAACAGCGTGAGCATTACTCAAATGGTTAGAATGATTTCGCAATGTAGATCGTAATATTATTACCCTTGCTATATCGAAATGATCAATCATCGTGTCTTCTTTTAGATATTATAGCACGTAGTATGTCCAAATCAACGGTGGAAGTGTAATTCGAACCCACAGCAACACCAACACGTTGAACTATAGTCATCGGTTTATAGGTTTAGAGCACGACTGCAATTTGTGTCAAGGATGTGTGCCACAGTGGCTACGTGCTCAGAATCGGTCTTGACCACTTTGGCAAGTTTGGGAAGACCAAAATAAATTTCACATCTAACGTTTTATGCATCTAGTGTAAACCAGTCTCAACTTTTGTTTGCACAAGTGACTTTCAATTGTTTTACGAAAAAAAATAATGGAAAGCAATCATAACAAAATTCCCTGCCTATAGAAATAATACCATCAAAACTAAGTAGTGTTACCAGAAGAAAATATGGAAAGTAAAATAACGGCGCTTTTCCTGCAGTCCACTCTACCTAAGCAGGCCACAATTGATGTCACCAAAGTGGTCGAATAGCTGCAACAGACTAAGGCTGTTGCAAACTGCCTACTCTGTAATGCAATTGGCGAGCAAAATTTTGCATGTGGTCAAATTTACCTAAACCTGATGATAAAACAGGCCTAACCCATCCTGCTTTCAAAAAGATCAATCTCAAAAGAGCGGAGTTTTTTCACAGTAGTCTTTTTCTTTAATTTTTTGGAGCTTAGCGTAAAAAGATCGCAGCATTTACCCAAACATTTTCTTCACTGTTAGCGATTAATCTGTGGATTGGCAGCGAGCAGCACAATTTCACCTGGCGGGTCGCATTTGACTGGCAAGTTGTAGTTAGTATACACCTGCTGAAAGTTATCAATGGTAATAAAGAAATTTTATTGACATTTAAAACAAAATAGATTTAATGAGAAATTATGTGCTTATCCATAATCCTATTAAAAATTAAATTGTGATATTACATTTTTTCACCTAGGTTAATAAATTTTAGCTCAATGGTCTTGCCGAGTTGACTTTTCATTAAAAAATTATCTTGTCAATATAAGTAACCTTTTGGCTGGAGTGGTTATGTTATCCTTCTCTTATTGTGTGACACTCTTCATTTGGCGGAAGCCGATGTTAGAGAGAATAAGTTAGAATGGGCGAAAAGAATGAAAAAAGAAGTAGCAAAAGCATTGGGAAAAAAATTGCCAAAGACATTGGTAAAAGTTATAAACAAAGCATTGGACGAAGAACTATCAAAGATATTGGAAAAGACACTAGAAAAACTATCAAAGATATCGGTAACAGATCTGATGAAAACATTCTTAGAACTGTCAGAGACATTGATTGAAAACATGGCAGAAAACGGAGCGCCTTTTGTCGGATCCATGGTGTGTGGACCAGTGTGTGAAATAGGAGTTAAAGTTTAAATGTTTGTCATTTTGAAAGGTACCTACTGTAGTAGATAACTTTTTCTCCGGTCAATCATTGGAAAACTATCTGTTGGTTGTATTAGCATGAATTTGAAAAGCATTTGGGGTTGAATCAATTTTTTCTTTTATGGAACATTTATTGTTTTAAAATAGTAGGTTTGAACAATTTTAGAATATATTAATCTACAACCTTTTCGATTGTTGAAATAAATATACATTCCAAGTTGCATGAAATGGCTTTGAATGCACCTTATAGTTGACTTTATACAAACAGACAAAGTGATCTCGTTCTTTGATAATAGCAAAATAGTGGGAGGTTAACTAAATTTACATTTTAAAAAACAAATCGAAAAACTTTATACTACCGTACGCAAAACGCATTGAAGGCAAGAAAAGCATTAGCTGTTTTTTTGAAAATAGTTTGCATGTAATTATGGGATCGGGTGGGCTGCCAAAACTTCAGCAGCGTGGTGTCCTTTGCAATGGAACTTCACGTCAACCAACTCAACCAGGTGTCAACAAATGTGATTTCACATTCAAACCTGGGCTGCATATTTCAAAATTATAAGTAATTAGCACCAAGCCACAGCCTACCTGTGTTTAAAAATTTATGGACCGAAAAGATGAAAATTAAATCTCTCTTAGCAATCTGCAGACAGTGACACTGTTTCGACCTATTAGGTCTCTTCAGTGCAGTTGGTGATCGACAAGAAGCTAGAGGCTTTTAACAAAGATTAGCTTAGACCGCCACACTTGTAGAACCTATATTAGGTCCACTGTGGTGGATGATCTGTCAGTACTCTGCGAAGTCGTATCACTCGTGAATGAGCGGCAATTGTCGCAGGTGCACTAAGTCTAACAACTGCTAGAACAATAGTGCTGTCATAGCCTAGTGGCTACAAGCTTATTTAGTAAAGCAGATGCACTTAGGCTAGCGATGCACTTAGATCCAAGTACATAATTTTACTTCAAGAGATCTTTTTGAAATTTTATAAAAAGGCAATTTGGGCCGGCGAATGGGCTGCTGGCCAGGCGGTCTTTAATTCGCTTTTCCTAAATAATAAAACGGCCTCTGGGACGGCAATAATGCTCAACCATCCTGCTCTAGTCTTTGGGCCAATTAAAAAAGACTGGTGGTGGCTGCCAAAATCGAACACAATGGCTTCTCGATTAATGTAATAAATATTTGCCTACCAGTTAGCTGCCAATCAATTTCAGTATGGGAGGACTTTTTTAAATCACTCTGTAATTATTTTCACCCCAATATGGTCAACATATTGGGAGGTGATTTCAACACGATAAACGATCCAATACTCGATGTATACCCTCCTACCACTAAGATAACACAAATTACTAAACTTACTTACTTATGTTGTACATGCTTACGAGATATTTATAGAATTATTTACCCTGACAAGCAAAGTTTTACTTGGAGAGGTCCACATTCAGCATCGAGATTGGATTGCATATACGTCAATAAGAATGTTGAAATCGTTCAGGCGTTGATGGAGCCCAGCTCATACTCGGATCACGATATGGCTATAACACAATTGAACATTCCTCTTCCTGATCCAAGGGGAAAAGGTATTGCAAGAACAACATATCAGTATATCAACTCGAAGAATTTCAAAAAAAGTTGGAGGCAAGATGGGCCGATTTGAGAACTCTGCTTGGTACAGTATATCCCGACCATTCTAAATGGTGAATAGAAACCAAACAAAAAATTCAAAATTTAGTTTAAAAAATAATCCAAAATTAATAAAAACGGAAAAGATCTTGAGGAGCTACATTTAAAAAACCAAATTGTGGATCTGGCCCCATCAGCGCCGAATCTTCTCGTATTTAAAATTTACTCAAAAGTCAAAAAAAACTTTCTCAATTGCAAAAATAATAGCATAGATGGCGTCTTTTTAAGGAGAAAGCCATTTGGAAAACGCTCTACCAACAAAATATTTTTTTCTGCAATTTACTAAAAGAAAAGAGAATACTGACATCACGGAATTGATTGACAGCGACGGGAACGCTCTGGTCTCTTCTCAACAGATATTGAATATATGCCACGATTTCTATGAAACACTATTCAAAGAAAAAACTACAGATTTCAAAACCCAAAAAATGTTCTTAAATCAATTTTCAAAAAAACTCAAATCATCACAACAAGCCGAACTTATTACTGAAATAAACCGAAAAGTAGAAAGAGCTATATACAGGCACAAAAACTGGGGAAACTCCAGGCCCAGATGCTCCAGGTACTGAGTTCTACAAGGAATTCTGGCATATAATTGGCTCTGATCTCATTGAATTATATCAGAATATATAAAAAAAGGATGTGAAAAAAGTTTACATTTCTTTAATTTACAAAAAAATGACCCAAAAGCACAATTGGTAATTATAGACCAATATCGCTGGTTAACACGGGTGTTAAAACCTTTACTAAAATCTTAACTCAACGCACTCATTCACTGAAAGACCTGGTACAGAAATACCAGTATGCACGACCAGGAGGCCAAACTTCGGCGACCACCACCTTGCTACGAGATTTATGTTGGGAAACCAAAAATAACAATTGGGAAGGATATTTCATTTCCCTTGATTTCCAAAAAGTTTTCAATTCAGTTGATCACAATTGGCTATACAGAGTTTTAAACGTAATGCAATTCCCACCTTCGTTTATTAAAGTAATTGTTGAACTTAATACAAATGTTTTTTCATCGATCATCGTGAATGGTTTTATAACCCCCTCTCATTTTGACTAGAAGAGTGAGAGAAGGAGATCCCTTAAGTTTTTTTCTGTTTTTTATTGCAGCAGAGCCACTAGTTTCTTAAACTAACGACTCTCTTGCAATACAAGGAATAGAAATTTGTAAGTCTCAGATAAAATGTCCAAGCTACGCCGAAGACATGATGTTGACCATGATTGGAAAATATTCAGTTCAAAAAGCCTATGAATATGTACGAATTTTTGAAAAAGCTTCAGGTTTACGCTTAAATGAAAACTAGACACAGGGCCCAATCATACAAACTAAATTGCATGCAGAACTACAGCGCATTAATTGGAATAATCAAAATTTAAACATTTTTCGCACGATTATAGGAAAAGCAAACAAAAAGAAAAGTGGAAAAAATTACTCAAGCAACTAAAACAAGTCATCAATACACTAAACAGACCATATTTAAACCTGGAAAACCAAGTGTTTGCTAATTAAGGCCATGGTAATGCCAATCATCAACTATACAGCATCAACCTATCCCATTTCAAAACAAATTGAAGAAAAAATTCTCTCACGAATCCTTGCCTTTATGGGAGGGCCACACAGATTAAACCTTCCCTCAAGATCCTTCAATTTCCCACGGATCTTGGAGGGTATAACATTATCAATATAATCATTCACGGTAGCCTGACATATTCAAAAAATGTTTCTAATTACGTCAAAATAAGAACTCAGCACTTGGCACTAGATACTCAAGCTACCTTAATAGAATATCAAATTGGACGTACTCTGTCAAATTTGTTTAGTCTAAATCAAGTGAATCACCTGCCACATAAAATAATACCATCTCCATACTACAGGCATACATTAGATGTTATCAAAAAATACAACATTACGAAAAAGAATTAGAATGCGGCAAAATTAAGACCATTTATAGAAGGATCCTTAATGACTTAACCCCAGCGACTACAGCAGTAATAAATAAAACCAAGTGGAAAGGAGTTCACAACTCCATATTTCCCAACTATTTAAAACTTTTAATTTCAAACTAGTTCAAAACGTCTTACCTTTTCAAACAAAATTTTGTGATTGGTCTCTTGTCAACCCAAAATTCTTTTGTGTTTTTCGCAATTAAGGTCCTGATTCTGCATTTCACGTATTCAAATCATGTGTAAAACTCATTATGACATGGCAATTCATTGACAGTTTAATAGGAAGATTGCATATAACGTCACACATTTCTCGCCAAAAAAAGTGGCTGACCAAAAGCTGTAATTTATGTTGGAAAGGTATAGGGCGAATACCAGCTTTTGGGGTTATTTTGAAAACTAATGAGAAATTATTTAAAAATTGAAATGAACTATTGCTAGTTGGATCCTCGGAAACAAGTAATATTAATCAAAAGCAATTTGGTTGAGATTAGGCCTCTCTGTTATCTAGTCTAAACTTAGTACTGTGTGCCAATTTAAAGAGAAGTGCCATATAAATACCATTTGCTCCTCAGTTAAATATAACTCTATACCAATTAGATACTCGTCGGTACATTCGCAAAAACAACCATTATCTGATCAATACTAAAGGTACCGTAATCTTGCCGGAAAGCTTGCTTGTTGTGTCATTGGGCAAGGCACTTCGTGGCATGCCTCCATCTTCATGTGGCAAACAGGAGGTGAAGCCAAGCAGTCTACCCGTTGTGGTGGCGCAGTCTGACGAAAGATGCAAACAGAGCATGAGCTCATACGCATGAATAAATGAATCGGTATCGTGAGTTTTTAAATTACCCTTGGTTCAGTAGCCTAGGCAATAGCCAAAAAAAGTGTGTAAGGAATAGTTAAGATAACAAAATTGCATCTGATATATCAATACGACTGGTCTGCAAGCACTATTGACAAAAAATTACTGATTTTTTCCATCAATATCTAATCGAATATATGACAAACGGTACAGAAATCTGCCTTGTCATTTCGGCTACAGTATAATTTAAGATTACAACTTTTTAGTATGCTTCTGCTACTAAATATACCGTACAAGTCGCACATTACAATTAGCTTAAACTCAGCATTCCCAAACACGCTGATTAATCGAATATGAAACCCTCATAGAAGCTGGCTACAAATAAGCCTGCATGTTTAGCCCATAAAATTAGCCCAACTATTAGCAAAAACAAGCAAACCTTAGCACCTCTTATCTTACTTTGACTTCAGATTCATTTCATAAGACAAGTAAAACAACATATTAAACGTTCATTTAATAATTGTCACGTTTATCCATTTGATTTGCAAAAAAATGACATCACTTCTATTACAATTCACTGCAAAAACACTGAAAGTGGTCAGCCACTTTTTTCAAAAATGCATTTTGATGACGTTTGATCACGTGCGTGCTACCTTCCTTTAGAAACAAAACACCACTATTACCGTTCCGATAGTACAAGTCCAATTATCATTAAATTATCAACTGCCCGCTTCTTCATCCCAGTCAGAGACTGATATGATAGCACTATTAATTACAATTACTAATCATAAAATTTGAAAGGTTAGAAATGCAAAAATTCACCAAAATATTAAAACAAACTCCAGGTTAATAGTCACACAAATCAAAAAAGCAATTCTACGACGACGTCGTTTGGAACTACAAAAAATCCTTCAGCCTTACTTACTGATTCGCAAAAACTTAAAGAAAATCTATAAAGCGTTACGTGACCCCTTGATGAAGAACTGCACTTCAACACCTTGTATTTTAATGTACAATTTCCGTATATTTCTTTGTTTTGTTCTTCCGTTTTGTAACAAAGACTTCTTTTGATATTTGCCTGTCGATGTAGTTGTTTACTTTACGAATTTGAAATCACATACCATTTCAAGCACTCATGCGTTAAATCGCACAAGAACTAATTTATTCAATTTTAAAGTAGAAAGCGCGGGTTTGTACCCTTCCGCGAAATGATTCTTTAATTGTTATAATGGAATAGCAAGTGACAACCGTTGTGGCATTTTTGAAATTCTTGTAACTTACATTGCAAACTCAGGATCCAAAAATGCTCATCTAGTGTATATCATCCCTAGTAAACTAAAACTAAATATTCCAACCTTCACTTAATATTCATTAAATAAATTCACAAACAGACATTTACTCCACACTTGTTATACGTTTTTTTGTGCTACAATGATTATTTGTTTGTGTGTTTTCCCCTTATTGTTTGTTACTTGCCTTAACACATAATAAAAAAAGATAGAAACAGTGTCACTGTCAGCAGTTTGCTAAGGGCATCGCTAGCTTCCTGCATTACTATAAGAGCTAGTGGCCACTAGGCTGTGACAGCACTATTGTTCTAGCAGTTGTTAGACTTAGTGCACCTGCGACCATCGCCACTCATTCACGAGTGATACTGCTTCGCAGAGTACTGACAGACCATCCACCACAGTGGACCTAGTATAGGTTCTTCAAGTGTGTCGGTCTAAGCCATTCTTTATTAAAAGCCTCTAGCTTCTTGTCGATCACCAACTGCACTGAAGAGACCTGATAGATCGAAACAGTATCACTGTCTGCAGATTGCTAAGTGCATCGCTTGCCCCTTGCATTACGATGAATCTCTCTTCTTCCCTTGATTTATAGAAATAGAACTTTATGGATTTGCTCCTTTTAAAACTTAGTTTAATTTTCTTGATTATTGCGATCTCAACGATTGCTTCAGATGGCTGATAGTATCATTTTTATGAGTGACGGCTAATTTTAGATTTAGAAGTGTGATTTCATTTTTCATTAAATAAAGCTGTAAAAAATGCTTTTTTCAGCTAAAATTGCTTTCACATACTACTTGAAAGATGAAACACTGGCAATTATCCAACAAGAATTGTTTAGTCATTATCGATAGAAGTGGATACAAAAATTATAAACTATCAGAAATCTTCAAAGGTTAGTCCGCTGTCAGATCAATACACTATTATGTTTTTATGTAATAGGACACCCTTTAAGCCAATTACCCGACAAATTTGGGGATCACAATCTCCATTTTCTTTGCCTCGCATCGTTAGCTGCATTAACGATATAATTTTGTTTAATATAATTTTGATATCGCAACATGAATAAAAATCTGTAATAATTTACCACTTGATGTGTTGATTATAGCGCACCACTTCGCTAGTAGCAATTAAATCATATCAACTTGCATTGATGTCCAATTCTCAAAACAATTAGAGATAGGCGCTTATTAGGTTTTATTTTAACGCCAATTCCGTGAGCAGATGTGAAAGACTGACCATAAGTAATTGTTTTGTCACATCGATTACCGAGGCTGCATCAGCTCAAACTTATAACAAAGGTGACGCTTGAGAAAGCCAAACGTTATATCAAACTCAAAAACACACGTTTTTAACAGCTTACTCAACTCCAGCGTTAGAAAAATATATTTATTTAAGTCCAATCATATGAGGCCACGTTTTTGTGTGGCTTCATATGATTGGACTTAAATAAATATTCTTGTGTGGCCTCATATGATTGGACCTAAATAAATATTCTTTTGTGGCCTCATATGATTGGACTTAAATAAATATTCTTGTGTGGCCTCATATGATTGGACTTAAATAAATAATCTTGTGTGGCCTCATATGATTGGACCTAAATAAATATTCTTGCGTGGCCTCATATGATTGGACCTAAATAAATATTCTTGCGTGGCCTCATATGATTGGACTTGAATAAATATATTTTTCTAATGCAGAAGTCAAAGCAGACTTGACCATTAAAAGTTGATTCTAAACCACTACATTCCCGGCCGCATCTGTTTTTTGTCTTGATTCAATTCATGAAAGTGAAGACTATTTTACATTTGGTAGTAGTGGCCTGAAAAGATCAACACATTTGAAGCCGGCCAACAATGGTTAAACACTTTTTGTCTTTAATCAGACCTGTACAATTCAAAACAGTAGAAGCGTCACATTTAGCAAATAGTTTTTCCGCGGGCCGCATGTTGACACTGCTAGTTACACATTTGGGTTTCTATATCTACATGTAAAAAGGCACAAATTCTTGGCACATTTAGAAATCGTTTTCACACTTTTAAGCAATCATTTGCCCGTTTTTACCTTTTTAAGGATTATTAATTACAAAGGCTCAGTTGCATAATCTCTATTCCAAATTGAGGATCATGACCTAGGTTTGGTGGGAGATCAAATTTAAAATATTAATGTAACGTTTTTTTAAGCTCTTGCAAGCCGCACAAAAACTCTATACGGGAAGAAAGCGGCCCGCGGGCCTTTAGTTGTGCAGGCCTGCTGTGCATGCCTGTCTTTTACAGATGTTAGCTGTATCTGAGCACAAATAATTTTCGAAACAGTAGCTGATGACAGAGTTCATTCAAGTAGATCGTGAAAAGCTTTTTCTACACATTAGCTCTTTCTCAGCTACATTTAAGACTAATTTTCCAAAATTTTCGCCTGAAGTCTTTTGGAGGAGATAGGTGTTTCGAAGATGTAATTGATAGGTTTGACATCCAAGGCAACAGAATTTCACGTCGCAGGCCATATTTGGGATCCTTTCCGAGGAACACAAAGTTTCACTTCGAGGACCACATTTGGCCCGCGAGCTACAGGCGCCACACCCCTGATTTAAAATGCTGTTTCAACAGATTTTGATCTTTTCGTTTGCCAAAAAGTTAAAGTCGTGTTATGGATTTTTATTATTTTCAAAAAAAAAGATTGTTTGCTCAGCGGAGTTTGTTTTGCAGCATTCGTCTCCTCCTCACATCAAGGAAAAATCAGCTACTGGTAAATTTTGTTGGAGCTATCTCGCGTAAACCTTGCTTCTAACTAATGATGTGCTCGACATATATGTAACGTAGTACAAAATATTTTTGTCAATATCTCAATGTTTTATTTAAGCAACACTTTTGCCTATTACCTGGTCTTCTCTGCGGTCTCGGTATACTGTTTCAAGAGACGTCTTAAATAATTCTAGAATAATTTTGACACTCCATTCCGTTTATCAAACATGGCAGCAGTTTCTTTGCTTGTGAACATAACCGTTCCTTGAAGATTGAGAATAACAAGTATTTTGTTGGTGGTACAGAAATTTGATTTAGGTGTGAAGAAAGCTGATTTGCGATAACGTTTTCGCGACGCTCGTATCAGTGGCGGTATCCAGTTAAATATGAAGTGTGAGAGTGAGCAAGTTTTTTTATCTCAATAATTCAGATGGTAGGCAATTAAGGCAAGCCAATAATAGCGCTTGCGTAATTATCTGCGCCAAAAAAAGAGATTTTGCAATTGCGAAATGCAACATTGGAAAGAAAGCGCGGCACGAAGCTATACACGAACGGCGTCATTTAGTAAATATATTTTGCTCAAACGTAACGTATTGTGGTAGCTCTTATGCGAGTCACAAAAGCATTTAACATATAACCCAACAGATTTTGTTGAGTATTCCTTGTTTTATTGTTGAAGGAAAACAACACAAAAACATGGACGAGGACCTTGTTTTGAAATTAGGTTTATCGCTAAGAAAATTAATCTACTTTCACTACTGATGCAAATCATGTTGGCGTATGGTGGGGAGTCGTTTCCATGCTTTTTTGATAGGTCAAATAAAATCTGTTTTTGAACGCGCTCTTTGACCAGAAACGTTTTTTATCAGCTATTTGATGCTAAAATTAAAGTTTTCTTTTGGATGGCGTTAACTTGACTGCGTGTAATACATCAGATAGGTTTTGACTATATTTTATTCTTCGGTTGCGGAAAGCATTTTTAACGGTTGTAATACCAGGTAAAACTCTGTGTTCAGACCTGCTTCGGAGTTACGGGTTATGCTGGCGTAGTGTATTTTTACCACACGCAGTGCAGCCAAGCAAAGAAAATTTATGCAAAGAGCATTTACCCAACTTACGACAGCTTAGCCTGCACATCGTGAAGTTTCAGAATATTATCACTTAGGTTGCCGAGTTTTTCAAAGGTTCCTGCAAAAAATGGGGAAAATAACTGATTTTTGTGTCTACAAGTTTTCTCCTCTCGTGTTGCCAATCTCTGTTTGTGGCTGATCGAGCAGAGTAGTCTACAACCATGCGCTGGATCCAGGCCTGTACATTAGCGGAATCAGAAATCAATTTTTTGGAGGCCAAAAACATAGGTCTTGATATAACATGGTGTTGTTACATGGTCTTCTTTTTGGAGATCGGCCATTTCGTATGCATTAAATATGAAATTATTTTTATTCCTTGAACGCAGATTTTATACCATCACAATTTTTTTTTAAATCGGATTTTTTATTTAAATTTGATTTCTTGATTTTAATTGAAATTTCTGTTTTCATTTGTATTATTTAATTTACTAGAGTTACAACTTGATGTATGAGGGGTACTCAAATATAAATTCATTGTAAATATCTTGATACATAGGTTAAGACTTGTAGATACTGCGTATTTGCTTATGGCCTCCTTCGACTTGATGATTCCTCCTCTTATTTGTATTTCTTATTCGGCTAAAAACATAATTCTCCCTTTCTAATTTCAACTGAACATGAAACAATACACATCAAATATCAAGAAGCTTGTTTGCTCAATACAAGCAAGCTCTTGATATTTCCTGTGTATTGTTTTTGCCCAATAAATACCCTAAAACATTTGTTTTATAAATATTTTGCTATGTGTCAATATCAGTAAGTTTTAATTACTAAGAAAGTGGCAGATAAAGACAGTCAAGAAAAAGAACTAAAAAAAGACCTTAAACCTTACCCTCATTACTCTAATCCCAATTTCATTTTTTCCTTATCTGTTTTTTAGCGTTTCTGTATCGACACAGTAGCAATATTTGAACAGGATATGCACTAAACGTACGTAGTTGAGAGGCCTAGTAGGACTTTCATTAGATTAAACAATACATGTAAATAGTAATGGCACATTGTAATGTCATAAAAAATCATAGCATATCAAGGTAAAGAATATTCAAGCTCTCTGCATTCAGGTAATAATGTATTTTCAAACAAGATATGAAACAGATATCGAAAGACCTAGTACTAAAAAAATTTTAAACAATCGCTACTTATTAGGAATATCGAGATGTTATGTCATAAGAAGTTACTGTATTTGCTTAATTAGATAGGAATAAAATTTGCAATTATAGCAATATGACAAAGAGTTGAAGAATTATTTTTGTATAAAGAACAAATAAAAAACTTTTAAATTTCCTGATTCTACGTACGTCATGGTAAACACTTCAAAAGCAGTTTGCCATTTGTGATATAGCTAGCATGTTTTGTCTCACGTAAAAAGGAGAAAAAAGATTCAAACATGATGAATGTTGAAAGATTGAGGTCATGTTTTATTTGCTTTAAATAATTTTTTGCCAAATTTAAATCGTTATTCAAATCAATTAACTCTGCTCGATTGAGATCAAATAATTTGAGGAAGCACGACCCTTGTGCCTTTTACTACGCCTAAACACCTTTTTGTTATTGTCAATATTATTTTTTAAATTAGCTAACAGTGCAAAAAATTTCCAATGCAAAGCAAAAAATTTTTCTATAAATAGTCGGTATGATTTATACGGCCTGTAAATACATTGAGTGCAGCCAGCATGATTATTTGAAAAAATTGGTTAAACCAAATACTATTTAGACCAGGGATGTGCAACATTTTTTGTCGGTGGGCCATATAAACAACTTCAGACATCTAGCTGGGCCACACGAAAATTTGATTTTTTCATGTACACAATGAATTAAAAAATTCTCACAATGCAAAATTTTATTTATTTAACATTTTAGTAAGACACTTGAAATTTCGAGTTTCTGCATAGTTTGTTAACATCAGCTTTGACAAAAGTTGTAGCAACCTTTAACTGACTGGTCAAGTGTTCATCAGTCAGCTGACTTCTACATCTACTTTTGGTGAGCTTCATTTTGGAGAAAAATTGTTCACAGCAGTAGGTGCTATCAAAAAGAGAGGTCATTCTTTTTGCATGACGAGAGATAATGGGATACTTTTCACACACATAGAGTTTGTAAAAATCTACCAAATTGTTTTCAGAATATTTCCTCTTGGTTTCTATGTCAGCCTGCAGTTCAATGAGTTCCATTTGAATATCATCAGGACAGTCTTCCACTACCAAATCAAAGGGTTGAGCAAACAACTTCAATTTAATTTCATTTTGTCTGAAATCTGTAAATCTGTTTGCAAACTCATCACGCAGCTTTTGTACACTAGTTCAATAATTAGTGCGATCCAGATCAGGAAATTCCAGTTTCCTGGTTTCGAGACACGTGAAATGCGTCAATGTTGCTCTACTTAACTGATCCTGGAAAAGTTCCAATTTCTTCTCAAAAGCACAAATATGCTCAAATATCTTATTCACCAGCTGGCCTTTAACTTGTAGTTTTAAGTTCAGATCAGACAAATGTTGTGTAATGTCTGTGAGGAATGCTAAGTCATTCACCCAATTCTCATTGCTCAAGAAGGCGACATTCTGACGTTTGCTCTCCATGAAAAACTTTATCTCTTGTCGCAGATTCCAAAACCTCTTCAAAGTGGCAGCTCTACTGAGCCAACGTACAGCAGAGAAGTACACAACATCAGAATATTCACTGTCCAGCTCATCTAGAAAAGCTTTAAATTGCCGATGATTTAATTCTCTTGCTTGAATGTAATTTACACACTGGACAACATTTCTCATGACTTCTGCAAAACCCACAATTTTGGTGCACAAGTTTTTTTGGGGAATAATGCAGTGGCTTAGAACTACATCTTGTGCTGCAACCGCATTTACAATTTTTTTGGTGAATTCATTTGTCCTACCTGTCATGGAAGGAGCACCATCTGCTGTAGCACTACACAATTTAGCAGTATTCAGTTCAAACTTTTCCACAACCTTAAGCGCTTGTTCACAAATATCCTGTCCAGTGGTGGTGGAGGAATGGCTGGCCATATCTAAAAACTCTTTAACAATATCAAAGCCAGCAGTAACAGCTCTGATGAAAATGACAAGTTGGGCTGTGTCACTGATGTCAGTGCTCTCATCCAAAGCCAGGCTAAAAGCTTCACACAATTTAAATCTCTCTTTCAAAGTTTCTTTGATATTATCTGAAAGATCATTCGTCCTGTGTGAAAGGCTGGTTTGCTTCACCAAATGTTTTTTCTCTGGGCATGCATATTCTGTAAATATTGTCAAACAATTTTTAATAAATTCTCCGTCACTGAAAGGCTTTCCTTTTCTGCCATACATTCACAAAGTTTAAAACTCAGTGTTGTCACCAGTTCTGAGTTCTTCTTGTAAGTGGTAAAAACACCGCTGTTTTTCAATGGATTTTTTCAAATGTTCAATTTTGTCCACTCGTGCCTGACCAACGATTTTATTAAGCTGGGAGGAGTGCTTACTTGTGTAATGACGTTTAACATTATACTCTTTGATGATTGCAATAGTACAACAAGGCAGAGAGCACCTTGGTTGTGTGGGACAACAAAATACTTTGTGCACCATTCACTGTTCAATACCCTTCCTTCGTCATCAAATTTTCGTTTCTTAGCTGCCGACATTTTACTAGCCCTTAAAGTCAATACAAAAATATCACCCTCACGCAACTAGCAAAATAGGCTACTGAACTGCTTCAAATTCTAGAAAGCTGGTGGCTGGGACGTGCCAAGCAACCACTATAAGGGATATTACGTCACATTATAGTGTTGTAAACAAGGGTTATGAAAGCCTGCATCAACGAAATACATTAGCGACAAAGTGAGGTTTAGTAATAACGGCACCGGGCAAAGCAGTTAAAGATTTCATGCAGCGACAAGAGCAAAAAAACTTCATGTATTTTTACCCATGTGAGCGCCTGTTTAAATTTAAACTGTCGGATTAGGTGAGGATTTTCATGCATGATGAGGAAAAACCAGAGTGTTGACAAGAGCCACACTAAATGGCGTGGCGGGCCGGGTTGTGGCCCGCGGGCCGCCTGTTGCACACCCCTGATTTAGACCAAGGATGCCCAAAATCCTTCCCGCACAAGAAGTTTTGTGGCCAGCAGCTGGTCTTGTGAACATCGCGAGCAACAACCTTCGAATTAAGAATGTTGAACTACAAAAAAGGTCTCTATCTTCTCAATCGACAAAAAAGCAATTTGGATTCAAAATAACGATCCTATATCCTCCAAAAGTTAATCTCAAAAAAGAAATTAAACCTTAACGTTTGTTTTGAGACAAAAACCTGTAATACAAAACAATATGTTACACCTATGCCAAAAACAATTGCCTGCATAAAGTAATGTCGAAAAAAAGTACTTCTTCACCGTGGCAACAGCAGTTCACTTCAATTTAAACCAATTGAAAGACACAAATAACTAGTAGTTATGTAGACCATCTAGAATGCAGACTAGTGAATTGTGGCTGATACCGCAAAAACTGTGGGCACCTCTGACTTAGACCAATTGTTGACTGGAGCCAATGGGCTAACTTCCCAAAATTACAGGGGATAGAAACACGAAACTTGGCACGATCGATCACTGTTACGTGGTAAGTGTCATGAAAGAATTGGTGATGGCCATCATAACGTCCTCTCCTAAATTAGATTGTTTAATCCACATTTCTTTGTGCAAGAAAGCGAATATGAATTGAAACGTAATGCAGCGTGCCACTGGCTTTAACTGCAATTTCTAACTGATTTTTGACCAATAAATTGTTTATGATGATGACATATTAACATAAGGGGCAGACGATAGCCATTTGGCGTGAAATCTGGCGTAAAATGCAGCGACTACAAAATTTTTAGCCCTTGCATTTATTCATTACACGTTAATTTTGAAAATGGAGAAAAATAAAAAAGTTTGTCACGACAAAAAACGACAAAAGGATTTTTCCACAAAAGGTTTTTCAAAAAAAGTTGATTAACCCAAATTTGACATGAAAAACATTACTAAAATCTTCAAAAAATTTTAAAACTCCCTTCTCCCAATCTTCTTGAATTTGTCAATTAACCCTTCTGATACAAGAAGTTAAATGCACATTTTCAAACTTTAGATTTGTTATATTTTTAGATGTGATTAAGTATATTTTCTATATAGCTTTACTTAGTGAGCGTACTTAGAATTTTTTCTTGGGGGAAGCAAGCATTCATTCTGCTCAATATTATTAGAACTTGGAACAACAATCGAAAACTTTTTTGCAGATCGCGAGTTGAAATCATTGTTGCAGCTTTTTTCAGATTGAAGTCCTTTTAAAAACGATTGTTTTGCTCATTTTGATTGCGGAAGACCTTGTTGCTGAAGATCCCATGTTCAAATCGCTGTACAGTAGGCGCCGCTTATTATGACCACGGATAATATGACCAGCCGCTTATTATGACCTATTTGGTACGGTCCGGAATTTCTCCATTTAAAATTCTCCGTTTAATATGACCAAATTTCGGATAATATGACCAACATTTTCTCTATCTTTCTTGTTACAGTACAGTATTTTTTCCCGCCACGCACTTATAATTTCGCCTTTTCAACATATTGTTACACACTGTACTAAATTTTACCGTCACTTGTAGTGTTACGGTACTGTACTTTGTTTTACTGCCAACGTCACACTGTTACTTCGGGTAAACGATGAATTTGACCGTATTTGGACTTCTTGTGGCTTACACCGTCGATTCAGGAGCTGTTATGGCGGCTTCGGTTTTTATAACCATTCGGATATTATGGCCAAAATGGTCTGGTCCCAAGGTGGTCATATTAAGCGGCGTCTACTGTATTTGCTTTTTTTTTCAGATTTCAGAACCTTTCGAAAATCAACTTTTGACAGTAAGTATTTTGCCATTTTTGGTCTTTTATACCATTTTGTAATACGCGCAAATGTTTTTTATAGTTTCTTTGCTTTCATCAAATTGATTGGGGGCATTGCCCTTTGTTCTTATTTTTTTCTAACAACACCACAGAGTTTACTGTCTTTGTCTTTAAGTTAGGTTACTGGTGTGCCTACCACTTTGTTGCGATGCGCAGTCAAACGATTATTTAGTCCGTAAGTAATATTTTAAAACATTTTCGAGGCGTAATTTAAGCATGAGTTTATCATTGTTTATAGAATTTCTGAAAAGAATTTACGCATCCTGAGACATTTTGTGTTGCTATTGGCTATGACTTCTTCACAGGTAGATTTTCACAAAAATATCTTGATGAATGTTGTACAACTAACACTGCATCATGCAAGTGGAAACCAATCTTTTCGTATGTTGTCTTGATGACAAAAAATAAAAAGACGAGTGAGTGACTAAGAATTGTCTTTTGATCACTCTTTGTCGCCCACTTTAAAAAGATTTAAGTCCTATACCACATAATGCAGGGTAATTTCTTTCTTTAAATGTTTCATGTTTTCAGAAACATTTTACTTTATTCTTTTGAACGCGTAGGTGCTTCATCAATCTTGCACAACAAGTTTGACTATTGTGGGGGTAGATTTGACCTTAACCTAACAAGCAGCTGCTGACTCAATATAGAAAAGCCGATAAAAGACAAAGCGTAAATGGAATCAGGTCAAATGTATCTTTCAGTCTGGCTGAACTCCAATTCAGTCAGCTGCTTGTAGCTAGGTTAAGATATCAAATCTAATCTAACAATAGCCCAACTAGCGATCAACGATGAAGAATCTACGAAGTAAGGAACAGCTTTATATTTATTCTCTGGCAACGTTGCAGGACAGCTGTAGGATATTCCATAATATTTTTAAATACTGCATTGGCTGCATAAACTCACGTCGCACCAATAGTTGACTAGAGGCGTCGCCCACTGGGACCCCAGTGTTGAAGTGAAGAAATATTCTTAACAATGATTGCATACGAATAGATTATTTTTTGAGAGACCGGTTTCCAATTACTGTTTCTACACCAAGTGTAATTATACCAAATTTGAGCTGAAAACATTTGGAAGTGTGGACTCTTTTCTCCTCGTCTCTTGGCTACGTCTTAGTGTCTAGATGCTATTTTTTTCTTTTCGATTTGAGCCTGCTCTTACTCATAAATATCAAGTCATTACACAATACTTATCAGTTTTAGGATGATCAATTGATAAAGTTCTACAACCTGATAAAACTCTTGTTTGCGCTTCTCAATATCCTGTTGGCACTCCACTACTCTAAATACAACAGTAGCTTTTCATTCTTTTTTTTCCACTGTACAATGCCACAACAACTGAACTGCTCGCCTGACTTTGCATTCTGCAGTAAATCGCTCAAAAGTTATGTTTTCGCTCCGGACCAAAAGTATCACTGGAACGGGGTGGTCCACTAGGGGTTTTATTACATTAGAAATGTCGCTTTTCGAGATTATCTTTTTCCATCATCTTGAAAAGTTTTTCTGCGAAATTGAGTAATTTCAAAACAAAAAATATTTTTTAGAGAACATTTTGGAATCGTTAATAAAGGACATTTTTTCCATTGGTTGCTGATTGTTGATGAACTAGAAGTCGATTTTTATCTTAAAAGATGGGAGTTCTAACAAATTTGTAAATCTATTAACTGAACTGATTCTTGATTTAATTCATCAATAGTGCAACCAATGAGTTCAACTGTGGCTTTGCTTTTCCGGATTTTTAGTCTTACTTCGAAAAATTAAATTCGACTTAGTGAAGAAGAAAAGAGTGTCCAGTACATTTATTGCAACTATGTAATGAAAATTCTATCCCTGGCGATTTTCGAATATTTATTCTTCATTGTGACAAATTGTTAACTCCCGCTAATGGAAAAAAGTCATTTGTAACAAAAAAAAATGACAGCAATCGTAATAAGTACAATTTGCAATTGGTACACCTTTATTTTTCACAACTATTAGCTAAACAAAATGCTCCAAGTATACTATTTGAAGAATTATGCCATAGGGATGAAGTAGCTTGGAAATATAGCACAGTGACAGCTCATTGTAGCACATAGATGTAACTGTTGGACACTATATTACTCTACAGCGAAATGACAATACCTCTCGAAAGATACCCATTAGCATACTCTGGTAAACTATTACACCATTATAAACTGAGTAATGCAAGCAAAGCTCCCACAACCAAAAGCATTTATGGGCACACAATCACCCCTAAAGAGCTTTACATCTATAGCTTATTTAAATAGAAAATGATGTTGGGTCTAGTTAAGCCAGGCTCAACACTAAAAAGCACACTCCCTGACAAACATCGTACCGGCAACTATTCCAAACTATATCATAAATAAATGCGTTGGTGCTTAGCTATACTAAATCAAAATTAGTCGTTCTATCTGGAACAAATTGATTGAGACTGGCAAAGAGATTGCGTAACTACTAACCACGCCATAATGCATCCGGTAATCGGAAACTATTTGCAGTATACCACTCAAAGAGTTTATAGTAAACGAGATCTATTTGAAACCCTTACCTCTATGAACATAGCACGTGATCACCATAACCGTATCATGCATTGATTTATTGAGTTACAAAGGCAATCTACGCGCTTTATATGCATGTTCATACGAGTGAAGTGGTTATTTCACAGTGTAATAGTATTGCAAATAATGAAAAGCCCTCCCCCACTATTTGTTTTAAATAAAACCAAAAGACCAATATACTCATAGAGCGAAGTAGCGCTAGCAATAACTATGCATGATCCGAATATTTAAAAATAATAAAAAGTATTTTTTAAAACCAATGTACAATAATGCATTTGTGCACGCAGAGCCACGACCGTGTTACAGAGCTTGGCTAAACTGGGTTGCTTGATAGTCTAATTTGAAGTTTTCTCCATGGCTGCACCGGTCGCGGAAACTGCATATGCTGAAACATAAAGCTAATGAGTGCTTTTCAAAGTTTTCACGTTTGCCTCTGTCGTGACTATAATGTGAACCAACAGTCGCTTTTGTTAGCACTATTTTTGTTTCAGAATACGAAATCAATTTAGAATTTTTAAAACTAGACTTAAAATTTTTTTCTGTCCTCAGCATTTTTTTAGCAATTGTTTTGCAATCTATCATTTTTTACGGTTGTTCTTGTGAATTTTTTGTTTAAAAGTTTTTACATTTTTTGTATTACTGGAAACAATGTATTGCATGACCAAATTTTTTCGCTGTTTTGGTTTTTTCGCCTTTTTGAAAAAATTTTCCGAACAGCAAATTTTTTCGCTGTTTGGAAAATTTTCTTGCTTCAACCTCAAGATCCAGATGAAAAGCATTTGATAGAAAACTGGATATGACGTTCCAAAATTTGATATGACGTCACCACTAATTTCATTCCTTCAAAGCGTTCAAAGTAAGAAAGTATGTCCATCATTGGAAGAAACACAGTTACGCAAAATTGTTCATGGGATCGCTTAACGTTATTCCTTCAGATATTTCATCAAAGTAGGCTTTTGTTTTCTTTACTCTTTTGTCCGAAAACTGTCTTGGCAAACCCCGTGTAGAAGCAATAGTAAAAGCTTCGTTTCGTACTGCGTCAAAACTCATTCTGAGTTCAACCATGTCTTCAGCAGCAGTTTGCAGAAATTTATGGGCAGAAATTAAATCAATTGTTTTGCGCTGCATAGCTTTCGAAGGAATGTTGACGATCTGCAAAATCTTGCATTGCAAAACCAGCATGCATACAAAGTCAAAGTTTTCTGTCTGTTTCTCTATTCTTATAGCTTATCTCTTTCCTTTGGTTTTGTGCTGGTAAGTATGAGTCAAGCAGTTCATAACGTCACAAGATCTTTCCTTCAAAGCATAGACAGATTATATCGACCAGAACACCGAGTTGGATTTAACGCTTTTATTGTGAGATTTGAGCAAGAACGATCATGGACATCCTAAAGCTTTCTCCCCTGCACAATACTATGTCTAAAAAATTATATGCCGACTCAATGGTGTCGTAAAATTGACGGGTCTCAGTCAGGGTTTCCATGGTATCTTTTAACGCCAAATTTAAATTGTGCGAAGCACAATGCACGCAGTAAGCATGTGAAGCCACATCTTGGATCTTTTAATGTAAGCTGGAGTACTTCCCGCTCATTACTGCTGCGTCATCATATCTTTGTACTCGGCAGGTTTTTATGTCAAGCCCCTTCTCCTGAATGGAATTCGTTATCAGTTTGTGCAATCCAATAGCAAATGAATCCTCAACTTCGATAAATGAGGTAAACGCTTTAACAACTCTCAGTTATGATAACGTTCCATTATCGTGGTAATCGATTTTGACGTAACGAAATACTTCACTTGACTGATTTTTTTGCTGACATCTTGAGTGGTATCAAAAATAATGGCAAAAAACGGAGCGCTTTGTAGTTCGCTTTTTATATCACGGAGAACTTTTTCAGCTAGTACTTATATTAGTTCAATTTGTATCGACTTAAATATTTTGGAGAATCTTTAGGTATTTGTAAAAGTTTGTCTAAAACAGTGTCGTATTTGGCAAGAAGCAGTATGATTGAGAGAAAATTACCCATGTTATTTTTCGAAAGTTCTTTACTGGATCCGCAAAACGGTAAGTTGCACTTTGTTAACATCAACGTAACATGCACTAGTCTTTCCAAAACATTTTTCCAAAATTTAATAGAATGCCAAAACTTCAAATGTCTAAATATGGTGATGCCTCACCTGCATTCTCAATTTCCCTTAGTCCACACCAGCATCTCACATGCCAACTATTCATGATCTTTCCCACAAAACTAAATCTGTACTAGCCTAATGCAGGCTAGTCCATCCAACAGTGTTTCCGGCATAAAATGCAAATATGCCCCTCTGGGCAATTTCAAATCATGCCATCGATCCATTGCTGCATTACTGCATAGACCTCATACAAGGGCAATGGTTTTGACCTATATCACATAGGCGCTTCACATGTTTCAACCGCATTGCGCTAGAATCAACATGCAGGGATAGTATTTGAGTATAATGTCAGCCTATTACACAGTCAGTATAACACAAAATAACAACACGGGACAACGTTGTTTCGGGTTACTGACGTGATGCTGGTGTGGATTAAAGGAAATTGAGAATGCAGGTGAGGCATCACCATATTTAGACATTTTTCCAAAAGTTTATTTTTTCCAGCAATGATTCGTGCAACGCTTTTTCTATTGTCCCCCTGTATCTCCATTGCTCATATATGAGACGACACACGCCTCCGCATGATGTGTGTAGCTTTCATGGCTTCGAATTCGTTGCGATAAATGCTTCTAATCATTTAAACCTGTTGTACCCCAAGGGTTTTGAAGTGCGTAAAAAGTCCCTGGAGAAAGATTTTAATGAGAAAATAACCAGCAGGACTGGCAGTAAAGCCAGTCAATGCTTGATGAATAACATATCTAATATCTTCGTAGTTTTAGACTTGATGGTGGTACAAAATGAACAACCGCTTTGGAGCGGATTTTTAGCGAAAGGTCTTTCAGGATGTTTCGGACCGGCTGCAACAATTTCTTTCTTGATCTCTGAGTTTACAATAATGGTGGGAAAGTCGTCGTTTTTGCTTGCATCTGATCTATCTTTAGTGGCATCGGAATTTTCTGTCTTACGAATGCTTACGTCTTGCTCATCCGCTTTGGATGTTTCTGGTCGAGTTGGCCACGAACTCAGTCGCTGAGAGTTTCTGGCTGCCTCCACTATTTTTCTCCTCTTGGCTTGTCTTTTTGGTGCTCGGCTTTGATAATTTCTTTTCATATTAAATTGTAGTCAACTAGACTTTTACAATGTTGTTACTCAAAATCTAAAAAGTTTAATAAAAATTTTAAAAACCGTGAGTAAAGTTTAATGTAACAAACTCTCTTTTGTTTTTTGTTTTATTTGTTTTATTTGCCATTTTTATCCTCCATTCACGAGAAAGCGATTTGTATCGCTATACTTTGGACGGGAAGTCTGCACTCGCTTGGGAGTTGCCTTTTTCGAGGTTTATGGGCCACCTGTCTTCCACATAAAGGCGGGGGCATCCCGTTAAGTGCCTTGCCCAAGGACACAACAAGCGAACTTGCCGGCTTGTTCTCCACAACCTCCCATAAATGCCGAGCGCCAAGCAGGGAGGCTATAGATACCATTTTTTAAAGTCTTTTGGTATGACTCGACTTGGGAAATGAACCCCAGGTCTACCGACTGCGAAGCAGACGCTCTAACCACTACGCCATTGCCTCTTTGTTATTGTTTTCCGGCTCACGATATAGTACTGCTGCGAGCGTGAGAGCTACGGTATGCCTAGCAAAAAGGATTCAAATAGCAAGCTCAAACCTGACTTTTCAATCACTCAAATCACAACTTAACAAAAGAAGTTTATTAACAGAAATCACAAATCTAATGACTGACTAATAGAATGACGTCTAGCACCCAGATGGTTAAACTAAATCTACATACTGCAGACAGTAACACTGTTTCGACCTATCAGGTATCTTCAGTGCAGTTGGTGACCGACAAGAAGCTAGAGGCTTTTAGTATAGAATAGCTTAGACCGACACACTTGTAGTAGATCCACTTTTGTGGAAGGTCTGTCAGTACTCTGCGAAGCCGTATCACTCGTGAATGAGTGGCGGTTGTCGGGGGTGCATTAAGTCTAGCAACTGGTAGAACAATAATGCTGTCACAGCCTAGTGGTCACAATCTCTGAAATCTACGTAGCTTATTCAAATAGAATAATCATTATTTTCACAAACTATTACGACGTTAGATCTCACTAACCCTTAAAACTCTAACTCCTGCCTCGCAGGCAACACAGTAACACAACAAAATGCTGACTTTCACGGCACAAATTACGAATTTACCTACTTATATGAAGCAGGCAAAATTTCTCAGAAAAAATTATCAACTTCGAGAAAATACTATGTTTTCTAAATTAATTATTTTAGGACGATATAAACCAGCCAGACAGTTAGCGTTACAAAGCACCAAGTTAAAAAGTTGGTAAACAAGTTATGTAACATGTGATACTATTAAGTTACTGGACTATGGTGTGTCATGAATAAGTAAATTTGCTTTGTAGAAATAAGTTATATACAGTATATGTATAATTTCTGAAATTTGTTGCTTTTGTTCTGCCGTGATTAATTTATTCGTAAATCTAATAGTCTTGACTTCAGACTTGATTTTTGTATCTCAACTGTTTTTCGCAAAAGACTTTTTCTTTCGCATTTAGACTTGTAGCGCACACGCCTCTTCTGACGTAACAATGGTTGATTACGTGTTAAGTTCCAGAGTAATCAAGTGAGTTTTGTTTCTTCTCGAATATTTTTGATTGCCGGTTTACATAATTCATTACCGATGCTTTTTTCTGTGTCACGTGATATTGTTCTTAAATATAAGGCAGGGAGATTTTTATACATGAGAATGGCAGAGTTGAGAGAGTAGTAGTAAGAGATTAAAAAGTACATAGAGACTCGAGGAAAAGCGTGTTGTTCTGTAGTGATGATTGGTGCGACAAGAATTAAGTTGTCAATTAATGGATTTAGTTTTGGTTGGTTTCTGATTGTAATATTTAAGTGCATTTAGTTTTTGTGATCAACGCGGTAAGGAATTTAAAGTCTCAAAGTATTATTGTGAATATATTTATTCTGTTCTTGTTCGAGAAGTGCATGGTTCAAAAAATTTACTAGAAGCCAATCTTCACCTAGCTGTTTATTTGCAGCCAGAATTAATTATTCGAGCGATACTACTAGTAGCCTGAATTTTAAGAGAAGAATTAAAGTTGAGATAGAACCAAAATTGCACGCGATGTGGTGGAAAATTGTAGAGTTATCTTGAAACCATGACGCGACGTTTCGTATGATTACGTCGAAAAGCAAAACTTATTAACAAATGCAAGGTGAAATAAATCGAATAAATATGATGCTATATGATCATTATAGCTTAAACTTATTTTACTAAACAGACTTGAATGAGGTTAACGTACCTATTACGTCATTACTATGTCACAATTAAAATAAATACGTCACAATATGAAGGCAATGTCTGAGAAAGAAAACAATGTTTCTGTGTGAAATTGCCCCTTACAAAAGATATTTTTGGTATTTTACTTTATAATACCTTTATAGAACTACCGGGATCAAAACTAAAAATTTGGGGTAAGGCAAGGACTCCTTCAACTCCCCTGGGCACCGCAATCAAGAAGAAAAAACATGCCACATAATGCGTAGCCACCAAGGACTTTAGAAAGTTTGAGGGCAACGTCCAAGAAAAAACAACGTTCCTGTGTGAAGTAACACCTCATGGAAGACATTTTTGCTATTTTGTTCGATGTGACTTGTTGTCCATGTCATCTGTGAGTATGGATCCTTGAACGTGACCCCATGATATAGGTATTGCTGTATCATATTGTTTTGTATTGCATTTTTTTACACTCAATGGCATATTTGTTTTTTCAGCATGTTTATTATTGAGTGTTTTTTGCACCCGCCTGATGACACCCAATAAGGTCGAAAACCGGTCGCTGGTTATTGACGTGATGTAATAGATTGCTGCCTGGTACCGTATGATATTGGTGATCATTTTTGAGCAAAACTTTCTATTTTACTTTGATGCTGGAGGCAGATCCCTCTTGATAGGAGATCGTCTTGAAAATTGCCAATTAGCAACTAGCAACTTCTGTATTTTATGTTTGAAAATGCTTTATTATAAGAAATGGGTTACCTACTTTCAAGCTAAGGGAAATACAAGGCCTCTTGTCTTTGCGTAAGCAACAAACAGAGCACATAAAACTAAAGCGTATAAACGCAAAGGCTTTAACAGTGACTTATAATTACCTTATGGCAATCTTAACATTGTGTCACAGAAAATTTAACGACTTCCTTACTGTATCCGAAATGTAGCACCAGGCACACAACAATTTACAAACACCTTACTAATTACTACTGCTGCATTGCACGCACGAATTCTTTAAAACAGTGATATAAATGTGACATTAATACTTGTTTCATAACCTCGCATTCTAAGATTTCTTCAATAAGAAAACCTCTTAAATGAATTCAGTTTGACGCTTCTGACAAAACGAAAATGAAAAACATAGCCAAATTAAAATATTTTACGCTGGTAAACTAATTGCTCTAATTCTAAGTCTGTAGTTAGAATAATACTGGTATGCAGTCTCATCAAAACTGATAATAAGAGCACTTAACTCTTGAAGAAAAGCTGCCTCGGTTTTACAATAAGCAGACAAATTAACACCAAACAGCTAGTTTGCAGTGTGACTATTTCTCCACAAATCCTTCTCAAAACAATGAGTTCTTGTCCTACTTCGCCAATATTTTACTGAATTTAAATCTATATGGGATTATTGCGAGCGAAGTTATGACATGAGACATAGGAATTTTAATAGAAGCGTTCCTATGTACTAAAACACAAAAGAAATCCCAGTGAAAACATTCTTAATTAATGTAGCATTCAGAAGTTTAAATTATTCGTTTTTTATTTGTAATAGCACATAGCTTTGTCTATAAACCAAGAAAAGCTGCCATTACACATCATAAGTTAAGCTGAGAGCTAACTAATTAGATGCTTTGCCGAAATGATAAAAACGTGTTCAAGTAAAATGACAGAAACAGACTTGAGCGAAGCCTGCAACTTTGAGCATTATAAGCCTCGAACTATTCCGTGTTCTCCCTGCAATTGTAAAATGCAAATATTTATGCACTCGGCAGTAACATTGGTATTTGCACTAGTGACACAATCTACTGGCGAACTTTTTATAAGGCAGGATATATTGCAAAGTTTGTCATAACCACTTAATTTTTTGGAAGTTTGTTTTTTGATACAAAATTCACAATTGCTTTAAGTACCATCCAGACCCTACTATAGGTTTAAGATTGCTCATGAATATAATGGGATTTTGTACTATTGCATGATTTTCTATTATCTCATTGTCATGATTGCATCATATTTGTTGTTTTGATTTTAGACTTTCATTAGCCATATTGCTTTACAGTTGTTGACATCTAAGTTGGTTCTTCAATAATTTTTTCAAAATTTGAGAATAACAAAAATAGGGCGCAGAAAGTTCTCAAGTGAGGTTCAGAGGGCCAATATTGTCACCCTACGTAATGAAGAATTATCAAAATAGCAAATTAACGTCACATTAAAGTCAATAAAACAGTAGTTTATCAAGTGATCAAGAAATTTCAGCCGTGCGGCTTGTAAAAGTATCTGAAGAGTAGCGAAAGACCAAAAAGCTAGCATTCGAGACGACCAACTGATGAAACGAAAAGTCACAAGATCGCCAATAGGTTTTATCAAAACAATTTGAGTTGCTAATGGTTAGAGGTGTTAAAGAGAGTTATATAAGTGTTTCAAGATGACTTTCATAAGTATTCCGCCCAAAATCCCTCAAACCTGCAATAATATCGCGACTGACTCCGGCAATAAACGCTAAGCGCCAGGCCTTTGCCAAGAAACACCAGCACTAAACTCATGCCTAACTGGATAATGTCAAATTCCCTGATTGGTCTATCTTTCAGCAATTTGTAGTGAGGAAACGAAACGTTTGCAGACCACCACAGAAGCGTTACGATCAGAAATATGCAATTTCTGTAGTAAAAAGCCCTACAAGTCAGATGATTAGAGGCACGATTTCGGAAAATGGGGTTGCTGGACTCCATTTTTGCCATGTGAAATAACGATGAAGGGTTCCTGATGTGTTGGACTGTAGCTGGATCAGCCGAAAATGCACATGCATATCCACAGATACACAATCTTTATGCATCCAAAGTCGTGACAAATTTTCGCAAAAAGTAACTAGGTTCTGGAATGGCCGAGTAACAGTCCGATCTCATACTAACAGAGAATATGGGCACGGAAATTAAGGATAAAATTACCAAACTCAACCATCAAATGTTAAAGATCTGATAGAAGTGATAAAAGAAGTTTGAGTGAAGGAGCGCTCGAAAGAGTACTGCAAGAGTCTGATTCACAGTATGCCTAGGCGTCTGAAGGAGTGATCAAGAGCGGTGTAAAACAAACAATGTACTGAACTTTGGTAAAACTTGGACAAATCTATATAGAAACTACTTCAAATGACTTTCAGAAACATGGATCCCATGTGAAAGTCTAATTTCTTACGAAAAAAACTATTTGATGCAACATAGATAAGCTATTTACTGAATAAGACAGAAATCGGAGGTGGTCTTAAACTTTTGGTAAGCGATGTATTGCTATAGCTGTTGATCAGTGGCTACGTCCATGGAAAATCTTTAGAAAAGAATTACAGAAGCGAGTAGTGTTATTATAGCATAGAGAATGTAATCGCTTTTCTGACTGAAGAAAATCGGAGAGCAGACTTTTCTGAGAACAGCTTTTTTTCTGAAAACCAGTCATAAACCAAAATATTCGAAAATATTGTTGTTTGCAGTTAATTTTTTGATTAAAATTGTGAAATTAAGCATTGGATAGCGGTCATATTAATTATATTAGTTTTTTAGTTAAAAGATGTTGACCTAATAAAAATGAGTGTAATTTGTTTTTGCGTTGTTTTTGTGCTATCTAAGCGTATGCCCAAGTTAGTGGTTTTCAAACTCGGGTACAAGTACTCCTAATGGAGTGCAAGAAAAATATTTTAGGGGTACGTCTCACATCTAGGTTTAGCAAAAGAGTACCCAGCTAAAACAAAGTTTGAGAATCCCTGGACTACGTCATCCTGCCAGATTTTTTTACAGTTTTTGGAGCAAGATTTCCTTTTTGCCGAAATGATGATAAACGATTAGTTTTCAATTTTCTGTTTGGAGGTGGTGTTTCACAGATGTTTACAATGTAACAGCTCTCTTTGACGTAATGACCGCTAATCATGCATTATGGTCGATATCTATCTCGGTAATAATAACTCTTTGCGATGAGGCAATGACTACGATGGATACGTTGTGAGTTTAAAACTACGTTTGTTCTTGGCAGAAGTGTTTTGGAAAAAACATTTCAAGGTAGCTTTTCCTTTAGTACTTGTGGCAGAAATTCACTGTTTCGATGGTTTATGTTCTTTACTACGAATATATAAAAAAACACAGGTAATGTAACAATGACAATGCTTGAAAGATTCGAGTTGAATCAAGTCGCTGCCAAAAAACAACTCGACTTAAGTGGAGTTGTTTTCATGAAATGAGTAGAGAATCACTTACAATAATGTTCAGAAAACCGATGCTTCAAAAAAGTTGACTTTGGCACATTAAAAGCTATTTTAGAAATCCCGAGAAAATGATTGAAGTATGAGTAGGTTGGTGATTTATTGTATTAGTTTCTATCACCAAACGTATCATTTTGCCGTAAAACTGTATTTAGTAATAAAATATGTGATGCATGATTCAAACTAAAAACAAAACACAAAGAAAATATTTTACGGCTGCAATTTTACTACCACATTAATTCTGAAACAAATACATCTTTGACAATTCGTAAACCATTGCTATTGTCTTAACTTAAAACAGCCAGGCTTCATGAAGAGCTTGCTTTCACCATACTGGTTGACTTGCGTGAAGCAAGTAAGCAGCGGTTACTTCTTGAAATTTCACAAACGCTTTTTGCAATTTATTTGCACGCATCAGCATATTCGTAAATACAAAGTGGTAACAGCTTGTACAATGTTTGTGTTCTTTTTTAGGAGAATACACATTAACAGATCCGGGCCTCTCCACGAAGCCTTTGAAAAATTAAGACGACGCCCCAGGGAATCGTGACACACATTTTGATAACTACAGGTTTAAAGCATAGCTATTTTTAATATTTGTTTTCAAGCTGCTTGCCTGAAATCTTATGCCAAAATTGGTGATGCGCTTATGTAAGAATTTCGAGATTGTATGAAAAAACTTCAAGAGAAGGAAAGCTTTTACTATTTACCACAACACTACTGAATACTATTAACAGACAAAGCTAAAAATTCTAACGTTGATCACAAAAAACAAACGTTTTCGGCGCGTATGGAAGTTCACAAGTATCGATTTCAACAAGAAATTTTCAAAAACAGTTGAAAAAAAGGTGCGCCACAAAAATGGACGTAAGAACTCCTTAAACACAATTAATATCAAAAAAGATCTTTAACTGGACAAATATAACAAAACCTTGCAAAACAGTAAACAAATACTTCAATGAATGGTGTTGTCGAGACGTGTCGTAAGTGCAGCAGTTTTTCAAATGCGTCGCATTGAAAAATAGTGAGAATCACTGCTTTATACTTTTGTTGAATCAAACAAAGACAACGCAGCAGTGATTCATAGCAAGACAAACAAATTGCCATGATTTTAGTGAAAATGTGGCCAGTGCATTCAGTTGAACTCACAAAAAGTTAAAAAAAACCTTATTTTTTTGAGCAAGATCTTTTTACGGGCATTTGAACACTTTTTTTCCATCGGCTTCAAAACCCTTTTACATGAATTAAAGTTTGAAACTAGATTTACGAGTTCTACTGTGGAGTAAATCAGGAATTCTTAAAGAATGGGTTGTGATCCAAAATTGAGTCATGAGACCTTGCTCATTGGCTCGCGAAAAATTTTGGGTGAGATCCTTTTTTAAAGACTTGAGACTGCGAAGATGGCATTTTGTGTTGAATGAAACGTGAGCATCTTTTTTTAGATATCCAAGTGCAAACGAGACATTTTGTGTTCAATGAGGCGTAAAGATCTTTTTTCGGAAATCAACACAAAACGAAAATTATTCTCAAAAGTTCTGGGAAATTGTTTTTTCCTAAAACTATGCTTAGTATTGCTGGGGGCGAGCTCAAGATTAAGTTTTTGGGTGGAAGCAGTTACAATAGATTTTCTTTTCTATTAAACAATGAAGTTAGAATTTCTTTGTAAGTCACGAAAGTCAAAATGAGAAAAAGCAAATGTAAAAAAACTGTTACGTCAAATACCATGTAGGAGTATCTCAGGCTACACTTTAAGTTTCCAGTAAAAACCAAAAGCATCTGAGCGGCAACATCCATAAACGTGGTGATAAATGCAATAATTACAGTTTTTCTCATGATTAATCTTATCCTATGAGAAAGTGGGTTTGCGGGAACAGAGTGTTGATGATTTTTTTTGTGCAAACATCCAATATTCGAGTCAAGGTTTCTAGAAATAGCTGGAATGTTTGATGATTGCGAAACGGAAACTGAAGTATCTTTATTGCATTTGCGTTTAGAGAAAACCTTTGTCAAATCAAAACACTTGGTACTTTTTCTTCTCAGTGGATGAATAAACAGATACAACAGCATTAGTTGAGCGGTAATCAACACAATTGATACATAAACCCCATAATCGGTTTTCGATTCATCTTCGGGTTCATACAAACAGCCTTGATTACTTGCCTTAAAATTGTTAGGGAGGCATGCATATAGAGAATAGCTTAACGCACAAGTTGAAATAATTACAATGCTTAAAACACTTAAAACTTTGACGAATTTTGTAGTATGAAATGACATCATAGCATTTCTATAAAAGGCGCGTTGTCGAAACCACAAAAACAGTGTTTCAGAATAAAGCACTAATGAGTGTGCAAAAAAATCAGTGTCTAAAATTGCTTCACATAGCTGATCTTCTCCCTTTTCAAATCCAACGTTCATGTGAACAATGTTAACAGCAAAACGGAACAAGCATGACACGGAACAAACCAGAATTAAACTGTAAATTATTCCTGCGTTTAGTTTTTCGACATCATTGGTTTGAAACGAAGACCATTTTCTAGTCTTGGTTCCATAATGCACCAATGACATGGTAACATATAATGTAGCAACCATCAATAAAGCGGTTACTGTCATAGGAATAATCCAATCAGGTCTCGAAGTATAATCCTGAATCACTTCAGTTTCATTTAAACAAAAGCTTGATGTGCGATTTGCTAACATTTTTACAAAACTTACATTTTGTCGTATTTCTGCAAAAATGATAAATGAATCACGATTAAAGACCTTAGACAATCCTCAGATTCTTTCCATGCCAGATTCCTATAGGTATCGAAACCATAGTAATCGACTACACACTCTCGCAAAATAGGATTATGAAGCTGCGGAGCTCAAAGTAAGATTGAAATTTAGCTCTAAAGTATTTGCTTTCAAAACGTTCTGCTAAACGGACAGCAGAAAAAACGAGTTTCTGTTCCGACAAAAACAACTGCAAATCGCTTGCATGGCTTCAATGATGTTTCCTACAAACAGTCTTTTGGTTGTACAATCGTAAAGTTGCAAGCACATGTGTGTGAGAATTTTTTTAGATTTAAACCCAATGGGATATTTCGCTCCTCGAGACTTTCTAGGCTAACCTGATTGGTCTTGTACGGTCTTCGCTCAATATCTCGTGCAAGGCAACACATGCTACCCACAAACAAAAATATTTACATTCCATTTTACCATTGGCACTTCAAACATTCGGTTTTTATAAAATTTAACAAGTTGCTGCAAACCTATCCATTCATTAACATAAAAAATGAATCAACAAAACAATCCATAACAAATCAAAGAAAAGCTTTTAATATTTCTAAAACCAAGATTACCAATTTTTTTGAAAAATTCTTCTCAACCCGAACTAAACGGCATTTTTTTGAGAATAAGATATTAAAATTAATTGCTTTAACTTATTCCTTGAAATACATCAGCTTACACATTTTGCTTTTTTCACAGAATTTATTATTCTTCACGGGATACGTTTTTCATTGTTTAGTAATAACGTTTTTGTAATATTAAAGCCTTTTCTGAAGCCAATTTTAAAAGTACTTTATCTTGATTTCTCTTTGATTTGTTCTTTTGCAATTCCTGACTGCATCAATCCAAACAGCCATTCAAGTATTATTTTAAAATTTAAATCACGGTTTGTTATTAATGTTTGCAACAATTGTTATGTGTTATTTTTTAAATTACTGAAATGCGAACAAGTTTAATCTGGCTATTGAGCTTTCTTGGTACACTCTAAAAAGATAGCAAAGTTTATCCGCATCAATAATTTAAACAACATCAATTATAGCAAATTTACTAAGACAAACATTCAAATTCATTAAACTGCTACTAGCGTTAACTTTGTTCAAACATCATGATATGCGCTATTCATATTGCACAAGTGACTCCTTACACGTATTCCAAAATGTAGCGATATGGTTAACATCATCACTGTATGATTTCCCTTACGCTGAAATGATTGCTGATATTTTTTTGATTGTTCTAAACCGACAGTTTGGGTTCATAACTTGCAATTTAGTTGGGACAACGACAACACGTCTAAGACTGCTTAGAGTAAATAAAGTAGCTTACATCAATATCAGTTTTTTTAAAGTGTGGTCATTGTCATTACCAAGGTGGTTAAGGTGTAAAGGGATCTAGTCAAAAGCTTTGACCAACCAAAAACTGAGCACTTATAGCTGAAGATCACCAGTAGCCGTATCTACATTTTTAAGATAATTACACATAGACAATCATTCGGCTTTATCTTTTACTCACGGAAAATATATTTCGACTATCTAATAGTCATCATCAGTTCCTGTCAACAGCATAAAAAACATAAATCAAAAACTCTGCAGGATTAATATTTCTACCACACGTACAGCATAATCTACAAGTCGCAGCAAATCGCGTATTTGTAATTAAAATTACCCGATTTGCTGTACGTGTGGTAGAAATATTAAACCTGCTGAGTTTTTGACTTGATGTTTTTTTTATGCTGTTAACAAGAACTGATGATGGCTATTAGATAGTCGAAATATATTTTCCGTGAGTAAAAGATAAAGCTGAATGATTGCCTATGTTTAGTTATCTCAAAGACAGTTTTTTATAAACATACAAATTTGTAATTTTAACTGTATTGACTTGCTGGAAAATGCTCAACACGACATTTTGCAAAGCAAAATTATTCCATCTTCCAGAGCTCTGTTGAAATACTTCGGTATGTAAATTATCTTTTTAAAACAGGACTTAGTAATTTTAAGATCGGTTTACGTAAAATCAGATTGGAAAAAGATCGTAAAAATCTGTGCTTTTCGTTGGTGTACGTAACTTTTCGTGTTGAAGCATCTTTTTTTGAATCGAATCCCTCCAAAATTTTTGTTTTGGAACACGGCATTAAAATGCTTATGCCCAAAATTTATCAGTCTAATTCAAATACCGTAAAATCGATAGTTTAGTTGCAATGCGTTTTGGCTGCAATCCAACTTGTTCAATATGAGGCGTAGATAGAGTGGGACCATGCTTGTCAATTTTTTGATCCGATCAAGCGTTAATGTTGTTTTCAGATATAATGAATGCAAAACATCGATCTCTAAACAACAAAGTTGAGACATACCATGACAAAATTAGGTCCAAAGTACGTTAATCTCCAAAACAAATTGCTGGCAAATGCTACTCATACAATGCCATCCAGCAAGGCTTTACCAAATAATATCTTTCTGCAATGCAATTTGTTAGCTTACTCGTGTTTGGTATCTGAATTGGATTCAATCTCTGCAAAGCAGTGATATTACTTGTTTGACGAAGTCATCAATAAAACAGCTAGCTCTAGGCCTAGATTAGGATAATTTCATCGCTTGATTTGAATTTCATTTTCATATCTTGCGATAATTATTAAATAAATACAGGGGGGTGCAAAAGTAGGTATACAGTGATAAAAATAGTTAACACGTACATTATTAACAGCATTTATTATACAAAAAACGAACGTTGCACAACATGTAATAAGAAACATACGTAATAAGAAGCTCTAATTCTCAGGTACTCTAATTGCTTGCCGTCAGCGTTCATACACTCTTCTAATCGAGAACGAACACTCATGCACGCTCTAAAACAATGGTCTTCACCAACATCAATTTCCTGACAAGCCTTCAAAATGAACTGAATGATGTCTTCAACAGTACGGGGCTTGCGTGCAAAAACCTTATCCTTTATGGTTCCCCCAAAAAGAGGTTCATAGAAGTTAAACCTGGCAAGCGCGGGATCAGTAAATAGCACCTCGTCGTCGAATCCATCAGTTGGAAAATATTAAGTGAAGCAGTGCATGCACAGTGAGAGCAAAATGAAGTGGGGCTCCATCTTGCTAAAAACAAAACCTGCATTTTAATTAAACGAAATGAATAAAACTAGATGGATTTTCATTTCAAGAAATGTTGCTTTCACTTCTATATAATATGCCACTAATTTCACTGATGTGGTACAACTGTATACCTACTTTTGGACCCCCTTGTATATTAGTTTAAACCAGTGCCTTTTCACTTCTTGGATCTTTATTTCATATCGTTTGTTTAAAAAGTTTTAAAGCCAGAATCAGAATCAGATGTTTTCTAGAGTTTAAATCTTGAACAGTTGTTTATTGGTAAGAAATTTCAAAACAGCTTCAAATAAATATAGCACGCAAGACTATCGAAATGTGCGTTTCGTCAGCGTCTAACGTCAAAACTATTAGTGAACCAACAGTAGCGCATAGACAAATTCTGACATAACACTGGTGGTTCGTTTTTGTTGATGTTGTTTCGATAAGGGCCAAATAAAAATGGCTGTTGCCAATAAAAATAATTACCCGTCATTGTAGTAAGCGGAATAATCCTGACTTTAGTGTAAATATTGGCTAATTGCCTAAAAACGATGGGGGAAGCAAATTGTTTTGCATTATCATGTAGATAATTGTGTTTCTTTTTTCAAGTCAAATCTAATCGATTTCAATACGTGTTATTGACTCTGGGCTGTACTTTAGTCTTAGGGATCGGAGGCCAACGTACCACCAGACAGAGTGGCCCATGTATTCATATACAACATTACTTCGTTGAAGGGAAGGTGTGGCATCCTGTAGATTGCAAGTAGAATATATTTGGTGGAAATTTATCATGGGAAGTTTCGTTACTTCGTACCAATTATTTCGTGTAGTTTTGATTAGCTTCTGAACGCCTGGAAAAAGAAGTTTGCCATCAACTTCTTTTTCAAAAGAAAAGGTCAAGCAAGGATGTAAAAAGTTAATTGATTGCCGAAACTGTCACAGCAGGGCTCCTCGTTGAAGATAACAAAAGTTTTATCAAAGCAGCGGAAATACAGGACTGGTTTGCTGGTTCATCGAAGCAATTCCTTGTTGTAGTATCCAACAAATATACATTGGCAAGAGCTAGGCCATGTAAAGAGCCCAAAGCGACACCACCAAGCTGTTTGTGCATTGTATCAATCTGTTTGTGCGTTGTATAGATGAAACTGAATTCAATCAAAGTTGTAGCTGCCGTTAAAATCTCTGTGAAAAGTGCATTAGAAATATTAGGGTAAACCAATCCACTGTTGCACAATGCATTAGCAAAGATCTGATCGGTTGTTTTCAGTGATATATTCGTAAAGAAGCTTGAAATATTGAAGGAACAGAGGAAGATGGCTTCTGGATCCGAGTTAACGTATTGCATATTTTCAGCAAAAAAAAAAGAATCTTTAGTGTTGAAAAAATGATTGACGACTGGCTGAAAGAGGCTCGCAAGGCATTTTTTCGATTCATGATGGACTGATCCCGTTTATTCTGGCAATAACTTTTCATGAGAGGCCGACAAAAATGTTGTAGTTTTAGTTCGTTGAAAACGGCAATTACTCTCTCAAAAATTTTATAAAATTTTGTTTGGACTAAATTCTCCAGCGCCATTTAAAGACGTTTATCGTGTAAGTTTAGCTTCAGCATACAACTTTCGAATTTATTTATTATCATTCTTACATAATTCTGTGAGATCTCCAAAATAATCATAAAAGGTCATGACTAAAAATGTAATGACCAAATAAATTTTTATCTTGGAATATCAAGATAAAAAAATCTTTGCCTCAATGTTTACAGAAATTTTTAGCTGACCACACTATTTCACTTCAGCTTGTTTTACTCTATATTTTAAATACCATACGATTTGAGTTTTTCTGTTTAGAACAGTGGTTCTTAATTTGTTACTACTAGTTCTCAATTTTTATCATCTGAAAAACTTTTACTTTCCTTGCGAAACACCGCTTACACAATCACAAAAGAAGAAACAAACCCCCAATTTTGGCCATATTGTTATAGCCATACACCCAAAAACATTTCCTAAATCACCATGTAAACATCTGTGTTCAGAAACCCTTCATGAAATGTCACTAAGAACTACTGAGAATGCAGCTTACATTGATTGATACTGAGCTTAACATCAGAAAAATAAAGTGTTGGTTGCTCTGGTGTCATATAGTCTTCGTGATTAACGTAAAAGTAAAAACCAGGAAAAAGCAAGTTTCAGTTTTGCTGCACTTAACTAATTTTCGAAAAAAAAAGAGCAGGAACAAAGCGAATTTGGCTTTAATTCAATGTATTTCATCAAAATAAAACAGGAAAAACAAGTTAGAGCTTTTATTTAATATTTTTCAGTCACAAACGAACCAGGAAAAAGCAAGTTTCAGCCATTTATCAAAAATTTTTAAAAAAGTAGCAAAAACCATGCTTCAGCTTTTACTCAATATTTTTTAATTAAAAATGACCAGGAAATATTAAGTAAAAAATTTTGTTTGCAATACTGAAAAAAGCAGAAAAACTTCAGTTTAAGCTTTTTCACCAACATGATTTTAAAGAGCAGGAAAATTCGGCTTTCAGCTGCTGATTAGTACAGGTCTATATTAACGTATACTTCAAAATCATGAAGTGTAACTCCAAACAGCCCACTTTCACGTTCAATCAATTTTTTTGTCATCGGCCTATGTCCAATTTTTGTGTCATGTTATATTTTCTGTCACTTAAGTCTGCGTTGAGCACGCATGATCATGAATAAACTTGTTTATTTTATACTCTTAAATTTACAAAAATGAAGGCGCTAAGCAAAATCATTTGTCGGATAAAAATGAATTTTTGATCAATTTGATGCAATACTCTGTACTCTGAACTTCTAATGCAAACTGAAAATTCAAATTTCAAGACATAATTTCAAAAATTTTTCTCTCTGTCAAGATTTAAAAACTATTTCTTAGGGGATTTTCAAATAAAAAGAAACTGGTTTGATATTCAATAAGTAAGGGTACGCAAGCAGGCACCAAAGAAGCTTCTTAGAAGAAAGGGGCCTAGCAGAGAAACTACTTTGATCTCTAAAATAATTTGCACAGTTTCAAAGCGCATTTTCAGGAGTATTTCTGAAATCAGATGTTTACACGATTTTTTAATGTTAGGTAGACGTGAGTCAATGACTCATCTTGAGTCGGTGTAAAAAAGATTTGACTTGACTGAAATCATTTGCACGAAATGATTCGACATCTGTCACTCGAAACTCGAGATTCGAATATTCTGACTCAAGATTCCAGTGAAAACTCGACTGGTCAGCTGATAATGAAATCACTCGCAAGAAAAATAATTTCGGTCTAGAAAATTTTGATTTTTTAAAAATTGTAACTTGAACATTTATGTGCTTAAGAATAATTTTTTTATCCACTGGCAACCAGTGGCGTACGAAGAAGTTGGGGCTGCTACGCCCACGCCTCCCTCAGGAAAACATTAAATATTATTTTCAGTCATTATAGTTGTCACAATAACAAAGAAATACTCTGTTCTACAGTGACAGAATTTGTTTAAACATCTAAGACAGGGGTGTCCAACCTTTAAATTTAATGGGCCTCATCGCAAACTTACATATTTAACTAGGCCGCAAAACCACCAGAATATCTTAATACAATTTAATGGAAAAATTACAGTATAAAACAAAACCATGTGAATACAGTTTATTTGCATCATTACAACATTGTAAATATTGTAATGTTTATATGTAGCTATACATAAAACAAACATTAAATTTGTCTGACCAATATTAATTCAATGAGACTTTTGACTTTGGCTTCCAGCCATAATGTTTTCAATATTTACATCGAAGGATGCATTCTTAATTCTAAGAATGTTTGCTAAATGTCTGTCAGTCAGCCTATTTTTTTCGGCAGTCTTAATGTTTTTCATGCATAAAAAAACTGCTCGCAAGAGTATGTACTTCCCAACATGCATAATAATTTTCTGGATAAATGTAGAATTTGATTGAATTCATTTTTGAGAGAATGCAATTTCTTATGAAATAAAGGAAGTTTGTTCTCCTTGTGGAAAGTTTTTAAACCTTTCCGACTTTGCAGCTCAATCAGTTCAAGTTGGTACTCTACTGGTGCTTTATCATATTTAAATGAAAATGGATCATTAAACAATATCAATTTCAATCTTTCTAAAGTCAGAAAATCTAATTGTAAACTCTCTAAGCAAATCTTCACATAATTTAGTATATTTTTCATAGTTTGCAGAAAACTTTTTCCCTCTTTCAGATAGGCTACGAAAGTGTACAATTTTACCAGCTTTTAGCTGTGCTATAAAAAGTTCCAATTTCTTTATGAAACTAGTTATCCGCTCAAACTTTGAGGAACATAATTGGTCCTTTCCTTGTAAATGCAAATTAAGTTCAGCTAATACTTTGGTGATGTCTACAAAGAAAGGTAAATCATTCAACTATTCTTCATTTTCTAAAAAATTTACATTTTGCTTCTTTTCTTCCCAGAACACTTTTATTTCAGGCAACAATAACTGAAATCTTTTTAAGATTGCTGTTTTACTGAGCCATCTAACTTTTGAGAAGTATAATGCGTCTTTATATCCACTGCCAACTTCGTCCAAGAATGCTTTAAATTCGCGATGATTTAAACCCCGTGATCTGATGAAATTAACAGCCTTGACAAGATCAATCATCAAATGTTTCATATTTAGCTTTTGAGCACATAATTATTGTTGATGTATGAAGCAATGGTATCCGTGAATCTCATGATCAACAGATTCCTTGAATAAAGTAATAAAACCATTGTGTTTACCAGTCAGGGCAGGAGCACCATCAGTTGTAATTGAATAAATGTTTTTCCTATCAATATTGAATTTATCTAATGACAAATCAATAAACTTATATATGTCCTTGTTTGTTGTTGTGCCCTTTATTTGTTACAAGTCCAACATTTCTTTAATAATATTAAAATTTTCATCAATTCCTCTAATGAAAATAACTAATTGTGCAGTATCACTTTGATCAGTACTTTCATTCAACGCTAAACTGTAAAGAACGGATGCAGATAATTTGTTCTTCAATGTGCCTTTAATATTATCAGCCAAGTCATCAATTCTTCTACCAATTGTCTGATGTGATAGACATATTTCCCTAACTAAACTCACCTTGTCTGGACAGTACTCATTAAAAGCAATAACAATGCATTTTTTTTTATTAATTCTCCATCAACAAGTGGTTTTCCTTTCTTAGCTAATTTCTCAGCTATAAGGTAACTAACTTTTGTACATGTTCCAGTTTTAACAACATGTTTTTGAAGACTAGCTTGTTGTGACCTAATTGCCTTTGTTAATTCCTCAATTTTCGTTTTTCTTCATTAAACGTCTGATGTTATGACTCATGTTTTGAAGCATAATGACGTTTGATATTGTATTCCTTGCATACGCTAATCTTATCATTACATATAAGACATATTATATTGCCAAATAACTCTGACACAAAATATTTTTCCGTTTTTTGGATATAAAATTTCCTCTTTTCTTCTGCTATCTTCCTTTTTTTGGTAATAGATTCCATCGCCACATGAATATAAAATTTTCATTATTTAAGATTATAGTTCTCTGAGAAAGAAATTAACCATTAATAGGTATACTGAGCCGTAGTTTACTGAAAATGCATTTATTTCAACAACAAAGAAAATTTTAAAATCCATTAATATAATTAATTAATCTAACAATTAATCCAATAATGTTAATTTATTTTTAACAAGATGGCCTTCAGAGTCATATTTATCCATAGTGTGTATTACATTTTGGGGACCGTAATCACAGAACTAAGCAATTGACAGTATTATAAACTTAGTATGCATGCTCAGTCGTAAATTTTATCTTAATTATATTGTTTCTTAAATTGTTTATGATAATTATTTTATTTATCAAATATAAAGTATTTTGATTTAATTACATGAAGACTCTTGTGCTCACTACTTAAAAAATTTGCTAAAAAAAATTTTTTTAATGAGTCGATAGTAGGCCGCATCCAGACATTGGGTGGGCTGCAGGTTGGACATCCCTGATCTAAGACCTTGGAAAGCAATATTTGTTTCATGTTATTCGTACTTTTTTGATGAATAATTCAGCCTTTCTTAACAAAACCAGAACCCTATCAAATTTGCTTGAAAGACACCGTATTTAGTCATATGATATACAACATAATGTGGTAACAACACAGAGTATAACAGCATGAATTACAAGTAAGATTTTTTAAGTTATAAAATCAAATAGATGGGCTGTTTGAAAACGTATCTATTGTACGTGAAAAAAGGCAAACAGTTAATAATTTCGTATGAGTTAAAGTGACAAAGAATGACAAATTTTAAACAAAAATTATCTCAAAAGTGGTCACAGAAAGCACTCCAATTGCGTATATTTGAGTGTAATTTTGCAAACTTTTTTTGGTGCATGCTGTCGGAGCCCCTAGGATAATCATACTCTGGGTGATCAAACGTGCCGAAAGCACATTATTGCGCCCGTTGCAAAAATCTCATGCATACGTCTCCGCTGGCTACTCTGGTATTGCCTCAAAATTCTTGCTAATAATTTGTATTATTTTGCACTGCAAGCTTGTATGATATTTATTGTACGAGACTTTGCACGGAGCACGTGGTATATGTTGGATCATACGTGTGTTCCTGACTTTTTTCAAATTCATTTATAAACCACAAAACCGTAACCTCGAATTTCCTGCTAGCTGCATTTACTAAAGCAGCAGTCATATTTTTACTAATACTGGTATAGTATTAAAAATGAGATTTAAACTGTCGAGATCGGAGCTTAGATAAGCCTGGCTTAGGAGTAAAAAATGTTTAGTTGCCTAGAAGTCTTAAAATAATCGACTGCAGTTATCAAAAAAATATCAAGAAACTAAATTATGAAAATGGATGTTGGAAAGACTCGATTCGAATCGAGTTGTGGTAAAGAAAGACTCGATTTGACTAGAGTCGTTTCGACGAAATGACTCAACTCAATTACAAACTCGATATCAATGACTCATGATTTGACTCAAGCGATTCGCTTCAACACTGCAATTTTCTAGGAACAATTATTGAGCCAATGGATCCTAAAATGTGGTTAAAGACCTGTAAGAATGTAGCTGAAAAGTCAAGTACAATAAGAAACTTCCACCATACATGTTCGCTCAAAAACCAATCACTTTTTGAAACCTTGATATCACACTTATGGTTCGCACTAGCATTCAGACGGTTTTCGAAAGGAAAGAAACAGCAGAAAGGTGAGTAAACTAATTTTTGCTTTGTTTTCAAGGGTGTTGAAACATGAATTCCAGCACGATTGATCACCACTTTGGGGTGTGTATCATAAGAGGATTGATGATGACATGATGACATCATAATTAAAATTGATTTTTAAAAATCGCATTTCTTGACGGAGAAAAACAATTTTGGGCTCAAACGAAAGCCAGCATCCCACTTCCAACTTGAAAAAACTGTATATTTTTCGGAAATATAATGATCTCATAATTAGCATTTGTTTCGCAGAGTTTATTTTTTTCATTTTCACAAAAAAGGCTGAGCGAAGCAATAAGACAAAAGCAATATAATCAGCAAAAATCTCACTTCTATAAGGTTTTTTTATCTTAATGTTTTGACCGCCCAATCAATATTAAGCTATATTTATTTTAAAAGATTGTTTGATATTGAGTTTGAGCTTACTTAATGGTACCCTTCTCCTCCAAAATTTATGTTCACATGTGCTTCTGCTAGCAACGATATACGTGTAGTTTTTAAGCGATATTTTTCTACTAATTTACTTGAATTGAGTCATTTTTAATGTGACTTTGTACCGATATAATGTGCTTCTTAGCTTTTCAGTGTATCTTCGTCTGTATTGACCAATATACTTTACTGTGATAAGATTTAAGGGATTACTTTTTAATTGATATCACAAATATATGTAATCGAACATTTTGAATGTACCTGTGCCAATCCAAACTTCAACACGTCAGTGATCAAAACCAACACTGCTACTTTTTTACGTTATTGTCCGAAGTTTGAATTAAGACTAGCAACAGCTGTACCGGCAGCTACAACCTAAACGCAACAACTGCATCACCATCTCCAATGATGGGAAAAATAATAAAATTTGAAGTTTGAGGAAAAATCAACTAAGCAATATCGTTTGACAATCGCACGTAAAAACACGAAAAACTTATCCTTTACCGACATTGTGTGCCAAAATGTGGGGAGAAATAACAACCTCATTCGCCTGTTTCTGGCTGCATTTTGGCCAAAATCTCAAAAATAGGTCTGTAGCTTAATGGCTTTTATCTCTAATGTTGTTGTTTTTGTTACCCGACGCCTTGCGAGGGATGGAGGCATGGCCGAAGACCATGGAGCCCCAGAAGACGGGAAACTCTCCACAACATGGACCAAAGGTCGCACAAAGAAAACATTTTCGGCACCAATCAACAGCCGCCTCAACGTGATGGTGCGGTCCCCGACTCCATTTGGGATGAGTCGAAAGGGCTTTTGGCCTTCCCGACGAGCTCCAGTTACCTTGTTTTTCCCCTCATTCAATAGCTCATTTCTAATCGATAAACAGTAGTTGTTTCAAAGCCCACCCACAACTTTGTTATTTATCCCACTCTCCCACCCTCCACGTACATTTTGAAAAGACAAATATAGATGAGTATTAGAATCATAGTCAATGAAGTTCAAGGTTCAAGGGGAGATCAAAAAATGCAATATCCGTGTGTGAAATCAGGTAGAAAAAATGTTTTTTCTTAAAAATATCGTAATAAGCCCAATGGAATTGGGTAAAACATATTTTTAGGAAATTAACGCCCTTTTTAGACCTGTACCAGCATTGGAACATATATGCAGCTAGCGTGCTCACACCGAGCTTCTTTATTTAAGAGCAAGATGACTTAGAATAAAGACACAGGCGCTGTGCTCCTCATTCATGACAATCTTTGATAAATTTTCTCACAAACGTTTCATGCGTGAAACCGGCACAGCTGCTGAACGGGTGATTTACATTCTGACGTGAAAGAAAGGTGAAGTTGGCAGAGCCGGGAAGTAAATTAACAAAAGGCGCATTTAATCGATTTTGATCACCATTTCTAATTTCTCAAAACTTTGAGTGTTACTTTTCAAGCTTGAGACTATGTCCGCGGGTGTTTGTTTTGGAAGTTTTATATTCTACAAACATATTTTTTAGATGCTTGCACAAATTTTTTGGAGTCCATTATGCAAAGTTGTGTTTATGAATTGATTTGAGTGAGAGGATAGAAGGGATCATCAATTTCAAAAAATCACTTTTGGAAAAAAGCTGCATATTTTCAAATGTCAAATTTCAAAAGAACATCACTACAAGCTTCATATATTTCGAGGGATAATACATGTAATTCCAACATTTAGTTACTTAGTATTAAATGAGATTGTTTAAGTAAGCTAGCTCAACACCGAATAAATTCTAGACGCGGAAAAAGTAGAATTATGCTTTAATGTCACGTCGAAATTGTCCACGTCAGCCGTTTCGATTTCTTGCTCGATTGATACTAGTTTTTGTTTAAAAAAATTGACATGAATAGCTTCACTGGTAATGCGTTCCTGGCAATCACACTGAACTTGCATTCTTAGCGATAGGAATATGATCCAAGCTGACCAAGAAATTAGGCCATGTGCTGATTGTTGTACACTATAGTGCAAAGTTTAAAGCTTTTCATGTTGAACGGTAGCTAGTTTTGTTTCACTATTTCACTTGTTTCACTTTTCCTATCAAACTGTAACAAGATCATACTTTTCAAATAAGTTAATGCCTTGTAGATATGGCTAAACGTTTGATTGCGAGGTTTATTCCTTTTATAATGTGTGGGAGTCTTTGTTTGACGGAGACCAGCGATTGGAAAGAGAAATAAACAAAAAGATTGGCCAGAACCGAAGCAAAAAAGTAGCTTTTCGAAATGAAATCATAATATGTGGAGAAGTGTGTACAGTTGGAGGTAAATATTTAATGCTGGTCAATTCGAAAGCTATACTTTTCCAATATAATGTACAGTACATTTAGCAAGAACATCTTTTTTGCTTTGACAAAGCCATTAAGAAAAGCCCAATTTTTTTCAACATACCGGTCGCCAAGTTACCAGAAAACGAAGATTGAACTCCTCTGGCAAGAAACCCTTCATGCGCTATCTCTTATAAGAATTCAGTTGTATTTGTTGTCTGATAGTAAATATTTGCAATCAGTTTTATTCCAGTAAAGCTAATCTATATTTTTAAGTGTAATTTGTAAATTATTTTGAAAAAACCCGCATCCATTGCACGAGTCAACAGTTCAACTACATTTATTTTGACTGACAGTCGTAGACAGAGCGATTTGGGTTTCAGAGTTGCCAGTAGTAATGGCGTAACCATTAGCGAAATCACAGTAAGTGGAGCCCTTTCAGAGCGATGACTGTATTGAAGCACTGTGCGCGTGAAAATACACACAAAAAATGCGATAACAACATTCTTGTTGCGAAGTAATCTTTGTGTATGATTGTAGCAGTTTACTTGACTCATTGCAAAGAGCAAAATCAACTACAAAGCCAACACTGAAATATATCTGTAAGCCACTATGATTCGCTAATTGCCTAAACTATACTGCATTACAAAAAAAGTTTTTAATACTCCGATTTAAACAAGTAATTGCAATATGTGCTTCTGGGCTTGAATTTTAAAAATTATTTTATCGACCCCCTTTAATTTTGACGAACCTCGATCTTCATCCATGTCTGCCGTGTTAAACCCCATCCTCTTTGAAAATCTGAAAGTCTTTACTTTTTTGAAAAATGTTTTGTATATGGTAGTTGTGTTGCCTTACAGAAATTTCACTGGTTACCTTACTTGAATTATAAAGGCATTCTGTTGACCTATGAAGAAGTTTAGGGGGTCGAAGGCGTTCCACAACGAGTGATTCTCTAGTAACTACTACAGTTCCTAAACTGGTCAGTTGCTGCAAGTGGTTGCTGAATGCTATTCTTTTTTCAATTTCAGAAGTATTAGTCAAACATTTTTGATGGCCTTCCTGGTGACACGTTCTTTAGTGACGCCAATGCTGCTAACAATGTTTTTGATCAGTGTTTTTCAACCGGGTGTATTGTACACCTCAGGGTGTACCAAAATTTTTAAAGGGTGTACCAATTTAATAGGGTGTATTGGGGTGTACAACATACCACAAAAAAATGGTGAATTTATTTTCGTACCAATTTATTTTCGAATTTTATTTCGGGCCACATGTGGCCTGCGGTTCATTATCTGTGGCCCCGTCACATTTGCTGGTGCAGGGTAGTCAAAAATTATATTTTAGTGCTGCTTTATCATAGAAATGACCAGAAACATCTTTTGTCATATTGTTGCATCACTAACGTCATTGTTTTAACTAGTGTTTTGGGTAGCTGAGACAATCAGTAGATAGAAGTGTTGTTGGCAAGGTACTTGATTTGTGTGCTGGTCTAGCCTAAATTATTTACTAGCTTAAGTCAGTTATTCGATTTCGACAGCCTTAAATAACTTTCACATTTTATTGAATAAGTTTTTTCCATCCATTCCTTCGGGAATATCCCTCAGCAATATTCCAACAGGCTTTGTGGACAAGTAAAAGTCAAATGAGGAATCGATTAGCCTAGGTTAGCTTTGCCTACTGAGAGCTGTTATGGCCCAACGATAAACTCCCTGCCGCATTGTCTTTTCGCAAGCAGCTTAAACAGTAATACATAAATTGCTGCCTGTATGTCAGAAAAATTTGATATAGAGAGACTGATAAATGAAAAATAAAGATCAAATGTATTTGTATAATAAAAGTGTTTGTGTTATGCTGTGCTGTTTTCATATTCTTAGCACTAACGTGGCCCGCGAACAATACAAAAATAATACTGTGGCCCCAGATAGTTTATACTTATAGTGTTTTACCACAAAAGAATTACAACAGATATATGTAATATCTTTTAGAAGTTTTCCGTTGGAAATCAACATTCGATTGAATCAAGTAAGCATGAGCATGTCATCGAACCACATGCTGAGGTTGATAGAGAAGAGTTTTCTGAAAGTAGTAATAACAAGAAAGAGCAGCAATGTTCTTTTACAAGGAAAAATGTTCAAAGAAATAAAACGGGAACCACAGAGAAACGAAAATAGAATGATGATGATATTATGTACGGGTTTTATCGCACTGAAACAGAAATGTTAAGCCCTTATCCTTCTGCCTGCGTCCTGTTTTGTCCTGCCATTTTTGGAAACAGTAGCTTAGTCCCAAGCCATTTACCAAAACATTTGAAAACACACAACCTAATCATCAAAATAGATCAAAGGCATTCTTTGAGGCATCTCTGCATAATAAACAGAAACAAGCTTCTCTTTTAGAAAGTGAGGTAAAAGGAGGAAACAAAGATTTAGTGCTTGCTTCCATAAAAATGGCTAATGTTGTAATGCAATGAAAGCATCCATACACCGAGTTAAAATCAGTTGTTCTTCCCTGTCTTGAAAGTGCTGCTGACATTTTACATGGAGGAAAAAAGGCTGTTAGCAAAGTGAGGAAAATTTCATTATCAGACAATACAACTAAGCGTAGATGTGATGATATTTCAAAAGATTTGCTGAAAAAATATGTTATCAAGCTCAAGAGGAGTCCCGCTTATGGCTTGCAACTTGATGAAACAACCGATATTTCAGATGAGGCGCAGATGATCGTTTATTGTAGGCTCGTTGATGCGGAAGCCAAAACTACTGTTAAGCATTATTTGTGCTGTGTTAAAGTTGGACTCAACCCATGTTTGATAAATTGAATGAATTCTTTGAGGAACATAATTCAGATTGGACGAAGTGTAAGTTAGTTACCACCGACGGAGCAGCAGCAATGCAAGGTTGTACAAATAAAATTGCTCAAAAACTAAAAAAGTTTTACCTGATTGTATTTCAAATCACTGCATGATACAATTATTATAAAAATCAGACGTTTGGACTAGAGATTGTTCTTTGCGACATCAAAGAAGTGGTAAATTTTGTCCGCTCCCATTCAAAGAAACAAAGAATGTTTTCAGAACTGAGCAAAGATAAGGAAGCAAATGAGCTGAGGTTGTTATATCATTTTGAAGTAAGCTGGCTATCAAGAGGAAAAGTTTTGAAGCGAGTATTTCAACTGCGGAATGAGCAGTCTACTTTCTTACTCAAGAAAGACACCCAATGGCTTCAAATTTTGAAGATATCTTTTGGCTAACAACATTGTCTTATCTAACAGCAATATTTGAAAGCACAAATCAGTTGAGTTTATTGATGCGACGAAAAGGCTGCGATATTTTTGAAGTAGTAAGATTTAAGCTTTTAAATAAAAACTGAACTTGTGGCAGAGTAATGTAACAAAATACAATTTTTCAGATTTTGAATCTCTGAACAATTTTAGGAAGATTAATAATTGGGAAAACACAAATCCCAACATTGAAGCCAAGATAAAATTATTTGTTCATAAGTACTTCAATGAGCTACATCAAAATTTGGAGTCTATTTTTCAGTTGATGATGATTTGAATCTTTGTTCTCTGTTATGGATTGTGCAGCCCCTTTGCAAATGAAGAATTTGATCTTGGACACCTAACCAATAAACTTATTGAATTGCGATCAGACTTAGTACAAAAGGCAAAGTTCAAATCATTTAAAAACTACAATAAATTTTGAGTATCGCTTGTCGAAGTTCATGAATACCGAAATCTTGCTCAAAAAGCTATTTCCATTCTTGTTCGCATACCTACGACATACCTTTGCGTGCAAGGATTTTCTGATCTTGTTAAAATTAAATCCAAGAAAAGAAATTCAATAAAGATGTTGATATGCTGATGAGAGGAGCGCTTGAAACAAAATTACTACCTCGCTTTTCTCAACTCGCTGATGAAATTCAACCGCAACGTTCGCATTAAATGACTGTTGAAATGCGTTATTGATATGAATAAACATTTTCCTCAACTGGTGTTTAATTTTTTTCCCATTTAGTTTGATGCAATTTCAGTGCGTTGTGTTGGGACAACTGGGGTGTACAAGCTTGTCAGTAAAAGCTAAAAATGTGTTTGATTTCAAAAAAGGTTGACAAGAACTGTTTTAGATCAAAAACCTACTAATGTCTTCTGGCTAACCTTATGTCTTTGCGTTTGGTCTATGCTACGTCCTACGTTTTGACGTTAGCTGTATTAAATGAACTTGATTATTACGCCCTCAGTGTTGTTGTGATGTTACATGTAGCTTGCTTATTTTCCTGTTCAAGCAATATAATAAAAGCTTTTTTACAGCTGGAATTGATTAGAAATACTCTGACACAGGATGGCTTCTTAGTAGTTTAAAAAAACTAGCAATTGATATTGCAGCTGGTTCGATTGATGATTCCGCTATTGACTACATTGACTTCCTTTACTCTGCAAGGCATCACAAGAAAAAAACAAAAAACAAAGCAACTCAAGATAAAGGCAAGATGTACTTCGGTGAAGAAAGCAAGAATACTCGTAATACAGACACAATTAAATAAATTACTGATTGATGAACACAAGCTCGGGTAGAGAGAAGAGGATTAAGCCTTCACAACGTATAAACAAAACTTTTCAATCAATTACATTTAGGCTACATCTAAGCACTTGAAAATCTTATTTTAATAAAGTTTTCTCCTGGCTAACATCTTTCGTTAGTTGAATTTCAGTTTTTCATTTTTTACCGTTGCTGTTAGTAAATAAAGGTCTTTTTTGTAGTTTGACATCAACCCTATGGTTGAATCTTGTCACGGCACGGCAGTTTTCTGAAAGCTTGTACATCAAACAACTTGCATTCAGATCATGGCAGTAGACTTGCAGACAGTTTTCGGCAATCCGAAGATAGTCGTTGCCAAAGCGCAAGTTTTGCTCAATTTGGTGTCCCAAGAACATGATGAGATCTATATTTTACAATCGCATATCTTGACTCCAAAATGACTTTTTTGTATTTCTTACTTCGGTTGTACTGTTTGAGTGGAATTCTTTACTACTATCAATACACACACTGCTTTGAGTTCACCTTCAGTTCAGCTATTGCAATTTTCACACTTGACTTTGCATCATGTGCTTCATACCCACGCGATGGCGTGGTGGTTAGAGTATCCGCTTTGCAGTCGGTAGACCTGGGGTTCATTCTCCTTGTCGAGTCATACCAAAACACTTTAAAAAATGGTATCTATAGCTTCCCTGCTTGGCGCTTGGCATTTATGGAAGGTTGTGGAAAACAAGCCGGCAAGTTTGCTTGTTGTGTCCTTGGGCAAGGCACTTAACGGGACGCCCCACCTTTATGTGGAAGACAGGTGATCCAGACACCTCGGAAATAGTAACTCCCAAGCGAGTGCAGACTTACCGTCCAAAATATAGCCATCCATTTTGCTTTTTCGTAAATGGAGAATATATATGGCTAATAAAAAAAACAACTTTATTCTGCTGTAAATGGCATCATGTATGTAATACGTTTCAAGGTTTATACTAACTTTTAAAATATTAGAGAAACAAAACTAGCTACCGCTCAACATGAAAAGCTTTAAACTTTGCACTATAGTGTACAACAATCAGCACATGGCCTAATTTCTTGGTCAGCTTGGATCATATTCCTATCGCTAAGAATGCAAGTTCAGTGTGATTGCCAGGAACGCATTACCAGTGAAGCTATTCATGTCAATTTTTTTAAACAAAAACTAGTATCAATCGAGCAAGAAATCGAAACGGCTGACGTGGACAATTTCGACGTGACATTAAAGCATAATTCTACTTTTTCCGCGTCTAGAATTTATTCGGTGTTGAGCTAGCTTACTTAAACAATCTCATTTAATACTAAGTAACTAAATGTTGGAATTACATGTATTATCCCTCGAAATATATGAAGCTTGTAGTGATGTTCTTTTGAAATTTGACATTTGAAAATATGCAGCTTTTTTCCAAAAGTGATTTTTTGAAATTGATGATCCCTTCTATCCTCTCACTCAAATCAATTCATAAACACAACTTTGCATAATGGACTCCAAAAAATTTGTGCAAGCATCTAAAAAATATGTTTGTAGAATATAAAACTTCCAAAACAAACACCCGCGGACATAGTCTCAAGCTTGAAAAGTAACACTCAAAGTTTTGAGAAATTAGAAATGGTGATCGAAATCGATTAAATGCGCCTTTTGTTAATTTACTTCCCGGCTCTGCCAACTTCACCTTTCTTTCACGTCAGAATGTAAATCACCCGTTCAGCAGCTGTGCCGGTTTTACGCATGAAACGTTTGTGAGAAAATTTATCAAAGATTGTCATGAATGAGGAGCACAGCGCCTGTGTCTTTATTCTAAGTCATCTTGCTCTTAAATAAAGAAGCTCGGTGTGAGCACGCTAGCTGCATATATGTTCCAATGCTGGTACAGGTCTAAAAAGGGCGTTAATTTCCTAAAAATATATTTTACCCAATTCCATTGGGCTTATTACGATATTTTTAAGAAAAAACATTTTTTCTACCTGATTTCACACACGGATATTGCATTTTTTGATCTCCCCTTGAACCTTGAACTTCATTGACTATGATTCTAATACTCATCTATATTTGTCTTTTCAAAATGTACGTGGAGGGTGGGAGAGTGGGATAAATAACAAAGTTGTGGGTGGGCTTTGAAACAACTACTGTTTATCGATTAGAAATGAGCTATTGAATGAGGGGAAAAACAAGGTAACTGGAGCTCGTCGGGAAGGCCAAAAGCCCTTTCGACCCATCCCAAATGGAGTCGGGGACCGCACCATCACGTTGAGGCGGCTGTTGATTGGTGCCGAAAATGTTTTCTTTGTGCGACCTTTGGTCCATGTTGTGGAGAGTTTCCCGTCTTCTGGGGCTCCATGGTCTTCGGCCATGCCTCCATCCCTCGCAAGGCGTCGGGTAACAAAAACAACAGCATTAGAGATAAAAGCCATTAAGCTACAGACCTATTTTTGAGATTTTGGCCAAGGTGCAGCTAGAAACAGGCGAATGAGGTTGTTATTTCTCCCCACATTTTGGCACACAATGTCGGTAAAGGATAAGTTTTTCGTGTTTTTACGTGCGATTGTCAAACGATATTGCTTAGTTGATTTTTCCTCAAACTTCAAATTTTATTATTTTTCCCATCATTGGAGATGGTGATGCAGTTGTTGCGTTTAGGTTGTAGCTGCCGGTACAGCTGTTGCTAGTCTTAATTCAAACTTCGGACAATAACGTAAAAAAGTAGCAGTGTTGGTTTTGATCACTGACGTGTTGAAGTTTGGATTGGCACAGGTACATTCAAAATGTTCGATTACATATATTTGTGATATCAATTAAAAAGTAATCCCTTAAATCTTATCACAGTAAAGTATATTGGTCAATACAGACGAAGATACACTGAAAAGCTAAGAAGCACATTATATCGGTACAAAGTCACATTAAAAATGACTCAATTCAAGTAAATTAGTAGAAAAATATCGCTTAAAAACTACACGTATATCGTTGCTAGCAGAAGCATATGTGAACATAAATTTTGGAGGGTAAGGGTGCCATTAAGTAAGCTCAAATTTAATACCAAACGATCTTGTAAAATCAGCTATAGCTTAATATTCTTCGGGCCGTCAAAACATTAAGAAAAAAAAACCTTATAGAAGTGAGATTTTTGCTGATTATAATTTAGAAAACAACGCGGAGACTTTTTCTTCGGAGATAGACTTTTTAAAACCAAGAATTTTGTTTCCAAAATGACTTCTCTTTGACGTTTCCAGCACGGAAAGGTGGTTTGCTCTTTTGTTTTCGTTTCTGAATACACCACTGAATGCTGCAGTAAACCAAATTGCAGAATCTTTTGTGAATGCAAGTTTTTAGAACTTTTAGTAAAAGCTTTTGTCTTATTGCTTCGCTCAGCCTTTTTTGTGAAAATGAAAAAAATAAACTCTGCGAAACAAATGCTAATTATGAGATCATTATATTTCCGAAAAATATACAGTTTTTTCAAGTTGGAAGTGGGATGCTGGCTTTCGTTTGAGCCCAAAATTGTTTTTCTCCGTCAAGAAATGCGATTTTTAAAAATCAATTTTAGTTGTGATGTCATCATGTTATCATCAATCCCCTTATGATACACACCCCAAAGTGGTGATCAATCGTGCCGGAATTCATGTTTCAACACCCTTGAAAACAAAGCAAAAATTAGTTTACTTACTTTTCTGTTATTTCTTTTTTTCGAAAACCGTCTGAATGCTAGTGCGAACCATAAGTGTGATATCAAGGTTTCAAAAAGTGATTGAGTTTTGAGCGAACATATATCGTGGAAGTTTCTTATTGTACTTGACTTTTCAGCTACATTTTAGGATCCATTGGCTCAATAATTGTTCCTAGAAAATCGCAGTGTTGAAGCGAGTTGCTTGAGTTCGAGTCTTGATTCGAATCACGAGTGATTGATGTCGAGTCTGTAATCGAGTTGAGTCATTTCGTCGAAACGACTCTAGTCAAATCGAGTCTTTCTTTACCACAACTCGATTCGACTCGAGTCTTTCCAACATCCATTTTCAGAATTTAGTTTCTTGGGATTTTTTTAACAACTGCAGTCGATTATTTTAAAACTTCTAGGCAACTAAACATTTTTTACTCCTAAGCCAAGCTTATCTAAGCTCCGATCTCGACAGTTTAAATCTCATTTTTAACACTTTTGGTGTGATATGTGTTTCCGGAAAAAGTGCATTTTATAATCTCTCGATTGCTCACCAGAAGACAACAAAAGAAAGGAAGAAGATTCTCTTTTTTACGCTTCAGACTTTTGTGACGTAGAACTATAGCAATATATCCGGCAAACAGCGATTTCCTGCACCCAACTGAGATTTTATTTTTCACGTGTTTCTACGTGGTTTAGCACCGAACATATGAATGTCAAAAACGTAGATTTACGTGGATCCGCATTCAAAGTGTTAATACTATACCAGTATTTGTAAAAATATGTCTGCTGCTTCACTAAATGCAGCTAGCTGGAAATTCGAGGTTACGGTTTTGTGGTTTATAAATGAATTTGAAAAAAGTTAGGAACACACGTATGATCCAACATATACCACGTGCTCCGTGCAAAGTCTCGTACAATATAAATCTTACAGGCTTGCAGTGCAAAATAATACAAATTATTAGCAAGAATTTTGACGCAATACCAGAGTGGTTAGCAGAGACGTATGCAAAAACTTTTTGCGAGGGGCGCAAAAATGTGCTTTCGGTACGTTTGATCACCGACAGTATCGTAGGGCATCCGACAGCATGCCTTTGAAAACGTTTTGCAAAATTTCACTCAAATATACGCAATTGGAAAACTTTTTGAAGCCACTTTCGAGGTCATTTTTGCTTAAAATTTGTCATTCTTTGTTACTTAAACTCTTACGAATTATTAACTGTTTGCCTTTTTTCACGTACAATAGATACGTTTTCAAACAGCCCATCTATTTAATTTTAAAACTTAAAAAATCTTACTTGTAATTCATGCTGTTATACTCTGTGTTGTTACCACATTATGTTGTATATCATATGACTTAGCTATCACTCAGGACAATTTGATTGGGTTCTAATTTTATCAACAACGGCTAAGTGATTCATCAAAAAAAGTACGAATAACATGAAACAAATATTATTTTCCAAGGCCATACACATTTAAACTAATTTTGTTATTGTAGAACAGAGTATTTCTTTGTTATTGTGACAACTATAATGACTGAAAATAATATTTAATGTTTTCCTGAGGGAGGCGTGGGCGTAGCAGCCCCAACTTCTTCGTACGCCACTTGTTGCCAGTGGATAAAAAAATTATTCTTAAGCACATAAATGTTGAAGTTACAATTTTTAAAAAATCAAAATTTTCTAGACCGAAATTATTTTTCTTGCGAGTGATTTCATTATCAGCTGACCAGTCGAGTTTTCACTGGAATCTTGAGTCAGAATATTCGAATCTCGAGTTTCGAGTGACAGATGTCGAATCATTTCGTGCAAATGATTTCAGTCAAGTCAAATCTTTTTTACACCGACTCGAGATGAGTCATTGACTCACGTCTACCTAACATTAAAAAATCGTGTAAACATCTGATTTCAGAAATACTCCTGAAAATGCGCTTTGAAACTGTGCAAATTATTTTAGAGATCAAAGTAGTTTCTCTGCTAGGCCCCTTTCTTCTAAGAAGCTTTTTTGGTGCCTGCTTGCGTACCCTTACTTATTGAATATCAAACCAGTTTCTTTTTATTTGAAAATCCCCTAAGAAATAGTTTTTAAATCTTGACAGAGAGAACAATTTTTGAAATTATGTCTTGAAATTTAAATTTTCAGTTTGCATTAGAAGTTCAGAGTACAGAGTATTGCATCAAATTGATCAAAAATTCATTTTTATCCGACAAATGATTTTGCTTAGCGCCTTCATTTTTGTAAATTTAAGAGTATAAAATAAACAAGTTTATTCATGATCATGCGTGCTCAACGCAGACTTAAGTGACAGAAAATATAACATGACACAAAAATTGGACATAGGCCGATGACAAAAAAATTGATTGAACGTGAAAGTGGGCTGTTTGGAGTTACACTTCATGATTTTGAAGTATACGTTAATATAGACCTGTACTAATCAGCAGCTGAAAGCCGAATTTTCCTGCTCTTTAAAATCATGTTGGTGAAAAAGCTTAAACTGAAGTTTTTCTGCTTTTTTCAGTATTGCAAACAAAATTTTTTACTTAATATTTCCTGGTCATTTTTAATTAAAAAATATTGAGTAAAAGCTGAAGCATGGTTTTTGCTACTTTTTTAAAAATTTTTGATAAATGGCTGAAACTTGCTTTTTCCTGGTTCGTTTGTGACTGAAAAATATTAAATAAAAGCTCTAACTTGTTTTTCCTGTTTTATTTTGATGAAATACATTGAATTAAAGCCAAATTCGCTTTGTTCCTGCTCTTTTTGTTTCGAAAATTAGTTAAGTGCAGCAAAACTGAAACTTGCTTTTTCCTGGTTTTTACTTTTACGTTAATCACGAAGACTACATGACACCAGAGCAACCAACACTTTATTTTTCTGATGTTAAGCTCAGTATCAATCAATGTAAGCTGCATTCTCAGTAGTTCTTAGTGACATTTCATGAAGGGTTTCTGAACACAGATGTTTACATGGTGATTTAGGAAATGTTTTTGGGTGTATGGCTATAACAATATGGCCAAAATTGGGGGTTTGTTTCTTCTTTTGTGATTGTGTAAGCGGTGTTTCGCAAGGAAAGTAAAAGTTTTTCAGATGATAAAAATTGAGAACTAGTAGTAACAAATTAAGAACCACTGTTCTAAACAGAAAAACTCAGATCGTATGGTATTTAAAATATAGAGTAAAACAAGCTGAAGTGAAATAATGTGGTCAGCTAAAAATTTCTGTAAACATTGAGGCAAAGATTTTTTTATCTTGATATTCCAAGATGAAAATTTATTTGGTCATTACATTTTTAGTCATGACCTTTTATGATTATTTTGGAGATCTCACAGAATTATGTAAGAATGATATTAAATAAATTCGAAAGTTGCATGCTGAAGCTAAACTTACACGATAAACGTCTTTAAATGGCGCTGGAGAATTTAGTCCAAACAAAATTTTATAAAATTTTTGAGAGAGTAATTGCCGTTTTCAACGAACTAAAACTACAACATTTTTGTCGGCCTCTCATGAAAAGTTATTGCCAGAATAAACGGGATCAGTCCATCATGAATCGAAAAAATGCCTTGCGAGCTTCTTTCAGCCAGTCGTCAATCATTTTTTCAACACTAAAGATTCTTTTTTTTTTGCTGAAAATATGCAATACGTTAACTCGGATCCAGAAGCCATCTTCCTCTGTTCCTTCAATATTTCAAGCTTCTTTACGAATATATCACTGAAAACAACCGATCAGATCTTTGCTAATGCATTGTGCAACAGTGGATTGGTTCACCCTAATATTTCTAATGCACTTTTCACAGAGATTTTAACGGCAGCTACAACTTTGATTGAATTCAGTTTCATCTATACAACGCACAAACAGATTGATACAATGCACAAACAGCTTGGTGGTGTCGCTTTGGGCTCTCTACATGGCCTAGCTCTTGCCAATGTATATTTGTTGGATACTACAACAAGGAATTGCTTCGATGAAACAGCAAACCAGTCCTGTATTTCCGCTGCTTTGATAAAACTTTTGTTATTTTCAACGAGGAGCCCTGCTGTGACAGTTTCGGCAATCAATTAACTTTTTACATCCTTGCTTGACCTTTTCTTTTGAAAAAGAAGTTGATGGCAAACTTCTTTTTCCAGGCGTTCAGAAGCTAATCAAAACTACACGAAATAATTGGTACGAAGTAACGAAACTTCCCATAATAAATTTCCACCAAATATATTCTACTTGCAATCTACAGGATGCCACACCTTCCCTTCAACGAAGTAATGTTGTATATGAATACATGGGCCACTCTGTCTGGTGGTACGTTGGCCTCCGATCCCTAAGACTAAAGTACAGCCCAGAGTCAATAACACGTATTGAAATCGATTAGATTTGAGTTGAAAAAAGAAACACAATTATCTACATGATAATGCAAGACAATTTGCTTCCCCTATCGTTTTTCGGCAATTAGCCAATATTTACACTAAAGTCAGGATTATTCCGCTTACTACAATGACGGGTAATTATTTTTATTGGCAACAGCCATTTTTATTTGGCCCTCATTAAAGCAACATTAACGAAATCATATCACTAAACAACTGTTCAAAAATTTAACACTGGAGAACATCTGAATCTTCTTCTGGCTTTAAAAACTTTTAAAAACAAACGGTATGAAATAACGACCCACTGAAGATTATAACTATTATAATTATAACTAAGTAAGATTATAACTACTCAAGTAGCGTTACTTCCGATTAAAAATCTACTCAAGTAAAACTAGAAGTAGTAAAAAATTAAACTACTTAAATGAGCAAATAGGTCGTTACTGAAGTTGTTGACCATCTCGGAAATGAAGTCATAAACCCAAAAAGTGAAAAGTCACTGGTTTAAACTAATATATTTATTTAATAATTATCGCAAGTTATGAAAATGAAATTCAAATCAAGTTATGAAATTAGCCTAATCTAGGCCTAGAGCTAGCTGTTTTATTGATAACTTTGTCAAACAAGTGATTTCACTGCTTTGCAGAGATTGAATCCAATTCAAATACCAAATACGTGTAAACTAATAAATTGCACTGCAGAAAGATATTATTTGGTAAAGCCTTGCTGGATGGCATTGTATGAGTAGCATTTGCCAGCAATTTTTTTTTTGAGATTAACGTACTTTGGACCTAATTTTGTCATGGTTATGTCTCAACTTTGTTGTTTAGAGATCGATGTTTTGCATTCGTTATATCTGAAAACAACATTAACGCTTGATCGGATCAAAAAATCGACAAGCATGGTCCCTCCCTACCTGCGCCCACATATTGAACAAGATCGATTGCAGCCAAAACGCACTGCAACTAAACTATCGATTTCACGGTATTTGAATTAGACTGATAAATTTTGGGCATAAGCATTTTAATGCGGTGTTCCAGAACAAAAATTTTGGAGGGATTTGATACAAAAAAAGATGCTTCAACACGAAAAGTTACGGACACCAACGAAAAGCACAGATTTTTACGATCTTTTTCCAATCTGATTTTACGTAAACCGATTTTGAAATTACTAAGTCCTGTTTTAAAGAGATAATTTACATACCAAAGTATTTCAACAGAGCTCTGGAAGATGGAATAATTTTGCTTTGCAAAATGTCGTGTTGAGCATTTTCCAGCAAGTCAATACAGTTAACATTACAAACTAGTATCATTAATAAAACTGATACTGATGTAAGCTACTTCATTTGATGTAAACAGTGGTAGAAGTGTTGTCGTTGTCCCAACTAAATTGCAAGTCATGAACTGAAACTGTCGGTTAAGAACTATTAAAAAAATGTCAGCAATCATTTCAGCGTAAGGAAAGTCAGGCAGTTATGATGTTAACCATATCGCTACATTTTGGAATACGTGTAAGGAGTCACTTGTGCTTTGTGCGATATAAGTAGTGCATATCATGATGTTTGAACAAAGTTAATGCTAGCAGTAGTTCAATAAATTTAAGTGTTTGTTCTGGGAAATTTGCAGTAATTGATGTTGTTTAAATTATTGATGCGGATAAACTTTGCTATCTTTTTAGAGTGTACCAAGAAAGCTCAATAGCCAGATTAAACTTGTTCGCATATCAGTAATTTAAAATAACAGATAAAAATTGTTGCAAACGTTAATAACAAACTGTGATTTAAATTTAAAAATAATGCTTGAATGGCTATTTGGATTGATGCAGTCTGGAATTGCAAAAGAACAAATCAAAGAGAAATCAAGATAAAGTATTGTTTTAAATTGGTTTCAGAGAAGGCTTTGACATTACAAAAACGTTATTACTAAACAATGAAAAACGTATCCCGTGAAGAATAATAAATTCTGTGAAAAAATTAAGGTGTGTAAGCTCATGTATTTCAGGGAATACATTAAAGCAATTAATTTTAATACCTTATTCTGAAAAAAAATGCCGCTGGATTCACGTTGAGAAGAAATTTTCTAAAAATTGGTAATCTTGGTTTTAGAAATATTAAAAGCTTTTCTTTGATTTGTTATGGATTGTTTTATTGATTCATTTTTTACATTGATCAATGGATAGGTTTGCAGTAACTTGTTAAATTTTATAAAAACCGAATGTTTGAAGTGCCAAAGGTAAAATGGAATGTAAATATTTTTGTTTGTGGGTAGCATGTGTTGTCTTGCACGAGATATTGAGCGAAGATCGTACAAGACGAACCAGGTTATCCTAGAAGGTCTCAAAGAGCGAAAAATGCCTTTGGATTTAAATCTAAAAAAATTCTCACACACATCTGTGCTTGCAACTTTACGATTGTACAACCAAAAAGCCATTCTTAGAAAACGTCATTGAAGCCATGCAAGCTCATTCGCAGTTGTTTTTGTCGGAACAGAAACTCGTTTTTTCAGCTGTCCTTTTAGCAGAACATTTTAAAAGCAAATGTTTTACAGCTAAATTTCAATCTTACTTTGAGCTCCGCAGTTTGATAATCCTGTTTTGGGAGAGTGTGTGTAGTCGATTACTGTGGTTTCGATACCTATAAGAATTTGATTTGTAAAGAATCTGCGGATTGTTTAAGGTCTTTAATTGTGATTCATTTATCATTTTTGCAGAAATACGACAAAATATAACAAGACTAGCATTCTAAAAATGTTAGCAAATCGCACATCAAGCTTTTGTTTAAATGAAACTGAAGTGATTCAGGATTATACTTCGAGACCTGATTGGATTATTCCTGTGACAGTTACCGCTTCATTGATGGTTGCTACATTATATGTTACCATATCATTGGTGCATTATGGAACCAAGACTAGAAAATGGTCTTCGTTTCAAACCAATGATGTCGAAAAACTAAACGCAGGAATAATTTACAGTTTGGTCCTGGTTTGTTCCGTGTCATGCTTGTTCCGTTTTGCTGTTAACATTGTTCACATGAACGTTGGATTTGAAAAGGGAGAAGATCAGCTATGTGAAGCAATTTTAGACACTGATTTTTTTGCACACTCATTAGTGCTTTATACTGAAATACTGTTTTTGTGGTTTCGACAACGCGCCTTTTACAGAAATGCTATGTTGTCATTTCATATTACAAAATTCGTTAAAGTTTTAAGTGTTTTAAGCATTGTAATTATTTCAACTTGTGCGTTAGGCTATTCTCTATATGCATGCCTGCCTAACAATTTTAAGGCAAGTAATCAAGGTTGCCTATATGAACTCGAAAATAATTCCAACAATTATGGGGTTTATGTATCAATTGTGTTGGTTACCGCTCAACTAATGCTGTTGTATCTGTTTATTCATCCATTGAGAAGAAAAAGTACTACGTGTTTTGATTTGACAAAGGTTTTCTCTAAACGCAAATGCAATAAAGATACTTCAGCTTCCGTTTCGCAATCATCAAACATTCCAGCTATTTCTAGAAATCTTGGCTCGAATATTGGATGTTTGCACAAAAAAAATCATCAACATTCTTTTTCTGTAAACCCGTTTTCTCATGAGGTAAAATTAATTATGCGAAAAACTGTAATCATTGCATTTATTACCACGATTATGGATGTTGCCGCTCAATTGCTTTTGGTTTTTACTGGCAACTTAAAATGTAGCCTGAGATACTCCTACATGGTATTTGACGTAACAGTTTTTTTACATTTGCTTTTTCTTATTTTGACTTTCGTGACTCACAAAGAAATTCTAACTTCATTGTTTAATAGAAAAGAAAATCTTGAAACACATTCTTGTTAAACTTGGTTGCAGGCGTGTTAACAATCTACCCGAGGGGTACACAAATACTTTTTGTTGCGACCCAAAAACATAATCTTTAGGTCTTGCGATTCGAGCATTACTAAGCATAGTTTTACGAAAAACAATTTTCCAAAACTTTTGAGAATAATGTTTGTTGTTGTGTTGATTCCCCCAAAAAAATATCTTTACGCCTCATTGAACACAAAATGTCTCGTTTGCACTTGGATATCTAAAAAAAGATGCTCACGTTTCATTCAACACAAAATGCCATCTTCACACCTTAAGTCTTTGAAAAAAGTCCTTACCCAAATTTTTTCGCAACCCAATGTGCAAGGTATTTAACTCATTTTTGTTGCAATTCATTTTTTTGGAACCTCTGATTTTCTTCATAGTAGCGCTCATAAACCTAGTTTCAAACTTCAATTCATGTAGAAGGATTTTGAAACCGATGGGAAAATAAGTGTATCAAATGCCAGTAAAAAGATCTTGCTCAATAAAATAGGGTGTTTTTAAACATTTTGTGAGTTCAACTCAATGCATTGGCCACATTTTCACTAAAATCATAACACATTGTTAGTCGTACTATGAATCACTGCTACGTTGCCTTTGTTTGATTCAACAAAAGTATAAAGCAGTGATTCTCACTGTTTTTCAATGCGACGCATTTGAAAAACTGCTGCACTTACGACACGTCTCGACAACACCATTCATTGAAGTATGTGTTTGCTGTTTTGCAAGGTGTTGTCCTATTTGTTCAGTTAAAGATCTTTTTTGATATTAATTGTGCGTAATGAATTTTTTCGTTCATTTTCGTTGCGCACCTTTTTTTTTCAACAGTTTTTGAAAATTACTTCTTGAAATCGATAGTTGTGAACTTCCATACGCACCAAAAATGTTTTTGGTGATCAAGGTTAGGATTTCAAGCTTTGTGAATTAATAGTGATCACAAGCGTTGTGCTAAATAGCAAAAGTTTTCCTTCAGTTAAAGTTTTTTATACAATCTCGAAATTCTTACATAAGCGCATCACCAGCTTTGACATAAGATTTCCGGCAAGCAGCTTGAAAACAAATATTAAAAATAGTTATGCTTTAAACCAGAAGTTATCAAAGTGTGCGCCGCGACTCCCTGGGTCGTCGATTTAATTTTTCAAAAGCGTCGTAGAGTAGAATACTTTATTAGGGGAATACTGTTGGTAAGCACTCCCCAAAAAAAGTGCACAAACATTCCACAAGCTGTAACCACAACGTAATTATGATTATGATGCGGAAAGAAGATGTTTGCGAATAAATTGCAAAATGTGATTGTGACATTTAAAGAAGTAACCGTTGCTTAGTTGTGCCACGAATAAGTAAATTTGCTTCGTTGGAATAGTTTGTAGATCTATGGTTTCAGTAATTTGTTGCTTTCGTTCTGCTGTAATTATTTTATTTCTGAATCTAGAAGTTTCTCGAATCTAAACTTGCTGTTGTATCCCGGTTGTTTTCATAAAAATCTTTTTTTTCTAGTTAAGATTTGTATCGTGCATGCCCTCTTTATGACGTAATCATGGTAGATTATGTGTTTACGTTCAAGACGGATCAAGAACAGACTTTTCTTTCTCAAAAGTTTTTGATTGCCGATATGACGTAATTTTGTAGTAGGTGCTTTTTTGTGATGTGATGTTGTTTTAGAATTTTCTAGATTGCGTCCCAATCACATATATAAGGCGACGAGAGTTTTACACACAGAGAGCAGAGAGACAGAGGAGAAAGAGAGCGAGAGTAACAGAAAGCGTACAGAGACAAATAGCGTGTTATTCTGTGGTGGTTTGTTGTGGATTATTAGCGTGACAAGAATCAAGCGGTTAATTGATCGGTATAGTTTTCTGATTGGTTTCTGATTGATATATCAGAGTACATTGTTTTGTGTGATCAAGAAGTGAAAGAATTTTAAAAGTCTCGAGGTATTTTGAGATTATATCTGTTCTGTTTTTTATTGAGAAGTGCGTGATTTGAAGTATCGTGATCAAGTATTTAGTAGAAGCCAATCTTTACCTCGCCATTAAGTTGCAGTCAGAATTAATCATTCGAGCGATATTATAAGTTGCCTCAATTTTTAGAAAAAAATCAAAGTTGAGATAAAACCATATCATATTTACGCAACAACTTGATTCACGCAAGTCAACGAGAATGGTAAAAGCAAGCCATTTAAGACGCTTGGCTGTTTTGAGTTAAAACAACAACAATAGATTACAAATTTTCAGGGATGTATTTATTTCAGAATCACTGTGTTATTAAAATTATAGCTGTAAAATATTTTCTGTGTGTTTTGCTTTTAGTTTAAACCATGCATAACGTATTTTTATTACTAAATACAGTTTTACGGGTAAAATGCTACGTTTGGTTATGGAAACTAACTCAGTAAATTATAAAACTACTCATGCTTAAATATTTTTCTAGGGATTTCTGAAATGGTTTTTAATGTGCAAAAGTCAAATTTTTTGAAACATTGGTTTTTTTAACAACATTAAAGTGGAGGCTCTACTCATTTCGTGGAAACAACTCCATTTAAGTCGAATTATTTTTTTTTTTGGCAGCGACTTGATTCAACTCGAATCTTTCAAACATTAATTGTCCGTGTTAAATTGCAGTACCTGTGATTTTCCTAAATAATCGTATTGAAGAACATAGGCCATCAAAACAGTGAATTTCTGCCACAAGCACTAAAGGAAAAACTACCTTCAAATATTTTTCTTAAGAACACTGCTACCAAAAACGAACATAGTTTTGAACTCTCAGCGTATCCACCGTAGTCATTGCCTCATCACGAAGAGTTATCATTACCGAGATAGATATCGACCATGATGCATGATTAGCAATCATTACTTAACAGATAACTATTATATTGTAAACGTTTGTGAAACACCACTACCAAACACACAATTGAAAAGTAACCGTGTAGCATTCAAGGGCCTTGATGTTACTTTTTGCGAAAAACTCGTCACAGCTTTTGACCGCTGCCAAGTGGCACCGTCTTGCATAAACGTCGTGCATCTGTGTATTTGCATGTGCATTTTCAGCTGATCCAGCTACAGTCCAACGCATTGGGAACCGTTCATCGTCGTTTCACAAGGCAAAAATGGAGTCCATCAAAACCATTTTTCAAAGTCGCGCCTCTTGTCCTCTCCTTTGGAAGGTATTTCATCGTAGAAATTGTATATTTCTCATCGTAACGCTTCCGTGTTGGTCTGCGAATGTGCCGTTTCCTGACTACGAATTGCTGAAAGATAGACCCATCAGAGAACATGACATTATTCAATCGGACATGAGTTTAGTGCTGGTGTTTCTTGGCAAAAGCCAGACGCTTGGCCTTTGCCAAGCTAAAGTCAGTTGCGGTATAGTTTTGGGTTTGTAAAATGATGGGCCAAATTCTTATGAAAATCATTTTGAAACACTTATATAACTCTCTCTAACACCTCTAACCATGAAAGACAACTGGAGTTCTTTTGACAGAACTTATTGGCGACCTTGTGACTATCCGTTTCAACATTTGGTCGTCTCGAATGCTAGCTGTTGGGTCTTCCGCTTCTCTTCAGGTAGTGATACGAGCCGCACGGCTGAAATTTTTGATCACTTGTTGAACTACCGTTTTGCTGACTTTAATGTGACGTTAATTTACCATTCTGATTATTCTTTACCACGTGGATTGACAATATTGGCCCTCTGAACCTCACTTGAGAACTTTCTGCGCCCTATTTTTGTTATTCTCAAATTTCGAAAAAATCGATAAAGAATCCACTTAGATGTCAACAACTGTAAAGCAATACGAGTAATAAGAGTCTAAAATCAAAACAACAATTATGATGCAATCATGACAATAAGATAATAGAAAATCATGCAATAGTACAAAATCCTATTGTTTTTATGAGTGATCATAAACCTATAGTAGGGTCTTGATGTTACTTCAAGCAATTGTCAATTTTACATCAAAAACCAAACTTCCAGAAAAATAACTGATTATGAAAAACTTTGCAATATATCCTGCCTCATATAAAGTCCACCAGTAAATTATGTCACTAGTACAAATACCTTTGTTACTGCCGAGTGCATAAATATTTGCATTTTACAATTGCAAGGAGAACGCTAGCTACTGTGTCCGAGAATGCTAGCTACTACTGTAGTTCGAGGCTCATAATTCTCAAAGTTGCAGGCTTCGTTCAAGTCTGTTTTTGTCATTTTACTGGAACACATTTTTATCATTTCGGCAAAGCATTTAATTTGTTAGCTCTCAGCTTAACTTAAAATATGCCATTAGTAATTGGCAATTTTTCTTGGTTTATAGACAAAGCTGTGTGCTATTACACATAAAAACAAATAATTTAAATTTCTGTATGCTATGTTACTTAAAAATGTTTTCACTGGAGTTTTTTTGTGTTTTAGTACATAGGAACGCTTTTTTTTATAATTCCTATGTCTCTTGTCATAACTTCGCTCGCAGTAATCCCATGTAGGTTTCAATTCAGTAAAATATTGGCGAAGTAGGACAAGAACTCATTGTTTTGAAAAGAATTTGTGGAGAAATAGTCACACTGCAAGCCGGCTGTTTGGTGTTAATTTGTCTAGTTATTGAAAAACCGAGGCAGCTTTTTTTTCAACAATTAAGTGCTCTTACTATCAGTTTTGATGAGACTGCATACTTGTATTGTTCTAATTACAAATTTAGTATTAGAAAAACTAATCTACCAGGGTAGATTATTTTAATTTAACTATGTTTTTCATTTCCGTTTTGTCAGAAGCGTCAAACTAAATTCATTCAAGAGGTTTTCTTATTGAGGAAATCTTAGCATGCGAGGTTATAAAGCAAGTATTAAAGTTACATTTATATCACTGTTTCAAAGAATTCGTGCGTGCAATGCAGCAGTAGTAATTAGTAAGGTGTTTGTAAATTGTTGTGTGCAGGGTGCTACATTTCGGTAACAGTAAGGAAATCGTTAAATTTTAATTTTCTATGAAACAATGTTAAGACTGTAATAATATTGTTATCCTTCAGTCACTGTTAAAGATGTTGAGGTTATAATAGGGGTGGGCAAACTACGGCCCGCGGGCCGCATGCGGCCCTCGAGAGCACTCTGTGCGGCCCGCGAACACGTTTTGAAACTTTGCCATATTGAAATAAATACGACAGGGGGATTGAAAAGGCGCAAAAGTGGCGATGTCCTTGCCCCAACCACGCATTTACCGTCTACGAAAATGCGATAACCTTTTTTTAGAGATACCACCGTTTTTGCGCCCTGAGACACCACATTGCAAGGACATTTCGCGAAATTTTGAGCTAATGCAATTTCTTTTACAGCAAGCAGCTGTCCGAGACAACAAGCCCTGGCCCTCGACCACCCGAAAAATGATCGATGCGGCCCTCAGGTTAAAAAGTTTGCCCACCCCTAGGTTATACGCTTTAGGTCTTTGTGCTCTGTTCATTGCTCACACGAAGCAAAGAAGGTATTGCGTTTTCTTAGTTTAGAAGTAGGTAACACATTTCTGATATTCAGACATTTTGAAACAAAATAGCAAAAATATTCTTGAACGTTGTTTTTTTCTCGGGCGTTGCTCTCAAACTTTCTTAACTCTTTGTTGGCTACGAACTATGTTGCATGTTCTTTTCGCTTTGATTGCCGTGCCCAGGGGTGTTAAAGAAATTCTTGCTTTACCCCAAATTTTTGGTTTTGATCCCGGTAGATCTATGTAGCTATTATAAAGCAAAATATTCACAACGTCTTCTATGTGGTGCTGTTTCAAACAGCAGTGACATTGTTTTCTTTTAATTCCCTCTCAAACTCTCTCGAGTCTCTGCTGGCTACGCATTATGTTGCATGTTCTTTCTTCCTTGATTTGGTGTGCTCAGATGAGGTTAAAAGAGTCCTTGCTTTTCCCAAAATTTTTAGATTTAATCCCTGTAGTTCTATAAAACTGCAATACAACAAAACAAAATAGAAAAAATGTTTTTCCCGGCAGTAAAAAGTATCGTGCGATTTAATCCGGCCGGTCATGCCATCACCCGTGCCGAGTTAAAACCTATCAATTAAGGCAGTTGTACCGACTTCACCGTACAAATATTTGTGAGAGCAGCAACGAAAAGTTGTAAAAAATATGGCCCACTGTTCCTGCACACGTAGTGGTTATCACTAGGGCCATATTTTTTACCTAAAAAAATATATTTTTGACTTTATTTTAGCAAAATTTTGACTTTATTTTGACCTAACCGCTTTCACCTATTATTGGTGTCTTGTTGCACTTTTTTGATTAAAAATATTTTATAATCCGCAATTTATATAAGTTTTTAAAGAAAAAGGTAGCCTACTTTAAACATTTTCTCAATCACTCAGTCTTGAAGCTAATGCAACAAAGCGACACATGACGTCAAAACCTAGGATAACGAGCCATTGTGTGTACCGGTATCAATTAGTGTGTAATACAAAAAATGCGTTGTTATCGCAACTGTACTGTACATTAACAGTCTGTCTATGATGTTTTTAACGAAAGCCACACAGTATAATTACCAGGACTTTTTATTGTAATACAGCATCATATATTTTTTACGTTCTTAACATCAAAATTTCTATCTTTTCTCAGTAATTTACTGTGCATAGAAAACGACCTCTCAACAGCAGCAGAGGTTGGCTGGGCTTTTTGCAATAGTGCGTAGCTTGTTGGGTCAATTGTCAAGTTGGTACAGTTTATTATTGTTTCTAAATCAGAGTTGGATAGTCGTTTTTTAATGTAATTTTTAATTGCGCACGGATCATCATCGAATTGCATATTCTTCAGCAGTTCGTATGCTTCGGTTATCGTGTAGGCACTTCCTTCTAAGAACTCTACGTTGGTTGCTAGAGTCCGGTATTGATTTATTTTAACCAAGTCCGGCACCAAATCTTCCACATTGATAGTGTCTTTTGCTCTGCTGACTAAGAGGCCTGCACTTGTCCAATTGTTGACAATGGTACGAACAGCTGGAAGGTTCTCACTGTAATATAAGGCAGCTCTAAGCCAAGTTGCCCATCTTGTAATTACAGGGTCAGGAGGAGATGGCAGACCAGCATCATGAAAATCTTTCTTGCGATCTTTGTTTTTGATTGTTGCTGCCTTGATCGTTGCTATTATTTCATCAATATTTTTTAAATGAGCATGTACACGTATAGCACAGTTATGTAGTAAGTGCGCAACGCAGGTGACATGCATCAAAGAAGGGTATAATTCCTTTAATGTCTTTCCAGCCAAAGACATGTACCGAGCAGCATCAGTAAAGAACAATGAAAAATTCTCGCGTTTTATTTCAACTTGTCGCAATATGTCATCCTCAGTGTGCAGAATAGTACTGCTATTAACATTGCTACCGCTGTCAAGTGGATGGCAATCAACGAGGAATGTCTAATTTGGGGCATCTAAGCTGCCCACAAGCACACTAATATACTTTTGTTTAGCAATCTCTGCTTCATCCACAATTTAAAAAATTTTTTGTCACGAAGTAATTCTTGAATTTGTTCTTTTTTTTGGGATGCTAATTTAGCAACACATGCCCGGGCTGCAGTCTCCGAAGGCAATACTTTTCCCATTGTAGCAAACAGAGACTTTAAAGAAGGATGGTTCAGTTTATGAAGTGGGATATCTGCAGCTAAGAATGAAGAAACAACTTGTTCCTTGAAGTTTACTTGATCGAGTTGTAAAAAAGTTTGCTCACTTTGGGATTTGCTCTTCGTCTCCAATTTTCTTTGGTGTTGTTTACTTTTTCGGTGGCTTTCCACAAAAACTTTTTGTCGCATTTGACTAACACGTCGCAAAGGTTGCATCGCAAGTCGCTGGCAGGAGTTGCCGAAAACTCATCCGGATATTCCTGGCAAATTGGCCTAACTTTCGCTGTAGAAGATTTGGCTTGTTTAGGCATTCTTTGCTTTGCAAGCTACTACTTAAAATGACCACGTGTAAAGAGCGCAAAGGTTTTATAGGAAAAGATTAATTGTCCAACAATTATGTGTTTATGCATGAACAATGACAATTTCATGCATAATAATTGCTATTTCCTTCTCAATTAGCGCACGCATTTTTACCATTGCAACTATTTGAGAAGTTTAAAATCAAATAAAACTGCGCATAAAATTCAAATAGCAGCTTAAAAATTCAACAAAATCTAAATTTGTTCGTTTTTGTAAGGAAATTTTTGATAAAGACAATTTTGACAAGTTTTGACTTTATGCAAAATTTTGACATTATTTTGACTTATAAAATCTACCAAAACAGACTCCTGAACACCTGAAACGAACGTTAGCACACGTTTGATCATGTAGCAAGGTCCTGAAAAAATTTTGACTTTATTGATTTTAGCGGGCCCTAGTTATCACCTTGATCTATTAAGCAAGACTGGTTAAACTCACAAAGTAAGAATGATGTCCCACGCTATATATGACGTCCAAATGGTGATCATTTTGACAATAAGCTATTTAGTGGTAGGCCTATTTCATGATTTGGTGGGTCCCCTTTCGCATTTATATTTGTGATATGAAGCTCTTTGGCTGCGCTGTTTGCTTTGATTTGGCCACAGCGTAAAAAGCGGCCATGACTTTCACCAAAATGACACAACCTATTTCTTAGAAGCCTACCAAGCTATTTTCAAACAATAACGTACCCTCTAAATCCAACTTTACAGCTTGATGCTATTATTGTTTTATTTTGATCTTTTCTTAAACTTGGGATATTATTGCACTTAATTTTTTTCCTAATCCTGACTGCCTCACTTTTAATTCAAGATAAATGTTTCGTACCAATACAAAAAGCCTTTCAATTACAAACATTAGTAATGGGCTTTACTATTTCTGCTATCAAAATGATAGTGGATAATTTTGCCACCTGCTGCTGTTCTCATTATGTTCAATACATGTAAAGGCAAGTATTGTAATGATGACGTACCACTGTTTCGTAAAAAGATTCAAGATAGAGAAAAAAAGGAAATAGTTTTTTGAGTAAAACTGCCTAATTAGGCCGATCAATTATTATATCATTTCAAAAAAATTCTACAGTATTTGAATAAGACATAAATCAGGTGTTTGATGATCGTTAATACTTGAAAGCCTAAGGTTACGCATTGAGTCTCTTTATTGATACAATAATTCCAAAATTATTCGGTAACTTCGGTATATGTTTTTAGGCCGCATGATCAACATTCGCGTTGAAAGCAGTGAGTTATGGGTTTTAATCCCGGCGTGTTTTATCCCAGGCAATCCTTCACCGACCGCACATTGCATATGCTCGGATCGGAGCTGATTTTATGGTAGCATCGTTTCTGATGAGACGCCGGAGCCCACAGCTCCTTTTGATTCCTCTTAATATTAATATTTTTCCCCATTAATATATGATATGATGCTAAACTCTGTCATTTCCACAACAATGAGCACTCTCTTGGCAAAAGTTTAAAGCATTCTGACATTTAGCCGATTGACCACGTACGTTTGGCGCATATCCTCCTCAAATATAACTATTGTGTCGATACAAGTGGGCTAAAAGATAACTAAGGAAGAAATGAGAGATTAGGATTTGAGTGGTCAGGCTAAAGCTTACTGTCCTTACTTTTTTTAGTCTTTTTTTCGACTATAAGTTTAACTTGTACCAAGATGGTACTGATGTTGACACCTAACAAAATATTTATAAAATAAACATTTTAGGGCATTTGTTAGGCAAAAACAAGACACATGAAATATCTAGAGACTTGCTTGTGTTTAGCAAACTAGCTTCTTCATGTTTCACAAGTTTTGTTTTACATTCAGGGAGAAATATTTTTTTAGCCTGATAGAAATAAAAATGAGAGTGGGAAACATCAACTCGAAGAAGCCCATATGCAGTATCTACAAGTCTAAACATATATATCAATCTATTGAAAAAAAACTCATGTTTGGATAGCCCTCATACATCAAATTACATCCATAGTAAGCCATATAATGCAAATTAAAAAACAATTTCAATTGAAATAAAAAAATTAAATTTAAATACAAACTATGATTTTTTTAAAGAAAAATCATGATTTTATCTACTCTGCGATCAAAGAAAAAAAATAATTTCAGATGTAACAACTACAAAACGGCCGATCTCCAAAAAGAAGACCATCTAACAAAACTAAGTTATATCAAGACCAAATAATATATTTTAGGTCTCGACAAAATGTGCTTCTGGCTCTCTTAATGAACAGGTTCTGGATCTAGCCCATGATTGTAGGCTACTCTGCTCGGTCAAGCACGAACGGAGACTGGCAACCTGCAATAAGAAACCTCATAGATATAAAAATCAGTTATTTTCTCCAACTTGGCAGGAACCTTTGAAAAACTCGGTAACCTAAGTGATGATGCTTTCAAACTTCACGATGTTCAGGCCAGGTTGTCGTGGCTTTGGTAAAAGTGCTTTGCATTAGTTTTCTTTGCTTGGCTGCACTGCGTGTTCCCGTAACTTCAAAGCAGGTCTAAGCAAAAAGTGTTTTACCTCGTACTGCAATCGTTAAAAGTGTTTTCCGCAACCGAAGAACAAAAATATAGTCATAATTTCTCTCAACTATTATATGCAGAAAAGTTAACACCATATGAAAGAAAACTTCAATTTTAAGATCAAAAAGCTGGTAAATAACGTTTCTGGTCAGAGAGCGCATACAAAACCATAGTCTATTTGAGCTATCAAAAAGAGCAAGGACACGATTTCCTAACATAAGCCAACATTGTTTGCATCAGTGGTGAATGTGGATTAATTTTCTTAGCGATAGACCTACACCCTTGTGCAAATTAATTGCATCAAACAACAAGACAAAGTAAAATTGAAAATTTTATTCACATCAACAGGTTTTTACTCAGTACATCAATTTTAATACATGATATGACCACCATTGTTCTTTAGGACTTGTTGTACTCTGTTTGGCATAGAATCGACCAATGTTTGACATTTTTCTTTGATTTCTGGGTCCCGATAACATATCCGGATTATTGCCTCTATAAGCCTGGTTATGGTTGTACAGTCTTCACTGCGAAGTCGAAGTTTAATTATCGACCACAAATTCTCAATTGGATTGAGATCTGGGGAGTTTCCTGGCCAATCCAACCCTGTAATTTTCATTTTCTTCATGTAATCCATCACTTTTTTTGCCTTATGACATGGCGCCGAGTCCTGTTGATGCACCCCAGATCCATCCGGAAAAGCATTTGCAAGATCAGCGGCCACTTTTTTTTCCACAACTTTTATGCACTTCTCTGCATTCATCATTCCCTCAATGGGCAGCAATGATCCAACTCCATAGCGACTGAAACTACTCCAAAACATCTTTTTGTTGGGATGCTTCACAGATTGATTCATGTGGCATTCACGGATGGGCTCTCCAATCGACCGACGAGCATGCTGACTGCGCTTGCCTTGAATCAGAAAATGGCTTTCATTGCCAAAAAGCACTTTTCTCCAATCGGTTGCAATCCAGTTTTGGTATTTTTTTGCCCAGTCAAGCCTTTTCTTTTTCATGTTAGCGGTTAAAAGTTGCTTTTTTACTGGTCTTCTTGCCATTTGCCCACATTCAATCAGTCGACGACGTACCGTACTTGAACTAGCATTCACTCCAGATGACAATAAATCCTTCCTCAGCATATCACTCGTCCTTCTTGGATCCTTTTTACTCTCTCGCAATATCCTGATATTGTCTCTTGTTCAAGTCTTTCTCTTCCTACCACACTTTTCCTTCCTCTTGGGTGACAATGTGCCAATGGTTCGGGCTTGCTTTAATATTCGTGAAACTGTGGACTGGTTTACACCCACGATGCTGGCTATTTCACATTGGTTTTTCGCCGTATGCTCGTGCAGGGTCAGTATTTTTGTTCGCTTACGTGGAGTAGTATCCATTATGACTTTTCTGTAACTTATGGGACAATATATAGCAGAAAAAATGGCAAAACAGCTTCAGTCTAACCAAATGACATTAGTTAATCCATTTGTTTATTTGCTAATTAATTTAGGATCAAGTTAATGAAATATTGCATCACCTTCAAAGTAATGGGTGAAAAAAGCAAAATCAATTGTCAACACTGAATTATGATTATGTCGTCACAAACAATCCTTATCATTTAATAAAAGACAAGTCTATGCCAAAAAATGCAGTTTTTGACATAAAAGCAGGTTTGATGCAATTAATTTGCACAAGAGTGTACTTTCAAAAAAGGTTCTCATCCATGTTTTTGTGTTGTCTTTTTCGAACAATAAAACAAGAAATAATCAACAAAATCAGTTGGGTTATTTGTTTAAAGCTTTTGTGAATCGCATAATAGCTAGCTACCACAGCACGTCACGTTTGAGAAAAATTTATTTACTAAGTGACGTCGTTCTGGTTTGGCGTCTTGCCTTGTTTGGTTTTTTCCAACATCGCATTTTGCAATTGCAAAATCTCTTTTCTTCGGCGCAGATGATTATGCAAGCGCTATTATTGGCTTGTCTTGATTGCCTGCCATTTGAAATATTGAGATAAAAACACTTGCTCTCTCAGAGAAGTTCATATTTAATAGGATACCGCCACTGATACGAGCGTCGCGAAAACGTTATCGCAAATCAGCTGTTTTCATACCTAAATCAAATTTCTGTACCACCAACAAAATACTTGTTATTCTCAATCTTTAAAATAGGATCATGTTCATAAGCAATGAAACTGCAGCCACGCTTGGTAAACGGAATGGGATAGCAAAATTATTGTAGATATCTTTTAGGCATTTCTTGGAACAGTATGCTGAGACCGTAAAGAACACCAGGTAATAAGCAACCAGTGGTCAAAAGTGTTGCTTATATAAAACATTGAGATATTGACGAGAATACTTTACACTACGTTTCATATATGTCGAGCACATCATCAGTTAGAAGCAAGGTTTATACGAGATAGCTTTAATAAATTCTACGGGTAGCTGTTTTTTTCCTGGTGTGAGGATTAAACAAATGCTACAAAACAAACTCTGTTAAGTGAACACCCTTTTTTTTTGAAAATAATAAAAATGCATGCAATGACTTTATTTTTTTGGCAAAAGATAAGATCAAAATCTATAGAAACAATACTTCAAATCAGGGGTGTGGAACCTGCAGCTCGCTGGCCAAATGGGGTCTTCGACGTGAAATTTTGTGGCCTGCGGAAAGGATCCCAAATATGGCCCACAACGTGAAATTCTGGATGTCAAACCTATCAACTGCATCTTCGAAAAACCCATCTCTCCAAAAAAGTTTTCAAGCAGACGTTTTGGAAAACTTGGCATAAATATAGCTGTAAAAGAATTAATCTCTAAAAAAAGATCTTCATGATCTATTTGGATGAACTCTGTCACCAGCTATTGTTTCGAAAATTATTTGTGCTCAGGTGTAGCTAACTTCTGTCAGAGACAGGCTTGCACAAAATGCGGGCCGGTTGCTGCCCGTATAAGCAGTGTTGACATGCGCCCCGCCGAAAAACTATTTACTAAATGTGACCCTTTTACAGTTTTGAGTTTTGTATGCCTGTTTGAAGCCAAAAAGTTGGCCGTCCTCAAATGTGTTAAACTTTTCAGGCCACTAGTACCAATTGTGAAATAGTCTTCACTTTCATGAACTGAATTAAGACAAAGAACAGATGCAGCTGGGGATGTAGTGGTTTAGGATAAACTTATGATGGTCAAGTCTGCTTTGACTTGTGCATTAGAAAGATATCTTTATCTGAGGCCAATCGTATGAAGCCACGTTCTTGCTATTGCTCTTGCGATGATTTAGGTACATATTCCGTGATGGATATAAAGAAAGTGTAGAGGCACTGGAAAATCAGAAAAACTAGGAAAAACAATTCGATTCAAGTTTACTTAAGCATGCTACAAATATGTATCGTGTTGTAACTGCATATTGAGTTTTTTGAAAGTAAGTGGTTCAAAACGTCTGTTTTTTGAGTTTGATATAACGTTTGATTTTCTCAAGCGTCACATTTGTTATAAGTTTGAGCTGATGCAGCCTTGGTAATCGATGTGACAAAACAATAACTTATGGTCAGTCTTTCACATCTGCTCACGGACTTGGCATTGAAATAAAGCCTATCAAGCGCTTGTCTTTAATTGTTTTGAGAATTGGGCATCAATACAAGTTGATATGATTTAATTGCTACTAGCGAAGTGGTACGCTATATAATCAACACATCAAGTGGTAAATTATTACAGATTTTTATTCATGTTGCAATATCAAAATTAAATTAATCAAAATTATATCGTTAATGGAGCTAACGATGTGAGGCAAAGAAAATGGAGGTTGTGACCCCAAAATTGTCCCGTAAATAGCTTAAAGGGTGCCCTATTACAAAAAAGCATAATGGTGTAATGCTCTGACAGCGGACTAACCTTGGAAGATTTCTGATAGTTTTTACATGGAATTTTTGTATTTACTTCTATCGATAATGACTCTAAACAATTCTTGTTGGATAATTGTCTGTGTTCCATCTTCCAAGTAGTATGTGAGAGCAATTTTAACAGAAAAAAGCTTTTATTATTGCTGGAATTAATGAAAAACAACATCACACTCATAAATCGAAAATTAGCCAGCACTCATAAAAATGATATTATCAGCCATCTGAAGCAATCGTTGAGATCGCAATAATCAAGAAAACTAACCCAAGTTTTCAAAGGAACAAATCCATAAAGTTATATTTCTTTATATCAATGGATGAAAAGAGATTTAATTTTCGTCTTTTCGGTCTACATATTTTTAAACACAGGTAGGCTGTGGCCTAGTGCTAATTACTCATAATTTTGAAATATGCAGCACAGGTTTGAATGTAAAATTACATTTATTGACACATGGTTGAGTTGGTTGACGTGAAGTTCCATTGCAAAGAACATCACGCTGCTGAAGTTTTGGCTGCCCACCCGATCCCGTAATTACATGCAAACTATTTTCAAGAAAACAGCTAATGCTTTTCTTGCCTTCAATGCGTTTTGCGTACGGTTGTATGAAGTTTTTCGATTTGTTTTTTTAAATGTAAATTTAGTTAACCTCCCACTATTTTGCTATAATCAAAGAACAAGATCACTTTGTCTGTTTGTATGAAGTCGACTATAAATTGCATTCAAAGCCATTTCATGCAACTTGGAATGCAAATTTAGCTCAACAATTGAAAAGGTTGTAGATTAAAATATTCTAAAATTGTTCAAGCCTACTATTTTAAAACAATAAATGTTCTATAAAAAAAAAATTTGATTCAACCCCAAATGCTTTTCAAATTCATGCTAATACAACCAACAAATGGTTTTCCAGTGATTGACCGGAGAAAAAGTTATCTACTACAGTAGATACCTTTCTAAATGACAAACATTTAAACTTTACCTGTTATTCCCCACACTGGTCCACACACCATGGATCCGACAAAAGGCGCTCCGTCTTCTGCCATGTTTTCAATCAATGTCTCTGACAGTTTTTCTAAGAATGTTTTCACCAGATCTGTTACCCATATCTTTGATAGTTTTTCAAGTACCTTTTTCAATATCTTTAATAGCTCTTTGTCCAATGCTTTGTTTATAACTTTTTTCAATGTCTTTGGCAATTTTTTTCCCAATGCTTTTGCTACTTTATTTTTCATTCTTTTTGCCCATTCTAACTTATTCTCTCTAACATTGGCTTCCACCAAATGAAAAGTCTGATACAATAAGAGAAGAATAACCACTCCAGCCAAAAGTTTACTCATACTGGCAAAATAATTTTTTAATGAAAAGTCAACTCGGAAAGACTATTAAAGCCAAAATTCACTAACCTAGATGAAAAAATGTAATATCACATCGAAATTAAGCAATTTTTAATTGGTTTGCTGATAAGCACATAATTTCTCATTTAATTTATTTCGTTTTAAATGTCGATAAAATTTTTTACTGCCGCTGATAACTTTCAGCAGGGGTATACAAACTGCAACTCACCAGTCAAATGCGACCCGCCAGGTGATATTGTGCAGCTTGCTGCCAATCCATTGATTAATCACTGGAAGTGAAAAAAATTTTTGGTTAAAAACTACATGTACGATCTTTTTACGCTAAGCTTCGAAAAATTAAAGAAAAAGACTACTGTGTAAAAACTCCGCTCTTGTGAGATTGATTTTTTTGAAAGCAGTCTGGGTTTGGCCTGTCATCAGGTTGTTTTTTTGGTCTGGGTTGTTTTATCATCAGGTCAGTGGCGTGTAGAGGGGGGCGAACGGGGCGACAGCCCCGGGAATCCAAGGTAAGGGGCATCGAAAGAGTGAAATTACAAAAATTACATTTATTAAATTGTTAAAAATATATGTTTTTCGTATCGTAAGTCTACTAAAACATACTGCATGGATGGATCTATTAGGATCTTGCTTGGGAGCATGGTGTGATTATGCGTTGTCGAAAATCTTCTGCAGCTTCAGCTTTTGTACTGAAATTATTGTTTACAAAATTTCAATTAGTTTGCTATATACTGTACAAAAACCAAACATGTAATTACCTTTGACTTTGTTATGCTCCTTCGAACAAGAGGAAATGCAGTTCCCTTTATTGCTAAGCACGCTCTTGAATGTTTAATAAAGTTTGAGAGGGATGTCTTCCCAACTTTATGTGTTTCATATAATTTACTGCTCACCATCGGACTTTCAGTTGCAAGTTGTGAGAGACCATTTTCAAAGTTGAAATTGATAAAAACATGTACAAGATCATCTATGCTACCGGAACGCCTAACAAGTTTGGCTTTTGATCAGCATCGAAAGAGAATTCCTTTCAGCAGATGTAAAAAATGGGGTCCAGTGTTCCCTCGTGTATCGCGGTTAATGGGGGCTAGAACCCACCGCGATAAGTGAAAAACCGCAAAGTGTCGGGAATTTAGAATTCCTGGCGCCTTTGGAGCCAATATTCATGAAAACTTACTTCTCTGAAAATTAACGGAAAAAGAACACAAAAAATTAAAAACATTTCCTGTTTCATTTAATCCGAACACAAGTTTGACCTTTTCATTGACGATCATCATCTTCCTCTTTCTCTTGGACTCACAAAAGTAATCTTTCGCAAGGGCATGGCGCTTAGGCGGCATTAAAAGGGCTTAACGAAAAGTTAATTGCAAACACAACACTATCATACGCAAGAAACAGTCAACAACGTGAACGAGAATGGCGTGATTATGCACAGTCAATCAGCGATGTGTCGCTATTTTTGAATGTTTATGTTTTGATAAATATTTTTGAAAAATCCGCGATGCGCTGAAGCCGTGAAACTTGAACCGCGAAGCGACGAGGGAACACTGTAGTTCAAAAATTTTACGATAGGAAAACTCGTATGAGAAAGAGAAATTGTAAAGTGTAAGGGTCTAATTTAATTGACTTGTTCACATCATCGCATGTTCTAGTTTCATAAAAAGGGTTACTTCTTCGTCTGCTTCCACAAAACAATATCCTTAAAACATTTCTATTGTATAGGGAACAAAAATATGAAGGGCAGCAAGCCAGCAATGCATCAAACTACATGGTTGCACTTGTGCAATTTGAGATACTATTTCTAATAGAAAAAATAGACAACTCTATCTCCTGTTATGCCTCACGAAGTTATATATATATATATATATATTAGATCGTTTTGATGGGTCTATTTGAAAATATTTGCATGCATAAACGCAATGTCTTGGTCCTCAATGCATACCCTTCACCATATGAATTTTTCTGATAAATTTATGCCCTAGTCTTTAATCTTCTTCTTGGCTCGTTTAACAGCACTCTTGTACATTTTACCCTTAACCCTTGCTGATAACTTCCTGTCACACGGAACTCCAGACACCTTCTTCCAACTCATCCATCCTGCTTGGATCCTTCTCCTTCTTCACATCTTCCATCGTTACTGTCTGTCGAAGCCAGGTATTTGAAGTTTTTTGCTCTCTTTACCTTTTCTCCTTGCAGCTTGAACTCTTCTCCATCATCCACACCCCCAACCTTCAAATACTCGGTCTTGCTCTGGATCACTTTCAGGCCTCTTTTCTCCAGTGCATTTCTCCAAATCTCCAGATCATCCTCTAGCTCCCTATGATTTTGCCTAGACAGCACTATGTCATCTGCAAACAGCATATCCCATTGTGCCTCCTTCCTGATATCCTCCGTCAGCTTTTCCATGATGATGGCAAAAAGGAATGGGCTGAGTGCTGAGCCTTGGTAAAATCCAACACCTACCTTGAATTCCTCAGTCAATCCTGCTGCACTTCCCACAGTTGTTGTCACTCCGTCATACATATCCGTATAATCCTTATGTAGCACTCTGATGTTTCAGCTAACTTTAGTGAACACAATAAAACAAAATATACTCTTCGAAATATTTTAGTTCACTTTTCGAAATTTTTTTTTAACACCAGCTTTTACATATTTTAAGTATCTGCCTTTGTCGCATTCTTGAGTACTTGACAGTTTGAGAGAGGAGCATACAATCAAGCAGTTGGCCCCGGGCATCACCAGACCTCTGCACGCCACTGCATCAGGTTGAGGTAAATCTGATCACATGCAAAATTTTGCTCGCCAATCGCATTACAGAGTTGGCAGTTGGCAACAGCCTTAGCCTGTTGCAGCTATTCGACCACTTTGGTGACATCAATCGTGGCCTGCTCAGGTAGAGTAAAGTGCAGGAGGAGCGCCGTTATCTTACTTTCCTAATTTTTTCTTGTAACACTAGGGCATCAGTGGGAGATGCTGCAACACTCGCAAGCGAAAAAAGCCCGGTCGCGGCAGCGCTTGCAAGTGTTGCAGAATCTCCCACTGATGGGCAACCGGCGGCCGTTTTATAGTTAATATGCGGCCATATGTGGCTTCGTAAATAAATACATTGTTTAACTTTCATATATGTAAGGCGTGATGCATCATTGCTCTATCATGGTGTTCTAAAATATTTTGCCACAGATCGGCAATCTGCGGCTCTTTTGGCATTCATTGAGTGTGTTGATACACGGTTTATTGCCATCGGTTACAGGTAAAGACCTTTCTTTTTTGGAATGCACTTATATTCAGCAGACTTTTGGTGTCTCTCATTGCTGTGGGAACGAGGTCTAAATGGCTCTTCGGCCGTAAAAGATTGCCTAGCGCTGAATTTTGCGGCCACATGACTAAAGATAATGCGGTCATCTAAAGCAGGGGTGCACAAATCAAATCAAAATACGTGCCAAAGTTTTCAAAACAACGTTGTCGCGTGCCACGCCACTTTTGAATGATTGTTGGTATTGTAAACGAACTTCCGTAAAACACATAATAACAAACTTCAATAAAAACACATAATAACGAATAACTATTTACTGAAACAATTTAATGTCCTGAAAAACTATTGCTTTGAAGACGTTTTTGATGGACCAAATTTGAAATGTTGGGCTTCAAAGGAGAAATAGCGATGCGCATCACTGAATCTAAATGTCCATCTGTTAACCGAGTTCGTAGCTGAGATTTCTTTATTTTCATGATTGAGAATGCCTATTCACAACTGCACGTGCTTGCACATTGACAAATCCTGATTTTTGCATTTTTCAACAAAACTGGATACTTCTCTTCTTCGAGGCGAGAGTAAAACTCAAGTAATGAATTTTATTGGAAAACGTCATGCAAAACTTGGTTTGACCTCAAGTCCAGAAGTTACAGTTGTGTGTCAGCGTCATCAATATATTCAACATCCACACTGAATGGTCTTTGAAACAAATTCATTTGCGTCTTTCGGACATTGAGATCTTGAAAGCGTTTTGAAAAGTTTTCACGAAAGTCCCCACACATTATGGCATACTTCTCGAAGTCAGAAACCAAGTCTGCTTTTGTTTTTTCCAAAAACAAGACATATTTTTAAACTGGATCATGTTGCCAGAAGACAGTTGCTTCTGAAACATTTCCAGTTTACTTTGAAAAGCATCGACTGCATTTAATAACTCTGGAAACAGTTGGTTACGTCTTTGCATTCTGATGCATAGGTTGTTCATGTGCTGTAAGTAAGATCCACCAACCAAGAATTGTCTCGTAAGAGCGTCAAGACGTCTGCACCACTTTTGGTTTTCAGTGTTGGACTCTTTTCCAGTAAAAATATTTTAATTTCTTCAAGAAGGCTAAGAAAACACTGCAAAACCTTTCCTCGGCTCAACCAGCGAGCCTGAGAATGATACACCAAGTCTTTGTATTGTGTATTCATCTCCAACAAGAATGATTGGAATTGGCGATGTTTCAATTCTTTTGCCCGAATTTCATTCACACACTTCTCAACAACGTCCATAACATGGGTCATCTTTATACTTTGAGCACAAAGAGACTCTTGGTGAATGAACCAAAGAAAAGTAATAATGTCCTGGGTGAAATCAGATTCTTGCAAATACTTCTTTAAGAGCGCCACCGCACGATTTTCTTTACCAGTCATAGAAGCTGTCCCATCTGTCGTCAATCCAACTAATTTGGACAGTGATAAATTTGGAATTTCATAGTGAAGCGCATTTAGCACAATTTCAACACCACGTGTTGTGTCATGAAAAGAAATAAGTCCAACAAGATCTTCATGAACAGACAGGTCTTTTGCTACAACACGGATAAAAATTGATAATTGCGCAGTATCACTCATATCACAGCTTTCATCAAAAGCCAGTGAAAAATATTGGAATGTATCTGCTTTCGATTGTAGTTGCTCAGAAATATTTTCGCCAATTTCTTCAATTCTTCTAGCAATGGTAGTCCTCGAAAGACTGATTTTTTCAAAAAGGTGTGCTTGCTTAGGAAACATCGGCTTTGCTATGTCTTGAATGCATTCTCGAGCAAACTCGCCATCTGTGATTGGCCTCAAATAGCGAGCAGCTTTTTCTGCTACAACGTAAGATGCGGTAATAGCATTTTCATTTTTCTCGATAGGCTTTTTAAATACGCTCTGTTGCACGCCCAGAGAATTTCTTAACTTTTCCACCAAATCTTCTCTCAGCTTTCCTACAGTTTTATCATATTTGTGTTGATGTAGCGCGTTATAGTGTCTCTTCATATTGAAGTCTTTTGAAATAGAAAGAGTTGCACCACAAATCAAGCACAAAGGCTTCTGCTTCCATTCGATAAAGAGATAGTCGGTCGTCCACGAGTCTTGAAATTCACGAGTGGTTTTATCTCGTTTTCTTTTGCAGCGAAAGGTTTTGCTCATTGCTACAATCAGTGCGAATATAAACTTTTCAGAGTTGGTATTACAGTTTCACCTCGTTAACATGGACCCTGTTAAGCTGGATATCGGTTAACTCGGGCCATGACCGAGAAAAAAAATGGAAAAACATTCCAAGATATAAATAAAAACAAAACAAATAAATCTCATTTACTGTGTACAGGTGTACTGTACATTAATTATAATTTACATGTTATGAAGGTAAGGTAAAAGAAAATAACCTTGGTAATAGCCGTAAATAACAGTCGATATCGGTACAGGTTTGTTTGCTAGGCTAGGCTAGCCCAACGTAGCTTCGTCAGGTGATTTACTTGACTAAACAAAAATAAATAAATAGATCTGCTTTTTTACATGTTCTGAAGGTAAATGTAGTAATACAAAATAGCCTTTATAAAAACGGCATTTTTAACTAAACTTCGTTACCCCAGGCATGTTTATAAGCTATTGCCTATAGGCCGTCGGTTAAGTCGGACTATCGGCTAACAAGGACACCCTTCCCACATCCCCCCCCCTCCAGCTGTCCGAGTTAACAAGGTGAAACTGTACTACTAAGTCTTAAAAAAGCTAATGGTAGCCTACAAACCTTCCTGCAACAGAAGAATACAAAGGGGTTAACAAAATGTCGTCAAATCAGACATTAACACTAACACTGCAGTAGGCTGCTTAGTTATTTTTCGCCGTACACTACTTGCAAGTTTCTGTTTCTGATAGAACCAGGAGCTAGGCATGTGTGAATACACTTGTCGATTTATATTATTACGACCCAAGCGCGCTTTATTGCCATTTACGCTAAATAGAAAAATCACGTTTTACTTATCTAACCGCTCGATACTGTAGACAAGCCTACTTACTTATTTTTGGCTACTACCTTCTCATAACAGGGCCACGAGCTAGCACCGTGTGAATAAACATGGTGATTTAAGTTTATTTTGATATAAACGTGAGTTATTACGATTTATTATAATTACAAGAATTACTTTTTTTCCAAGACGTTCGCGTGCCACCTTCGAAATGGCGTGCTACATTGGGCACGCGTGTCCTGTGTTGTGCACCCCTGATCTAAGCGTAAAAAGTTGTCCACCCCTGTCCTAGACCGTTTGCAAATGAATCATATCTTAGAAAAATTTTTTAAAATCTTAAAGTAAATAAATGTGTAAATGTGTCACTGACAGTGCAGATACTGCATTATTGATTGCTAATTTGAGTATCGTAGGTCTAGCTATGACCTCTTAATTGAGCTAGTAACTGTTAACTAAAATATACCTAAGCCAATTATAGTTAGAAAGTGTAAAAAAGTATACCTAAGCCAATTAAGACATTTCAAAAAAGCAAAAAGTGAAGCTAATTGAAAGCAAGCGAAATTTGAAGTAACCAAGCGCAGCACATTACATGTTTTAGGAGGCAATATATTTGACGTTAGAACATGAAAACGATTTTTATTCTCAATGCTTAGCTAGTTGTCAACATGTCCGTCATGTCGGAATCAACACCTGGTGATCTCAACAACAGCATTCCTTCACTTTTCTCTGTTTCTCGGTAGTCATAAAGTGTTTACAGACTTATTTCTATCTTCTTTTTAACATCATAAATGTATTACCATGCCAGTTGTTTGTCGTTTCTTGCCCTTAAGAAAGCATACGTAACACGCAACGCAAAAAGGTTGCGAGTGGTGCAGTGGTTAGAGCGTCCACATTGTAGTCGGTAGACCTGGGGTTTATTCCCTAAGTCGAATCATACCAAAAGACTTTAAAAAATGGTATTCACAGCTTCCCTGCTTGGCGCTCAGCATAAAAAAGGGATAGTGTGGAGAACAAGCCGGCAAGCTTGCTTGTTGTGTCCTTGGGCAAGGCACTTAACGGGACGCCTCCACCTTTATGTGGCAGACAGGTGGCCCCACCCGTACTTCACCGGATTATAATTGTGAAGTTGCTAACCCAGCATGTCAGACGACTCTTGGGTACCCACCAGTGGCAGTCCGCTTTGTTGGTGGTGGGGCTACCAGTCACTCAAGACTGGTTCGAAATGGGCTGCCATCTTTTCCCTAGCCTAATATCAATTAGGGTGACGGCATGAACTTGAATTACCGTTCATGCCGTACCTCCATCCCAAGGAAGAGGAGGGGTTAACACACACACACACACAAAAAGGTAAACGGCAAGAGAAAGGAAGTTAATCAAAAGAATGAAACTGAAATGTTAGTAAACATTGTCATTGAAACGTGTCCTTTTGAATCTAAAAGCATTTTTGAAAGCTTAATTAGATCTAGCGTTGCTACCAAAGTTTTACCCAAGTACATAGGTTATTCAGAACTAACCGCAAATCTTATACTAGAACCACTGGCGTATGCAGTAACTAACTTTAGGATAGGAGGCCGAGCATTTAGTAAACTTAGTGTTAGTACAAAGTGAGGCATCTTTACAAATTTGTGACGAATATCAGAAAATTTTTCTACAGGCCGCCTGTCGCAATCAGTGATTTTGACTTCAAAACTTTTTTGTGAAATCAACTTTTCAAACGCAAGAATTTTGCTATTTTGGTCTCTGAACGAACGCGTAGACCTTTTTTTTAGATCAACCACTGAAAAGTGTTTTCTTTCTAATTTTTGGTATTTTCAAAGCGTTTGGGGGCATTGTTTTTATCCCCACTCTCTCTCTCTCTCTCTCTCTCTCTCTCTCTCTCTCTCTCTCTCTCTCTCTCTCTCTCTCTCTCTCTCTCTCTCTCTCATATAGCCTACGCCATTGACCAGAGTAATGACTATGACATCACTGAATGATTAACGCAAATCAACTCCGAAAATGTTAAAACTGTGACGCTAAAGCTCGAATGTTTACAAAGGGATTGTTGTTAATAATATAATTTTAAATTGAATTGACAAATTGTTGAGCTACTTTCAAATTCATCAAACCTTTTATAGCAAATATACATTTAGATGACTATTTACACACCTAGCATACAATACGAAACTAAAATGGTTGCTCTGGTCAATGGCGTAGGCTATATGAGAGAGAAAGAGGAGGGGATAAAAACAATGCCCTTACTGACACACCACCCACTACAGTGGACCTAGTATAGGTCCCACAAGTGTGACGGTCTAAGCTATGCTTTATAAAAAGCCCTAGTTTCTCGTCGGTCACCAATTGCACTGAAGAGACCTGATAGGTCGAAACAGTGTCACTGTTTGCAGTTTGCTAGGTGCATCGCTAGTCTCTTGTATTGCTCTAAAATCATTTTTCTTTCCGCTATTCAAGGTATAGCAAAGTGGTGATGGGCTAAGCATATCACAGACTTATAGGCTACTATAATGCATAATTCTCTTTGTCTGCTTCCTGCAAGAACTCCGTAACTTCATATTGCAACAACATGAAACTTGGCCACCTCGGTATGAATGTCATAAGGAGTTGGAGACGTCACGATGACGCCTCAGCTGAAAGTAATTTATTTATTTATATCCGTGTTTCTTGAGGGAGGAAAACGATTTTATCTAAAACAAACGCCAACACCAGCTCGCAAAAACTGCGCTTCTATAGGAATCAAAAACCATACAGCGAACGTTTGGTTGTCAAGTTTGTTTTTTGCATTTACTTAGAAAGTGCTGATCGTAGTAAAGATATTGCAAAGCTTTTGGTTTGATATTAAAAAGTTATTTCCGATAAAAACTCTGAAACGTTTTGATCTCTATTAGCGACCCAACCAGTCATCTCTTTTTAAACGTAGGATACTTTTTCTTTTCTAATGAACGCTAAAAATAAGGCACTGCTTTGCCATAATGCTGCCAGCACCTTTTCGGCGCAAACAGCTGCATACTCAACTATTCAAAGCAGGGTTGTGCTAACGTTTTTGCGGTGGGTCAATTTTTTTGTAGGATATTACCGAGAGCCAGGCGCGAACCTTTTTCAAACCACGTGTTTTTGGAGATCAATTTTATTTATGTTAAGTTTTTAAACTGCAAATCTTATTTTCTAATGATCGATCTGTATACGTGGACCACACACCACTTCGTTTTGTGGGCCATTGCATTTTACTTCGTGGGCTGCATTGAGACCGCAGCTCGCAGTTTGCAAACTCCTAATTTATTTTAAAAGTTAATGTAAACTGTGATACGTATTACATACATGCTGCCATTTACAGCAGAATTGGGAGTAGTAAAGAATGATGTCCACCCCAACAGTACAACCGAAGCAAAAAAATATATATATGTAAGAAGAGTCATTTTGGAGACAAAATATGCGGTTCTAAAATATAGATCTCATCATGTTCTTTGGATACCAAAATATGCAAAACTTACGCTTTGACAACGAATATCTTAGGTTTGCCTAAAACTGTCTGCAAGTCTACTGCCATGGTCTGAATACAAGTTGTTTGACGTACAAGCTTTCAGAAAACTGCCCCGCCGTGACAAGATTAGAAAGAAAATTTAACCATAGGGTTGACGTCAAACTATAACAAAAGACCTTTATTAACAGCAACATTAAAAAACGAAAAACTGAAATTCAGCAAACGAAAGATATTAGCCAGAAGAAAACTGTATTAAAATATAATTTTCAAGTGCTTTGATGTAGCCTAAATTCAATCGAATGAAAATTTTTGTTTATATGTTATGTTGGCTTAATTCTCTTCTCTCTAACCGAGTTTGTGTTTATTGTTTAGTAATCCAATCAATTGCCTAGATTATTCTTGCTTTCTTCACAAGAGCATTTCTTCTCTTACCTTCCTCGTTGCTTGTTTTTTCCTTGTTACGCCATGCAGAGTAAAACGAGCGAATGTAGTCAATAGCGGAATCAAAAATCAAATCAGTTGCGATGCCAATTGCTTTTCTTTATAAACTATTACGAAGCCATCCTGTGTTTGAGTATTTGCCATCAATTCCAGCTGTAAAAAAAGCTTTTATTATATTGCTAGAACAGGAAAATAAGCAAGCTACATATAACGTAACAATAAGGCTGAGGGAAAAATAATCAAGTTCATTTAATACAGCTAACGTCAAAACGTAGGACGTAGCATAGACCAAACGCAAAGTCATAAGGTTAGCCAGAAGACATCAGTCGGTTTTTGATCTAAAATATGGTCAGCAGCAGTGGCGTCACTAAAGAACGTGTCACCAAAAGGCCATCAAAAATGTTTACTTTATACTTATGAAATTTAAAAAAAAGAGTAGCTTTCAGCAACCACTAGCAGCAGCAGAAGACCTTTTTAGGAACTGTAGTAGTTGCTAGAGAGTCATTCGCGTTGGAACTCCTTTAACTCCTTAAACGCCTTCACAGGTCAATAGAATGCCTTTATAACCCAAGTAATGCGCTGTTGAAATATCTGTAAGGCTACACAAGAACCAAACACTAAACATTTTTCAAAAAGAAAAAACTTGCAGATTTTCAAAGAGGATAGGGGTTTAACACGGCGGATATATATGAAGACCGGGGCTTGTTAAAATTGAAAGGCCTCAAAAAATTTGCATTCATATTGCATGAAGTGCACAGTAAATGATTGATTACTGCATTTCATCAGCAAATCCCCCACATAAGAAGCACTGCATTTGAAATTTTGTGATATAGCGGGTAGTGTTAGCTTACATTGTAGGTCACAACATTGATCGTTTAATAAAATAATTTTTTGTACATCATAATGGCGTTTTTAAGCAATTGACACTTTAAGTCCACTCTTAATTATAATAATAACAGCGGCATAAGATTGTGAGCTACTGTTTCCTCGTAGGAAAAAAGTTTGCTGTTTAAGAGCAGAGCCTAAAATCTGTTTTAGGGCCCCTAAATCTTGCCAAAATTTTTTGAAATTATAAAATTTGAGGCTAATTAAAGTGCATTAAAATTCAATTAATATCAAGGGCTCGTCCGTAATTTTTGGAAACCGAAACAATGTAGCCTACCTGTTGGACCCCACTCTTATACGTTCTATTCAGAAACAACTTATTCAACAGAATAGTAAGCCACCATCTTACAAAATAATATTTGTCAAGAAGAGCATAAAGTCGACCGCCAATTTGGCTATGCTTTCTTGAATGTAAAACTTGACCAACTTAGTTATCATTATCTGAATTGATTGCTAAGTGGCTATAACTGATAGTGATATCCTACTTATAAACTAATGACCTAGCAATTGGGTTTTACTGTAAGCTTCCATTGATATGTGCAAATTTCGCTCTACTGTAATTGGTCGACGTTGGAGAAGTGATCTAGAAGGCGTTTGCCTCGTTTAGGAACTCTGTTGCAGACTGGTCTTTGAAACTAGAGCCAAAAACCGAACCCTAAGAGTAGGAAGCTCTCCTGGGACCGCAGTTGGAACTGCATTGAATTTTATGAGATTGAGCTGGAGTCAAAGCCAGATATTTTAAACACGTCTCCTAGCGGCTCCCATATTTGCTGCTACTCTACTGTTGTTTTGTCAAGAAGCACTTATTTTCAAGTTCGTGCAGTCATTGGGGCGAATTAATACAGCATATGTATGCTTTGAATATGTTGCGCTGTTATGAAAACTTAAAAATGTGAAAGAAAAAAATTTCTAATTCTTCAGTAGAAACAAAACAAACATAGTATTAAGGATGGAAGCGGAGCTGGAATAGTTAGTTTCAAAGAGCTCCGGATCGGGAGCTAGTGCAATATCTTGATAAACGATACTGTAGCTGCGAAGCAGGAGGGGTTTTAATTCAGGCTTGCTCAGAAAAGAAGCCATCAGCATAACCAAAAGCAAATTTTGTAAAGTGACCGAATATATGTTTACTTTTTTGGTTCCTCAACTTCGTTTGATGATCGTTTTCAGAGATCGTTTTGTTGGTTTATCGTCCACACAAGTTTGAATAGAAGATTTAAATAATACTTTGCTAGATCAGCGAGTTAGAGTATCTAGCTATAACAGAAGATTTTAGTATACTACCGAAAGAATTGCGTTAATTAAGGGTTGATGGGACACTAATTCATCCGAAACTGCAATCTAACTCTCAATTATAAAGTTAGTCTCAATAAAAACCAGTCAATATTTCACCATCATATACCAATGTCAATAACAACTGACTTTGGATGAGATTTGCATCTGTGATTTGTATCAGCTACTCAGGGTTGTAAACCCAGGCTGGATCTGAGTTTACATCCCAGGGTAGCTGGAGCTGATCGTTGGTTTGAATCCCACCCAAGTCAGTTTTTACTGATGCTGTTTTATGGTAATGACGTATTGACTGATTTCTAATAAGGCTATAATCACAATCAAAGAATAGATATCTCGGATTTTGATAAATTCTCCCATTACTTCTTTATCAAAGTCATTCGACAATCTGTTATTTGTATATTGACCGTTTGTTGGCGATGAATTTGAAAGTATCTCTTTTCCTTTATTGGATTAAAGAACTTTGTGGGAGCATGGTACCTTTATCTAGGCCCAGAGGCGTAACAGGTGGGTGGCAATCCACCCCGGAGGGCACTAGTTTGGGTGGGGGTGGGCATTTTATGGTGACTCAAAATATTATTATCCAACTATTCATCGATATTGTAAAAGTAAATTTGGGGAAAACAAATGGTTGGTACAGTTTGTCTTTTTGTCTTGCAAACCAACATATTTGCATTATTCCATTGTCGGTGTTTTGAAGCGCTACCAGAACTTTTAAGGTGAGGCAAAATTAGCATCCACCCCCGGCGGCACTTTAGCTAGTTACGCTACTGTCTGCACCTATAACAAAGGTTGGTAGTTGGAGCAGAATGTAGATTTTAGCCTCATTTGCAGCATTTTTCCGTGACTTGGTTAAACAAACTGAAAATTAGCCTTTGTTCCTGCAATTTTGATATCTTAAAACCATTTTCAAAAATCAAGCCCGAAAGCTAATATTGCAATTACTTGTTTAAATACAGTAAAAGAATTAAAAACTTAAAATTTTTGTTTTGTAGATGTACTTTAGGCCAGTGGTTCTTAACTTTTTTTGTGCCGCGGTCCACTTCAGAAAGCCACCAACCATTGCGGCCCACTCAAAAAAGACCATTACCATTTTGGGACAATGACAATCTCTATTTTGGGACACAAGGGATGTGCCTCAAATTTACGACAACAGGGCTTGACCTCAGTGTAGACCAGATTTAACGCACTTGTGTCGGCTATTGTTACCGAGGGGCCACGTTGAAATAATGCTAGGATATAAAAAGTGACTTTCTCGTAGCTATAACGTTGTACAACTGACACAGCAAATTAAAGTTGAAATGCGGTCTGACTTTACGTATCTCACCGAGACCAATCCAAAGCGTTTTTAGTTGCCATTACGTATGGGGTTTCCAAGTTTCCACATAAAATGTTTATGAACAGCTATTAGGTTGATATTACTCCATGTGGGGCGGTGTTATTTACATTAATTTCAAAACGTTGATAGAGGTGTGGGCGTTAGGGAGTTCTAAATAAAATACATTTACGTCATTTACAAAAAGTAAAAACAACTTTTTGTGACCGATATCAATTGTTGCGGCAGTGCCTTTTTGCTATTGAAATTTCTAAGTGCAATTTTAACAATTGTTTTGTTATTTTCGGTCCTAACAGGTCGAAATGTAGACTTCGTATCAATGACGAATGCAGAATTTTTTTTTGCTAAAGGAAACAAGCAATAACTCAGTTCAATATTACTATCAAATGGGGAATGTATGAAAATTTGAGACCAACAGCTCAACGTTTTTTTTTTGTAGATCGATCAACTTGTCTCAATGCTTTTACTCTTTCTTACCTTGGGACTTTTTATGGAGATCTTCTGCGTTTTTTGCTTCGTTTGATGGGCCATCGCTTTTTATCCCCTCCTTTACGCTTATTCACGCCATTGTGCATAAATAAGCATCAGCACTTTGAAAAGAAGACGGTACTGGTGGTCACTCTAAAAAGTGTTAGAATAGTTGCGGGCAGTGCTTTTCCGATTCCTATAGCGTGGGAGAGATGAAAGAAATTATCTTTTGCGCTTATGTGCCTTAGCCCCAGCATAGGGCGGAAGGAGCCACACCTTCCCACCTAAGGTAATGCATGCCATCGCCCAGTTAACCTAATAACCTATTTTCAAAAAAATTTTCTTCCAGCGAGCTATTTTCACTCTGTAGTACAAAACACCAACCTTTTTTGGCATTGACTTCCTCTCCACTTTACATTTTATAAACTTTGCCTCTAATATTTATCTATTTACTATTAAATTAAGACTTTGCTTACCCACAAGCTGCCAATAATTTCACAAACTTTTACCCGTTTAATTCACTTAGCATAGTCATGCATTAATTGCTGTGGGGGCATTAATTCAAAGTTGTAAAAGGACTCTTTATTGATAAATCTATTTACAGCAGGGATTCTCAACCTTTATTCTCTCATTTATTCCTTGGCAAGTTTCAAAAGTAAAATTTACCCCCTAAATTTTTTTACATTTTTACTTCTACAAATGAATATTGTAGTGAATTTTTTGCCAACAAAATTTACCCCCAAGGCAGGTCAAATTTACCCCCGGTAAATTTGCTCCCGATTAAGAACCTATGATATAGGCATAAGCTACCATGTCTACCGAAAACTTTTTCGTAGTTGTAGGTCTAGTAACATGACTCTTAGGGCCTCTGGCTATGCGTAACTTCCTTTGTCGCACCGTAAACGCAGCCAGGGAAGTACTAAGTGCAAGGAGTTCAGCATCTACAGTTCACAAGAGATTTGGGTATGACTTAAGTGGATAAGAAGCCGAAACCGGTTGGATCGACCAGTGCCGATCGCCTCGGGTTGAGATTTTTGACGGGCCAGTTCGACCGGTTCAAAACTCCTTTTGCACAATCGAAAATTTGCTTTGAATCCTCTTTATTTTTTAATGTTTTTTACCGCTTTTATACAGTAGAACAAAACTTAACTGAAAGTATTGCAACAAATAGTTGCCAAATGCTGAAATGTAGACCAATTTAGTAGCGAAAATACCCACAGATCTTCAAATTTTTATTGTTATTGGCGAGTACGTGATTGAAATGCTGAATAGATTCGGCGGACGCGAGTTCTTTTCCAGAGTCACCTCTACTTTGAAGACGCTCATAAATTGTATTCAAATTCAAATTGGCGAAAAACCTTTTTAGAAACAATAGCAAAGTTTTACAACAAATTGCTTTCAGATTAAAATTTTTTTATGTGGTTGAAGTTAAGCATGCATCACAAATATTTACAGAAATAACAGCCAAGCAAGCTCCAGAACTACACAAGCTGTACTCATAACCGTAACTGTACAAAGCTAATCAATCCTTAAAAGAGTAAAATTTTTCCATTAATGTAAATTTGGTGCGGGCTGTTGTTTGAGCAAAAAACGCTTTCTTTTATGAAGAAAAGCAAATTTAAAAGCATCATCTTTAGTTTTGATGTCATCGGGACGTCACAGCCTCCCTTATGACTCTCACACTGGCGTGGTGATCAACCGTACCAAGTTTCACGTAGGTACGCCAAACAGTTTAGAAGAAATTAAAATAGACAAGAGACAGAGAGACACATAGACATACTTGCGCTTTATGCAAGGGGTTTTGTTTGTTACAGCCACTTCGGGCCAAACGCTGTGGCCTATATTGAGCGATGGACCACAATAATTGAAATTTAATATCATTTTGGAGCATAGTAGTCCTTAACCTAAGAAGATGCATAGAACTAGAACACTAGCGAACGAAAAGCTAAAACTGAAAAATTGCTCGTTCGAATTTAATTCAGGGTTGTTTACATCGCACAAAGTATGATCAAAAATATTCATCCAGGTTTACTGGTTTTGAGTGCATTGAGAACTTCTATTTTTTCTACCAAAGTGCTCCGTTTCCATTTTTCATTTTTTCCATGGTTTTTTTCCATTTCATTTGTTGTTTTCCATTTTTTTCTACCATAGTTGCTCCGTTTTCTACCAAAAATTTTTGTGATCTGTGTTGCAATCCCCATAAGTGAGAAGTTATTGCTGCGAATACACGTGATTGTAACAGACAAAAACTACCAAATCAGCACGCTATTTGAACAAATAACAATTTTTCGCAAACAAAATGCAAACGTCAAAAGCAAACACTGTTCCACTGGTACTCACAATAAGCAGAGGTTTAGCCTTATTTAGGGTAGATATATGCTTTGTAAATCGGTTTTCGTTTTCTTTCCATGAAAGCTGCCTACAATAATCGGAAGGCGAAAATAAGCGAAGCCCCTGCATTATAAAATTTCAACAATCTTTTAAGATCAGTAATTGGCAAAAGCTCAAAAAAAGATAGCTTTTGATGTAATTCAAAATTTTTGACCTGGTGTAAATGATGACGATGCATCACAATCTTTATATTAACTCTACGCTCAAACGTTCATTTATTCATGGAGATGGGCTCATGAACGAGTTCAAACGTGATACTTTTTTATTTTTTAATTCAGTCGAAATTTAAGTATTCCTTCAGTTTTTTCACCTATTTTTTTGACTTTTTTTTCGGTTCTTTTCACTTTACGCATAAAACAATGATGTAACACAGCTTCTTCAAATGCCAACCCATTAATATCTGACAGTCGTCAAATAATTTGGCCAATTGCGTAGGCTACATGAGAGAGAGGAAGGGATAAAAACGATGCCCCCAAACGTTATGAAATTACCAAAAAATGTGAAAGAAAACACTTTCGAATGGTTGATGTGAATCAAAGGTCTAAGCGTTTGTTTGGACTCCAAAACGGCAAAATTCTCGCTTTTAACAAGTTGATCTCACAATAAAGTTTTGCAGAGAAAAATATCGATTTTAACAAGCAGTCTGCAGAAAAATTTTTCAATGTTTCTCACAAATTTGTAGTGATGCTCACACTTTGTACTAATATTGAGCTTATTAAACGCTTGGCCCCTATAACGTATAGTTAGTTTCTGCATACGCCAATGTTTTCCAATACAAGATTTGCCGTTAGTCCTTAATTCATTATTCGCTTGAGTTAAACTTTTTAGGAAAAATATATCTACTTAAGCTTTTTAAAATGCTTTTAGGTTCAAAGGGACACGTTTCAATGACAATATTTTAAAAATCTTGCTTTAATTTTTTCATTAACTTCCTTTCTCTTGCCGTTTACCTTTTTGCTTTGCTTGTTACGTATGCTCTCATTATAGTAATTTTGATAAACCAAACAAAAATCCATAATAGTATTTTATTAAACATAATCAAATTAACATAAGAAACACTAACACAAACAGAATACACCGAAGCTTTTCATCCCCTCTTGGGGACTTGATTAGGGCTAAATAAATATATCTGTAAATCCAAGATTAAATTAAATATTCTGATACTGGACACTATTGACAAAATTTGTAACGTTTTAGCACTGTACCTCTCTATAAAACACGTGCAGAAGCGACTTCACTCCTTGTCAATAACCGAATTTTGTATTTAAGGATGGCTTAGACGTTTGACCAGCAGCGCTTCTATTAGCTCAGTTTCAGTGTTAAAACGCCGCTTTTTAATAATGTAAAGTCTCAGTGGCGACATAACTGAAAAATAATTCATTCGGAATATCATCTATCACAAAGTCTATTGGAACTTTGATAAAGAGGCTGGTAACATCGAAACTTACTAGTTTAATATCATTTCTAGGCTTAATTTTTTAATCTTGTCAATAAAACTCGAAGCTGAAAGTAAAAATAACTGTGAGGGACATAAAATTTAATTAAAGAATCAAGCCATTTGGCAAAAATATGTTTTGGCGTTAACCATGGAAGTGATTGGTATAAGGGAACATCCGATTTTATGGATTTTGGCTTTATTGTGATGACGGCCAGGCACACTGCCTGATCTTTACACTTTCAAATTATAGTTGGCTTAGGTATACTTCAGTCAACAATGACTAGCTCAATCAAAAGGTCATAGCTAGATCCACTGTGCTCAAATCAGCAATCAATAATGTAGTATCTGCATTGTTAGTGACCTAGTTAACATATTTATTCACTTCAGGGCTTAATAAAGCTTTGCTAAGGTATGATTCACTCGCAACTGGTATAAGGTATCAGTGAGAGATTCCACAACACTTGCAAGCGCTGCATTAACTGCGCGAACTCGCGACGCTCTTATCTTGTTAACCGATCGGCGTCACCGACAAGGTCACAATGTCAGAGTTAAAAATAGCAGTTTTGGCAGCTACTCCAGCTTCAACCAAGAAATAGTTGGGTGTACAAAAAGGAAATGTGCTTCAAAGTGATTATCTTGGTAGAAAACGTCAACTAATTTCCATTCCAAAGCCAAGTGTAACTAATCAGGATTTGGGTCAAAAACGTTTGGGAGCTTTGCCTCAGACTACGCTTTTTCTCTGCCGTGGTTCCAGTTTCCAACCTTTATTTTAAGTATGTTCTCTCACAAACATTCTACTATTACAAGACTTGGTAACCGTTTCTTTTAGTAAGTGTAGGGATATCTGACTGATAAAATTTCATACCCTTTAGATCAAATTTTGTATGCGCTTTTCAATGTCATTCCTGCTACTTGCACCTTTCGTGCAGCATTAGCTTTGTATTTTCTTTTTTGCACTGAAGGCCGTCATAGCCTGCTGTAATAACTAGCTTTGAATTCTTCAAGTAGATTCCTAACATTCTTTGCAAAAACATATTTGCGTTTCTGACCAGTGGCATCGCTTAAAAATAGGTGGAGAACTCAGGGTTTCTCTAGTGTAGAAGGTGACTTTTGTTCAAGATCACATTTTTTTACTATCTAGAAAAAGATTTTAGAAAAATTTAGCTAAATTCAAAATTAAGATTTTTCTTTGTGAGAACACTTGTGAATTTTTTGAAAAAAAATTTTAATGGGTGGCACCTTTTGAATCCGTTCCGGATATCACGATATCTGGTCACACCCTTGCTGCTGATTATCCGGCTTTCGTAGACTAACAATATTTAAGCCTTCAGTTAGCATTGGCTCTCCAACCTATTTTTTAACTGTAGGTCGCCTTAATCCAGAGTTTCGTAAATTTTTTTTGATCTACGTGCCATTTTATAAAATCTCGATTCGTTTGGGAGATCAAGTTAATGAAAGCAATTGTTTTGCGTATTCCGTTTTGCTTTTGTGATTTCTTTGCACATTCTTTGTTGAAATTGTCTCAACTTGAAGACCTTTTTTGTCGAAAATCTTTTAAGTTCCATAATTAGAGACTTGCTCGCGTACCCCAGTTTGAAAATCCCTTTGGCATAACTTATCATAAAACTACATTGCATGCTTGATACTGCCTTCTGTCAACTATAGCAAGCAGTTGCACTACATGTCTGTGTTGGAGCGGTGAATGTGATCTGGAACTAGTGCAGAATTTTCCAGTTACGGTGAACCAAGATTATCCCGCCTTACCTAAAACGCCCACAAGCCATTGCAAAAATACGTCAAATTCGATTACCATTTTGACAGCAGCTGAAAGCTGCCATTTTACTGAGAAGTAGCACTATTCCAAGAGCTATGATTGACATACGAAGACAAGCCTGCTTTTGGCTGCTTGTAATAATAACCTTTCAATCATATGCTTTGCTGACTAGCGCCTTTTACAACCTGTTGTCTTTAAAGAAATGGTTTTTGATAGTTCTGTAGATAGCCATTCTTGCTATCAATGAGCACGCAGAAATGTTCTGTCTCTTCACACGAAGACCATGGGATGAAATGTTCCCCTAGCCTAAATTTCCCTAGAAATATTCCCCTAGCTTAATTTCAATTAGGTTGACGGCATGAACCTGAATAGCCGTTCGTGCCGCACCTCCATCCCGAGGAAGAGGAGGGGTAATAACAACAACAACAACAACACCATAGGAAGAATTATCACAGATATCGGTAACAGATCTGGTAAAAACATTGATAAAAAAACTGTCCGAAACATTGATTAAACATCTGACAGAAGAGGTAGCGTCTTTTGTTGAATCCATGGTGTGTGGACCAGTGTGTGACATAGGAGGTAAAATTTAAATGTTTGTCATTTAGAAAGGTACCTAGTAGCTACTTTTCCCTCGGACCAATCACTGGAAAATCATTTGCTGCTTGCACTGGCATGAATTTGAAAAACATTTGGAGACGGAGTCAATTTTTTACAGAAATTTTGTGGCTTTAAAAGAAAAGGTTTGACCAAATTTAGAATATTTTAATCCATAATCTTTTCACCTGCTGCGGTAAATCTGTATTCCAAGTTGCATGAAATGGCTTTGAATGCAACTTGTAGTTGACTTTATACAAACTGACAAAGTCATCTCCTTCCTTGACGATAGCAAAATAATGGAAGAATAATTAAATTTTAATTTTAAAAAACAAATCGAAAACTTCTATTACCGTACACAAAACGAATGAAGACCAGAAAGCATCTGCTATTTTCTTGAAAATAGCTTAATTACAAGATTACGTGGGCCACCAAAAATTCACAAGCATGGTGTCTTTTGCAATGAAACTTCACGCCAGCCAACTTAACCATGTGTCAAGTAATTTTCCTCCAACCAACCAACCAACCAACTCAACCATGTCAACTCAACCACTTAAAAAATTCACGCCAACCAATATTTCAAAATTATGAGTCATTAGCACCAAGCCATACTCTACCTTGTTTAACAATGTGTAGACTGAAGAGACGAAAATCAAACTTCACTTCTTCCCTTGATCTATAGAACTGTAACCTTATGGATTTGTTCCTTTCAAAACTTAGTTTAATTTTCTCGGTTATTACGATTTCAATGATTTCTTCAAAAGGCTGATAAAATTATTTTTATGAGTTCCGGCTATTTTTAGATCTAGGAGTGTAATTTTATTTTTCATTATATCAAGCAGCAATAAAAGTTTTTTTCAGTTAAAATTGATCTCACATACCACTTCGAAAAAGGAATACGGGCAATAATCTAACAAGAATTGTTTAGAGTCATTATCGATAGAAGTTGATACAAAAATTATAAGCTATCAGAAAACTTCAAAGGTTAGTCCGCTATCAGAGCAATACACCGTTACACTTTTTTATAATTGGACATCCTTTAAGTCTTTTACTGGACAATTTTGTGGGGTCACAGCCTACATTTTCTTTGCTTCACAACGTTACCTGCATTATCGATATAATTTTTTTTATTTAATTTTGGCATTGCGACATGAATAAAATCTATTAATTTACCACTTGATGTGTTGTTTAGAGCGAATCACTTCGTTTGTCGCAATTAAATGATATCATCTTAAATTAAAGCATATAAGGATTTATTCGAACGCTTAGTTCGTCAGCAGATGTTGTAAAAGACTGACCATAAGTTGTTGTTTTGTCAGATCAGTCACCGAAGCTGCATCAGCTGAAATTTATAGCAAATGTAACGCTTGAGAAAATCAAACGTTATATCAAACTCAAAAAACAGACGTTTTGAACAACTTACTTCCAAAAAACACAATATGCAGTTACAACACAATACATATTTGTAACATACTTAAGAAAATTTGAATCGAATCGTTTTTCCTAGTTTTTCTCATTTTCCAGTGTCTCTACACTTTCTTTATATCTATCACGGAATATGGATCTAAATCATCTGAGGCCACGTTCTTACGTGACCTCATAGGATTGGCCTTAGATAAAGATAACTTTCTAATGCACAAGTCAACGCAGACTTGACCATCATGGGTTTATCCCAAACCACTACATCCCCGGCTGCATCCGTTCTTTGTCTTGATTCAGTTCATTAAAGTAAAGACATTTTACAGTCAACCCTAGTGGCCTGTAAAGATCAACACGTTTGAGGCCTATCAACAATGGTTAAAACTTTTTGTCTTCAACCAGACCTGCACAAATTAAAGCTGTAAAAGGGTCACATTTAGCAAATAGTTTTCCGCGGAGCGCATGTCGACACTTCTACTGATGCATTTGGGTTTTTATATCTAAAGAGGCACAAATTCTTGGCACATTTTGGAAATCGTGTTCACACCTTCAAGCACTAGACAATTATTTACCCATTTTAATCTTTTTAAAGGAGGATCACTAATTACAAAAGCTTAGTTGCGCAATTTTTATTCCAAATTGAGGTTCATGACCTACGTTTGGGGGAAATCAAATTTTGAAATATTAATGTAGCGTCTTTTTTAAGCACTCGCGATCCTTACAAAAACTCTGTATGGGCAGCAACCGGCTCGCGGGCCGCATTTTGTGCAAGCCTGTCTCTGACAGAAGTTAGCTACACCGGAGCACAAATAATTTTTGAAACAGTAGCTGGTGACAGAGTTCATTCAAATAGGTCGTGAAGATCTTTTTTTAGAAATCAATTCTTTCACAGTCATATTTACGCCAAGTTTTTCAAAATTTCCGCTTGAGGTCTTTTTGGGGGAAATAGGTTTTTCGAAGATGCAGTTGATAGGCTTGACATCCAGGGCCACGGAATTTTACGTTGTGGTCCATATTTGGGATTCTTTCCGCGGGCCACAAAGTTTCACGCGAAGACCGCATTTGGCCAGCGAGCTGTAGGTTCCACACCCCTGATTTGAAGTAGTGTTTCTGTAAATCTTATCTTATCTTTTGCCAAAAAGTTAAAGTCATTGCATGCATTTTTATTATTTTCAAAAAAAGGGTGTTCGCTTAACGGAGTTTGTTTTGTAGCACATGTTTGATCCTCACACCAGGAAAAAAAAACAGCTATCGGTAGAATTTATTAAAGCTATCTCGCCTAAACCTTGCTTCTAACTGATAATGTGCTCGGCATATATGAAACGTAGTATAAAGTATTCTCGTCAATATCTCAATGTTTTATATAAGCAACACTTTTGACCACTCATTGCCTATTATCTGGTGTTTTTTAAGGTCTCAGCATACTGTTCCAAAAAATGCCTAAAAGATATCTACAATAATTTTGCTATCCCATTCCGTTTACCAAGCGTGGCTGCAGTTTCTGTGCTTATGAACATGATCCTATTTTAAAGATTGAGAATAACAAGTATTTTGTTGGTGGTACAGAAATTTGATTTAGGTATGAAAACAGCTGATTTGCGATAACGTTTTCGCGACGCTCGTATCAGTGGCGGTATCCTATTAAATATGAAGTGCTATGAGCGAGCAAGTATTATCTCAATACTTCAGATGATAGGAAATCAAGGCAAGCCAATAATAGCGCTTGCATAATCATCTGCGCCGAAGAAAAGAGATTTTGCAATTGCAAAATGCGATGTTGGAAAAAAGCCAAACAAGGCTGGAAGCCAAACCAGAACGACGTCACATAGTCAATAAATTTTGCTCAAACGTGACGTGCTGTGGTAGCTTTTATGCGATCAGCAAAAGCTTTAAACAAATAACCCAACTGATTTTGTTGATTATTTCTTGTTTTATTGGTTGAGAAAAACAACAAAAAGCATGGACGAGGACATGGAGGAAAACAACGCAAAAACATGGACGAGACCTTTTTTTGAAAGTAGGTCTATCGCTAAGGAAATTAATCTACATTCACCACTGATGCAAACCATGTTGGTTTACGGTGGTGAGTCGTGTCCATGCTTTTTTTGATAGCTCAAATGGACTATGGTTTTGTACGCGCTCTCTGACCAGAAACGTTATTTACCAGCTTTTTGATCTTAAAATTGAAGCTTTCTTTTGGATGGTGTTAACTTGTCTGCAGTATTAATTTGTCTGCATATAATAGTTAAGACAAATTATGACTATATTTTTGTTCTTTGGTTGCGGAAAACACTTTTAACAATTGCAGTACGAGGTAAAGCACTTTGTGTTTAGACCTGCTTTGGAGTTACAGGAACACGCAGTGCAGCCAAGCAAAGAAAACTAATGCAAAGAACTTTTACCAAAGCCACAACAACCTGGTCTGCAAAGAAAATTAATGCAAAAAGTATTAAACAAACTTACAACAACCTGGCCTGCACATCGTAAAGTTTGAAAGCATCATCACTTAGGTTGCCGCGTTTTTCAAAGGTTCTTGTCAAGTTGAAGAAAATAACTGATTTTTATGTCTACGAGGTTTCTCGTCTTGGGTTGCCAGTCTCCGTTCGTGCTTGACCGAGCAGAGTAGCCTAAAATCATGCGCTAAATCCAGACCTGTTCATTAAGAGAGCCAGAAGCACATTTTGTGAAGGCCTAAAATATATTATTTGGTTTTGGTAAAACTTAGTTTTGTTAGATGGTCTTCTTTTGGAGATCGGCCATTTTGCAGTCGTTACATCTAAAATCACCTTTTTCTTTGCTCGCAGAACTAATAAAATCATGATTTTTCTTTAAAAAATCAAATTAATATATTTGAATCTAATTTTTATATCTTAATAAAAAATTTTTTATTTGCATGATATGGTTTACTATGGATGTAATTTGATGTATGAGGGCTACCCAAACATGAGATCATTTTTAATTTTTTTAACAAATCAATATATATTTTTAGACTCGTAGTTATTGCGTATGGGCTTCTTTGACTTGATGTTTCCCACTCTCATTTTTATTTCTGATCAGGCTAAGAAAATATTTCTCCCTTTTTCTTGCCTAAACATAAAACAAAACGCGTGAACATGAAGAAGCTAGTTTGCTAAACACTTCTGGATATTTCATGAGTCTTGTTTTTGCCTAACAAATGCCTAAAATGTTTATTTTATAAATATTTTGTTACGAGTCAACATCAGTACCTTCTTGTTGCAAAGTAAACTTAAAGATAGAGGCAGCCGAAAAAAAGACTAAAAAAAGTAAGGACAGTAAACTTTATTCTCACTACCCTAATCTTAATCTCTCACTTCTTCCTTATTTATATTTTCGTTCACTTGTATCGACACAATAATTATATTTGAGCAGGATATGCGCCAAACGTACTTAGTTAATTGGCCTAAATGTCAGAATGCTTTAAACTTTTGCCGAGTGAGTGTTCATTGTCGTGGAAATGGCAGAGCTTAGTATTACATCATATATCGATGGAGAAAAATACAAAAATATTAATAAATGAAAATAATAACATCAAAAGGAATTAAAATGAGCTGTTGGCTCCTGCGTCTCATCGGAAACGATGCAGCAATAAAATTAGCACCGACCCGAGGATACGCAATGTGCGGTCGGTGAAGCATTGCCTGGGATGAAACGTGCCCGGATCAAAACTCATCGCTTTCAATGGGCATGCTGATCATCCGGCCTAAAAGCACTGCATATATCGACGTTACCGACTATTTTTGGAATTGCTGTATCAATAAGGAGACTCAATGTGTAAGCTAAGGTTTCATGTATTAACAATCATCAGGCACTTAATTTATGTCTTATTTAAATAGAGTCTTATTCAAATGATATAATAATTGATACCGGTAGGCCTAATTAGGCAGTTTCACTGAAAAACTTTTTTGCTTTTTTTCTTCTGGCTTCAATTCTTTTACAAGGAGCAGCGTTCCGTCATAATCTTTACTGATATCCCAATGCTTGCCATTATATAGTGAGAACAGCGGCAGGTGGCAAAGTTATCCACTATCATTTTGATAGCGAACATAAATAGTTAAGCCCATCACTGATGTTTGTAATAGATAGGCTTTTTGTATTGGTACAAAACACTTATCTTCATTTAAAAGTGAGGCAGTCAGGATTAGGGGAAAAGATAAGTGCAATAATATCCCAAGTTTAAGAAAAGATCAAAATAAAATAGTCATAGCATCAAATTGTAAAATTGGATTTAGAGGGTACGTTTTTGCTTGAAAATAGCTTAGTAGGCGCCTATTGCAATGTTATATGGCTTTGGTGAAAGCCATAGCCGCTTTTTACGCTTTGGCCAAATTAAAGCAAACAGCGCAGCCAAAGAGCTTTGTATCACAAATGTAATTGCGAAAGGGGACCCACCAAATCATAAAATAGGCCTACCACTAAATAGCTTATTGTCAACATGACTTTGGACGCAGTCATATAATGTGTGACATCATTCTTACTTTGTGAGTTTAACCAGTCTTGCTTGATAGATCAAGGTGATAACCATTACGTGTGCAGGAACAGTGGGCCATATTTTCTACAACTTTTCGTTGCTGCTCTCACAAATGTTTGAACGGTGAAGTCGGTACAACTGCCTTAATTGATACGTTTTAACTCGGCACGGGTGATGGCATAACCTGTCGGATTAAACCGCACCACGCTTGGAGAAACATTTTTCTATTTTATTTTGTTGTATTTTTTTAAAACTGCAGGAATCAAATCTAAAAAATTTGGGAAAAGCAAGGACTTATTTAACTCTTCTGAGTACTCCTAATCAAAGAAAAAAGAACATGAAACATAAAGCGTAACCGGCAGGGACTTGAGAAAGTTTGAGGGGAAATTGAAAGAAAGCAACGTCATTGTTTAAAATCGCAACACATAGAAGGCATCATTTGTATTTTGCTTAAAAGATAGCCTCATAGAGCTACCGGAAATAAAACTAATTGGGGGAAAGAAAACAGCCTTTTAACTCTTCTGGGCACGCCAATGAGGGAGAAAAAAACACGCAACATAATGGGTAGCCAGCAAGGACTTGAAAAAGTTTGAGAGCAACGTCCGAGAAAGACAACAACGTTACTGCGTGAAATAGCACCTCACGAAAGAGATTTTTGCTATTTTGTTTCAAAATTCCTTAACATCAAAAATAAGTTTCCTACTTCCAAACTGAGGGAAACGCAAGCCCCCTTGGCTTCACGTAAACAACGAACAGAGCACTTAAACCTAAGGCCAGTAATGGGCACTAACGACGCTAAAAATGGCGGCCGTTATTAGCGTTTGCGTTAGTGCCGCTATAGTCGTTGTGAACTAGCGACAATATTAGCGGGCGTTACTTTTTGTTGACAATTACGCTAACGGAAGCTGCGCTAATTTTTTCAAAAGTAGTTGCCGCTGTTGCTATACCAACCCCTTGATAAAATATCGTCTCAAAGTGCAAAACGTTCAAAATGCTGCCACAGAGCAGCTTCCGAAGACGAATTATTATAACGAGCAGTTATTTATGAAATACAACACCGCCATGCTTTCCAGTGCAACAGTGAAACGCCTGTTTTTGTTAGGGAAAGATGTGCTGAAGCAAAAGCGATCTGGACTCAGCGATCAATGGTGAATATATAAGGTGTGGCAAGTGAAGCAATAGTTTCAAGTCTCCCCTTTTTGAAGAGCCCTCTTTATGGCTTTACACATTGTCATAAAACTTTACGAGTCTTTGAAAAAGAATATATCTAAAGTGGTGACAATTTTTTTCGCAAAAAACAACATCAAGGTCTTGGAATAACCGCGTGACAGTCCGACCTCATTTTAATAGAGAAATGTGCACGGAAATTAAGGATAAAATTGCCCAACCATCAAATGCTAAAGATCTGATAAGAGTAATAAAAGAAATGTGGATGAAGGAGTGGTTAAAAGAGTACTGCAAGAGTCAATCCACAGTATGCCAAGGCGTCTGACGAAGGTGATTAAAAGCGGCGGAGGACAAACAATGTACTGAATTGTGATAAAACATCAACAAATGTTAATGGAAACTACTTCAAATGACCTCAAGAAACATGGATTCCATGTGAAAACCTGATTTCTTACGAAGTTTCATTCATTCACGCGTATGAACTCATGCTCGGTTTGCATGTCTTTCGTCAGACTGAGCCACCACGACTGGTAGACAGCATGGCCCAACCATCTGTCTGCCACATAAAGACGGAGGCATCCCGTTAAGTGCCTTGCCCAAGGACATAACAAGCAAGCTTGCCGGCTTGTTCTCCACACTATCCCTTATGTGCTGAGCGCCAAGCAGGGAAGCTGAGAATACCATTTTTTAAAGTCTTTTGGTGTGACTCGACTTAGGGAAATGAACCCCAGGACTACCGACTGCGAAGCGGACGCTCTAACCGCTCCACCATTGCGCCGGTTCTTACGAAGTAAAACTATTTCATGCAGCATAGGTATGCTATTTTTTTTGAATGAGAGAGAAAATTGAGGGTGGTCTTTGACTTTTGGAAGGCACTGCATTGGCAAAGCTTTTGGTCAGTGGCTACATCCATGAAAAATATTCAGAAAAAAATTACAAAAGTGAGAAATGTTATTATGGTAGAGAGAATGTAATCGCTTCTCTGACTGAAGAAAATCATAGAGGAGACTTGTCCGAGAACAGCTTTTTTTCTGAAAAACAGTCATAAACCAAAACCTTTGCGAATACAGTAGTTTGCAGTTAATTTTTTATAATAATTATGAAATTAAGCAGTAGATAGCTGTGATATTAATTATATTAGTTTTTTAGTTAAAAGATGTGAATCTAAAAAAAATGACTGTAATTTGTTTTCATTCTGTTTTTGTACAATGTAAATAGAGGCCTAAGTCAGAGGTTTTCAAACTGGAGTGCGAGTACTTCAAATGGTGTGCAAGAGAAATATTTTAGGGGTACACCATACATCTAGGTTTAGCAAAAGAGTACATATCACAAACAAAGTTTAGGAATCCCTGGCCTGTGTAGTCGTGCAAGATTTTATTTTTGCAAGTTTTCAGGAGCAGCCTTTCTTTACTGGAGAAAAGATGATAAATGGTTAGTTTTCAATTTTCTGTTTGGAAGTGATACTTCACAAACGTTTACAATACAGTATAATAGCTCTCTGTGACGTAATGACCGCTAATTATGCATCATGGTCAATATCTATCTCGGTAATGATAACTCTTCGTCATGAGGCAATGACCACGATGGATACGTTGCGAATTCAAAACTACGTTTGTTCTTGATAGAAGTGTTCTTAAGAAAGACATTTAAAGGTAGTTTTCCCTTTTAGTGCTTTTTGGTAGAAATTCACTGTTTCGATGACCTATGTTCTTCACTACGATTATTTAAGAAAATCACAGGTAATTCAACACTGACAATTAGTGTTCGAAAGATTCTAGTTGAACCAAGTCGCTGGAAAAACAATAACTCGACTTAAATGGAGATGTTTTCACGAAATGAGTAAGGACTCCACTTCTAATATTGTTAAAAAAACCGATGCTTCAAAAAATTTGGCTTTTGCACATCAAAATTTGAAGTATGATTAGCTTTATAATTTACTGTGTTAGTTTCCATAACCAAACGTAACATTTTACCCGTAAAATTGTATTTAGTAATAAAAATACGTTGTGTATGGTTTGAACTAAAAACAAAAAACAATGAAAATATTATACAGATCTCATTTTAATAACACAGTGATTCTGAAATAAATACATCTTTGATAATTCGTAAACTATTGTTACGGCTTTAACTTAAAACAGCCAGGCGTCTTGAAGGGCTTGCTTTTACCATATTCGTTGACTTGCGTGAAACAAGTAAGCAACGGTTGCTTCTTTAAATTTCACAAACGCATAGAGCAATTTATTTGCAAGCATCTTCTTCTTCCCGCAGCATATTCGTAAATACGTATGTGCTTACAGCTTGTAGAATGTTTGTACTCGTTTTTAGGGCAATACATATCAACAGCTCTGGGCCTCCCTATTACGCATTCGGAAAATTAAAACGACGCCCCAGAGAGTCGTGACGCTCACTTTGGTAACTACAGGTTTAAAGCATAACTATTTTTAAGATTTGTTTCTAGCTGCTTGCTTGAAATCTTAAGTCAAAGTCAGGCATACGCTTATGTAATAAGTTCGAGATTGTATAAAAAATAACTTCAAGAGAAGGAATGCCTGTACTATTTACCACAACTCTTATGATTACTATTAATTGACAAGGGTTGAATTTCTAACGTTGATAACCAAAAACAAGCGTTTTCGACCCGTAAGAAAGTTCAAAAAGTATCGATTTCAACAAGTAATTTCCAAAAACTGTTGAAAAAAAAGAGCTGCGCTACAAAAATGAACGTAAAAATTCCATAAAAACAATTAATATTAGATAAGGTTTTCAACTGGACAAACAGAACAATACCTTGCAAAACGACAAACAAATACTTCAATGCATGGTGTTGTCGAGACGTCGCATTGAAAAACAGTGAAAACCACTGCTTTAAACTTTTGTTGAATCAAACAGAGAAAACGTATCAGTGATTCATAGTAGGACAAACAAAGTATTATGATTTTAGAGAAAACGGGGGCCAGTGCATTGAGTTGAACTCACAAAAATTTAGAAAATCTTATTTTATTGAGAAAAATCTTCTTTTTACTGGCATTTGAACTTTTTTCCACTGGCTTGAAAACTCTTCTACAAGAATTAAAGTTTGAAACTAGGTTTCTAAGTGCTACTGTGTAGTAAATCAGGGGTTCTCTAAGGATGAGCTGCATCCAAAAAGTGAATCATAATCATCGGGTCGCGAAAAAATTTGATGGGCATCTTTTTCAAAGACTTAGAGTGCGAAGATGGCATTTTGTGTTGAATGAAACGTGAGCTTTATTTTTTAGATATCCAACTGCAAACGAGACATTTTGTGTTCAATAAGGCGTAAAGATCTTTTTTTCGGAGATCAACACAACAACAAAGATTATTTCCTAAAGTTTTGGAAAATTGTTTTTCGTAAAACTATGCTTGGTGATGCTTGGGTTTATTTATTTACGCGTATGAGCTAATGCTCTGTTTGCATGTCTTTCGTCAGACTGAGCCACCACGACGGGTAGACTGCTTGGCCCCACCATCTGTCTGCCACATAAAGACGGAAGCATCCCGTTAAGTGCCTTGCCCAAGGACACAACAAGCAAGCTTGCCGGCTCGTTCTCCACACTATCCCTTATGTGCTGAGCGCCAAGCAGGGAAGCTGTAAATACCATTTTTTAAAGTCTTTTGGTATGACTCGACAAGGGAAATGAACCCCAGGACTACCGACTGCGAAGCGGACGCTCTAACCGCTACACCATCGCGCCGATGCTTGGGTCACGAGACCTAAAGATTATGCTTTTGGGTCGCAACAAAAAGTATTTGAGAACCCCTAAAGTAGATTGCTACCAAGCCAGAAATCAAGTTTAACAAGAATGTGTTTCAGGATTTTCTTTTCTATTAAACAATGAAGTTAGAATTTCTCTGTAAGTCACAAAAGTCAAAATAAGAAAAAGCAAATGTAAAAAAACTGTTATGTCAAATACCATGTAGGAGTACCTCAGGCTACATTTTAAGTTGCCAGTAAAAACCAAAAGCAATTGAGCGGCAACATCCATAATCGTGGTAATAAATGCAATGATTACAGTTTTTCGCATAATTAATTTTACCTCATGAGAAAACGGGTTTACAGAAAAAGAATGTTGATGATTTATTTTATGGAAATTTCCAAAATCTGAGCCAACATTTCTAGAAATAGCTGGAATGTTTGATGATTGCGAAACGGAAACTGAAGTATCTTTGCGTTTTGGGAAAACCTTTGTCAAATCAAAACACTTGGTACTTTTTCTTCTCAACGGATGAATAAACAGATACAACAGCATTAGTTGAGCGGTAATCAACACAATTGATGCATAAACCCCATAATTGTTGGAACCATCTTCGAGTTGATAAACGCAACCTTGGTTACTTGCTTTGAAGTTGTCAGGCAGACATGCATATAGAGAATAGCCTAACGCACAAGTTGAAATAATTACAATGCTTAAAACACTTAAAACTTTAACGAACTTTGTAGTATGAAATGACATCATAGCATTTCTATAAAAGGCGCGTTGTCGAAACCACAAAAACAGTATTTCAGAATAAAGCACTAACGAGTGTGCAAAAAAATCAGTGTCTAAAACTGCTTCACATAGCTGATCTTCTCCCTTTTCAAATCCAATGTTCATGTGAACAATGTTAACAGCAAAACGGAACAAGCATGACACGGAACAAACCAGGACCAAACTGTAAATTATTCCTGCGTTTAGTTTTTCGACATCATTGGTTTGAAACGAAGACCATTTTCTAGTCTTGGTTCCATAATGCACCAATGATATGGTAACATATAATGTAGCAACCATCAATGAAGCGGTAACTGTCATAGGAATAATCCAATCAGGTCTCGAAGTATAATCCGGAATCACTTCAGTTTCATTTAAAGAAAAGCTTGATGTGCAATTTTCAAACATTTTTACAAAACTATTCTAGTTACATGTTGTCGTATATCTGAAAAAGGATAAATGGATCACGAATAAAGACCTCGAAAAATCCTCAGATTCTTTCCATGTCGAATTCCCATAGGTATCAAAACCACAGTAATTGACCACACATTCTCCCAAAATAGGATTATTATGCCACGGGGCCCAAGAAAGATTCAAATTTAGCTCTAAGTATTTGCTTTTAAAATGTTCTGCTAAACAGACAGCACAAAAAACGAGTTTCTGTTCCGACAAAACACAACTGCAAATGGGCTTGCATGGTTGAAACTTAAGTTGCAAGCACAGGTGTGTGAGAATATTTCAAGATGAGAAGCCAATTGTATTTTTTGTTTCTCAAAACCTTCTAGGCTAAGCTGATCCGTCCTTGTACGATCTTCGCACAATATCTCGTGTAAGACAACACATGCTACCCACAAACAAAAATATTTACATCCCATTTATTTTTCCACTTATTTTTAACTTTGGTACTTCAAACATTCGGTTATTCAAAATTTACCAAGTCTTTGCAAACCATGACCATTCATTCACATAAAAAATATTTAACCAAAATGATCCATAACAGATAAAATTAGTTTAATATTTTCAAAACCAAGATTACCAATATTTTCAGAAAATTTCTTCTCAACGTGATCCTGACCACATTTACTTGAGAATAAGATTTTTAAAGTAATTGCTTTTACTTATTCTCTGAAATGCATAAGCTTGCACTCCTTACTTTTTCTCATATAATATATTATTCTTCATTGGACACCTTTTTCATTCTTTAGTAGAAAAAGTTTTTGTAGTGTCAAACCCTTCTCTAAAAGCAAATTTAAAAAATACTTTATCTTGATTTCTTTTTGATTTGTTCTTTTACGATTCCTGACTGCATTGTTCGAAAGAGACATTCAAGCAATATATTTATTTTTAAATCAGGGTGTGTTATCAACGTTTGCAACAATTTTTATCTGCCATTTTTAATTGTTGAAATGCGAACGAGTTTAATCTGGCTATTGAGCTTTCTTGGTACACTCTAAAAAGACAGCAAAGCTTATCCGCATCAATGATTTAAACAACATCAATTATTGCAAATTCACAAAAATAACATTTAAATTTATTGAACTACTACTCGCGTAAATTTTAATTAGACATCATGATATGCACCACTCATCTCGCTCAAAGCACAAGTGGCTTCTTACACGTATTGCAAAAAATGTAGTGATATGGTTAACGTCACAAGTGCCTAACTTTCCTTACGCTGAAATGATTGCTGACATTTTTTTTGATAGTTCTAAAGCGACAGTTTCGATTCATGACCTGCAATTTGGTTGGGACAACGATAACATGTCTACTACTGTTTACGTTATATGAAGTATCCTGTATCAGTATCGATTTTTTTAAACACAGCAATTTGTAATTTCAACTGCATTGACTTGCTGGAAAATACTCAGCAGTATATTTTAGAAAGCAAAATTCTTCCATTTTCCAGAGTTTTGTTGAAATACTTCGATATGTAAATTGTCTTTTTAAAATAGGACTTAGTACTTTCAAGATTGATGGCGCAAAATCATATTGGGAGTAGATCGTCTGCTTTTCTTTGGCATCCGTAACTTTTCATGTTATAGCACCTTGCTTTTTATCAAAGTTCTTTCAAAAAGATTTTGTTTTTCAACACGGCATCAAAATACTTTTGCCGAATAAGTTATCAGTCTAATTCAAATACCATAAAATCGAGAGTTTAGTCGCTGTGCGTTTTGGCGGCAAACCAACTTGTTCAATGCAGAAGGCGTAGGTAATGGCGGGCCATGCCTGTCAGTTTTTTTTCATCCGATTAACGTTAAAGTTGTTTTCAGACATAACGAATGCAAAACATCGATTTCCAAACAACAAATTTGAGATATGCATTGACTAAATTAGGTCCAAAATTTATTGATTTCCAAAAAAAGAAATTGCTGGCAAATGCCACTCAGAAAATGTCACCCAGGAAGGCTTTACAAAATAATATCTTTCTGCAGTGTAATTTATCAGCTTACACATAATTGGCATTTGAATTGCACGCAATCTCTGCAAAGCAGTGAAATTACATGTTTGACGACGTCATCAATAAAACTGCGAGCTCTAGGCCTAGATTAGACTAATTTCAGCACTTGATTTCATTTTTATTTTCATAACTTGCGATAATTATTAAATAAATATATTAGTTTAAACCAGTGACTTTTCACTACTTGGGTTTATGACTTCATTTCCGAGTTGATCAATAACTTATGTAGTTTTTTCAGTAACGACCTATTTACTTACTCAAGTAGTTTTATTTTTTACTACTTCTAGTTTTACTTGAGTAGATTTTTAATAGGAAGTAACGTTACTTGAGTAGTTATAATCTTTACTTAGGTAGATGCCAAAAATCTAACATTTGTGGGATTGAAATGCAGTAAGCTAACTAGCTAGCTTAAACACCTTTGAATTTAAGTTTTTGTTTTGCGCATTTGTACAAGCCGTCTATTGAAGTAGGCCATTCTAGATTAGATTAATTTCATCACTTAATTTAATTTTCATTTTCACAACTTGCAATGGTTATTCAATAAATATGTTTGGTTTAAACCAGTGACTTTTCAGTACTTCAGTTCCTGACTTCACTTCCGAGTTCCTCAGCAACGACGTTGTTCTAAAGTAAACTACTTACCTAGTTTTTTCAGTTACGACTTACTTACTTAATTAGTTTCGTTTTTTACTACTTCTACTTTTACTTTACTAGATTTAATAGGAAGTAACGAAATTTTAGTAGCTTTAACCTTTACTTAAGTAAATGCCAAAAATCTAACGTTTGTTGGATTGAAATGCAGTAAGCTAACTAGCTAGCTTAAACAGCTTTGAATTTAAGTTTTTATTTTACGCATTTGAACAAGCACTATGTTGAAGTAGGCCATTCTTAGCTCGAGCTTTGAAACTAACTAGTGGATTAACTTCTATGTAATGCAAACCAGGAAACGTGCTCTGAATTACTACCAGTAGGTCATTATTTCATACTTTTCCTTTCAAAAAGTTTTTAAGCCAGAAGCAGATTCAGATGTTTTCCAGTGTTTAATTTTTGAACAGTTGTTTAGTGGTACGAAATTTCAGAAAAGCTTTAAATAAACTTTTAGATCACGAATTCATTTCACTCTTTTAAAGCAATGGCAAAAAACTGAAACGTTTTGATGGGCTTTTATCAGAAGTCATTAAGCGTGAAGCGTGATAATTCATAGCACGCAGGGCATCGGAAACATGCGTTTCGTCAGCGTGTAAAGCCAAAACTACTAGTGAACCAACAGTAGCGCACAGACAAATTATGGCATAATACTGGTTGTTTGTTTTTGTTAATGTTGCTTCGATGGTGGCTAGATGAAAAAAACGATCTAGCTGTTGCCATTACCAATAACTAACCGTCATAGTAATCGGCGGAATAATTCTGATTTTCATGTAAATATTGGCTAATTGCCGAGTAACGATTGGGGGGGGGAACAAATTGTTTTGCATTATCATGTAGACACTCGTGCTTCTTTTTTCAAGTCATTTAACCGATTTGTGTATGTGTTGGTTGACTCTGTGCTCTACTTTAGTCTTAGGTATCGGCGGCCAACGTACCGCCAGACAGAGTGGCATACGTATTCATATGCGACATTGGTGCGGCATCCTTGTAAAATGCAAGTAGAATACATTGGGTGGAAATTCATCTTGCGAAGTTGCGTTACTTGTTGTTGCTGTGATCACCCCTCCTCTTCTTCGGGATGGAGGTACGGCACAAACGGAATTCAGGTTCATTCCGTCATCCTAATTGAAATTAGGCTAGGAAAAAGATGGCAGCCCATTTTGCACCAGTCATGAGTGACTAGTAGCCCCACCACCAACAGACGGACTGCCATTGGTGGGTACCCAAGAGTCGCCTTTTACGACATGCTGGGTTAGCAAGTTCACAATTGTAACCCGGTGAAGTACGGGCAGGCCACCTATCTGCCATATGAAGGTGAAGCGTCCCGTTAGGTGCCTTTACCAAGGACATAACAAGAAAGCTTGCCGGCTTGTTCTCCACACTATCCTTTTTTTATGCTGAGCGCCAAGCAGAAAAGGTGTGAATACCATTTTTAAAGTCTTTTGGTATGACTCGACTTAGGGAAATTAATCCCAGGCCTAACGACTACGAAACGGATGTTCTAACCACTACGCCATCGCCCGGCAAGTTGCGTTACTTTGTGCCAATTATTTGCTGTACTTTTGATTAGCTTCTGGAGATTAAGAGAAAAAAGTTTTAGATAGATTCGGCATTTTTAAAATCTTTTTTCCATTGGTCACTATATTTGGCGATGGTCTTGTCATGCTTACCTGAATACCACTGTTTGGGCAGCAATTATGGTGAAGAATAATGTTGATGTTGTTCAGCTCTTGTGCCAGTCTGGGTTTGGAGGTTATCAGAGCCCGGCGCATTAGGTTTCCAATGAGATTCAATTTCCGTTCAGGGGCCAAAATAATCCCAACGTGTATATTGTCAGGTAAAACTCGGTTTTTGATTTAAGGAAGGGAAAAATTTTGAGGCAGCTTTCTCTACCGGAATGTCTAGAACGAGAAGTTTGCCATCAACTTCTTTTTCGAAAGAAAAGATCAAGCAAGGATGTAAAAAGTTAATTGATTGCCGAAACTGTCACAGTGGGGTCCCTCGTTGAAGATAGCAAAAGTTTTATCAAGGCAGCAAAAATACAGGACGGATTTGCTGGTTCGTCGAAACAATTCCTTCTTGTATTATCCAACAAATATATTGGCAAGAGCTAAGCCATGTAGGGACCCCAAGGTGACACCACCAATCTGTTTGTGAGTTGTGTTGATGAAATTGAATTCAAACCAAGTTGTAGCTGCCGTTAGAATCTCAGTGAAAAGTGCTTTAGAAATACTTGGGTAAATTGATCAGCTGTTGCACAAAGCATTAGCAAAAATCTGATCGGTTGTTTTCAGTGATATATTCGTAAAGAAGCTTTAAATATTGAAGGAAGAAAGGAAAATGGCTTCTGGATCCAAGTTGAGATATTGCATATTTTCAGCAAAAAAGAAAGAATCTTTATTGTTGAAGAAACCATTGACGACTGGCTGAAAGAGGCTGCAAGGCATTTTTTCAATTCATGATGGACTGATCCCGTTTATTTTAGCAATAACTTTGAATGAGAGCCAGATAAAAAACATTTTAGTTGTAGCTTTTTCAATTTTTTGCAGTTTGTTTCATCTTTTTAAGCATACATTAGTTTTCTCACATACCACCAACTGCTCTCGTCAAGAGAATAGCTACAGAAGCAAAGGAGGCAATTACCCTCTCAAAAACTTTATGAAGTTTTGTTTGGACTGTATTCTCCAATGCCTTTCAAAGACGTTTATAGAGTAAAGTGTTTATCGTGTAAACTCAACCTCAGCCGTTTATAGAGTAAAGTGTTTATCGTGTAAACTCAACCTCAGCATATATCTTTCGAATTTACTTAATATCATTCTTACCATAATTCTGTGAGATCCCCAAAATAATTAAAAATGACTCAGACCAAAAATGTAATAACCAAATAATTTTTTATCTTGGAACACCAAGATAAAAAAATCTTTACCTCAATGTCCGCAAAAATTTTTAGCTGACCACATTATTTGGCTTTCGCTTGTTCTACACTAAATTTTAAATATTATAGAATCTAAGTTTTTCTTTTTAGAACAATGGTTCTTAGTTTGTTCCTACTATTTATCAATTTTTACCATCTTGAAAACTTTTCCTTTTTTGCGCAACACCGATTGCACAATCACGAAAGAGGGGACAAAACCTCCAATTTGGCCATATTCTTATAGCCATACACCCAACAACTTTTCCTAAAACACCATGCAAACATCTACGTATAGAAACCTTTTATAAAATGTCACTAAGAACAATTGGGTATGCAGCTTACATTGTTTTATCCTGAGCTTATCACCAGAAACAAAGTGTTAGTTATACTGATGTTAGGTAGCCTTCGTGATTGACGTAAAAGCAAGTTTCAGTTTTGCTGCAAATAATCAATTTTCGAAAAAAGAACAGGAAAAAGTCAATTCAGCCTTAATTTAATGCATTTTGGTAAAAAAAAAGCAGGAAAAAGCAAGTTTCAGCTTTTATTTGATATTTTTTAATTGCACAGAAAAGGGAAAAGCAAGTTTTAGCTATTTATCAAAAATTTTTAAAAGAGCAGGAAATAGCATGCTTCAGCTTTTATTCAATATTTTTTCATCAATAGTGAATGATAAATTTTTGCATATAAATGAATTTTTACGCAAATTGATACAATAACCCGTACTCCGAACTTCTAAAGCAAAGTGAAAAGCCAAATTGCAAGACATAATTTCAAAAATTTTTCTCTCTGTCAAGATTAAAAAATTATTTTTTAGGGGATTTTCAAATAAAACTAAACTGGTTTGATGTTCAATAAGTAAGTCCATTAGAGAAAAGAAAAATCTGATAATTGCCTTAGCCCTCAATATCACTGGCGTATTTAAGGTAGGGGCTAGTTGAATAGCAGCTGCTATAAACAAAATTACTTACCAAAGAGTATGCAAGCAGACAGCGAAGAAATTTGTCAAAAGAAAGGGGCCTAGAAGAGAAAGCTTTTTGATCTCAAAAATAATTTGCAGTTTTAAAAGCGCATTCTAACGAGTGTTTCTAAACACAGATGTTTACACGATTTTCTAGCGTTGGGGAGACTTGAGTCAATGACTTGACTCGAGTCGGAGTAAAAAATGTCTTGCCTTGGCTAGAGTCATTTGCACAAAATGACTCGACATCTGTCACTTGATTCGAGACTCGAACGTTCTGACTCAAGACTCCAGTCAAATCTCGACTGGTCAGCTGATAATGCAATTACTTGCAAGAAAAATATTTACTGTCTAGAAAAGTTTGATTTCTTAAAAATTGTAACTTGAACATGCATGTGCTTAAGAATAAATTTTTCGCTCGCTGGCAGCCACTGGGGTACGAAGAAGTTGGGGTTCTTATGCAAACGCACCCTCAGAAAAACGTTAAGTATTATTTTCAGTCATTATGCTTGTAATAGTAACAAACAAATAACCTGTTTTACGGTGACAAAATTAGTTTAAATGTCTAAGGCCTTGGAAAGCAACATTTGTTTCATGTTATTCGTACTTTTTTGACAAATCACTCAGCCTTTGCTGATAGAATTAGAATTTTACTCAAATTTGCTTGAGTGATAGCAAGCGTACTAAGTCATATGATTTACAATATAATGTGGTAACAATACAGTATGAAATAGCATGAATTACAAGTAAGACTTTCTAGGTTATGAATTTTAATAGATGAGCTCTTTAAAAACGTATCCATTGTACGTGTAAAATGGCAAACACTTAATTTCTTAGGAGTTGAAGTGACCAAGAGAAACAAATTTAAAAAGCACTGAAATCGCATATATTTGAGTGTAATTTTGCAAAATTCTGGGAGGCATGCCGTCGGACCCCCTAGGGTAATCATGCTTTGGCAATCATATAGCGAAAATATGCCAAAAGCACCTTTCCCCCCCTTTCAAAAAACTTCGGCATACGCCCCCTGCTGGAAACTCCGTTAATGCGTCAAAATTCTTGCTAATAATTTTTTGTTATTTTGCACTGCAAGCCTGTAAGGTTTTTGTTGTACGAGATTTTGTACCGAGCATGTTGTAAATGTTGGCTCATACGTGTGTTTCTGAATTTTTTTCAAATTCATTTGTAAATCACAAAACCGTAACCTCGAATTCCCGGCTTGCTGCGTTTAGTGAAGCAGCAAACTTATTTTTACTAATACTGGTAGAGTATCAAAAATGAGATTTAAACTGTCGAAATCAGAGCTTAGGTAAGCCTGGCTTAGGAGTAAAAAATGTTAAGTTGCCTATAAGTCTTAAAATAATCAATTGCAGTTATTAAAAAAATCCCAGGAAATTTACTCCCACAATAAATATTTGAAAGACTCGAAACTAAATTCTGACAATGAATGTAGCAAAGAGTCGAGTCAAATCGAGTTGTGGTAAAGAAAGACTCGACTTGACTGGAGTCGTTTTCTACAAAATGACTCAATTCGATTACAGACTCGACATCAATGACTCGTGATTCGACTCAAGACTCGAACTCAAGCGACTCGGTTCAACACTGCGATTTTCTGCTAGGAATTATTGAGCCAATGGCTCCTAACATGTGGTTTAAGATCTGTAAGAATGTAGCTGAAAGGTCTAGGAAACTTCCACCATACACGTTCGCTCAAAAACAAATCACTTTTTGAAACCTTGATATCAGACTTATGGTTCGCACTAGCGTCCAGACGGTTTTCGAAAGGAAAGAAACAGCAGAAAGATGAGTAAACTAAGTTTTGCTTTGCTTTCATTAAAAAAAGGGCATGACACCGCGATAGTTATAGCAATAGAAGGTACACGGATTTATTTTGCTTGTGACCAAAAACTTTGACGTAACCCCGAAACTGCTAGCACACCACCTGGAAAAAACAGACACCCCACTGTTGATATGCGTTCGACAGTTTGAGAACCATTGATTTAGAAGTAAAAGAACTGGTCAAACTGGGCATGATTGATCACCACCACGAGGTGATTACTCTGAGGGCTTGATGATATAGTGATGACGTCACATCAACTCGCAAAGACAGAGATTTAAAGATGTGTTCGTAAGTGCACCTTAACTCCTCCAAAACTACTGGGCGCGTACAAACATGAATCGTGGTACAATTGATTACCACCTCGTCGTGAGTGTCATAAAAGTTTGGATGTTGTTACAATGACGTCACAGTGGAAGATATTTGATTAAAAATTGCAGTTGCTGACAGGGGAAAGCCATTATGAGCTTAAATAAATACCAACATGCGACTTGCTAACTTCAAAACAATTGCACTTTTTTATGATCTATGATGGCGCTATATGTAGCAATTAATTGTAAAAATGGTTTTCCTTAATTTCTTAATGCATACTAACCGTAGAAACGCGGTTGATAGCTCTTTCGTAAGAGATCAACTACATAATTCACAAAACAGAATTTTTTTTATTGATTTATGAATTTTTCGCGACGCAGCAAGCAATTTTGTCTTTAACCGCCTTTTTAAGCTTAACTCTTCCCAAACTACTACATGTAAAACCTCTAGATTTACATCATTTATTACAACACCAAGATGAGGGTCATAAGGACGTTAATGACATTGCATTCATTAATAAAAAAATTAATGACGTCATAATGACTTCAAAATTGAAGATGCACTTTCAAACTTTGCATTTTTGTTAGAGAAGACGGTTTTCAGCTTAAACATATGCCAGGGCCCAACCTACCACCTTCAAGAAATTCTTTAATTTTAGGAACTAAAATTACGTTATAAGTAAGCATTGACTATCTTATAAAATTCGCTTTCTTTATTTCCTCAAATAATAATACTAACCGTAGAAATGCGGTTGAGAACATTTTCAGAAGATATTTACAAGGTGCTTCCGCTGAAAATAATTCTACAGCACACTACGCTGTATCAATGAGCAACAAGCGATAATTCATTTAAGTGTTCTGTAAGTTTTTTTTTCTGTCTTGAGTTCTTTTTAAAAGCACTCTAACTTCATAATTCTCGATGGTATCGCACTGCTTACCACTGAATAGTGAGAACAGCCACAGGCAGCATAATTATTTACTGGCATTTTGATAGCAAACATAAATACTATATCCCACTACTAATGCTTGTACTTGATAGGCTTTTTGTATCGGTGCGTAAGGCTAATCTTCATTTAAATGTAAGGCGGTCAGGATTAGGGAAAAAGTTAAATGCAATGATATCTCAAGTTTAAAAAATCAAAATAAAACAATGACAGCATCAGTTTGTTAAATTAAATTTAAAGGAACGTTTTTGCTTGATAATACTTTAATAAACGGCTAATCGAATAGAGTGCATGACTTTGGGGAAAGCATGGCCCTGTTCTCGCTGAGGTCGAATTAAAGCAAACATCCAATTTAAAGAGCTTCAGGTAACAAATATAAATACGAAAGAGGGCGCACTAAATCGTAAAATATCTATACCACTAAACAGCTCATTTCTTTAAGGGTCAAAATGACTATCACTCGCGCGCCACCATCATTAACGCCTGAGTTCTCATTCCCCTCACATTTTTCAAAAGTTTGAAAGATAATTTTTCATACTATTCTTTCTTTGTGGGTATTGCCAGTCTTTACTGATGGACCAAGATGATCACTATTACGTATACAGGAACTATGGCCTTCATTTACTGAAGCTTTTCGTTGCTGCTCTTGCAAACGTTAATACGGTGAAGGCTGTGCAGCTGCCTTAATTGATACGTTTTAACTCGGCAGAGGTGGTGACGTGTCGTGCCGGGGTAAAGTCCCACCGTACGAGAAACATTTTTTCTATTTTAATTGATAATTGCTTTTCAAAGCTAACGGAATCAAACCTGAAAATTTGGAGAGTTTCAAGGACCCTGTCAACTCTCTTGAGCACGTTTGACCATGGAAAAAGAACACGCAACACTATGCGTAGACAGCAGGGAATTGAGAAAGTTTGAGGAAAAATCAAAAGTAAACAACTTTCATGTTTTAAATCGCACGAGACATCTTTGCTATTTTGTTTCAAAATATCTCAATATCAGAAACGTGTTGTCTACTTCCAAACTAAGGGAAACGCAAGAATCCCATCCCCTTACGTAAGCAATGAAGAGAGCAAGTAGACCAAAGGCGTAGCCAGGACTTTGAAATCAGAAATTTTATTGCGAAATGGTGTGCACCAGGTAGTGGAAATTTTATGTGCTGAAAAAACATTAACTTTTTGTTACTGTTTACACAAGTTCCTGATGGGTGAATCCGTGTTGGCTAGCTGAACCGATATTCTTAGCCCCAACGTTAATGATGTGGGCCATGCGGATGACGCCGGCACAGCTGGCTAGTGATATATTAACGGCGCAAAATTTATTCAGTTTTGATTAAAATATTCCAAACGTAAAAAAAACGTATTAGTTGAAAAGCACCAAAAACAGCAAAATATTAAATACAGTAACTTTCTTAACGATATTCAAGACAAAATTACAAGTATATGTTTTCTTTCTTAGTTACAACCAAGATTGTCATCGATCTTTGAAAAAAGAGAGCACGCACTGGTCAAACGTTGTTGTTGCCAAAGTTCAAATTTGGTGCAATACTTTCTGTGGCGTAGAACTTGTCATTTATTTGGAGATCCAGAATTTGACCGATAAATTTCTGAAACAAAGACGATTTCTGAAACAAAATAACCATGCAATTCAAAAATAAACACGTTTCTTTGAAATAAATCCATTTCTCTTTTCTAAGACAGTGTCCTTGCAACTAATTTTAGGTCTTGGAAATAAGCGCGAAAGGGTACCCCTGGTCGTAGCAAAAAGTTGCTTTTAGTACTACGTGAATTTGCGTAATACTTCATGTCTGACATACGTGCTTGTTGATGTGGGCAGCTACCACGCAAGAAATCGAGCGAAAAATTACTAATCTTTTAACTTATTCACCTTATTCACTCTAGATCAGGGGTGGGCAATTACTTTCCTGAGTGGGCCACATACAGATAATAAACTTGGTTACTGGGCCGGAGGCTCAAAACTCAATATGAAACCATGAATTATATTCTTTAAACCCTCACATGTTTCATTACAAATCAAGCAGGCAGCTTTTGATTGACCAATGTCTATAAAAAAATACTTCTCTGTTCATTCTTTATTAAAAACACGGCATTCGGAATTCACTTCGCGTTTCTTCTTATTCACACTGATGGATTTATTACATGGGTTGGTAAATTACAGCAGCTGCACAGTCAGTTGTTATTCTCATAAATTTGTTAACACTTTGTCATACTCAAGATAATTGTATGGCATTTCCTTCTTGAGATTTATCTTTTTTACTTTTACCAAATAGCTTTTCTAATTACTTAAAGAAACTGTATTGCAGCTTTATTACTTATCTATTTGTACTAAATTTTCTAATATACCTTTCCATTCTAAAAAGGGAAAAATAGAAGTCATTTAGGTGTATAATTTTATTTAGACAACAAGGAACCAAACTAAGATATATACAGATGTTAGTTTTACAAGTATAATTACTTTGTTAAAACTTATTAGCAAACACCAAAAGTAAAAAATTTAATAAATCCACAATTTATGCCAATGTCTTACAACTTTAACAATCAAGCGTATTCCAATCACCAATCATCCTACAGAGCTGACACACTTTCACGGTCAAATCATTCAGATTTTAGTAATTGTGGATTTTCCATTGAGGCCAAGCCACTCAGATTTAAGTAGATAAGTATGCGGTGTAGGTAGACGGTGTAGAAAACAATTCTCCGAAAAAATGAGAATGAGTAACAGCCACCGAGGAATAAAACCAATACGACAAAAAACTAGTTCGACTGACGTTTCGAGCAATAGGCCTTCATCAGAGAAAGTTGACAGAAAAAGAAGCCCAACAGCTAGGCTAACGTAAATATAATAAGCAGCACAATGTAACAATGGGGGTGCATTATGACGTTATTACATAGATGCAAATCGCTCATTTATGCCTCAAGGTTGGATGGTACCTAGAAAGAAAATGATGGGCCTTTCCTGTCGTTTACAAATGAAATTACTGTGTCGTGGACTATTGAAATGGCGGGCGACTGGTTTGTCAGAGTCATTGCGTCTCACAAAACGTAAATCTATCAGTCAATCGCCGGCCTGCCCGTTTCACTGATGTAAAGCATTAGGCATTTGCTGCAGGAGAAGCAGTAAATAACATTGAAAGACTGGAAATGACATGAATACAGACGGAAAAATGAATTTAGATCTTGAAATTGATGTACCGGATAGAAGGAAAGAACGTGTGCTGCAGCGTGCACGCCCGCACAAAAAATGCCCTTGAAGGTAGCTCTCCAAAAAACGTAATTTGCAGGCCTAAACGCTGATATGTTAGGCGCCAGTCTTAGCAGAGACGCTAGAGTTTCAGAATGACACAAATAATTCTGATGGGTGAGTTTGAGGTATATGTGGCTCGTTTTGCACATCATACTCGGGGCGGATAATACGTGGAAAATGACGATATTTATTTTAGCCGACGATTTGTTTATTTTCATCGATATTTTCAACGGAAATTTATATCCATACAAACTATAGTCGTGGTTTCGGCAGGCACAAGTGGGCCGGATGAAACGCTGTGGTGGGCCGGATCCGGCCCGCGGGCCGTAAATTGCCCACCTCTGCTCTAGATCTTCCCTTTTGACGCGATACCGCCACTGATGAGAGCATCACAAAAAGCTTATGGCTCAAACAGCTTTTTTCCAAGCTATATTAAAATCCTGTACCACCAACAAGATTTTTGAATCTTTTAACTACGCTTTTCACATATAACGACGTTTTGCATATATCGCAATGCCACTGGCGTATTTAGAAAATTGAGGGATTGGGTACAGCATTTAGTAAGTTAAATGGTATTTTCATTTTGTTCTCCGAAACAATATGAACAACTTTTCTTGGAGATCAGTTGGTTTAAAGTGAAATTTTTTTCCTCCAAAAAGTAGTCCTAAGTACGTTAGTAGAGGTGGTCACAAGAGCGACGTAAAAACAAGAGAGTGCAGATTTGATTTTTACGCCAGCTTATTGGCAAAAATTCAAAGCAAGATTTTTTATTCTACATAACATTAGAAGTAATAAATATTTACTCTAAGAATAAAAAATATTTTTAAGTCAACACTATAAAGCGCTAGAGGTTTGGTACGTATTTAAACAGACTTTTTTCATATTCGCATTTGCACTCGTGCGACTAGTAAGCAAAAAAATTAAGTTAGAATGAAAATTATAGGGCTTGTGAAAAGGTTCCTCATACGCAGTGATAGAACGTTAGAAATTCTGATTCGCAACTTTCGACATTGGCGAGTAATAGTTGACGCGATACCTTTCAAACCTCCAGAATTTTCATAGCAGGTCTTACTGAAATGACTACAAAGAAAGAGACTGTATAGTTTTGTGAGGAAGACCGCTGAAGGGAGAGATTCTTCGAAGAATTTTTTGCAGAGTAATTTGTTTAAGCGCTTTTGTGGAGAGCTGCATTAGCTAAGATAGACCTTTTGCAAGAATAGTCTGTCTAATCTGCCTTTATTGTACTATGACAATAAAAATTCACGAAAATTATACTGCATGTTAGAAAAAGGGGAGGCTCTTTTAGAAGGAAGACTCAGAACTTACTGCTCCCTTTAACCAGAAAAGAATTTTAGATTTTACAATGACTATCTCTAACTTCGGTATTGTTTCCACCAAAAGTACAAAAACTGTCAACACTTTTTGTGGGGATGAAAAACTCACACGTAACATCATACGATCTCGCTGACTGTACAGTACATGCAAGTCAATTAGGCATTCTCTATAATCTGTTATCCTCTACTAACAAAAATGCAAAATTTTCAAAATTGCACAAATTCACTGCCATAAAAAAATCACTTTTGATCAGTAAAACGCTATTTATTTTATAGCCCCCTCACTTTTTGTTTGTGCTCCATCACTGGATTGATCTCCCGACATCGCTGGCTGTACTAAAAGTTTTATTTTCGTCAACATATAACTAAATAGAGTAATGAAATTGGCGCGAAAGGAAATATCTAGGAAAAAGTCGACATATTGCCTGCTGTGCTTCTGGAAAAATCAATTGACCTAAGTACATTTTTTCACTTTTATGTAGAACACAGGTGATGGGCCTGAGCTATCGACCAGTCGGGGTGGTTCAGTTAAGATTTGACTAAATACATAAACAAATGAAGTGAACAATTACTAGCATCATTTGTTTTAAAGACAAGTTAAACCTTATTTTTTACAAAGAAGTGACGATTCGATTCACAGTCACAAGACTTAAGAGGAAATTAACAGGAGTGTAGAAATGAAGCCAAAGAAGTGTCGGTAAAACCAATGTTTTCAAATCGAATTGAGTTGAAGAGAATTAAACAGAAACAAAATATTTTTAACACAAAAGTTTCAGATGCTTTGTATTTGTTAGAAAGCCATTAGTTGCTTTCATACAGCAAACAGCCTTTAAAAAGTTCAAAATCGCCGAGTGCATTTAAATATGAAAAACATAAATCGGAGTTGCGCAAAAGCAACGTTATTTACTACTTGTGACAAAAAGGTTCTTAAGTAGAATGGTTACCAAATTTACCATCACCTCCAAATATTTTGTGAGATTTATCGATTGCTGGTATTCAGCAAATGCTGTTAACGTATTTAGGTACCAGAAAAATTTAATTTCTTGAACAAACAAAGTTCTTATTATTTTGAAGAAGGATCTTTTGACTGCCTCCATAAACCCTTTTTTAATTTAAAGTAATTTTATTGTATTATAGCAACGGTCAAGTTTCACAAAGTTTAAAGTGGATATTGCAGTCTTAGATAGGTTTCCCAATGCCTTATAGACTTGCTGTATAGTTTTACTTAAAAGTAAAGGCAGTTTTATGATCGATTCAGAGCATAGAGGATGGAAAGGTTAAGGTTCCCATTTCTCTGAGGTAACGGCACTGATGAGAGTATTAAGAGAGAGGCATTTCCTTGCTTCGCAGTAGGTAAATATGGGATTTGTTTCCCTACTCGAGTCATAACAAAAGACTTTTAAAAATAGTATTTACAGCTTTCCTGCTTGGCACTCAGCACAAAAGAGTCAGTGTATAGAACAAGCCGGCAAGCTTTGCTTGTTGTGTCCTTGGGCAAAACACTTAACGGGATACCTTCATCTTCATATGGCAAACAGGTGGTGAGGCCAAGCACTTTATCCGTCGTGGTGGCCAGTCTGCGATAGACATGCCAACAGGGCATGAGCTCAGACCCATGGATGGATAGATGGTTATCTTTTATTCGACGCGTTGTCTACCCGCTTTGTACGCCCAAAATACAAACGATGAGCTGTTTTCAAAATTCCATGGCAGCTGGGATTTAAACTGTTAGTCTTGCAAAGCAAGTGTTTGAACCGCTGCGCATTATATTCTCCAGGTGCTTCATATTTGCCTAAAACGATATTTTGTTCCTAATTTTATGCAAACCAATTGTTTGTTTGTTTGTTTGTATATTATTGTTTAGTTTCGAACTACCATATAACTCTTCAAACCTTTGTTAGGTTAAAATAGACATGAAGCCTCGACCTACAATTTACCTCAAATCCCACAATACAGCACGATGAAGATCAAAATTTGCTGGGGGGTTTCATTGGATTAGAATTGGTTGGCTCCAACAAAACTTTTGAAATAGATGAGAAATATTATTTAATTCATGCGGCATTCTTTCACCAACGTTTCGTTTTGTGCAAAGAAATTACTGAAAATGTTTTTTTTTGTTTTGTTTTTGTTTTATTTGCCATATTTATCCTCCATTCACGAGAAAGCGAATTGTATCGCTATACTTTGGACGGTAAGTCCGCACTCGCTTGGGAGTTGCCTTTTTCGAGGTTTATGGGTCACCTGTCTTCCACATAAAGGTGGGGCGTCCCGTTAAGTGCCTTTCCCAAGGACACAACAAGCGAACTTGCCGGCTTGTTCTCCACAACCTCCCCTAAATGCCGAGCGCCAAGCGGGGAAGCTGTGAATACCATTTTTTAAAGTCTTTAGGTATGACTCGACAAGGGGATTAAACCCCAGGTCTACCGACTGCGAAGCGGACGCTCTAACCACTACGCCATCGCGTCGGTTTTAATGTAAAGCAATAGTTTCTAAATTGGACACCAACGCCTCCTTGAGGGGGTTGATACCAAGGAGAGGGCGATAGCATTAAAGTGGGCAATTGGAAGGCGTTGAGGATAAAATTGCAATGCAAAGGAATGATACAGCAATGTTTCCAATAATCTTAAAGTAAATAAAAACACACGAAGAGCAAGTCAATGGTTTGTCAGTTTATTAAATTGAGTCGCTGTTTTCTTCTGTTTGAGCACATTTGTTTTCAGTAATAGCTTTTCGCTAGTTTCAGAACAAGACAGATTACTTTGCAAGTTAGACAGAAAATTGACAGGCTGATGCCTGGACTTTGATATTTTTCAGCCAAAAGTTCCTGATTGAATCGTAAACATTTGTGAATGAAGAAATCACTAACCATTGTGAGTGTGGTACAGGTCAGACCCGACTATTCGTAATGCTTGGGGAACAGGGAATTCGTTCGGATAATTGAGTTTTTGCATAATCGATTTTTGCTGTTGATGGTATGGTCCTAAAATCAATGGTTCTCTAGATATGTATGAAGCTGAAGCTGAAAATAACTTAAACATGTCCAGCTCATTTCAACATTGATAACAAACAAAAAAGGAGCTTGTTATGTATTCTTCGAAAACAGAAGTAGTTACCAGTGCATCCATGACAAAAAGTGCTGAACTTAGCAAATTGCTGTTAACACTTGCCCTAACCGTTGCATGGCGTGGCCTAATTACCAGTGTCAATTGACGTTTCCATTCCCACTTGCTACTGAGTTTAACAGTTTATGCCTGATAATTTTGTTTTCTACCAAAAGTTATCCAAAATTTCTTGCTTTATAAGAAATTGCAATGCAAGGAAAAATCGAAAAAAATTTGGGGAACAAGATTTTCTTACGGATAATGAAAACTTCTCATAATTGCGTTTCATCTAAAAATTACGCAAGCTTATTTAATTGCTTTCTAAGCTCATACTTAGTAAAACGCACTTTTAGTGCAGTGACTACGTTTCCTGAAGCAAAACAAAACCATCTTGAACATTTTTTACCAAACTATGGAAACGTTATGCGTAAAAGAATTTCCCAATGTTTTTAATAAAATCCGTCTCCGTACAGCAAAAAGAACATATACGTAGTTTAAAGGAACCAAAGGAATTGCTTTGAATTAATCATTTTATCTATTTTGAGTTGGGTTATGCGTTGCACAACTATCATATTTTGTGCTACATCCAGTCTGTTCTGGAGATTGGTATTAAATGAAAGTAAAATAGAAAAATCTGCCTCACTATTGTAGGTTGTTGTAAGTGCACTTTTAGAGACGCTTTTTTCAAGGTCTCGAAGAGCCTGCGCCACTTTTATTTCATAAGCTAAGGGCTCATTAATCTTACCCTACTTCACCCTTAGAATCTAGATGTAATATTTTAATATTCTCATTAGAACATTGAAACGGAGACTTCAATTCTGAAAGCTTTTTTTTCTCCTTTGAACAGAATAAACCAATGAGAATTTTAACCCTATTCCTATCTTCGCCATCCTGACATACAACCAAGATCATCGAACACAGCATAAGCACAGATAGAGTTACAAAACTGGAGAAAATAAGTACCCAAAAGTCACAAGTCACCAATTCACATGTTTTTGGAAACAATAGAAAATAGTCGTAAAAGCAGTCCCATTGAGAGAAATAGTTTGAGCTAACAATGTTTAATCCAAAAGAAAAAGAAAAAAATTGTTACTACAAAGGTCTAAATCAAACAAAAAGAAAGGGAGGACGCTGATTGATTTCCCACGACAATCTTTAGCTGCATGCCAAAATGCTATTACTTGTGACAAATAATAGCTTATGTGGTATCATTATTCAAACTTTTAACATCAAGTCAAATTAGTAGCAAGTAGTTTCAAAAAAGTGTTTACCATCGATTGGAATAGACTAATATTTTTTTCCGAAACTCTTGCACTGCTTTGCACACTTTATGGGCTTCGCAGATCTCACTTTGGGAACCACTGATCATGGCCTACTTAAAAGAGAAGGCGGCCAGACATTCTACCTTAGAGCGCGAAAGTTAGACGGGAAACATCTGCGCATTGATTTGTTTACTTTTCACGTTTACGAGATTTTATGCAAGCGTTTCAGATGAACAGTATGACAAACTTAGTTTATTTGCCGGATCAAAATTGTCTAATACGCCACTGAATAATTTTGATGACTGTAAATTAATCAAACTGATTATTTAAAAGTAAAAATTTATCAAAAACAGCACTTACTTAAGCTCAGAACAGCGCAGAGTAAGAGATACTTAGTGCATAAAAATCATCAAGTAAAAATTATATTGTGCATTGTGCAGCCTTCTAAGTTAGAACTAGACAATACTGCAGTCGCAAAGTTTTATTGCAATCATATGTGTCTCCGCTTCCTTTGCCTTTTTTAGATTGTTATACAACTTCTCTACGCACTTGGCTATTGACAAATTTTTGGGCGTTATTGAAATAGAGGTAACAAATTGTGCGGTTGATAAACTTCTTTTCGAAGTGATTGTCACACAGAAATGATTGTGGCAAATCATTAAATTTCATTACATTTTCTGCAGCAACTATTTCGTGTCGGTCACTCTTGCGAAAAATATATTCGCATAGGTTCAGCATATTCGCATAGGTATGTTGGCAACGAAGAGCAGCGCAACATCAGGGCAGGTAGCAAAAGTTTTGAGGTAAACTTCGGTCTGTCATCACATTTTTTATATCGGATTTGCTGTAGTTCATCCATGATATTTATGGCTTTGTTATCTGAAAAACTTTTGATATTCGGTGGAAAGTTTTCCAGATACGACTTTTTTGTCAGTCGACAATCTTTTCCATTTACAAACCATGGAGAGAGGAGTACAGGGGAGCGAGAAAAGAAAAGCTTAACATGGAGGTCTTGATCAATTGCGATTGCTTCAGTAACTGTGGGAATGTCAACGGTCTTGCAACTTTCCAGTTTGCAAAACACTGCTCTACTTTTATCAATTTGCATCTTTTAGCCACTGGGACGCAGGCTTTCACCAATGCTGGAAAAATCTAAAATTTTGTCATGATCATTGAAATCATCAAGCTGATCAGGTAATGCAGTCACTATACTTGGAGGCTTTTTTTGGATTTTGGGTGTAGGCATAACTGACGGGAGTATGGATTCATTACCAAAGTATATAGAAAGAACTAGTTGTAATTCCCATCGTAACGTTGCTGTTGTTGTTGTTGTTACCCGACACTTTCCGAGGGATGGGGACATGGTGGAAGACCATGGAGCCCCACAAGCCGGGCAACTCCCCACGGCCTGAACCGGAAGTCGTAGAAAAACAGAGAGTCGCCAAAGATGAAGCAGCGCAGAGTCCGTAGCTGGACAGTGCAGAATGATATGAGAGGTGTCCTGGGACGAGTGTTTGCAGGCGCCTTATGAAGGATTCTCGATTCTGCCAATCCTCGTAAGATAAGAACTTAAATGTAGGCTGTGTCCGTTGCAGTGAAGACGAGAGAGAACACAGCGAGCGTGACGAGGGAGCACAAGTCTCTAAGTAGAAATCGAGGGAACGTGTGTGTCAAAGAATTTAGATGAGACAGCACGCCTCAAGTCCGAGAAAAGAGAAGAGTGGATACGAGAGATAAGAGAGAGATTACAAGGGATTGCAGAGGGCTCGAGTAGTGCTCCCCATCTGGCCAGCTTGTCAGCCGCGAATTTCCCCGAGAGAGATGAGTGTTCGAAGACCCATTGTAGGCTGATAGAACACGAGGAGAGAGAAAACTGCCAGAGAGTATGAGGTAAAAGGAAAGATGGAAGAGAGAACAGGGTGGCGAGAACAGAACGAGAGTCAGATAGGAGGAAAAGAGATGAGAAATGGCAGACTTTTCTCTTCTCTTCTCTACTGGTGCTGCCGAGACCAGCAAAGAGCATGCAGAATAGTGCAGGCTTCAGCGGAAAAGTTTGAACAAACTGGGCCTGCTGAAAAGGAAAGAGTGGCCTCAGTGCCACAGAGAGAGCAGTTGACACATACGCCAGAGCCGCCTTTGCCGAAAGAAGAAGGAACAGAGCCGTCTGTCGAAAGCACCAGATCGTAAGGGGGAGAGAGTCAAGGTGAGCGCGAGCCACACTTTGACGAGTGAGAGGGAGATTAGAGCGGGAGCATTAAGAGGAGAGGTGGATTTCACAGTGAAGAAAGACAGATTGCTAGGAGGAGTGGGAGGACAAGCAAGAAGAGCCTCTCTAGAAGAAGTTGAAGGAAGCATAAGCGGGTGAGTGGGCGCAAAAGCTCTCCAAGAGGATTTGCAGAGTCTTGGTTTCACTCCAAGTCTGGCTAAATTTGAAATAGGAAAGGAGATTGGGAGACGAAGAGCCCGCTTATAAGTTAAAAGAGTGAAATGAGCCAGGGTTACTTGTAGGGGAGATAAAGAAGCCTCGGAGAGAAGAAGTGGGATAGGGCAGGACGAAATGCAGCTGGAGATGGCGCAACTAGCCGCTCGATAAAGGCGTTCCAATTTAGTGATATTGGTAACGCTTAGGAAAGGAAACCATTAGAGTGAAGCATATGTGAGAAGGGGCCAAAGAAAAGCTTTATACATGAAGGGACTCCTTAGAGGGGCCCTTGAGGAAGCAGAGATACAGCGTAAGACCTTGAGTCGAGGAAAAAACTTGGCCTTCAGCGAAGATATGTGTTTAGAAAAGGAAAGAGTGTGTTCGGAGTTGACCCTAAGAAAAGTTTGAATGGGATCGAAACAGAGGAGGAGTTGAGTGATAGGAGGTTGTGTTGGAGATTAACTTGGTGGGGATTCACTGAGAAGAATGAGGCCTCACATTTGCTTGTATTGAGAGGAAGACACCAGTACTTAGACCAGCACTCCAATCAAAACAGAGCTCCTTGTGTACTCTCCACCGCAGTAGGGACCGAGGAGGAGGAGAACCAAATGCCGAGATCATCAGCGCAAAGAGAGCAACTGACGGAAGAAGGCAGAGCAGGAAGATTATTGATGAAGAGAGAGAAAAGTACAGAGCTAAGAACGGATCCTAGCGGAACACTTCGATGGACTCGAAAGGAACGACTTTTGTGATTTTGATAAATCACGCAAGCGCGCCTATCAGAAAGGAAAGATTGAGTCCAACGAGCAAAGCAAGGAGGGGGGGGCAGCCGAAATGAGTTTATGGAAAAGGGCGGGATGCGAGACAGAGTCAAAAGCTTTCGAGAAATCAATAGTAAAGAGGATCATCCGAGACCCCAGCCTGGGCAAAGGGAGTGTCCGGGGTGACTGGGACCCTCGGGAAGACCAACAGCGACTTCGACCCAACCCAAACGGGGTCGAGGACCGCATCACCACGCTAAGGCGGCTGTTGATTGGTGCAGAAACATTGTTCATTTGCCAACTTTCAAAAAGTTTTCTTCAAAATGTTTAGAATAAATACCAGAACGTGGCGTCGGAGCCCAGTCTTTTCTATTCACAAACCTAATCCATTGTCTGTTTAATTCTGGGTTTTTCAAAGGAATACGAAATACTGGAAATTTTTGAGGAATAACATGAATTTGGTGCTGACGCTTTTTGTATCTCGTTTTGCAACAGGCAACAACACATGTATTTACTATAATTATGCCAAAACAATTATTGAAAGTACTTAAAACAAGGTAAACTTCTTTTGCATAGACTGCTTTAAACTTGAAGAACAAGCTTACTCACACAAGTGGTACTCAAAATTGGCCTTGCGTTTTACTAGTGCTACACTACGTGGAGCTAGCTGGTTAGTGCTCAAATCAACGAGCTAAGCATTCTTTGAAATGAATATAACAAACTTAGGTTAACAGCTATGTTATTAGAAATAAGGACTTCATCCATGGCTTCCTCTACCATGACGTTTGTCTAACAGTACTATTATCTACTTCCTCCCAACACTTATACATTATAAGTAACTTACAGCAAAATTAAAAACTAACAATAATAGCTAAAACTACAGATATTGGATAATTTCTACTACCTAACTGAACTTTTTAAACTGTGCTGTGCATCCTAGCACTGTTGAACGACTCGAGAAAACAACGCTGAAAAGCACTTTATTAAAAGATCGTGAAGGATTAGCTCTGCTGGAAACCAGCAGTTGAAGAAAAGCAAACAAGTGACGCGCAAGTGTTACCCGTCTAATTTTCGCACTGTAAGGTAGAATGTCTGGTCGCCTTCTCTTTTAAGTAGGCCATGCATTGATCTTTACATTGTTGGACAAAGAGTCTTCAGAGTCTATTCTTAATACGCACCTTGATGTTAAAAAACTGTTTTTTTTGCACCGGTCTCATCCATCACCTTAACGTTGTTGTTGGGTAATAAAAAACATTTTTGCTCAAATTTTTTGTCAAGGGAGTGTTTGCTAATCAGTAAGATATTAAGGGGGTGGTACAAGAAAAAAGTTTGGAAATCACTGATTTCAAGGCTTTTTGCTGTCTAAAAGCACCCACAGAGAATCCATAAACTTAAACCGATAATGGCAAATTTTATACATATTTTACAAATGTAAAGCTTTTGTAAAACAAGTGTGGCAGCGATGCTTTATATTTGTTTTTGTTTCTCTTCTCTTCTGCTTTTTTGTGATAATATGTGCGTACGCGAGTAACAGCCGCGTTGAATTCCTCCGCTATTGGTATCCTGTTTCTCATGGATGAAAAAAGAGCATTCGGAAAAATTAAAGTAATTAATTTTTGTTCTAATTGTGTCAGTGTAAACTGATGTGACGAGGATGCGATTATCAACCCCGATTTGAAGCAAGATACAAATTCAATTGCTTGTGGTTGTTAGAAATAAGTGCCCTGACTTTGGCGTCACCTATGCTATAAAGCGCAATTCTTTGTGTGTATGTATGTGTGTGTTGCGTGCGTGCATACGCGCGGGCACGCGCGCGCGTGTGTGTGTGTGTGTGTGTGGTGTGTGTTTTAACTTCTCAAATATTACTAAACGTACAAACATGAAACTTAGAGTAATTGATTACCATACCGGGAAATATATTGAAAAAGGGTTTATGACGTCATTGTGATGTCATAGTTGATGATAAGTTTTTCAAAAATTGCCATTCTACGAAATCACGCCTGCTCAGGGATAGCTTTTATAATTGTGTCTACGGGTGATCTACGTACTTGCTATAAAACGGTTTTCACTTCAATGCTTGAGAGTGACTTCTTCCCGCAGCAAGATTCGTCTTTGGTTAAGCAATTTCATCTTAAAACGGAAATATTAACTACTTGCACGTGATAAGTCAAAAATGCTTTGGTACTTTACGGTATGTGTTGTTGCTGGAATATCCGATTTTTTCTGCTTAGTACGTGCCCAAAAGCGTAGGTGTTGCGTAAGTACTTCATGGGCAATATCGGATGTTCACCCACAAAAAATACTGCCTAACATCTTATAATATCCATGCGAATAAAAATTTCCGTAAAAACATACAAAAACGTATACAGCAAAAAAAGCAAGTTTTGGCTTTGAAGTAAATTCAAATTTTATAGAAAGAGTAAAATAGAAAAACTTTCAATTTATGTTTGATAATTTTTATTGAATTAAACAGGAAAAAGCAAGTTTCAGCTTTCATTCGACTTCTTTATGTAAAAAAACAGGAAACGACTTTTTATGTTGAAAACGATATAGGCCTATGTTAAGATATAGTCTTAGTGTAAAAAACACAGATTATAGATTTTAACTGTTCACTCACAGCTTGACCACATTAGCTCTCAGAAGTACCGATTAAATGATTTTACAACGCTAAATTCTGAACAAAATTGTTATACAACAATTTGTATAAACAATTTTAGCTAATGACAATTTGCCATTAATTGGTCTATCAAAGTCCATTATCTTTCGTTTAATCACAGGTTTTACTCTGCATGTAAAGTTTTGTCGGCTTTTGCAGTTATCTTTTTTTTTAAATGTTCCCTGAAACGTAGTTAGCTTTAGAAATATGCTCTACCTCAAGCTATATTTTTCCAGTTTTGTTTTCACAAAAAATAAAAGTCTTTTATCAAAGGATTAGCTTACTCGTCAATAAGTGACGTAGATGCAATCAAGCTCCAATTCAGCCCCTTAAAAAAATATTAAAAAATTAATTATTTGAAAAATAATACTCTTTTTCATAAATTTGTTGATAAATTATTTAAACTCCACACTGTTTAAAATGCTTTACCTCTTTGCCAAAATTATTTAAACGTTGCCTCAAATAAACCAAAGAAGAATGTCAATATATTGATAGTAGAAATTAAAATGAAAAATTTTAGATTGTGTAAATTTAAAGCTATCACTGAAGATAGAAATTTAGAGCAAATCTGTTCTAAGTGGTCATCTAAACTAGGAAATGCTAGCTTCATCATGAATTAAAATCTACCCATTCACTTCGTAGCTTTTGTAACTGAACAAGAACTTTTGTACCAATAGCTGAATTTGGTTTTGATTAGTGGAACCAACTACTTTTATTCCAATTTGACGAGGAATAAATTGTCAATTCTCATCTTTATAAAAGAAATAAATTTGGAGCCTAAAACCTGCTTAGTATAGTTTTATGTCACTGAGAATAGTTCTAGCGAATTACAATCCTACTTGGAAAACCTCGTATTTCAACAGTATTATAACAAAAGACAATAGTTGGGGTGAAGTGATGAAAAAAGAACGTGTATTAAAAAACCAGACCTACCGGTAGTGGTAAGTGACCCGGTCGTGTAGAGGTTAAAGCCTCTGCATCGCCATCGATACTCAGTAGGCATGGGCCCTATTCCCTTATTGAGTCTTACGAAAGACTTTAGAAAGGAGTATACACAGTTTCCCCATTTGACACTTAACAAAATAAGAAAAGTACGGATAAAAATCTTTTGTATAGCGCATATAGCGCGTGGATGCAAATTGAACACTAGCTGTTGCATGTCTGTTTTTATTTTTCACCACCTCATGAGCTAATTATTCTGTCGATTTTGAGCAAAACAATGCAACGATTATTCGATATAACCCTCGATATTTCAACCCAATGCGAATAAGTGCAAACAACTTCCTTGTACATACGGAAGCAAAACTAAGAGATAAAGTATTGTTCCCAAAAGATTACTCACAATAACGCATCCACAAATAGGAAAAAAGAAATCTCTATTCTTGCATTGAGTATTCATGAACGCCAGTTACAAACAAAAGAATGATTACCGTGACATCATAATTGGTGTCGTTGGTAGCATACTCTCTTTGCAGTTGCAGGTCTTGCATTTGCGGTGTTCAATCATTCTTTACCCTGTAAGAGGATTATTCTAGACTAGTACATGGCGAGATAGCGAATTTAATTGATGTTGATCCCTCCCACCTTAATCTACCCGTGATGTTGTGTCGGTACCTCCTAACTAGCCAACACTTGAAGTCATTTTAGACGCTGTTTTAGAACTGAGTACCCCAAATGGTAAGTCTTGAATTTTGATTTGAAAAAAATGTATGTCTGACTCAAAAAATATTTTTCGGTACTCCCAACACCCAACCTAAAATTACTTCAGAGGCTATTTTTAGGACTAAGTGCCTCAATTGGTGAGCCTTGAATTTGATTTGAATAAAATATCCTTGAGTCAAAAAAATATGTTTTAGCTCCATAGGTCCTAGTTAATTTTACCATTGGCTTACTGCATTACAGAAATCACGTTCAATGTTTGCTATCACCTTTAGTAATGCTTAAATCTGCAAGCTAGGAATCCGCATCATTCAATGAAAGCTACCAATTCCAGAGATATATATATAAAGGAACCATTTTAGTAGATTACTGTGGCACCATAATTCTAAAAATAAACAGCTTTTTACGACAAATTTCATACATACATTAGCTATCAATTGTGTGTGAGTCATCCAACGTTGGGTTGCGTCAGGCTAGTAAAAACAAAATCAAACTATAATTGAGTATTGATCAAAATCACGTTTCTTACTTGAAGCAATCAATTAGCCTGCTAGTAAGTTGGTAGTAGTTGCCAGTATATTTCGCACAAAAAGCTCGACAATCGGATAAAAACAACGAGCGAAAGAGGAATGCAGGTGACAACACGAATTGACGTTAAACATACCCAAATTTTTTAAAGTTGCATTAAATAAATTTGAGAAAGGGGCATGGTCACCGCACCTGACAAAAACATCAAACATAGCAATTGAAATAAAAAACAAAAAAGAAACTAAAAAAGCAGTGAACCAAATAAACAAAATTTTATCCCATGCAAAAACACCTGATAATAGCTAAAGAAAATACATTCTTCTTAGTGCCAAACTGTTGTTGCCCCAAGGAGGAAGGCTCTAACAGGTACTACATCTTGCCCAAGGGTGACCTGGGAGCAACCACAGTTAAAGAGTTAGCTCCATTAACACTCTAGGCAAGACCCTGTAGCCGGATGCAGATATAGTCTTTCATCCCAGCTATCGTGCTGCAGTAGTAATATCACAACTCAGCTACGTGTCAGATTAAATTGTGGTGACAGCATGTGTTGCAATTGACACAAACGCAGTCCCTGAAAATCTTTATTTCCATTGGAGCTCAGCGCGCCTTATTTTCGATATTTCTAAGCTGTCGTTTTCAATTATGCCACGGGTCCCCCAGTCTGTTAACTCGGCCCTGATCACCAACAACGTTAGACGAGGCATCCAAAAGGTAAGTACGAGCCTGGCCAGGTAACTTTTGAGCCACCCGAGATTAATTCAAAGAGTCAACCGCAAACGTTTTTGCGCGATCGGTGGATAAAGATATATGTACGTGATACAGTACTTATATAACTAACTGAAGCTAATGCTTGATACGCGTTAAGAAAAAAGGAAAGAAAATTAAGGTGATAAACGAAAGTTCGAAATAAAATCATAAACTCAAGAAGTGAAAAGTTACTGGATTAAATTAATAAACAGGGTGAGCCGAAAGTAGGTGGACATCGTTGATAAGTAACATTTAATTTTTATTGATATAATTGCCTTAGTACAAACAGTTTGAGCACTTGGGTTGAAAAATGACATTTAAATTTCATTAATATAATTGCCTTAGTACATATAGTTATAGGTTTACGTGATTTCTAAATAAATGTTATATATTTATTGTCCACCTAATTTTGGCTCACCCTATTTACTTAATAATTATTGCAAGTCATGAAAAAGAGAATCAAATCAAGTGATGAAATAAGTTTAGCCTAGGCCTAGAGCTAGCAGTTTTATTAATAATTTAGTCAAACAGGTCATTTCACAGCTTTGCAGAGATTGAACCCAACTCAAATACCAAATACGTCTAAGCTAATTAATCTCACTGCAGAAAGATATTATTCTGCAAAGCCTTGTTGGGTGACATTGTCAAAGCAGCATGTGCCAACACTTTCTTTTTTTTTGGAAATCAATAACTTTTGGACCTAATCTTGTCAATGTATATCTTAAATTTGTTGTTTCGAGATTGATGTTTTGCATTCGATATATATCTGAAAGCAATTTGAAAACAACTTGCTTGATCGGATGAAAAAATCGATAAGCATGGTCCCACTCTACCTACGCCTTATTTATCGAAAAAGTTGGTTTGCAGCCAAAACGTACTGCAACTAAACTCTCTATTTTACAGAACTTGAATTATACTGTTAACTTATTCGGCAAAAACATTTTAATGCTGCATTGCAAAACACAAAACATTTTTGGGGGACTTGATACAAAAAAAGGTGCTTCAACACGAAAGATTAAGAATGAATGATTATGAAAAAAGTAAGGTCTTCAAGTTCATGTATTTCAAGGAAGACGACAAAGAAATTGATTTTAAAATCTTATTCTCAAAACAATGTTGTCAAGTTGACGTTGAGAAGAAATTTTCTGAAAATATTGGTAATCTTGGTTTTAAAAATATTAAAAACTTCACTTTTATTTGTTATGGATTATTTTGGTTAATTATTTTTTATATAAGTGAATGATTTTATTTTTTTGTAAATTGGTAAATTTATAAATTTGTAAATTGGTAAATTTATAATTTCTTTGTAAATTTTAAATAACCGAATGTTTGAAGTACCAAAGTTAAAAATAAGTGGAAAAATAAATGGGATGTAACTATTTTTGTTTGTGGGTAGCATGTGTTGTCTTACACGAGATATTGTGCGAAGATAGTACAAGACGAATCGGCTTAGCCTAGAAGTTCTCGAGGAGCAAAAAATGTCATTGGCTTCTCATCTTGAAATATTCTCACACACCTGTGCTTGCAACTTAAGTTTCTGCCATGCAAGCCCATTTGCATTTGTGTTTTGTCGGAACAGAAACTCGTTTTTTCCGCTATACGTTTATCAGAACATTTTAAAAGCAAATATTTTAGAGCTAAATTTCAATCTTACTTCAAGCTTTGCGGCATAATAATCCTATTTTGGGAGCGTGTGTAGTCAAGTACTGTGGTTTCGATACCTATGGGAATTCGACATGGAAAGAGTCTGAGGATTTTTCGAGGTCTTTATTCGCAATCCACTTATCCTTTTTCAGATATACGACAATATGTAACTAGAATAGTTTTGTAAAAATGTTAGAAAATTGCACATCAAGCTTTTCTTCAAATAAAACTGAAGTGATTCCGGATTATACTTCGAGACCTGATTGGATTATTCCTATGACAGTTACCGCTTTATTGATGGTTGCTACATTATATGTTACCATATCATTGGTGCATTATGGAACCAAGACTAGAAAATGGTCTTCGTTTCAAACCAATGATGTCGAAAAACTAAACGCAGGAATGGTTTACAGCTTAGTCCTGGTTTGTTCCGTGTCATGCTTGTTCCGTTTTGCTGTTAACATTGTTCACATGAACGTTGGATTTGAAAAGGGAGAAGATCAGCTATGTGAAGCAATTTTAGACACTGATTTTTTTGCACACTCATTAGTGCTTTATTGTGAAACACTGTTTTTGTGGTTTCGACAACGCGCCTTTTACAGAAATGCTATGTTGTCATTTCATACTACAAAGTTCGTTAAAGTTTTAAGTGTTTTAAGCATTGTAATTATTTCAGCTGGTGCTCTAGGCTATTCTTTATATGCATGTCTGCCTGACAACTTCAAAGCAAGTAACCAAGGTTGCTTATATGAACCTGAAGATGAATCGAAAACCGGTTATGGGGTTTATATATCAGTCTTGTTGGTTACCGCTCAACTAATGCTGTTGTATCTGTTTATTCATCCATTGAGAAGAAAAAGTACTACGTGTTTTGATTTGACAAAGGTTTTTCCAAAACGCAAATGCAATAAAGATAATTCAGCTTCTATTTGCCAATCATCAAAAATTACCACTATTTCTAGAAACCTTGGGTCGGATGTTGAAAGGTTACACAAAATAAATCATCAACATTCTTTTTCTGCAGATCCGTTTTCTCATGAGGTAAGATTAATCATGCAAAAAACTGTAATCATTGCATTTATCACCACGTTTATGGATGTTGCCGCTCAATTGCTTTTGGTTTTTACGGGCAACTTAAAGTGTAGCATGAGGTACTCCTACATGGTATTTGACATAACAGTTTTTTTACATTTGCTTTTTCTTATTTTGACTTTTGTGACTTACAAAGAAATTCTAACTTCATTGTTTAATAGACAAGAAAATCCTGAAACACATTCTTGTTAAACTTGGTTGCTGGCTTAGTGGCAATCTACTTTAGGGGCTCTTAAATGCTTTTTGTTGCGACCCAAAAGCATAATCTTTAGGTCTCGTGACCCAAGCATCACCAAGCATAGTTTTACGAAAAACAATTTTCCAAAACTTTAGGAAATAATCTTTGTTGTTGTGTTGATCTCCGAAAAAAAAGATCTTTACGCCTCATTGAACACAAAATGTCTCGTTTGCAGTTGGATATCTAAAAAACAAAGCTCACGTTTCATTCAACACAAAATGCCATCTTCGCACTCTAAGTCTTTAAAAAAAGTTTTCACCAAAATTTTTTCCCAACCCAATGTGCAAGATCTCATCACTCACTTTTGGTTCGCAACCCATTATTTGAGAACCCCTGATTTACTACACAGTAGCGCTCATAAAAATAGTTTCAAACTTTAATTCATGTAGAAGAGTTTTCAAGCCAGTAGAAAAAAGTGTTCAAATGCCAGTAAAAAGAAGATTTTTCTCAATAAAATAAGATTTTCTAAATTTTTGTGAGTTTAACTCAATGCACTGGCCCCCATTTTGTCTAAAATTATAACAATTTTTTTGTATTACTATGAATTACTGCTTCATCGTCACTGTTTGATTCAACAAAAATTTGAAGCAGTGAGTCTCGCCTTTTTCTTTGCGACGCATTTGAAAAAAAATATTGCTTTTACGGCTCAACTGGCAACATCACGCATTGAGGTATTTGTTTGCTGTTTTGCAAGGTATTGATCTATTTGTCCAGTGAAAGATCTTTTTTAATATTAATTGTTTTTACGCAATTTTTACGTTTATATCCGTGGCGCAGCTCTTTTTTTCAACAAATTTTTGGAAATCAATTATTTTGTTTCTTTCGAAATCCGCTTTATGAAATCGATAATTTTGAACTTCTGTACGTGCCAAAGACTTTGTTTTTGGTGGTCAACGCTACAAAATCGAATTTTGACCTCTTTTTTAGGGGAATACATATCAGTAGATACGGGCCTCGCTATTACACCTGTGGAAAATTGAAACGATGCCCCAGGGAGTAGCTCACACTTTGAAACTACTGGTGTAAAGCATAGCTGTTTTCAAGATATGTTTTAAGCTACTTCCCTGAAATCTGATGCGAAAGTTGATGATGCGCTTATGTAATAAGTTTGAGATGGTACGAAAGAAAACTTTAACAGACGGAAAACCTTTACTGTTTACCACAGTTTTGAGAATACTATTACTTGAGAAACATTTACAAGCTGTAATCACATCGTATTTACGAATGTGCGGCGAAAAGAAGAAGATGCGTGCAAATAAATTGCAAAATGTGTTTGTGAAATTTAAAGTAGTAACCGTTGCTTACTTGCTTCACGCAAGTCAACGAGTATGGTGAAAGCAAGCTCTTCAAGACGCCTGGCTGTTTTAAGTTAAAACAATAAAAATAGTTTACGAATTAACAAGGATGTATTTGTTTCTGAAACACTGTGGTTTAAAAATTAAAGCTGTGAGATGTTTTTCGTTTTTATTTCTAGTTTTAACCATAAATTACGTATTGTATTTACTAAAATAATCTTACAAGTATTGTAACGTTTGATTGTGGAAACTAATCATTGTAAATTATAAAGGTATTCATACTGAAATGTTTCTCTCAGGATTTTTAAAACGGCTTTTGGGAGCAAAAGTCGAATTTTCAAAAACATTGTTTTTCTAGACATAGTAGATGTGGAGTCTCTACTCACTTTGTAAAAACAACTCCAGTTAGGTCGAGTTATTTTTTTACAACGACTTGTTTCAACTCGAATCTTTCAAACAGTAATATTCAGTGGTAATTTTCTTAACTCGTAGAATCTAAAAGGCCGGTTTTCCAGCCCAAAACTATAATGTATATACCTGAAAGGCCGGTATTCCGGCCAGCCACGAACTCTTGTTTACAACTGGAAACCATGGCAACACAGCAATCATAGCAACAAAGTTTCATGCAAGATACATGACTAGTAGTTTATAGTACTGTATTGTAATACATTATCTGCTGATAATTTAGGGTGGTGTGTGCACTGAGTTTTGATATTTCACGGTTTAAAGGGATAAATAATCATAGTTGAGAACACAAACCATTGAAACAGTAAATTTCTACCGCAAGCACTGAAGAAAAAATTACCTTTAAATGTCTTTCTCAAGAACACTTCTATCAAGAACTAAAGTAGTTTGAAACTCGCAAGGCATGCATCGCAGTCATTGCCTCATCACGAAAAGTTATCATTACCGAGATTGATTTCGCCCATGCTCCGTAATTTGCGGCCATCCATGATACATGATTAGCGTCATTACGTTACAGAGAGCTATTACTGTATATTGTAAACGTTTGTGAAACACCACCTTCAAACAAAAAATAAAAAATTAATCGTTTATCATCATTTCACCAGTAATGAGATATTGCTCCAGAAAACTGTAAAAAGAAAATCTTGCAGCACTACATAGGCCAGGGATTCTCAAAATTTGATTTAGCTATGTACTCTTTTGCTAAACTTAGATGTATGGCATACTCCTGAAAGAAATCTTTTATCTTATCTCCATTTCAAGAGTTCTTTATGTAGATCATGTTTGAAAGCAATTGTATTGCCTATTTTTGGTCTTTTTTTGTAATTACTTTGCAAATCCTTGGTTATAATAGTTGCTTTTATTTTTTCTCAACTGCAAGACGATTTTTTTCGCAAATTTCTGAAGTGTTTCTAGAAAAAGCTTGTTCGCCTACCTCCTATCTTTTGTTTGCACACTTTTAGAAGTACGAATACCCCAATTTGAAAACCACTGACTTAAGCTTACGTTTACATAGTACAAAAACAAAACGAAAACACATTATACTCATTTTTATTAGGTTCACATCTTTTAATTTAAAAACAAATGTGATTGCAATCACGCCTACCTAATGTAAAATTTTTGTCAAAAAAAATTGGAAAATAACAGTATCAGAAAGAAAGCTGTTCTCAGACAAGGCTTCTCTCTGATTTTCTTTAGTCAGAAAAGCGATTACTTTCTCTCTGCTATAATAACACTACTCACTTTTGTAATTTTCTTTCTGACGATTTTTCATGAACGCAAACACTGACCAAAAGCTTCAAAAATACAGTGCCTACCAAATGTGTAAGACCATTCTCAATTTTCTTTCTTATTCAGTAAATAGCATATTTACTTGGCAGCAAGTAGTTTTATTTCCTACGAAGATAAGTTTTCACATGGAATCCATGTTTTTAGAAGTCAGTTGAAGTAATTTCCATATACATTTGTTAAAGTTTTATCAAAATTCAGTACATTGTTTGTTCTCCACCGCTCTTGATCACTCCTTCAGACGCCTAGTTATACTGTAAATCAAACCTTGCTGTATTGTTTTCCATACTTCCATACTTCTTTTATCGCTCTTGTCAGATCTTAGCACTTGATGGTTGGTTTTTGACACCTTCATCCTTAATTTCCGTGCGCAGATTCTCTGTTGGAATGAGATCGGAACTGTTGCATGGCCAATCCAAGACCTTGATGTTACTTTTTGTGAAAAATTCGTCACAACTTTTGATCGCTGCCAAGGAACACCGTCCTGCATAAAGGTTGTGCACCTGTGGATATACATGTGCATTTTCATCTAATCCAGCTACAATTCAACGTATCAGGGGCTCTTCATTGTTATTTCACATGGCAAAAATAGAGTTCAGCAACGCCATTTTTCGAAATCGCCCTCCTAATCATCTGACTTGGAAGGTTTTTAATCGTAGAAATTGCATATTTCTGATATTAACGCTTTCTTGGTGGTCTGTAAACGCGTCGTTTCCTGACTACGAATTTCCGAAAGATAGACCCATCAGAGAACATGACCTTATCGCATTGGGCATAAGTCCAGTGCTGGTGTTTCTTGCTAAAGGCCAGACGCTTGACCTTCATTCGCGGTGTTATTGCAGCTTTGAAAAATGTTGGGCCGAATTCTTTTGAAAGTCATCTTGAAACACTTTTATAGTATAACTTTCTCTAACGCTTCTAACCATCAACACAGCTCGTATTTTTTTGACAGAACTCATTAGTGACCTGGCGACTATCCGTTTCATTAGATGTTTGTCTCGAAAACAAGACTTTCTGGGTTTTCCACTTCTCTTCAAGTCCTTCTGCAAGCCGTACTGTTGAAATTTATAGATCACCTGGTGAACTACTGTTTTACTAACCTTTATTTTGGGGAACATCTGTCGCTCTAATAATCCATTGCCATAAATATTTACAATTTGGGCTCTCTGAACCTCACTTGAGAGCATTCCGATCCCCATTTTCGCTATTCTCAAATTTCGAAAAGATCGATAAGAATCCACTTAGGTGTCAACAACAGTGAAACAATACGACTAGTGAGAGTCTAAAATCATAGCAACAATTATGATACAATCATGACAATGAGATGATGCAATAGAATGTAATAGTACGAAACCCTATCAATTTTCTGGGTAGTCTAAAACATTTGGTAGGATCTGTATGTTATTTCAATTAGTTTTGAATTTTTGTATCACAAACCAATCTTCTAAAAAATAACTACTGCAATCGTGAAAATCTTTGCAATATATCGTGTCTCATAAAAAGTGAGCAAATAGATTATATTGCTGTTACAAATGCCAAAGTCACTGCCAAGTACATTAATAATGCATTATACAATTGCAGTGAAAACACTAGCTAGTCCGATGCAGGCTTCACTAAGTCTTAAACTTGATATTTGAATCACAAATTTTGTTGTCATTCTACCAACGCATATTTTTGTCCATTCGGTCAAAGCATCCGAGATTCATGTGCTCAGGTTAGATTATGATGTGCCATTGATAAACGGCGATTTTTCTTGGTTCAAAGACAAAGCTGCGCGCTATTACACATAAAACGAATGATATAAATTTCTGAGTGCTACATTACTTAAGAATGTTTTTTGCTAGAATTTATTTCGTGTTTTAGTAAGCCTACATAGGAAAGCTTTTTTAAACTCCTATGTCTCATATGATATCTTCGCTCGCAATTAGCCCATGTAGGTTTCAATTCAATTAAATATTGGCAATGTCGGACAAGAACCGATTGTTTTGAGAAGGATTTGTAGAGAAATAGCAAAACTGCATGCTTATTTATTGCAATTTTTGGTAATAAGATCCTTGAAAATCTCAGAAGTCTAAGTAGAACACGCTCGTTTTTCTAAATTTCGAAAATTGTTCAAAAATCAGTCGTCAGACTTGTCTGGTGACTACTGACATAGGTGAGTTTTATCACAGTTCCCGCATGTCAAGCCGGTAATTACTTTGAACGACATTGTTCGCATTTAAATGTGCATAAAAACCTACATGAAAACAATGCGATTGATTGCTTAGTGGAACTATTAGAATGTTTCATAACGCTTCCTTGGCATCAGTATTTTTCTCGGGCATCCTATAACGAAATGAAATGACACGAACTTGTTTATCCCATTGAACACAAGATAAACAGCGAGCTTGAGTGGCTGAGAAATAACCTTGAAGATTTTAAGTCACTAGTCACTCATATAGGTCATTGCAATTGGCGCAATCCGTAGTTTGAATCGGAAATGTGACTGTTTTAATGCAAACGCCGGTTTCGCTTGGCCATGCCGCGTGGGACATAACGCTCTAAACACTCAACTGGTGGTCATGACCTCTATGACCACTCTCGCACTCCGGACATCGTGCCACGCTGCCGATCATATTTGATCTGAACTGCAAAGAGCAGAAAAAAAGATCCTATTCTCTGTAGTGACCCTCAATCAACACACTACTGTAGATGCAACAGCGCAAAAGAAGACATATGGCAGTTTATTCTTCAAATAGTTTCCATTTTCAGTTTTTGTTGATTTGGACAACATCAACGCAAAATTTAGTTTCCAACTGAACTATCCACCATACCATAAAACAACATCCCATTTTAACAGACAAATTCAACTAAATTTGGGAAGGAAAAATAAGTGTCCTTTCTATTAGCTTAACTTGGAGTGAAAAAAATATTAACCAGTTTTTGACTGTTTTTAATCATGGCAGTTTGTAGAGCCAAGACATTTCAGATTGTTATGTCCAATACTTAAAAAGGCGTAATAGTTGAAAACAATGCTGTGAGTTGAATTCAAATATCACAATTGGTTACATCAGCCCCCGAGCACCGATGGCCGAATCGTTTGTGGCGCCGGCTCTAGTTAAGTCATCTTTCAATAGCCCCTATACGCCACGAACATTTTCCGATGACTGGTGTAAACATGGATTCGCATCCCACTCCTAACGTGGTTCTTGGCATACAGAGAGTTATAGGACCTATCGGAAGATACAATTATTTAATCTCTAGATGCATCAATTGGCTACATACTGTACTTAACGAATTAATGGTGTCACTTCTAAATATGCTAGGCATATCACAAGCCATCTCGATTCAGTACTTGTTTTTACCTTAGGCGTCAGCGAACTGTTACGTTAATTAATATAAAATACTAAGATCACTGTCATAATAGCGTAGTATGACATTACTGTTGCATGCCGATCAAAGTGAAAACGCTCGGTTAATTCAATTGGAAAATTTAGTTACATCAGTCGCCTAGCTGTGATGGCCGAATCAGTTAAGGACTTAAAGGCGCTTGTACCGATTAAGTCATTCTATACGTCAATAAGCCATACCACTTTTTGACAGTTGGTAAGAATGTGCATTTGAATCCCACTCCGAGCTTTGTTTTTAACATGCTGAAAGTTAAAAGATTTAAAGGTGGATCTCATTATTTATTTTTTCGATACATTGATAGTCTAAATTTAAGAAGTTTCTTTAAAAGTTTGGGTACGCCATTAATTCATTCCATGTTAATTGCTGTTGTATCGACTACCAATGCTTCGACATATTGTTTCAAATTTCACATCTCCAGCAAGCTTGAGATTTCCCATCACCTTTTTTCAATTGTTCTATTCTCAAGAGCTTTCAATTTTGAAATTATGTGTCTCTGACCCCAGCACGGTAGACCCTTTGTGCTTATTGCCATAACGGCCCATTGATAGTTTTTCATCTCATGAAAACGCTTGAAAGTTTTGTGAAGTTTTTTTAACTTGATCAAAGATTTTTCCGAAATTTTAAGTCTGCTTGCTATAAGAGCTCTACAAATGGAAGACGGAGATAAACAAAAGTCTTCTATACTCTCTCCCAAAGCTTTAATAAGTGATGCAATAAGCATAGTGACAGTACTGTCAGGAATTTTGAATCCGTCCAAAACCTTTAATTTAATTGTTGTGCTTTGTTTTTATTAGGCTTTGTGGTACATTCAGTGTAACAAAATTATTTTGGGAATTCGGACCGACTCTTTCTCTACTGGTATTATCCATTTTTGAGCCAGAAATCGAAGCCGCGAAATTTGATTAAATACCCAAACTAGGACATGTATTGTCTATTTTATAACTGCACAATTGCGCGACAACGATCGCTCGAGCGCATCGCCCTTGTAGCTTGCGAACTCTTTTCTGAAGTAAGTACAGGGAAATGCAAAAGTAGGTATATAGCGATGAAGAAGGTAAGTACGTACATTACTAACAGCATTTATTATACAAAAAACGAGTGTTGTATAACATATAATGAGAAACACATGTAATAAGAAGCCTTAATCCGTCAGGTATTCGAAAGGCTTGCCGTCAGCGTTCACACACTCCTCTAATCGAGAGCAAACACTCATTTACGCTCTAGACCAGTGATTCTCAAAGTGGGCGAAATCGCCCCCAAGGGGGCGATTTCGAGATAAGGGGGCGAAAAAAACGAAGGGGGCGATAGGGGGGCGAAAAATTATGAAGGGGGCAAAAACGCTAATCGATCGCTAACTTTAGCTACTATTATAATACACACAATCAACTGCTTAGTTTCTTGCTAACTTCAATTCAATTTTTTAATCGTTGGAGATTGCTGCTAACGCGGGTGATTTTTTTACTGCCGATGGTCGACGCGCTCGGCTACAGTGTAGTTTGCTGTCACAATAATTCCAAAACCTATTATCGGCTTCATAGTACGATTGTTTGGCTCAACTATGACGTAAAAGATTGCATTATTACGCTATGGTACTGCAAACTTGCATAATACAAATGGATAACTTATCGGAACTTTAATAGCGCAACTGTAAGGTAGTTAGTTCCACTGATACGACGACTTTTAGTGCATTATCTAATTTCTAGGATAGCGTGGTGGGAGTTTCTGCGAGCGAAAGCTGTTTTGATTAGAAACGAAGTAGCCTAAGTTGTTTTGATACAGCACAGTACAGCAAAGGCTAGCTAACTCGTGCAGATCGTATTGTTTTAGGCAAAACGCTGTTATGTTGTTAACTTGAGTGCTAGATCAGAAAGTGCTGAATTGTTCAGGTGCATTCTATTTTGTTCAAGTCTCGAAATATGTCATCAGCATTGATTTGGGGGAACACCGCGTGCCTCTGTTTCAAACACTCGCTTGGTTTACGTAGATGTATTTTCTCTCGTAACCCTAAAACATAAAATAACAAATAATGTGCTCATAAACGAATTAATAAACTAATTACTTACAAAAGTGGCGAGCCGAAATAGATTTCAGAGACAGGATAGATTATGAACATAAGTACTAGCTACACAAGTCTAGATCAAATAAAAATGTTGTTAATTGAACAAATTCTAACTAAAGCTATATGCTATCCGAAAACTAAAATAATTCTAAACAGGTGCCCAGCTTCCTTAACAAAGAACAAACTACTACTGCTACTACAACAAAGGAGATCCAAATAGATTGTAGTGCGAGATGCGCTAGGCAAACTACGCAAACCGGATTAATTACTCATTTTAGATACGGGCAAGCACGCAAAATCATTAAAAAAAAAGATTAAACAAAAAGGGCACGAGTAAACCAAATCACTCCCCGCCAAGCGCGGAAAGAAATTGAGCAGCGATAACAAAACTTATTTTCGGTAAAACCCGGAACCAGAGGGGACAAAGTGGAGTCAAAACACAATAAGCACATCAAATAAACTATACATCGTCACACGGAATAAATATACATTACACGCAATAACAAAACAGTAGGTCTAACTATCATAGTTCAGTTCTTCAGCGGTTGCTATTAAGCAAAGTTTGTGAATAGGTCGTATTAGCGTTCGTTGACCAGAGAGACGCAATTCGCATTTTCGTACAAGTCCGTCAATCCCAGGGAAGGTCTTAGTGACAATGGCGTGTTCCCATAAACCGCGGGGCGCAGCTCGGCCTTTCATCCCGGGTTCCAGTATTATTACATAATCTCCTGTTTTCAGATTCTTCCGTGGCCGGAACCATTTATTTCGAAAAAGTAAATGTGGTGGCATGTGGCGAATCCACGCTTCCCAAAATTGTTTAACGAAAGATTGAACGGATTTATAGGATATTCGGGGGTCCAATGGCTCGATCATTTGAGGTTGTGGATTTGAGGGTTGTCCGTGCGGATAAAGCAGTGTATTTCCAGTGAAGGGTTCTTCATCTCGTTTAGATACAAAACGTCGCCAAGCTAAGATAAAATCATTTGTAGATTGAGTTTCAGTTACTTCAAGGTGAACGACTCTTGTGGTGTTGCAAGTTATCAGTAATACACATCCATCGATTACAACATTTCTTGTTTTTCGAAGTTTAATGGGGCCAAAAAAATCCATAGAAACTGATGTAAAAGGGGGTTGGTTTACTTTAAATCTGAATGTGGGCAATTGTCCCATCTGCTGTTTCATCAAATTGCGTCTATTGATTCGACAAGTTATACATCGGGCAGCAATTTGCTTCAATAGTTGTTTGCCACGTAGAATGTAAATACCTTCTACACGCAAATTAAGAATAACTACACGATAACCTTGATGCCCGAGCTTTCGATGCATATAATCTGCGTATAATACCACAATTTTGTTGTTGCTAGGCAGGGCAGTTACTTCATCGTTATACGAAAAGTTTGATAAACGTCCACATATGCGAAGGAGGGCAGGTTGAGTGTTTAGAGCCTTCAGATTCATTCTTTTACGAAGTCGTTGTTGTTCAGGCTCTCTCAAATAATCCTGTGCGATCCAAAACAAACACAATTTTGCATTGGTTAGTTCACGTGACGTTAAAATAGAAATTCTATTCTCGCGATTTATTAAAGGTCTTTTTAACCATGCCACTACCCGAACTAATTTTTGCCATGACGAAATACGTGCTAATAAATGTGATGTAAAATCGATCAACTGTTCTGAGTGCAGTACAAAAGGAGGAGGACATTTTTCCTTACCTTGTGCTGCACTCAGAACAGTTGATCGATTTTACATCACATTTATTAGCACGTATTTCGTCATGGCAAAAATTAGTTCGGGTAGTGGCATGGTTAAAAAGACCTTTAATAAATCGCGAGAATAGAATTTCTATTTTAACGTCACGTGAACTAACCAAAACAAACACAATTTTGCATTGGTTAGTTCACGTGACGTTAAAATAGAAATTCTATTCTCGCGATTTATAAAAGGTCTTTTTAACCATGCCACTACCCGAACTAATTTTTGCCATGACGAAATACGTGCTAATAAATGTGATGTAAAATCGATCAACTGTTCTGAGTGCAGCACAAGGTAAGGAAAAATGTCCTCCTCCTTTTGTACTGCACTCAGAACAGTTGATCGATTTTACATCACATTTATTAGCACGTATTTCGTCATGGCAAAAATTAGTTCGGGTAGTGGAATGGTTAAAAAGACCTTTAATAAATCGCGAGAATAGAATTTCTATTTTAACGTCACGTGAACTAACCAATGCAAAATTGTGTTTGTTTTGGATCGCACAGGATTATTTGAGAGAGCCTGAACAACAACGACTTCGTAAAAGAATGAATCTGAAGGCTCTAAACACTCAACCTGCCCTCCTTCGCATATGTGGACGTTTATCAAACTTTTCGTATAACGATGAAGTAACTGCCCTGCCTAGCAACAACAAAATTGTGGTATTATACGCAGATTATATGCATCGAAAGCTCGGGCATCAAGGTTATCGTGTAGTTATTCTTAATTTGCGTGTAGAAGGTATTTACATTCTACGTGGCAAACAACTATTGAAGCAAATTGCTGCCCGATGTATAACTTGTCGAATCAATAGACGCAATTTGATGAAACAGCAGATGGGACAATTGCCCACATTCAGATTTACTTTGCGTAAAGTCTTGGTATGAAGCGAATTTATCTGGGGTCAAGCCAACTGAAATATGTACTTGTTCTAATAACGATATAAAAGAATCCCAGTTCCTAAAGCACGTGAAAAAGACTATTCATCTGACTAAAGATGGACGTGTCGAAGTGTCTATGCCCTGGAAAGAAGGCTTTCCTGTTTGTCTGAAATTTAATAGCCACCAGACCTTTGTTTCCTAAATCTGTTGATGATCTAGATGAAGAACCAGTGATGTTACTTTAATTAAAAAGGACATTGTAAAGAAACTTCAGTTAGAGCGTCATCCAAAAACTTTTAAGTTTGGTGTAGCTGGTGGCGGCTATCGCTATGAAAAGTCTGCTATCGTGTCGGTTTGGATTCGTCGCTTCGACAAAAGGTCTTGTCGATACAACATTAATGCTTTAGAATTAGACAAAGCCTGATGCCTATTAAATTTCAGACAAACAGGAAAGCCTTCTTTCCAGGGCATAGACACTTCGACACGTCCATCTTTAGTCAGATGAATAGTCTTTTTCACGTGCTTTAGGAACTGGGATTCTTTTATATCGTTATTAGAACAAGTACATATTTCAGTTGGCTTGACCCCAGATAAATTCGCTTCATACCAAGACTTTACGCAAAGTAAATCATTCTCAACCAAACGGACATGTTGCGATTGTACAAATCCCTCAGGAAGGGATTCTGATTGATTAGGTCCAAAAACATACCACCCTAAAGACGTTTCTGCAGCTGTAGGATAATTGTCCGGTTCAGTAGGATGTTTTAGATAGGACATAGGGGCCATTAAATTCGCATAATCATATCCAATCAATATGTCAACTTCGCTGTTTTCTTCAGGCAAATACTTTTTGATTGCTTTTAGATAAGAAAGGTCTTCAAACAACTCGTTTTTTAAACAGTGAGACGGGTGAGCTGGCTTTTCTAATTCTAAAGCATTAATGTTGTATCGACAAGACCTTTTGTCGAAGCGACGAATCCAAACCGACACGATAGCAGACTTTTCATAGCGATAGCCGCCACCAGCTACACCAAACTTAAAAGTTTTTGGATGACGCTCTAACTGAAGTTTCTTTACAATGTCCTTTTTAATTAAAGTAACATCACTTCCGGAGTCAAAAAGAGCTACGGCTTTATGCCAAGTACCGTTAGTGTCTAATAATTCTACCAAAGCCGTGGGCGAGTAACGAAAGTTAGGTGCACATTCATTTGTCGATCGTACAGAAGGCTGAGATAGTTGAAAGCTTGAAGCATTGGCATTTAGCGAAGAGTTTTGCTGAGAATTTTCAACGCGAATCTTGTTTTGCTCAGGTTTGGATACGCAAGCTAGTAAAGTGTGATGAGATCGACTACAACTCGTGCATCGGCGCCGATAATAGCAGTCTCTAGGATCTTTGTGCATTGGTGAAAGACAAGTAAAACACCGATGTAGGCGTCTCATTGCGTCAGTTCTTTGTTGGGGTGAATAACTCATAAATTTTTCGCATTCAACAAACTTATGGCGTGATTTGTTACATAAAGTGCAACGATCATCAGAATTTGAGCGCACTTGATTGATCGTGGAGCTTTTCGGTTTACTAGTTACATTCAAAGACAATTCATTTGCGAATCTTTCTTCCAACTCTGTTTCAGTTTGCAGGAATTTGATAAGCGTATCAACCGAGGCTTGTTCATTTTCGGAATGCGAATAGCGACGAAAATTGCGAACTAAAGTAGTTGTGAGTTTTTGTTCGATTAAATCGAGAGTAACATGACAATTCAAATCGCCATTGCAATTAGCATCTTTAGCGCGACGAGAATATTCCTTAATTTTTTCTAGCACTCTTCTCATTTCACGCGCGGAATTTGAGGCCATTGGTTTTGTTTCCTTTAGTTTAAACAAAATAGCTCTAGGTACGCTTTCCGGGGGAAATTTTTCATGAAGTCTTTCCCAAACGCCATTAGCTTCATGTACAGACACGCAATCTTGCAGGGTAAGTTGCAACGTGGCAGGGAGAGCTTCTTTATACAACAAAATAGCTAATTGCTCTTGATCACTATCGAGCCCCGTTAACTTGAAATAATCAGTTATGCGCAATTTCCACGAATTGAAATTAACAACATCACCGTCCCATTTGGGAATACGAAGATCCCTTGATTTAAATTTAGGCTTTGTTTTGGTACTAGATATTTCAGTAGGTTTAGATTTAGATTCTGCTTCTGCCATTCTTGCGTCAAAAACTTGTTGTAAATTAGCGAGGTCGTCTTCCCTAGTTTCATATTCAAGCTCATTTTTTTCCAAATCTTGTAATGCATTTTCATGCTCATCTCCGGGCACGTTTAATAAGGTCTCGGAGATGGCATCTAAATTAGATCGCAAACTACTGAGAGTTGACTGTAGGGAAGATCTTTTTGTTTAAAAATTGATTTACTTAGAGTGTCCACGTTTATATACTTTCCCAAGCTATTCAATTGTCTCGTGACAGAAATTTTCAAACTTGTTCTCCGTGCTTTTAGTTGAGCATATCTCTCCATTCTAAGCGATTTTTATTCAAACAAAACAAGAACAATCTCACCAAGCTTTGTAGCCGCTTTTTTGGTTACTGATTTGGGGGAACACCGCGTGCCTCTGTTTCAAACACTCGCTTGGTTTACGTAGATGTATTTTCTCTCGTAACCCTAAAACATAAAATAACAAATAATGTGCTCATAAACGAATTAATAAACTAATTACTTACAAAAGTGGCGAGCCGAAATAGATTTCAGAGACAGGATAGATTATGAACATAAGTACTAGCTACACAAGTCTAGATCAAATAAAAATGTTGTTAATTGAACAAATTCTAACTAAAGCTATATGCTATCCGAAAACTAAAATAATTCTAAACAGGTGCCCAGCTTCCTTAACAAAGAACAAACTACTACTGCTACTACAACAAAGGAGATCCAAATAGATTGTAGTGCGAGATGCGCTAGGCAAACTACGCAAACCGGATTAATTACTCATTTTAGATACGGGCAAGCACGCAAAATCATTAAAAAAAAAGATTAAACAAAAAGGGCACGAGTAAACCAAATCAAGCATCATCGGATGAAAGTAGCTCATCCCAACCTCCTGCAAAGTTGCGGAAGATCAAGAAAGTAAAAGTGCGGCATTATGACAGTAATTATTTGAAATTTGGCTTTGTTACTGCTCCGCATGATTCCAGTCGACCAATGTGCCTCGTGTGCGGCTCCATCTTATCTAATGAGGCAATGAAACCGAGTCGGCTCAAAGATCACCTCAAGAGAAAACATCCAAAGAAAATTGGCAGCGACTTTAAGAAGCTTCGAAATGAAAAAGCAAAGCAACTTACAATTGGAACTCTCTTTACCAAGACTGGCATGAGACAGGATAAAGGTCTTATTGCCTCGTATAACATCTCTTTGTTAATTGCAAAAACAGCAAAGGCACACACTATTGGCGAAGATCTTTTGCTACCAGCTGCAAAAGAAATCATTGAAACGGTTATGGAACAGAATGCTTCCTCAGTTTTGCGTGCTGTGCCTCTAAGCAACGATACAGTTCAGCGTCGCATTGATGAAATGAGTTCTGATGTGCTGAAACAACTTGTTGAGATTCTGTCCATGACTAAACATTCACTGCAAATAGATGAATCTACCTCGGATGACAATGTATCGCTGCTGCTGGGATATGTGCGATTTGTGCATAACATGCGACCTCAAGAAGAAATGATTTTTGTAATCAGTCTTCCTACAGACACTCAGGCATCAAGTATCTTTAATGCAGTGAAGAACTTCTATGAAGAACAGGGGATCCCAATGAGGAATATACTGCAATGTGCTACAGATGGTGCGCCGGCTATGGTTGGGAAGCATCGAGGATTTATCGCACTTATGAAAAGAGAAATTCCTGAGCTTATTGCAATTCATTGTGTAATCCACCGGCAGCATTTGGTCGCCCGTAACCTCAGTCCTGAACTGCATCATTCACTCAATATTGTGATAAAATGTGTGAACAAGATAAAAGCTCATGCTCTCAATGATAGACTATTCCGCTTACTTTGTTGTGAAAACGACAAAGATTTTCAACGTCTGTTATTGCATACTGCAGTACGATGGCTTTCAAAGGGTGTTTGTTTGAGTCGCTTTTATGCCCTTTATGATTCAGTTATCGAACTCCTCTCTAGCGTTGATGATCAATTGGCTGAAACAGTGAAACCATTAAAAAATGATATTGCTTATTTAGCTGATATTTTCAATGCCACGAATGAAGTAAACAAAAAGCTTCAGGGAGAAATGATCACTCTTATTAAGTGCAAGAGTGTGATAACTTCATTTATTTCAAAGCTTTCTCTCTACAAACAAAATTTGGGCAGAAACATTCTATATCAGTTTCCAAATCTCAGCGATAATGTTGTTACAGAAGAGGAACGACTAAAATACTGTTCGCATTTAGATACCCTTCTAGAAGATATGAAAATTCGCTTTGCAGATCTTGTTGACCTTCATGTTCCAAGTTGGGTACTTAAGCCATTTTGTGCAAAACCTACAGACATAGAACTTGAACTTCAAGAGCAGTTTATCGATTTGCAAAGTGATGATGAATCCAGGTTGAGCTTCAAAGAGGATCGATATGATTTATTTTGGTGCCAGGTAGCTAGCAAATATCCACTCCTATGGAAAGAAGCTATAATGTGGGTTATATTATTTCCCACATCATATTTGGTTGAAAAAGGGTTTTCGGCTGTGACCCTCATGCTCTCAAAGCAAAGAAACCGCTTATCAATTACTAAGCGAGGTGATCTACGACTGTACCTCACTAAAATGTCTCCCAATGTTTCGAAGCTTTGTGAAGGTCACCAAGCACATCCATCACACTGAACTGGGGACCATACTATGTGTTGATTTTCTTTGAATAAAATTCTTTAAAAAACTATCTTTTGTTTGTTTAGCTGTACTTTATACGGCGAGGGGGGCAATAATGTTATGTCGGGAATGATAAGGGGGCGATGGGCCAAAACAGTTTGAGAAACACTGCTCTAGACAAAGGTCTTTATCAGCATCAATTTTCTAACAAGCCTCCAAAATGAACTGAACCACGTCTTCAACAGTGCGGGGCTTGCATGCAAAAACCTTGTCCTTAATAGTTCCCCAAAAAAGAAGTCAATAGGAGCTAAATCTAGCAAGCGTAGCAGTCAGTTGACAGCACCACGGCATCCAATCCATCTGTTGGAAAATGTTAAGTCAAGTAGTGCACGCACAGTGAGAACAAAATGAGGTGAGGCCCCATCTTGCTGAAAATAGAACCAGCATTTTAATAAAACGAAATGACTAAAAATAGATGTATTTTTATTTTCAGATATGTCGCTTTTTTTTCCTTATAATAAGTCACTAATTTCACTGATGTGACGCTACTGTATACCTGCTTTTGCACTCCCCTGTATATTTTTTCCATAAATAACACTCATTTTTTCATCAAGCTAGTTCTCGTAAAACGTCTTTAGCTTTTAGCTTTGTTCTCAGAGGTCAATATTTAATTTGTTTGAATCATTTGAATAGCCTCTAAAGCCCTATATCTCCACAACTTGAATAGAGCTTTCCACCAGGATCAAATAAAGACTTTTTGTTTTTTGCAGAATTAGAGCTCTAAATCATAGCCCTTTTCAATTTTAACGAAGGATTAGCTTTTGTTATAGCTTTGACTACGGCATTGGACAAAATTATTATGACTTTATCGAAAGCATCAGATATGAAACTTTTGGTTAAAGCAGTGCTGGATGATAACTCCTTTAAGTGCAATAAACGTTTAGGTAATGGCCCAAATTAAGGTAGTTGGCTTTCACCAATATGATCTGTACTTAATCCAATTACAAATATGCTGAGGAACAACGGGTTTCGATCTTTTTCAAAGAGGCTCTACCACGATTTGGTTTTGATGTTTAGACGATAAATTTATGATGCACAATCTGAAAACATCGTTATTTGTTAATACAGTATTAAGATTGAAAACAGACGCTACATCTATTTTCATTTACTTTCTAGCTAGATTTATTTAGGGGTTTTGTAACATTAAATTGTAGTCTAATTTTCATTCATATAACCAATTAGTACTCTCATCTACTTTGTTCTGACTTAATATGCAGTTTGGCTAACTGTAACAATGTCAATGCAAACGGCTGCCATCTTTATAAGTAAGCAAAATGTAATGAAAGTGTTTCTTTGCTGACCTAATCCTTTTGACAGCACACTCATAATCGGTTTAGAAATCTACAGTTATCTCAAATAAACAAGACTAGCACTCTCGCTGTTTTTATAAAGCATTCACCAGAAATTTGCTCTCAGGAAAAATGCACAAAACAAGGCTTGATACAATTCTTCAGAATTTTTTTGTTTTGGGGCCGCTCAATTGTTATACGACGACTCCAGAAAGGAGAAGAGGAAGCAAAACGTCACATTTGTCATACAAAAGGTAGATGGGATGAAAGATAATGCTGTATGAAAAACTCGCTAATATATTAAAAAGAATTAAAGTTTTCAATTATTTGGTTTAACAGGCTTTTGTGTCAAATCTGCATAATGAAATTTTTGTTTCAGTACGTTTTATATATCACGCGTCACATGAAGAGGGAGTGGTTGACAAAAACGTCATAATGCGCCAACTGATGAAAGGAGGAGGTTTAAAAATCGGACAAAAAGATGTCATGTGATTTTGTGAATAGTGCCTTTCCAAGAAAAATTGCACGTTTAAATGCGCTCGTTTACATTTTACTACTATTTCACTCTCTGGATTTTGCAATTTGGGGCCGCTGACAGTTAGCACAGCCTATGTTATGAAACTTTAAGTTGGACGAATATATTTTTTTCGTATTGAAGACGTCATCATCACAAACAAACGATTGCCAAGCATATCTCTGAGTGATTAGTATGAAATTTTTCCCCTTGCTAATAACTGATTTGAAATGGCAACGTCTTTCACAGATGCCATCATCAAAACCTCTTCTACTGATAGGTGACACAATTAAGAGATTCCTTACCAAGTAAATTGGATGTACTATTTTTACGGCCATGAGCGAAAGCGAATGGTTTGCATTTTTAATTTTTTTTTCTATTAGAGTTGTTTTTCAGCTTCAACGCACCATTTACATCATGCAAATTAAAGCAGAAATTTTAGCATGAGTTGAAAATAATCTAAGTCTAAACAGTGACCTATGCAGTGGGGATCCTATGCACCTCCCTCTCAGAAAGAGATAAACGTCATTCTCGGCCATTATTTGGAAAAAGTCATTTTCGCTCCCCCTCAAGAAAATTTTAAGCGTGAGTTGCAGGCATTATCTTTGTAACGGTAACACAACCAAAAACCCATTCTCGCGACCCCATCAATAGATTTCTGCAAACGCCCCTGAAGTCTCAACAACTAGATTTCCATCAGACTGCAAAGCGGACAACTGCATTTTACCAGTATCCGCCGTAGTGTATTGAATAATCAGATGCTACAATGTTTGCGCATTGTGCCATCATATTTTTTCCAAATTAAACAGAGGTGAAATGCACGTGCTCTTGTCAGAAATGAAAACAACTGCGCGTCATGAATCAAAAAGTGCAGAATTAAAAACCAAGAATAATTATTGCGCATGACTTTGTAGACTAAATATTTTGTAATAAAATATTTTCAATCACCACCATAAAGCGCTAGAGGGTTGATACGCATTCAGTTTTAAAACAAGCCTTTTGCATACTTGCAAAAGCACATGTCCAGCAGGTAAGGAAAAAATTAATTTAAAATAGAATTTGGGCAGCTTGAGAAAGACTACTCATGAGCAGTGATAGAACGTTGGAATTGCGCTTGGCCGAATAGAAATGGCTGCAAAGTTGATGCTGTAAGGTACAGTAAGTAGGACAGCTGGAGGGAGAGATTGGCTAAAGAATTTTTCGGCGCAGTGCTTGGTGTAAAAAGGGTCATGGAGAGTAGTGGCGTATTTAGAAACAAATTTTGAAAGGGAGCCAGAACTTTTTGTAAAGTATTTTTTTTAGAGATCAACTTTTGGAAACGGAGATTTTGCCCAATTCGGTCTCCTATCAGAAGCAAACATTTTTTCTTTACACAATTACAGCTGCTGTCATACTGTTTAGGGAGGGGCACATCGCTCTCCATTTTCTCTCAAATACGTTACTGGTGGAGAATTATACATGGTGTTTCAAAAAGAATATGCCGAAACTAATTCAACTATAGCTGAAATGGGGCTATTTTTCCAAAGTCATGACTTTTACCAATAGACGCCTATTGAGATATTTTCTTGCTAAAACGTTCCCTTTAATTCCAATTTTTCAAATTGATGCTATTATTGTTTTATTTTGATTTTTTTCTTAATTTGGCATTTTATTACACTTTTGCCTCTAATGCAGACCTCCCTAAATTTAAATGAAGACCAGTTTGTCGCATGAATACAAAAAGCCCATCAATTACAAATATCAGTAATGGGCTGTAATATTTATGGCTGCTATGAAAATGTCAATAAATAATTTTGCTCTCTGCTACTGTTCTCACTATATAGTGGTAAGCAGTGTGATGTCACTAAATTAATATCCAACATTCCTGTGTGAAAAAATTCAAGATACAACGAAAAAGCCTGCATGGACGACATTTGAATCAATGATTGCTTGTTGCGCCGTGAGAGCGTATAATGTTGTACAATTATTTCTTGCAAAAATTAACGTTTGAACAAAACAAAATTGACGCAATCGATTAAAAAACAATATGGGCGGGCGTGCATAGCTACTACATGTCTCTCAAGTTTATCGAGTCCATGGCAACCTTTCATTTGCATTGTTTTCACCATAGGCATTCTTAAATTAAATCGAATTTCATCCGTTAAAGTCAGTAAGTGCTTGAAAGCATATCAAAGTCGTGGGAGAGCGCCGAGTTAATGCATATGTATTTTTATTATTTGGCAATTAAATATTAGGACCGCCACCGACAGCTAATTTTTAACTGGAAGCAAATTTGTATGAGCTAACGCCTCTGACTACGCGCATGTTGCTTGGTCCTGGCATAAACGCAGCCATGAAAAGAGCGAACTAACCCGAAGTGAAGCACTCATGGTTAAGTTATTGCTATAGCAGGGCCACCATTAATAATGTCGAGGTTAAGAATATCAAATCAGCTGGCTGCGCCAGCCGTACCCAATGGAAAAGAAAATTATTTCAACATTTAGATGTTATGTGGCTCGACATTAATATTTTGTTGCAAAAGATAGTACAGAACCATCTTTATTTCCCCTTCTCTTATTTTCGCGTGATCATCAAGCGTTGTACTTGCAGTTGGCTATATTCAAAAAATTTTAGAAAATTGATTTTCAGATAAATGTTTTGATGGATAATGCCAAAGATTCATGTTATCGAGAATAAATAGACTAAATGTAGCAAAGTACTTCGTTTTTCTAGAAATTGCAAGTTTATGAGGTGCATGCAACCAATATTTTGAGTATTTTTGCAGCAGACAACACGTTTATAAACGTTTACAGACTTCATTTTTTTGATAGATGTTTTTTTTAACTTAGGCAGACAAAGTCAAAGAACCACGCTTGTGAGGAAAAGTAGTCGAAATGTATCAAAGAATTAATTTTGTCTAATAATTGCAGATTTTATAAAAATTCACAAATGACACTTGTAGTCGACTAAAATCTTTATTATTGCAAGCTTTCGTGAGCGAATGCTCACTTCTTGAGGCAAAATAAATTAAGACTAATGAATGAATTGAAATTAATACAAATAACTATGGCAATAAATTGAACATAAAATATCTACACTGTGACATCACAAACCAGTTAGGTAAGGACCGGAGTTAATAAAAAATAGGAGAATGAAAAAGAAAAAGCGGAAAAAGGAGAAACATAGGTTAAGAACATAAGCAAGAAAGTAGATAAATAGGGAATAGAGGAGAAAGTAAGTGAAGAAAAGGTTACGTAAGGTAGAAATAGTAAGAGGCCAATTATAGTTTTTTTAAGTAATGTGATAGAAAACCTGAGTCCTTGTTTAGTCCTTCTTGGATACAGTTGAATTTGGATATGAGCTTTTGTTCTTCGATTTGTCGTTGTCTCCGGTTCGTGTTGGTTCGTTTTAGTATTGATACTTGAAGATGACTGACTGAATGTTCAGGAAGATTAAAATGCTTGGCAACGGGTTTGTTTTTATTGTTTCGGATATCACTTTTGTGTCCGTTTATTCGCTTTCTGATGGTATTTCCAGTTTCTCCAATATATATAGCTTTGGGACAGAGTAAACAAGAGAGTAGGTAGACGACATTGGACGAAGTGCACGTAAATCTTTCCCGAATGGTGAATTTGTAATTATTGGGTCCAGTAACAATGTTATCAGTCCTGATATGTACGCAAAGTTGGCATCTGGGAGTATTACAAGGAAAAGTGCCCGGGTGAAGTTGAGGGTTTTTGTTGGAGGTGAGTATCCGTTTGAAGTTGGGTGGTTGTCGGTAAGCGATTAACACATTGAGTGCCAGTCACTCATATTGAGTGACAACATTTTTGATACTTTTGATTCAGTCACTCAATATGAGTGCCATTGATGGTATGACTGCTAAAGGCTGTCACATAATATGAGTGCCAGATACTTGTTATTCACCATTGAAATTATAAAGTGTGGGCTCCTAGGAAACTTCTGACAAGTAGCTAGTGGCCATATGTCATGAAATAAGAGGTAATCGAGGTAATTTTTTTATAAAGGATATATAAAAACAAGAGCATTTGTAGTTCATTTTCTATTTTATTATTTTTATGAAACTTTTTACAACAAATGTATAATAATAGGAAACTCCATAGTTTGATATAAATAATTACCCCTATTGATAACAATGTCTAGAAAGAGGGCACTATCAGTTAGTGAGGCAAAATTGCTCCTTGATGTTGAAGAAACAAGTAGCGATGATGATGTGAATGACCCTGACTTTATGCCAAGCGATAATGACCATTCAGAAACAGATAATGAATTTATAGATTTGAATGCAACACAGGATCTAACAGCCGCTCTAGAAGAAATGACTGTACATGAAACAGAAAATCCAGATGAAGCTGCAGAAGAACCAAGCCGCTTTAGCACACCAACCTGGCGTGATTATGGGGAATTTCACCGAAGTGACATTACTTATACTGGGCATGAAGGTCTATTATTGAACTTGACAGAAAATATCAGTCCCGCTGATGTCTATAAATTATTTGTTGATGATGAATTCATCAATCTTGTAGTAGCACAGACCAATTTATATGCACAACAAGACATTGCTAAACGTCTTCCATCTTCATCTAGTAGATTGCAAAAATGGGTCCCAACAAATGCAGTAGAAATGCGAAAGTTCCTCGGTCTTATAATGTATATGGGTCTCTGTAGATTTGGTGAAATTAGGGATTATTGGCATAGTTGTGAACTTTACACCCAAAATCTTGCACCAAAAACAATGAGTCGGAACAGATTCCAGATTTTATTAAGGTCACTTCATTTTGAGGACAATTCCAAATTGGACAAAAATGATCGACTGGGGAAAATCTCTTCCCTTCTAACAACAATGAACAGAAACTTCAAGGGGATTTTTGGGCTGATGGGAAATTTTTCATTTTTGTGCGTGGCACTCAAAGTGTTAAGGTGATTAAGATGAAATCAATTTTCTAGATACCATCATCAAGATCAAAGACAACAAGCTGGTCACCACACTCTACCAAAAACCCACCCACAAATACAACTACGTACACCCCAAAAGCTCCCACCCACCTCACATCTTCAAATCGATAATTTTCAGTCAAGCATTGCGATACAACCGCATTTGTTCGGACAATAAAGATCGCGATTCTAATTACATTCAACTTAAATATAATTTTCAGAAATTAGGTTACGATACTGAATCCATAAATAAACAGATCAACAGAGCCCGATCCATTCCCAGAGATTCGCTACTTCAATACAAACCTAAGTCCCCAAAAAAACGAACCCCTCTAGTCTTAACCTATCACCCACAGATTAGATTTGTAGCTTATATTGCCAAAAAACTACAACCTATTCTCAAGAGCGACCCCTTATTACAACATCTTTTTCCTGTTCCTCCCTTAATCGCTTACCGACAACCATCCAACTTCAAACGGATACTCACCTCCAACAAAAACCCTCAACTTCACCCGGGCACTTTTCCTTGTAATACTCCCAGATGCCAACTTTGCGTACATATCAGGACTGATAACATTGTTACTGGACCCAATAATTACAAATTCACCATTCGGGAAAGATTTACGTGCACTTCGTCCAATGTCGTCTACCTACTCTCTTGTTTACTCTGTCCCAAAGCTATATATATTGGAGAAACTGGAAATACCATCAGAAAGCGAATAAACGGACACAAAAGTGATATCCGAAACAATAAAAACAAACCCGTTGCCAAGCATTTTAATCTTCCTGAACATTCAGTCAGTCATCTTCAAGTATCAATACTAAAACGAACCAACACGAACCGGAGACAACGACAAATCGAAGAACAAAAGCTCATATCCAAATTCAACTGTATCCAAGAAGGACTAAACAAGGACTCAGGTTTTCTATCACATTACTTAAAAAAACTATAATTGGCCTCTTACTATTTCTACCTTACGTAACCTTTTCTTCACTTACTTTCTCCTCTATTCCCTATTTATCTACTTTCTTGCTTATGTTCTTAACCTATGTTTCTCCTTTTTCCGCTTTTTCTTTTTCATTCTCCTATTTTTTATTAACTCCGGTCCTTACCTAACTGGTTTGTGATGTCACAGTGTAGATATTTTATGTTCAATTTATTGCCATAGTTATTTGTATTAATTTCAATTCATTCATTAGTCTTAATTTATTTTGCCTGAAGAAGTGAGCATTCGCTCACGAAAGCTTGCAATAATAAAGATTTTAGTCGACTACAAGTGTCATTTGTGAATTTTTATATTCTGATTTATAAGTCGACACGGCTATACTTCCTTCAAATTGCAGGTTTGTTAAGTCAAGCAGAATAATTGTTCAACCAAAAATAGAGCATGATATATGGGACCTAATTATTGATCAAACACTATCAACTATTCCTTAGCCATAGAAAATTAGGGTCACATATAGCTGGAAAGCAAACTTACTAACTTCCAAACGACAGTAATTGTCAGTACTTTATTATAACTTTTATGTATTCAATTTACCTGTTTTTACTCAGTTCACCACTTTTTGGGAGTGACAGAAAGTTACACTAATGATGTTAAAGTTCATTTTTTTGTATAAAAACTAACTCTAATATATGATACACTATCGGAATTTCCTTGAAACAACCCTTGATTTTGTGAATAAAGCTTGAAAATTGGTTTGAAATGAGGTCGCAAATTAGTTTTTGAATAAACTAATTTTGTAAAAATATCATCTCTGCCAGCGAAAAACTGTGTTAATCGTACCAGACGACATTATGAAATCATAGAGCGAGTTGTAAGCTCGTGAGAACAGAGTGGTCACACACCATTGACAAAGAACTCGTAAAACCAGCTGCGTTGAAGATGGTGAATATTGTGGTTGGAAGAGCAGCCACTACCCAAATTCCTTTTTCAAATGGCATCATCAACAACAGAAAGATGTCATGGATGATGACATCTTGCTTAAATAGTATCGGATTTAATTTAAAGCCAGGCGAAGTTCAATCTTCTACTCGACGAGAGCTTCAATGTGTCCAATCAAAGCAGCTTGTGGTGTTCATGCGTTATGTGAAATAAAACATAATAAGAAAAGTCTTTTTATTTTGTTAGCCTTTTACGGCAACAATCAGTACAACGACAATCAGGCTAGCTGACGTCAAGAAACTTGTGGATAAGTTTTTCAGAGACAATGACCTGTAATGGGATGTGGTGTCTGAAATTTGCTGGGATGGAGTTTCAGCGTGGTTGAGGCGATAATTTGGCTCTAACGCGCAGGTGAAATTCAATGCACCCCACCTTGTGGTAACGCATTGTCACAGGTATGTTGGCAACAAAAACTTTACCTCGAAAACTGGCAAAAGTATTGTGGTAGAATATGCAAATCGTAAGCGAAATAGCACTATAAAGCACTGCATATGCAGAGAACTCTGGGATAAAATGGGCTCTGAATTCGAGGTACTTTGCTACTATTTTAATGTTTGATACTAAATTGTGTTTTGCCTAGCATGTGGAATTAACCCTATATTTTTGAGAGTATCAACGTCGTCATGCAGATTGTTTCTAAAATTTTTGAGTTCATTTTAATTTTGGCTTATATGGTCAATATCTTTAATGCTCTCAGCCATCTCAATCAATAGATGCTGGGCGGTGAAGTCGACATAATAGAAAAGGAAAAACATCTAAGGGTTTTCCAAAAATCTACCACTATCGAAAAGACGAACATAGAATGATAATTTTGCAAACTTCCCACTGTTGCAGGATTTTGTAAGTAAGATCAAAGATATTTCTGAAAATGGGAATATTACCTTTCCAAAGGAATTGAAGTAAGCAATTTCCATGCACTTAGATGAATTCCCAAGGTCTCCCGACAGATACTTTCTTACCAGAGAGTTCTACTTAGCACGGATTGGACAGCCTTTTAGGTTAAATGTTGAGAAATCAGATGTCAATGATAAATTTCTCGATGAAATTATTGATCTTCAGCAAAACCAGTTTTTACAGGAGCTTTTAAAAATAACAATGCTCTCATCGTTTTGGTGTCATGGAAAATCATGGCGTACTCTCTTCTTGCTGAAAAAGCTCTTGAGATATTCGTTCTGTTTGTTATAACATATCTTTGCTAGCAATGGTTTTTAAAGTTGATGGACATAAAAACCAAGAAAATAAACCGACGTTGTGGTGAAATTGACGTGAGAGTGGCACTTGCCAAGGGGAAACCACTCATGTCAAAAATGCTTCTATTAGGCGACAGCACAAGTCAAACTTATCGGCAGTCAGGGCCGGATTTAGACCATGAGAGGCCCTAGGCTATTCCATTTGTGAGGCCCCTCCCTATTTTTGAGCTCAGAATTTTTCTCTAAACAACATCAAATGTCATTGCTTAATGTTAAAAATATGAGTGCATTAAATTCTTCGTTCTTTTCATTCTCCCCATTCATGGGTGCAAATTTTTAATCAAAAGAATAAAAATTTAGTTAAGGCAGTTTTGCTTTTAATTTTAATTTTTTTGATCAAACAACCGTTACAATAATTGTAAAGTTTATTTACGAGGACATAAGAAATAGTTACAGCCATCAAATAGAGTAAGACTAGGCTACAAATTTTTTTTCTAGCTTTCGTCAAAGCAAAATCATGCAAAAGTTCATCAAAATTTATCTGTTTAAGTTTGTCACTCTTAATGCACAGCATGCTCAGTGCAGACACCCTTTCTTGAGACATTGTCGATCTCAGTTTATTTTTGATGCTTTTGAGCCTTGAGAAAGACCTCTCTCCTGAGCAGCTAGTGACCTTTAAGCTTAGAAACAGTCTTAATATTGCTTCCACATTAGGAAAGGCAGTGTGAATTTTTTCCTTGCACATAATTTCATAAAGGTCTCCATGAGACAAGGAAATAGATTGCTCTTCTGTACCGGTAAGCCCTTGGTTTTGTGTTTGTCTCACGTACAAATGAAAATGTAGAAGTTCATCAGTAAGTTTCGGGTCAACATCTTCTGGATACGCTTCCTTTAAAAGTTCTACGCCTCGTACAATTTCTACCTTAGTTGCTTTCAGATTAGCAAGAAAGAGGAACATTTCTGCAATGTCACTGTGCACATTAGCTCTTCTTCTTAAATTGGCTTCAAGTGCGTCGAGCATAGGGATAAAGGAATTTATTTTAAGCCTGTCCTTTGAAGAGAGTTCACTTAAAGCGTTAGGTGCATTTCTTTGTCTCCTAGTGACAGCTCTGTAGTTAATAATCGGCAAGGTTGCTTTTGCTTGCTGATCAAACTCGTCAAACTCATCTCTAATTTCGCTTAGAAAGTCTACAAGTGAACAGTACAATTCGGCACAAGTACTTAATAACAATTCAGATTTCTGAAGGGCTTTGCTAACCCTGTGAAAACGACCTAGCACTCTGGACCAAAAATGCAACATAAACACAAATTCCAATTTTTCCATTTTTTGCAAAAGGTTATTAGCATGAAGTTTGGTATCACCATTCTCACTTACATCGGAGTGCAAATGACTGAGAGCATTAGTGATGGCACTGTAACTTTCCGAAATAGCTTCCGTGGTTTTTGCATGTGCATCCCACCTAGTATCTGACAAATGTTTTGGCACCTTTGATTGAGGTTGCAAAAATGATTTTAGAACTGCCCACCTCTTTGTGGAAGCTGAAAAAAAGGTGTAAATTTCATTGATAATGCCAAAACAGTTCACTGCATCAAGACAGCAATCAACAGCTGAGTGGCCCACCAAATTTAAGGAGTGACCTGCGCATGGAATAAATTTTGCAAATTTATTTCTTTCTAGAATTTTTTGCTGCATACCGTTGTACCTACCAGCCATGTTTGCAGCATTGTCATAAGACTGTTCTCGGCATTTATTAAAATCAAGTTGAAGCTCAGTAGTGAGATATTTATGCACTAAATCTGCCATGCCTATCCCAGAGTGGTCTTTCAGCTCAAGGAAAGTTATAAATCTCTCACTTGGTAAACCGTTTACAGGAGACACGTATCTGATAATCAAAGTTAACTGATTGGTTTGTGAAATATCGGGAGTAGAATCCAGAGAAAAGCTGAAATATCCCGCTTTTTTCACGTCAGCCACAATTGACTCTTTAACTTTTTTGGCCATGAGCTGAATCATCTCTTCGCAAATAGTTTTTGACAAATAAGAGGGATTTCCTGATTCCTGACTTTCCATAGCGATTGATATGAGCAAGCAAAAAGGGATCAAATTTGGCTACTAGTTCTAAAAGACCAAGATAACTGCCGTTATTGGTAGATCCAAATCGTTCATTGTCCCCTCTAAAAGGTAAGCCTCGTTCTGCAAGAGTACAAATTACAGCGGTGATTCTTTCCATTACATGCCACCAATACTGCTGTTCTACTTTTATTTGCTCCTCCAGCTTTGAAGTAAGCGTATATCCTCCGCTTCCTTGTTAGGTAGGTTAACATGGCATTTGTGTGTTGTTCTGAGTTTTCATGAGCTTGGATAAGATAAGAGTTGTGCCAGTCATCAAAACCATCAGAAGCTAAAGCCGAAGAAGATGCATGATTTGGAAAGAGTTTACAAACAAAACAATATACCGCCCTTTTACGGGGGAAATATACAAGCCACTCTCTGCTATATGTTTCACCATTGACTTTCGTTGCGTAAAACAGAGCTTTTGTGCAAAACCTGGATTGCTTCTTGTACACTCGTTTGGAACTAGAAAATGGTCCACAACTGTGCTGAACTTCAGAAGGGCCTCTTTCTATCCGGTAGGCTATTTCTTCATTTGATGATTCTTTCCACAAACCAACGTCTTTTAAACTCAGTGTATGTGTAGATCTATGTTCGGCATCATCTGCATAAGCATCTGTAATACCTTGGGATTGATTTACTTCACCAGGTGTGAATGGAAAATTTTGACTATCTCCACTACTTTCATGTGTTTCTTTTTCCGCTCCCTTTGCAGCAACTAAATTCTGAAATATACTTGTATTTTTATTTTCACTGGGCATGGGTCCTTCCTCATTATCAGGTTGCTGTTCAACGTCCTGCATTGCTTTTTCTGTAAGACTTTCTTCTGGTGGAATGCTAGCAGTTGGCTGATCAGCTTCGTCACACTGATTTTCTTGTGCTAGCGTCAAGGTACCTACTTCACTGCCAGCACCTGTTGCTTCTGTCAAAGGTTGATGCAAGAAAGCAGTGATTGGTTTTATCTTCTTTACCATATCATTTTCAAATTTCTTTCTCTTGCGCTTGCTAGCTCCCCTTTCAAATCTTTTGCTCATAATAAATTTAAGGTTCGAAAAACTATGAAATAAGATTATTGCTTGATCTAAACGCAGGTTAGCAATACCAAGACGTCTAATAATAAGATAAGTCGATAACATTAGTAAATTTCAATTGATAAAATGTATAATTTACCACATTAACAGTAAGCAACACAATGTCTATTAGTTATTTCAGCAACATGTCAACTACCGATACTGTTTTTTGCAGAGTAGACTACGGTACTTTAACATAGAAGCTTCCAGCAGAATGCGCATAATAATTGCCTTTATTATGATGCATACGACGTAATAATGGCTGTTTACAACGTGGTTGAAACCAGTTGTGTATAGAATTTTCTACTCTGAAAAGCTTGATATAGGCCTATATATACTTTAGGTAGGGTTTAAACTTGTCAAGTTTTTAAAAGAATCACAAACTTCGAAACCGAATTTCGAGGCCCCTGGGCGTTGAGGCCCTAGGCTTAGCCTGCCTAGCCTATTGGTAAATCCGGCCCTGTCGGCAGTAAACATGTATGGAGTTATGTTTCGGATTTTGAGTAAAATTTAGGATAAATAATGTGCAATTGATGCAAAGTTTGTTTTTGGCTAATGTGTCGTAATCTAACACCGTACTTTTTTAATTTCATATTAGGCTATTTCAGGACCCCCGTTTTGGCATAAAACTTGAGAAGTACCAATTTACGGAACAACCCTTGTTTTGCGCACAAACAAAAACAAACGATATTTTAATTTTTTGTCTACAAAGGGTTTGGTAAATGGCTTTTTGAATGTTGTAGCGTTCAGTAGGCCTATCTCCAAAATTTACAAACTACAGCCTGAAAGGTAATTAACGAAAAACATCTTAGGCTAACAATAACATATCAATTATTTGTGTTTTTAGATAGTCGTCTCAAACCAAAATAAAAATTTGGTTTTTATTTTATTTTTCGAAATCATACTTTTGCCACTTTTGGATATCAGCTACAGTTCGTACGACTACATAGACAATTTGAGTGGACAATTTCCTGAGTGGATCTGCAGAATTGGTAAAACGTTTGATTAATAATGTTGCTGTAAAGATTCAGGTTTAGGAAAAATAACTTTTTTTGGTTTACTTGCTATTCAGGTTGAATGGTATAGTGGTTAGAGCGTCTGCTTCGCCGTCGGTAGACTAGGGGTTTATTCCTCTTGTCGGGTCATACCAAAAGACTTTAAAAATTGGTATCCACAGCTTCCCTGCTTGGCGCTCGGCATTTATGGGAGATTGTGAAGAACAAACCGGAAAGTTCGCTTGTTGTGTCCTTGGGCAAGGCACTCAACGGGACGCCCCGCCTTTATGTGAAAGACAGGTGGCCCAGACATCTCGGAATTGGCGACTCCCAAGCGAGTGCGGACGTCCCGCCTAATATATAACGATACAATTTGCTTTCTCGTGAATGAAGAATAAATATGAACAATACGAAATACGAATGCTTTATAAAAATTGTCGTTCAGGTTAGTTTCGGGTTCACCACTGGAAAATTTCGGAGACTCGCTTTCGCTTTGGACTAAGAAAAAAATAAACTTTTAACACCGGTTTTGAGTAAGTTATGGATTTGGTTTGACACCCTAAAAACAAGTCTGGCCCAAGGGTAAATTTTTCGCTCTTCAGTGCCCACAAAATTCATGCACTAATTATTCAATACCAAAGTAAGCAAAATTTATGCAAAGTTTGATTGCAATTACGAACTTGGAACTTATAGTTCACCACTTATCAATTCTATAACCAACAGCATGTTAAAACAAGTTTAGTTGCCATGAATAAAATATTGTTGCAGCCAGGGGCGGGCCTAGGGGGGGGCCATAGGGGCAGCCGCCCCGGGCAGCACACTGTAGGGGGCAGCAGATCCAAGCTGTAGAGTTGGTATTATTACACATGTTTTTCTCGATGTGCTTTTATTTAAGTAAAAGCTGACATTTCGTGTATAGTCTTGTGTGATTGATTGTGGTGATGGTGAGTTAGCAATGGCTGACTGCTCTTTCCCGCCAATGTGCTCGTCCGGTCATTGCGTGATTTAGCGCAGTCGATGACGCTTTCTTTGTTATGACGACGGTGTCACGCGCGCGCACTACTTGGGTGCATGCGAGGCTGCCAATTGGTTATGCTTGATTTCTGTACGACGATTACTGCTGAACACGACGGTTGGTTTTACTGATACTAGTTTTCGGTTTTGATTTCTTGTGTACGTTGATTTCTCCTAATTTGATCCCACGGATGAAGCGAATACAACCAAGCGGGGCTCAAAATCGCCGCAAGAAAAGACTCAGAGAAGCAGAAGATAATGTCATGAGAGGCTCTTTAGATGTGTGGGTGAAAAAGCAATACGTGGCAAAAGATCAATCGGATGCTGAAAATCGTGAACCCGTGACTGTCGTCCAAGATGGTGTCAGTGATCCAGTTAACACAGAACTTGACATTGGTGGTGATAATCAGGATGAAAATTCGTCGCAAAAATCGATTCCAGATGACGCTGATATTTTGCTGAGGTGAGTGCTAATGTTGAGGCGAGTACTGTCACTTTGAACGATGGCGCTGAAGGTAACAATAACGATGAAGATTTTTTTGAATTGTTTCGTGACCACGACTTTGGGCGTTTAAGAAAGCCGATTTCCTCACATTTAGTGAAATGCTTAGTTCAGCAAGGACCAAAAAATTTCCAACACAAAGAAGGTCCTTTTGCTAAAAAAGAAAGAAGATCTCTTTCTAAGCATTGGTTTGAAACTTTGTCAAGTAATGGAGAGCGTTTGCAGAGAAAATGGCTGATATATTCACCATGCAAACAAGCAGCCTTCTGCTTTGTCTGTTTTTTATTTTCAAGATGTGAATCAAGTTTTTGTAACGAAGATGGATTTAGCACCTGGAGAAAGTTGAATCCTCGAATTCATGAGCATGAAAGAAGTCCTGGTCACAGAAGTGCAATGCGTGAATATTTGGATTTTGCAGCAAGACTTGAAAAATTACGCGTGATTGATTGTGAACTCCAAAAGCATATTGTAAGTGAGAAAAAGAAATGGCGACTTATTGTTGAACGAATTGTCGATGTTGTTTTTCTCCTTGCAAGACAGAATATTGCGTTTCGAAGTCATAGAGACGAAGGAGTTTCAAAGTTGATTAACGATAATGCTTATGAAACCAATTCTGGAAACTTTTTGGAGATAATCAGACTATTGGCAGATTATAACGTTGTTTTGTTTGAACATTTACAGAATGTGAGGAATAAGGCCAACAAAGTCAATTATCTGTCAAAAAAGAGTCAGAATGAAATAATCAATCTTATTGCCAGTATGATTAAGAAGAAAATTATTTCCGAAATAAAGAAAGCCAAATATTTCACTCTGATGTTAGATTCTACTCCAGATGTATCACGTGAAGATCAAATTGCGGAGATTTTGAGATACGTTCACATCAATGAGAATAAGGATGTCGAAATTAAAGAAGTTTTTCTTGGGTTTTTTCAAGTTTCTGAGAAAAATGCCGCAAGCTTAGTAAAAACGGTGATTGAGAAGTTGAGTAATGATGGAATTGACTTAAATGATTGTCGAGGACAAGTATACGATAACGCGGCTGTTATGAGTGGTGTACGAACTGGAGTACAAAAACGAATTTTGGAAATCAATCTTCAGGCCCAGTTTATCAATTGCGAAAACCACAGCTTAAATTTGGCGTGTGTTCATGCAGCTGAAGTTCATCCAACAGTGGTTACTTTTTTTGGTATTATGGACAAAATTTTTGTTTTCTTTTCATCTTCGACATCACGTTGGGAAGTACTGAAGTCAAAGGTTAAGAAAACAGTCAAGAAGCATTGTGAGACCAGATGGAGTTCGCATTACAACGCAGTTGTAGTCATTCAAGAAAATTTTGACGAAATTATATCTTGTCTGGAGCATTTTGAAGGTGGAAAATTTTCAAGTGAGACAAAATCTGATGCCTATTTACTTCTCCATTCGTTGCAGCAATTTACATTTGTTTCTCTCTTAAAATTTTGGTGCTCTATTTTGTCATCCGTGATGAGAGTGACAAAACGTTTACAAGATCCCAAGATTGATTTAATTCAAGCAAGTGATGATCTTGATGGGCTCTATAGAACTATTGACCTGAAATCTGAAGAACTCGTATTATAAAGAATGCTGTCAAATCGGCATGAGAATACTGTAAGAAGTGGAATGTACCCTTGGCAAGAGTCAGGCGAAGGAAAATGATGCCTGGAGAGAGTGTGAAAGATGATGGTTTATCACCAATTGAAGAAATGAAAAGAATAATGAATCAAATCGCAAACAGACTGGAGACCGAACTTTCAGAACGCTCAGGTGGCGTTCGTAGGCTCGCTGACAAGTTTTCCTTCTTAGTAAAGCTGGACTCAATTGATGTTGAAAATATGGAACATTTGAAAACCTTAAAACAACAGTGCCAGAATTTTGCTAACCATTTTGAGACTGATGTGAACTCATCTTTCCTCTACGAAGAAATCGTTGATTGCCTTACGCTTTTCCGAAGTGGAAACAGAGCTTTTCCAAAAAATGCGAAAGATTTTCTTGCTTCATTAGTTGAGCATATCGTTTATTACTCACAACTGGCTACTCAATTGCTAGTTGCGCACGATCTTTTTTAAAGTTGAAACAGATACAAACATATTTGAGGTCTTCGATGTCAAATCAGCGCCTGTCAAGTTTATCTTTGATTAGTATCGAAAAGAAATTCCTGACAAGCGAGGTGAAAGAAGCTGTCGTTCAGACATTTGATGACAGCAAAGGAGCGATTGGACATCGCAATAAGTGACTTGCTTTTTGTAAATAAATAGGTTTGATCTTATACATCTGAGTTTGTTGCTTAGTTTGATGATTTAATTAATAATACAAACAACTCACTTTTATTTGAGCTTTAATTTATTCATTCTCATGTATAACAACATCTATTATAATTAGTCTATCCCGCGAATTATTTTTGAAGCTAGGTGTGAGGGGCATCATTGTCAGAAACTCGCCCTGGGCAGCAGAAAAGTTTGGACCGCCCCTGGTTGCAGCGCTTGCGTCAGCAGGTTAGTCGATGCCGTGGAAAGCGAATGGCCGTTAACTATAGCTTACAGTAAACACCAATTCTACGGAACGGCAACAGCGGAGCAATCTACTCGTTTAAACGTGCCGATTTTTCTTTAAGTTGTTCAAGCATAACTGAATTTTGTTTCATTGCCAAAGCAACAATTCTGTTGAAGTTTTGTGGGCTATTTAAGCGGACCCATAGAAGAACAAGAACTGTAAGTCAAATCGTAGAAGAAAAAAGAAATTATGACAGCCTTCGCCTACCCAATAGCTCACCAGAAACATGTAGACCTTTGGAATATTTTATTGACTTATCTGATTTGTAATTGGTATCAGTAAAGTAAAATTAAATGCATTGTGCTAACAATCCATTGGCAGGTTTGATGTATCCTCTTTCAATAGCATTGTAGTCGTATCAAAGGCTTAAAAAATATATTGGCTAGTACCTGCCTGCTACCTGGTACTTATGGGTGAGCAGATAGGTAAAGAGTAGTGTTGATATTTTACAATGTAGTGTAAAACCGAATTTCCTTTGTCACTAATAAAAATGTCCTGGCACTAAGAATCATTGCACCTAAGAGGTACAAAGTATTTCCCGCATATGTGTAAATACAGCATGTACGTTGCAGTTGAACTCGATAATCTTCCCTTGATTAAGTACCATTGATGAAAAACTTATGTTTCATGCAAATGATGATACCAGGAAATGGCTATTTTGCACTTACCATTTAAGTACATTTAATTATTGAAATACTACACAATGGTGCAAAAGTTAATCTTTGAGGCATGCTTACATCACTACATTTGAGGAAACAATACTACAACTGTAAGCAGCAAGGTAAAAAACAAGCAAGAGCCAGCAGGAAATCAGCAATCTGTTAATGAAGAAACACTAGAAAGGTCAAACTTTTTAAGCGATTCTTAAAAGCAGTGAAGGTAGGAGCAGAAACAATACTCTCAAGGTGATTTGTTCCGAAGTTGGGGAGCTCTTATGAGTGAAGAAATAATTTTAGTGCTCTGTACATGGTCTCCTTAATGGGTTTAAATGCGATGGTTACAGGTTCCAACCTCCAGTGGTAGGGTACTTGGACAAAGACAGTGTACCCTGAAGAGGGGTCCCAGTATGGGGAGCTCCCAGAAAAAATAGCTATACAATCATTTGAAGTTAACTGGGCAATGCTAAAATGCAGAAAGAACAGATTTACGTAGATTTGCGCTAATCAAATCATTAATAGTCAGACCAGCATAGTTATCAAACGGTACTTAGATCCATAGCTTTGAATTAAGATATGTTATGGTAGATATTCAATTCCACAGACTTAGCCCTGATTGTATTGTAATCCTAATTCTAACTCTAAATTTAATTACAATTCAAGTGCTGATCTGCATTGGAATTTTTCCTGTTTTATTAAAATCCAATTCTATGATATACTTCATTGCAGACTTTGGCACTTTAGTTTCTTTCCTAAAAAAGCATTTGAACCTGACAAAACAAATGCAAATTTTAGCAAAAATCCAATTCTGTAGTGTAGTTACCTGTATATTTTAAGGTTTTTCTAAACTTTTATAAAGTTTCGGGTAATCTTTAAGTTTAGCATCAAAAACTCAAGTAAAAATTTATCATAATCAAAACACTTACTTTATTAAGATCAATCATAAATATTGTAGGTAGTGTGTACACCATCCTGTACTTTTACATATCGGGCCTGCCCTCCAGTGTACACTGCCTTTCTTTTAGTGCCTCGCCAGCTTTTAGCGTCGGAAACTCAAGTAAAAATTTATCGTCATAGGAGCAGAAGTTTTCGACACTAAACTTAAGGATTGCCAAGTTTTGTATGCCTGTATTTTAGTTTGTAATTTTTTTGAATCTACTAAAGAATTGGCCATATTTCTTGTTGTAGGTGTGATCTTGACCTCTAATTCTAACCCTAAAACACTAATCTGCCATTACCATATGTATTTTAAAGGATTCTATCCTGCATATGCAACAATACTGTAAATTCTATAGTCTGTTAATTTTTTTTTGCTTTTTAAATAATTAGTCAATATTTTAATATGAATCAACTTGTTTTTATAAATCTGCTTTTCTGTGTTGACCCAAAACCACAACGTTTAGTGCCTCTATTAGATACTACTATTGACACCTTACACAAAGTAATTTCTGAAAAAATTTTTTCAGCGTTAGTCTAGTTGCATAGAATGGAAACATAGTGAGCTAGTTAAAAATTTATAGAAATGCTTATTGAATACAGTTGTAAAATTGTATTTAACTCCTTAAAGACTTTGCATCCAAAGCTATGAGATATGTTAGGTGTTTATTGGACCTTTACTATTGTGGTAATTTAGTAGTTCTTAATTTGGGGTTGAAATAGTTCTTAGAAATATGAATCTTGAGAAAATATATCTCACAGATTGTCACCAAAAAGCAGTGACAGAGCACACATCAACTGTACGTATTTGTCTCCAAAAATGGTTTCCAAAAAAGATCACTGATCAAAATTGAGGTACAAGAAGCACCTGCTTCAACTTTACTATTGCCTTCACTTTCCTGGTTCAACATCCCCTGGTTTAATTATAGTTTCAAGAATAACACAGGGGTTCAACATGTTTGTAAAGGCTAAGAACCACCATGCTAGTCAAATAACATTCTTGCCATGTGATACTATTCTGTTGTCTTCATTCATAGTTTGTGATAATAAAAGTTAGCCACCAGCTGTTTGATGTGCTGTTGTATGGAATTCAATGTTGTTGTTCTTGTTTTTCCACACGGAATTCAATGAAGCATAAAAATTCTTTGTTTTAGTGTTACCCAATTTTGATGGTTGGTGTGAGATAAAAAGACTTTGCTGTGAGCTAAAGATTGGTTTTACCTGACTTTTAGTTCCAGCTATTTCTCCACAAAATCACTCATTATTATTGTCAAAGTACAAGTTTTTTACTTCTTGCAATACTGAAAACGTGAAGAAAATAATATACCTGCAAGTGTTAAATGTAAGAAAAATATACCTGGTAATAAATTTTGCATTTTTAGATATATGTTTTCACTTTCTGGTCTTAAAAATTAGGTCATTGGGTCAGCATTGTGATTAGCTTTCAAATAGCTGCCATTTTAAGCATTCACACTAGTTCAGTTGCTTTTTAATTTTTAAAAATGGATGATTTTCAAGCAGGAGAAGAAACTACCTTTGTTGTTGATGATATCAGCAATGTGATAAAAGAATCAATAGAAAATACTATTGGTGGTAATTCATATCAACATAATAAAGTAAATCAGTGGACATCTAATGTTGTTGAACAATGTCTTAATCAGCTTACTAAGCTTGGACGACCATTTAAGTACATTGTTACTGCTGTGATCATGCAAAAGAATGGAGCTGGTCTTCACACAGCCAGTTCTTGTTACTGGGACAATGCAACAGATGGAAGCTGTACTTTGAGATGGGAAAACAAGACCATGTATTGTATTGTCAGTGTATTTGGACTTGCAATATGAGGTTGAGAAACTTGATAAAGTATTGTTGTTTTTTTCTTATTACCCCTAAACATTTAAGTGAGTAAAAAATGTTGTAATATCTTAATGTTTTAAAGCAAATTTGTGCTCTTAAATAGCTTGTTTCTGTTGAGAAACAGGGGAGATATGTTAAAATACAGTTACTTTTTAATAAAAAGGATATTTTTTACACTGCATTTCCATTGCCTACTTTATGACCTATATGTTTTCATGAAATAAAACAGTTTTGATCTCGTGGTTGTCTTTTGTAATTTATTTTTTAATTTGTGTGATATCACAATGGTTTTAATCAAAGCTTAAGTCATAAAGTGGGCAATGAAATCCAGAGTTAAAAGTCCGTTATGGCATCAGCTATGTGGCTTGTAATTTATAACTATTTAGTCCAGTTTTTTGGCAAGCTAACAATTTTCAGTATAGGGTAACCCAAACGTTTTTGGGGAAAATAACTACTTATTAATTACATAATAGTCCATATAATACTTTTCAAGTGTTTCAAAAATATAACATGTTTATGTTATTGACATTTTGTTTAGACAATGTGTCTGTTGTGGATTTATCTTTGTTTTGTACTAAGTTTTGCTTTTTCCATGTTGGTATGATTATTTTAATTGGTTTGCATGTTTATGACAGTGGGAATAGTAGTTATATTTTGGCTATTAATTAGCTAATTAGTTATCTACTTGCATGTAAATGTGTGGCATAATTATGATTCCTGCAGTTGTTGGTGTGAAAATTCTAGTCACGTGCATACTGGGGTAGTCCAAAAATATGTGAAACAGTTTTGTTTGTGACTTTGCATTGCCTGTTGGTAAAGGATATTGAAAAAATATTTCTACAAAAGTAGAGTAGTTATAAGAGGTTGCTATCTCATTTTGAAAATTACATTTTCTGTCTAATTTTTCTAAAATTACAAGTAGTTGATTAAGACCACTACCAAAACAAAGTAATGACCTGTAATAATTATACAGTACTTCAAAAAGAACTTGCAACATGCAAATGAAATATAGCAGTAAAAGCTTTACATCTGTCAAGCATATTATATAACATAGTTACAAGTATGTCATTGCAGCTTTGAAAATCAATGCTTAAGATGCACTCATTGTTGGCGCAGTTATATGCGTGATTTAGTTTAAAGTAATATGTTATTTCTACAAGTCTGCAACAAATACTGAGTCGTGTCTTCATCTTTGATGTGCAAGCTGCTACACTGTTGAATGATGGCATCTCTTTCAGCAGTATCATTTGTACCACTTAGATTCCGCACTATTCTAGATTCATTACAGCTGTCCAGTTATGTTCATTGCTCTGGATCTTTTTGAAGGAAAGAGGAAGCATCACGAATTTTTAAAACTGATATGCGTCCTCATTTGCAATGTCATGAAGTTCTTTTTCCTGTAAGTTTTCAAAGCAAATGTTGCATAGGTTTTGTGGCACATCTTGTACCTCTCTGATTCATTGCTTCCATAGTCTTTCGTTTCTGATGAAATGAAACTGCACAATCATACTGGGATAGATCTCTAAGCACTCCACAAAAACAACGAAGATGATTCATCAGTTTATGCAAAGCTGACTTACACTCTTGTCTGGCATTTCCAACCTTTCAACCTTTCAAGGTCTATCCAAGGATTGCAAAGCACAATCTGACTTAAGAACCAACCTCGTACATAGTATTGGATAACAAACAAGCAAAATACTTTTACTGCAAAAGCCTCTTTGGCAGAAAGTTGAAACTGATTCCTGAAAACTATATCTTCAGTCAATAAATGGCCGTGGCCATCCGTCTTGTAATACCTCGCATGGAACAGACTCAGGTCTGAGCATACTTCCCAGCGTAGTAATTGCAAATGGTAGAAGGTCTTTGTAATTATTACAAAGTTGATATACCTGTAATCAGCTTATGCAAAATGATTTAACATCTTGCTTGGTTTCAACTGCTATATCCTAATTTTCAACATCGAACTCATTCTGGACGATGTATTGGGAGTTAGCTTTAAGTGTTATAAACAGCTGTATCTCTGGGTCTGATGAAGATCCAAAACATTTGCTGAAAACACTTTTTAAAAGTATCTCTAATCAATAATATCTGCAAGCAAAATGAAGCAATTGCCGAACAAGTTTTTGTTCAATGTACAAGCTCTTTATGTAAACGTGTGTTGTTGTCATATCAAAGCACATACACTTGACCTTATCCATTATTCCCATTTTTGAATGGCCTTATAAAATGATGCAGTCATATTTTCCCTGCACTACTTGAAAGTTTAGATGCACAAAGTAATTGGTCTACACCAGGGCTACTCAACTGGCGGACCGCAGCCCGAATCCAGACCTTTGAGGTGTTGCAGCCGGACCTCGAGCTTCAGGATGAGTAACAGTAAGAGCAATGAGTAACAGTTGATCAAAAACGGAACGCTCAAATTCAGTTCGAGACCTTTTTTTAGATAGAATTGATGACTTGCAGCAAAATAGTTGGATTTTCGGCAGCCAAACAGGGGATGACCTTTTTTTTTTGGAAATCCATAGGCGGGAGTGATCCCTCCAAAAAAAAAAAGGTTGCCATCTGTTTCGCTGTCGAAAATCCAACTATTTTTCTGCAAATGCACAATTCTCCTGGGCTGGACCTCAGCAGATACTGAACTTCTCCGACTGGACCTTCATTAAAACTAGTTGAGTAGCCCCGGTCTACACCAAGTCCAGAAGCAATAATGGGGAGTATATCAACCACATCATAACCACAAATATCAGAATCCCAATAAATTGTTTGTGGAACATCAGCCTTAAAAGCGTCTTTCAAATCAAAAACAAACTTCTCCTTATACTTACATGTAATTCTTTTCCGATAAATAATTTACCTGCTCAGCGCTATGGAACTATGAACAACCAACTAAATCGTTTCTGCTATTAGGTAAGTTGCATTTCTGTCACCAGTTTTCGTATAGTCTAATGCCGCTGTCAAGCCAAATGTCGTTACTTGTTTTGTTTTTTTGGCAACAGGAAGCATTTCTTCTGTACATGGATTTACTTTTGCACTTTTTTGTGATGTGGACATTCATAACTGTCATCAGAAGAAAGAGATAAATTTGAGAACTGTTTGAACTATGATCGAAGTAGTCTATTATTTCTGCAATAAACTGCTCAATTTTTTTTCCAACTCTAGTTGCATGGCTTTTGAGATTTTAAGAGTAGTTTAGATTTTTTTTTTCTTTTGTTTACGAACGGCAATCCATGTTTCCAAGCCTTTTTTTCTCTGAGAGAAACTGACGATCTTCAATTTTGATGAGGGCCGTGGCGTTTTTAGCAGCTCTACCTAATAGATTATTCAACATCTCATTAAAATTATTTTCGTTTTCAACAAGGTTGTCACTTCTCCTAGCTATATTTTCTTTGTTCTTTTTTAGACTAGCATTTTAATTACAGCTCTTCCCACATTTCAGCAACTTTGTCTAGTGTTTGTATAGGAATTCTAGCTTTTTCCCAGAATGCCATTATTTCTCCAGCTAATAAACTAGCTGCTTTTTTCGTACTCTTTTTTCCTTATTACATGAAGATACATAAAAACGGCCAGAACTTTCTTTTGTAAAAGCAACTTGCTTTTTGTGAGCTCTGAAGATTAAGGATCAACTACCTAAATTATAATTTCACTTCTACGCAACGTATTACCAAGGCAGTTATACTTTAGTATCAAACACTCTGAAATATAAAGATAATAGTATGAGTGCTAGTAAACGTCATGAATACATAAATTGAAAAATGTGAAACACATTTCAACCCTAACTGTCATGAATGACAATTGAATACCTCTTTTCAATTCTGAGGAAATAAAAGAGAAAGAAAAACCAATTGGTGGGTTGCCTACTGTGTAACAGCAGTTCGTCATCAGCATGTAGCTAACCAGTATTAAATCTAAAATGACTCTTCCGTTAGTTTTCAAGACCATGGACAAACAAGGGAGTATCAATCTAATGAACTTTTGGTGCAGTGATTGATTTCAAAGTGTTACAAAATTCTTAAACAACGCAAAGGTAATTTAAACAGAATGCTGCTTATCCTTTATGGAACACAACAAAGAAATCAACAATTGCAGGGTATTGGCATGTTCACAAGAATTTACGAAACTACAGTGCGTGGTAGCAACCTTTAAAAAGTATTAGTTTTTTGAATTTGCATTAAACCTTATTTCTGGGTTTGTTGCAATAATTTAAACAAGGAGCAGCAATTTTCAAAAAAAAATTTTTAGAATACCCTTTGTTTCTAATGACCTTTGGCAGCAGTCTAAGGTGGTGGTTTTCTACCTTTTTAGTCTGATGGGCCGCCAAATGTCAAAGTGTTTCTTTTCCGACCAATAACTTAAAAATGAACCAGGTGACAGCAATAGAACAAGAGGTAATGAAGATGTTTTAAGTTATTTTTTTTTGTTGGTTACACATACAGGATTGATTTTGCTAGGGTTTAAACCTCATTATTGGTTGCTATAATAGAATTAACTTTTTTTGTACATTGGCATAAAAATCGCTCCTGGGACCGGCCGATGAAAACCGCCGGTTTAAGGAATTCTACACACTACGAATATTTATCAGTGTAATTAAAACAGCTTAAACCAACTGTCTGATACCTCGATTATTCGGTCATTCATTTATTGCAGTCTGTAATTTATCCCACCCATCGACGTGCATATTTATGTGTTGTGACGTCACTACGTAAGTGTAGAAAGTAAAATTTTTGGAATTCACTGGAGCTGGCTGCAATGGCGTGACTATGCAGGGGAAAACGTTCTCCCCCTGACACACTCGCAATTCGTATTTATAAAGGTAGTGAACTCTGTATGAATGATTGTAATTTGTGATTAGATCAGCAGAATTGAAAGTGACATTTTTTCAAATCTGCTACTGGTGTCTTGTCCTCGAGTGTTGCAATTGGGAAAAGTAGCATATTGTTACTACCGAGTTGGAGGCAAATAAGCATTGATATTTTCGATGTAATGCATCCCCCAAAAATTGTGTCACTCTTGTAATCGTGTGGGAAGATCCGAAGGGACGGCAGTTTTTGCATTTATTTTTTATTCACTTAAAAATGCGATTTAAAACTTAATGTATTGAGAAACAGATACTGGGTAGGCCTCTAAGAAGAGTGCACAATCTTGAACGAGGTAGAATTTTTTAACTTCAGGGAGAGCCCAAACAGTGTAGCGAGAGTAGCTTCCAACTTTAACCACGCAACAATGGGGTTCGAACCCTTGATATTAATGGATCACCCAACTCCATCATTAAATTATGATGACGTCGTCGCGACCATGAAAAAATTACTTCTCTCTCATTTACCTGATATTTTAATGCGTGCCTCCCTTCAAAAAACCCTTACACTTGATTTTCTTAGTTTCATTGCCTAACAACGTCGCGAGAAACTTTCCAGTAAGCTATCTGAGAAATCAGTGTGTTATTTTTGTTTCTCCTGTTGTGTTTGTTGTACAAATGAATACGTTTTTGTAATAATAAATTGAAAGTACAATGTGACAATGGCTTTGTGTTCTGTACTATTTATTTAACCGTCTTTCTTGGAGCTCATAAGTACAATAGGAAAAATTTTTCCGGTTACACTAAAACAACGATGCGTTATGGTCTGCTTAGAAGTTTCCAGAAGTTCTGGTACAGTGTTTTTCTACCCGCAAGCCGTTTAGCCAAAGCTACAAAAATTAGCGTAACATCTTACTCTTATTCATCGACCGCATTGACAATGAATAGAGTATGATGTTACATTCTAATCTTAATTAGGTTAGGTTTGTGGCGTACCAACATCCCAAGGAAAAGGAGGAGTAAACTCTCGAAGACCAAGTTTGCTTGGCACCAAAGCTAACTCTACCCGCTTTTTTTGACAACTTGGTGCGTAGTCAAATCTTAGTTGTGAAATAATAATCAAATGCTCTCAACTCGTAAATTTACCTCGTTTTTGAAAAATTACTCGGCATAGGTAGTAGAGTGTGCCAGGACTTCAAGTTTGATAGTGGGATTTAATGAAAAAATTAATATAAATAACCATTTTGACTTTATTCGCTTTTAAAAATAGATTGGCAAGTTATCGTTAGAAGATATAGATTGGTTACGTTGAAAGGCTGAGTCTTCGAAATCACCTAGTTTTTAGTCATTTATTAATGTCGTTACAGTCAGCTTTAGCTATCTTCTAAAATAAAAGCAGAGATAACTGCCTTATTTTAAGCAACGTGGTGACAATATGCCAGGCGTCCTACTTGTAATCGAATGTTGAGAGTTTAGCGCTTGAAGCCATGTTTTTAAGCTCTTCCTTCGGGTTCAAAATAACACTTTTCACCCAGAGCAACAACAGGTATGTATTATTTTTTCGTTTGAACGACCTATACAGTCAAAAATTGCTTTTTTTTTAATAAATACAGTATGTTGTTTGCGTAAACCTTTTTTGACACAGGGTGAAGAAAGAATGATAACCGTTTTTTGTGGAAACCTCATTTCAGATTGAGATCCGGAATTTAATCATAAACAAAACTTTGATAGATCTCCTGGTTTCCTACTGATGGAAACGAGTAGTCGACATAATTTTTCCAAAGAGCCGCGTTTTACCCATACCCCTGGCGGGGCAACCTGGTTGATTTAAGACTATTGGTTGGCGATAAAGCGAAGTAAATTGTACCGCCATCTACTCGAGCAGTGGTTCTCAACCTTTTTCGTGCCGTTGCTCATTTTGAGGAGCCGCAAATCCTCGTGGCCCAGCTTCTTGCCGTGGACGACCTTTTTACTGTGCAGTGGCACACTTCGATTACGTCTGAGATGGGATGATGACAAAGATGCTGCGATTATCGTCAGAACGCATGGCAGCGGAGGTAATCTCCAAAAAAAAAGTTGATTTACAAGGAAAGATAAGGTCATTGTGCCTCCAATTCCTGGGTGCTAGTCCGTATGGCGATTCACATGCACCGCTATTACTCAACTCCATTCGACTTGCAAACCCATTATTAAAGTACGCAAACGTCTGTGGCCCACCGGTTGTGAACCAATGGACTAGAGAAATAGTCGCACGCTTGAACCTGACAATGGATAGACAACGCTGTTGTGTTTTCTGGAAAGGCCCAGTATAATAAGTTTTTCAGCATGGTTAAATGTATTGTCCATGTTTATCTTCCATTCACGAGAAAGTGCATTGTATCGCTGCATTTTGAATGGGACGTCCGCACTCGCTTGGGAGTTGCCATTTGCGAGATGTCTGGGCCACCTGTCTTCCTCATAAAAGTGTGGGCACCCCATTGAGTGCCTTGCCCGAGGACACAACAAGCGAACTTTCCGGCTTATTCTCCACAACCTCCCCTGAATGCCGAGCGCCAAACAGGGAAACTATGGATATCAATTTTTACGGTCTTTTGGTATGACTCGACAAGGGGAATAAACCCTAGGTCTACCGACTGTGAAGCAGACGCTCTAGCCACTACACCAGGGCAATATTATTAGCTGAATAAATCTACTGACAGATAATGACTTTGCAAATAAAACAAAACACGTACGAAGTGAAATTTGATTTTTAACTTCCTACTACCAAGAAAAATACTCGCATGTGGCATTGCATATGCTTTTATACGTTTGCTGTTGGCCATTTTCCGAAGGCCTCAACGCAAGTCCAATCCCGAAAGGGTACAATAAAATTGGGAATATGAATGAGGCTGCTACACCATATTTAAGAGATAATTACCGGTGATTTCAAAACTGAGACAAAAGTAATAAATGCTGTTCTTAGAGAGCTAGATTATAGTGTCTATTTGTGACATTTAATGTTTCACCATAATGAGAATGGAGCAACATTTTTGATGGAAACGGATCAAACACAAATAAGTAAAAAAACTTTAGAGCGGTGGAGTAGGCAAGAGTGAGAGGGTGAAAACTTCCTTGAAAATTGATGGTATACGATTTTGCAACTTTATAAATGACGACATCATCACTTTCATTTCGTAGTGTCACTTTGTCAGAATCTTTATCTTAGCAAAGCAATAGTTTGCACTAGACACGACATAATTTCTCCGCTATTACGATTAGAGAATTTACGACATAATTTCCCCGGATCAGAGAAATTTAGTTGTTATTCTATGTGGACCCTCGATAAAAAATTGCTTTGTTTGGCAGTATTAGACCTGTTTGCCTTTGCTCCCTTGAAACGTTTCCTTAATGGGGACTCTGAGGGACGTAATTTAGAGCATTTCGGTTTGCATTTAGTCCTCGCTAATTCAGTAAACTAAACAGGCGTTTGACTTGTGAGCTTGTAAATAAAATTTACGACATTTTTTATTCAATGCGGATTGTTTTTTTGTTATCTTTGATTTTCCACCTCGTAATTCCCACTAATAACATGAGCTGCCTATGTTACTTCTGGCTAATTACCTGCCTTAATTTCTTTAAATCTCGGATACTCCTAGACCCACCTGCCTTGCTAACAGCTAGTTTACGGTTTAACAAAAATCTATGCAAATATTATCCTAAAGCTTGTTCCAGAAAGCACAAAAATGTTTATTTTTTGTGTAGTTTTCAATAAATTTTCAGGGAGAAACATTTTCACGTACCCCCGCCCACCTAGAATAATCGTGCTTTCGGCACTATCAACGAGAAAAACAAACACCATGACAAATGTCGACCTACGCCACTGCTTCAGAGCTAACTCTAATTCAATTGAACTGAGTGAAACTATAATTTTTTTACATTTTATTGACTCTTAATGGAATGCGCGATATTGCAACTTCACGTAATTCGGATTCAGCTATAATTGCTTAGCGACGTCAGTCGACAGCGTTTAGGTTGGTGTACGTGGTATACGGTTTTATTCGTTTTTTCTTTGTACGTTTTTTGCTCTAATGCATTTCATTATAAGAATTTTCATGCGCTCAAATATTCACGTGATGCAACGCAGTGTCATTGTTTGGATGTCCAATTTTTTTTGCTGAGTACGTACCCATGGCGTAATTTGCCTAAAAAAACGTACAAAAATATTTATGTCGACAAAATCCGTTGTTCACACACAGGGTATATTGCATAGCAGCGTATAAGCATCCAAGCTGATAAAAATTTCCTTTCAAAAATGCTTGAAAGCGGAACAGATACAAAGCCTAACAAAAAACGTACAAAACCGTACGAAAAGGTAAACTGCGTACGCCCGCCTTTGCTCATTACGATAAATCGGCGACTTGCAATCATGAAAACACAAGCTTACAGCCTGCAATGGCTTTTGCACTGCTGGGAAGCAGGTTGCTAACACCGAAATATCTGGTGAAATTGAAATGCAATGTGCCAGCGATAACCTAGTGGCAACTTGGCAGTGAGTTTTAACATAAATGGTTCTATCATAACCGCAAATTTTCTGCGTCAGAAGAATAATAAAAACGTTACAACCTATAAAGAATGAATTTAATGCTGTCGTAAGCTATAGTAATCATTCTTTCCAAAATAACTAAAAGATAAAAGGCATCAAAGACAAATTATTTCCAATTTAACACAGCAATGATACAACGCAGGTCAAGAAAAATTCGAAACAACCACCGGAGTTTTTCACTGAATGTACTACCCCAGTTAATATACTATGGTGTAGTAATGGGTGCTGACGTTTTACACAAAACTACCCCATTGGTCTTCCAGACCACGTGGTTTCTCACTGCGTTTTGCTGTGACTGTTTTTTCAAGTCTGTTGCGCGTCGACAACTATCCCACAGAGACTTTAACAAAACTTATTGCTTGTCAATTAATATTTGCAGCAACTTTTAGAATATTAAAGTTGTACTAAATTACAATAAAAAAACTTATAGAATCGTGCGTGGTAATTTTAATTCCAGTTAATCTACAAGGGTGTCAAAACCTGGACTCAACTTTGCATACAATTTTGCCATTTTCTAGTTAATATACCTCGTGGATTAAGTGGAAAACTCCGGTATTGGCGTATTGTCTTTTAAAGGCACATATATAACAGAGTTGTATTAATTGTGCGTTTTGATTTTTAATGGACGAAAACTCTGTCGGCGATGTTACCGGGTGTAAAGGCCATTTGACGCAGTATTTAGTTCCTCATTAGAATGCATAGCATTTTGTATGAACAGCGCGATAGCCATAATAGCCATTTACAAAATCAAAGGCAGAGGTAGGCAGGAACAATTCGGTTATTTAGTAACGGTGTTACTACTTTGAAAAAGCAACAAAATTGTTTATTTGTTATAAATTAAGCCTTTGTTAAAGTTACAGGATTTTTTAAATAAACTCCTCTCATGCATGTTTTTCAAATTCTTTATTCTACTCTTTTCGAAATAAAACATAAAAGTTTGTGTGTGGGTGAGTGAGTGAGTGTGTGCAAAGATGTCACAACGGAAGAAAGCAGAAGTAGGCTATCCACTTATCAAAGATGAAATTTTGATATCACTTTTCTAAAAATTTAATGAATTGTAGCAAATTATGCAAAATTTTACATTATATTGTGATGAGATCACTGCTGTACAGTGTATTTTGATTAGAATCAAACCTTTTTTTGGAATTAGCCTACATTATATTAGTTTTCTCCTTCATTTTGTGGGCAAGAACTATCATTTTTTGGAGAAGCTTTTCATTAGCCCTTTATAAAAGTATTCTAAACATTTTTTTAGCGAATTCATGGCAACGAACAACTGTAAATAAATAATAAAACAACAATTTTAATGAAGCAATTGACAAAATTGGATTACCAGGTTTTATGAATTTGTAAATCTGACAATCACCAACGATTCCGTTTAAATCTAGATAAACAGATTGCGAAAATGTGGAAACTAAGCACCTTAGTAATTGAATGGTTCTCCTGGCACAAATAATTTTCTGTAGTAGTTCTGTCCGTAGATTTTCATGAAAACGCGTAAGCTCAGAAGAATTGTTCGAATCCCCGATCACGGTGGGAAAGGCGTCCCTGGCCCCACAAGATCGGAAACCTCAACTTCATCATATATCAAACGGCATCGCAAAAGCAACAGTGCTGAAGGTCCCACCATCAGTAAATGAAGCATCTCTCTTCCGCACAGCCATAAGCAACCTCATGCCCTTCGTCCCTGACCTCCGTCACTTCTGACTTTCTTGACCACCGACGATCTAAAAAAATAACATGATAATAGCACAGCATGAATAGAACGGGTAAAACAAACATAGCTTTATTACCGATAAACGATTTTAATCTTTTGTTCTCGAACAATAATTAATTACTGCAAAGCATAATCCTCCAAAGAAGCAGGCCTGCTAATAGGCCGATCAACACAAGACGTAATAGGCAGTGTCTCGCGACTATCAGGGCCGTGCTAGTTGACAATGGCGGTGAATGTGTAGTCACAGCTGGATCTATTGGAGGAAAATAGGGGTGGTTGTTATGATGGGGGGGCAGTCAAGCAGAATTTCGTTATTGAGGGTTACAAGGTTTAATTGTGCCCCCTGCAATCTATTAACCAAAATTGCCCTTGCCGTCAAGCAAAAAGTAGTTGGGGTTGATCAACATTTTGTATTCTCCCTTGTACTAAAATCTAGGTGATTTGTTATTGTTAATTCTGACATAAACAAGCGTGGTTTTAACTGCAAAAACAAGGGGTTCTAGAAATATTGTTTGTGGGTGCTACAGGCAGTCACGTAGCACTCCAACTTCGGGCCCCCCCACCAAAGTAAGCGCAAGAGCCCCTGCGCACAGGTCATATCACTTTAGAGGTGTAAAATTGAAAAGCTGCATTAAGAAAATACACCACAATTTGTACATAAGTAAACAGGCTAATGTCAGAATAAAGCATGGCTTCCAAGTCTTTCAGTGCCAGCAACACCTCTTTTAAATTGTATCGAAGAGGTTTGATGCATTTAATTCTGCTTTCCCAACGAGTATCAGATTGTGACTTTATGAACAGCTCCACATGTTTCTTCAAAATTTCCCAACGCTGAGCAGAGGAAGAAAACAGCACATACAACCTTGTAAGTACTCCAAAAAATGTCAATGCTTCCGTCGATGAATTAGTACTGTCAACAACAACTAAGTTAAGGGTATGGTTTGCACAGGGCACGTAAACAGCTTTGGGATTGATGTCTAGCATTCTTGCTTGGACCCCAGAATGTTTTCCTTTCATGTTAGCACCATTATCATATGACTGACCTCGATAATCAGACAATTCGAGTTGCAGTTCGGTCGCTTTTTCTAAGAAAGCGTCCAACAAGCCTTTCCCAGTACTGTCACTTATTCTCAAGTAGCCAAAAAATGTTTCTTTAACAACAGCAGCTTCTTCATTACATAGTACATAACGGAGAATGACAGACATTTGTTCATGATGTCACATATCTGGAGTGCAGTCCAAAATTATAGAAAAATATTTTGCCAATTTCAATTGCTGTAAATTTTCTTTTTCAACTTCTGTCGCTAGCAATTCAATTAGTTCATTTTGTATGGTAGGACTCAAATAGTGATCTTTAGTGTTTTTATTCTTGATTCTGTCTTGAAGCTCTTTTAGGATCGGATCTCTTCTTGCCAAAAGCTCAAATATACCCAGAAAATTTCCCATGTGAGGAGATCCTAAGACTTCTTCAGATCCTCTAAAAGCAAGATTCCTTTCCGATAGAAACAAGGCAATGTCGATAAGTCTCTCTAAAACATTTCTCCAAAAACGTCTTTCATTGAAAAAAATATTCATCTCGCGTTTGTCGATAGTGGATGAATTTCTTATCCCTTCAGCTAGCAACATCTATTGACTGCAGCATTCTTGGTGGGAAATGCCGTTTTCATGGTCTTTCAGTTTTTTCGAAAAACCCTCCCATGTATTTATACCACTACAAAAGGGGCTTAGTGTTTTTCCAAATAGCTTACAACAAAAGCAAAAAACTTGATCTGATTCCCCAGAATAAACTAGCCACGACCGTGAAACACTTTCACCATTAGGTAACACACGTTTATAATGGTTGGAGGAAAAACGTCGCCTTGGAGTTGTGTTATTATATGGAAAATTCATTATTAGTTGATGTGGTCCACGCTTTACTATATCACATCGTTGAGCATCAGAAATACTTTCAGGCCATTTACATGGGTCATCAGGGATAGGGGTAAATTGAGATTCAGTTATTTTTGATATTGAAGGTTGCGTATTGGCAGGTAAATCACAACTTACATTTTCTGGAAATTCACAATCACTTTGATGCTGATCGTCATAGTCTTCTTTTTCTTGTACACTATAGTTTTCTTCATCCCTCTCGGTACTAGTGCCAGGTCTACTCTGCTCAGTAATCTCGAAAAAATCTGTCATCTTGGGCAATTTCGCTACAGCATCTCGAGCAGTGGCTGCTTTTTTTCTCTTTTGAGCACCACTTTTTGAACGTTTCATTCTATACAATGTCAATAAAATACTTTATCTGCACTCTGCAGTGTATATATATTGTCCCGGTATTTATAGCCAAACAGAATTCCAGACCATTCTATGATTGTTGCGTAACAACGGCATTGTTACATCAATCGAACATTCAAGATTCTACCAGAAAATCAATCGAAATATTCTAGATTCTGCGAGATAAAATGACGTAGTCACGTAGCATTCACTTATGATGTCACAAGTCAATTTCTTCCTACAGTTTAAATCGGTTGTAAACAAGTCTGCTGAACTGAAAATAGTCACGTAGCCAAAAAGCAATTTCAGACTAACTTGGGCCCCCAAAGTTGGCCTGGGCCCCCCCCCAATTGGGGGGTTTGGGGGGCGGCTGCTACGTCTCTGGCTACAGGGCTGAAAATAAAGCAAGGACGAAATAAATTGGGAAAGATTGGAGCAAAATTTGAGCCTTTATCAAAACAGGGATTAAGATCCCTTTCTTAAAAAAACTCTCCGGTCAAACAAACTGAATCTCCTAATAATAATTCTGTGAGATAAATATCGAATAGATTGGAAAATCCTTGAAAGCTTCAAGACATTATGGTGTGTTTCTTAGTGCCAGCAGAACCCATGGATGGTGGTTATACCAATCGCCTGGACTTTTACAACAAGTAACACTCATTTTCAAGGTTTTGTTAAATCTTTCAATGATGCCTTAAGCCTCGTGATGGTAAGAGGTTGCAAAGGGTAATTAATCACCCCAATATTGACTCATCTCCCTCCAGGCGACTAAAAGAAATTTGGCCCCTTATTAGTGTAGATTTGTTGAAGCAGCCAGCCCAGACAACTCAATGAGGTGCAAAGGCTTCAACGTATTTTTTTGCAGATATTTATACCAATAGAATGGTCAATAAATCACGGTTAAAGCGGTCAATTACAACCAAATGGTAATTAAAACTTTTATTGCAGCTCACTAGCCCCGTGATTTGACGTAGATGTAGGTTAAGCGTCCACTCACTGGAGGAAATATCCGCTGAGAAGGTGTCCAATTAAGGCGTTGGGCTTTGCTCTTCGCGCAAGCCTGACATCATGTACTAATTGACAGAGCTGGGCATCCTCTACTTTAAAGATGGCGGCGCTACCGATACTTGCTTGAAATAGTAAGGAGCTACCGCTGCATAGGCTGACTAAAATTGTAGCGTGCTATCGTTACTTTAGGAAAAAAGTAGCGGACGTTACTCGCTGCTATAGAGTCAAATTTTGCAATATTCAAACAGTATGATATTGGAATGGTCCATTTATTCGGATAATTAATCAATTCCTTTCTATAACATCGCTTAAATACAAGCTTGTACAAAAACAAAAATTACTTTTTAACTTTCCACGAGGTTCGAAAGGAGCAAAATTAACTAACATATGACGTCAAGCAAAATAAAGCACAAGCATACCATTTAATATTATGCATTCTTTTTACAGTTTCATACTCGATTTCAAGTTTTGGGGCTATAAAGGTTAAGGATCTTCTTTTCCAGGATTCATGGCACTGAAGTGAGCCAGTTTTTTCTCTCGGCTACCTTCAACACGATTGTCTACCCTTGTAATTATACCCCAGTTTTAAGTGGTAAGCTACTATTATGCTCTACCACCTGTCTGCCACATAAAGATAGAGACATCCCTTTACGATCCTTGTCTAAAGACACAAGACTACAGAACTACCGGCTAGTTCTCCACACTATTTCTTTCGTGCTGAATGTCAAGCAAGGAGTTGGGAATACCATTTTTCAATCTTTAAATATGACTCAATAAGGGAAATGAACCCCAGGGCTACCGACTACGTGGCGGACGCTCTTACAATTAGGCCATCGCGCCACTAACCATAACTCGGCATTACCCTAGATTAAAATATTTAGATTTTACTTCTAAGCCACTAAACAAAAAAAATTATTTCGTCTTAATTTTAAAAGAAATTTAAGATTGAGATAGAACGGAAAGTTCTATATTATTATATTATTAAAACAAGACAAGGTCCTTATCTTCTTTATGGGTAAAAGTTATAACCAGCCACAACTTTGAAGGCGATGTGTGCGCGGAAACGACATGAATTGCGAACATTGTCTTGCTCATAAAATTTTCAACAGAACACAAGTGAAATCCTTATGGCGTGTTTTTGTGGATATTATTATCACGACGCTCAGTGACTTATCACTGAGAATAAGGGCTGAAACCTTTACTTTTCCTTAGCGTCGGGAGGGACATCATCTAATAGAAAACTATGCAAGAGAAAAGTAAATAAAAACAACAGATAGTGACACTGTTTCGGTATATTGGGTCTCTTCAGTGCAGTTGGCGACCGACAAGAACCTAGAGGCTTTAAATAAAGCATAGCTTAGACCGTCATCCCTGTGGAACCTATACTAGATCCGCTGTAGTGGATGGTCTGTCAGTACTCTGCAAAGCCGTAGCAGTTGTCATCACTTAGCGCACCTGCGGCAACCGCCATTCATTCACCAGTGATACGGCTTTGCATAGTACTGACAGACCATCCACAACAGTGTACCAAGTAAAGATTCCACAAGTTCTAAGCTATGCTTTATTAAAAGCCTCTAGGTTCTTGTCGGTCACCAACTGCACTAAAGAGACCTAATATGACGAAACAGTGTCACTGTCTGCAGTTTGCTAAATAAAAACATTTTCTGCTTACTTCTTTACATTTTTATTTGACTACTTTCCTGTCTGTAGGGGTGACTTTCGGCGTGCTAGATCACATCCCTATCACTATGTTTGTTACAGTGGGTTCGGTATGCAGTAATTTTACTTTGCAGTAAGAACGATACTTACCGTATAACGAGGACTTACTGTACTATTATCAAAATCGGAGTACGAAACGTCAACTAAACCGCAGAAGTGCTTTCAGGCGTTTGCAAGCTGTTATATTTTCTAATTAGGTTAGAAACCACTGCATTCGGCTATAACAAGTAGCCGAATATCATACAGGACTGAGCTACTAACATACATTAGCCTTATGCAACGTAAGCTGATTGCTTCCTAAAAAAGTCCTCGCTGTCCAGCTTCAAACTGACCTCAAGCTAAAATAAATCCTAATTATAACAGTCCCAGTTACACATGCATTGCATACTTTCTTTTGTAATTTCATTTGAAACTACTAATCCTTTTCGCTTGAAAAAAACAACTCAATCAAATACGATACGAATTCCAAATTGCGAGTCGACATGCTGCGTAACATTAGCTTTAAGTCCGTAGATATTGGAACCAAAATTAACCCGCATTTTTACGATTATGGCCCAATTGAAAATTTGGTACGCCACGTTGACGAACCAACTGTTAATGCGACGCAAGTCAACTGTGAATTGCAACGAAGACAATATGCGACTATCTACCCCCATACAAATACTAGTTAATGAGATGGTGCAATTGAAAATAGAAAACTTTCGACTTACAGTGACTAAATTACAAAAACTATTCATGTAGGCAATAACAGTAATTGAGAACAGGAGACGGTAGTGATAATGAAATAAATCTTGAAAACACTTACTGATAACGTCTAAATGGATATTTACACACAGAACAAGTACATTAATCGAGCATACTTCGTATTTCATATAAAATTTTTACAACCAATTATGAGGCTCTAAATTCCCTGCGTAACGTATCTCGCCCACTCACAACCACGTTTTTCAGAATTCCTAAAAGAACAGGCCCAACAAGCGCCAAACAGGCGCGAGAGTGAAACACGCCAATTTTGGCAACAACAATACAATGATTCATGCAATAAAATTATAAAAACACGGGGCCAATCACTAACATACCGGCCCGGAATAGTCACAAACTTTCTTTAAACACAGATTGGCACAAACAATACGAAATCCACGCAAACTTCTTACCGAAAACAAGTTACAAAAACTATAGTCGCAGGCAGAACAGCAATAGCTCTGGCACTAATTAATGTCCAACCTCTAAATAAAGCAATCCGTAAAGGTAAAAGGTAAGGTCAGATGACAAAAAAAAAGACGTGTGCAACGCGCGCGAAACCAAGTCCCGCGCCTACCGAGTAAGAATAATAGCAAATAAGGCGTGGCATAGCATTAAAAAACATAACCAAGCTAAGCTCATGCCAAGTACTGAAGCAAAAAAATCAACTGAAATTCGGCAAACAAAAAAACTCAAATGCAAACAGCAAACAAAATGCTAATTGCACATAAGCATATTTATAATAATGTAGTTGTACAATAGCACAAAAGAGCAAGGTCAACGCTAGTCGCATTTAAAAAAGTCAGCATACACACCAAGCTATTTAGTTCCTCATTAGAATGCATAGCATTTTGTATGAACAGCGCGATAGCCATAATAGCCATTTACAAAATCAAAGGCAGAGGTAGGCAGGAACAATTCGGTTATTTAGTAACGGTGTTACTACTTTGAAAAAGCAACAAAATTGTTTATTTGTTATAAATTAAGCCTTTGTTAAAGTTACAGGATTTTTTAAATAAACTCCTCTCATGCATGTTTTTCAAATTCTTTATTCTACTCTTTTCGAAATAAAACATAAAAGTTTGTGTGTGGGTGAGTGAGTGAGTGTGTGCAAAGATGTCACAACGGAAGAAAGCAGAAGTAGGCTATCCACTTATCAAAGATGAAATTTTGATATCACTTTTCTAAAAATTTAATGAATTGTAGCAAATTATGCAAAATTTTACATTATATTGTGATGAGATCACTGCTGTACAGTGTATTTTGATTAGAATCAAACCTTTTTTTGGAATTAGCCTACATTATATTAGTTTTCTCCTTCATTTTGTGGGCAAGAACTATCATTTTTTGGAGAAGCTTTTTATTAGCCCTTTATAAAAGTATTCTAAACATTTTTTTAGCGAATTCATGGCAACGAACAACTGTAAATAAATAATAAAACAACAATTTTAATGAAGCAATTGACAAAATTGGATTACCAGGTTTTATGAATTTGTAAATCTGACAATCACCAACAATTCCGTTTAAATCTAGATAAACAGATTGCGAAAATGTGGAAACTAAGCACCCAGTTACAAAAAACAACAAGTTACAAAAGTTATACGATACAGAAGTTATTAGAGAAGTTACAGAAACGAGTTACGAAAACTATAGTCGCAGGCAGAACAGCAATAGATCTGGCACTAATTAATGTCCAACCTCTAAATAAAGCAATCCGTAAAGGTAAAAGTTAAGGCCAGATGACAAAAAAAAAGACGTGTGCAACGCGCGTAAAACTAAGACCCATGCCTACCGAGTAAGAATAATAGCAAATAAGGCGTGACATAGCATTAAAAAACATAACCAAGCTAAGCTCATGCCAAGTACTGAAGCAAAAAAATCAACTGAAATTCGGCAAACAAAAAAAACTCAAATGCAAACAGCAAACAAAATGCTAATTGCACATAAGCATATTTATAATAATGTAGTTGTACAATAGCACAAAAGAGCAAGGTCAACGCTAGTCGCATTTAAAAAAGTCAGCATACACACCAAGCTTGTAAAACTCCAGAGTCTGAAAATAAAAGCTGCTCTCCATCATGTACATCTTCTTCACATCCCTATTAGCACTGCATCAGGTATTCGCACGCGAGCTCGCCTAACGAGTCCGTCACTAACTGGAAAACATTCTTCAATAATGGCCTTTGACCAACGCCCTCTAGTGTATTCATCACGAATCAACACTAGATCTCAAGACTAGAGATTCAAATGCCGTACAAATTGTTGCGTAACTCTACAGTTGGCTGATAGTCTTCCATTTATCTTTTCGAAAACGGATAGGCGAGAGCTAAAGTTTTACGCCACGAGTTGGGAGCGTTTTTTATCCAAATATACCTCTGGAAGTGATCCATCGTCTAGGCATCCTGTCAGCATCATGTTAGGTGTCAAAATTGAAAATTCAGTCGGATCACTGAACACATCAGTGATGGAGCAATTGTTGAGGATTGGTTTGATTTCCTCCATCAAGATATTAAGTCAAAACCTTTCAATGTAGCACATTCAACTGCAGCACTGGTATCGTAAATCTACATAATGCGCTCCAGCTCCCACACCACGCCCCTCAGTGAGAACATCTATGAAGCATTGTAGTTTCACTCAATGCCAGCTTGATTCACTGTCTTCTGGAAATAGTGGCGGTTCCACGTCTTTATGTCTTCGTTTAATTCTCGGTGAGCTCCTTGGAAATTTGTTCCGTTGTCTTGCTTAGGTTTACCATTCCTTGTAAATAAACCTCAAAAAATCATCAATGTAGGCATTGGTCACTATCAACTTGACAATTTATGCACAAAAGCAATACTTTGCGCACAACGGCACGCCCACGCAATATCCAATATTTTTCCGAATCGAATAGAGCACACGGAGGTGCCACAACGCCCTTCTTGTTTATGATACTTGCGAATAACTATGTCGATTGTCGGATGCCTATTCGGCAGTATAATGAAATCTTTGCTATCCGGCGGAAGATCTGCGTTTTGAAGACGATCGTTTATTCTCATGACATCATCAAATTTCAAAGGACTAATTCTATGAAACGATTGAAGCACAAAGCATTTTCGAAAGCTTCATCAGTCATCAATCGATCAGACGATTCGCTTGCTACATTAACATGACTTTCATACCTTCAGAAAACACGCCTGGTTGCACCAATTAAACTGCTATCAACGTAGTAATAGCAAGTTTAACAGCATTATGGGGCCTGTGACAATCATACAACCTTGTCGAAATGTTTATGTTTCAGATAATTTACAGATCGCAACCACCAAGCAGTTTTCCAAATCACAGAGTCCAAGGTCGAGCAGCGTGCTAGTAACTAATGCAGGTAACTAACAGTGCAAATGCGAGGGTCTTCAGCAGTGTCATAAACAATGTTCCCATTCTTCTTTATTTCTGGATCACAAGGATATAATTGAGCTACTGATTCAAGCTGCTTAGCTTAAAGTGCTTCGTCCTGGCGTAAAAAATCAGATCTCGAAAACGACAAAGTACCACTGCTCTTTTCATTCGGCACCAAGCCTCGAAAATCAAGATCAGCAGAGTAATTACGACTATTAACACTGAATTCTCGTAAACTTGTAAAAAATTTATTGCAACGCATTAGCAACATCAGCCAAAACATTTTCACGCTTGAACTGATATTCTAATTCACTGCAAATAAAACCACACAATTTAGCGGATATAATACGGTAGCAGGAATCAACTCAAGTCTAGACACGGTTACAGCATTTAAAAAAGCCACACGCGATTTACGACAACAAAAGGTAGGCAATACTAAAATACGGAATCATGGAAATATAAAAAAATCCAACAGGATTACATAAATTTAAGAAAATACATAGTTCAACTCAACTCAATTATCTAATTTTATCCAATTGGATACACTTCTGCGATTTCCGTACTTATTTAGTCGGTTTATATCGATATAAATCGATAATTCCTTTTTTAGAATGAATTTCCGCAATTCGTGTTTAATACGAATTTCCGCATTTCTGCGAATTCGTGATTGAGTGAGTGTTACACTGACATAAATCACAAACATTATATTGAAAACTGAGTGTATTTTCATGTTCCCGTAAATCTGGATTTCCGTATTTTGTTTGTGCACAAAAACCATCAATATACGTAATACAAACATAAAAAACAACGCAATATCCAATCAAGCTAGCATCAGAAAACACATATAATCCCATGCATTTACTTACCAGAGAATCAAACTTTAAAACAACAATGCATTGTTACCTGATTAAGGTATCGTAAAATCCTGAGCCACGTCTTACGGATCACAACATCGAGCTTTGGTATAGGATCATTCCATGATCTTTGCAAGGCACAAGTCACCTGCAGCATGCACTAGCTGGTAAAATAAAAGGCTGAATACCACGTTTTTTATCAAATACAAATATCTGATTAGCCTTTTACCAGTTGTGTTACAGCTATATTACAGTGTTAAATTTTGTGTTTAATGACAATGTCAAACAATAAAAGAAAGTGCAGGTTTCAACATGTTTTGCTACACCTGTATTTGCGGCAAGTACATTCCATCTACACATTGTGGAAATATCTCTTCAAAAGTGAAGAGAGCTTACAAGGGTTATTTCGGCGCAGCAGTTGGTGACCGACTGCTAATTTTGCTTAACCATTTTAAAAGAATTTTCCCTAAAAAACAAGTCAAAAATTGTATATCCAAATTGCAACTCTGCTCTTAAACCAGTTTTTCATGGAAATAATCTGCCTGTTCTTTCACCCCTTTACCTGAAGAACTAAAATCAGAATGATCCTCAACTGAACATCAAACAACAGGGAGTGAAGGATGCAGCGCTAAAAAACCGACTTTGATGAATAAAAGTATGTTGAATAATCTGATGCGAGATTTGACATTAACTATGGACAAAGCTGAGTTACTGGGTTCATGTTTAAAGGAGTGGAACTTGCTTTAAAAATACACTAAAATTTCCAAGTTTCGACTTCGTCATGAAAAGTTATTATCCTTCTTTGACGTTAAAGACAACTTGTGCTAGCGCAAAGATGTTTCTAGCTCGACGGTTGAATTAGATTACAAACATGACAGTGATAAATGGAAACTATTCAAATCCCAAAAATGCCCTTCTACCTCCACTGCACATTCCACTAAAATCCAAGTTTGTACACACAATTGTGCAATCACCACATTATCACAATAAAATCCAGGTATTTACTGATGTATCTTATTACAATTGCAGTACCATCGAGGTTTATACTGGTAACTATAAATTTGTACTGGTAATGTCCTGAAACATCATCCGAATAAAATCCTAGTATTGCCTGATAAATACAAAGTTACAGGCATCAATCCCAGAAAAACCTAAGTTTATAACAGTAATTCTAAGTTACTTGGATTTTCTTTTGTAAAAACTATCTCATTTTTAACACATTCATCAAACATCTTTCTGCTTTGATGCTTTATTTCTTAATAAATCGTGATACATTTACTTCATGTGCGATAACCAAACGATGTAATTGAAATTGAACAATTTTGTGTCCAAAACTGGGATATTTATCCTCATAAAAAATCTTGGAAATACGGGTTTATTAATAGAGCAACAAAGTGGCATGTAAAGCAGATCAAACCTGCTTCATTGATGCAATTTCAAATATATTCAAAACCAATTTAATTCATGTCCATTAACAAAACAGCAAATTTAAAATCGAAATACCCTTACGTCCAAAACCTGGGTGCAAAAAAATATTGACCTTTACAATTGTGGCAAAAGCCAAAACTGGTTGGTATTACAGTCGAATCCGGTTAATTGCATAGTCAAATTGCCAAACTATTTTATGCGACTAAGCGGATTATGCATTTATCCGAAATTAGTATAAACAAACAAATAGGTTTGGGAATTACAACTCCTATGCAATTAAACATATTATGCAATTATCCGATATGCAATTAACCGGATTCGTCTGTATATTAATCAATTTTACAACAATATTTCTTATGATCAGCAAGTTGTGTTACTGCTGCATATCAAAATTATCTTAAATTAAAAACGTTAAGAGTTTCCTCAAAACTAAGTTTTCAAACTCAAGGCACTGACATTAGTTTTAATGAGACGATGTATGGTACACAAGAATCCGGTTAATTACATAGTCAATTTGCCAAGCTACTTTATGCGATTAAGCGGATTATGCGTTTATCCGAAATTAGCACAAACCCACAAAAAAAGCATTGCAGAAGACAAAGTATTGTTTAATCATACATAACATTGTTCCAGTCACGTGAAATGTTGCAGTGCACAACAGCAGTATGCTTAATTTTGTTTTGCATGCTCTCTTGTATGTGTTTTTCTGAATGAAAAAATGTGCCATGTTTGCGCCTTCACATTCCAAACGTCGCCAAATTGTATCAAGAGCGTTTGACATTTCTTTATTTTTTAGCTAAATAATGAGAAAATTGAATTGTACATTTAGCAAAACAAATTCTCGAACATCGAGATTGAGTAATAAAATAGCACTCTTTCATTCACATCAAAGACCAACAATTGCGAAGTACAAGTGCAAATCTGTGCTCGCACACTTTAAAAAAAAATCTGCTGCAAGATCAAATTTAGTAAACATGAAATGCCGCCTGAAACTGATCAAAGAAATCTTGCAGCATTTTTACAGTGCACTACATGCTTCCACTGCGCTCGTAATTTGCGTCTGTCTTTCAGGAATGCGAAAACATTTGCCGAAGACGGATTTTTGTCACTTGATTTTGCAAATGACTTTTTGGTTGATCGAACAAACAGCTTTTATTTCTATGCAATTAAACTGATTATGCAATAAGCCAACATGCGATTAACTTATTTTCTTAGAAAAAGATAGGTTATGGTTTGAGATCTGCGATTCTTATGCAATAAAGCATATTATGCGATTATCCAATTTGCAATTAACCGGATTCGTCTGTACACACTTGATTCAGCAAACGAGGGGCAAATCAACGTTCTATTGTTAAAATAGGAGAACGGTACACAGAATGTTCTTAACCCTCAGTCTACATTGGGTCCAATGGACCCTAAACCCATTTTCGTTTTCTTGCTACTTTGTGGCTATAATCGTTAGGAGGGTTGCACTGCTTGACTTTTTGAAAATTACATATAACTTTGCAACCCTATTGACGCTACTAGCAAGTTTTAAACAGTTGTATTAGATCTAAATCTCATTCTAAAAAGCCAAATAGCTATTTTTTTTCTTTGTTTGGTACCAAACACGTGGTAAATTTCATCGCATTAGGAAAAACGCTCTTTCTGTACAACGTGTTGCCATTAACATTTTAGTTGACGATACTTCGGTTTTCAACAGTAAATACAAGGAGATTCAAAAGTAATTCCTTATTTTAAAATACTTAAAATTTATTCAAATCCTGTAATGTTTCTCAATTTTGGGTGGCAATTCAATCTATGCTCTTGTTTTCTTTTCAGATCTGTTATGTGAATTTGTTTTTTAATCTTGTTAATTTGTTTGAAATTTCTAAGTCCTAGAAAAATGGCTGGACGTCTTACTGTACAGCAACGTCCCCTGATAGCTGCACGTTACAAAGTTTGGAGATCCATTGTTCAAGTGCAAAGATGGCTGAGAACCATAAAGGAAAGACATGCTCAAATTGACCCAAAGACGATCAAGAATTGTCATGTAAAACTCATGAGTACAAGATCTGTGACTGATACTCAAAGAAGCAATCGCCCTTCCAAATTCAGAGACCCCGAGGTAGTGCAAGTTGTTCAAGAAATGTTTATTTGCAGCCCACAAAAGTCAACTCGACAAGCAGCAAGAAAAAGTGGGCTCTCCTTTCGCTGTGTACGTAATGTGCTCAAAAATTAGCTTAAATGGTGTGCTTGAAAGCCTCACTACTGCCAAGCACTCTCTGCCGAAGACTGGGACATTTGCAGGGAGTTTGGAGAGATAATGTTGGCTTGGTTTAGAGATTGGCCAAATCTCTTAAAAAATATTCTCTGGAGTGATGAAGCTGTATTCCACAAAGGTGGGTTTGTATATTGTCATAACTGCCACTGCTAGGCAGGAAAAGATCCTCGTGTTACCAGTGAAAAAATACAGAATAAACCCAAGATAACTGTATGGCGTGGAATGACTTTGAATAGAATTGTGGGTCCCTTTATCCTTCATGATGCCATGAACGCCGAAAGGTACCTCACTATGTTGAGAGATGAAGTTTGGCCAATTATTATTAGTGCTTGGGATAATGTTGAAGATTTAATTTTCATGCAAGATGGAGCTCCTCCACACTTTGCTATTGTTGTTCGTGAATGGCTGAATGCTCAATTTTATGGAAAATGGATGGGTCGTCGTGGTTCACACGAATGGCCAGCCAGAAGTCTTGACTTAACATCTTGCGACTTTTTCCTTTGAGTTTGGTTGAAAGAACAAGTCTACTCAACCAAACCAAGAAATTTGGAAGAGCTTGAAGGGAAAATACGTGAAGTTATAAGTTCCATCCCGCAAAAGTTTCTTGTGAAATCACTTGATGTAGTTCATGGTCGACTTGAGAAGCTGGTGTGACGAATGTTCGTGCTCATATTGAATTTTAAATAAAAGTCCATGCAATATACGTTCTTCTCATATTCATTAATTGATGGACATTACCAGATTGCCTTGCCCTGGGTTTCGGACAATCCTGGGCTCCCTAACAATCGACCAATCGCCTTGTCACAATTGAGTAGCTTAGGGCAACGGCTGAAATCTAATCCAAATACCCTTGCAGAGTACACTCAAAAAATTAATGAAATGATTGAGCATGGGTATGCAGCTTTGGTGGATCCGAATGTTCAACAAGGAGGAGAAGGTAAGGTTTGGTATATTCCTCACCACAATACAAAGGGTGAGAACTTTCGAATTGTGTTTGATGCATCCTGCCGTTATAAAGGTGTTGCATTAAATGAGCGGCTCTTGCAGGGACCCAATAATACAAACTCATTACTCAGGAGTTCTTTTGCGATTTCGTTTGCATGAATATGCTGTTGTGGCTGACATAAAGAGCATGTTCCATCAGGTGCGGGTAGATCCTTCCAACAGAAGTGCTCTAAGGTTTTTGTATTGGTGTGATGAAAATCCTAATGAAGTTGTGAATACGTATGAAATGTCAGTACATGCATTTGGGCTAACTTCTTTGCCGAGTGTGGCGGGATACGCACTGCGACGAACTCTTGTGGACAATCAATCAAAGTCTTCTGTTGAGACTTGTGATACCGTGAATATGAACTTTTATGTTGATGATCTTTTGAAAAGCGTTGCGACCTCTGAAGCTCTTGTTGCATTGATTGACGAACTCGATAAGTTGTTGACATGTGGTGGTTTTAAGCTTATGAAGTTTTCTAGCAACCATCCTGAACTGCTAAACTGTGTTTCTTGCAAGCGTCTATTGCCTCGGTACGCTGAGCTAGATTTGCGATTTGAGGACATTCCTGAGCAAAAGACTTTGGGTGTGTGCTGGGCACCAAGTTCGGACTGTTTTCACATATCTGCAGCAACTCGACTCGAAAAACACCAATATATCGACCTGGAAAATATGCACGTACGATGCAGCACTGTCTGATGTTTGCACTGATTTTCCCAGCCTGTGCAAAACCATTGCCTTCCGATAACTTACTTCTTGAATTATGGAACCATGCACAATGGGAAAGCGACCATGGTATTTTTTTTCCCTTTCCTTCAGTACTGCCCCTCTGAATCATTCTTTGAATATACAGTCTTTGTCTTCGTCATTTCTATATTTTTTATGGTATTTTATCTCCTCCTCTCTTCAAAAAGCAGGGGGAGATCGCCTTCGTCCAACTTGTCGATGACATGCCTAACACCTACTTTTCTTAAACGACTATCTCAAGCATCCTTAATTACACTTCTGTCTTGTGGTTCAAACGCGAAGGCTTCCCTTGTCCCAATAACAAAGGGCACTTTCGTGCCTCCCTCTACTCCTATTCCTGAAAAGTGGCATTATACTCCTAATGCGACTTGGGAACATATATCTTTTGACCACCTCTGGGAACGACCTCAAGACGATCACGTATGGAAAAATCCCATGCCAATGTATTCTAAAATATTTGGATATGCTATAACTGAAGGAAAAACATTCTCTGAGAAATATTTTCCTGGATCACGATACGGGAACGACGTAACAGAAATGGAAAGAACTTGCCTTTGTGAACGGAATATTATGGACCTGCATCCTTCCTTGAATCTCGATATGCTCTTTATTAGTACCCCAATCGTCCAAAGTACTGGAAATAAAATCCGACATCGATGGAAGTGGACACTAAGGCCTTTACCTGGTCAATTCTATTCCCTTCCCTCGATACCAAAGGAGGTCGCCTACCCCTTGTTAGGTATCTTGAAAGAAAGAACATTATCTTTATTGGAAGACTATGCAGCCATACAGTCCAATTGTGCTTTTAGGCAGGAACTGGTCAACTGTGAAGTTAGATCATATGCCTGTGTCTATAGTAGAGGCACACCTCATGATACTCCCATACATTATGATAACTCTAAGGGAACTTTCTGGCAGAATCATTTCCACAGGAAAGCTTGCACGACATCCCCAAATCATAGATGGGTGTCAGTATGCAAATCCCCATGTGTATCTTCTGAAGTTGTTGCAGAAAAATTACAATGCTGTGACATAACGAAGGCATTATGGTACGGTAAAAATTCTGGAGCTTAGAAACTTCACCCTGCTACACAATTTCCAAACTGGTGCCCAGACCCGGGACTTCCAACTGAATTTCCAACTAAGCGAATTCCTTTTCTAATTCAAAAGAAAACTACTGGTTGTTGTCCATTGTTAACACAGGTCAGATCGTTAATATGCCACTATTTAAAAAGAAAAATGTTAATAAGGAAAAGGCAAAACGTGCCAACCTAATTACAAAAATTTTAGATGATAATCGCGAGCTAACTAACAGCCTCAAGGAACATACTGAATTGTGAAACACGTTAAAAAATCAAATAGAACAAATGCGACATGACGAAGACATAATTCAAAAGTTAAAGCCCAAACTACAAACTGACCTCAAAATTTTAGAAAGGGGCTCGAAACAACTTGAGAAAGACCAAAAAGCCCTAGAAAAGACCTTTGACAAACTAACCACTAAGGTAACGCCTCCTGAATTAAATGAAATACATCAAGCTTACCATAATACCGAATCGACTGCACCATCAAACATTGATGATACTTCTTCTTTGCCCCCTTATGAAAAAGCAACATCTCTTTACCCCTCTCTTTTACAACCCACCCCCTCTTTTGTAATAACGGACGGGATAGGACAAGAGGAGATCGCACCCGTCCCTTCCTATGTCATTGAAAATGACAGTGATGAAGAAATACGACCTAAAAGTCTCGGACCCGCTGCCCATACCCGCTCAAAAAAGCTGGATGCCCTCGACAATCTGGCCCAGAAAGTACGAGAACTTTCGGCTACATTGGGAAATGTACCAAGCGCATCGGGTGCTAGATTGTCGGGCCCTCTCACTTCATCACCCTATTCACGCACCCCACATCCACCAAATAAAACGCCACTAGACGAAAAACAACGGTTAACACCATTCGACGACTCCCTTCCGGAAGAAATAGATGACCTAAGTTCTCTTTCAGAATCCCCAATGACAGTGATCCCACCTAGAGAAATAAACCAAAAACTTGCCCCTCTACGAGAATATTCTGAGTACTTAGCTGCCCTCCCTCCTTTCTCAAAAGGCACCACTGTCACGAAATGGATCAACCGTATCCTGCAAATGATTCCACACGGTGACGAAAGCACTCCCCATGATCGATTGCTTTGCAATAAAATGATACAGCTGTTAAAGAAATCAGGCTTGCCCCGAGGAAAAGAGGTGGCAGATGCTTTGGCTACCCTTCTGCAAACAGACAACCCCTCATGGCAAAATGTCCTTGAAATGATCTCGCAATCTTTCCCTAGCGGGATAGTTGAATTGTCTGACCAAATCATTTCATGCATACATAAGTTTGATTGGGAAAAGGACAACGCTACTCTCCACTTTACACCTGTCTTTATGGAGGCGGGTATCCCAATGAAGGACAAACTTATCTCACGAACTGACCATGGCCTTGATTACCTGTCACGAATACGTCGACGATTGCCTGAAGCAATACAGGTAAATCTCTTAGGAGCGGAACAAGGCTCTTGGAATGGTTTTTTCAACAGGCTCCAGAGATATCAGAACATGATACGCGGTGATAAACAACGCTATCTCCAAGATCCAACTCCGCCACCTATCTCCTTGCCTGTGCAACCTCAACAACAAAGAAACTTTGCGACAGGGTGAAGTATTCGCGAATACTTCACCCTGTCGCAAAGTTTCCAAACTGGTGCCCAGACCCGGGAATCGAAAAGGGAAATACTTTCATAAAATAGAATCAATAAAGGATCGATCCGCAGCACCCAAAATAAAGGTTAGATATGCCATTATTCAATAAAAATAAAAAATTAACTAAAGATCTCCAAAAACAAGAACGCTTGCAAAATCTTTTAAAAGATAATTTAAAACTGTCTAACGAATTGAAACAAGCAACAACCACCAAAAATATGGTTCAGAATCAAATTGAACAGATAAAACATGATGAGGAAGTCATTTCCAACCTTAAACCCCAACTCGAACAAAGTCTCAAGTTATTATCCAAGGGATCAAAACAGTTGGCGCAGGACCAACGAAAACTTGAAAAATCTTTTGATAAATTGAAAGAGAACATGACTTCGGGAGAGCTTGCTAAGGCTCATCTTCAGTTTCATAATGCTGAGCCAACCGCTCCCTCTGACGATACTATGTCCTTGCCGTCTTATGAGTCTGTTAACACCTTATATCCCTCCCTCCCTCGAACTTCCACATTTGTAATAACTGATGGATTGGGACAAGAAAAAATCACTGAGGTCCAATCCTATCCTGTACAGCCTGGCTCATCGTCTGGACCATATCAAAATACACGAGCACACTCTTCTCGATTTAATGAACAACTTCATAAAAGTTTTGACAAGATGAAAAACATGACCGACGAATTGATTAATAGATCACAGACTCCCTCACAACGAGCATATTCAACTCCCCAAGACCCTCCGGCTGAAGAACTACCCCCGGCCGAACCTATACCTATCCCCTCTGATGACGACTCCACTTTATCTGGAACCAACCCTTTTAACGCTAATCCCTTTCTTGATCCACCCAATAGACAAGATATATCACGGAAAAAAAACATAAGAGAAATTCCCTTGCGAGAATACTCTGAACATCTGGCTACCCTTCCACCATTTGCAAAGGGAACCACAGTTGTTAAGTGGATAAACAGATGCCTTAAAATGGTTCCGCACGGTAATGGAGATACTCCACATGACAGAGCTCTCCTCAATCGACTCATAACTCTTCTCCGAAAATCTAAAACTGAAAAAGGGAGTGCTATTGCTGACGCATTGACTACCCTTCTTCAGGCTGACGATTTAACATGGGCAAACATACTAAACATGATCTCACAGAGCTTCCCCAGTGGAATGGTGGAGCTCTCTGACAAAATCATTAGTACCATCCAATCGTTCGACTGGAGTAAACATAATGCAACCTTGCATTTTACGCCATCTTTTATGGAAGCAGGATTACCTTTAAAACTAAAAACTATTTCAGCCACTGACCATGGGTTGGATTATTTGTCTCGAATTAGAAGGAGAATTCCTGAAGCGATCCAAGTTAACCTCCTTGGAATGGAAAATCAGACTTGGTCTGCCTTTTTCACTAAATTACAGGATTACCAGAATATGATCCAAGGAGACAAGAAACGACTCATATATGAACCTCCCACCCCAGCTTCTAGTTTTCCAGCACAACCCGCCAGAAGAAGTAACCGACCCTCGAACCCTCCACAACGATTAGGAACTAACATAGGACATTTGCCTCGACGAAATCCCCCGGATACCACCAGACGACGACAAAACCCGAGCGCTAACAGTGAATTTGAAACAGTCCTGGAAAAGGCTCTGAAACTAGAAACAGGGCAACCTTTCACGTGTTATACATGTGGACGAAAGGGCCACAAAAGTGCTGACTGCCTGGTTAAGGCAGTACTGGATCATTGTAACAAAAAATTGATAATAGACCCTGATACAGGAATTGTACATCTGGAGGAACGACTCCCTTTAACAGGAGTACCGTATATAAACAACGCCACGATAACGAGTGGCTTCCGTTCTTGCGAGGATGAAATGCATTGGGACGACACATTACTTCTCTCAATGACTTAAATACCCTCATGAATCAATATTAAGAACGATCTTACCGGGCTACCCGAAACCCGTACCAGCGACCAACAGACAGCTCTTGGAAGCGTACCAAGGAGAGAGCTCAGGGACATCAGTGGCAACCAAGAGGAGCCAATGACATACGAAATAATCCTTCGACACGACAATCGCAACCTCAACTCTCTCCCCGACTTTCCAATACATCTCTTTCATCGGAACTTACAGATGATTCTGCACCTATTTTTGCACACCTCCCCTACTTCCCAAATGCGTCGGAAAACTACTAAAGGAATTGGATAATCCGGTGCCCCAGTTCCTTGACCCCACAACAACCCTTATCACCACTACCCTACATCATAATACTGTACATATTTTTAACGAGGCCTTTTCAGGTCGCTTGTGTTTTTTTACCCACAAGCGAACAGGAGTGGTATTTTTGGCTGACACCGGCAGCGTACCCAATCTCATCAAACGGGAAACAGTGGCTTCTTATTGGCCCTCTTCTTATCAGAATCGAACTCCTATTCAGATGCCTATAAAGGGTGTTGGCGGAGGACAAACCCTAGATGCTATTTGCTATGTCACATTTTCAAACCAAAAAATACCTTTCTGTATGGGCAAATACATGACTTTCAATATAATAGGTATTGACTACATACCCATCATTTTGAACCTTTATGACGAGTTTGAACTTACCTATCAGCGACCCTCGGAGTCCTCTTCATTGACAGTGTTGAATGGGAGAGACCTGATCACCCTCCCCCATGGTGTGAGCATTGACAAAACTTATTCAAGTGCACTTGCATTACGGGCTAGGACCGGAAAATCTGATGCCGAAGAGGAGAAAAGGTCCAGAGAGAGACACTCCTATACAGTGAAGCCGGGAGTTAACAGAAAACCCAAAGAGGTGGAGACGGAACGAGCTCCTCCTGATATCCCTAACAACTCTTCAAAAAAGGAAGAGGGGGAAGGAATCCCCACCGTTACAGATATCGAAACAAAGGCCAGAGAGAATCCGGAAAGATATCTTTTTGTGATAGATCCAGAATTGGATCCAGAGAAGGCGAAAAAATTACAGGAGGCGTTAGTAAAACGTAAGGTTCAGGTGGAAAGAGAGTCTACCTTAAAGGAACCCCAAGTTGACCTCCACTCACTTGAAAATACTGTCATACCCCAACAAAAATGGTATCCCATCTATGAACCATTTCACGAGGAACTAACGGATTTAGAGGGACACTTGAAAGGAAATCAATACCTCCCTTTTGAATGTACGGTAAAACTAATCAATCCTAATGTGACGCCACATGTGTCACCCCCATATGCTATTAATCACCCGGAGCAAAAAAAGGCTCTGGAAGATAACATTGAAAAATATCTAAAAATGGGTATCATAGAGCATGGCCCTTCCGAATGGAAAACATCATTATTTGTAGTGCCGCAAAAGGTAAATGAGGAACAGAAGCGATTGAAGACATATCATCCCTCTCAGCACTGGAGAGTGGTTCAGGATTTTACCCCTCTTAATGCAAAGGTACAAAAGGTAGAGAACGGCCTTCCCCTTATCCCTGATATTTTCAAAATAGCCGCAGATAAAGAAATATTCTCTCTATTAGATTTGAGTAAGGCATTTTTTCATTGTATGGTCAAGGAGGAAGACCGAAAATACTTTGGTATCTCTCATCGATCTATGGAATTGAGAATGAGAAGGATGCCCATGGGATTTTTGAATTCCCCATCAATATGGCAAAAAAATATGACAGCTGCCATATGGATACCAGTTCAAAAAGCTTTTCACCTACGCTTCCCTTTGGAAGCGGAACTTTCACATATAACCGTCTATATGGACGACATCTTTTTGGCAACCAAAACAGAGGAACAACATTTGTTCCTTTTGCAGATTCTTTTTAAGCAATTGGCCAAATTCAAGCTTACCTTATCAATAGGTAAAAGTTTTATTGGTAAAAGGTCTGTTTTTTTGTTGGAAGAACAAATACTTCCACACCAGAGGAAGATACAAGCCCAGAGATTGCGTGCATTGTCGTTGCTGGCTCCCCCGCAAACTGTGTTTCAGGTTCGAGCATTTTTAGGAGCCTTGAGATACATCGCGGACCATATCCCTCGTTTGAATGAACAATTACATCCCTTTGATGCCTACACTGGTAAAGTACCAGCTAAAATCGCGCCAATGGAATACATCCATTGGACTTATGCACGTTTGGATACTTACGATCATATCAAAGAAATACTTTCGAACCCTTCTGTGTTGTCTCATTTCACTCCTAGAAGGCATCTTTATTTGGAAACAGATGCCTCCACTGAAGGATACGGTTTCTTCCTGTTTCAGACAGATGAGGAACTGGCCGAAGGGACTTTGCGCTACCCCCTGGCCTACTCCTCTCAAGCATGGAAAACACCCACGGAAAGAGCCGCCCATCCCTGTCGAAAAGAATTAAACGCCTTGAAGCGCGTAATAGAAAAGTACCAATATTTGTTGCAAATTTACCCTTTTACGATAATCACAGACAACATGGGAGTGTATCATCTTGTGAAGAACTTTGCGAAAAGCAAACCCCCCAGGGACCTAATACTGGTCCGATACCTTCAGACTATTTGTATATACCCCATCCTGGGAATCATTCATAAGGGATCAAGTCAAGTGTTCACTTCGGATGCGTTATCAAGAATGGCTTGGCTGGATATGGCAGTGGAAGAAAACGATCCATTGGCTTGGCCTGCTATGTTCGTAACTCCATCCCTTACTAACGCTATCGCACGACAAATTATTAGACACATGAGGCACTTTAAATGTACATATCAAAAGGATGGGAGACATCCCATCTCAAAGTGCCTCCGTCCCTTGTGCCAAGGACTTTCCAATCAGCAGTTCGCGTTGTTGATAGAAGAACTCAAGAAGGAATCGCGACTTTTTCTGCATGGAGATAAGATTTCTGCAAAGTACGGACACTCGAGAGGAATTGACCAGGTCCCTCCTGACTTGTATGATGGACCTACCTTGGACCTTTATCATGTGACCACGGAAGCTGCACTGCCCTCCATTAAGTTGCGAGGACTCTCCCCCATGACCCGATGGTACATACATTTTACTTCTATACCACCACTACAAATCTACGATTCACACCCATATCAAAGAGCATTAAAAAAAGGAATTCCTAAAATCCTGATGATTTCTACACAAACTCTACTAAATAATAATATAAATATCTTCCGTACTATGTCTATGAACATTTATCTAATCGCGTCTACCATCCCTTTTCACTTGTTTCGACTTCTGGAATGACTCATCCTTCTTTCTTTTAGATGAACACATTATGGCTGTCCATAACAATGGCCATTCTCCGCATGGCCTCATCCAAGTCGATGAGGACACACACCATTTTAAAGGATTCGGAAAGAAATATCTCTTCACCCAACTTTGGAATATCTACCTATCCAACGAACTATGATATGGAATGGCATGTACAAACGAATCGACCTTACAATATAAAGCTTCAATTTATATCCTTTTACCTCGAGTCCGGCTGCTGTGACTTTTTAATCATACGGCAGCTAGGACAAGAAATATACAAGATAAACGGAAAACAGAACTTCCCTTACCCTTTTATCTTTTCGAATTCCATAAAAATTAGATTCGTAACCGATGGAATAGGATCCTTCCCTGGATTCCAGCTAAAACTCCAAGCAACCGCACAGAAAGCTCTATTTCCCATGGCACCTTGTAGATCAAATCACATGGCTACATCTGAGACCAATTTCCTACTATCCCCATACTCACCCAACGACTATTTCAGTAACCAAACGTGTCAATGGACTATTGCTCCAAGAAAAGAATTTTGCGTGCAATTACAGATTCTAAATTTTCAGACAGAAGAGCACGACATACTCTTTATCGAAACCCCTGATAAAAGAATTGGGTACTTTTCGGGAAAGACCTTGCTTCTCCCCTTACAAATGCCTATCATTTGCGATCGAGTTTTTCTTCGATTCACTGCTGACCATTCTATAAACGACCATGGATTTCGAATAAGCTATAAGGAATATCCTTCCCCTATCCTTAACGAAAAAGTAACCCACACACTTATACCTTTAAACCACTCTGTTAATTCTCATATTTCTGTTGATTCCAAGCTATTACAATTTGACACTTTGTTTTCCAATAATCTACAAATATCTGATCGCATTGAATATCTCCAGACTCAGATAAATGATCGTACCGAAGAATATCTATATCAAATTGAACAATTTGCCGATCTTTTGAAATGCCAAAGGAACAAAACCGACACCTATAATTGTAAATTACAGAAACCTTTTCCCACATATTCATGGATTATGCTTGGACTAACCTTGATATCTCTCACGGTCTCATTGACCTTCATCACCTTCACATGTTGCGTAGGACATAGAATTAAGAGTCTCCACTTGGCCCCTGCTTCCCAACGATATCTACCTGGCAAATACTCCACTCCTACAGGAAGAGGATTATACGCTATGACCTTATTAACAATGGGAATGGCGGCACCAACGGAACAGCTATCCTCTCGTGATATGATACAAGAACTTTGGGCACATGCCAGATATCAACGAAATTCTGGGATCCTCTTTCCATCCATGCAATTCCGTGCTTCTGAATCATTTTTTCAAATAAACACTCTATATTTCTTGTGCCTATCAACGATACTTTCATTGATCACCTTGATGTACTTGTGTCTTCAAAAAAAGAAGGGGAGGAAGGACGATGATAATAGTGATAGTGAAGCAACTAGTCGCTTATTCTCTTACAAAAATAAAAATCCAAAACCCGCGAACAGCATACTCCCCCTTGTATCTATTTTACCCACTGTAACTGCTACCCTAGTACCAATTACAAACGGAACTTTTCTCTCCTTAGAAACCCCGCTACCCGACACCTTGCGATATCCCAACAAAACAGAATGGCTTCCCATCCCCTTTGATAAATTATGGAAGGATGAAATGCCTAAGTCAACACGGTGGACTAACCCTATACCACTATATTCTCAAATTTTCGGATACGCCATTGCTGAAGGGAAAACATACGCCGAAAAATATTTCCCCGGAGCAAGATATTGGGATAATGTGGAAAAAATGGAGCGACGTTGTCTATGCGAACGAAAGATTATAAACATATACCCTTCGATGGACAAAAACATGCTACTAATCAATACACCCATTTCAAGGAATACGGGAAATAAAGTCCGTCATCGATGGAAATGGACATTAAAACCCACTCCTGAACAATTTTCAATGACACCTACGACATCCTTTCCCTTACCCAACGAAATAACTTATCCACTTCTTGCCATAATAAAAGAAAAAACGCTATCCCTAATGGAAAAATATGCAGTGGTCCAATCTAATTGCTCGATAAAGCAGGAACTTGTTAATTGTGAAACTCGACAATATGATTGTATTTATAGCGGAGCATCCAATCCTAACAGCCCAGATTTTACCCCCATACATTACGACGACGCCCGAGGAATTTTATGGCAACACTACTATTATAAGAAAACGTGTAACACTTCCCCTAATCACCGATGGGTATCAGTATGTAGGGTTTCAGAATGTGACCCGATTAATTTCGAACCTGATACCCTACAATGTTGTAATGTCTCTCGGTCATTATGGTATGGCCAAAACTCAGGCACTTACAAATCTGCTATGCATTCCCCCTGTTGCCCATATGGCACCAATTGTTATAATCCAGATATACAAAATCTCTGGTACAGAGCTACAACGCGATGTACGATTTACGGAAGAGAAATAGCTTTTGAACCAATTCCGACAGACATTATTATACAGGAAGAATATGATGACCCAAATGCATTGAACCAGATAGAAACATTCCTAAAAAAATGGAAAAAAATCAAGATTCCTGAGCGGATAAAAATAATTAAACCCACCACTAATTCTAATTCAAGGACGTACCGTGACGGCCCTATTAAGGAAAGTGAAATAAAGGGACACTATGAAACCTATCCTTCTATGACCAAAGGTGATAACTTTTGCCTTAGAAGAATAAAAAATGATCCTACATGTACGAATTTGGTTGGTGGTATATATCAGAAACTAGCATTCTTCGATCATGTTCATTATGATCCCGCAAAAAACGAATCCAAATTTCCTTCATACCCTCTTCAAATTTTCGGATCAAACGGAGAATTCACGCCTAAACCCGAATCAAAAGGCCGAATGAAAAGACAAATTACAGGAGGAGTTGTCCTCCTTACCTTTCTGACTTCGATCCACTGGCCTAACCCTACAAGAAGAAATCAACGAGAAATTGACGGAACTCGAAAGCAAAATGAACGAAAGATTCGAAAAAGATGAAAACATTCGAACTTTATCTGACCATATTAACTCACTAGAGGCTGTAAATGTCATACAGGACCAAGCTATTGTACGAGCATTAACTCAAACCTTAACTTTGCAATCCATCCAAACGTCAACGGATCAATTTTTACAATCAGAAATAGATACAAATAGACAACTCATGTTACGGCATCTAGATAATTATTTAAGGACAATCCAAACCTTTAAAATGCTATCCACAGCTGAAATGGAGTTAGATAAGTTAATTATGAACAGAATCTACAATGCAACAGGAATAAATCTATTTGACCCCTCAAAGGTCTATTTGACAAAAATAACACAAGGAAATTTATATCTTAAAGTTCTGGCTGAAGAAACTGAAAGAATTAAAGATGTCTTGAGTAATCAAAACACCACTAAACCTTTTGACAAAACCCTCCAGAATATAAAACTATGGCAAAATAAAATTTATTCCACATTCAGGCTTGTAACTCTTGCGAATTCTACTATTCCGGCATATATAAATATTTCACAAGCTAGATGGAACCCTCCTAACATCAGCATAAACTTTTCCATGAATGATGTGACACCTCAGGAATTTGTTGAAAATATAAAAAATGGATTGGGAGTGATACCAAAAACCATCATAGACACTGCAGGAGGAGGAATAAAAGAAATCACTGAAACTATAGGCAAAGATGTTATTAAACCCTTATTGCCAATTTTGATTCCCCTAGCGATGGTAATATGTATTGTTATTGGAATCTGTCTGCTATGGAGAATACATCCCAGATTCAGAAAAACACCCAGAAGAAAAGAAAAACTGCAAACAACAACCCTCCATGAAATGATGAACCCCCCGCAAGAAATTGTTGAGTAGAAGTTTTTGTGGAAATTTCCATTGCCTATGATCTCAACTGAACTTTTGCAAAAATGAGCATATGTTTGCAGCACTGAACTGTAAGCCTTACTGCGAAGCAAATGAACAATTAATCCATCAACTAGAGATGCGCACTGCATGATTTTTTGATGAAAGAGTTGTAAATATCTTTGCGAAGTAGAAAATTGACTCCTCGCTGCTAGGTATGAATATTGTTATTAAATTCCTGTTTTTCACATAAGATTGCACATAAAAGATATTGCAGTTAAAGTTTGGCGCCAGAAAGAGAAATCATGTACAGCAGTGCGGAGCTCAGTTTGAGATGTTGTATGACTTTTTGTCATGTGGCAGTGAAAGGATAATGTGAAATATTAGGGGATATCTTAAAAAAATTTTTTTTAATAATTCAGAAACAGTGTTAGAATAGAGATAGAATAATGGATACTTTGTGTTTCAAGAAGAACATATGTACCAGTGCTGATGTTCGCCTGGAGCTATGCATATTGTTCACGCTTTGGCACAAAGATCTCTCCTTTGGGAGAGTAATTCATTTTCTTAAACTAAAATAAAATAAAAGAATAACCGAAACATCCCTTAATATCGCGCATTTAAAAGTTGTGTCATAAAATTTTGCCCCTTTATCCGACATAAGCAAATTATTAATACCCTCCACCATAAGAATATTTTTGATTTATTACACCTTGATTATGGCGACTCAAAGATGCTTTATATTGTATATCTAGTGCTTACAATACTTACATATTAAAGATTACGTTCAAAATGCTCATGAATAATTGTTACACCTTTTCTTTCTTTAATAACAGAATATTATAATCAAAAAATCACCATGAATATATACAGTGAGGAAATTTCCAAAATTAAGGAAATTCTTTCGAACAATATTGATTTGCATGAATTAACTCTTATTACAAATAAAAGCGTAGAGCTCCGGGTCGAAATAGATATGGAGCTATCGAATCGTGAAATCCCCCTCTTAAGGGAAGAAACAGAATCTGAAAGGTTGAAAAAGGCGCAGCTACAACGGCATAAAGAGGAAATGATTCCTCTCCTTCAGACAATCGTCGATAAGATAGGAAAAGAAATGGAAAGGATATTTTCAGAATACCTAACTGAAGAGCGAAGAAACCCCAGTGGACAAACGATAAAAAAAGTATTATTCGAAAGACAATTTAAAGACTTGAAAAGGCTATTCTTGTCTGTCGACGATATCCTTTAAAGATTTGCTCATGAATATATAAACCTCGCTATTGAATGCTGTAACATGTTGAGTAGTGATAACGAACAGATTGACAAGATAGACTTTGTTTTGAAATTTGTCGTAAAATTCAAGGAGTTAAAATCAAAAATGATAACGAAAGTAAAAGAAGTTGTCGAATTTATTAGAATATACCGCTCGAATTGTAATGAATTTTCGAGATATGAAAAAGAAAAAATTGAAAATATTCTATTTGAAGGTCTACCTCCTCTTAATTTGTCGAAATTTCGAATTGTGATTGACTATGAATTTTCACAAAATGAAGTAACTGTGTTAAGTGCCGTCGACATCGCTTTCTTGAAATTGATTTTTGCAAAATATTCATAGTTGCCTTGCTGACCCCTTACAATGTATATATGCTTAAGTATCTTTGCTGCTCTGCTTGTAAACTTTTGCGAAATATTCTTATGAGTGGTGAGCATCCCGGATGGTCAAATCCATGGCCCTTTCAATTTTTTAGTCATCTTCTGGCTGGAAATTAACCAAGCCGCTCCAAGGAAGATGCAAGTACCCTGTCACTATTCTCTTGTTGAGAATTACGAAGACCGTGACACCCCGGAAATGAGTGTCCCATAGCATCATTAGTAACCGCCGCCGCAAGCCGTGGTGAAAGAGTGCGGAACCCTCGTTCCCTTGACCATCCATGTATGAACACCCTCATCCCTTCCAAAATATTGTTTTTTAATATACCTATATATATATGTTGTTTGCTTGTTATGCTTATTATGACGCTTATTATGCTGCTTCAACTATATAGATGATTCATAAGTAAGAATGTAACGTGAAGGGAATGTCATTGGACATAGAATAACTTGTTAAAGAGTTGTATAACTGTGGCTCAGTTGTTATTTTATGGGTAGTAATGTATTATATGTAAAACCCGGTTGTACTCTCTTATGTGTTACCTTTTATATTACTGTACAGACTTCAGTCTAGAAAATCGTGGCCATGATAGATAAGGATTGACAAAGATCACTAACGTAACTGTCTTTGTCGACCCCCTACTATCATTGTTATATATAAAACTTTATCAAATGGAGTTGAACATAAAAACAATCTAAAATTCACTTTCAGTCTGATATTCGTAATCCCAATGAACTATTGAAAATAATGCTTAGTAACGAACTTACGAACTGTATTATACTGTTTTTATGCACGTATACTAATCATTGCTTTTGTTTTGCATGTATTAATTCTATTTGAATAAGATTAAATAAGTGATTAAAATTTGACATTGCTGACTGCGCAATCGACACCATCCCGGATCAAGAAAAGTTGTATTGGATCCTTTTCAAACGAACTGAGGTCGAGCTTTCGCGAATACTTCACAAGACTTCAGAATGCTTGGTAAAGGCTGTTCTCGACCAATGTGGAAAAAGACTGGAAGTTGATCCCAACACGGGTTATGTGACAATAATAGATCGGCTTCCTATGACCACGACCTACAAGTTAAAACATGACAACGAATGGCTCCCTTTTCTAAGGGGACAAAATGCTTTAAAAAAGAGAATCATGTCTTTAAGGGACTTGGATGCTTTGATGAGACAATATAATGAAAAATCCTATCGTGAAAAGCGCCAACCTTACCAACGTCCTAGCAACAATTCGTGGCAGAGAACAAAGCAAAAGGTTAGAGACCATGCATGGGTTGTTCCTGGCCAAAATCGCAATGCCCAGGTGGCAAGTCATTCTGATGATGCTCACTCACTAACCCCCCAAACTTCTAGCACCTCCCTGTCCTCAAATTCGACAGGAACCTCTGCCCCGATCTTTCACCAAGTGCCCGAATATCCATACTCATTTCCGAGGCACACCACAAACCCCAATCCTTCTCCAGAAGTTCCTCCGGAAAACTAGAGGAGGAATTGGATAACCCGGTAACCCAATTCCTCACCCCTACACATACTCTAGTCTCCACATATGTAAATAAAGTCACACGACATCTCTTTTATGATGCTTTTTCAGGAAAACTTTGTTACTTTACGCACATGCCGACTGGAGTAACATTTCTTGCTGATACCGGCAGCGTTCCCAACCTCATTAAATTAAAAACCCTTAAGAAATTCTGGCTTCGCGCTTTTGCTAACAAAACTACCATCTCTCTCCCCATACAGGGGGTAGGTGGCAAAAAAAACCCTGTCATCTTTTGTTTATATATCATTTTGTGACGTAGTCGTACCATTTTGTGTAAGTGAAGATGTCCTTTTCAACATTATTGGAATTGATTGGATTCCGGTAATTGCTAATTTGCCTAATTTTGTTGTTTCCTACCAACGACCTTCTGAAGTTTCCACGGCCTTGACTGTACTACACGGGATGGACCTGATCACTCCTCCCTCTTTTTCTAATTGTATGAATGTGATGTGTGAATGTTGTGAAAAAGGGAAAGTTACTACCAGGAGTATGCCGCCTCCTGAAGATGTGCACATTACGGAGGACCCGGTGGGAGCCAGACAGCCTGCCGATGGGGTAAAAGACGTGCCAGTTTGTAACGTACGCACGCAATTTCCGGAGTATATCCCCTCCGAAGAGGATGGAATTGTTGTAGTCAGTCCATCCTGCGTCCGAGACGCACAAGTCTCCAAAGGGAATGAAGAAGTTACCCAATGCGAGCAGGGGGGTAGGACAGTGTGTGATGAACAAAAGTATGCGGTAAAAGACGTGCCAGTTTGTAACATACGCACGCAATTTCCGGAGTATATCCCCTCCGAAGAGGATGGAATTGTTGTAGTCAGTCCATCCTGCGTCCAAGACGCACAAGTCTCCAAAGGGGACAAAAAGGTCACCCAATGCGAGCAGGGGGGTAGGATAAAGTGTGATGAATGTGAACGATACTTTTTTGTAACTGATGAAAAACTCCCAACATCTAGGGGCTGATACCCTATTACAAGATTTGATCTCACAAAAAAGAAACATTGAGATTTTGTCAAGTCAAGAACCCTCTAGAGTGGATTTACACTCCCCGACTAATACAATTATCCCCCGTGAACAGTGGTATGCTGTTTACGAACCTTTTCATTCTCAACTTACTGATTTGAAAGGCCATCTGCGCGGGCCGCAGACCCTTCCTTATCTTTGTACAGTCAACCTCGTGGATCCTAAGACCCCACCATTTACTTGCCCCGCATATCCTATGCGTCATCCTGAACAAAAAAAGGCGTTGGAGGATAACATTGCTAAGTATCTTGATATGGGCATTATCGAGTATGGCCCATCTTCGTGGAAAACTTCACTTTTCGTTGTCCCTCAAAAGGTTAATGAGGAACAACGACAACTACCCACCTACCATCCTTCACAGCAATGGCGAGTTGTCCAAGATTTCATTCCCTTGAACACAAAAGTACAAAAAATCGAAAATACCCTACCATTGATTGCCGACGTCTTTCAGATCGCCTCTGAAAAGGAAATTTTCTCCTTATTGGATTTGAGTAAGGCGTTCTTTCACTGCAAAGTAGCTGAAGACGATCGACAATTCTTCGGTATATCACATCCGACTAAGGAAATTCGTATGCGATGTATGCCAATGGGATTCGTCAATTCCCCCTCTATTTGGCAGAAAAATATGAACGCAGCCATTTGGGAACCTGTACAGAAACTTTTCCACAAACAATACCCTGATGAAAAATCATCCTCCCATTTAGCCATTTATATGGATGATATTTTCATCGCGACGAAGACAGTGGAACAACATTTATGCCTTCTTCGCATCCTTTTTGAGCATCTTTCTAAATACTCTTTGACTCTTTCAATCGGCAAAAGTTTCATCGGCAAACGATCTGTTTTCTTGTTGGGAGAAGTGATTTCACCCCACCAACGCCTCATTCAGCCTGAAACATTACGAGCCTTAACTCTTTTGGCTCCTCCACAAACAGTCTTCCAGGTTCGCTCCTTTCTAGGAGCTTTACGCTATGTCGCCGAACATATCCCAAGATTAAATGAACTTCTGCATCCGTTTGATGCTCATACCGAAGGTGTTTCAGCCTCCCAAGCTCCCCATGTATATATCAAATGGACACCTGCGTTGTTACAAACATTCGATGCTGTAAAGCAAATTTTGCAAGACCCCTCTGTGCTCTCACATTTTGTACCCACGCGACCTTTATACTTGGAGACGGACGCATCCAATAACGGTTACAGCGCAGTTCTTTTCCAAATAGACAAGGAACCCTTGGAAACAGCTCAAGTTTTTCCTTTGGCTTATTCTTCACAAGCATGGAAAACTACATCCGAACGTGCGGCACATCCTTGTCGCAAAGAACTTGATGCTTTGAAACGAGTGATTCTTAAATATCACTATCTCTTGCGCAGTTACTCCTTCATGATAATAACGGATAATATGGGCGTCTTCCATTTAGTGCAAAATTTTGCACAAGGAAAGCCTCCCACTGACCTCATTTTGGTCAGATACCTACAGTCAATTTGTCTCCATCCCATTTTGGGGATAATACACAAACCTTCACGACAAGTGTTCACTTCAGATGCACTATCGCAAATGGCATGGCAACAGTTGACCATTTCCTCTGATGACCCTATTGCATGGCCTGCGTTATTCATTGCCCCCTCTTTAATGGAGGCAATTTCCCGTCAAATCACGTGCCATCTGCGCCATTCCAAATGTAAATACAGCAAGCAAGGCAAACACCCCATTGACAAATGCTTGCGCCCTCTGTGTGCTGGGCTAACTAATCCACAATTCCAACTCCTCCTTCGAGAATTACATACTGAACCGCGGTTGCACTTCTCTGGACAATGGATAATGGCTAAATATGGCCATAGTCATGGCGAAGATCTTCTCCCTCCGGACCTTTACGATGGTCCCCCCTCACTCTTTACCACGTTACTACACTCGAAGCGTTGCCCTCTATCAAATTACGAGGTCTGTCTCCCATGACGCGATGGTACATTCATTTTACATCCATTGCCCCTCCGCAGCTTTATGATACACATATCTACCAACGCGCACTCCGTAAAGGAATCCCCAAAGTATTATCGATCAGTACACGTCTTTTGCTTGAACATAATATTAATATTTTTCAAACATTATCTATGAACATTTATCTTGTGTCGACTACTATTCCATATCATCTATTTACTCCCATCGATTGAAGCCTATCTTTGTTTACAGGATGTGGATTTTCCTCCTTCTGGCTCTCGGACATTTTGCATACGCTAATGTACCTAATCCGACTCTGACATATATCAAAGTTGGAAACCAACCCGTTAATCTTACCTCCCCTGGCTTCCCCACCCATAACTATCCTTCAAATCTCAATCGACAATACGATATCACCACAGTTACACCTATTGGCACTACCCTTAAATTGATTACACTGGTCGACATGATTTTTTTTTCTGGGTAAGTTGGTTACTTCTAAGTCAATTTGGGTATGGTGATTACGAATCTGCAGTCACTTTTTTTCTATCACGTCAGGATTTTTCATAAAATGCGATTTAAATTTTAACATTACACTATAATTGTAAGTTTTTTTGCCGTGCGTGAGTCTGTTTTAAGAAGCATTCCTTATTGTTGCGTCATCGTTGTTATTGCTATAGTTGTTGCACCTTATTGTGATGTCATAATTATTTCATTGTGGCATTACAGAAGGAGGTTACTATAAAACGACTGAACTAGTCTTGCAATTACTGTTGTTTAAGCTGTTGGTTGAGTTTCAAAACAGAAAAAAATGTCATCTAAGCGAAGAGGCTGCATCAACGACCCAGATATATTTTGCTACATATGCGGAAGCTTTGTACCATCTGTTCAACGGCAGAATATAACACCTTTTGTTAAAAATGTCTATTATGCTTATTTTGGAGTTAAGTTAGGAGACCAAGATAAAGTATGGGCCCCGCACAAAGTGTGTCGTAATTGTGTGTCGTAATTGTGTGTCGTCATTGAGGCAGTGGAGCATTGGAAAACTGAGGTCTTTAGCATTTGGTGTTCCAATGGTTTGGAGGGAACCAAATGGACATGGCAAAGAATGTTACTTTTGCTCATGTGTTGTTGCTGGCTTCAATGTTAAAAATAAGCATAAAATTCAATATCCTAACTTGCCTTGTGCCATACGACCCATTCCACATGGGCCAGGTATCCCAATTCCATTGCCTCCAAGAGTTTTGGAAACAGTTGAAGATTCTGTCAGTGAGGAGTCCTTGTCTGATAGCCAGTTGACAGAATGTTCAGAGTATGAGTGTGATGATGATCAGCAGCCCAACCCTTTTAATCAAGCGGAGCTAAACGACCTTGTCAGAGATTTGAATTTGCCAAAATCGTCTGCTCTTATTCTGGGTTCCAGATTGAAAGCAAAACGTATGCTCAGCACTGATACCACTTTTGCTTGGTATAAACATCGTGAAAATGAATACATTCGCTTCTTCACCATGGAAAACTCTTTAGTCTATTGTGTGGATATTCAAGGTCTTATAGAGAAATTGGGAACAGTTTATAACCCCAGTGACTGGCGCCTCTTTATTGATGCATCAAAATCAAGCCTGAAAGCTGTTTTATTGCACAATACAAATCAGTTTGCTTCTATCCCTTTAGCTCATTCGACTTGCATGAAAGAGTCTTATGAAAATATGAAACTTTTGCTTGGGAAGTTACAATATAGCACTTATACATGGAAGATTTGTGTTGACTTTAAAGTCCTAAATATGCTACTGGGTCAACAGTCTGGATTTACAAAGTACCCTTGTTTTATGTGCGAATGGGACAGCAGGGATAGAAGTAATCATTGGATTAAACGTGAATGGCCGTTGAGAGAGTCCCTTACGCCAGGTTGCAAAAATATTTTACATCCTGCTCTTGTTGACAGATCCAATGTGATACTTCCACCACTTCATATTAAACTGGGTTTCATGAAGCAGTTCGTAAAAGCTCTCAATAAAGAAGGTGCCTGTTTTAAATACATTCAAGATAAGTTTCCTAATTTGAGTGCTGAGAAGGTTAAACAGGGTGTATTTGTTGGACCTCAAATCAGAAAACTCACCAAAGACCCCCAATTTTTATCTACCATGACGGATGTGGAAAAAAAAGCATGGCTTTCTTTTGTAGAAGTTGTATCAAAGTTCCTTGGCAATACCAAAGATCCTGACTATCAAAACATTGTGGAAAACATGTTGGCTTGTTTTCAAGCACTTGGATGTCGCATGAGTTTGAAAGTTCATTTTTTACATGCACACTTGGACTATTTCCCACAAAATTTGGGCGATATGAGTGAAGAACATGGTGAACGCTTTCACCAGGACATCAAAAGCATGGAAACACGGTACCAAGGACGATGGGAGGTATCCATGATGGCGGACTACTGTTGGTGCCTGAAACGCGATTGTGTGAGTAATGAAGTTGCAATAAAAGCCAAAAGAAGAAAATTCATGCCTCACTCCAACGAGGAAAAAGCCAATGTAGTATAAATGAAATGTTATTGAGCAAATGAAAAGTACTGTGTGCTTATTGGGCCTATTAAATGCGTTTTTGAGTAAAATTTAAATTCAATTTTGCAAAAAAGTGTGACGTGATGGGTGAATTCCGACTGCAAATTCGGAATCAGCGTAGTCAAATTAGGTAAACACATCTAATTGTTTGAAAAAAAAAATAAAAAAGTTGCAAAATGTCGCCTAGTGTTTATGATACACATATCTACCAACGCGCACTCCGTAAAGGAATCCCCAAAGTATTATCGATCAGTACACGTCTTTTGCTTGAACATAATATTAATATTTTTCAAACATTATCTATGAACATTTATCTTGTGTCGACTACTATTCCATATCATCTATTTACTCCCATCGATTGAAGCCTATCTTTGTTTACAGGATGTGGATTTTCCTCCTTCTGGCTCTCGGACATTTTGCATACGCTAATGTACCTAATCCGACTCTGACATATATCAAAGTTGGAAACCAACCCGTTAATCTTACCTCCCCTGGCTTCCCCACCCATAACTATCCTTCAAATCTCAATCGACAATACGATATCACCACAGTTACACCTATTGGCACTACCCTTAAATTGATTATCGAAAGCTTACACCTGGATACAAACTGTAACGACTATCTACAGATTATCGAATTTAACCGACCAATCTATACCTTCTGCGGTATTATGTCCTTTAGAACACCCTTTTATTTCACATCCCAACGTTTGCTTTTAATTTTTCGCACAAGTCCAGAGGATAATTTCCGAGGATTCCAATTGACCCTCGAACAAACTTCGGAAGCCCCATATTATCCATAGGGACGTTGTGGATACCAACGAATGGCTACTTCCAAAAACCAAAATCTCTATTCCCCATTTGCCCCTTACACATACCCTAACAATGTAACATGTACGTGGACAATAGCCGCACGACGAAACTATTGTATACACGCAACAATATTAAAATTCCGTACTAAACCTCAGGATAATTTGGTAATAGAAAGTGGAGATCAAACCTCACTAATTTTTAACGGCACTAACCATATATTCCCTATTATACTTCCTCGTTTTTGTCCAATAGTTTATTTGCGATTCACTGCACGCAGCCCAGAAGTTGAGCAAGGATTTCAAATTGTCTATCGAGAACACCCTTCCCCAAACTCTGTGTATAAACAATTAGCATCGCTTTCTAACCTTGAACGACAAATTTCCCTAGTATTGTCCCCCAATACCACCTCCTTCTCAAAAATACTTCATCAATTAGATTCTCTCATAGCCGGAAATTTGCTTACAGCGAATCAACTTGAATATGCCCAGTCACAACTCAATGACAGACTGGAAAAACTCTCCTACCAACTGGATACCCACGCACAAAAAGTTGCAAATACCTCCTGCGTACTTGCAAATTACAGTTTCGTAGCGCATACCCCTCCTTTTCCTTACTATGAACATGTCATGCTCTCTCTAGCCACCATATCTATTCTTTTTTCCATCTTTTTTGCCTTCCTTACTTGTTGCCTTTCGCGACGATTATATCACTTTTACCTCACCTCTGATAAAGATCGACTTAAAACTCCTACCCACAAACCACCACGTTATCAACCAGGGAAATATACACCCACTATGCAGCATATCATAATGCTTGCATTAACCTTGCCAGCATGCGCAAGGCCTTTACCTCCCGATAACTTACTTTTGGAATTATGGAAACATACTCAGTGGGAAGACAACCATGGTATTCTTCTCCCTTTCGTGCAATACCGACAGTCTGAATCATTCTTCCAATATACGGTCTTTGTTTCTCTTGTTTCTACATTTACAATGGTGCTTTATCTCTGCCTTTCTTCAAAAAGCGGGGGGAAATCGCCTTCGTCTAACTCGTCGATGCAACGTTCTAAATCATCTACCCTTCGTAAAAGATTATCACAAATATCTCTAATCACACTCGGATATTGTGGAACAAACGCAGAAGCTGCTCTCGCCCCAATAACGGAAGGGACTTTCCTTCATCCATCCACTCCCATTCCAGAACACATGCAACATACACCAAATGCGACATGGGAACATATTTCCTTTGACCGACTCTGGAAACAAACCCAGGAAGATTATGCATGGAAAAATCCAATACCGATGTATTCCAAAATCTTTGGATACGCTGTAGCTGAAGGAAAAACCTTCACACAGAAATACTATCCCAAATCTAGGTATTGGAAGGAGATAGACGCCATGGAGTGAACTTGCTTGTGTGCACGAGAAGAGAGAGATATTTTTCCTCCACTCACAAAAAGAGCATTAACGGTCAGTACTCCGATTACACGACAAACTGGTCATCTTGCTCGACATCGGTGGAAAATACAATTAGATAGGAGACCAAATATATTTGTGGACTGGCTATGGAATTTTACCCTCCCCGAAGAAAGAACCTTTGCTCTATTAGCAATGTACAAACAGCGAGTGATATCTCTATTGGATCGATACGCGGTGGTACAAGCAAATTGTAAGACGGAGACGAAACAAGCAACATGTGGCATCTCCAACTATGAATGCTTTGGAGATATAACGTATGATCCAAATAAAGACGAACCCCTAATTAATACTAATCGTCGCATAATTATAACTGGCAACAATATTGGTTTTCGAAAAACTGTACCCTAACTCCCAATCATCGATGGATATCAGTATGTGAATCGGATGAGGATAGATGTGTCGAAGTGAACCCTACGCAAAAAAATCTTAGGTGCTGTGACACTTCCTACGCCCTTAGTTATGGAAAAGAGTCGTGGGAGTATCGATCGGCATACTGGTCTCCTTGCTGCCAGAATGGAGAAAAATGTCACAATTAGGACACATAAACTCTTTGGTACAAACAAAAAACAATTTGTACTATAAAAGGAAAAGAATTTCCATTCGAACCTATCCTTACGGACATCATAATCCAAGAACAATATGACAATGCTACGGCTATGAATCTCATACAAAAACAACTTCAAAAGACAAATAATGATGCATATATGACAATGCCACTCTCTGAAAGGATAAAGTTACTTTTACCTACAACAAATGATAAAGCCAGAGCTTATAGAGACGGACCCCCTCTCTTATCCAAGGCCCAAAAATATTTCTATGAAACATTTCCTAGCATGATAACAAACGATGTCAAATGTAATCAAAGAATTAAGAGCAGACCAAAATGCCATGTCCTTGTTGGAGGTATCTACCCCAAATTAGCCTTCTACCAACAAGTTAAATACGACCCAGCACATAATTTAACTAAATTTCCAGGACTCCCCTTAAAAATTTTCGGTTCTAATGGACAAATGGGAAACCCGCCTGAAGATATAAAAAAGAGAATACACAAGAGACAAATAACAGGAGGAGTAGTTCTTTTTGTGTTTCTTACTAGTCTCATCAGTAACGCTATTACTGGAATAACAACGGGACTAACCCTACAAGAAGAAATTAATGATAAATTAATGGAACTAGAATCTCGAATCAATGATAGATTTGAGGAAGATGAACGAAATATACGAGATCTCTCTGACCATATAAATTCTTTGGAAGCTGTGAATACAGTGCAAAACCAAGCCATCGTAAGATCACTTACCCAGACCCTTACTTTACAAACCTTACAATCTACAACTAACGATTTTTTACAGTCAGAAATTGATGCAAATCGAAGACTTTTGTTAAGCAATTTAGGTGCCCATCTTAAATCCATACAAACCTTTCGCGAAATCTCCACGGCTGAAGCAGAACTTGACCGCCTAATATTAAAACAAATATATAACGCCAAAGGAGTCAATCTATTTGACCCCTCCAAAATTTACCTAACGAAAATATCACAAGGAAACTTATACTTAAAAGTTTTGGCACAGCAAATTGCTAACGAGACGACTACATTAGGCCAACAAATAACCCTAGATGATAAAAAATTTCAAGAACAGATGAACAAAACAAGAAGTTGGCGAAATCAAACAGAATCTATAAAAAAATTAATAAAAATTGCGAATGATAGCATCCCTTCATACATTAACATTACTCTTAAAAAGTGGCATCCATCGAACAGATCTATAAACTTTTCAATTGACTATGTCACCCCCTCGGAATTCATAAACAGCCTAAAAAAGGGACTTGGAGTGATACCAAAAACCGTGGTTGATACTGTGGGAGATGTTGTTACTACCGTTGGAAAAGACATTCTAAAACCCCTTTTGCCATATCTGCTACCAGCTTTAGCTGTTCTCATTCTAATATTTGGAGGAATATGCATCTGCAAATACCACCCAAAATGCAAGAAAAGAAACCCGTCAGAAACTCACAACAATGAATCTCTACAAAGAATGATGAACCCCACCAATTTGAGACAATGAACTGACAAAACATAATAGACTTTGCTTTTTATGCGCTATTTGTTGCCATATTTTTGCTTTTTGCTATCTATTTTGCTGCAACTAAAAGAACTAATGATAGAATTGTAAAGTTTAATTTGAAAATGTTCATTGCAACTTTAACTTTGCTATTTGCTTCGCAGGAAATTCATTGCAAACTGCAGCAAACTTGCAGAAACAAATTGAATGCTTTGATTGCACTTGTAATGGAAAAACACCGGATATTGCACTCCCATATCTTATCAATACCAGACTTGTAAAAGGCTTATGATTTCCTGATTTCTAAAAAAGGAGACACTTGAACCTCCTATTCTAGATAAAAAAAGGTTTCAAGTAGATACATATGGGAAGTCTATGTCTGGTGTGCTTCAAATGTAGAAAGTCATATGTTGAGTAAAGATGTATGAAAGTTTAAAAGACAGTAAAGAAATAATGTGAAATGTTGAGGGATAGCTAACTTTGAAATGAATTAAAAGACAGCTTTAGACAGAAAAGGAATGATGAATACTTTGTATTTCAAGAAGGACATATGTACCAGAGCTGATGTTCGCCTGGACCCATACATATTGTTCACGCTTGACACAAAGATCTCTCCTTTGGGAGAGTAATTCATTTATTCTTAAAAGACAAAAATAAATAATGAAACGAATAATTAAAATGTCCCTCGACGTCGCGCATTTAAAAATCAATTATTTTGTAAACATGTGTCCTCCCTGCATAGTAGATTATTAATACTCTCGTAAAATTAAAGCTTCACAGTTGCACTTCGCTTTAATGAAATGAATGATAATCTTTGACCCATCCATGTATACTAGATAACTTCTTAATAAATAGGCAAAACATTTTTGATAATGGCTCTCTTTGAAGAAATTGTTCGAGACTTAATTGATGACACCTATGACAATTACTATGCCATCTTTCGTCGACTTTATAACATGGGCATGGAAATTCATAGTGAAGACCCCGACGACCCTATGCGTAGATGGATACAGGTCATCTGCAGACAAATGCAGATGACTTTGAACAGGCAAATTATTGATTGTCTAAACGCACTTTCTAGTTCTTCCAACATGCCCGCTTTGAATATTGAATTCAGAAGGTACCATTACGAATTGACTGAATTGTCAAATGACCTACGAATGTTGTCATTATATGTTTAGAAGTAATTTCTTGCCGGATAAAAATTTTGTCATTTATAAAAAGGATGAATCACGGAATAGACATGAATTGCGAATTAGATACTATATCACAATTGTTACTTCAACTAAACGACATTATATCCTGTATCCAAACACAAGAAGCCACATTGGAAAATGATACAAAAAACTTCCAAAAATTACATGACACATTTTATGATATTCGATACGCCAAGATGTCCAATAAATCATCTTCAAATTTCTCCGTTAAAATAAACAAGGAATTAAAAGCCATTCGTGGATATCTGATGCTGAATATAACGCTAATGCGTAATCAGCACAAAAGGCGCCTGGCATACCTTCACTCAGAACAGATGAAGGAAGAACTAGCACACCCCCAAATTGAAACTTCAGAAAAATTAAAACTCAAACATTATTTCTCTCGAACTGTTCTTTTCATTCAACGAATGGAATTACTGCTTGAATAAAGTTAAAATGTATGTTCATTTAAAAAAAAAAAAAAAATTTTTTTTTCATGTAAATACTTTAATAACTTAAACGTCCTGGGTATGACGTAAAACTGCATCCAGGTATCTAGATATCCAGTGTTGTGATACGATATTGTAATGTGTTATGCGTTAAGCTAAACATCACTTTGATATAACTGCGAGTTATCAATTGTTTATGATTATCTCATTGCCCCTTTATCTATAAAAAAATACAAGAAAAAGGGTATTGATAAATAAAAGAAAACATAAACAATTATGATGAAAGAATTACTCACATCAAGGAGAGTCTTGTACAAGAACTTGATATGTATGAATTAACAGTGGTAACCAATAAAGGAGTGGGATTGTATGTTGAGATTGAAACAGACTCGTTTACTCAAACAATTCCCCCTTTGCGGGGAGAAATAGATGAGCAAGCGGTGGCAAAATTACAATCATACAAGGAAGAAATGACACTCCTACTTCAACGAATTGTTACAGAAAAAATTGGAAATGGATTTGAAAAACTATTTTCAGAATACATGGCGGAGGAATTAAAAAATCCCCGCATCCAGACAATAAAAAAAATATTACTTGCACGGGAATTTGAAGAATTAAAGGGTTTATTTTTATCAATAAATTCACACTTATCTTAATTTACTTCCCAAACGCTTATGATTTCTTATCCAAGTGTATAATGTGTTTTGTGTGTATGACGTCCTGGGTATGACGTAAAACTACATCCATGCTTCCAGATGTATCAAATACTTACATGTAGATCTGCCAATTTCAGTGTTATACGTGTGGTCAGTGCTTTTCACAAATTGCCGCGATGATGTAATGTTTTCTCAAGTATAATCCTATATAATCATATCATGTATAGAAAGTTTTGCCATAGTGATTGGAAGGTGGCATGGGTCGCTGCTGTGGCTGCTTGTGTTGCCCTTTTCACTATTGTTGTGGTCATTGTTCATATATGTAAAATTTTTATTTAAATAGAATTAAAAAACATTAAAATAATGGTTAGTAAAAATTTCAGTCTAAAATAATTAATCCTTTTTTTGAGCTATCGAATCATGTTATCAAATCATAAGACTTAGCACTTGATATAGGAATAATTTCGTGTGTTTTCTATATGACGTACTAATGCTTATTTTTTGTTTCATGTGTATCGTATTCTATTTGAATAAGATTTTTTAACTTTTGATAAATTTGATTGATGAAAATTGAATTCGGAGGAGAATCAATTCTTTTGGAACTCCTTGGGAAATCAATACGTGTGGAAGTAAAGACGAGCCGCGGTCGAGTTGTCGTAGAAACTTCACCCAGACTATTTTTTTTGCATAAGAAAATATATTCGAAGTTTCGTATCAATTCAGAACATTCAGTAGCTGATTCATTTAAGCTTTACTTCAATTTCTACCAAAAACAATAATACACCGGTAACCCTTATATGAGAAATTGCAATCTGGGTCTGTCAGACCCAATGCGCGCATTCTTGTTATAAATGTGTATAACTTCTAATTGGTAATTATTTGCTTCTTAGGTGTTCATTATCATTTTAGACAGTAATATAAATATTCTATACAATTTTTGGTCATAAAATAACCATGGATCCACTAGAAAAAGAATATGAAAGAATCCGAAAATTATTAGAAACAATTGATGTGAGTTCTGATGAAGCTGATGATGAAAGTGACTCAGGTGAGGAAGACAATTTGGAAGTTGGACATGAATCTACTGATACTGAACAAGAAATGAGTGACGTGGCTTCTGAGAATGAGTTGGACACAGATTGTTCAGACTATTATACTGGTAAAGATGGTGAGACAGAATGGAGAAAAAGGAAATTCAGAGCAAATGTTAGAACTCGCGCTCACAACATTATTTCGGAAACGACTGGTGTGAAGGGCTCTGCCAAAAATGCTAAATCTCCCATGGATTGTTGGAGTTGTTTTGTTGATGGAAGTATAATGAATATCTTAGTGGAATGCACAAATATATACATAAATGAAAATAAAGCAAGCTGTTCAAGAGATAGAGATGCAAAAAACACTTCAAAAGAAGAAGTGTCCGCTTTGATTGGACTGCTTTACCTCGCGGGGGTACACAAGAGTGGAAGACAAAATTTAGAAGATCTGTGGGCTCAAGATGGAACAGGAGTTGATTTATTTCATACTACTATGTCATTACGGCGCTTCAAATTCCTTCTCCAGTGCATCAGGTTCGACGATAAAACTACAAGAAGTGAAAGGCTGAAGAATGACAAACTAGCCCCAATCAGAGATATATTTTAAATATTTGTAAATAACTGTCAGAATTCCTATGCAATTTCCGAATATGCCACCGTGGATGAAATGTTAGCTGGTTTTCGAAAAAGATGCAATTTTCGACAATATATTCTATCTAAACCTGATAAGTATGGGATAAAGCTTTTTGCTTTAGTGGATGCAAAAACTTTCTTTACAAGTAAGATTGAAGTATATGTCTGAACGCAACCGGATGGAGCCTACAAAGTTAGTAATAGCCCTGGTGATGTTGTTGAACGGTTGTGCAGTGATATATTTGGAACAGGTAGAAACATAACATTGGATAACTGGTTTACTAGCTATGATTTATCTAAAACAATGCTAAGGCATAAGATAACACTTGTTGGCACTTTGAGGAAAAACAAACGACATATTCCTCCTGAATTCGTGAACCTTCGAGGCAGAGAAGAAAAAACAAGTTTATTTGGATTTGGAGATAACTGCACTTTAGTTTCTTATATTCATAAAAAGAAGAAGAATGTTCTGGTACTTTCTACACTTCACAATGACGACAAGATTGATGAAGAGACGGGAGACGCTCGTAAGCCAGAAATAGTAACTTTCTACAACGCCACAAAAGGAGGAGTAGACACAGTAGATCAAATGTCATCCCTTTACAATTGTGCTAGAAACACCAGACGATGGCCTGTGGTCATATTTTATCGCTTACTAAATATTGCAGGTATCAATGGGTTCATTATTTATTGCAAAAATGGAAATCAAACTATGAAAAGAAGAACATTTCTGAAGAAATTGTGTTTAGAATTAGTTGACGATCACATCAAGAAGAGAGCTACCATCGTCACCTTGCCAAAGCAACTGCGAAAAAAATTGATTAAAGTAACAAACACTGAAGTACAAAATGAGGTCCCTCAAGTTGGCAAACGTGGGCGTTGCCATAATTGCCAGGGTAGAGACCGAAAGACTCAATACTTTTGTACCATGTGCCACAAGTATTTATGCTTGGAACACGCTAAGTTTATTTGCGAACAGTGTCTTTCTGATGATCAATAGCTCTTTGTTTCATAGTATTTCATTTTTTATTGTGTAATGAATAATTATTTCTTGATTTATTAATCAAAAACATTGATTTTATGTGTTCTTTCTTTTATGTTTTTCATTTATATAAAAAATTCTTTCATTGATTTATGTTTCTTGCGTTATCAATAGTAGTTTACTTTGAAAGGATGTTGAAAGGATGAATATTTTAGATGTAAAAGTTAATTTATAATGTAATAAATAAATTATATTCATTATTGTTTTATTTTACCCACTTATAAGACTAGAAATCCTAAAAAAAACAAACTTGGGTCTGTGAGACCCAACGCGCGCATCTATGCAATTTTAAAAGCACGCCCTCTGGAGGGTTAAACCAAGTCTAAGGTTTCTTGAAGAAATGGAATAAAAACCAAATTAGGATGCCAGCGAGTGTCAAAGTTATTGCCCCTACTACCCGTCAAAATGCTCATAACTACCGGGATGGCCCTATTAAAATGAGTGATTATCATAACCAATATCTAACTTACCCGCAACAAGAATTTGATGAAAAACTTAACAAACTTGAAAGTAAAATAAATGAAAGATTTGCTCAAGGTGAAGAAAACATAAGAACCCTCTCAAATCGAATAAATTCCCTAGAAGCTGTCAATGTAGTACAAGATCAAGCTATCACTCGAGCACTTACTCAAACATTAACTTTACAAGCCATACAATCTTCTACTGACGACTTCCTGCAGAAGGAAATTGACAGCAATCGACGACTTTTGCTGCAACATTTAGATACCTATCTAAGGCAAACCCAAACCCTTGACAGTATTTCAATTGCAGAATTAGAACTTGATCGACTAATTATTAGTGAAGTCGCTAGTAGAAACGGCATAGACTTATTCAATAACGCTACTACTTATCTAACGAAAATCACACAAGGAAACTTGTACCTAAAAGAATATGCACAAGAAACGCGAATCTTACACTCTCACCTTTATAATGTCACTGTCGCAGACAAAGAAAAAATAAAAGATCTACGACGAAATTAAACTTCTCTAACTAACGAAACAAAGGATATTATAAAAATGGTGAGGCATGCAGACTCTCTCGTTCCTATACCCATAAATCTCTCAGAGGCCAGATGGAACCCTCCTAATATTTCTATAAATTTTACACAAACGGACATTACACCTAAACAATTAGCTGATAATTTATTTAATGGCTTGGGGATAGTACGCCGAACAGTGGGAGGATTGATAAAAACTGGCGTTGATGAAATCGCAAACATCACTGGCAGTGGGATCGAGCAACTATTAAAACCCCTTTTACCTATTCTTATTCCCGCGGCTGTCATTGCAGTCGCTATTGTTTTTTTCTGTTGTATCTTCCAATTTCACCCTAAGTGTGCAAAGAATAGAAGAAAACTTACATCTTCTTGGTTAAAAAAAAGATGAAAAAGAAAGAAAAATGCACATAGAAGAAATGATGAAACCCCCACGAAGAAAAGCTTCCTTGAAGAATGACAAGAAGAAAGAATATACTAAAGGACATTTTGCAAAAAAACTTTTGAACTGCTTTATTACATTGCAGAGTGCATTCTTATTTGATTGCTGCATAAATTATAATGGACTTTCTCACAGTAACTTTTTGTACTTGTAATGGAAAAACACCAAACATTGCACTCCCATAGCTTATTAATTCCAGACATGTAGTGGGTTTAGAAAAGCTTGTTAAAATGGGAAATGATTTCCTGCTTGTTAAAATGAGAAATGTTTGTCTGATAAGAAAGCAATTAAGACTTCCTATCTAAAAGAAAGAAAAAGAACTTTGAAAGACTACATATGGGAGGTCTTTGTCTGGTGTATCTCAGATGAATGTAGTCCTATGTTGAGTTAAGATGTTGTATGACTTTTTGTCATGCAGCAGTGAAAGGATAATTTGAAATATTAGGGGATATCTTAAAAGATTTCAAAAATAATTCAGAAACAGTGTTAGAATAGAGACAGAATAATGGATACTTTGTGTTTCAAGAAGAACATGTGTACCAGTGCTGATGTTCGCCTGGATTTATGCATATTGTTCACGCTCTGGCACAAAGATCTCTCCTTTGGGAGAGTAATTCATTTCTCTTAAAGACTAAAATAAAAGAATAATTAAAACATCCCTTGACATCGCGCATTTAAACGTTACGTTATAAAAATCTTATCCCTTTTTATCTGGCATAAGTAAATAATAAAGACCTTTTTATGAAATAGAAGTTATGATACAGGTAGTGTTCGACTTACGACCTGCTCGACTTACGACTGCTCGACTTTACGACCGCTTCCCTGGCAAGGCTAGGCAGCTGTATCGATAGGCTGGCAGCTCAGTCGTAGTGTAAAATAGTTTTTCCCGCGTTGCCGTTGGAAAGGCTGGTAGCTCAATTGTAGTCACGTAGTGTAAGATAGTTTTTCCCACGTTGCCGTTATAAGACACTTTTTCCCGCGTTGACGTTGGAAAGGTTGGCAGCTCAGTCGTAGTCACGTAGTGTAAGATAGTTTTTCCCGCGTTTCCGAAACGCGCCTGCTTAAAAGGCGCTGTTTGGGATGCTGCAGCATCAATATCTTATTGCTCTTACCAGCGTAAACATCTGTTCCTACTCATCGAAACTACTCTCTACCGAAACCCCTAAAGATGGCAACGAAGAGGACTCCTGACTTTTCTGCCTCGAAGCCCGCTAAGAGAAAGAGGAAGGCCATTGACTTGGATACGAAGATGAAGGCTATCAAGATGCATGAAGGAGGGAGGAGAGTTAACGATATTGCCCGAGAACTACGGCTGACGCATTCTACAATTTCTACAATCATCAAGGACAAGGGAAGGATTCTTGAAGCTGTGAAAGGATCTGCGCCAATGAAGTCTACAGTCATCACTAAGCAGAGGACTGGACCTTTGCACGAGATGGAGAAATTGCTGAGTACGTGGATAGAAAGTCAGATACAAAAACGGACACCGCTCAGCCTTTTTACCATCCAAACAAAGGCGAAGAGTCTTTTTGATACCATGAAGGAACGAGCCGGAGATGACTGTGCTGTGGAATTCAACGCTAGTGCTGGCTGGTTCAGACGCTTCAAGAAACGCTTTGGGTTCCATAATGTTCGAGTCACAGGGGAAGCTGCAAGTGCAGATGAAGAAGGCGCGAAGAAATTCGTAGATGACTTGGACGTGATCATTAAAGAGAAAGGCTACATGGCAGAGGAGATCGCCAATACTTGTGTGGTGCAATTTCCAAACTGGTGCCCAGACCCGGGACTCCCAAATAAACAAACTCCTCTTCGAATTCAAAAGAAAGCTACCGATTGTTGCCAATTGTCAACATAGGTCAGAACGTTAATATGCCACTATTTAAAAGGAAAAATGTTAACAAAGAAAAGGCAAAACGTGCCAACCTAATTACAAAGATTTCAGATGATAATCGTGAGCTAACTAACAGCCTCAAGGAACATACTGAATTGCGAAATACTTTAAAAAATCAAATAGAACAAATGCGACATGATGAAGACATAATTCAAAAATTAAAACCTAAACTACAAACTGACCTCAAAATTTTGGAAAAGGGTTCAAAACAACTCGAGAAAGACCAAAAGGCCCTGGAAAAGACCTTTGATAAACTAACCACCAAGGTAACGCCTCCTGAATTAGAACATATACATCAAGCCTATCATAATACTGAACCAACCGCGCCATTAAACACTGACGAGACATCCTCCTTGCCCTCTTACGAGAAGGTAACCTCCCTTTATCCCTCTCTTTCACAACCCACTCCTTCTTTCATGATAATGGATGGTATAGGACAGGAAGAGATTGCACCTGTTTCTTCTTTCATGGTTGAAACTGATACAGAAGAGGAAATGCGACCTAAAAGTGTTGGACCCGCTGCTCGTACTCGTTCGAAACAAATTAAAACCCTTACGACAAGTATCCCAGCATTAACGAGAGAAGTACAACAACTCTCAACTATACTGGGAAACGTACCAAGTGTATCGGGTGCCGCATCATTGAACCATTTTTCCTCATCACCCCTTCAGCATCCTTCATTTCCACCAAGAAAAGTAGCACCAATCACAAAACAAAAAATGCCTTTATTTGACAATTCTCTCCCAGAAAAAGTTGACGGCTTAAGTTCCCTTTCAGATTCCCCAACGACAGTAATACCACCTAGAGAACCTAATCAAAAAGCCATTCCCTTGCGAGAATACTCCGAATATTTAGCTGCCCTTCCTCCTTTTTCGAAAGGCACTACTGTCACGAAGTGGATCAACCGTATCTTACAAATGATTCCAAATGGTGACGGAAGTACCCCCCATGATCGATTGCTTTGCAATAAAATGATACAGCTTTTGAAAAAATCGGGCTTGCCCCGGGGAAAAGAAGTGGCAGATGCTCTGGCCACCCTCTTACAAACAGACAATCCCTCATGGCAAGGCGTTCTTAAAATGATCTCACAATCTTTCCCTAGTGGGATAGTCGAATTGTCCGACCAAATCATTTCCTGTATACACAAGTTCGATTGGGAAAAGGATAACGCCACTCTTCACTTCACACCTGTCTTTATGGAAGCAGGTATCCCCATGAAAGACAAAATAATTTCAAAAACGGACCACGGCCTCGATTATCTGTCACGAATACGCCGACGATTGCCTGAAGCAATACAAGTGAACCTTTTAGGAGCGGAACAAGACACCTGGAGTAATTTTTTTAATATACTCCAAAGATACCAAAACATGATGCGCGGTGACAAACACCGCTACCTTCAGGACCCAACTCCTCCGCCTATTTCTCTACCAATCCAACCCCAACCAAGAAAAAGCACCCGAAATGTCCAACCACCCAATAGATATGGCCAAAACGTGGGATACAGCCACTCGCGACAACTGAGAAATCCATCTACATCTATGTTCCGATTAAACAACAGCTTTTCACACTCCCCCTCTTCTCAATCTACCGTAGGACTTCCAACTAAACAAACTCCTTTTCGAATTCAAAAGAAAACTACTGGTTGTTGTCCATTAACACAGGTTAGATCGTTAATATGCCACTATTTAAAAGGAAAAATGCTAATAAAGAAAAGGCAAAACGTGCCAATCTAATTACAAAAATTTTGGATGATAATCGCGAGCTAACTAACAGCCTCAAGGAACATACGGAGTTGCAAAATACCTTAAAAAATCAAATAGAACAAATGCGACATGACGAAGACATAATTCAAAAGTTAAAGCCCAAACTACAAACAGACCTCAAAATTTTAGAAAAAGGATCAAAGCAACTTGAGACAGACCAAAAGGCCTTGGAAAAAACCTTTGATAAACTAACCACCAAGGTAACGCCTCCTGAATTGCAGGAAATACATCAGGCATACCACGATATTGAACCAACTGCGCCATCAAACATTGATGACACCTCTTCTTTACCTCCTTATGAAAAAGCAACATCACGTTCGCCTGGACTTATGCATATTGTTCACGCTTGATACAAAGATCTCTCCTTTGGAGAGTAATTCATTTATTCTTAAAAGACAAAAATAAATAATAAAAGGAATAATTAAAATGTCCCTCGACATCGCGCATTTAAAAATTAATTATTTTGTAAACACGTGTCCCCTTGTATAGTAGATTATTAATACTCTTATAAAATTAAGGTTCCACAGTTGCACTTCGCTTTAATGAAATAAAAAATAATCTTTGACCCATCAATGTATACTAGATAATTTCTTAAAGTAAAATATTTTTTGAAAATGGCTCTCTTCGAAGAAATTGTCCGAGACTTAATTGATGATACCTATGACAATTATTATGCCATCTTTCGTCGACTTTATAGTATGGGTATGGAAATTCATAGTGAAGACCCTAATGAGCCTACGCGTAGATGGATACAAGTTATTTGCAGACAAATGGAGATGACCCTAAATAGGCAAATTATCGATTGTCTTAATGCACTTTCTAGTTCTTCAAACGTACCTGCTTTAAATATTGAATTAAGAAAATACCACCGTGAATTAACTGAATTGTTAAACGATCTACGAATGCTGTCATTGTATGTCTAAAAACTATTATTTAATAAGAGAAACGTTTATAACTAACTACGATAAAAATAAAGACTCTGAAAATCAAAATGGATATCCCTCCTACCTCAAGCCAAGCTCTTCTTAAGTGGTGTACCTTGTACAATATGAGAAATGATTTCTTAGAAGATCCTACTTCCTCGTTGGAACTTATAAACATGTTAACATTGAAAATGTGTAAAATAGAGAACTGTAATCCCGATTGGGAAACTCGTATACTTCCCATGTTAAAACCCTACATCCATAAGAAGTAATGTGGCTATGAATAGATCTTGAAACAAATATAAGATTTTTTGTGAATAATACCTGTAAAATAAATGTTGTCTTTTATGCTCAAGAGCTATTGTTTATTGAATGTCATCCCCCAAATTAATACCGCTACAAAAACTGAACTAAGAACTTTTCTTTCACGAGTCATGGATCTGATTGAACATATTGACATATTATTAATATGAATGGGGTATCTAATAAATTACATATTTATGCTTGTTCGTTTGCTTTATTTGCATATTATTAGTGACTGATGGACACCCCGGGTGGTCAACCCCTTGGCCCTGCTATTTTAAGACATCTTCTGGCTGGAAATGAACCAAGCCGCTCCAAAGGAAGATGCAGAGACCCCGTCACCATTCTCTTGTTGAGAAATACGTAGAACGTGACACCCCGAGAATGGGCGTCCCGCAATATCACTAGTAATCTCCGCCGCAAGCCAAGATGAATTAATGCGAGACTCTCATCCTTTTGACTACCCACGCGTGAACATCTTCACTTTTCTCTTTTTATGATTTAATACCCCCTCCTTAATAACGAATTCACACGTCCTGGGTACGACGTAAAACTGCATCCAGCGTCCAGATGTTCATATTTGAGATATAAAGTGCGGGTATAAAAGTGAATTGTGAATTACATTTTGTGTCTGAACAATTTTTATGTAGAATTGTACGAGAATCAATATGAATAATTATAATGAAAGAATCGTCTCACTTAAAGAGGGTCTCACGCGAGAACTCAATATACATGAATTAACAATAATAATTAATAAAGGATTGGGACTATATATTGAAGTTGAAACAGATTTGTTTACCCAGTCCCTCCCTTCTCTGCGTGAAAACATAAACGAACAAACAATAATGGAACTACAGTCATGCAAAGAAAAAATGACCTCTCTCCTTCAAAGGATTGTCGAGCAGGAGATAGGGGATAGACTTGAAAAACTATTTTCCGAATACTTAACAGAAGAGTTAAAAAATCCCCGCACTCAAACAATGAGAAAGATATTGTATGAACGAGAATCTAAAAAACTAAAAGCTCTATTTGTATCTATAGATAATGTACTCTGAATATTATTTTCAATTTAATAACGTTTCAAATTATTACCTGTATCTACACGTCCTGGGTATGACGTAAAACTGCATCCAGCTTTCCAAATACATGTTGTATGTCACCTTGCTTACCTGTATTGTTTATGTTATCTTGCTTTCACGACATGCAGTCTATGGTTGACACTTTTTAGTGCTTTCTCGTGTATAATCATATATAGTCGTATCATCTAAGTTTTGCCATAATAGTTGAGAAGTAGCATAAGTCACTACTGTAACTGCTTGTGTTACCCCTCTCGCTATTATTGTCGTCATTGTTCACATATATAAAATTTTTATCAAGTAGAATGTAAAAAATAATGTGAAATTTTCAGTCTAATTAATTAATCCCAATTCGATTGCAATCCCACTAAACTATCGAGCAATAGTGTCTTAGGAACAAACTTTAGGAATTGTATTTTATAGTTCTTATTGTGCGTGTACTAACCGCTATTTTCGTTTTTTAAATTCTATTTGAATAAGGTTTTTTGTAACTTTTGATAAATTTGATTGATGAAAATTGAATTCGGAGAAGAATCAATTCTTTTGGAATTCCTGGGAAATCAATACGTGTGGAAGTAAAGACGAGCCGCGGTCGAGTTGTCGTAGAACTTCACCCTGCTACACAATTTCCAAACTGGTGCCCAGACCCGGGACTTCCAATTGACAACGGATATCCATCTGAACAGACTTTCTCCGAGTTTGAAACAAAATCTATCAAATAAAATCAACCACCAATACAGGTTAGATCGTTAATATGCCACTATTTAAAAGGAAAAATGTTAACAAAGAAAAGGCAAAACGTGCCAGCCTAATTACAAAAATTTTAAATGATAATCGTGAGCTAACTAACAGCCTTAAGGAACATACCGAGTTGCGAAATACCTTAAAAAGTCAAATAGAACAAATGCGACATGATGAAGACGTAATTCAAAAATTAAAACCTAAACTGCAAACGGACCTCAAAATTTTGGAAAAGGGCTCGAAACAACTTGAGAAAGACCAAAAGGCCCTAGAAAAGACCTTTGATAAACTAACCACAAAAGTAACACCTCCTGAATTACAAGAAATACATCAGGCATACCACGATACCGAGCCAACTGCACCCTCAAATATTGATGATACATCTTCTTTACCTCCTTACGAAAAGGCAACATCTCTTTACCCCTCTCTTTTACAACCCACCCCTTCTTTTGTAATAACGGACGGGATAGGACAAGAGGAGATCGCACCCGTCCCCTCTTATGTCATTGAAAATGACAGTAATGAAGAAGTACGACCTAAAAGTCTTGGACCCGCTGCCCACACCCGCTCAAAAAAGCTGGATGCCCTCGACAACCTGGCGAAGAAAGTACAAGAACTTTCAGCCACATTGGGAAACGTACCAAGTGCATCGGGTGCCAGATTGTCAGGTCCTCTTACCTCATCACCCTATTCACACAACCCACACCCACCAAAGAAAACGCCACCGAGTGAAAAACCACGATTGGGGTTATTTGATGATTCTATTCCAGAGGAAATAGACGACCTAACTTGCCCCCTTACGGGAATAAGCAACATCTCTTTATCCTTCTCTGTTACAACCTACCCCTTCTTTTGTAATAATGGACGGGATAGGACAAGAGGAAATCGCACCTGTCCCTTCCTATGTCATCGAAAATGATGATGAGGAAGAAGTACGACCTAAAAGTCTTGGACCCGCTACTCGTACCCGCTCAAAAAGGCAAAACGCCCTTGACAATCTGGCAAAGAAAGTACACGAACTTTCCACCACATTGGGAAACATACCAAGTGCATCGGGTGCCAGATTGTTGGCCCCTCTTGCCTTATCACACCCAAGTGCATCGGGTGCCAGATTGTCGGGCCCTCTTACCTCATCACCCTATTCATATAACCCACACCCACCAGAAAAAACGCCACCGAGTGCAAAACCACGATTGGGAATGTTTGAGGATTCTATTCCAGAGGAAGTAGACAACCTGAGTTCCCTCTCCGATTCCCTAATGACAGTAATACCACCCAGGGAACCAAACCAAAAACCCATTCCTCTACGAGAATACTCTGAATATTTAGCCGCCCTCCCTCCTTTCTCAAAAGGCACTACTGTCACTAAATGGATTAACCGTATTTTGCAAATGGTTCTACACGGTGATGGAAGCACTCCCCATGATCGACTGTTGTGCAATAAAATGATTCAGCTCTTAAAGAAATCGGGTCTACCCAAAGGGAAAGAAGTGGCAGAGGCTCTGGCTACCCTCTTGCAAACAGATAACCCCTCATGGCAAAATGTCCTCGAAATGATTTCGCAGTCCTTCCCTAGTGGGATAGTTGAATTGTCCGACCAAATTATCTCTTGCATACATAAGTTCGACTGGGAAAAGGATAACGCCACCCTTCACTTTACACCTGTCTTCATGGAGGCAGGCATCCCCATGAAGGACAAAATGATCTCAAAAACAGATCACGGCCTCGATTATCTGTCACGAATACGCCGACGATTGCCTGAAGCAATACAGGTAAATCTTTTGGGAGCAGAACAAGGCTCCTGGAATGGTTTTTTCAATAGACTTCAGAAATACCAGAACATGATACGCGGTGATAAACAACGCTATCTTCAGGATCCAAATCCCCCACCTATTTCTTTTCCTGTTCAACCCCAACCAAGAAAGAGTACACGCAATATCCAGCCGCCCAATAGATATGGCCAAAACGTAGGATATAACCACTCGCGACAACCGAGAACGTCATCCACATCTATGTTCCGATTGAACAACACCTCTTCACAATCCCCCTCCTTTCAGTCTACCCTCCAGAACAATGAAACTGCAATGGAAAAAGCGTTGCAGTTGCCTACAGGGCAGATCTACCAATGCTATACCTGTGGTAGACCTGGACACAAGAGTTCAGAATGCTTGGTAAAGGCTGTTCTCGACCAATGCGGAAAAAGACTGGAAGTTGACCCCAATACCGGCTATGTGACAATCATAGACCGACTTCCCATGACCACGACCTACAAGTTAAGGCATGACAATGAATGGCTCCCTTTTCTGAGGGGACAAAACGCTTTAAAAAAGAGAATCATATCTTTGAGAGACTTGGACGCTTTGATGAGGCAATATAATGAAAAATCTTATCGCGAAAAGCGCCAACCTTACCAACGCCCTAATAACAACTCGTGGCAAAGGACGAAACAAAAGGTTAGAGACCATGCATGGGTTGTCCCTGGCCAAAATCGTAATGTTCAGGTGGCAAGTCACTCTGATGATGCTCACTCATTGACCCCCCAAACCTCTAACACCTCCCTGTCTTCAAATTCGACAGGAACCTCTGCCGCAATTTTCCACCAAGTGCCCGAATATCCATACTCTTTCCCGAGGCACACCACGAACTCCAATCCTTCTCCAGAAGTTCCTTCGGAAAACTAGAAGAGGAATTGGATAACCCGGTAACCCAATTCCTCACTCCTACACATACTCTAGTCTCCACATATGTAAATAAAGTCACACGACATCTCTTTTATGATGCTTTTTCAGGAAAACTTTGCTATTTTACGCATACGCCGACTGGAGTAACATTTCTTGCTGATACCGGCAGCGTTCCCAACCTTATTAAATTAAAAACCCTCAAGAAATTCTGGCTTCGCGCTTTTGCTAACAAAACTACCATCTCTCTCCCTATACAGGGGGTAGGTGGCAAAAAAACATTATCATCTTTTGTTTATATATCATTTTGTGACGTAGTTGTACCATTTTGTGTAAGTGAAGATGTCCCTTTCAACATTATCGGAATCGATTGGATTCCAGTAATTGCTAATTTGCCTAATTTTGTTGTTTCCTACCAACGACCTTCTGAAGTTTCCACGGCCTTGACTGTACTACACGGGATGGACCTGATCACTCCTCCCTCTCTTTCTAATTGTATGAATGTGATGTGTGATTGTTGTGAAAAAGGGAAAGTTATTACCAGGAACACGCCGCTTCCTGAAGATGTGCACATTACGGAGGACCCGGTGGGAGCCGGACAACCTACCGATGGGGCAAAAGACGTGCCAGTTTGTAACGTACGCACGCAATTTCCGGAGTATATCCTCTCCGAAGAGGATGGAATTGTTGTAGTCAGTCCATCCTGCGTCCGAGACGCACAAAACTCCAAAGGGGACAAAGAGGTCACCCAATGCGAGCAGGGGGGTAGGACAGTGTGTGATGAACAAAAGTATGCGGTAAAAGACGTGCCAGTTTGTAACGTACGCACGCAATTTCCGGAGTATATCCCCTCCGAAGAGGATGGAATTGTTGTAGTCAGTCCATCCTGCGTCCAAGACGCACAAGTCTCCAAAGGGAACAAAGAGGTTACCCAATGCGAGCAGGGGGGTAGGATAAAGTGTGATGAACGATATTTCTTTGTAACTGATGAAAAACTCCCAGCATTTCAAGCTGATACCCTATTGCAAGACTTGATCTCACGAAAGAAAAACGTCGAGATTTTGTCGAGCCAAGAACCCTCTAGAGTAGATTTACACTCCCCGACTAATACAATCATCCCCCGTGAACAGTGGTATGCTGTTTACGAACCTTTTCATTCTCAACTTACCGATTTGAAAGGCCACCTGCGCGGGTCGCAGACCCTTCCTTATCTTTGTACAGTCAACCTCGTGGATCCTAAAACCCCTCCATTTACTTGTCCTGCATATCCTATGCGACACCCTGAACAAAAAAAGGCGTTGGAAGATAACATTGCTAAGTATCTTGACATGGGCATTATCGAGTACGGCCCCTCTTCATGGAAAACTTCACTTTTTGTTGTCCCTCAAAAAGTTAATGAGGAACAGCGACAACTACCCACCTACCATCCTTCACAGCAATGGCGAGTTGTCCAAGATTTCATTCCCCTGAACACAAAAGTACAAAAAATCGAAAATACCCTACCATTAATTGCCGACGTCTTTCAGATCGCCTCTGAAAAGGAAATTTTCTCCTTGCTAGATTTGAGTAAGGCGTTCTTCCACTGCAAAGTTGCTGAAGACGATCGACAATTCTTTGGCATATCGCATCCGACTAAAGAGATTCGCATGCGATGTATGCCAATGGGATTTATCAACTCCCCCTCTATTTGGCAGAAAAACATGAATGCAGCTATTTGGGAACCTGTACAGCAACTTTTCCACAAACAGTACCCTGATGAAAAATCATCCTCTCATTTAGCCATTTATATGGATGATATTTTCATTGCGACGAGGACGGTGGAACAACATTTGTGCCTTCTTCGTATCCTCTTTGAGCATCTTACCAAATACTCCTTGACTCTTTCAATCGGCAAAAGCTTTATCGGCAAACGATCTGTTTTCTTGTTGGGAGAAGTGATTTCACCCCACCAACGCCTCATCCAACCTGAGAGACTACGAGCGTTAACACTTCTCGCTCCCCCACAGACAGTCTTCCAGGTTCGCTCCTTTCTAGGAGCCTTATGCTATGTTGCTGAGCACATCCCACGATTAAATGAACTTCTGCATCCGTTCGATGCTCATACTGGAGGCGTTTCAGCCTCCCAGGCTCCCCATGTATATATCAAATGGACGCCTGCGCTGCTGCAAACATTCGATGCTGTGAAGCAAATTTTGCAAGACCCCTCTGTGCTCTCACATTTTGTGCCCACGCGACCTTTATACTTGGAGACGGACGCATCTAATACCGGTTATGGTGCAGTTCTTTTCCAAATAGACAAGGAACCCCTGGAAACAGCTCAAGTTTTTCCGTTGGCCTATTCTTCACAGGCATGGAAAACTACGTCCGAACGAGCAGCACACCCTTGTCGCAAAGAACTTGATGCTTTAAAACGAGTAATCCTTAAATATCACTATCTCTTGCGCATCTACCCCTTCATGATAATAACGGATAACATGGGCGTCTTCCATTTAGTGCAAAATTTTGCACAGGGAAAGCCTCCCACTGACCTCATCCTGGTCAGATATTTGCAGTCAATTTGTCTTCATCCCATTTTGGGGATAATACACAAACCCTCACGACAGGTGTTCACTTCGGATGCGCTATCGCGAATGGCATGGCAACAATTAGCCATTTCCTCTGATGACCCTATTGCATGGCCCGCGCTATTCATTGCCCCCTCTTTGATGGAGGCAATTTCTCGTCAAATCACGCGCCATCTACGCCACTCCAAGTGTAAATATAGCAAGCAGGGCAAGCACCCTATCGACAAATGCTTACGTCCCCTGTGTGCTGGCTTAAGCAATCCGCAATTTCAGCTCCTTCTTCGAGAATTGCAAAATGAACCACGATTGAATTTCTCTGGACAATGGATAATGGCTAAATATGGCCACAGTCATGGTGGAGACCCTCTCCCTCCGGACCTTTACGATGGTCCTCCCCTTACCCTCTATCACGTCACCACACTTGAAGCATTACCCTCTATCAAACTGCGAGGTCTGTCTCCCATGACGCGATGGTACATTCATTTTACTTCCATTGCTCCCCCACAGCTCTATGATACGCATATTTACCAACGAGCACTCCGTAAAGGAATCCCCAAAGTGTTATCAATCAGTACGCGTCTTTTGCTTGAACATAATATTAACATTTTTCAGACACTATCTATGAATATATATCTTGTATCGACTACTATTCCATATCACCTGTTTACTCCCATCGACTGAAGCCTATCTTTATTTGCAGGATGTGGATTTTGTTCCTCCTGACCTTTGGATATTCTGTACACGCTCAAATATCTGACCCAACTATAATACATGTCAAGATTGGAAACCAACCCATTAACCTTACCTCTCCTGGTTTCCCTACCCATAATTACCCTCCAAATTTAAATAGACAATATAAAATTAGTACAATTACACCTGTTAATACCGCCCTTAAAATGATAATTGAAAATCTTCATCTTGACCCAACATGTGATGACTATCTCCAAATTATTGAATTTAATCGCCTGATATATACTTTCTGCGGTATCATGTCCTTCAGAACACCTTTCTATTTCACTTCCTCGCGCTTACTATTGATCTTTCGTACAAATTCGGAGCATAGCTTCCGCGGATTCCAGTTGACCTTCGAGCTGACTTCGGAAATACCGTATTATCCCTTAGGACGCTGTGGCTACCAACAAATGGCCACCTCTCAAGATCAAAATCTCTATTCTCCACTCGCTCTTTACACATACCCCAATAATGTAGCATGTACGTGGACAATAGCAGCACGACGAAACTATTGTATAAATGCAACAATGGTAAAATTCCGTGCTAAAGCTCAGGATAATTTGGTAATAGAAAGTGGAGATCAAAACCCACTAATTTTTAATGGCACTAACCACATCCCTCCCATAATACTTCCTCTTTTTTGCCCAATAGTTTATTTGCGCTTCACCGCGCGCAGTCCACAAGTCGAACAAGGATTTGAAATTGTCTATCGGGAACATCCCTCCCCAAACACTGTGTATGGACAATTAGCATCGCTCTCTAACCTTGAAAAACAAATTTCCTTAGTATTGTCCCCCAATACCACCTCCTTTTCGAAAGTATTCCACCAATTAGATACTGTCACAGCTGGAAATTTGCTTACAGCAAATCAACTTGAATATGTCCAGTCTCAACTTAATGACAGATTGGAAGAGTTTTCCTATCAACTAAACACCCACGTAAAAAACATCGCCAATACATCTTATGTAGCCAGAAATTATAACCTTACACCTTATACCCCTCCCTTTCCTTACTATGAACATGTCATGCTATCTCTAGCCGGCATATCTATTTTATTTTCTGTCTTCTTCGCTTTCCTTACCTGTTGTCTTTCGCGACGGCTATATCATTTTTACCTCATTTCTGATAAAGACCAACTTAAAACTTCTACCCACGAACCACCACGTTATCAAGCAGGAAAATATGCTCGTACCATGCAACATATCATAATGCTTGCATTGACCTTGCCAGCCTACGCAAAACCCATACCCCCTCCCGAAAATATGCTTTTGGAATTATGGAAACAGACTCAATGGGAACATGACCATGGTGTCCTTTTTCCTTTCCTGCAACATCAAGAATCTGAAGCACTTTTTCAATCCATGGTTCTTGTTTTTCTCATAGCTACGTTCGTAGTAGCACTCTATCCATGCATTTATTTCCATTGCTTTCCTTCAAAAAGCGGGGGGAAATCGCCCTCGTCTACCAACTCGTCGATGAAACGTCCCAAATCATCTACCCTTCGTAAAAGCTTATCACAAATATCTTTGATCACACTCGGATACTGTGGAACGGGTGCAGAGGCTGCCCTCGCCCCAATAACACAAGGCACTTTCCTTCATCCATCCACTCCCATTCCTAAAAACATGCAACATACACCAAACGCAACTTGGGAACATATATCTTTTGATCGACTCTGGAAACGAACCCAGGAAGATTATGCGTGGACAAATCCAATACCAATGTATTCCAAAATATTTGGATACGCCGTAGCTGAAGGAAAAACCTTCACACAGAAATACTATCCCAAATCCAAGTATTGGGAAAAAATAGATGTCATGGAACGAACCTGTCTTTGCGCACGGGAAATAAGGGACATTGTTCCTCACCTAACCAAAGACGCTTTAGCAGTAAGCATCCCAATCACGCGTCAAACGGGTCATCTTGCCCGACACCGTTGGAAAATACAAATGAATAGACAACCAGATATATTTGTAAAGGAGGCATGGGATTTCATCCTTCCTGAAGAAAGAACCTTTGCTTTGCTGGCAGTGTACAAACAGCGAGTAATATCTTTGCTGGATCAATATGCCGTGGTACAAGCAAATTGCAAGACGGAAACAAAACAAGCAACATGCGGCATTGAGGGCTACGACTGTCTTGCAGACATCACTTACAATCCAAATAAAAACGAACCTTTAATTAATACAAACGAATACATAGCAGAAAACGGAATCTTTTGGCAACAATATTGGTTCTCGAAAAACTGTACATTAACTCCCACGCACCGATGGATATCAGTATGTACATCGGATGATAAAGGGTGTCTCGAAGTAAACCCTACAGATAAAAATCTCCAATGCTGTGACATTTCCTATGCCCTCAGTTATGGAAAGGAATCATGGGAATACCGATCAGCATACTGGTCCCCCTGTTGTCAAAATGGAGAGAAATGTCACAACTGGGACACACAATTCCTCTGGTATAAACGAAAAATAACGTGTAACATAAAAGGAAAAGAATTTCCATTTGAACCTATTCTTACGAATATCGTGATCCAAGAACAATATGATAATTCCACTGCCATGAACCTTATACAAAAACATCTTCAAAAAATAAATAATGACCAAAAAATGATGATACCACTCCCAGAACGAATAAAGTTACTCCTTCCCACAACGAATGACAAAGCCAAAGCTTATAGAGATGGACCCCCTCTCTTGTCCAAGGTCCAAAAATACTATTATGAAACCTTCCCTAGCATGGTAACAAACGATGTCAAATGTATTCAAAGAATTAAGAGTAGACCAAAATGCCATGTTCTTGTTGGAGGTATCTACCCTAAATTAGCCTTCTACCAACAAGTTAAATACGACCCAGCGCATAATTTAACCAAATTTCCAGGACTCCCCCTAAAAATCTTCGGTTCTAATGGACAAATGGGAAACCCGCCTAAGGACACAAAAAGGAGAATACATAAGAGACAGATAACAGGAGGAGTAGTCCTATTCGTATTCCTCACTAGTCTCATCAGTAATGCTATTACCGGAGTAACAACAGGACTAACTCTACAAGAAGAAATTAACGACAAACTAATGGAATTAGAATCTCGAGTTAATGATAGATTTGAACAAGATGAACGAAATATACGAGATCTCTCTGACCATATAATTTCTTTGGAAGCGGTAAATACGGTGCAAAATCAAGCCATCGTAAGATCACTTACTCAAACCCTTACCTTGCAAACTTTACAGTCTACGACTGACGATTTTTTGCAGTCAGAGATTGATGCGAATCGAAGACTTTTGCTAAGTAATTTGGGTGCTTATCTAAAATCCATGCAAACTTTTCGCGAAATCTCTACGGCTGAAGCAGAACTTGACCGCCTAATATTAAAACAAATACAGAGCGCTAAAGGAGTCAATTTATTTGACCCCTCCAAAATTTACCTAACGAAAATATCGCAAGGAAACTTATACTTAAAAGTTTTGGCACAGCAAATCGCTAATGAGACAACCGAATTAGGCGAACAAATAACACTAGATGATAAAAAATTTCAAGAACAAATGAATAAAACGAGAAGTTGGCGAAACCAAACAGAATCTATAAAAAAATTAATAAAAATTGCAAATGATAGCATCCCTGCCTACATTAATATCACCCTTAAAAAATGGCATCCATCGAACATATCCGTAAATTTTTCAATTGACGACGTTACCCCCTCAGAATTCATAAACAGCCTAAAAAAAGGACTTGGAGTAATACCAAAAACTGTTGTTGATACTGTAGGAGATGTTGTTACTACCGTTGGAAAAGACATTTTAAAACCCCTTTTGCCATACCTGTTACCGGCTCTAGCTGTTCTCATTTTGATATTTGGAGGAACATGTATCTGCAAATACCACCCAAAGTGCAAGAAAAGAAGCCCGCCAGAAACCTTTAACAATGAATCTCTGCAAAGAATGATGAACCCCACCAATTTGAGACAATGAACTGATAAAAAGTAATAGACTTTGCTTTTATGCGCTATGTGTTGCCATATTTTTGTCTTTTGCTAATTTAGCTTTGCTGCAACAAAAGAACTATGAATTAAGAATTGTAAAGTGTAAAGTTTGATTTGAGAATGTTCATTGCAACCTTATCTTTGCTATTTGTTTCGCAGGAAATTCATTGCAAACTGCAGCAGATTTGCAAAAACAAAATTGAATGCTTTAATTGCGCTGATTGCACCTGATTGCACTTTGCAATGGAAAAACACCGGACATTGCACTCCCACATCTTATCAATAGCAGACTTGTACAAAGCTTGTGATTTCCTGATTTCCAAAAAAGGAGACACTTGAACCTCCCATTCTGATAAAAAAAGATTTCAAGTAGATACATATGGGAAATCAATGTCTGGTGTGCTTCAGATATAGAAAGTCATGTGTTGAGTAAAGATGTATGAAAGTTTAAAAGATAGAATGTGAAATGTTGAGGGACAGTCAACTTTAAAATAAAACTAAAAGACAGCTTTAGACAGAAAAGAATGGTGAATACTTTGTATTTTAAGAAGGACATGTGTACCAGAGCTGATGTTCGCCTGGACTTATGCACATTGTTCACGCTTGATACAAAGGTCTCTCCTTTGGAGAGCAATTCATTTATTCTTAAAGGCAAAAATAAATAATAAAAGAAATAATTAAAACATCCCTTGACATCGCGCATTCAAAATTCAATCATTAAAAACTTGTCCCCTTATTACAAATCATCAATACCTTCATAAAATCGATACCCCACCGTTGTGTTGTGCCTTAACAAAATGAATATGATAATCATCGATCCATTAATACATGATAGATAACTTTTTGATAATTAAACAAAATATTTTTAATGATGGCCCTCTTTGAAGAAATTGTCCGAGATTTAATCGACGATACTTATGACAATTATTATGCCATCTTTCGTCGACTTTATAGTATGGGAATGGAAATTCATAATCAAGACCCCGATGAACCTACTCGTAGGTGGATTCAAACCATTTGCAGACAAATGGAGATAACTTTAAATAGACAAATTATAGACTGTTTGAACGCACTCTCCAGCTCTGCTAATATGCCCGCTTTGAATCATGAATTAAGAAAATACCATCACGAACTAACCGAATTGTTAAATGACCTACGAATGTTGTCATTATATGTTTAGAAGTAATTTGCTGACGCATAAAATCTGTGTACAAAAAAAGGAATCAATAGTGAATTGGACATTGTATCCGATCAGTTGTTAATTTGTCTTAACGATATTATCGTATGCATACAATCACAGGAACGAACATTGGACAATGAAATTAAAAACTTCCAGAAATTACACGATTTATATCATGACATTAGATACGCTAGGGTATCAAACAAATCGTCTATGAATCCTTCTGATAAAATAAAGAAGGAATCAAAAGTTATTTATGCATACTTGATGATTATCCTTAAGCAAATGCATGATAGACAGAAAAGGCTATTGCAAAATGTCTATCAAAAACAAATGTTGGAAGAACTGAAGCACCCTCGAATCGAGACCCCACAAAAATTAAAGCTAAAAACCTACTTTTCTCGCATAACGTTGTTTATTCAGCGCATAGAAACATTATTTGTATAATGCGAATACCTATATTCCCGTTACGTCCTGGGTATGACGTAAAACTACATCCAGATGTCCAGGCGTGTAATGCATTTCCTTTTGAAATTGTTTTATCGTAATGTCCTGTTGGTAAACAAACTGTAAATATTCTTCACAGTTGCTAAAAAGAGATTTTCAATTAATAATGAGTATAGGACAAAAAATCACAATAGAAATACCTCCCATGCCAACTTGGGATGTTATGGAATGGTGTGTCTTACACAACCTAAAAAGGGAATTAATAAAGGAAAGTACCGTCACAGTGGAGGTCATGAACACGATAACCTTAAAAATGTGGAACATCGAAGACCGCAATCTGAATTGGAAAAACGACATAATCCCTTCTTTACGACCATATCGTAAAAAATGGGATAGAAGAACGAGAATTACCCCCATAGACACTTCGGGGGGGTATATAACACAACTGTCTGTAAAAATCCTACCTTTATAAATTCATGTCATAACCGTAGCGTCCTGGGCATGACGTAAAACTGCATCCAAGTGTATGATGTATTCTATGGATATGTACGTCCTGGGTATGACATAAAACTACATCCAGAAATCCTATCCTTCAGTATTTTAACATCTTTTCATTTTGTTTCAATAAGAACAAATTGTGATAAAAAGCATGAAGATGAACCGATATGAAGAAGAAATTATGTATGTAAAAAGCGCCCTCCTGCCGAGTGATGTAGAACTTGATGTATTGCAAACAATGACCAGTAAATGCATAGAATTGCGTTATGAGGTGGGAATAGACCTAGCTGACGAAATTCCTTCTCTACAAAGAGAAACAATAAGTAGAACAACAGAACTGCAATTATATAGAGGAGAAATTGACCTCCTTCTCCACAAAATTATCGAAAAAATAGGCGACGAAATGGAAAAAATATTTTCCGACTACTTGACAGAGGAGCTGAACAATCCCCGTATACAAACGGCAAAGAAATTTTTATTTGAAAAAAATTTTAAGGAATTGAAAAATTTGTTTTTGTCCATAGACAGAATTCTTTGAGGTTTACTTACCTCCCAAGCGTCTGTAAATGTATTATGTCATGAATTAGCCGCGTCCTGGGTACGACGTAAAACTGCATCCACACTCTCGAAATTGTGACCGATCTTGATCCCCCTTTATTGATGTCAAATTTGTGCGTCCTGGGTATGACGTAAAACTGCATCCGAATGTATAATGTGTTTTATGTGATATGATCCAATGTCAGTGTTGTATACGTTATTTGTGGTTAAATGCTTTTCGTGATTGCAACGATGACTTGATATTTTGCTCACGTATAATCATGTATAGTCACATCATTTTCAACCTAAAGTTTTGCCATAGTAGTTGAGACGTAGCATAGGTCACTAATGTAACTGCCTATGTTACTTCCCCTCACTATTATTGTCATTATACAAAAATTTTTTTATCAAATGGAATGTAAAACATGAAACAAGAACTATCTTCAGTCTAATTATTTAGTTAATTCGAGCGCAAACCTGCTTAGTTATCGAGTAAATAGTGTGTTAGGAACAGCTCTAGGAATTGTATTTTATAATTCTTATTGTTTGTATACTAATCGCTGTTTTTTATTTTTGTATTCTATTTGAATAAGGTTTTTTGTAACTTTTGATAAATTTGATTGATGAAAATTGAATTCGGAGAAGAATCAATTCTTTTGGAATTCCTGGGAAATCAATACGTGTGGAAGTAAATACGAGCCGCGGTCGAGTTGTCGTAGAACTTGCCCCCTTACGGGAATACTCTGAATATTTGGCTGCCCTCCCTCCTTTTTCAAAAGGCACTACTGTCACGAAATGGATCAACCATATTCTGCAAATGATTCCACACGGTGACGGAAGCACCCCCCATGATTGATTACTTTGCAATAAGATGATACAGCTGTTAAAAAAATCAGGCTTGCCCCAAGGAAAGGAAGTGGCAGATGCTCTGGCTACCCTTCTGCAAACAGATAACCCCTCATGGCAAAATGTCCTTGAAATGATTTCGCAATCTTTCCCTAGTGGGATAGTTGAATTGTTCGACCAAATCATCTCTTGCATACACAAGTTCGACTGGGAAAAGGATAACGCCATCCTTCACTTTACACCTGTCTTCATGGAAGCAGGTATTCCCATGAAGGACAAATTAATTTCAAAAACGGACCACGGTCTAGATTATCTGTCACGAATACGCCGACGATTGCCTGAAGCAATACAAATAAATCTTTTGGGAGCAAAACAGGGCTCCTGGAATGGTTTTTTCAATAGACTCCAGAAATACCAGAACATGATACGCGGTGATAAACAACGCTATCTCCAGGATCCAAATCCCCCACCTATTTCTTTTCCTGTTCAACCCCAACCAAGAAAGAGTACACGCAATATCCAGTCGCCCAATAGATATGGCCAAAACGTAGGATATAACCACTCGCGACAACCGAGAACGTCATCTACATCTATGTTCCGATTGAACAACACCTCTTCGCAATCCCCCTCCTTTCAGTCTACCCTCCAGAACAATGAAACTGCAATGGAAAAAGCGTTGCAGTTGCCTACAGGACAGATATACCAATGCTACGCCTGTGGTAGACCTGGACACAAGAGTTCAGAATGCTTGGTAAAAGCCGTTCTTGACCAATGCAGAAAGAGACTGGAAGTTGACCCCAATACAGGCTACGTGACAATCATAGACCGACTTCCTATGACCACGACCTACAAGTTAAGGCATGACAATGAATGGCTCCCTTTTCTAAGGGGACAAAATGCTTTAAAAAAGAGAATCATGTCTTTGAGAGACTTGGATGCTTTAATGAGGCAATATAATGAAAAATCCTATCGTGAAAAGCGCCAACCTTACCAACGCCCTAATAACAATTCGTGGCACAGAACAAAGCAAAAAGTTGGAGATCATGCATGGGTTGTTCCTGGCCAAAATCGCAATGCCCAAGTGGCAAGTCATTCTGATGATGCTCACTCATTGACCCCCCAAACCTCTAACACCTCCCTGTCTTCAAATTCGACAGGAACCTCTGCCGCAATTTTCCACCAAGTGCCCGAATATCCATACTCTTTCCCGAGGCACACAATGAACTCCAATCCCTCTCCAGAAGTTTCTCCGAAAAATTAGAGGAGGAATTGGATAACCCGGTAACCCAATTCCTCACCCCTACACCTACTCTAGTCTCCACATATGTAAATAAAGTCACACGACATCTCTTTTATGATGCTTTTTCAGGAAAACTTTGCTATTTTACGCATACGCCGACTGGAGTAACATTTCTTGCTGATACCGGCAGCGTTCCCAACCTTATTAAATTAAAAACCCTTAAGAAATTCTGGCTTTGCGCCTTTGCCAACAAAACTACCATCTCTCTCCCTATACAGGGGGTAGGTGGCAAAAAAACATTGTCATCTTTTGTTTATATATCATTTTGTGACGTAGTCGTACCATTTTGTGTAAGTGAAGATGTCCTTTTCAACATTATTGGAATCGATTGGATTCCAGTAATTGCTAATTTGCCTAATTTTGTTGTTTCCTACCAACGACCTTCTGAAGTCTCCACGGCCTTGACTGTACTACATGGGATGGACCTGATCACTCCTCCCTCTCTTTCTAATTGTATGAATGTGATGTGTGAATGTTGTAAAAAAGGAAAATTTACTACCAGGAATATACCGCCTCCTGAAGATGTGCACATTACGGAGGACCCGGTGGGAGCCGGACAACCTACCGACGGGGTGAAAGACGTGCCAGTTTGTAACGTACGCACGCAATTTCCGGAGTATATCCCCTCCGAAGAGAATGGAATTGTTGTAGTCAGTCCATCCTGCGTCCAAGACGCACAAGTCTCCAAAGGGAACAAAGAGGTTACCCAATGCGAGCAGGGGGGTAGGACAGTGTGTGATGAACAAAAGTATGCGGTAAAAGACGTGCCAGTTTGTAACGTACGCACGCAATTTTCAGAGTATATCCCCTCCGAAGAGGATGGAATTGTTGTAGTCAGTCCATCCTGCGTCCAAGACGCACAAGTCTCCAAAGGGAACAAAGAGGTTACCCAATGCGAGCAGGGGGGTAGGATAAAGTGTGATGAACGATATTTCTTTGTGACCAATGAAAAACTTTCAGTACCTCAAGCTGAAACCCTACTGTGTGACCTAATTTCACGAAAGAAAAATGTTGAAACCCTCTCGGGTCAAGAACCCTCTAAAATGAATTTACACTCCCCAACTAACACAATTATCCCCCGTGAACAGTGGTATGCTGTTTACGAACCTTTTCATTCTCAACTTACTGATTTGAAAGGCCATCTGCACGGGCCGCAGACCCTTCCTTATCTTTGTACAGTCAACCTTGTGGATCCTAAAACCCCTCCATTTACTTGTCCCGCATATCCTATGCGTCATCCTGAACAAAAAAAGGCGTTGGAGGATAACATTGCTAAGTATCTTGATATGGGCATTATTGAGTATGGCCCATCTTCATGGAAAACTTCACTTTTTGTTGTCCCTCAAAAAGTTAATGAGGAACAACGACAACTACCCACCTATCATCCTTCACAGCAATGGCGAGTTGTCCAAGATTTTATTCCCCTGAACACAAAAGTACAAAAAATCGAAAATACCCTACCATTGATTGCCGACGTCTTTCAGATCGCCTCTGAAAAGGAAATTTTCTCCTTATTGGATTTGAGTAAGGCGTTCTTTCACTGCAAAGTAGCTGAGGATGATCGACAGTTCTTCGGCATATCGCATCCGACTAAGGAAATTCGCATGCGATGTATGCCAATGGGATTTATCAACTCCCCCTCTATCTGGCAGAAAAACATGAACGCAGCTATTTGGGAACCTGTACAGCAACTTTTCTACAAACAATACCCTGATGAAAAATCATCCTCTCATTTAGCCATTTATATGGATATTTTCATCGCGACGAAGACGGTGGAACAACATTTGTGCCTTCTTCGTATCCTCTTTGAGCATCTCACCAAATACTCCTGACTCTTTCAATCGGCAAAAGCTTTCTCGGCAAACGATCTGTTTTCTTGTTGGGAGAGGTGATTTCACCCCACCAACGCCTCATTCAGCCCGAGAGACTACGAGCGTTAACTCTCTTGGCTCCTCCACAAACAGTCTTCCAGGTTCGCTCCTTTCTAGGAGCCTTACGCTACGTTGCCGAGCACATCCCACGATTAAATGAACTTCTGCATCCGTTTGATGCTCATACTGGAGGTGTATCAGCCTCCCAAGCTCCCCATGTATATATCAAATGGACACCTGCGCTGCTGCAAACATTCAATGCTGTGAAGCAAATTTTGCAAAACCCCTCTGTGCTTTCACATTTTGTGCCCACACGACCTTTATACTTGGAGACGGACGCGTCCAATACCGGTTACGGCGCAGCTCTCTTCCAAATAGACAAGGAACCCTTGGAAACAGCTCAAGTTTTTCCCTTAGCCTATTCTTCACAAGCATGGAAAACTACATCCGAACGTGCTGCACACCCTTGTCGCAAAGAACTTGATGCTTTGAAACGAGTGATTCTTAAATATCACTATCTCTTGCGCATTTACCCCTTCATGATAATAACGGATAACATGGGCGTCTTCCATTTAGTGCAAAATTTCGCACAAGGAAAGCCTCCCACTGACCTCATTTTGGTCAGGTATTTACAATCTATTTGTCTCCATCCCATCTTAGGGATAATACACAAACCCTCACGACAGGTATTCACTTCGGATGCGCTATCGCGAATGGCATGGCAACAGCTAGCCATTTCCTCTGATGATCCTATTGTATGGCCTACGTTATTCATTGCCCCCTCTTTGATGGAGGCAATTTCTCGTCAAATTACGCGCCATTTGCGCCATTCCAAATGTAAATATAGCAAGCAAGGTAAACATCCTATCGACAAATGCTCACGTCCCCTATGTGCTGGCTTAAGCAATCCACAATTTCAGCTCCTTCTCCGAGAATTGCAAAATGAACCACGATTGAATTTCTCTGGACAATGGATAATGGCTAAATATGGCCACAGTCATGACGGAGACCCGCTTCCTCCGGACCTTTACGATGGTCCTCCCCTTACCCTCTATCACGTCACCACACTTGAAGCGTTGCCTTCTATCAAATTACGAGGTCTGTCTCCCATGACACGTTGGTACATTCATTTTACCTCCATTGCTCCCCCACAGCTTTATGATACGCATATCTACCAACGCGCACTCCGCAAAGGAATCCCCAAAGTATTATCGATCAGTACGCGTCTTTTGCTTGAACATAATATTAATATTTTTCAAACATTATCTATGAACATTTATCTTGTGCCGACTACTATTCCATATCACCTGTTTACTCCCATCGACTGAAGCCTATCTTTGTTTACAGGATGTGGATTTTCCTCCTTTTGACTCTCGGACACCTTGCGTACGCTAACGTACCTAATCCGATTCTGATACATATCAAAGTTGGAAACCAACCCGTTAATCTTACCTCTCCTGGCTTCCCCACTCATAATTACCCTTCAAATATTAACAGACATTATGAAATTAGTACAGTTACACCTGTTAATACCGCCCTTAAAATGATAATTGAAAATATTCATCTTGATACAACATGCAATGACTACCTCCAAATCATTGAATTTAATCGCCCGATATACACGTTCTGCAGTATTATGTCCTTCAGAACACCTTTCTACTTCACTTCCTCGCGTTTGATGTTGATCTTTCGCACAGATTCCGAACATAATTTCCAAGGATTCCAATTGACCTTCGAGCAAACTTCAGAAATACCATATTACCCCTTAGGACGCTGTGGATACCAACGAATGGCCACTTACCAAGACCAAAATCTTTATTCTCCACTCTCCCCTTACACATACCCCAATAGTGTAACGTGTACGTGGACAATAGCAGCACGACGAAACTATTGCATACATGCAACAATCATAAAATTCCGTACTAAACCTCAGGATAATTTGGTAATAGAAAGTGGAGATCAAAACCCACTAATTTTTAATGGCACTAACCATATATTCCCTATTATACTTCCTCTTTTTTGTCCAATCGTTTATTTGCGTTTCACATCGCGCAATCCAAAAGCCGAACAAGGATTTGAAGTTGTCTATCGGGAACATCCCTCCCCAAACACCGTGTATGGACAACTAACATCGCTCTCTAACCTTGAACGCCAAATTTCCTTAGTATTGCTCCCCAATACCACCTCCTTTTCGGAAGTACTCCACCAAATAGATGCCGTCTTAGCTGGAAATTTGCTTACAGCAAACCAGCTTGAATACGCCCAATCACAACTTAACGACAGACTGGAAGAACTTTCCTACCAACTAGATACCCATTCACAAAAAGTTGCGAACACATCTTGCGTAGTTGCAAATTATAGCTTTATAGCGTATACCCCTCCTTTTCCTTACTATGAACATGTCATGCTCTCTTTAGCCGGCATATCTATTCTCTTTTCTGTCTTCTTCGCCTTTCTTACTTGTTGCCTTTTGCGACGATTATATCACTTTTATCTTATTTCTAATAAAGATCAACAAACGACACCTACCCACGAACCACCACGTTATCAACCAGGAAAATATGCTCGTACCATGCAACATATTATAATGCTTGCATTAACCTTGCCAGCTTACGCAAAGCCTATACCCCCTCCCGAAAATATGCTTTTGGAACTATGGAAACAGACTCAATGGGAAGCGGACCATGGTGTCCTTTTTCCTTTTCTGCAACATCGAGAATCTGAAGCACTCTTTCAAATTATAGTCGTTGTTTTTCTCATAGCTACGTTCGTAGTAGCACTCTACCCGTGCCTTTACTCCCATTGCTTTTCTTCAAAAAGCGGGGGGAAATCGCCCTCGTCTACCAACTCGTCGATAAAACGTTCCAAATCACCTACCCTTCGTAAAAGCTTATCACAAAGATCTTTGATCACACTCGGATACTGTGGAACGAGCGCAGAAGCTGCTCTCGCCCCAATAACAGAAGGAACTTTCCTCCATCCATCCACTCCCATTCCAAAAAACATGCAACATACGCCAAACGCAACCTGGGAACACATATCCTTTGATCGACTCTGGGAACGAACCCAGGAAGATTATGCATGGACAAATCCAATACCAATGTATTCCAAAATATTTGGATACGCCGTAGCGGAAGGAAAGACCTTCACACAGAAATACTATCCCAAATCCAAGTATTGGGAAAAAATAGATGTCATGGAACGAACTTGTCTATGTGCACGAGAAATAAGGGACATTGTTCCTCACCTAACCAAAGACGCTTTAGCGGTAAATACCCCAATCACGCGTCAAACGGGTCATCTTGCCCGACACCGTTGGAAAATACAAATGAATAGACAACCAGATATATTTGTAAAGGAGGCATGGAATTTCATCCTTCCTGAAGAAAGAACCTTTGCTTTGCTGGCAGTATATAAACAACGGGTGATATCCTTGTTGGATCAATACGCCGTGGTACAAGCAAATTGCAAGACGGAAACGAAACAAGTAACATGTGGCATCCAAGGTTATGACTGCCTTGGAGATATAACATATGACCCTAATAAAGATGAACCTTTAATTAATACAAACGAATACATAGCAGTAAATGGAATTTTTTGGCAACAATATTGGTTCTCGAAAAACTGTACATTAACTCCCACTCACCGATGGATAACAGTATGTACATCGGATGACAAGGGGTGTCTTGAAGTAAGACCTACAGATAAAAATTTCCAATGTTGCGATATCTCCTATGCCCTCAGTTATGGAAAGGAATCATGGGAATATCGATCGGCATACTGGTCCCCCTGTTGTCAAAATGGAGAGAAATGCCACAACTGGGACACACAAACTCTTTGGTATAAACGAAAAATAACGTGCAACATAAAAGGAAAAGAATTTCCATTTGAACCTATCCTCACTGACATTGTGATTCAAGAACAATATGATAACTTCACGGCTATGAATCTTATACAAAAACATCTTCAAAAGACAAATAACGACCAAAAAATGATGATACCACTCCCCGAACGAATAAAGCTACTCCTCCCTACAACGAATGATAAAGCCAAAGCATATAGAGATGGACCCCTCTCCTATCTAAAGTCCAAAAATATTACTACGAAACATTCCCTAGCATGGTAACAAACGATGTCAAATGTGTTCAAAGGGTTAAGAGTAAACCAAAATGCCATGTCCTTGTCGGAGGAATCTACCCTAAATTAGCTTTTTATCAACAAGTTAAATACGACCCAGCGCATAATTTAACTAAATTTCCAGGACTCCCCTTAAAAATTTTCGGTTCCAATGGACAAATGGGAAACCCGCCTGAAGACATAAAAGAGAGGATACACAAGCGACAAATAACAGGAGGAGTAGTCCTATTTGTATTCCTCACTAGTCTCATCAGTAACGCTATTACTGGAATAACAACGGGATTAACTCTACAAGAAGAAATTAATGATAAACTAATGGAATTAGAATCTCGAATTAATGATAGGTTTGAACAAGATGAACGAAATATACGAGATCTCTCTGACCATATAAATTCTTTGGAAGCGGTAAACACGGTGCAAAATCAAGTCATTGTAAGATCACTTACCCAGACCCTTACCTTGCAAACTTTGCAATCTACAACTGACGATTTTTTACAGTCAGAAATTGATGCAAATCGAAGACTTTTGTTAAGCAATTTAGGTGCCTATCTTAAATCCATACAAACCTTTCGCGAAATCTCTACGGCTGAAGCAGAACTTGACCGCCTAATATTAAAACAGATATATAGCGCTAAAGGAGTCAATCTATTTGACCCCTCCAAAATTTACCTAACGAAAATATCACAAGGAAACCTATATTTAAAAGTTTTGGCACAACAAATCGCTAATGAGACAACCGAATTAGGCGAACAAATAACACTAGATGATAAAAAATTTCAAGAACAAATGAATAAAACGAGAAGTTGGCGAAATCAAACGGAATCTATAAAAAAGTTAATAAAAATCGCAAATGATAGCATCCCTGCCTACATTAACATTACCCTTAAAAAATGGCATCCATCGAACATATCTGTAAACTTTTCAATTGACGACGTTACCCCCTCAGAATTCATAAACAGCCTGAAAAAAGGACTTGGAGTAATACCAAAAACTGTGGTTGATACTGTAGGAGATGTTGTTACTACCGTTGGAAAAGACATTTTAAAACCCCTTTTGCCATACCTGTTACCAGCTCTAGCTGTTCTCATTTTGATGTTCGGAGGAATATGCATCTGCAAATACCACCCAAAGTGCAAGAAAAGAAGCCCGCCAGAAACCTTTAACAATGAATCTCTGCAAAGAATGATGAACCCCACCAATTTGAGACAATGAACTGACAAGAAAGTAATAGACTTTGCTTTTATGCGCTATGTATTGCCATATGTTTGTCTTTTGCTAATCTAGTTTTGCTGTAACTAAAGAGGAACTATGAACTAAGAATTGTAAAGTGTAAAGTTTAATTTGAAAATGTTTATTGCAACCTTATCTTTGCTATTTGCTTCGCAGGAAATTCATTGCAGACTGCAGCAGATTTGCAAAAACAAATTGAATGCCTTAATTGCGCTGATTGCACCTGATTGCACTTTGCAATGGAAAAACACCGGACATTGCACTCCCACATCTTATCAATAGCAGACTTGTACAAAGCTTGTGATTTCCTGATTTCCAAAAAAGGAGACACTTGAACCTCCCATTCTGATAAAAAAAGATTGCAAGTAGATACATATGGGAAATCAATGTCTGGTGTGCTTCAAATGTAGAAAGTCATGTGCTGAGTAAAGATGTATGAAGGTTTAAAAGACAGAATGTGAAATGTTGAGGGACAGTCAACTTTAAAATAAATTAAAAGACAGCTTTAGACAGAAAAGAATGGTGAATACTTTGTATTTAAAGAAGGACATATGTACCAGAGCTGATGTTCGCCTGGATTTATGCATATTGTTCACGCTTGATACAAAGATCTCTCCTTTGGAGAGTAATTCATTTATTCTTAAAAACAAAAATAAATAATAAAAGAAATAATTAAAACATCCCTTGACATCGCGCATTCAAGATCTAATCATTTTGTGGAAACTTGTCCCCCTATAAAACAAACTATTAATATTTTTATAAAGTCAATATTTCATAAGTCATGATGAATATGCTGTAGGATAATCACCGATTTATTAAGAAGCATAGGATAATTTCTTTGAAAAATAAATGAAATGTCGATTAATGAATTAAAATACAAAATACTTGAACAATTTGAAAAGGAAGCATATGATGAACAAGTTCTAAAAACCCTTAGCAAAGAGATAATGCAATTATTGTGCGACCAAATGAGAAAGATGGAAATAGAAGATTTATTCCCATCAACCATAACCTTACAATGTCACAATGAAGCAATCGTAACTAACATTGATAATGAATATATAAATCTCGCTATTGAATGTTGTAACATGTTGAGAAGTGATAATGAACAAATTGACAAGATAGACTTTGTTTTAGAATTTGTCATAAAATTTGGGAATTTAAAATCAAAAATGATGACAAAAATAAAAGAATTTGTCAAATTTATTAAAATATACCACTTGAATTGTGATAAGTTTTCGAAATACGAAAAAGAAAAAATTGAAAATATTCTATTCGAAGGTTTACCTCCCTTCAATTTATCGAAATTTCGAATTATGATTGACTATGAGTTTTCACAAAATGAAGTGATTGTGTTTAGGCCCGTCGACATTACCTTTTTGAAGTTGATTATTACAAAATATTCATAGTAATTTTGCTGATCCCTTACAATTTGTATATCTTCGCTGTCCTTTTGTGAAATATTCTTGTGATTAGTGAACATCTTTGAAAACCAAACCCATGGCCCTCTTTGAGGAGATAGTCCGAGACTTAATCGACGACACCTATGACAACTATTATGCCATTTTTCGTCGACTCTATAGTATGGGAATGGAAATCATAATCAAGACCCTGATGAACCCACTCGTAGATGGATACAAGTTATTTGCAGACAAATGGAGATGACTTTAAATAGACAAATTATAGACTGTTTGAACGCACTCTCCTGCTCTACTAATATGCCCGCTTTGAACCTTGAACTAAGAAAATACCATCACGAACTAACCGAATTGTTAAATGACCTACGAATGTTGTCATTATATGTTTAGAAATAGTTTGTTGTCGCACAGAATTTGTGTACAAAGAGAGGATGAATAGTGAATTGGACATTGTATCCGATCAGTTGTTAATTTGTCTTAACGATATTATCGTATGCATACAATCACAGGAACAAACATTGGATAATGAAATTAAAAACTTCCAGAAATTACATGATTTATACCATGACATTAGATACGCTAGAGTATCGAACAAATCGTCCATGAATCCCTCTAATAAAATAAGGAAGGAATCAAAAGTTATTTATGCATACCTGATGATTATCCTTAAGCAAATGCATGATAGGCAGAAAAGGTTATTACAGAGCGTCTATCAAAAACAAATGACGGAAGAATTGGAACACCCTCGAATTGAGACCCCACAAAAATTAAAGTTAAAAACCTACTTTTCTCGTATAACGTTGTTCATTCAACGCATAGAAACATTATTTGTATAATGCAAATACCTATACTCTCGCCACGTCCTGGGTATGACGTAAAACTACATCCAAGCATGTAATGTACTTCCTTTTGAATTGTATATAAGAAATTGTTTTATTGCAATGTCTTGTTATAATGTTTTATCCCATTTTATCAAAACAAATTGCCAATACTCTTCACAGTTGCTAAAAGAGATTTTTAATTAATAAAGAAATGAGTAAAAAACAGAAAATTATAATAGAAATACCTCCCACACCAACCTGGGATGTTATGGAATGGTGCGTCTTACATAACCTAAGAAAAGATCTCATGAAGGACCCCACTATCACAATAGAAGTGATGAACACAATAGTATTAAAAATGAGAAGCATTGAGGACCGACACCCAAATTGGAAAGACGACATAATACCCTCTTTATTGCCTCATCTTAAAAAATGGGACAAAGAAATAAAGATTACTCCCATAGAAATTTCGGAGTATACAACACATTTATCCATAAAAATCTTGCCTTTGTAAACAATGTTTATGAAATGAATGATTTCTTTTGTGTTTGAACGTCCTGGGTATGACGTAAAACTACATCCATATTTTCAAATGTGTTTTTGAAAATTGTACGACCAATAACTTTTTGTTATAATATTCCGCCCTTTTTGTGAAAAAGATTGTGAATCTTTATAGTTTCATAAAAAGACCTTAGGAAAATATTTGAAATGAATTACGAAGTAGATGCAAATTGCGAACTAGATCTTATTTCACAACAATTGTTGATCCAATTGAACGACATCATAGCGTGTATGCAGGGACAAGCGAGCACGCTAGAAAATGATATGAAAAATTTTTAAAAATTGCGTGATACCCTCTATGATATCCGATATGTTAAGGCAGATAACAAATCATCCCCAAATCCCTCTGTCAAAATAAAGAAGGAATTGAAAGAAATACAAGGATATTTAATGATAAATATCAGACTAATGCGAAACCAACACAAAAGGCGATTGGCATATTATCAAACAGAACAGGTGGAAGAAGAAGGGATCAAAGCATCACAAAAAACTAAGCTTGAAATTTATATTTCTCGTACAACACAGTTTATCCAGCAAATGGAACTATTACTCGAATGAAAATCGTTTGTGTCATAACCTAAGCGTCCTGGACATGACGTAAAACTGTATCCAGTGTTTTATATGTCTGCCAGTGTCAGTGTTATCGCGCTTATATGTTATTTGCTTGTATGCTATTCTGCTTTCATGACATGTAACCCGTGGTTAGCACGTTTCATGCTTCATCATGTATCATTTTCAACTTAAAGTTTAGCCATAATAGTTGAAGCGTAGCATGGGTCACCAATGTAACTGCCTATGCTACTTTCCCTCACTTTTATTGTCATCATATAAAACTTTTTTATCGAATGGAATGAAAAACAAAAATAATGATTAGTAATTTAAATTTCAGTCTAAATTCTACCGAGCCATCGAGCGCGATGGTTAGTGGCAAACTTAGGAGCTGTACTGTACTGTTCTTGTGTGTGTTTACTATTTAGTAGCAAACTTAGGAATTGTATTGTGCTGTTTTTATGTGCGTTTACTAACCATTGTTCTTTATTTTGCATACTAATTCTATTTGAATAAGGTTTTTGTAACTTTTGATAAATTTGATTGATGAAAATTGAATTCGGAGGAGAATCATTTCTTTTGGAATTCCTGGGAAATCAATACGTGTGGAAGTAAAGACGAGCCGCGGTCGAGTTGTCGTAGAAACTTATTTTGGAAACAGCTCAAGTTTTTCCTTTGGCCTATTCTTCACAGGCATGGAAAACTACATCCGAACGTGCTGCACACCCTTGTCGCAAGGAACTTGATGCTTTGAAACGAGTGATTCTTAAATATCACTATCTCTTGCGCATTTATCCCTTCATGATAATAACGGATAATATGGGCGTCTTCCATTTAGTGCAAAATTTCGCACAAGGAAAGCCTCCCACTGACCTCATCCTGGTCAGATATTTGCAGTCAATTTGTCTTCATCCCATTTTGGGGATAATGCACAAACCCTCACGACAGGTGTTCACTTCAGATGCACTATCACGAATGGCATGGCAACAGTTGGCCATTTCCTCTGATGACCCTATTGTATGGCCCGCGTTATTCATTGCCCCCTCTTTGATGGAGGCAATTTCTCGTCAAATCACGCGCCATTTGCGTCATTTCAAATGTAAATACAGCAAGCAAGGCAAACACCCTATCAACAAATGCTTGTGTCCCCTGTGTGCTCGTTTAACTAATCCACAATTCCAGCTCCTTCTTCGAGAATTGCAAAATGAACCACGATTGAATTTCTCCGGACAATGGGTAATGGCTAAATATGGCCACAGTCATGGCGGAGACCCTCTCCCTCCGGACCTTTACGATGGTCCCTCTCTCGTTCTTTACCATGTTACAACACTTGAAGTGTTGCCTTCCATCAAATTACGAGGTCTCTCTCCCATGACACGCTGGTACATTCATTTCACCTCCATTGCCCCTCCGCAGCTCTATGACACGCATATCTACCAACGAGCACTTCGCAAGGGAATTCCTAAAATATTATCCATCAGCACGCGTCTTTTACTTGAACACAACATTAACGTTTTTCAAACATTATCTATGAATATATATCTTGTGTCAACTACTATTCCGTATTATCTATTTACTCCCATCGACTGAAGCCTATCTTTATTTACAGGATGTGGATTTTGTTCCTCCTGACCTTTGGATATTCTATATACGCTCAGATATCTGATCCAACTTTAATATACGTCAAAGTTGGAAACCAGCCTGTTAATCTTACCTCTCCTGGTTTCCCTACCCATAGTTACCCATCAAACCTAAACAGACATTATGAAATCAGTACAGTTACACCTGTTAATACCGCCCTTAAAATGATAATTGAAAGTCTTCATCTTGATACAACATGTGATGACTATCTCCAAATCATTGAATTTAATCGCCCGATATACACTTTTTGCGGTATTATGTCCTTCAGAACACCTTTCTATTTCACTTCCTCGCGTTTGCTGTTGATCTTTCGTACAAATTCGGAGCATAATTTCCAAGGATTCCAGTTGACCTTCGAGCAGACTTCGGAAATACCATATTATCCTTTAGGACGCTGTGGATACCAACATATGGCCACCTCTCAAGACCAAAATCTTTATTCTCCACTCGCTCCTTACACATACCCTAATAAGGTAACATGTACGTGGACAATAGCAGCACGACGAAACTATTGTATACATGCAACAATCGTAAAATTCCGTACTAAACCTCAGGATAATTTGGTAATAGAAAGTGGAGATCAAATCCCACTAATTTTTAACGGCACTAACCATATATTCCCTATTATACTTCCTCTTTTTTGCCCAATAGTTTATTTACAATTCACAGCGCGCAGCCCAGAAGTCGAACAAGGATTTCAAATTGTCTATCGGGAACATCCCTCTCCAAACACCGTGTATGGACAATTAGTATCGCTCTCTAACCTTGAACGACAAATTTCTCTAGTATTGTCCCCCAATACCACCTCCTTCTCAAAAGTATTTCATCAATTAGATTCTGTCATAGCTGGAAATTTGCTTACAGCAAATCAACTTGAATATGCCCAGTCACAGCTCAATGACAGACTGGAAAAACTCTCCTACCAATTAGATACTCATGCACAAAAAGCCGCAAATACATCTTGCATAGTTACAAATTATAGTTTCGCGGCGTATACCCCTCCTTTTCCTTACTATGAACATGTAATGTTATCTTTAGCTGCCATATCTATTCTTTTTTCCGTTTTCTTTGCCTTCCTTACTTGTTGCCTTTCGCAACGATTATATCACTTTTACCTCATCCCTGATTAAGATCGACTTAAAGCTACTACTCATGAACCACCACGTTATCAACCAGGAAAATATGCACGTACTATGCAGCATATCATAATGCTTGCATTAACCTTGCCAGCTTACGCAAAGCCCATACCCCCTCCCGAAAATTTACTTTTGGAATTATGGAAACATACTCAGTGGGAAGAAGACCATGGTATTCTTCTCCCTTTTCTGCAATATCGACCATCTGAATCACTCTTTCAAACTATAGTCGTCGTCTTTCTCATCGCTACATTCGTAGTAGTACTCTATCACTGCCTTTCTTCAAACAGCGGGAAAAGATCGACTTCGTCCAACTCGTCGATGAAACGTTCCAAATCACCTACCCTTCGTAAAAGCTTATCACAAATATCTTTGATCACACTTGGATATTGTGGAACAAACGCAGAAGCTGCCCTCGCCCCAATAACCGAAAAAACTTTCCTCCATCCATCCACTCCCATTCCAAAAAACATGCAACATACACCAAATGCGACCTGGGAACATATATCCTTTGACCGACTCTGGGAACAAACCCAGGAGGATTATGTATGGAAGAATCCTATACCAATGTATTCCAAAATCTTTGGAAACGCCGTTGCTGAAAGAAAAACCTTCACACAGAAATACTATCCTAAATCTAGATATTGGAAGGAGATAGACGCCATGGAGTGAACTTGCTTGTGTGCACGAGAAGTGAGAGATATTTTTCCTCCACTCACAAAAAGGGCATTAACGGTCAGTACTCCGATTACACGACAAACAGGCCATCTAGCGCGACACCGCTGGAAAATACAGCTAGATAAAAAGACCAAATATATTCACGGATTGGTTATGGGATTTTACTCTCCCTGAAGAAAGGGTTTTTGCTTTATTAGCAATGTACAAACAAAGAGTGATATCCCTGTCAGATCAATACGCTGTGGTACAGGCAAACTGTAAGATGGAAACTGAACAGGCCGACTTGTGGCATCCAAGGTTACGACTGTCTTGGAGACATAACATATGACCCTAACAAAGATGAACCTCTGATTAATGTAAAACAATACGTAACGATAACCGGAATTTTTTGGCAACAATATTGGTTCTCGAAAAATTGCACCCTAACCGTCAATCATAGATGGATATCAGTATGCGAATCGAATGATGAGGGATGCAGCGAGGTTCACCCTACCCAAAAAAATCTTAGATGTTGTGATACCTCCTATGCCCTCAGTTATGGAAAAGAATCATGGGAATACCGGTCAGCATACTGGTCCCCTTGTTGTCAAAACGGAGAGAAATGTCACAATTGGAATGCACAAACTCTTTGGTATAAACAAAAGATAACGTGCAATATAAAAGGAAAAGAATTTCCATTTGAACCTATACTTACGGATATCGTAATCCAAAAGCAATAAGACAATTCTACGGCTATGAATCTCATACAAAAACAACTTCAAAAAATAAATGATGACCGACATATGACAATACCCTTTCCTGAACGAATAAAGTTACTTCTGCCCACAACAAATGACAAACCCAAGGCGTATAGGGATGGACCCCCTATAATGTCCAAGGACCAAAAATATTACTATGAAACATTTCCTAGCATGGTTGCAAACGATATTAAATGTAATCAAAGAATTAAAAACAGACCAAAGTGCCACGTCCTTGTTGGAGGTATCTACCCTAAATTAGCTTTTTACCAACAAGTTAAATACAACCCAGCGCATAATTTAACTAAATTTCCAGGACTTCCCCTGAAAATCTTTGGTTCTAATGAACAAATGGGAAACCCGCCGAAAGATGTTAAAAAAAGAATACATAAGAGACAAATAACAGGAGGAGGAGTTCTTTTTGTGTTTCTTACTAGTCTCATCAGTAACGCTATTACTGGAATAACAACAGAACTAACTCTACAAGAAGAAATTAATGATAAATTAATGGAATTAGAATCTCGAATCAATGATAGATTTGAAGATGAACGAAACATACGGGATCTCTCCGACCATATAAATTCTTTGGAAGCTGTGAACACAGTGCAAAACCAAGCCATCGTAAGATCACTTACTCAGACCCTTACCTTACAAACTTTACAATCTACAACTGACGACTTTTTGCAGTCAGAAATTGACGCGAATTGAAGACTTTTGCTAAACAATCTGGGTGCCTATCTTAAATCCATACAAACCTTTCGCGAAATCTCCACGGCTGAAGCAGAACTTGACCGCCTAATATTAAAACAAATATATAACGCCAAAGGAGTCAATCTATTTGACCCCTCCAAAATTTACCTAACGAAAATATCGCAAGGGAACCTATATTTAAAAGTTTTGGCACAACAAATCGCTAACGACACAACCGAATTAGGCGAACAAATAACATTAGATGATAAAAAATTTCAAGAACAGATGAACAAAACAAGAAGTTGGCGAAATCAAACGGAATCTATAAAAAAATTAATAAAAATTGCGAATGATAGCATCCCTGCATACATTAATATTACTCTGAAAAAATGGCATCCATCGAACATATCTATAAATTTCTCAATTGACGATGTCACCCCCTCGGAATTCATAAACAGCCTAAAAAAGGGACTTGGAGTGATACCAAAAACCGTGGTTGATACTGTGGGAGATGTTGTTACTACCGTTGGAAAAGACATTTTAAAACCCCTCTTGCCATATCTGCTACCGGCTTTAGCTGTCCTCATTTTGATATTCGGAGGAATATGCATCTGCAAATACCACCCAAAGTGCAAGAAAAGAAGCTCGTCAGAAACTCACAATAATGAATCTCTGCAAAGAATGATGAATCCCACCAATTTGAGACAATGAACTGATAAAACATAATAGACTTTGCTTTTTATGCGCTATTTGTTGCCATATTTTTGCTTTGTGCTATCTACCTTTGCCGCAACTAAATAAATTAGTGATAGAATTGTAAAGTTTAACTTGAAATATTCATTTGTAACTTTATCTTTGCTATTTGCTTTCGCAGGAAATTCATTGCAAACTGCAGCAAACTTGCAGAAACAAATTGAATGCTTTTGATTGCGCTGAATGCACTTGTAATGGAAAAACACCGGACATTGCACTCCCATATCTTATCAATACCAGACTTGTAAAAGGCCAATGATTTCCTGATTTCTAAAAAAGGAGACACTTGAACCTCCTATTCTAGATAAAAAAAGGTTTCAACTAGATACATATGGGAAGTCTATGTCTGGTGTGCTTCAAATGTAGAAAGTCATATGTTGAGTAAGGATGTATGAAAGTTTGAAAGACAGTGAAGAAATAATGTGAAATGTTGAGGGATAGTCAACTTTAAAATAAATTAAAAAGACAGCTTTAGACAGAAAAGAATGGTGGATACTTTGCATTTCAAGAAGAACATATGTACCAGAGCTGATGTTCGCCTGGACTCATGCATATTGTTCACGCTTGATACAAAGATCTCTCCTTTGGAGAGTAATTCATTTATTCTTAAAGGCAAAAAATAAAAAATGAAAGGAATAATTAAAACATCCCTCGACATCGCGCATTTAAAAATTAATTATTTTGTAAACACGTGCTCCCCCTGCATAACAAATTATTAATATTCCCAAAAATTAAGACTTCATAGTTGCATTTCGCTTTGATAAAATGAATATATAAAATTTTACCTTTTGACCCATTTGATAGATATTAGATAGCCTCTTGATAATTAAAGCAAAATAGTGTTGGTGATGGCCCTCTTTGAAGAAATTGTTAGAGATTTAATCGACGATACCTATGACAATTATTATGTCATCTTTCGTCGACTATATAACATGGGAATGGAAATCCATGACGGAAACCCTGATGAACCTACTCGTAGATGGATACAGGTCATTTGTAGGCAAATGCAGATGACTTTGAACAGACAAATTATAGATTGCTTGAACGCACTCTCTAGCTCTGCTAATATGCCCGCCTTGAATATTGAATTAAGAAAATACCACCGTGAATTAACTGAATTATTAAACGATCTACGAATGTTGTCATTATACGTCTAAAAACGCTTATAACTAATTACAAAAACAAAAGACAATGATTTAACAATTTTTGTCAAATATTATGTATAGAATTTGTGATGCAATTCTTCTGAAAGACTGAAAATTGCTTTTTATAAAATGAATCAAGAATTAGATGTTGTATCAGAACAATTGTTGCACCAACTGAATGACATAATATCAAAAATACAAACACAAGAACGAACATTAGAAAATGAGATAAAAAACTTTCAACATTTACATGATATATACTATGACATCCGGTATGCTAGAGTATCTAACAGATCGTCTATGAACCCTTCTATTAAAATAAAAAAGGAATTGAAAGCCATATATGGATATTTAATGATTACCCTGAAACAGATGCATGATAGACAAAGGAAGATATTATCATATATTTACAACGAACAAATGACCGAGGAATTGAAGCACCCCCTGATCACTACTCCATTGAAGAGTAAACTTAAAACATACTTTTCCCGCACTACCCTCTTCATTCAGCGTATCGAAATATTGTTCGAATGAAAGCCAATTTTCGTACTTATGATTATTTTATCCTTACGAACGCATTAGTTATATAATAAATAAAAACGTCCTGGGTATGACGTAAAACTGCATCCAGATTTCGGACCTTATAGTAACGTTTAAATTGAAAATGAAATGTTACGTCCTGGGTATGACGTAAAACTACATCCATATTTTCAAATGTGTTTTTAAGGATTTATATTTTAATGCGCTTCCCTTTGCGTTGTATATTCAGAAACTGTTTTGTTGTAATGTCCTGTCCCTTTGATAAACAAATTGTATATACCTTTCACAGCTGCCTAAAAGGATTTTAAGTGATAAACGAAAAATTATAAAAAATGAGTAGAAAATCCAAGGAGGTTATAATAGATATACCCCCTACACCGAGCCAAGATGTTATAGAATGGTGAGTCCTGTATAATTTAAGGAGGGACTTCAGGAAGGACCCTACCGTTTCAATAGAGGTAATGAATACGTTGATACTGGAGATGTGGAACATTGAGAATCGGAACCCAAACTGGAAAACCGACATAATACCCTTGTTAAAACCATATATGAAAAAACATAAAAAAATAGAAATTAGTTTCGCTGATACTCCTGAACTGGCAATGCATATGTCTGTAAAGATATAAAAAATATGTCCAGACTTACAAGTTTGCATTAATTTTGACATGATAAACCATTGTATAAAGAATATTGTCTTTGTATCATTAAGAATTTAATTAACTATAAAGAAAATACGTATAATCAAAAGATGAACTCTGCAGTAAATATTGTGTCCGAGTATTTGTTATATCGATTGAACGACAGAATTATTCGCCTACGAACAACACAAAAAACTTTACTTAACGATATGGAGAATTTCCAAGCACTGCTTATACTCCACTATGACATTCGAGATGCCATAGTAAAAAATGAGGCAGCATACGACCCTTCTATTAAATTAACAATAGAGTTGGACGTAATCTATGAACATTTGATTACAACGTTAAAACAGCTTCATTCACGACAGAAACGAAGGCTTTTGGATCTTCATTCCAAACTTTTGACAGAGGAAGTTAATCACCCCCATGTTAACACCCCAACAAAAGAAGAACATAAAACTTTCTCTGCACGAGTATTAATTACTCTTTGCCAAACATATTGAAATATTCCTCGAATAGAATATGAATGTGTTTCTGATTTCATGTAGTCACGTCCTGGACATGACGTAAAACTGTATCTAGGCTCCCGAGTGTATCATGTGTTTATATTTGTAACATGTACATCTACCAATTTCAGTGTTGTATGTGCTATGTGGTCAATGCTTTTCACAATTGTTATATTCATTCAGTGCTTCCTCATGTATAATCATGCATAGTTGTATCATCCAAGTTTTGCCATAATAGTTGGGAAGCAGCATAGGTCACTACTGTAACTGCTTGTGTTGCCCCTCTCACTATTATTGTCGTCATTGTTCCCACATATATATAAAATTCTTTATCAAGTAGAATACAAAACATAAAAACAAATCACAATTTATTTTCAGTCCAATTAATTAATTCGATTGCAATCCCAATGAATTATCGAGTGCAATGTTTAGTGCTGCATTTAGGAACTGTATTGTACTGTTTTTACGTGTATGTACTAATCATGTTTTTTATTTTTAATTCTATTTGAATAAGAATAAGGATTTTTTAACTTTTGATAAACTTGATTGATCAAAATTGAATACGAAGGAGAATCAGTTCTTTTGGAATTCCTTGGAAAAGCAATACGTGTGGAAGTAAAGACGAGCCGCGGTCGAGTTGTCGTTGAAATGCTTGTGGTAGGCACGGACATAACAGTTCAGAATGCCTGGTAAAGGCTGTTCTCGATCAATGTGGAAAGAGACTGGAAGTTGACCCCAATACAGGTCATGTGACAATTATAGATCGGCTTCCTATGACCACAACCTACAAGTTAAGACATGACAACGAGTGGCTCCCTTTTCTGAGGGGACAAAATGCTTTAAAAAAGAGAATCATGTCCTTAACCCTTTGCCTTCCGACATCCTTACAAAAGGATGTAAGACCAAACTGCCGACATCCTTAGGAAAGGATCGACAACATTCCCCTCTCGTTTCGTGACATTTACTGGTTCATTAATTTTCTTAGCGATGCTTATATGAGGTGTTTATTGAAAATTGGTATTTGGCATCTTTTTGAGATGATATCTGTTTAGTTACCGTTATTCTTCTAATCTATTCAGTTGTTAATTGATTGATTTTATAATGTGTTGCTACTGCATTTATGCTTAACCATAAAGTGAATTCTCAAACTATTGTTATAAAGACTTGTTCTTTTGACATATTTCTTGAACTTGGTAAATTATAATACAAGTGTATTACATTTTCTTGCTACTTTGAAAAGATTTAAATATTTTTTTAATTTGAAAATACTCTAAAATGACTTCCCCAAATCGTCCACATCGAGTATGAATCGTCCAATTACTGAGTATGAGCTGTACCGTAACTACTCAGCCCAGCTGATAGCGTCATACCTTCCACTAAATCCCCCCCTCTCTCTTCTCCTTCGCAGAGAGGGGGATGAGAAGTTGCCATTTAAAGAAGTCAACTGCTACGGTACGACAATGAACATTTGAATGTAAAGATTATATGTATCAACGAGTTTACAAAGTTATTAACTAATTGGGTTAAAAAAGTGCATGTATATTTTTTTTTGTACCTGGCAGGACTATAAAAGAATTACCAGTGCGGAAGTGAAAGGGTTAAGGGACTTGGATGCTTTGATGAAACAATATAATGAAAAATCCTATCGTGAAAGGCGCCAACCTTACCAACGTCCTAATAACAATTCGTGGCACAGAACAAAACAAAAGGCTAGAGACCATGCCTGGATCATCCCTGGCCAAAGCCGTAATGCCCGAATGATGGACAATACTGAGGATTCTCACTCATTAACCCCCCAAACCTCTAGCACTTCCCTGTCCTCAAATTCGACAGGAACCTCTGCCCCAATCTTTCACCAAGTGCCCGAATATCCATACTCATTCCCGAGGCACACAACGAACTCCAATCCTTCTCCAGAAGTTTCTCCGGAAAACTAGAAGAGGAATTGGATAACCCGGTAACCCAATTCCTCACCCCTACACATACTCTAGTCTCCACATATGTAAATAAAGTCACACGACATCTCTTTTATGATGCTTTTTCAGGAAAACTTTGCTATTTTACACATACGCCGACTGGAGTAACCTTTCTTGCTGATACCGGCAGTGTTCCCAATCTTATTAAATTAAAAACTCTTAAGAAGTTCTGGCTTCGCGCTTTTGCTAACAAAACTACCATCTCTCTCCCTATACAGGGGGTAGGTGGCAAAAAAACACTGTCATCCTTTGTCTATATATCATTTTGTGACGTAGTTGTACCATTTTGTGTAAGTGAAGATGTCCCTTTCAACATTATTGGAATTGATTGGATTCCAGAAATTGCTAATTTGCCTAATTTTGTTGTTTCCTACCAACGACCTTCCGAAAGTTCCACAGCCTTGACTGTACTGCACCGGATGGACCTGATCACTCCTCCCTTCCCTTCAAAATGTATGAATGTGATGTGTGAATGTTGTGAACCAGGGAAAGTTGTTACCAGGAGTATGCCGCCTCCTGAAGATGTGCACATTACGGAGGACCCGGTGGGAGCCGGACAACCTACCGACGGGGTAAAAGACGTGCCAGTTTGTAACGTACGCACGCAATTTCCGGAGTATATCCCCTCCGAAGAGAATGGAATTGTTGTAGTCAGTCCATCCTGCGTCCAAGACGCACAAGTCTCCAAAGGGAACGTAGAAGTTACCCAATGCGAGCAGGGGGGTAGGACAGTGTGTGATGAACAAAAGTATGCGGTGAAAGCCAGTTTGTAACGTACGCACGCAATTTCCGGAGTATATCCCCTCCGAAGAGGATGGAATTGTTGTAGTCAGTCCATCCTGCGTCCAAGACGCACAAGCCTCCAAAGGGGACAAAGAGGTCACCCAATGCGAGCAGGGGGGTAGGATAAAGTGTGATGAATGTGATGAACGATATTTTTTTGTGACTAACAAAAAACCCCCAGCATCTCAAGCTGAAACCCTACTGCGTGATTTAATCTTCCGAAAGAAAAACGTCGAAACCTTGTCGGGCCAAGAACCCTCTAAAATGGATTTACACTCCCCGACTAACACAATTATCCCCCGTTAACGAAGGAACTTCACCCTGCTACACAATTTCCAAACTGGTGCCCAGACCCGGGACTTCCAATTGACAACGGATATCCATCTGAACAGACTTTCTCCGAGTTTGAAACAAAATCTACCAAATAAAATCAACCACCAATACAGGTCAGATCGTTAATATCCCACTATTTAAAAAGAAAAATGTTAATAAGGAAAAGGCAAAACGTGCCAACCTAATTACAAAAATTTTAGATGATAATCGCGAGCTAACTAACAGCCTTAAGGAACATACCGAGTTGCGAAATACCTTAAAAAATCAAATAGAACAAATGCGACATGATGAAGACGTAATTCAAAAATTAAAACCTAAACTGCAAACGGACCTCAAAATTTTGGAAAAGGGCTCGAAACAACTTGAGAAAGACCAAAAGGCCTTAGAAAAAACCTTTGATAAACTAACCACAAAAGTAACACCTCCTGAATTACAAGAAATACATCAGGCATACCACGATACCGAGCCAACTGCACCCTCAAATGTGGATGATACTTCTTCTTTACCTCCTTACGAAAAGGCAACATCTCTTTACCCCTCTCTTTTACAACCCACCCCCTCTTTTGTAATAACGGACGGGATAGGACAAGAGGAGATCGCACCCGTCCCTTCCTATGTCATTGAAAATGACAGTGAGGAAGAAATGCGACCTAAAAAGACCGGACCCGCTGCTCATACTCGTTCAAAGCAAATGAAGACTCTTACGAAAGCTATTCCAGCACTGACAAAAGAAGTACAACAACTCTCAAGCATATTGGAAGATGTACCACGTGCATCGGGTGCCACATCATCGAACCCCTTTGCCTCATCACCCCTACAACACCCCGCGTTTCCACCAAGAAAGACGCCACCAATTACAAAACAACAGCTACCCCTATTTGATGATTCTCTTCTAGAAAAAGCAGATGATCTAAGTTCCCTCTCAGACTCCCCAATGACAGTAATACCACCCAGGGAACCAAACCAAAAACCTATTCCTCTACGAGAATACTCTGAATATTTGGCCGCCCTTCCTCCTTTTTCGAAAGGCACCACTGTCACGAAATGGATCAACCGTATTCTGCAAATGGTTCCACACGGTGATGGAAGCACTCGCATGATCGACTGTTGTGCAATAAAATGATTCAGCTCTTAAAGAAATCGGGTCTGCCTAAAGGAAAAGAAGTGGCAGATGCTCTGGCTACCCTCTTGCAAACAGATAACCCCTCATGGCAAAATGTCCTTGAAATGATTTCACACTCTTTCCCTAGTGGAATAGTTGAATTGTCCGACCAAATCATCTCTTGCATACACAAGTTCGACTGGGAAAAGGATAACGCCACCCTTCACTTTACACCTGTCTTCATGGAGGCAGGCATCCCCATGAAGGACAAAATAATTTCAAAAACAGATCACGGCCTTGATTATCTGTCACGAATACGCCGACGATTGCCTGAAGCAATACAAGTAAATCTCTTAACGGCGGAACAAGGTTCCTGGAATGGTTTTTTCAACAGGCTCCAGAAATACCAGAACATGATACGCGGTGATAAACAACGCTATCTCCAGGATCCAAATCCCCCACCTATTTCTTTTCCGGTTCAACCCCAACCAAGAAAGAGCACGCGCAATATCCAGCCGCCCAATAGATATGGCCAAAACGTAGGATATAACCACTCGCGACAACCAAGAACGTCATCTACATCTATGTTCCGATTGAACAACACCTCTTCGCAATCCCCCTCCTTTCAATCTACCCTCCAGAACAATGAAACCGCAATAAAGAAAGCGTTGCAGTTGCCTACAGGACAGATATACCAATGCTATGCTTGTGGTAGACCTGGACACAAGAGTTCAGAATGCTTGGTAAAGGCTGTTCTCGACCAATGTGGAAAAAGACTGGAAGTTGACCCTAATACAGGTTATGTGACAATTATAGATCGGCTTCCCATGACCACGACCTACAAGTTAAGGCATGACAATGAATGGCTCCCTTTTTTGAGGGGACAAAACGCTCTAAAAAAGAGAATCATGTCTTTGAGAGACTTGGATGCTTTGATGAGGCAATATAACGAAAAATCCTATCGTGAAAAGCGCCAACCTTACCAACGTCCTAATAACAATTCGTGGCACAGAACAAAACAAAAAGTTGGAGATCATGCCTGGGTTGTTCCTGGCCAGAATCGCAATGCTCAGGTGGCAAATCACTCTGATGATACTCACTCATTGACCCTCCAAACCTCTAACACCTCCCTGTCTTCAAATTCGACAGGAACCTCTGCCCCTATCTTTCACCAAATCCCCGAATATCCATACTCATTTCCGAGGCACACCACGAACCCCAATCCTTCTCCAGAAGTTTCTCCGGAAAACTAGAAGAGGAATTGGATAACCCGGTAACCCAATTCCTCACCCCTACACATACTCTAGTCTCCACATATGTAAATAAAGTCACACGACATCTCTTTTATGATGCTTTTTCAGGAAAACTTTGCTATTTTACGCATACGCCGACTGGAGTAACATTTCTTGCTGATACCGGCAGCGTTCCCAACCTCATTAAATTAAAAACCCTTAAGAAATTCTGGCTTCGCGCTTTTGCTAACAAAACTACCATCTCTCTCCCTATACAGGGGGTAGGTGGCAAAAAAACATTGTCATCTTTTGTTCATATATCATTTTGTGACGTAGTCGTACCATTTTGTGTAAGTGAAGATGTCCCTTTCAACATTATTGGAATCGATTGGATTCCAGTAATTGCTAATTTGCCTAATTTTGTTGTTTCCTACCAACGACCTTCTGAAGTCTCCACGGCCTTGACTGTACTACATGGGATGGACCTGATCACTCCTCCCTCTTTTTCTAATTGTACGAATGTGATGTGTGAATGTTGTGAACCAGGGAAAGTTGTTACCAGGAGTATACCGCCTCCTGAAGATGTGCACATTACGGAGGACCCGGTGGGAGCCGGACAACCTACCGACGGGGTAAAAGACGTGCCAGTTTGTAACGTACGCACGCAATTTCCGGAGTATATCCTCTCCGAAGAGGATGGAATTGTTGTAGTCAGTCCATCCTGCGTCCGAGACGCACAAGTCTCCAAAGGGGACAAAGAGGTTACCCAATGCGAGCAGGGGGGTAGGACAGTGTGTGATGAACAAAAGTATGCGGTAAAAGACGTGCCAGTTTGTAACATACGCACGCAATTTTCAGAGTATATCCCCTCCGAAGAGGATGGAATTGTTGTAGTCAGTCCATCCTGCGTCCAAGACGCACAAGCCTCCAAAGGGAACAAAGAGGTTACCCAATGCGAGCAGGGGGGTAGGATAAAGTGTGATGAATGTGATGAACGATATTTCTTTGTGACCAATGAAAAGCTGCCAGTACCTCAAGCTAAAACCCTACTGTGTGACCTAATTTCACGAAAGAAAAACGTTGAAACCCTCTCGGGTCAAGAACCCTCTAAAATGGATTTACACTCCCCGACTAACACAATTATCCCCCGTGAACAGTGGTATGCTGTTTACGAACCTTTTCACTCTCAACTTACTGATTTGAAAGGCCATCTGCGCGGGCCGCAGACCCTTCCTTATCTTTGTACAGTCAACCTTGTGGATCCTAAAACCCCTCCATTTACTTGTCCCGCGTATCCTATGCGTCATCCTGAACAAAAAAAGGCGTTGGAGGATAACATTGCTAAATACCTCGACATGGGCATTATCGAGTATGGCCCATCTTCATGGAAAACTTCACTTTTTGTTGTCCCTCAGAAAGTTAATGAGGAACAGCGACAACTACCCACTTATTATCCCTCACAGCAATGGCGAGTTGTCCAAGATTTCATTCCCCTGAACACAAAAGTACAAAAAATCGAAAATACCCTACCATTGATTGCCGACGTCTTTCAGATCGCCTCTGAAAAGGAAATTTTCTCCTTATTGGATTTGAGTAAGGCGTTCTTTCACTGTAAAGTAGCCGAAGACGATCGACAGTTCTTCAGTATATCGCATCCGACTAAGGAAATTCGCATGCGATGTATGCCAATGGGATTTATCAACTCCCCCTCTATCTGGCAGAAAAATATGAACGCAGCCATTTGGGAACCTGTACAGCAACTTTTCTACAAACAATACCCCGATGAAAAATCATCCTCTCATTTAGCCATTTATATGGATGACATTTTCATCGCGACGAAGACGGTGGAACAGCATTTGTGCCTTCTTCACATCCTCTTTGAGCATCTCACCAAATACTCCTTGACTCTTTCAATCGGCAAAAGCTTTATCGGCAAACGATCTGTTTTCTTGTTGGGAGAAGTGATTTCACCTCACCAACGCCTCATTCAGCCCGAGAGACTACGAGCGTTAACTCTCTTGGCTCCTCCACAAACAGTCTTCCAGGTTTGCTCCTTTCTAGGAGCCTTACGCTATGTTGCCGAGCACATCCCAAGACTAAATGAACTTCTGCATCCGTTTGATGCTCATACTGGAGGTGTGTCAGCCTCCCAAGCTCCCCATGTATATATCAAATGGACGCCTGCGCTGCTGCAAGCATTCGATGCTGTAAAACAAATTCTACAAAAACCCTCTGTACTTTCACATTTTGTGCCCACGCGACCTTTGTACCTGGAGACGGACGCGTCCAATACCGGTTACGGCGCAGCTCTCTTCCAAATAGACAAGGAACCCTTGGAAACAGCTCAAGTTTTTCCCTTAGCCTATTCTTCACAAGCATGGAAAACTACATCCGAACGTGCTGCACACCCTTGTCGCAAAGAACTTGATGCTTTGAAACGAGTGATTCTTAAATATCACTATCTCTTGCGCATTTATCCCTTCATGATAATAACAGATAATATGGGCGTCTTCCATTTAGTGCAAAATTTCGCACAAGGAAAGCCTCCCACTGACCTCATTTTGGTCAGATACTTACAATCTATTTGCCTCCACCCTATCTTGGGAATAATACACAAACCCTCACGACAGGTGTTCACTTCTGATGCGCTATCGCGAATGGCATGGCAACAGTTGGCCATTTCTTCCGATGATCCTATTGTATGGCCTACGTTATTTATTGCTCCCTCTTTGATGGAGGCAATTTCTCGTCAAATCACGCACCATTTGCGCCATTCCAAATGTAAATACAGCAAGCAAGGCAAACACCCTGTTGATAAATGCTTGCGCACCCTGTGTGCTGGCCTAAGCAATCCACAATTTCAGCTCCTTCTTCGAGAATTGCAAAATGAACCACGATTGAATTTTTCCGGGCAATGGATAATGGCTAAATATGGCCACAGTCATGGCGGAGACCTTCTCCCTCCGGACCTTTATGATGGTCCTCCCCTTACCCTCTATCACGTTACTACACTCGAGGCGTTGCCCTCTATTAAACTGCCAGGTCTGTCTCCCATGACGCGATGGTACATTCATTTCACCTCCATTGCTCCCCCACAACTCTATGATACGCATATCTACCAACGTGCACTCCGTAAAGGAATCCCCAAAGTATTGTCGATCAGTACGCGTCTTTTGCTTGAACATAATATTAATATTTTTCAAACATTATCTATGAACATTTATCTTGTGTCAACTACTATTCCATATCATCTGTTTACTCCCATCGACTGAAGCCTATCTTTGTTTACAGGATGTGGATTTTCCTCCTTCTGACTCTCGGACACTTTGCGTACGCTAACGTACCTAATCCGATTCTGACATATATCAAAGTTGGAAACCAACCCGTTAATCTTACCTCTCCTGGCTTCCCCACTCATAATTACCCTTCAAATATTAACAGACATTATGAAATTAGTACAGTTATACCTGTTAATACCGCCCTTAAAATGATAATTGAAGATCTTCATCTTGATACAACATGTGATGACTATCTCCAAATCATTGAATTTAATCGCCCGATATACACTTTCTGCAGTATTATGTCCTTTAGAACACCTTTCTATTTCACTTCCTCGCGCCTGCTGTTGATCTTTCATACAAATTCGGAGCATAATTTCCAAGGATTCCAGTTGACCTTCGAGCAGACTTTGGAAATACCATATTATCCTTTAGGACGCTGTGGATACCAACACATGGCCACCTCTCAAGACCAAAATCTCTATTCCCCACTCTCTCCTTACACATACCCCAATAGTGTAACGTGTACGTGGACAATAGCAGCACGACGAAACTATTGCATGCATGCAACAATCATAAAATTCCGTACTAAACCTCAGGATAATTTGGTAATGTAAAGTGGAGATCAAATCCCACTAATTTTTAACGGCACTAACCATATATTCCCTATAATACTTCCTCTTTTTTGCCCAATAGTCTATTTACGTTTCACCGCACGCAGCCCAGAAGTTGAACAAGGATTTCAAGTTGTCTATCGGGAACATCCCTCCCCAAACACCGTATATGGACAATTAGTATCGCTCTCTAACCTTGAACGCCAAATTTCCTTAGTATTGTCCCGTAATACCACCTCCTTTTCAAAGATATTTCATCAATTGGACTCTGTCTTAGCTGGAAATTTGCTTACAGCAAACCAGCTTGAATATGCCCAGTCACAACTCAATGACAGACTGGAAGAGCTTTCCTACCAACTAGATACCCATTCACAGAAAGTTGCGAACACATCTTGCGTAGTTGCAAATTATAGCTTTATAGCGTATACTCCTCCTTTTCCTTATTATGAACATGTCATGCTTTCTTTAGCTGGCATATCTATTCTCTTTTCTGTTTTCTTCGCCTTCCTTACTTGCTGTCTTTCGCGACGATTATATCACTTTTACCTTATCTCTGATAAAGATCGACTTAAGACCCCTACCCACGAACCACCACGTTATCAACCAGGAAAATATGCGCGCACTATGCAGCATATCATAATGCTTGCATTGACTTTGCCAGCTTACGCAAAGCCTTTGCCCCCTCCCGAAAATATGCTTTTGGAATTGTGGAAACAAACTCAGTGGAAAGAAGACCATGGTATTCTTTTCCCTTTTCTGCAATATCGACCATCCGAATCACTCTTTCAAACTATAGTCGTCGTCTTTTTAATCGCCATATTTGTAGTAGTACTCTATCAATGCTTTTCTTCCCATTGCTTTTCTTCAAAAAACGGGGGGAAATCGCCTTCGTCCAACTCGTCGATGAAACGTTCCAAATCACCTACCCTTCGTAAAAGCTTATCACAAAGATCTTTGATCACACTTGGATATTGTGGAACAAACGCAGAAGCTGCTCTCGCCCCAATAACGGAGGGAACTTTTCTGCATCCATCCACTCCCATTCCAAAAAACATGCAACATACGCCAAACGCAACCTGGGAACACATATCCTTTGATCGACTCTGGGAACGAACCCAGGAAGACTATGCATGGACAAATTCAATACCGATGTATTCCAAAATATTTGGATATGCCGTAGCTGATGGAAAAACCTTCACACAGAAATACTATCCCAAATCCGAGTATTGGAAGGAGATAGATGTTATGGAACGAACCTGCTTGAGTGCACGAGAAATAAGGGATATTGTTCCTCACCTAACCAAAGACGCTTTGGCAGTAAACATCCCAATCACGCGTCAAACGGGTCATCTTGCCCGACACCGTTGGAAGATACAAATGAATAGACAACCAGATATATTTGTACAGGAGGCATGGGATTTCATCCTTCCTGAAGAAAGAACCTTTGCTTTATTGGCAGTATATAAACAACGAGTGATATCCTTGTTGGATCAATACGCCGTGGTACAAGCAAATTGCAAGACGGAAACGAAACAAGCAACATGTGGCATCTCTAACTATGAGTGCTTTGGAGATACAACGTATGACCCAAATAAAAATGAACCTTTAATTAATGCAAATCAGTACATAGCGGAAAATGGAATCTTTTGGCAACAATATTGGTTCTCGAAAAACTGTACATTAACTCCTACTCACCGATAGATATCAGTACGTGAATCAGATGACGAAGGATGTGTCGAAGTGAACCATAAAATGATTCAGCTCTTAAAGAAATCGGGTCTGCCTAAAGGAAAGGAAGTGGCAGAGGCTCTGGCTACCCTCTTGCAAACAGATAACCCCTCATGGCAAAATGTCCTTGAAATGATTTCGCAGTCCTTCCCTAGTGGGATAGTTGAATTATCCGACCAAATTATCTCTTGCATACATAAGTTCGACTGGGAAAAGGATAACGCCACTCTTCACTTTACACCTGTCTTCATGGAAGCAGACATCCCCATGAAGGACAAAATGATCTCAAAAACAGACCATGGCCTCGATTACCTGTCACGAATACGCCGACGATTGCCTGAAGCGATACAGGTAAATCTTTTGGGAGCAGAACAAGGCTCCTGGAATGGTTTTTTCAACAGGCTCCAGAAATACCAGAACATGATACGCGGTGATAAACAACGCTATCTCCAGGATCCAAATCCCCCACCTATTTCTTTTCCTGTTCAACCCCAACCAAGAAAGAGTACGCGAAACGTACAGCCGCCCAATAGATATGGCCAAAACGTAGGATATAACCACTTGCGACAACCGAGAACGTCATCTACATCTATGTTCCGATTGAACAACACCTCTTCACAATCCCCCTCCTTTCAGTCTACCCTCCAGAACAATGAAACTGCAATGGAAAAAGCGTTGCAGTTGCCTACAGGGCAGATCTACCAATGCTATACCTGTGGTAGACCTGGACACAAGAGTTCGGAATGCTTGGTAAAGGCTGTTCTCGACCAATGTGGAAAGAGACTAGAAGTCGACCCTAATACAGGTTACGTGACAATTATAGATCGGCTCCCCATGACCACGACCTACAAGCTAAGGCATGACAATGAATGGCTCCCTTTTCTGAGGGGACAAAACGCTCTAAAAAAGAGAATCATGTCTTTGAGAGACTTGGATGCTTTGATGAGGCAATATAGTGAAAAATCTTATCGCGAAAAACGCCAACCTTACCAACGCCCTAGTAACAATTCGTGGCACAGAACAAAACAAAAAGTTAGAGACCATGCATGGGTCGTTCCTGGCCAAAATCGCAATGCCCAAGTGGCAAGCAAGTCACTCTGATAATGCTCACTCATTGACCCCCCAAACCTCTAACACCTCCCTGTCTTCAAATTCGACAGGAACCTCTGCTCCTATCTTTCACCAAGTGCCCGAATACCCATACTCTTTCCCGAGGCACACCACAAATCCCAATCCTTCTCCAGAAGTTTCTTCGGAAAACTAGAAGAGGAATTGGATAACCCCGTAACCCAATTCCTCACCCCTACACATACTCTAGTCTCCACATATGTAAATAAAGTCACACGACATCTCTTTTATGATGCTTTTTCAGGAAAACTTTGCTATTTTACGCATATGCCGACTGGAGTAACATTTCTTGCTGATACCGGCAGCGTTCCCAACCTCATTAAATTAAAAACCCTTAAGAAATTCTGGCTTCGCGCTTTTGCTAACAAAACTACCATCTCTCTCCCTATACAGGGGGTAGGTGGCAAAAAAACATTATCATCTTTTGTTTATATATCATTTTGTGACGTAGTTGTACCATTTTGTGTAAGTGAAGATGTCCCTTTCAACATTATCGGAATCGATTGGATTCCAGTAATTGCTAATTTGCCTAATTTTGTTGTTTCCTACCAACGACCTTCTGAAGTTTCCACGGCCTTGACTGTACTACATGGGATGGACCTGATCACTCCTCCCTCTTTTTCTAATTGTATGAATGTGATGTGTGAATGTTGTGAACCAGGGAAATTTATTACCAGGAACACGCCGCTTCCTGAAGATGTGCACATTACGGAGGACCCGGTGGGAGCCGGACAACCTACCGATGGGGCAAAAGACGTGCCAGTTTGTAACGTACGCACGCAATTCCCGGAGTATATCCTCTCCGAAGAGGATGGAATTGTTGTAGTCAGTCCATCCTGCATCCGAGACGCACAAAACTCCAAAGGGGACAAAGAGGTCACCCAATGCGAGCAGGGGGGTAGGACAGTGTGTGATGAACAAAAATATGCGGTGGAAGACGTGCCAGTTTGTAACATACGCACGCAATTTCCGGAGTATATCCCCTCCGAAGAGGATGGAATTGTTGTAGTCAGTCCATCCTGCGTCCAAGACGCACAAGTCTCCAAAGGGAACAAAGAGGTTACCCAATGCGAGCAGGGGGGTAGGATAAAGTGTGATGAATGTGATGAACGATATTTCTTTGTAACTGATGAAAAACTCCCAGCATCTCAAGCTGATACCCTATTGCAAGACTTGATCTCACGAAAGAAAAACGTCGAGATTTTGTCGAGCCAAGAACCCTCTAGAGTAGATTTACACTCCCCGACTAATACAATCATCCCCCGTGAACAGTGGTATGCTGTTTACAAACCTTTTCATTCTCAACTTACTGATTTGAAAGGCCATCTGCGCGGGCCGCAGACCCTTCCTTATCTTTGTACAGTCAACCTCGTGGATCCTAAAACCCCTCCATTTACTTGTCCCGCATATCCTATGCGTCATCCTGAACAAAAAAGGGCGTTGGACGATAACATTGCTAAGTATCTTGATATGGGCATTATTGAATACGGCCCATCTTTGTGGAAAACTTCACTTTTTGTTGTCCCTCAAAAAGTTAATGAGGAACAGCGACAACTACCCACCTATCATCCTTCACAGCAATGGCGAGTTGTCCAAGATTTCATTCCCTTGAACACCAAAGTGCAAAAAATCGAAAACACTCTACCATTAATTGCCGACGTTTTCCAGATCGCCTCTGAGAAAGAAATTTTCTCTCTACTAGATTTGAGTAAGGCGTTCTTCCACTGCAAAGTTGCTGAAGACGATCGACAATTCTTTGGCATATCGCATCCGACTAAGGAAATTCGCATGCGATGCATGCCAATGGGATTTATCAATTCCCCCTCTATCTGGCAGAAAAATATGAACGCAGCCATTTGGGAACCTGTACAGCAACTTTTCCACAAACAGTACCCCGATGAAAAATCATCCTCTCATTTAGCCATTTATATGGATGATATTTTCATTGCAACGAAGACGGTGGAACAGCATTTGTGCCTTCTCCGCATCCTCTTTGAGCATCTCACCAAATACTCCTGACTCTTTCAATCGGTAAAAGCTTCATCGGCAAACGATCTGTTTTCTTGTTGGGAGAAGTGATTTCACCCCACCAACGCCTCATCCAACCTGAGAGACTACGAGCGTTAACGCTTCTCGCCCCCCCACAAACAGTCTTCCAGGTTCGCTCCTTTCTAGGAGCCTTACGCTATGTTGCTGAGCACATCCCACGATTAAATGAACTTCTGCATCCGTTCGATGCTCATACTGGAGGTGTATCAGCCTCCCAGGCTCCCCGTGTATATATCAAATGGACGCCTGCGCTGCTGCAAACATTCGATGCTGTAAAGCAAATTTTGCAAGACCCCTCTGTGCTTTCACATTTCGTGCCCACACGACCTCTATATTTGGAGACGGATGCATCTAATACCGGTTATGGTGCAGTTCTTTTCCAAATAGACAAGGAACCCTTGGAAACAGCTCAAGTTTTTCCTTTGCCCTATTCTTCACAGGCATGGAGGACTACATCCGAACGTGCCGCACACCCTTGTCGCAAAGAACTTGATGCTTTAAAACGAGTAATTCTTAAATATCACTATCTCTTGCGCATTTACCCCTTCATGATAATAACGGATAACATGGGCGTCTTCCATTTAGTGCAAAATTTCGCACAAGGAAAGCCTCCCACTGACCTCATTTTGGTCAGATATTTGCAGTCAATTTGTCTTCATCCCATTTTGGGGATAATGCACAAACCCTCGCGACAGGTGTTCACTTCGGATGCGCTATCGCGAATGGCATGGCAACAGTTGGCCATTTCTTCCGATGATCCTATTGCATGGCCTACGTTATTCATTGCCCCCTCTTTGATGGAGGCAATTTCTCGTCAAATCACACGCCATTTGCGCCATTCCAAATGTAAATACAGCAAGCAGGGCAAACACCCTGTTGATAAATGCTTACGCCCCCTGTGTGCTGGCCTAAGCAATCCACAATTTCAGCTTCTCCTTCGAGAATTGCAAAATGAACCACGCTTGAATTTCTCTGGACAATGGATAATGGCTAAATATGGCCACAGTCATGGTGGAGACCCTCTCCCTCCGGACCTTTACGATGGTCCTCCCCTCACTCTTTATCACGTTACTACACTTGAAGCATTGCCCTCTGTCAAATTACGAGGTCTGTCTCCCATGACACGTTGGTACATTCATTTTACTTCCATTGCTCCCCCACAGCTCTATGATACGCATATTTACCAACGAGCACTCCGTAAAGGAATCCCCAAAGTGTTATCAATCAGTACGCGTCTTTTGCTTGAACATAATATTAACATTTTTCAGACACTATCTATGAATATATATCTTGTATCGACTACTATTCCATATCACCTGTTTACTCCCATCGATTGAAGTATGTCTTTGTTTACAGGATGTGGATTTTGCTTCTTCTGACTTTTGGATATTCTATACACGCTCAAATATCTGATCCTACTTTAATACATGTCAAGGTTGGAAACCAGCCTGTTAATCTTACCTCCCCTGGTTTCCCCACCCATAACTATCCTTCAAACTTAAATAGGCAATATAAAATCAGTACAGATACACCTATGAATACCGCCCTTAAAATGATAATTGAAGATCTTCATCTTGATACAACATGTGATGACTATCTCCAAATTATTGAATTTAATCGCCTGATATATACTTTCTGCGGTATCATGTCCTTCAGAACACCCTTTTATTTTACCTCCTCGCGTTTGCTACTAATCTTTCGTACAAATTCGGAACATAACTTCCGCGGATTCCAGTTGACCTTTGAGCAGACTTCGGAAATACCATATTATCCCTTAGGACGCTGTGGCTACCAACAAATGGCCACCTCTCAAGACCAAAATCTCTATTCTCCACTCGCTCCTTACCCATACCCCAATAATGTGGCATGCACATGGACAATAGCAGCACGACGAAACTATTGTATACATGCAACAATGGTAAAATTCCGTGCTAAAGCTCGGATAATTTGGTAATAGAAAGTGGAGATCAAAACCCACTAATTTTTAATGGCACTAACCATATCCCTCCCATTATACTTCCTCTTTTTTGCCCAATAGTTTATTTGCGCTTTACTGCGCGCAGTCCACAAGTCGAACAAGGATTTCAAATTGTCTATCGGGAACATCCCTCCCCAAATACCGTATATGGACAATTAGCATCGCTTTCTAACCTTGAAAAACAAATTTCCTTAGTATTGTCCCCCAATACCACCTCCTTTTCGAAGGTATTCCATCAATTAGATACTGTCACCGCTGGAAATTTACTTACAGCGAATCAACTTGAATATGTTCAGTCTCAACTTAACGACAGATTGGAAGAGTTTTCCTATCAACTAAACACCCATGTAAAAAACGTTGCTAATACATCTTATGCATCCGCAAATTGTAACCTTACGGCTTATACCCCTCCTTTTCCTTATTATGAACATGTTATGCTCTCTTTAGCTGGCATATCTATTCTATTTTCTGTCTTCTTCGCTTTCCTTACCTGTTGTCTTTCGCGACGACTATATCATTTTTACCTCATTTCTGATAAAGATCAACTTGGAACTTCTGCCCACGAACCACCACGTTATCAACCAGGAAAATATGCACGAACTATGCAGCATATCATAATGCTTGCATTAACCTTGCCAGCCTACGCAAAGCCCATACCCCCTCCCGAAAACATGCTTTTAGAATTATGGAAACAGACTCAATGGGAACACGACCATGGTGTTCTTTTTCCTTTTCTACAATATCGAGAATCTGAAGCACTCTTTCAATCCATGGCCCTTGTTTTCCTCATAGCTACGTTCGTAGTAGCACTCTATCCATGCATTTACTTCCATTGCTTTCCTTCAAAAAGCGGGGGGAAATCGCCCTCGTCTACCAACTCGTCGATGAAACGTTCCAAATCATCTACCCTTCGTAAAAGCCTATCACAAAGATCTTTGATCACACTTGGATATTGTGGAACGGGTGCAGAAGCCGCCCTCGCCCCAATAACACAGGGCACTTTTCTCCATCCATCCACTCCCATTCCAGAAAACATGCAACGTACGCCAAATGCGACTTGGGAACACATATCTTTTGATCGACTCTGGGAACGAACCCCGGAAGACTATGCATGGACAAACCCAATACCAATGTATTCCAAAATCTTTGGATACGCCGTAGCTGAAGGAAAAACCTTCACACAAAAATACTACCCCGAATCTAAGTATTGGGAAAAAATAGATGTCATGGAACGAACCTGTCTTTGCGCACGGGAAATAAGAGACATTGTTCCTCACCTAACCAAAGACGCTTTAGCAGTAAGCATCCCAATCACGCGTCAAACGGGTCATCTAGCCCGACACCGCTGGAAAATACAAATGAATAGACAACCAGACGTATTTGTGAAAGAGGCATGGGATTTCATCCTTCCTGAAGAAAGAACCTTTGCCTTATTGGCAGCATATAAACAACGAGTGATATCCTTGTTGGATCAATACGCCGTGGTACAAGCAAATTGCAAAACAGAGACAAAACAAGCAACATGCGGTATTAATAATTATGATTGCCGTGGAGACATAACATATGACCCAAATAAAAACGAACCTTTAATTAACGTAAATCAGCACATAGCAGAAAATGGAATCTTTTGGCAACAATATTGGTTCTCGAAAAACTGCACATTAACTCCTACTCACCGATGGATATCAGTGTGTACATCGGATGACAAAGGGTGTCTCGAAGTAAACCCTACCGATAAAAATCTCCAATGCTGTGATACTTCCTATGCCCTCAGTTATGGAAAGGAATCATGGGAATACCGATCAGCATACTGGTCCCCCTGTTGTCAAAATGGAGAGAAATGTCACAACTGGGACACACAGACTCTTTGGTATAAACGTAAAATAACATGTAATATTAAAGGAAAGGAATTCCCATTTGAACCTATCCTCACTGATATCGTGATCCAAGAACAATATGATAACTCTACGGCTATGAACCTCATACAAAAACACCTTCAAAAAATAAATAATGACCAAAAAATGACGATACCACTCCCAGAACGAATAAAGTTACTCCTTCCCACAACGAATGACAAAGCCAAAGCTTATAGAGATGGACCCCCTCTCTTGTCCAAGGTCCAAAAATATTACTACGAAACATTCCCTAGCATGATAACAAACGATGTCAAATGTAATCAAAGAATTAAGAGTAGACCAAAATGCCATGTTCTTGTTGGAGGTATCTATCCTAAATTAGCCTTCTACCAACAAGTTAAATACGACCCAGCACATAATTTAACTAAATTTCCAGGACTCCCCCTAAAAATCTTCGGTTCTGATGGACAAATGGGAAACCCGCCTAAGGACACAAAAAGGAGAATACATAAGAGACAGATAACAGGAGGAGTAGTCCTATTTGTATTCCTCACTAGTCTCATCGGTAACGCCATTACTGGCGTAACAACAGGCTTGACTTTACAAGAAGAAATTAACGATAAACTAATGGAATTAGAATCTCGAGTTAATGATAGATTTGAACAAGACAAACGAAATATACGAGATCTATCCGACCATATAAATTCTTTGGAAGCGGTAAACACGGTGCAAAATCAAGCCATTATAAGATCACTCACTCAAACCCTCACCTTGCAAACTTTACAGTCTACGACTGACAACTTTTTACAGTCAGAAATTGATGCGAATCGAAGACTTTTGCTAAGTAATTTGGGTGCTTATCTAAAATCCATGCAAACTTTTCGCGAAATCTCTACGGCTGAAGCAGAACTTGACCGCCTAATATTAAAACAAATATATAACGCCAAAGGAGTCAATTTATTTGACCCCTCCAAAATTTACCTAACAAAAATATCACAAGGAAACTTATATTTAAAAGTTTTGGCACAGCAAATCGCTAATGAGACAACCGAATTAGGTGAACAAATAACACTAGATGATAAAAAATTTCAAGAACAAATGAATAAAACGAGAAGTTGGCGAAACCAAACAGAATCTATAAAAAAATTAATAAAAATTGCAAATGATAGCATCCCTGCCTACATTAATATCACCCTTAAAAAATGGCATCCATCGAACATATCCGTAAACTTTTCAATTGACGACGTTACCCCCTCAGAATTCATAAACAGCCTAAAAAAAGGACTTGGAGTAATACCAAAAACTGTTGTTGATACTGTGGGAGATGTTGTTACTACCGTTGGAAAAGACATTTTAAAACCCCTCTTGCCATACCTGTTACCGGCTCTAGCTGTTCTCATTTTGATGTTCGGAGGAATATGCATCTGCAAATACCACCCAAAATGCAAGAAAAGAAGCCCGCCAGAAACCTTTAACAATGAATCTCTGCAAAGAATGATGAACCCCACCAATTTGAGACAATGAACTGATAAAAAGTAATAGACTTTGCTTTTATGCGCTATGTGTTGCCATATTTTTGTCTTTTGCTAATTTAGCTTTGCTGCAACAAAAGAACTATGAATTAAGAATTGTAAAGTGTAAAGTTTGATTTGAGAATGTTCATTGCAACCTTATCTTTGCTATTTGTTTCGCAGGAAATTCATTGCAAACTGCAGCAGACTTGCAAAAACAAAATTGAATGCTTTAATTGCGCTGATTGCACCTGATTGCACTTTGCAATGGAAAAACACCGGACATTGCACTCCCACATCTTATCAATAACAGACTTGTAAAGGCTTGTGATTTCCTGATTTCCAAAAAAGGAGACACTTGAACCTCCTATTCTGATAAAAAAAGATTTCAAGTAGATACATATGGGAAATCAATGTCTGGTGTGCGTCAGATATAGAAAGTCATGTGCTGAGTAAAGATGTATGAAAGTTTAAAAGATAGAATGTGAAATGTTGAGGGACAGTCAACTTTAAAATAAAATTAAAAGACAGCTTTAGACAGAAAAGAATGGTGAATACTTTGTATTTTAAGAAGGACATGTGTACCAGTGCTGATGTTCGCCTGGACTTATGCACATTGTTCACGCTTGATACAAAGGTCTCTCCTTTGGAGAGCAATTCATTTATTCTTAAAGGAAAAATAAATAATAAAAGAAATAATTAAAACATCCCTTGACATCGCGCATTCAAAATTCAATCATTAAAAACTTGTCCCCTTATTACAAATCATCAATACCTTTATAAAATAGATACCCCACCGTTGTGTTGCGCCTTAACAAAATGAATATGATAATCATCGATCCATTAATACATGATAGATAACTTTTTGATAATTAAACAAAATATTTTTGATAATGGCTCTCTTCGAAGAAATCGTTAGAGATTTAATCGACGATACCTATGACAATTATTATGCCATCTTTCGTCGACTTTATAGTATGGGAATGGAAATTCATAATCAAGACCCCGATGAACCCACTCGTAGATGGATTCAGGCCATTTGCAGACAAATGGAAATGACTTTAAACAGACAAATTATAGATTGTTTAAACGCGCTCTCCAGTTCCTCTAACATGCCCGCTTTAAATATTGAGTTAAGAAGATACCATTATGAATTAACTGAATTGTTAAATGACCTACGAATGTTGTCATTATATGTTTAGAAGTAATTTGCTAACGCATAAAATCTGTGTACAAAAAAGAATGAATAGTGAATTGGACATTGTATCCGACCAATTGATAATTTGTCTTAACGATATTATCGTATGCATACAATCACAGGAACAAACATTGGATAATGAAATTAAAAACTTCCAGAAATTACACGATTTATATCATGACATTAGATACGCTAGGGTATCAAACAAATCGTCTATGAATCCTTCTGATAAAATAAGGAAGGAAACAAAAGTCATCTATGCATACATGATAATTATCCTTAAGCAGATGCATGATAGACAGAAAAGGCTATTGCAAAATGTCTATCAAAAACAAAGGATGGAAGAATTGAAGCACCCTCGAATTGAGACCCCACAAAAATTAAAGTTAAAAACCTACTTTTCTCGCATAACGTTGTTTATTCAGCGCATAGAAACATTATTTGTATAATGCGAATACCAATATTCCCGCTACGTCCTGGGTATGACGTAAAACTACATCCAAATGTCCAAGCATGTAATGTACTTCTTTTTAAATTGTATATAAGAAACTGTCTTGTTGTGATGTCCTGTTATAACGCTTTGTCCCTTTTATCAAAACAAATTGTAAATGCTTTTTCACAGTTGCTAAAAGGAGACTTTAATTAATAAAAAATGAGTATAGGACAAACAATTACAATAGAAATACCTCCCACACCAACCTGGGACATTATGGAATGGTGTGTCTTACACAACCTAAAAAGGGAATTAACGAAGGAGAGTACTGTCACGGTGGAAGTCATGAATACGATAACATTAAAAATGTGGAATATTGAAAAACGACATCCAAACTGGAGAAACGACATAATACCTCTTTTGCGACCATATCGTAAAAAATGGGATAGGAGAACGAAAATTACCCCCATAGATACTTCGGGGTATATAACACAACTATCTGTAAAAATCCTACCTTTATAAAAATAATTGTGAAATGAATGATATTTTTTTGTATTTTAACGTCCTGGGTATGACGTAAAACTACATCCATATTCTCAAATGTGTCTTTGAATTCTTTTTGAGATTGTACACTCAGCTTTTTGTCATGATGTTTTGTCCCTTTGTCAAAAAAGATTGTGAACCTTTACAGTTTCATAAAAGGACTTTAAAAAATATTCGAAATGAATAATAAGCTAGACATAAATTGCGAATTGGATGTTATATCACAACGATTGCTGATACGACTGAATGATATTTTGTCTTTACAACAAAAACAAGTGGCTACTTTGGAAAATGACATGAACATTTTTAGTAGACTGCATGATTTGTATTATGGTATCCGATATGCGAGAATGCCCGATAAGTCAGCCCACGACGCCTCAAAGAAAATAAATAAAGAATTAAAAACTATCCATTCATACCTCATGATAAACCTAAAATTAATGCGAAATCAGCATAAGAAAAGATTGGCGTATTACCGTTCAGAACAGAGGGAGGAGGAATGGGCTGACGCAGCGCGGAAGGCAAGGCTTGAGGTATATGTGTCTCGAACCGCACAGTTTATCCAACGAATGGAACTATTACTTGAATAGAAAACATTTCTGTTATGACTTTAACGTCCTGGGTATGACATAAAACTACATCCAGCTATATGACATACTCTATGTATATGTACGTGAAACTACATCCAAAGCTCCAGTTTTCAAAGATTTAACAGTGTTTTGTTGTTGAAAGTACAGATCGTAATTGTATAAAAAAGAGGGGATGGATCAATATAAGGGAGAAATTGCAAATATCGAAAACACTCTTCTCACAAATGAAGTGGAACTAAATACATTAAAAGCTATGACCAAGAAATGCATTGAGCTGCATTACGAAGTCAGAATAGATTTGTCTAACGAGATCCCTTCCCTACGAGGAGAAGCAATAGCAGACAGAACACAAAAATTGCAGTCATACAAAGAGGAAGTTGATATCCTCCTTCAAAAAATTGTTGACAAAATAGGAAATAAGATGGAAACAATATTCTCTGATTATTTGAGCGAGGAATTAAAAAACCCCTATAGAGAAACAATGGAAAAATTCCTATTTGAAAAACATTTTGGAGAACTGAAAGACCTATTCTTATCCATAGATAGAGTTCTTTAATACTTATTTTTTAAACGCTTATGGCTCTTTTATCTGGATAATAACTTGTGTTGTATAATGTGTTTTCATGAATCTGCCAGTATCAGTGTTACACGCTTTTCACGCTTATTTGCTTGTATGTTATATAATCTGTGGTTAACACTTTTCACTTGTCATCATGTATAATCGCATTATTTTCAACTTAAAGTTTTTGCCATAATGGTTGGGAAGCAGCACAAGTCACTACTGTAACTGCTCGTGTTGCCTCTCTCACTATTATTGTACTCATATTTCATAAAATTTTTTATCAGATAGAATACAAAACAAAAATAGTGATTAATAGTCTAATTTGTTTTAAAACATGTAAAGTAATTCAAAATTTATTTTCAGTCTAAATTTTACCGAGCTATCGAGCATAATGTTTAATAACAACCTTAGGAACCGTACTGTACTGTTTTTTGACATAGGAACTGTATTGTGCTGTTTTTATTGTTGTGTATTAATCATTTCTTTTTGTGTTTAACCTAATTCTATTTGAATAAGGGTTTTTTGTAACTTTTGATAAATTTAATTGATGAAAATTGAATTCGGAGGAGTATCAATTCTTTTGGAATTCCTGGGAAATCAATACGTGTGGAAGTAAAGACGAGCCGCGGTAGAGTTGTCGTAGAAACTTCACCCTGCTACACAATTTCCAAACTGGTGCCCAGACCCGGGACTTCCAATTGACAACGGATATCCTTCTGAACGGACTTCTTCCGAGTTCAAAACAAAATCTACCAAATAAAATCAACCACCAATACAGGTCAGATCGTTAATATGCCACTATTTAAAAGGAAAAATGTTAATAAGGAAAAGGCAAAACGTGCCAGCCTAATTACAAAAATTTTAGATGATAATCACGAGCTAACTAACAGCCTTAAGGAACATACCGAGTTGCGAAATACCTTAAAAAATCAAATAGAACAAATGCGACATGATGAAGACGCAATTCAAAAATTAAAACCTAAACTGCAAACTGATCTCAAAATTTTAGAAAAGGGCTCGAAACAACTTGAAAAAGACCAAAAGGCCTTAGAAAAGACCTTTGATAAGCTAACCACTAAAGTAACGCCTCCTGAATTACAAGAAATACATCAGGCATACCACGATACCGAGCCAACTGCACCCTCAAATGTGGATGATACCTCTTCTTTGCCTCCTTATGAAAAAGCAACATCTCTTTATCCTTCTCTCTTACAACCCACCCCCTCCTTTGTAATAATGGACGGGATAGGACAGGAGGAGATCGCACCTGTCCCTTCATATGTCATTGAAAATGATGATGAGGAAGAAGTACGACCTAAAAGTCTTGGGCCCGCTGCCCATACCCGCTCAAAAAGGCAAAACGCCCTTGACAAACTGGCAAAAAAAGTACAAGAACTTTCAGCTACCTTAGCAGAGGCACCAAGTGCATCGGGTGCCAGATTGTCGGCCCCTCTTGCCTTATCACACCCAAGTGCATCGGGTGCCAGATTGTCAGGCCCTCTTACCTCATCACCCTATTCATATAACCCACACCCACCAGAAAAAACGCCACCGAGTGCAAAACCACGATTGGGAATGTTTGAGGATTCTATTCCAGAGGAAGTAGACAACCTGAGTTCCCTCTCCGATTCCCTAATGACAGAAATACCACCCAGGGAACCAAACCAGAGACCTATTCCTCTGCGAGAATACTCTGAATACTTAGCCGCCCTCCCTCCTTTCTCAAAAGGCACTACTGTCACTAAATGGATTAATCGTATTCTGCAAATGGTCCCACATGGTGATGGAAGCACTCCCCATGATCGACTGTTGTGCAATAAAATGATTCAGCTCTTAAAGAAATCGGGTCTGCCTAAAGGAAAGGAAGTGGCTGAGGCTCTGGCTACCCTCTTGCAAACAGATAACCCCTCATGGCAAAATGTCCTCGAAATGATTTCGCAGTCCTTCCCTAGTGGAATAGTTGAATTGTCCGACCAAATTATCTCTTGCATACATAAGTTCGACTGGGAAAAGGATAACGCCACCCTTCACTTTACACCTGTCTTCATGGAAGCAGGCATCCCCATGAAGGACAAAATGATCTCAAAAACAGATCACGGCCTCGATTATCTGTCACGAATACGCCGACGATTGCCTGAAGCAATACAGGTAAATCTTTTGGGAGCAGAACAAGGCTCCTGGAATGGTTTTTTCAATAGACTCCAGAAATACCAGAACATGATACGCGGTGATAAACAACGCTATCTCCAGGATCCAAATCCCCCACCTATCTCTTTTCCTGTTCAACCCCAACCAAGAAAGAGTACGCAAAACGTCCAGCCACCCAATAGATATGGCCAAAACGTAGGATATAACCACTCGCGACAACCGAGAACATCGTCTACATCTATGTTCCGATTGAACAACACCTCTTCGCAATCCCCCTCCTTTCAGTCTACCCTCCAGAACAATGAAACTGCAATAGAAAAAGCGTTGCAGTTGCCTACAGGACAGATATACCAATGTTATACCTGTGGTAGACCTGGACATAAGAGTTCGGAATGCCTGGTAAAGGCTGTTCTCGACCAATGTGGAAAGAGACTAGAAGTCGACCCTAATACAGGTTACGTGACAATCATAGATCGGCTCCCCATGACCACGACCTACAAGTTAAGGCATGACAATGAATGGCTCCCTTTTCTGAGGGGACAAAATGCTCTAAAAAAGAGAATCATGTCTCTGACAGAATTGGATGCTTTGATGAGGCAATATAATGAAAAATCTTATCGCGAAAGGCGCCAACCTTACCAACGTCCTAATAACAACTCTTGGCACAGAACAAAGCAAAAGATTAGAGACCATGCATGGGTCGTTCCTGGCCAAAATCGCAATGCCCAAGTGGCAAGCAAGTCACTCTGATAATGCTCACTCATTGACCCCCCAAACCTCTAACACCTCCCTGTCTTCAAATTCGACAGGAACCTCTGCCCCGATCTTTCACCAAGTGCCCGAATACCCATACTCTTTCCCGAGGCACACCACGAACCCCAATCCCTCTCCAGAAGTTCCTCCGGAAAACTAGAAGAGGAATTGGATAACCCGGTAACCCAATTCCTCACCCCTACACATACTCTAGTCTCCACATATGTAAATAAAGTCACACGACACCTCTTTTATGATGCTTTTTCAGGAAAACTTTGCTATTTTACGCATACGCCGACTGGAGTAACATTTCTTGCTGATACCGGCAGCGTTCCCAACCTCATTAAGTTAAAAACTCTTAAGAAATTTTGGCTTTGCGCTTTTGCTAACAAAACTACCATCTCTCTCCCTATACAGGGGGTAGGTGGCAAAAAAACATTGTCATCATTTGTTTATATATCATTTTGTGACGTAGTTGTACCATTTTGTGTAAGTGAAGATGTCCCTTTCAACATTATTGGAATCGATTGGATTCCAGTAATTGCTAATTTGCCTAATTTTGTTGTTTCCTACCAACGACCTTCTGAAGTTTCCACGGCCTTGACTGTATTACACGGGATGGACCTGATCACTCCTCCCTCTTTTTCTAATTGTATGAATGTGATGTGTGAATGTTGTGAACCAGGGAAATTTATTGCCAGGAACACGCCGCTTCCTGAAGATGTGCACATTACGGAGGACCCGGTGGGAGCCGGACAACCTACCGATAGGGCAAAAGACGTGCCAGTTTGTAACGTACGCACGCAATTCCCGGAGTATATCCTCTCCGAAGAGGATGGAATTGTTGTAGTCAGTCCATCCTGCGTCCGAGACGCACAAAACTCCAAAGGGGACAAAGAGGTCACCCAATGCGAGCAGGGGGGTAGGACAGTGTGTGATGAACAAAAATATGCGGTGGAAGACGTGCCAGTTTGTAACATACGCACGCAATTTCCGGAGTATATCCCCTCCGAAGAGGATGGAATTGTTGTAGTCAGTCCATCCTGCGTCCAAGACGCACAAGTCTCCAAAGGGAACAAAGAGGTTACCCAATGCGAGCAGGGGGGTAGGATAAAGTGTGATGAATGTGATGAACGATATTTCTTTGTAACTGATGAAAAACTCCCAGCATCTCAAGCTGATACCCTATTGCAAGACTTGATCTCACGAAAGAAAAACGTCGAGATTTTGTCGAGCCAAGAACCCTCTAGAGTAGATTTACACTCCCCGACTAATACAATCATCCCCCGTGAACAGTGGTATGCTGTTTACGAACCTTTTCATTCTCAACTTACTGATTTGAAAGGCCATCTGCGCGGGCCGCAGACCCTTCCTTATCTTTGTACAGTCAATCTCGTGGATCCTAAAACCCCTCCATTTACTTGTCCCGCATATCCTATGCGTCATCCTGAACAAAAAAAGGCGTTGGAGGATAACATTGCTAAGTATCTTGATATGGGTATTATCGAATATGGCCCATCTTCGTGGAAAACTTCACTTTTTGTTGTCCCTCAGAAAGTTAATGAGGAACAGCGACAACTACCCACTTATCACCCCTCACAGCAATGGCGAGTTGTCCAAGATTTCATTCCCTTGAACACAAAAGTACAAAAAATCGAAAACACTCTACCATTGATTGCCGACGTCTTTCAGATCGCCTCTGAAAAAGAGATTTTCTCTCTATTAGATTTGAGTAAGGCGTTCTTTCACTGCAAAGTGGCTGAGGACGATCGACAATTCTTTGGCATATCGCATCCGACTAAAGAGATTCGCATGCGATGTATGCCAATGGGATTTATCAACTCCCCCTCTATCAGGCAAAAAAATATGAACGCAGCCATTTGGGAACCTGTACAGCAACTTTTCCACAAACAGTACCCTGATGAAAAATCATCCTCTCATTTAGCCATTTATATGGATGACATTTTCATCGCGACGAAGACGGTGGAACAGCATTTGTGCCTTCTTCGCATCCTCTTTGAGCATCTCACCAAATACTCCTTGACTCTTTCAATCGGCAAAAGTTTTATCGGCAAAAGATCTGTTTTCTTGTTGGGAGAAGTGATTTCACCCCACCAACGCCTCATCCAACCTGAGAGACTACGAGCGTTAACACTTCTCGCTCCCCCACAGACAGTCTTCCAGGTTCGCTCCTTTCTAGGAGCCTTATGCTATGTTGCTGAGCACATCCCACGATTAAATGAACTTCTGCATCCGTTCGATGCTCATACTGGAGGCGTTTCAGCCTCCCAGGCTCCCCATGTATATATCAAATTGACGCCTGCGCTGCTGCAAACATTCAATGCTGTGAAACAAATTTTGCAAGACCCCTCTGTGCTTTCACATTTCGTGCCCACACGACCTCTATATTTGGAGACGGATGCATCTAATACCGGTTATGGTGCAGTTCTTTTCCAAATAGACAAGGAACCCTTGGAAACAGCTCAAGTTTTTCCTTTGCCCTATTCTTCACAGGCATGGAGGACTACATCCGAACGTGCCGCACACCCTTGTCGCAAAGAACTTGATGCTTTAAAACGAGTAATTCTTAAATATCACTATCTCTTGCGCATTTACCCCTTCATGATAATAACGGATAACATGGGCGTCTTCCATTTAGTGCAAAATTTCGCACAAGGAAAGCCTCCCACTGACCTCATTTTGGTCAGATATTTGCAGTCAATTTGTCTTCATCCCATTTTGGGGATAATGCACAAACCCTCGCGACAGGTGTTCACTTCGGATGCGCTATCGCGAATGGCATGGCAACAGTTGGCCATTTCTTCCGATGATCCTATTGCATGGCCTACGTTATTCATTGCCCCCTCTTTGATGGAGGCAATTTCTCGTCAAATCACACGCCATTTGCGCCATTCCAAATGTAAATACAGCAAGCAGGGCAAACACCCTGTTGATAAATGCTTACGCCCCCTGTGTGCTGGCCTAAGCAATCCACAATTTCAGCTTCTCCTTCGAGAATTGCAAAATGAACCACGCTTGAATTTCTCTGGACAATGGATAATGGCTAAATATGGCCACAGTCATGGTGGAGACCCTCTCCCTCCGGACCTTTACGATGGTCCTCCCCTCACTCTTTATCACGTTACTACACTTGAAGCATTGCCCTCTGTCAAATTACGAGGTCTGTCTCCCATGACACGTTGGTACATTCATTTTACTTCCATTGCTCCCCCACAGCTCTATGATACGCATATTTACCAACGAGCACTCCGTAAAGGAATCCCCAAAGTGTTATCAATCAGTACGCGTCTTTTGCTTGAACATAATATTAACATTTTTCAGACACTATCTATGAATATATATCTTGTATCGACTACTATTCCATATCACCTGTTTACTCCCATCGATTGAAGTATGTCTTTGTTTACAGGATGTGGATTTTGCTTCTTCTGACTTTTGGATATTCTATACACGCTCAAATATCTGATCCTACTTTAATACATGTCAAGGTTGGAAACCAGCCTGTTAATCTTACCTCCCCTGGTTTCCCCACCCATAACTATCCTTCAAACTTAAATAGGCAATATAAAATCAGTACAGATACACCTATGAATACCGCCCTTAAAATGATAATTGAAGATCTTCATCTTGATACAACATGTGATGACTATCTCCAAATTATTGAATTTAATCGCCTGATATATACTTTCTGCGGTATCATGTCCTTCAGAACACCCTTTTATTTTACCTCCTCGCGTTTGCTACTAATCTTTCGTACAAATTCGGAACATAACTTCCGCGGATTCCAGTTGACCTTTGAGCAGACTTCGGAAATACCATATTATCCCTTAGGACGCTGTGGCTACCAACAAATGGCCACCTCTCAAGACCAAAATCTCTATTCTCCACTCGCTCCTTACCCATACCCCAATAATGTGGCATGCACATGGACAATAGCAGCACGACGAAACTATTGTATACATGCAACAATGGTAAAATTCCGTGCTAAAGCTCGGATAATTTGGTAATAGAAAGTGGAGATCAAAACCCACTAATTTTTAATGGCACTAACCATATCCCTCCCATTATACTTCCTCTTTTTTGCCCAATAGTTTATTTGCGCTTTACTGCGCGCAGTCCACAAGTCGAACAAGGATTTCAAATTGTCTATCGGGAACATCCCTCCCCAAATACCGTATATGGACAATTAGCATCGCTTTCTAACCTTGAAAAACAAATTTCCTTAGTATTGTCCCCCAATACCACCTCCTTTTCGAAGGTATTCCATCAATTAGATACTGTCACCGCTGGAAATTTACTTACAGCGAATCAACTTGAATATGTTCAGTCTCAACTTAACGACAGATTGGAAGAGTTTTCCTATCAACTAAACACCCATGTAAAAAACGTTGCTAATACATCTTATGCATCCGCAAATTGTAACCTTACGGCTTATACCCCTCCTTTTCCTTATTATGAACATGTTATGCTCTCTTTAGCTGGCATATCTATTCTATTTTCTGTCTTCTTCGCTTTCCTTACCTGTTGTCTTTCGCGACGACTATATCATTTTTACCTCATTTCTGATAAAGATCAACTTGGAACTTCTGCCCACGAACCACCACGTTATCAACCAGGAAAATATGCACGAACTATGCAGCATATCATAATGCTTGCATTAACCTTGCCAGCCTACGCAAAGCCCATACCCCCTCCCGAAAACATGCTTTTAGAATTATGGAAACAGACTCAATGGGAACACGACCATGGTGTTCTTTTTCCTTTTCTACAATATCGAGAATCTGAAGCACTCTTTCAATCCATGGCCCTTGTTTTCCTCATAGCTACGTTCGTAGTAGCACTCTATCCATGCATTTACTTCCATTGCTTTCCTTCAAAAAGCGGGGGGAAATCGCCCTCGTCTACCAACTCGTCGATGAAACGTTCCAAATCATCTACCCTTCGTAAAAGCCTATCACAAAGATCTTTGATCACACTTGGATATTGTGGAACGGGTGCAGAAGCCGCCCTCGCCCCAATAACACAGGGCACTTTTCTCCATCCATCCACTCCCATTCCAGAAAACATGCAACGTACGCCAAATGCGACTTGGGAACACATATCTTTTGATCGACTCTGGGAACGAACCCCGGAAGACTATGCATGGACAAACCCAATACCAATGTATTCCAAAATCTTTGGATACGCCGTAGCTGAAGGAAAAACCTTCACACAAAAATACTACCCCGAATCTAAGTATTGGGAAAAAATAGATGTCATGGAACGAACCTGTCTTTGCGCACGGGAAATAAGAGACATTGTTCCTCACCTAACCAAAGACGCTTTAGCAGTAAGCATCCCAATCACGCGTCAAACGGGTCATCTAGCCCGACACCGCTGGAAAATACAAATGAATAGACAACCAGACGTATTTGTGAAAGAGGCATGGGATTTCATCCTTCCTGAAGAAAGAACCTTTGCCTTATTGGCAGCATATAAACAACGAGTGATATCCTTGTTGGATCAATACGCCGTGGTACAAGCAAATTGCAAAACAGAGACAAAACAAGCAACATGCGGTATTAATAATTATGATTGCCGTGGAGACATAACATATGACCCAAATAAAAACGAACCTTTAATTAACGTAAATCAGCACATAGCAGAAAATGGAATCTTTTGGCAACAATATTGGTTCTCGAAAAACTGCACATTAACTCCTACTCACCGATGGATATCAGTGTGTACATCGGATGACAAAGGGTGTCTCGAAGTAAACCCTACCGATAAAAATCTCCAATGCTGTGATACTTCCTATGCCCTCAGTTATGGAAAGGAATCATGGGAATACCGATCAGCATACTGGTCCCCCTGTTGTCAAAATGGAGAGAAATGTCACAACTGGGACACACAGACTCTTTGGTATAAACGTAAAATAACATGTAATATTAAAGGAAAGGAATTCCCATTTGAACCTATCCTCACTGATATCGTGATCCAAGAACAATATGATAACTCTACGGCTATGAACCTCATACAAAAACACCTTCAAAAAATAAATAATGACCAAAAAATGACGATACCACTCCCAGAACGAATAAAGTTACTCCTTCCCACAACGAATGACAAAGCCAAAGCTTATAGAGATGGACCCCCTCTCTTGTCCAAGGTCCAAAAATATTACTACGAAACATTCCCTAGCATGATAACAAACGATGTCAAATGTAATCAAAGAATTAAGAGTAGACCAAAATGCCATGTTCTTGTTGGAGGTATCTATCCTAAATTAGCCTTCTACCAACAAGTTAAATACGACCCAGCACATAATTTAACTAAATTTCCAGGACTCCCCCTAAAAATCTTCGGTTCTGATGGACAAATGGGAAACCCGCCTAAGGACACAAAAAGGAGAATACATAAGAGACAGATAACAGGAGGAGTAGTCCTATTTGTATTCCTCACTAGTCTCATCGGTAACGCCATTACTGGCGTAACAACAGGCTTGACTTTACAAGAAGAAATTAACGATAAACTAATGGAATTAGAATCTCGAGTTAATGATAGATTTGAACAAGACAAACGAAATATACGAGATCTATCCGACCATATAAATTCTTTGGAAGCGGTAAACACGGTGCAAAATCAAGCCATTATAAGATCACTCACTCAAACCCTCACCTTGCAAACTTTACAGTCTACGACTGACAACTTTTTACAGTCAGAAATTGATGCGAATCGAAGACTTTTGCTAAGTAATTTGGGTGCTTATCTAAAATCCATGCAAACTTTTCGCGAAATCTCTACGGCTGAAGCAGAACTTGACCGCCTAATATTAAAACAAATATATAACGCCAAAGGAGTCAATTTATTTGACCCCTCCAAAATTTACCTAACAAAAATATCACAAGGAAACTTATATTTAAAAGTTTTGGCACAGCAAATCGCTAATGAGACAACCGAATTAGGTGAACAAATAACACTAGATGATAAAAAATTTCAAGAACAAATGAATAAAACGAGAAGTTGGCGAAACCAAACAGAATCTATAAAAAAATTAATAAAAATTGCAAATGATAGCATCCCTGCCTACATTAATATCACCCTTAAAAAATGGCATCCATCGAACATATCCGTAAACTTTTCAATTGACGACGTTACCCCCTCAGAATTCATAAACAGCCTAAAAAAAGGACTTGGAGTAATACCAAAAACTGTTGTTGATACTGTGGGAGATGTTGTTACTACCGTTGGAAAAGACATTTTAAAACCCCTCTTGCCATACCTGTTACCGGCTCTAGCTGTTCTCATTTTGATGTTCGGAGGAATATGCATCTGCAAATACCACCCAAAATGCAAGAAAAGAAGCCCGCCAGAAACCTTTAACAATGAATCTCTGCAAAGAATGATGAACCCCACCAATTTGAGACAATGAACTGATAAAAAGTAATAGACTTTGCTTTTATGCGCTATGTGTTGCCATATTTTTGTCTTTTGCTAATTTAGCTTTGCTGCAACAAAAGAACTATGAATTAAGAATTGTAAAGTGTAAAGTTTGATTTGAGAATGTTCATTGCAACCTTATCTTTGCTATTTGTTTCGCAGGAAATTCATTGCAAACTGCAGCAGACTTGCAAAAACAAAATTGAATGCTTTAATTGCGCTGATTGCACCTGATTGCACTTTGCAATGGAAAAACACCGGACATTGCACTCCCACATCTTATCAATAACAGACTTGTAAAGGCTTGTGATTTCCTGATTTCCAAAAAAGGAGACACTTGAACCTCCTATTCTGATAAAAAAAGATTTCAAGTAGATACATATGGGAAATCAATGTCTGGTGTGCGTCAGATATAGAAAGTCATGTGCTGAGTAAAGATGTATGAAAGTTTAAAAGATAGAATGTGAAATGTTGAGGGACAGTCAACTTTAAAATAAAATTAAAAGACAGCTTTAGACAGAAAAGAATGGTGAATACTTTGTATTTTAAGAAGGACATGTGTACCAGTGCTGATGTTCGCCTGGACTTATGCACATTGTTCACGCTTGATACAAAGGTCTCTCCTTTGGAGAGCAATTCATTTATTCTTAAAGGAAAAATAAATAATAAAAGAAATAATTAAAACATCCCTTGACATCGCGCATTCAAAATTCAATCATTAAAAACTTGTCCCCTTATTACAAATCATCAATACCTTTATAAAATAGATACCCCACCGTTGTGTTGCGCCTTAACAAAATGAATATGATAATCATCGATCCATTAATACATGATAGATAACTTTTTGATAATTAAACAAAATATTTTTGATAATGGCTCTCTTCGAAGAAATCGTTAGAGATTTAATCGACGATACCTATGACAATTATTATGCCATCTTTCGTCGACTTTATAGTATGGGAATGGAAATTCATAATCAAGACCCCGATGAACCCACTCGTAGATGGATTCAGGCCATTTGCAGACAAATGGAAATGACTTTAAACAGACAAATTATAGATTGTTTAAACGCGCTCTCCAGTTCCTCTAACATGCCCGCTTTAAATATTGAGTTAAGAAGATACCATTATGAATTAACTGAATTGTTAAATGACCTACGAATGTTGTCATTATATGTTTAGAAGTAATTTGCTAACGCATAAAATCTGTGTACAAAAAAGAATGAATAGTGAATTGGACATTGTATCCGACCAATTGATAATTTGTCTTAACGATATTATCGTATGCATACAATCACAGGAACAAACATTGGATAATGAAATTAAAAACTTCCAGAAATTACACGATTTATATCATGACATTAGATACGCTAGGGTATCAAACAAATCGTCTATGAATCCTTCTGATAAAATAAGGAAGGAAACAAAAGTCATCTATGCATACATGATAATTATCCTTAAGCAGATGCATGATAGACAGAAAAGGCTATTGCAAAATGTCTATCAAAAACAAAGGATGGAAGAATTGAAGCACCCTCGAATTGAGACCCCACAAAAATTAAAGTTAAAAACCTACTTTTCTCGCATAACGTTGTTTATTCAGCGCATAGAAACATTATTTGTATAATGCGAATACCAATATTCCCGCTACGTCCTGGGTATGACGTAAAACTACATCCAAATGTCCAAGCATGTAATGTACTTCTTTTTAAATTGTATATAAGAAACTGTCTTGTTGTGATGTCCTGTTATAACGCTTTGTCCCTTTTATCAAAACAAATTGTAAATGCTTTTTCACAGTTGCTAAAAGGAGACTTTAATTAATAAAAAATGAGTATAGGACAAACAATTACAATAGAAATACCTCCCACACCAACCTGGGACATTATGGAATGGTGTGTCTTACACAACCTAAAAAGGGAATTAACGAAGGAGAGTACTGTCACGGTGGAAGTCATGAATACGATAACATTAAAAATGTGGAATATTGAAAAACGACATCCAAACTGGAGAAACGACATAATACCTCTTTTGCGACCATATCGTAAAAAATGGGATAGGAGAACGAAAATTACCCCCATAGATACTTCGGGGTATATAACACAACTATCTGTAAAAATCCTACCTTTATAAAAATAATTGTGAAATGAATGATATTTTTTTGTATTTTAACGTCCTGGGTATGACGTAAAACTACATCCATATTCTCAAATGTGTCTTTGAATTCTTTTTGAGATTGTACACTCAGCTTTTTGTCATGATGTTTTGTCCCTTTGTCAAAAAAGATTGTGAACCTTTACAGTTTCATAAAAGGACTTTAAAAAATATTCGAAATGAATAATAAGCTAGACATAAATTGCGAATTGGATGTTATATCACAACGATTGCTGATACGACTGAATGATATTTTGTCTTTACAACAAAAACAAGTGGCTACTTTGGAAAATGACATGAACATTTTTAGTAGACTGCATGATTTGTATTATGGTATCCGATATGCGAGAATGCCCGATAAGTCAGCCCACGACGCCTCAAAGAAAATAAATAAAGAATTAAAAACTATCCATTCATACCTCATGATAAACCTAAAATTAATGCGAAATCAGCATAAGAAAAGATTGGCGTATTACCGTTCAGAACAGAGGGAGGAGGAATGGGCTGACGCAGCGCGGAAGGCAAGGCTTGAGGTATATGTGTCTCGAACCGCACAGTTTATCCAACGAATGGAACTATTACTTGAATAGAAAACATTTCTGTTATGACTTTAACGTCCTGGGTATGACATAAAACTACATCCAGCTATATGACATACTCTATGTATATGTACGTGAAACTACATCCAAAGCTCCAGTTTTCAAAGATTTAACAGTGTTTTGTTGTTGAAAGTACAGATCGTAATTGTATAAAAAAGAGGGGATGGATCAATATAAGGGAGAAATTGCAAATATCGAAAACACTCTTCTCACAAATGAAGTGGAACTAAATACATTAAAAGCTATGACCAAGAAATGCATTGAGCTGCATTACGAAGTCAGAATAGATTTGTCTAACGAGATCCCTTCCCTACGAGGAGAAGCAATAGCAGACAGAACACAAAAATTGCAGTCATACAAAGAGGAAGTTGATATCCTCCTTCAAAAAATTGTTGACAAAATAGGAAATAAGATGGAAACAATATTCTCTGATTATTTGAGCGAGGAATTAAAAAACCCCTATAGAGAAACAATGGAAAAATTCCTATTTGAAAAACATTTTGGAGAACTGAAAGACCTATTCTTATCCATAGATAGAGTTCTTTAATACTTATTTTTTAAACGCTTATGGCTCTTTTATCTGGATAATAACTTGTGTTGTATAATGTGTTTTCATGAATCTGCCAGTATCAGTGTTACACGCTTTTCACGCTTATTTGCTTGTATGTTATATAATCTGTGGTTAACACTTTTCACTTGTCATCATGTATAATCGCATTATTTTCAACTTAAAGTTTTTGCCATAATGGTTGGGAAGCAGCACAAGTCACTACTGTAACTGCTCGTGTTGCCTCTCTCACTATTATTGTACTCATATTTCATAAAATTTTTTATCAGATAGAATACAAAACAAAAATAGTGATTAATAGTCTAATTTGTTTTAAAACATGTAAAGTAATTCAAAATTTATTTTCAGTCTAAATTTTACCGAGCTATCGAGCATAATGTTTAATAACAACCTTAGGAACCGTACTGTACTGTTTTTTGACATAGGAACTGTATTGTGCTGTTTTTATTGTTGTGTATTAATCATTTCTTTTTGTGTTTAACCTAATTCTATTTGAATAAGGGTTTTTTGTAACTTTTGATAAATTTAATTGATGAAAATTGAATTCGGAGGAGTATCAATTCTTTTGGAATTCCTGGGAAATCAATACGTGTGGAAGTAAAGACGAGCCGCGGTAGAGTTGTCGTAGAAACTTCACCCTGCTACACAATTTCCAAACTGGTGCCCAGACCCGGGACTTCCAATTGACAACGGATATCCTTCTGAACGGACTTCTTCCGAGTTCAAAACAAAATCTACCAAATAAAATCAACCACCAATACAGGTCAGATCGTTAATATGCCACTATTTAAAAGGAAAAATGTTAATAAGGAAAAGGCAAAACGTGCCAGCCTAATTACAAAAATTTTAGATGATAATCACGAGCTAACTAACAGCCTTAAGGAACATACCGAGTTGCGAAATACCTTAAAAAATCAAATAGAACAAATGCGACATGATGAAGACGCAATTCAAAAATTAAAACCTAAACTGCAAACTGATCTCAAAATTTTAGAAAAGGGCTCGAAACAACTTGAAAAAGACCAAAAGGCCTTAGAAAAGACCTTTGATAAGCTAACCACTAAAGTAACGCCTCCTGAATTACAAGAAATACATCAGGCATACCACGATACCGAGCCAACTGCACCCTCAAATGTGGATGATACCTCTTCTTTGCCTCCTTATGAAAAAGCAACATCTCTTTATCCTTCTCTCTTACAACCCACCCCCTCCTTTGTAATAATGGACGGGATAGGACAGGAGGAGATCGCACCTGTCCCTTCATATGTCATTGAAAATGATGATGAGGAAGAAGTACGACCTAAAAGTCTTGGGCCCGCTGCCCATACCCGCTCAAAAAGGCAAAACGCCCTTGACAAACTGGCAAAAAAAGTACAAGAACTTTCAGCTACCTTAGCAGAGGCACCAAGTGCATCGGGTGCCAGATTGTCGGCCCCTCTTGCCTTATCACACCCAAGTGCATCGGGTGCCAGATTGTCAGGCCCTCTTACCTCATCACCCTATTCATATAACCCACACCCACCAGAAAAAACGCCACCGAGTGCAAAACCACGATTGGGAATGTTTGAGGATTCTATTCCAGAGGAAGTAGACAACCTGAGTTCCCTCTCCGATTCCCTAATGACAGAAATACCACCCAGGGAACCAAACCAGAGACCTATTCCTCTGCGAGAATACTCTGAATACTTAGCCGCCCTCCCTCCTTTCTCAAAAGGCACTACTGTCACTAAATGGATTAATCGTATTCTGCAAATGGTCCCACATGGTGATGGAAGCACTCCCCATGATCGACTGTTGTGCAATAAAATGATTCAGCTCTTAAAGAAATCGGGTCTGCCTAAAGGAAAGGAAGTGGCTGAGGCTCTGGCTACCCTCTTGCAAACAGATAACCCCTCATGGCAAAATGTCCTCGAAATGATTTCGCAGTCCTTCCCTAGTGGAATAGTTGAATTGTCCGACCAAATTATCTCTTGCATACATAAGTTCGACTGGGAAAAGGATAACGCCACCCTTCACTTTACACCTGTCTTCATGGAAGCAGGCATCCCCATGAAGGACAAAATGATCTCAAAAACAGATCACGGCCTCGATTATCTGTCACGAATACGCCGACGATTGCCTGAAGCAATACAGGTAAATCTTTTGGGAGCAGAACAAGGCTCCTGGAATGGTTTTTTCAATAGACTCCAGAAATACCAGAACATGATACGCGGTGATAAACAACGCTATCTCCAGGATCCAAATCCCCCACCTATCTCTTTTCCTGTTCAACCCCAACCAAGAAAGAGTACGCAAAACGTCCAGCCACCCAATAGATATGGCCAAAACGTAGGATATAACCACTCGCGACAACCGAGAACATCGTCTACATCTATGTTCCGATTGAACAACACCTCTTCGCAATCCCCCTCCTTTCAGTCTACCCTCCAGAACAATGAAACTGCAATAGAAAAAGCGTTGCAGTTGCCTACAGGACAGATATACCAATGTTATACCTGTGGTAGACCTGGACATAAGAGTTCGGAATGCCTGGTAAAGGCTGTTCTCGACCAATGTGGAAAGAGACTAGAAGTCGACCCTAATACAGGTTACGTGACAATCATAGATCGGCTCCCCATGACCACGACCTACAAGTTAAGGCATGACAATGAATGGCTCCCTTTTCTGAGGGGACAAAATGCTCTAAAAAAGAGAATCATGTCTCTGACAGAATTGGATGCTTTGATGAGGCAATATAATGAAAAATCTTATCGCGAAAGGCGCCAACCTTACCAACGTCCTAATAACAACTCTTGGCACAGAACAAAGCAAAAGATTAGAGACCATGCATGGGTCGTTCCTGGCCAAAATCGCAATGCCCAAGTGGCAAGCAAGTCACTCTGATAATGCTCACTCATTGACCCCCCAAACCTCTAACACCTCCCTGTCTTCAAATTCGACAGGAACCTCTGCCCCGATCTTTCACCAAGTGCCCGAATACCCATACTCTTTCCCGAGGCACACCACGAACCCCAATCCCTCTCCAGAAGTTCCTCCGGAAAACTAGAAGAGGAATTGGATAACCCGGTAACCCAATTCCTCACCCCTACACATACTCTAGTCTCCACATATGTAAATAAAGTCACACGACACCTCTTTTATGATGCTTTTTCAGGAAAACTTTGCTATTTTACGCATACGCCGACTGGAGTAACATTTCTTGCTGATACCGGCAGCGTTCCCAACCTCATTAAGTTAAAAACTCTTAAGAAATTTTGGCTTTGCGCTTTTGCTAACAAAACTACCATCTCTCTCCCTATACAGGGGGTAGGTGGCAAAAAAACATTGTCATCATTTGTTTATATATCATTTTGTGACGTAGTTGTACCATTTTGTGTAAGTGAAGATGTCCCTTTCAACATTATTGGAATCGATTGGATTCCAGTAATTGCTAATTTGCCTAATTTTGTTGTTTCCTACCAACGACCTTCTGAAGTTTCCACGGCCTTGACTGTATTACACGGGATGGACCTGATCACTCCTCCCTCTTTTTCTAATTGTATGAATGTGATGTGTGAATGTTGTGAACCAGGGAAATTTATTGCCAGGAACACGCCGCTTCCTGAAGATGTGCACATTACGGAGGACCCGGTGGGAGCCGGACAACCTACCGATAGGGCAAAAGACGTGCCAGTTTGTAACGTACGCACGCAATTCCCGGAGTATATCCTCTCCGAAGAGGATGGAATTGTTGTAGTCAGTCCATCCTGCGTCCGAGACGCACAAAACTCCAAAGGGGACAAAGAGGTCACCCAATGCGAGCAGGGGGGTAGGACAGTGTGTGATGAACAAAAATATGCGGTGGAAGACGTGCCAGTTTGTAACATACGCACGCAATTTCCGGAGTATATCCCCTCCGAAGAGGATGGAATTGTTGTAGTCAGTCCATCCTGCGTCCAAGACGCACAAGTCTCCAAAGGGAACAAAGAGGTTACCCAATGCGAGCAGGGGGGTAGGATAAAGTGTGATGAATGTGATGAACGATATTTCTTTGTAACTGATGAAAAACTCCCAGCATCTCAAGCTGATACCCTATTGCAAGACTTGATCTCACGAAAGAAAAACGTCGAGATTTTGTCGAGCCAAGAACCCTCTAGAGTAGATTTACACTCCCCGACTAATACAATCATCCCCCGTGAACAGTGGTATGCTGTTTACGAACCTTTTCATTCTCAACTTACTGATTTGAAAGGCCATCTGCGCGGGCCGCAGACCCTTCCTTATCTTTGTACAGTCAATCTCGTGGATCCTAAAACCCCTCCATTTACTTGTCCCGCATATCCTATGCGTCATCCTGAACAAAAAAAGGCGTTGGAGGATAACATTGCTAAGTATCTTGATATGGGTATTATCGAATATGGCCCATCTTCGTGGAAAACTTCACTTTTTGTTGTCCCTCAGAAAGTTAATGAGGAACAGCGACAACTACCCACTTATCACCCCTCACAGCAATGGCGAGTTGTCCAAGATTTCATTCCCTTGAACACAAAAGTACAAAAAATCGAAAACACTCTACCATTGATTGCCGACGTCTTTCAGATCGCCTCTGAAAAAGAGATTTTCTCTCTATTAGATTTGAGTAAGGCGTTCTTTCACTGCAAAGTGGCTGAGGACGATCGACAATTCTTTGGCATATCGCATCCGACTAAAGAGATTCGCATGCGATGTATGCCAATGGGATTTATCAACTCCCCCTCTATCAGGCAAAAAAATATGAACGCAGCCATTTGGGAACCTGTACAGCAACTTTTCCACAAACAGTACCCTGATGAAAAATCATCCTCTCATTTAGCCATTTATATGGATGACATTTTCATCGCGACGAAGACGGTGGAACAGCATTTGTGCCTTCTTCGCATCCTCTTTGAGCATCTCACCAAATACTCCTTGACTCTTTCAATCGGCAAAAGTTTTATCGGCAAAAGATCTGTTTTCTTGTTGGGAGAAGTGATTTCACCCCACCAACGCCTCATCCAACCTGAGAGACTACGAGCGTTAACACTTCTCGCTCCCCCACAGACAGTCTTCCAGGTTCGCTCCTTTCTAGGAGCCTTATGCTATGTTGCCGAGCACATCCCACGATTAAATGAACTTCTGCATCCGTTCGATGCTCATACTGGAGGCGTTTCAGCCTCCCAGGCTCCCCATGTATATATCAAATTGACGCCTGCGCTGCTGCAAACATTCAATGCTGTGAAACAAATTCTGCAAAACCCCTCTGTGCTTTCACATTTCGTGCCCACACGACCTCTATATTTGGAGACGGATGCATCTAATACCGGTTATGGTGCAGTTCTTTTCCAAATAGACAAGGAACCCTTGGAAACAGCTCAAGTTTTTCCTTTGCCCTATTCTTCACAGGCATGGAGGACTACATCCGAACGTGCTGCACACCCTTGTCGCAAAGAACTTGATGCTTTGAAACGAGTGATTCTTAAATATCACTATCTCTTACGTATTTATCCCTTCATGATAATAACAGATAATATGGGTGTCTTCCATTTGGTGCAAAATTTCGCACAAGGAAAGCCCCCCACTGACCTCATTTTGGTCAGGTACTTACAATCTATTTGTCTTCATCCCATTTTGGGGATAATACACAAACCCTCACGACAGGTGTTCACTTCGGATGCGCTATCGCGAATGGCATGGCAACAGTTGGCCATTTCTTCCGATGATCCTATTGCATGGCCTACATTATTCATTGCCCCCTCTTTGATGGAGGCAGTTTCTCGTCAAATTACGCGCCATCTACGCCACTCCAAATGTAAATACAGCAAGCAAGGCAAACACCCTATCGACAAATGCTTACGTCCCCTATGTGCTGGCCTAAGCAATCCGCAATTTCAGCTTCTCCTTCGAGAATTGCAAAATGAACCACGCTTGAATTTCTCTGGACAATGGATAATGGCTAAATATGGCCACAGTCATGGTGGAGACCCTCTCCCTCCGGACCTTTACGATGGTCCTCCCCTCACTCTTTATCACGTCACCACACTTGAAGCATTGCCCTCTATCAAATTACGAGGTCTGTCTCCCATGACACGATGGTACATTCATTTTACTTCCATTGCTCCCCCACAGCTCTATGATACGCATATTTACCAACGAGCACTCCGTAAAGGAATCCCCAAAGTGTTATCAATCAGTACGCGTCTTTTGCTTGAACATAATATTAACATTTTTCAGACACTATCTATGAATATATATCTTGTATCGACTACTATTCCATATCATCTGTTTACTCCCATCGACTGAAGTATGTCTTTGTTTACAGGATGTGGATTTTGTTCCTTCTGACCTTTGGATATTCTGTACACGCTCAAATATCTGATCCTACTTTAATACATGTCAAGGTTGGAAACCAGCCTGTTAATCTTACCTCCCCTGGTTTCCCCACCCATAACTACCCTTCAAACTTAAATAGACAATATAAAATCAGTACAGATACACCTGTAAATACCGCCCTTAAAATGATAATTGAAGATCTTCATCTTGATACAACATGTGATGACTATCTCCAAATCGTTGAATTTAATCGCCCAATATATACTTTCTGCGGTATCATGTCCTTCAGAACACCTTTCTATTTCACTTCCTCGCGCTTGCTATTAATCTTTCGTACAAATTCGGAACATAACTTCCGCGGATTCCAGTTGACCTTTGAGCGAACTTCGGAAATACCATATTATCCCTTAGGACGCTGTGGCTACCAACAAATGGCCACCTCTCAAGACCAAAATCTCTATTCTCCACTCGCTCCTTACCCATACCCCAATAATGTAGCATGTACGTGGACAATAGCAGCACGACGAAACTATTGTATACATGCAACAATGGTAAAATTCCGTGCTAAAGCTCAGGATAATTTGGTAATAGAAAGCGGAAATCAAAACCCACTAATTTTTAATGGTACTAACCACATCCCTCCCATTATACTTCCTCTTTTTTGCCCAATAGTTTATTTGCGCTTCAACGCGCGCAGTCCAGAAGTCGAACAAGGATTTCAAATCGTCTATCGGGAACATCCCTCCCCAAACACCGTGTATGGACAATTAGCATCGCTTTCTAACCTTGAAAAACAAATTTCCTTAGTATTGTCCCCCAATACCACCTCCTTTTCGAAAGTATTCCATCAATTAGATACTGTCACCGCTGGAAATTTGCTTACAGCGAATCAACTTGAATATGTCCAGTCTCAACTTAACGACAGATTGGAAGAGTTTTCCTATCAATTAAACACCCATGTAAAAAACGCTGCTAATGCATCCTATGCATCTGCAAATTGTAACCATACAGCTTATACCCCTCCTTTTCCTTATTATGAACATGTTATGCTCTCTTTAGCTGGCATATCTATTCTATTTTCTGTTTTCTTCGCTTTCCTTACCAGTTGTCTTTCGCGACGGCTATATCATTTTTACCTCATTTCTGAAAAAGACCAACTTAAAACTTCTACCCATGAACCACCACGTTATCAACCAGGAAAATATGCTCATACCATGCAACATATCATAATGCTTGCATTGATCTTGCCAGCCTACGCAAAGCCCATACCCCCTCCTGAAAACATGCTTTTGGAATTATGGAAACAGACTCAATGGGAACACGACCATGGTGTTCTTTTTCCTTTTCTACAATATCGAGAATCTGAAGCACTCTTTCAATCCATAGTTATTGTTTTTCTCATAGCTACGTTCGTAGTAGCACTCTATCCATGCATTTATTTCCATTGCTTTCCTTCAAAAAGCAGGGGGAAATCGCCCTCGTCTACCAACTCGTCGATGAAACGTTCCAAATCATCTACCCTTCGTAAAAGTTTATCACAAATATCTTTGATCACACTTGGATATTGTGGAACGAGTGCAGAGGCTGCCCTCGCCCCAATAACACAGGGTACCTTTCTGCATCCATCCACTCCCATTCCAGAAAACATGCAACAGACGCCAAACGCGACTTGGGAACATATATCTTTTGATCGACTCTGGGAACGAACCCAGGAAGACTATGCATGGACAAATCCAATACCAATGTATTCCAAAATCTTTGGATACGCCGTACCTGAAGGAAAAACCTTCACACAAAAATACTACCCCAAATCTAAGTATTGGGAAAAAATAGATGTCATGGAACGAACCTGTCTTTGCGCACGGGAAATAAGGGACATTGTTCCTCACCTAACCAAAGACGCTTTAGCAGTAAGCATCCCAATCACGCGTCAAACGGGTCATCTAGCCCGACATCGCTGGAAAATACAAATGAATAGACAACCAGATGTATTTGTACAGGAGGCATGGAATTTCATCCTTCCTGACGAAAGAACTTTTGCTTTATTGGCAGCATATAAACAACGAGTGATATCTTTGCTGGATCAATACGCTGTGGTACAAGCAAATTGCAAAACGGAAACGAAACAAGCAACATGTGGCATCTCTAACTATGAGTGTTTTGGAGATATAACATATGACCCAAATAAAAATGAACCTTTAATTAATACAAACCAATATATATCGACAAATGGAATTTTTTGGCAACAATATTGGTTCTCGAAAAACTGTACATTAACTCCTACTCACCGATGGATATCGGTATGTACATCGGATGATAAAGGGTGTCTCAAAGTAAACCCTACAGATAAAAATCTCCAATGCTGTGACATTTCCTATGCCCTCAGTTACGGAAAGGAATCATGGGAATATCGATCGGCATATTGGTCCCCCTGTTGTCGGAATGGAGAAAAATGTCACAACTGGGACACACAGACTCTTTGGTATAAACGTAAAATAACATGTAATATTAAAGGAAAAGAATTTCCCTTCGAACCTATTCTTACTGACATCGTAGTCCAAGAACAATATGACAACGCTACGGCTATGAACCTCATACAAAAACACCTTCAAAAAATAAATAATGACCAAAAAAAGATGAGGCCACTCCCAGAACGAATAAAGTTACTCCTTCCCACAACAAGTGATAAAGCCCAAGCTTACAGAGACGGACCCCCTTTGCTATCCAAAGTCCAAAAATATTACTATGAAACATTCCCTAGCATGATAACAAACGACGTCAAATGTAATCAAAGAATTAAGAGTAGACCAAAATGCCATGTTCTTGTTGGAGGTATCTATCCTAAATTAGCCTTCTACCAACAAGTTAAATATGACCCAGCGCATAACTTAACCAAATTTCCAGGACACCCCCTAAAAATCTTCGGTTCTGATGGACAAATGGGAAACCCGCCTAAGGACACAAAAAGGAGAATACATAAGAGACAGATAACAGGAGGAGTAGTTCTATTTGTATTTCTTACTAGTCTCATTAGTAATGCTATTACTGGCGTAACAACAGGCTTGACCTTGCAAGAACAAATCAATGATAAATTAATGGAACTAGAATCTCGAATCAATGATAGATTTGAACAAGATGAACGAAACATACGAGATCTCTCTGACCATATAAATTCTTTAGAAGCGGTAAACACGGTGCAAAACCAAGCCATCATAAGATCACTCACTCAAACCCTCACCTTGCAAACTTTACAGTCTACGACTGACAACTTTTTACAGTCAGAAATTGATGCGAATCGAAGACTATTGCTAAACAATCTAGGCGCTTATCTTAAATCCATGCAAACTTTTCGCGAAATCTCTACGGCTGAAGCAGAACTTGACCGCCTAATATTAAAACAAATATATAATGCCAAAGGAGTCAATTTATTTGACCCCTCCAAAATTTACCTAACGAAAATATCGCAAGGAAACCTATATTTAAAAGTTTTGGCACAACAAATCGCTAATGAGACAACCGAATTAGGCGAACAAATAACACTAGATGATAAAAAATTTCAAGAACAAATGAATAAAACGAGAAGTTGGCGAAATCAAACAGAATCTATAAAAAAATTAATAAAAATTGCAAATGATAGCATCCCTGCCTATATTAATATCACCCTTAAAAAATGGCATCCATCGAACATATCCGTAAATTTCTCAATTGACGACGTTACCCCCTCAGAATTCATAAACAGCCTAAAAAAAGGACTTGGAGTAATACCAAAAACTGTTGTTGATACTGTGGGAGATGTTGTCACTACCGTTGGAAAAGACATTTTAAAACCCCTCTTGCCATACCTGTTACCGGCCCTAGCTGTTCTCATTTTGATATCTGGAGGAATATGCATCTGCAAATACCACCCAAAATGCAATAAAAAAATCCCGTCAGAAACCCGCAACAATGAATCTCTGCAAAGAATGATGAACCCCACCAATTTGAGACAATGAACTGATAAAAAGTAATAGACTTTGCTTTTATGCGCTATGTATTGCCATATTTTTGTCTTTTGCTATCTAGTTTTGCTGCAACCAAAAGAACTATGAATTAAGAATTGTAAAGTGTAAAGTTTAATTTGAAAATGTTCAGTGCAACCTTATCTTTGCTATTTGTTTCGCAGGAAATTCATTGCAAACTGCAGCAGACTTGCAAAAACAAAATTGAATGCTTTAATTGCGCTGATTGCACCTGATTGCACTTTGCAATGGAAAAACACCAGACATTGCACTCCCACTTCTTATCAATAACAGACTTGTATAAAGCTTGTGATTTCCTGATTTCCAAAAAAGGAGACACTTAAACCTCCCATTCTGATAAAAAAAGATTTCAAGTAGATACATATGGGAAATCAATGTCTGGTGTGCTTCAAATGTAGAAAGTCATGTGTTGAGTAAAGATGTATGAAAGTTTAAAAGATAGAGTGTGAAATGTTGAGGGATAGTCAACTTTAAAATAAAATTAAAAGACAGCTTTTAGACAGAAAAGAATGGTGAATACTTTGTATTTAAAGAAGGACATGTGTACCAGTGCTGATGTTCGCCTGGACTTATGCACATTGTTCACGCTTGATACAAAGGTCTCTCCTTTGGAGAAGCAATTCATTTATTCTTAAAGGCAAAAATAAATAATAAAAGAAATAATTAAAACATCCCTTGACATCGCGCATTCAAAATTCAGTCATTAAAAACTTGTCCCCTTGTTACAAATCATTAATACTCTTATAAAATAGATACCCCACCGTTGTGTTGCACCTTAACAAAAATAAACATGATAATCATCGATCCATTAATACATGATAGATAACTTTTTGATAATTAAACAAAATATTTTTTAATGATGGCCCTCTTTGAAGAAATTGTCCGAGATTTGATCGACGATACTTATGACAATTATTATGCCATCTTTCGTCGACTTTATAGTATGGGAATGGAAATTCATAATCAAGACCCCGATGAACCTACTCGTAGATGGATACAAGTCATTTGCAGACAAATGGAGATGACTTTAAATAGGCAAATTATAGACTGTTTGAATGCACTCTCCAGCTCTGCTAATATGCCTGCTTTAAATATTAAGTTAAGAAAATACCATCATGAATTAACTGAATTGTTAAATGACCTACGAATGTTGTCACTGTATGTTTGAAGGTTATTATTTGTTAAGAGAAACGATTATAACCAATTACGATAAAAAATAAAAAACCTTGATAATTAAAATGGATATCCCTCCTACTTCAAGTCAAGCTCTTCTGAAATGGTGCACCTTGTACAATATGAAAAACGATTTTTTGAAGGATCCTACTCCCTCAATCGAAGTCATAAATATGTTGACAATGAAAATGCGTAAAATAGAGAACTGTAATCCCGACTGGGAAACCCGCATACTTCCCATGCTAAAGCCTTACTTCTATAAGAAGTAATCTAATTGTGAGACACATATATTCAATAATGGTTTTTCTGTAACTCATCACTTTTGTCAAATGTAATATTTGTATAACGCGAATACCTATATTCCCACTACGTCCTGGGTATGACGTAAAACTACATCCAGATGTTCAGGCGTGCAATGCATTTCCTTTTGAAATTGTCTTATCGTAATGTCCTCTGTTGGTAAACAAACTGTAAATATTCTTCACAGTTGCTAAAAAGAGATTCTTAATAATGAGTATAGGACAAAAAACCACAATAGAAATACCTCCCATGCCAACCTGGGACGTCATGGAATGGTGTGTCTTACACAACCTAAAAATGGAATTAATGAAGGAGAGTACTGTCACAGTGGAGGTCATGAACACGATAACATTAAAAATGTGGAACATTGAGGACCGCAACCTGAATTGGAAAAACGACATAGTCCCTTCTTTGCGACCATATCGTAAAAAATGGGATAGAAGAACGAGAATTACCCCCATAGACACTTCGGGGTATATAACACAATTATCTGTAAAGATTTTACCTTTATAAATAACGTTTATGAAAATTATAAACAATCTTTTGTGCTAGAAAAATTACGAATAAGCAAAAAATGGATTGTGAATCACAAGTTATATCTGCTGTGTTTTTATCCCGGTTAAATAATAGCATTATCCAGTTGAGGACGCAACTGGAGACAATAAGCAATGATATGATGATTCTGCATGACTTACGAAAACTCTACTACGATCTTCGTGATGCCATAGTATCCAACAAGGCATCACAGGATCCCTCTACTGACCTAGAAATAAAATTGGACGCTATATATGAACACCTAATTTCAACCTTAAAACAACTACGTTCGCGGCAAAAGAAAAGGCTTGCGGATCTCCACTCTGATATTTTCAAAGAAGAACTAGAAAACCCGCGAGTTAATACCCCTATGAAGAATCAATTTAAAATTTTTGCCGCAAAAGTTGTGCTGTTGATTAACGGGATAGATATATTGCTCATGTAAATAATGTGTGTATTACGTCCTGGACATGACGTAAAACTGTATCCATGCTTTCAAATGTGTCATATGTCTGTCAGTGTCAGTGTTATCGCGCTTATATGTTATTTGCTTGTATGCTATATAATCCGTGGCTAACACTTTTCATGCTTCATCATGTATCATTTTCAACCTAAAGTTTTGCCATAGTAGTTGAGACGTAGCAGAGGTCACTAATGTAACTGCCTATGTTACTCCCCCTCACTATTATTGTCATCATATAAAATTTTTTATCAAATAGAATGTAAAATAAAAAACAATGGTTAGTAAATTTAAATTTCAGTCTAAAATAATTAATCCTTTTTTGAGTTATCGAGCCATGATATCAAATCATAAGACTTAGCGTTTAGTATAGGAATAATTTTGTGTTTTTTCTGTACAATGCACTAATGCTTATTTTTTGTTTCATGTGTAACTAATTCTATTTGAATAAGGTTTTTTGTAACTTTTGATAAATTTGATTGATGAAAATTGAATTCGGAGAAGAATCAATTCTTTTGGAATTCCTGGGAAATCAATACGTGTGGAAGTAAAGTCGAGCCGCGGTCGAGTTGTCGTAGAAACTTGAAATGATTTCGCAGTCCTTCCCTAGTGGGATAGTTGAATTATTCGACCAAATTATCTCTTGCATACATAAGTTCGACTGGGAAAAGGATAACGCCACTCTTCACTTTACACCTGTCTTCATGGAAGCAGGCATCCCCATGAAGGACAAAATGATCTCAAAAACAGACCACGGCCTCGATTACCTGTCACGAATACGCCGACGATTGCCTGAAGCGATACAGGTAAATCTTTTGGGAGCAGAGCAAGGCTCCTGGAATGGTTTTTTCAACAGGCTCCAGAAATACCAGAACATGATACGCGGTGATAAACAACGCTATCTCCAGGATCCAAATCCCCCACCTATTTCTTTTCCTGTTCAACCCCAACCAAGAAAGAGTACGCGAAACGTACAGCCGCCCAATAGATATGGCCAAAACGTAGGATATAACCACTTGCGACAACCGAGAACGTCATCTACATCTATGTTCCGATTGAACAACACCTCTTCACAATCCCCCTCCTTTCAGTCTACCCTCCAGAACAATGAAACTGCAATGGAAAAAGCGTTGCAGTTGCCTACAGGGCAGATCTACCAATGCTATACCTGTGGTAGACCTGGACACAAGAGTTCAGAATGCTTGGTAAAGGCTGTTCTCGACCAATGTGGAAAGAGACTAGAAGTCGACCCTAATACAGGTTACGTGACAATTATAGATCGGCTCCCCATGACCACGGCCTACAAGCTAAGGCATGACAATGAATGGCTCCCTTTTCTGAGGGGACAAAACGCTTTAAAAAAGAGAATCATGTCTCTGAGAGACTTGGATGCTTTGATGAGGCAATATAGTGAAAAATCTTATCGTCAAAAACGCCAACCTTACCTACGCCCTAATAACAATTCGTGGCACAGAACAAAACAAAAAGTTAGAGACCATGCATGGGTCGTTCCTGGCCAAAATCGCAATGCCCAAGTGGCAAGCAAGTCACTCTGATAATGCTCACTCATTGACCCCCCAAACCTCTAACACCTCCCTGTCTTCAAATTTGACAGGAACCTCTGCTCCTATCTTTCACCAAGTGCCCGAATACCCATACTCTTTCCCGAGGCACACCACAAATCCCAATCCTTCTCCAGAAGTTTCTTCGGAAAACTAGAAGAGGAATTGGATAACCCCGTAACCCAATTCCTCACCCCTACACATACTCTAGTCTCCACATATGTAAATAAAGTCACACGACATCTCTTTTATGATGCTTTTTCAGGAAAACTTTGCTATTTTACGCATATGCCGACTGGAGTAACATTTCTTGCTGATACCGGCAGCGTTCCCAACCTTATTAAATTAAAAACCCTCAAGAAATTCTGGCTTCGCGCTTTTGCTAACAAAACTACCATCTCTCTCCCTATACAGGGGGTAGGTGGCAAAAAAACATTATCATCTTTTGTTTATATATCATTTTGTGACGTAGTTGTACCATTTTGTGTAAGTGAAGATGTCCCTTTCAACATTATCGGAATCGATTGGATTCCAGTAATTGCTAATTTGCCTAATTTTGTTGTTTCTTACCAACGACCTTCTGAAGTTTCCACGGCCTTGACTGTACTACATGGGATGGACCTGATCACTCCTCCCTCTTTTTCTAATTGTATGAATGTGATGTGTGAATGTTGTGAACCAGGGAAATTTATTACCAGGAACACGCCGCTTCCTGAAGATGTGCACATTACGGAGGACCCGGTGGGAGCCGGACAACCTACCGATGGGGCAAAAGACGTGCCAGTTTGTAACGTACGCACGCAATTCCCGGAGTATATCCTCTCCGAAGAGGATGGAATTGTTGTAGTCAGTCCATCCTGCGTCCAAGACGCACAAAACTCCAAAGGGGACAAAGAGGTCACCCAATGCGAGCAGGGGGGTAGGACAGTGTGTGATGAACAAAAGTATGCGGTGGAAGACGTGCCAGTTTGTAACATACGCACGCAATTTCCGGAGTATATCCCCTCCGAAGAGGATGGAATTGTTGTAGTCAGTCCATCCTGCGTCCAAGACGCACAAGTCTCCAAAGGGAACAAAGAGGTTACCCAATGCGAGCAGGGGGGTAGGATAAAGTGTGATGAATGTGATGAACGATATTTCTTTGTAACTGATGAAAAACTCCCAGCATCTCAAGCTGATACCCTATTGCAAGACTTGATCTCACGAAAGAAAAACGTCGAGATTTTGTCGAGCCAAGAACCCTCTAGAGTAGATTTACACTCCCCGACTAATACAATCATCCCCCGTGAACAGTGGTATGCTGTTTACGAACCTTTTCATTCTCAACTTACTGATTTGAAAGGCCATCTGCGCGGGCCGCAGACCCTTCCTTATCTTTGTACAGTCAACCTCGTGGATCCTAAAACCCCTCCATTTACTTGTCCCGCATATCCTATGCGTCATCCTGAACAAAAAAGGGCGTTGGACGATAACATTGCTAAGTATCTTGATATGGGCATTATTGAATACGGCCCATCTTCGTGGAAAACTTCACTTTTTGTTGTCCCTCAAAAAGTTAATGAGGAACAGCGACAACTACCCACCTATCATCCTTCACAGCAATGGCGAGTTGTCCAAGATTTCATTCCCTTGAACACCAAAGTGCAAAAAATCGAAAATACTCTACCATTAATTGCCGACGTTTTCCAGATCGCCTATGAGAAAGAAATTTTCTCTCTACTAGATTTGAGTAAGGCGTTCTTCCACTGCAAAGTTGCTGAAGACGATCGACAATTCTTCGGCATATCGCATCCGACTAAAGAGATTCGCATGCGATGCATGCCAATGGGATTTATCAATTCCCCCTCTATCTGGCAGAAAAATATGAACGCAGCCATTTGGGAACCTGTACAGCAACTTTTCCACAAACAGTACCCCGATGAAAAATCATCCTCTCATTTAGCCATTTATATGGATGATATTTTCATTGCAACGAAGACGGTGGAACAGCATTTGTGCCTTCTCCGCATCCTCTTTGAGCATCTCACCAAATACTCCTGACTCTTTCAATCGGTAAAAGCTTCATCGGCAAAAGATCTGTTTTCTTGTTGGGAGAAGTGATTTCACCCCACCAACGCCTCATCCAACCTGAGAGACTACGAGCGTTAACGCTTCTCGCCCCCCCACAGACAGTCTTCCAGGTTCGCTCCTTTCTAGGAGCCTTACGCTATGTTGCTGAGCACATCCCACGATTAAATGAACTTCTGCATCCGTTCGATGCTCATACTGGAGGTGTATCAGCCTCCCAGGCTCCCCGTGTATATATCAAATGGACGCCTGCGCTGCTGCAAACATTCGATGCTGTAAAGCAAATTTTGCAAGACCCCTCTGTGCTTTCACATTTCGTGCCCACACGACCTCTATATTTGGAGACGGATGCATCTAATACCGGTTATGGTGCAGTTCTTTTCCAAATAGACAAGGAACCCTTGGAAACAGCTCAAGTTTTTCCCTTGGCCTATTCTTCACAGGCATGGAGGACTACATCCGAACGTGCCGCACACCCTTGTCGCAAAGAACTTGATGCTTTAAAACGAGTGATTCTTAAATATCACTATCTCTTGCGCATTTACCCCTTCATGATAATAACGGATAACATGGGCGTCTTCCATTTAGTGCAAAATTTCGCACAAGGAAAGCCTCCCACTGACCTCATTTTGGTCAGATATTTGCAGTCAATTTGTCTTCATCCCATTTTGGGGATAATGCACAAACCCTCGCAACAGGTGTTCACTTCGGATGCGCTATCGCGAATGGCATGGCAACAGTTGGCCATTTCTTCCGATGATCCTATTGCATGGCCTACGTTATTCATTGCCCCCTCTTTGATGGAGGCAATTTCTCGTCAAATCACACGCCATTTGCGCCATTCCAAATGTAAATACAGCAAGCAGGGCAAACACCCTGTTGATAAATGCTTACGCCCCCTGTGTGCTGGCCTAAGCAATCCACAATTTCAGCTTCTTCTTCGAGAATTGCAAAATGAACCACGCTTGAATTTCTCTGGACAATGGATAATGGCTAAATATGGCCACAGTCATGGTGGAGACCCTCTCCCTCCGGACCTTTACGATGGTCCTCCCCTCACTCTTTATCACGTTACTACACTTGAAGCATTGCCCTCTATCAAATTACGAGGTCTGTCTCCCATGACACGTTGGTACATTCATTTTACTTCCATTGCTCCCCCACAGCTCTATGATACGCATATTTACCAACGAGCACTCCGTAAAGGAATCCCCAAAGTGTTATCAATCAGTACGCGTCTTTTGCTTGAACATAATATTAACATTTTTCAGACACTATCTATGAATATATATCTTGTATCGACTACTATTCCATATCACCTGTTTACTCCCATCGATTGAAGTATGTCTTTGTTTACAGGATATGGATTTTGCTTCTTCTGACTTTTGGATATTCTATACACGCTCAAATATCTGATCCTACTTTAATACATGTCAAGGTTGGAAACCAGCCTGTTAATCTTACCTCCCCTGGTTTCCCCACCCATAACTACCCTTCAAACTTAAATAGACAATATAAAATCAGTACAGATACACCTGTGAATACCGCCCTTAAAATGATAATTGAAGATCTTCATCTTGATACAACATGTGATGACTATCTCCAAATTATTGAATTTAATCGCCCAATATATACTTTCTGCAGTATCATGTCCTTCAGAACACCCTTTTATTTTACCTCCTCGCGTTTGCTACTAATCTTTCGTACAAATTCGGAACATAACTTCCGCGGATTCCAGTTGACCTTTGAGCAGACTTCGGAAATACCATATTATCCCTTAGGACGCTGTGGCTACCAACAAATGGCCACCTCTCAAGACCAAAATCTCTATTCTCCACTCGCTCCTTACCCATACCCCAATAATGTGGCATGCACATGGACAATAGCAGCACGACGAAACTATTGTATACATGCAACAATGGTAAAATTCCGTGCTAAAGCTCAGGATAATTTGGTAATAGAAAGTGGAGATCAAAACCCACTAATTTTTAATGGCACTAACCATATCCCTCCCATTATACTTCCTCTTTTTTGCCCAATAGTTTATTTGCGCTTCACCGCGCGCAGTCCACAAGTCGAACAAGGATTTCAAATCGTCTATCGGGAACATCCCTCCCCAAATACCGTATATGGACAATTAGCATCGCTTTCTAACCTTGAAAAACAAATTTCCTTAGTATTGTCCCCCAATACCACCTCCTTTTCGAAGGTATTCCATCAATTAGATACTGTCACAGCTGGAAATTTACTTACAGCGAATCAACTTGAATATGTTCAGTCTCAACTTAACGACAGATTGGAAGAGTTTTCCTATCAACTAAACACCCATGTAAAAAACGTTGCTAATACATCTTATGCATCTGCAAATTGTAACCTTACGGCTTATACCCCTCCTTTTCCTTATTATGAACATGTTATGCTCTCTTTAGCTGTCATATCTATTCTATTTTCTGTCTTCTTCGCTTTCCTTACCTGTTGTCTTTCGCGACGACTATATCATTTTTACCTCATTTCTGATAAAGATCAACTTGGAACTTCTGCCCACGAACCACCACGTTATCAACCAGGAAAATATGCACGAACTATGCAGCATATCATAATGCTTGCATTAACCTTGCCAGCCTACGCAAAACCCATACCCCCTCCCGAAAACATGCTTTTAGAATTATGGAAACAGACTCAATGGGAACACGACCATGGTGTTCTTTTTCCTTTTCTACAATATCGAGAATCTGAAGCACTCTTTCAATCCATGGCCCTTGTTTTCCTCATAGCTACGTTCGTAGTAGCACTCTATCCATGCATTTACTTCCATTGCTTTCCTTCAAAAAGCGGGGGGAAATCGCCCTCGTCTACCAACTCGTCGATGAAACGTTCCAAATCATCTACCCTTCGTAAAAGCCTATCACAAATATCTTTGATCACACTTGGATATTGTGGAACGGGTGCAGAAGCCGCCCTCGCCCCAATAACACAGGGCACTTTTCTCCATCCATCCACTCCCATTCCAGAAAACATGCAACGTACGCCAAATGCGACTTGGGAACACATATCTTTTGATCGACTCTGGAAACGAACCCAGGAAGACTATGCATGGACAAACCCAATACCAATGTATTCCAAAATCTTTGGATACGCCGTAGCTGAAGGAAAAACCTTCACACAAAAATACTACCCCAAATCTAAGTATTGGGAAAAAATAGATGTCATGGAACGAACCTGTCTTTGCGCACGGGAAATAAGAGACATTGTTCCTCACCTAACCAAAGACGCTTTAGCAGTAAGCATCCCAATCACGCGTCAAACGGGTCATCTAGCCCGACACCGCTGGAAAATACAAATGAATAGACAACCAGACGTATTTGTGAAAGAGGCATGGGATTTCATCCTTCCTGAAGAAAGAACCTTTGCCTTATTGGCAGCATATAAACAACGAGTGATATCCTTGTTGGATCAATACGCCGTGGTACAAGCAAATTGCAAAACAGAGACAAAACAAGCAACATGCGGTATTAATAATTATGATTGCCGTGGAGACATAACATATGACCCAAATAAAAACGAACCTTTAATTAACGTAAATCAGCACATAGCAGAAAATGGAATCTTTTGGCAACAATATTGGTTCTCGAAAAACTGTACATTAACTCCTACTCACCGATGGATATCAGTATGTACATCAGATGACAAAGGGTGTCTCGAAGTAAACCCTACCGATAAAAATCTCCAATGCTGTGATACTTCCTATGCCCTCAGTTATGGAAAGGAATCATGGGAATACCGATCAGCATACTGGTCCCCCTGTTGTCAAAATGGAGAGAAATGTCACAACTGGGACACACAGACTCTTTGGTATAAACGTAAAATAACATGTAATATTAAAGGAAAGGAATTCTCATTTGAACCTATCCTCACTGATATCGTGATCCAAGAACAATATGATAACTCTACGGCTATGAACCTCATACAAAAACATCTTCAAAAAATAAATAATGACCAAAAAATGATGATACCACTCCCAGAACGAATAAAGTTACTCCTTCCCACAACGAATGACAAAGCCAAAGCTTATAGAGATGGACCCCCTCTCTTGTCCAAGGTCCAAAAATATTACTACGAAACATTCCCTAGCATGATAACAAACGATGTCAAATGTAATCAAAGAATTAAGAGTAGACCAAAATGCCATGTTCTTGTTGGAGGTATCTATCCTAAATTAGCCTTCTACCAACAAGTTAAATACGACCCAGCACATAATTTAACTAAATTTCCAGGACTCCCCCTAAATATCTTCGGTTCTGATGGACAAATGGGAAACCCGCCTAAGGACACAAAAAGGAGAATACATAAGAGACAGATAACAGGAGGAGTAGTCCTATTTGTATTCCTCACTAGTCTCATCGGTAACGCCATTACTGGCGTAACAACAGGCTTGACTTTACAAGAAGAAATTAACGATAAACTAATGGAATTAGAATCTCGAGTTAATGATAGATTTGAACAAGTCGAACGAAATATACGAGATCTCTCTGACCATATAAATTCTTTGGAAGCGGTAAACACGGTGCAAAATCAAGCCATTATAAGATCACTCACTCAAACCCTCACCTTGCAAACTTTACAGTCTACGACTGACAACTTTTTACAGTCAGAAATTGATGCGAATCGAAGACTTTTGCTAAGTAATTTGGGTGCTTATCTAAAATCCATGCAAACTTTTCGCGAAATCTCTACGGCTGAAGCAGAACTTGACCGCCTAATATTAAAACAAATATATAACGCCAAAGGAGTCAATTTATTTGACCCCTCCAAAATTTACCTAACAAAAATATCGCAAGGAAACTTATACTTAAAAGTTTTGGCACAGCAAATCGCTAATGAGACAACCGAATTAGGTGAACAAATAACACTAGATGATAAAAATTTCAAGAACAAATGAATAAAACGAGAAGTTGGCGAAACCAAACAGAATCTATAAAAAAATTAATAAAAATTGCAAATGATAGCATCCCTGCCTACATTAATATCACCCTTAAAAAATGGCATCCATCGAACATATCAGTAAACTTTTCAATTGACGACGTTACCCCCTCAGAATTCATAAACAGCCTAAAAAAAGGACTTGGAGTAATACCAAAAACTGTTGTTGATACTGTGGGAGATGTTGTTACTACCGTTGGAAAAGACATTTTAAAACCCCTCTTGCCATACCTGTTACCGGCTCTAGCTGTTCTCATTTTGATGTTCGGAGGAATATGCATCTGCAAATACCACCCAAAATGCAAGAAAAGAAGCCCGCCAGAAACCTTTAACAATGAATCTCTGCAAAGAATGATGAACCCCACCAATTTGAGACAATGAACTGATAAAAAGTAATAGACTTTGCTTTTATGCGCTATGTGTTGCCATATTTTTGTCTTTTGCTAATTTAGCTTTGCTGCAACAAAAGAACTATGAATTAAGAATTGTAAAGTGTAAAGTTTGATTTGAGAATGTTCATTGCAACCTTATCTTTGCTATTTGTTTCGCAGGAAATTCATTGCAAACTGCAGCAGACTTGCAAAATCAAAATTGAATGCTTTAATTGCGCTGATTGCACCTGATTGCACTTTGCAATGGAAAAACACCGGACATTGCACTCCCACATCTTATCAATAGCAGACTTGTAAAGGCTTGTGATTTCCTGATTTCCAAAAAAGGAGACACTTGAACCTCCCATTCTGATAAAAAAAGATTTCAAGTAGATACATATGGGAAATCAATGTCTGGTGTGCGTCAGATATAGAAAGTCATGTGCTGAGTAAAGATGTATGAAAGTTTAAAAGATAGAATGTGAAATGTTGAGGGACAGTCAACTTTAAAATAAAATTAAAAGACAGCTTTAGACAGAAAAGAATGGTGAATACTTTGTATTTTAAGAAGGACATGTGTACCAGTGCTGATGTTCGCCTGGACTTATGCACATTGTTCACGCTTGATACAAAGGTCTCTCCTTTGGAGAGCAATTCATTTATTCTTAAAGGAAAAATAAATAATAAAAGAAATAATTAAAACATCCCTTGACATCGCGCATTCAAAATTCAATCATTAAAAACTTGTCCCCTTATTACAAATCATCAATACCTTTATAAAATAGATACCCCACCGTTGTGTTGCGCCTTAACAAAATGAATATGATAATCATCGATCCATTAATACATGATAGATAACTTTTTGATAATTAAACAAAATATTTTTGATAATGGCTCTCTTCGAAGAAATCGTTAGAGATTTAATCGACGATACCTATGACAATTATTATGCCATCTTTCGTCGACTTTATAGTATGGGAATGGAAATTCATAATCAAGACCCCGATGAACCCACTCGTAGATGGATTCAGGCCATTTGCAGACAAATGGAAATGACTTTAAACAGACAAATTATAGATTGTTTAAACGCGCTCTCCAGTTCCTCTAACATGCCCGCTTTAAATATTGAGTTAAGAAGATACCATTATGAATTAACTGAATTGTTAAATGACCTACGAATGTTGTCATTATATGTTTAGAAGTAATTTGCTAACGCATAAAATCTGTGTACAAAAAAGAATAAATAGTGAATTGGACATTGTATCCGACCAATTGATAATTTGTCTTAACGATATTATCGTATGCATACAATCACAGGAACAAACATTGGATAATGAAATTAAAAACTTCCAGAAATTACACGATTTATATCATGACATTAGATACGCTAGGGTATCAAACAAATCGTCTATGAATCCTTCTGATAAAATAAGGAAGGAAACAAAAGTCATCTATGCATACATGATAATTATCCTTAAGCAGATGCATGATAGACAGAAAAGGCTATTGCAAAATGTCTATCAAAAACAAAGGATGGAAGAATTGAAGCACCCTCGAATTGAGACCCCACAAAAATTAAAGTTAAAAACCTACTTTTCTCGCATAACGTTGTTTATTCAGCGCATAGAAACATTATTTGTATAATGCGAATACCAATATTCCCGCTACGTCCTGGGTATGACGTAAAACTACATCCAAATGTCCAAGCATGTAATGTACTTCTTTTTAAATTGTATATAAGAAACTGTCTTGTTGTGATGTCCTGTTATAACGCTTTGTCCCTTTTATCAAAACAAATTGTAAATGCTTTTTCACAGTTGCTAAAAGGAGACTTTAATTAATAAAAAATGAGTATAGGACAAACAATTACAATAGAAATACCTCCCACACCAACCTGGGACATTATGGAATGGTGTGTCTTACACAACCTAAAAAGGGAATTAACGAAGGAGAGTACTGTCACGGTGGAAGTCATGAATACGATAACATTAAAAATGTGGAATATTGAAAAACGACATCCAAACTGGAGAAACGACATAATACCTCTTTTGCGACCATATCGTAAAAAATGGGATAGGAGAACGAAAATTACCCCCATAGATACTTCGGGGTATATAACACAACTATCTGTAAAAATCCTACCTTTATAAAAATAATTGTGAAATGAATGATATTTTTTTGTATTTTAACGTCCTGGGTATGACGTAAAACTACATCCATATTCTCAAATGTGTCTTTGAATTCTTTTTGAGATTGTACACTCAGCTTTTTGTCATGATGTTTTGTCCCTTTGTCAAAAAAGATTGTGAACCTTTACAGTTTCATAAAAGGACTTTAAAAAATATTCGAAATGAATAATAAGCTAGACATAAATTGCGAATTGGATGTTATATCACAACGATTGCTGATACGACTGAATGATATTTTGTCTTTACAACAAAAACAAGTGGCTACTTTGGAAAATGACATGAACATTTTTAGTAGACTGCATGATTTGTATTATGGTATCCGATATGCGAGAATGCCCGATAAGTCAGCCCACGACGCCTCAAAGAAAATAAATAAAGAATTAAAAACTATCCATTCATACCTCATGATAAACCTAAAATTAATGCGAAATCAGCATAAGAAAAGATTGGCGTATTACCGTTCAGAACAGAGGGAGGAGGAATGGGCTGACGCAGCGCGGAAGGCAAGGCTTGAGGTATATGTGTCTCGAACCGCACAGTTTATCCAACGAATGGAACTATTACTTGAATAGAAAACATTTCTGTTATGACTTTAACGTCCTGGGTATGACATAAAACTACATCCAGCTATATGACATACTCTATGTATATGTACGTGAAACTACATCCAAAGCTCCAGTTTTCAAAGATTTAACAGTGTTTTGTTGTTGAAAGTACAGATCGTAATTGTATAAAAAAGAGGGGATGGATCAATATAAGGGAGAAATTGCAAATATCGAAAACACTCTTCTCACAAATGAAGTGGAACTAAATACATTAAAAGCTATGACCAAGAAATGCATTGAGCTGCATTACGAAGTCAGAATAGATTTGTCTAACGAGATCCCTTCCCTACGAGGAGAAGCAATAGCGGACAGAACACAAAAATTGCAGTCATACAAAGAGGAAGTTGATATCCTCCTTCAAAAAATTGTTGACAAAATAGGAAATAAGATGGAAACAATATTCTCTGATTATTTGAGCGAGGAGTTAAAAAACCCCTATAGAGAAACAATGGAAAAATTCCTATTTGAAAAACATTTTGGAGAACTGAAAGACCTATTCTTATCCATAGATAGAGTTCTTTAATACTTATTTTTTAAACGCTTATGGCTCTTTTATCTGGATAATAACTTGTGTTGTATAATGTGTTTTCATGAATCTGCCAGTATCAGTGTTACACGCTTTTCACGCTTATTTGCTTGTATGTTATATAATCTGTGGTTAACACTTTTCACTTGTCATCATGTATAATCGCATTATTTTCAACTTAAAGTTTTTGCCATAATGGTTGGGAAGCAGCACGGGTCACTACTGTAACTGCTCGTGTTGCCTCTCTCACTATTATTGTACTCATATTTCATAAAATTTTTTATCAGATAGAATACAAAACAAAAATAGTGATTAATAGTCTAATTTGTTTTAAAACATGTAAAGTAATTCAAAATTTATTTTCAGTCTAAATTTTACCGAGCTATCGAGCATAATGTTTAATAACAACCTTAGGAACCGTACTGTACTGTTTTTTGACATAGGAACTGTATTGTGCTGTTTTTATTGTTGTGTATTAATCATTTCTTTTTGTGTTTAACCTAATTCTATTTGAATAAGGTTTTTTGTAACTTTTGATAAATTTAATTGATGAAAATTGAATTCGGAGGAGTAACAATTCTTTTGGAATTCCTGGGAAATCAATACGTGTGGAAGTAAAGACGAGCCGCGGTCGAGTTGTCATAGAAACTTTGCAAACCCTTACTTTGCAAACCCTACAATCTACAACTGACGATTTTCTACAGTCAGAAATTGACGCAAATCGAAGACTTTTGCTAAGCAATTTAGGTGCCTATCTTAAATCCATACAAACCTTTCGCGAAATCTCTACGGCTGAAGCAGAACTTGACCGCCTAATATTAAAACAAATATATAACGCCAAAGGAGTCAATTTATTTGACCCCTCCAAAATTTACCTAACAAAAATATCACAAGGAAACTTATATTTAAAAGTTTTGGCACAGCAAATCGCTAATGAGACAACCACATTAGGCGAACAAATAACACTAGATGATAAAAAATTTCAAGAACAAATGAATAAAACGAGAAGTTGGCGAAACCAAACAGAATCTATAAAAAAATTAATAAAAATTGCGAATGATAGCATCCCTGCCTACATTAACATTACCCTTAAAAAATGGCATCCATCGAACATATCTATAAACTTTTCAATTGATGACGTTACCCTCTCAGAATTCATAAACAGCCTAAAAAAAGGACTTGGAGTAATACCAAAAACTGTTGTTGATACTGTGGGAGATGTTGTTACTACCGTTGGAAAAGACATTTTAAAACCCCTCTTGCCATATCTGCTCCCGGCTCTAGCTGTTCTCATTTTGATATTCGGAGGAATATGCATCTGCAAATACCACCCAAAATGCAAGAAAAGAAGCCCGCCAGAAACCTTTAACAATGAATCTCTACAAAGAATGATGAACCCCACCAATTTGAGACAATGAACTAACAGAACATTATAAACTTTGCTTTTAATGAACTATTTGTTGCCGTATTTTTGCTTTTTTTGTAATCTACTTTTGCTGTAAAATTTAGTCTGAAAAGATTCTGTGCTTTGCAGAATATTCATTATAGAATGCAGCATATATTCAATTGCAGCAGATTTGCAAAAACAAATTGAATGCTTTAATTGCGCTGATTGCACTTTGCGATGGAAAAACACCGGACATTGCACTCCCACATCTTATCAATAACAGACTTGTACAAGGCTTGTGATTTCCTGATTTCCAAAAAAGGAGACACTTGAACCTCCCATTCTGATAAAAAAAGATTGCAAGTAGATACATATGGGAAGTCAATGTCTGGTGTGCTTCAAATGTAGAAAGTCATATGTTGAGTAAGGATGTATGAAAGTTTAAAAGACTGTAAAGAAATAATGTGAAATGTTGAGGGATAGTCAACTTAAAAATAAACAAATTAAAAGACAGCTTTAGACAGAAAAGAATGGTGAATACTTTGTATTTCAAGAAGGACATATGTACCAGAGCTGATGTTCGCCTGGACTTATGCATATTGTTCACGCTTGATACAAAGATCTCTCCTTTGGAGAGTAATTCATTTATTCTTAAAAACAAAAATAAATAATAAAAGAAATAATTAAAACATCCCTTGACATCGCGCATTCAAGATTCAATCATTAGAAACTTGTCCCCTTGTTACAAATCATCAATACTTTTATAAAATCAATACCCCACCGTTGTGTTGCGCCTTAACGAAATGAATATGATGATCATTGATCCATTAATACATAATAGATAATTTTTTGAAAAATAAGCGAAATATTTTTGAAAATGGCTCTCTTTGAAGAAATTGTTCGAGACTTAATTGATGATACTTATGACAACTATTATGCCATCTTTCGCCGACTCTATAGCATGAGTATGGAAATTCATGACAGAAATTCCGACGAACCCACTCGTAGATGGATCCAGGTCATTTGTAGACAAATGCAGATGACTCTGAACAGACAAATTATTGACTGCCTCAACGCACTTTCTAGCTCTTTGAACGTGCCCACTTTGAACATTGAGCTAAGAAAGTACCACCACGAACTAACTGAATTGTTAAACGATCTACGAATGCTGTCATTATATGTTTAAGGCTTATATTTTCATGCGCTTCTCTTTGAAACGTGTATTCAAAAACTGTCTTGTTATAACGTCTTATCCTTTTTGTTAAAACAAATTGTAAATACCTTTCACAGTTGCTTAAAGAGATTTTAATTGATAAAGAATTATAAAGAATGAGTGAAAAACCTAAGAAAATTACAATAGAAATACCTCCCACACCAACCTGGGATGTTATGAAATGGTGGGTCTTACATAATCTAAAGAAAGACTTCATGAAGGATCCCACCATTACAATAGAAGTGATGAACACATTAGTATTAAAAATGTGGAGCATCGAGGACCGACACCCAAACTGGAAAACTACAATAAGACCCTTGTTACTGCCATATTTTAAAAAAAGGAATAAAGAAATAAAAATTACACCCACGGAAAATTCATACAACAGGACACACCTATCTATAAAAATCCTGCCTTTGTAAATAATGTTTATGAAATGAATGATATCTTTTGTGTTAGAACTATTGCGTATGAAGAAAAATGAATGTTGAATTAGATGTAGTTTCACAGCAATTAATGCTCGGATTAAATGATGCCATATCTTCCTTGCAAACGCAGGAGACAACATTAACTAATGATATGGATACTTATCAAAAATTGCATGACATTTACCATGATACTCGATATGCAAGGACATCTAATAGATCGTCCTTGAATCCTTCCGATGCCTTGAACAGAGAGTTAAAGATCATTTATGGATACTTGATGATTAATATAAAACTAATCTATGATCGACAAAAGGGAAGATTGTCATACATTTTTTCAGAACAGATGAAACAGGAGTTAGAACATCCTCAGATCAACACGTCTCGTAAAATAGAGTTAAAAAACTATTTCTCTCGTGTCACTCTTTTTATTCAATATATCGAAATATTGTTAACCTAAAAATTTTCTTTACCCATCTGTACATATTGCTACTTTGTGAAATATATAACGTCCTGAGTATGACGTAAAACTACATCCAGGCTTATACTTCCTTTCGAATTGTATGTCTAAAAATTGTCTTGTTGTAACATTCTGTCTTGTTGTAAAATGAAATGTGAATATCTTTTATAGCTTCATAAAAAGGTCTTAAGAAATAATTGAAATGAATTACGGAATAGATACAAATTGTGAACTAGACTTTATCTCACAACAATTGTTGATCCAATTGAATGACATCATAGCGTGTATGCAAGGACAAGCAAGCACGCTAGCAAATGATATGAAAAATTTTCGAAAATTACGTGATACCCTCCATGATATCCGATATGTTAAGGCATCTAACAAATCAACACCAAATCCCTCTGTCAAAATAAGGAAAGAATTGAAAGATATACAAGGATACTTAATGATAAATATCAGACAAATGCGAAACCAACACAAAAAAAGACTGGCATATTTTTATTTGGAACAGAGGGAGGAAGAATTAGCGCACCCCCAAGTTGAAACCTCACAAAAAGTTAAACTCCGAAATTACTCGTCTCAAACTGCATCTTTTATACAACAAATGGAACTGTTGCTCAATTGAAAGATTGTTGACGTTTATTTTTAACATGTCAAAAACAAATATTTCATTCAAATTTATGGTGTAATGGATAAATACGTCCTGGACATGACGTAAAACTGTATCCAGATTTTCAAGTGTGTCATATGTTGATATCGTAGGTCTGCCAGTGTCAGTGTTATATGCTTTTCGCAATTATCACGCTTATATAATGCTTTCTCACGTATAATCATGCATAGTTGTGTCATCTAAGTTTTGCCATAATAGTTGAGAAGTAGCATAAGTCACTACTGTAACTGCTTGTGTTACCCCTCTCACTATTATTGTCGTCATCGTTCGCATAAAATAAAATTTCTTTATCGAGTAGAATGCAAAACATAAAAACAAATCTAAATTTACTTTTCAGTCTAATGTTAATTAATGAGTTATCGAGTGTAATGTTTAGTGCTTCATTTAGGAACCGTATTATATTGTATTGTTTTTACGTGTATGCACTAATCATTATTTTTTTGTTTCATGTGTAATTAATTCTACTTGAATAAGGTTTTTTGTAACTTTTGATAAATTCGATTGATGAAGATTGAATTCGGAGGAGAATCAATTCTTTTGGAATTCCTGGGAAATCAATACGTGTGGAAGTAAAGACGAGCTGCGGTCGAGTTGTCGTAGAAACTTCACAGCAATGGCGAGTTGTCCAAGACTCATTCCTTTGAACACAAAAGTACAAAAAATTGAAAATACTCCACCATTAATTGCCGACGTTTTCCAGATCGCCTCTGAAAAAGAGATTTTCTCTCTATTAGATTTGAGTAAGGCGTTCTTTCACTGCAAAGTAACTGAAGACGATCGACAATTCTTCGGCATATCGCATCCGACTAAGGAAATTCGCATGCGATGTATGCCGATGGGATTTATCAACTCCCCCTCTATTTGGCAGAAAAATATGAACGCAGCCATTTGGGAACCTGTACAGCAACTTTTCCACAAACAGTATCTCGATGAAAAATCATCCTCTCATTTAGCCATTTATATGGATGATATTTTCATCGCGACGAAGACGGTGGAACAACATTTGTGCCTTCTTCACATCCTTTTTGAGCATCTTACTAAATACTCTTTGACTCTTTCAATCGGCAAAAGTTTTATCGGCAAACGATCTGTTTTTTTGTTAGGAGAAGTGATCTCACCCCACCAACGTCTCATTCAACCTGAGAGACTACGAGCTTTAAATCTTCTCGCTTCCCACAATCTTCCAGGTTCGCTCCTTTCTAGGAGCCTTGCGCTATGTTGCCGAGCATATCCCAAGACTAAATGAACTTCTGCATCCGTTTGATGCTCATACTGGAGGTGTTTCAGCCTCCCAAGCCCCCCATGTATATATCAAATGGACACCTGCGTTGTTGCGAACTTTCGATGCTGTAAAACAAATTCTACAAAATCCCTCTGTGCTTTCGCATTTTGTGCTTTCGCATTTTGTGCCCACGCGACCTCTGTATTTAGAGACGGATGCGTCCAATACCGGTTACGGTGCAGTCCTTTTCCAGATAGACAAGGAACCCTTGGAAACAGCTCAAGTTTTTCCTTTGGCCTATTCTTCACAGGCATGGAAAACTACATCCGAACGTGCAGCACACCCTTGTCGCAAAGAACTTGATGCTTTGAAACAAGTGATCCTTAAATATCACTATCTCTTACGCATTTACCCCTTCATGATAATAACGGATAATATGGGCGTCTTCCATTTGGTGCAAAATTTTGCACAAGGAAAACCCCCCACTGACCTCATTTTGGTCAGATACTTACAATCTATTTGCCTCGACCCCATCCTGGGAATAATACACAAACCCTCACGACAAGTGTTCACTTCGGATGCGCTATCGCGAATGGCATGGCAACAGTTGGCCATTTCTTCTGATGACCCTATTGCATGGCCTGTGTTATTCATTGCCCCCTCTTTGATGGAGGCAATTTCTCGTCAAATCACGCGCTATCTGCGCCATTCCAAATGTAAATACAGCAAGCAGGGCAAACACCCTGTCGATAAATGCTTGCGTCCCCTGTCAAAGCCTGGCCTAAGCAATCCGCAGTTTCAGCTTCTTCTCCGAGAACTACACAACGAACCACGACTGAACTTTTCCAGACAGTGGATAATGGCTAAATATGGCCATAGTCATGGTGGAGACCCTCTTCCCCCGGACCTTTACGATGGTCCCTCTCTCATTCTCTATCATGTCACAACACTTGAAGCATTGCCCTCCATCAAATTGCGAGGACTCTCTCCCATGACACGCTGGTACATTCATTTTACCTCCATTGCCCCTCCGCAGCTCTATGATACGCATATCTATCAACGAGCGCTTCGAAAGGGTATTCCCAAAGTATTGTCTATCAGTACACGTCTTTTGCTTGAACATAATATTAATGTTTTCCAAACATTATCTATGAATATATATCTTGTGTCAACTACTATCCCATATTACCTGTTTACTCCCATCGACTGAAGTATGTCTTTATTTACAGGATGTGGATTTTGCTCCTTCTGGCTCTTAAACATTCTATATACGCTAACGTACCTGATCCGACTCTGATATATATCAAAGTTGGAAACCAACCCGTTAATCTTACCTCTCCTGGCTTCCCGACCCACAACTATCCTTCAAATCTGAATAGACAATATGATATTGCTACAGTTACACCTATTGGCACCACTCTTAAGCTGATTATCGAAAGTTTACAGCTAGATACAAACTGTAATGAGTATCTACAAATTATTGAATTTAACCGACCAATATATACCTTTTGCGGCATTATGTCCTTTAGAACACCCTTTTACTTTACATCCCAACGTCTGCTCTTGATTTTTCGCACGAGTCCAGAGAATAATTTCCGAGGATTTCAATTGACCCTTGAACAAACCTCGGAAGCCCCACATTATCCATTAGGACGTTGAGGATACCAACACATGGCTACTTCTCAAAATCTCTATTCTCCATTTTCCCCTTATGTATACCCCAATAATATAACATGTATGTGGACAATAGCTGCACGACGAAATTTTTGCATACATATAACAATAGTGAAGTTCCGCACTACACCACAAGATAATCTAGTAATAGAAGGCGAAAACCAAACTCCACAAATTTTCAATGGTACCAACCACGTCTTCCCTATTTTACTCCCTCTTTTTTGCCCAATAGTCTATTTGCGCTTCACTGCACGTAGCCCCAAGGTCGAACAAGGTTTTCATATTGTCTACCGAGAACACCCTTCCCCAAACTCTGCGTCTACGCAACTATCATCACTCTCTAGCATTGAACACCAGATCCCCCTAATATTATCACCTAATGTTACTTCCTTCTCAAAAATACTCCATCAATTGGACGCCCTTATAGCTAATAACTTACTTACGGCAAATCAACTCGAATACGTCCAGACTCAATTTAATGATAGACTCGAAGAATATTCCTATCAACTGAATACTCATGTGCAAACCATTGCCAACACATCCTATATGTCTGTAAATCATAGTTTTGCAGCATATGCTCCTCCTTTTCCTTATTACGAATATGTTATGCTTTCTTTATCCACTATATCTATTCTTTTTTCCGCCCTTTTCTTCCTACTTACTTGTTACCTTTCACAACGACTGTACCACTTTTATCTCGTCTTGGATAAAGACAAATCCCAAACTCCTATTCAAAAAGCACCGATGTACCGACCTGGAAAATATGCACGTACGATGCAACACTGTTTGATGCTGGCGTTGATCTTCCCAGCCTGTGCAAAGCCTTTACCTCCCGATAATTTGCTTCTGAAACTATGGAATCATGCACAATGGGAAGATAACCATGGTATTCTTCTTCCTTTCTTACAATACCGACCTTCTGAAGCAATTTTTCAATACATGGTCCTTGTTTTCCTCATTTCCACATTTGCGGTAGTATTTTATCTCTTCCTCTCTTCAAAAAGCGGGGGGAGATCGCCTTCGTCCAACTCGTCGATGAAAAAATCAAAACCAATGACTCTTCGCAAACGATTATCTCAAATATCCTTGATTACACAGATTTTATGTGACAACAAATTACTTCTAAACATATAATGACAACATTCGTAGGTCATTCAACAATTCAGTTAATTCATGATGGTACCTACTTAATTCAATATTTAAAGCGGGCATGTTAGAGGAACTGGAGAGCGCGTTTAAACAATCTATAATTTGTCTGTTTAAAGTCATCTCCATTTGTCTGCAAATAACTCGTATCCATCTACGAGTAGGTTCATCGGGGTCTTTGTCATGGATTTCCATTCCAATACTATAAAGTCGACGAAAGATGGCATAATAATTGTCATAGGTATCGTCGATTAAATCTCGGACAATTCGAAATATAGGTTTCCTTGTGATATTTTTGTTAGGTAAATTTTGGAGGGGTCAAATAAATTGACTCCTTTGGCGTTATATATTTGTTTTAATATTAGGCGGTCAAGTTCTGCTTCAGCCGTAGAGATTTCGCGAAAAGTTTGTATGGATTTAAGATAAGCGCCTAAATTGCTTAGCAAAAGCCTTCGATTCGCGTCAATTTCTGACTGCAAAAAATCGTCAGTTGTAGATTGTAAAGTTTGCAAGGTGAGGGTCTGGGTAAGTGATCTTACGATGGCTTGGTTTTGCACCGTGTTTACAGCTTCCAAAGAATTTATGTGATCAGAGAGATCTCGTATATTTCGTTCATCTTGTTCAAATCTATCATTAATTCGAGATTCTAATTCCATTAATTTATCATTAATTTCTTCTTATAGGGTTAATCCCGTTGTTATTCCAGTAATGGCGTTACTGATCAGACTAGTGAGGAATACAAATAGGACTACTCCTCCTGTTATTTGTCTCTTATGTATTCTCCTTTTTATGTCTTTAGGCAGGTTTCCCATTTGTCCATTAGAACCGAAGATTTTTAGGGGGAGTCCTGAAAATTTAGTTAAATTATGTGCTGGGTCGTATTTAACTTGTTGGTAGAATGCTAATTTAGGATAGATACCTCTAACAAGGACGTGGCACTTTGGTTTACTCTTAACCCTTTGATTACATTTGAAGTCGTTTGTTATCATGCTAGGGAATGTTTCGTAGTAATATTTTTGGACCTTGGACAAGAGAGGGGGTCCATCTCTATAAGCTTTGGCTTTGTCATTTGTTGTGGGAAGGAGTAACTTTATTCGTTCTGGGAGTGGTATTATCATTTTTTGGTCATTATTTATTTTTTGAAGATGTTTTTGTATGAGGTTCATAGCCGTAGCGTTGTCATATTGTTCTTGGACTATAATGTCAGTGAGGATAGGTTCGAAGGGAAATTCCTTTCCTTTTATGTTACATGTTACTTTTCGTTTATACCAGAGGGTTTGTGTGTCCCAGTTGTGACATTTTTCTCCATTTTGACAACAGGGGGACCAGTATGCCGACCGGTATTCCCATGATTCCTTTCCATAACTAAGGGCGTAGGAAGTGTCACAACATCTAAGATTAAAACAATTTTCGTACGAATTATAGTCGTTATCTTTCTCATAGCCACATTCTCGGTAGCGGTGTATCATTGCCTCTCTTTCGATTGCTTTCCTTCAAAAAGCGGGGGGAAATCGCCCTCGTCTAACCACTCGTCGATAAAACGTTCCAAATCACCTACCCTTCGCAAAACGTTATCACAAATATCTTTGATCACACTTGGATATTGTGGAACAAACGCAGAAGCTGCCCTCGCCCCAATAACAGAAGGAACCTTCCTTCATTCATCCACTCCCATTCCAAAAAACATGCAACATATGCCAAACGCAACCTGGGAACATATATCCTTTGATCGACTCTGGGAACAGACCCAGGAAGATTATGCATGGACAAATCCAATACCGATGTATTCCAAAATATTTGGATACGCCGTACCTGAAGGAAAAACCTTCACACAGAAATACTATCCTAAATCCAAATATTGGGAAAAGATAGACGTCATGGAACGAACCTGTCTTTGTGCACGAGAAATAAGGGACATTATTCCTCACCTAACCAAAGACGCTTTGGCAGTAAACACCCCAATCACGCGCCAAACGGGTCATCTTGCCCGACACCGTTGGAAGATACAAATGAATAGACAACCAGATATCTTTGTACAAGAGGCATGGGATTTCATCCTTCCTGAAGAAAGAACCTTCGCTCTATTGGCAGTATATAAACAACGAGTGATATCTCTGTTGGATCAATACGCCGTGGTACAAGCAAATTGCAAAACAGAGACGAAACAGGCGACATGTGGCATCTCTGGCTATGAGTGCTTTGGAGACATAACGTATGACCCAAATAAAAATGAACCTTTGATTAATGCAAATCAGTATATAGCGGAAAACGGAATCTTTTGGCAACAATATTGGTTCTCGAAAAACTGTACATTAACTCCTACTCACCGATGGATATCAGTATGTACATCAGATGACAAAGGGTGTCTCGAAGTAAACCCTACAGATAAAAATCTCCAATGCTGTGATACCTCCTATGCCCTCAGTTATGGAAAGGAATCATGGGAATATCGATCGGCATACTGGTCCCCCTGTTGTCAAAATGGAGAAAAATGTCACAACTGGGACACACAAACCCTCTGGTATAAACGAAAAGTAACATGTAACATAAAAGGAAAGGAATTTCCCTTCGAACCTATCCTCACTGACATTATAGTCCAAGAACAATATGACAACGCTACGGCTATGAACCTCATACAAAAACATCTTCAAAAAATAAATAATGACCAAAAAATGATGATACCACTCCCAGAACGAATAAAGTTACTCCTTCCCACAACAAATGACAAAGCCAAAGCTTATAGAGATGGACCCCCTCTCTTGTCCAAGGTCCAAAAATATTACTACGAAACATTCCCTAGCATGATAACAAACGACTTCAAATGTAATCAAAGGGTTAAGAGTAGACCAAAGTGCCACGTCCTTGTTGGAGGTATCTATCCTAAATTAGCCTTCTACCAACAAGTTAAATACGACCCAGCGCATAATTTAACTAAATTTCCAGGACTTCCCCTAAAAATCTTCGGCACTAATGGACAAATGGGAAACCCGCCTGAAGACATAAAAAGGAGAATACATAAGAGACAAATAACAGGAGGAGTAGTCCTATTTGTATTCCTTACTAGTCTCATCAGTAATGCCATTACTGGAATAACAACGGGATTAACCCTACAAGAAGAAATTAACGAGAAATTAATGGAATTAGAATCTCGAATTAATGATAGATTTGAACAAGATGAACGAAATATACGAGATCTCTCTGATCACATAAATTCTTTGGAAGCTGTAAACACGGTGCAAAACCAAGCCATCGTAAGATCACTTACCCAGACCCTCACTTTGCAAACCCTACAATCTACAACTGACGATTTTTTGCAGTCAGAAATTGACGCGAATCGAAGGCTTTTGCTAAGCAATTTAGGCGCTTATCTTAAATCCATACAAACTTTTCGCGAAATCTCTACGGCTGAAGCAGAACTTGACCGCCTAATATTAAAACAAATATATAACGCCAAAGGAGTCAATCTATTTGACCCCCCCAAAATTTACCTAACAAAAATATCACAAGGAAACCTATATTTAAAAGTATTGGCACAACAAATCGCTAATGAGACAACCGAATTAGGCGAACAAATAACACTAGATGATAAAAAATTTCAAGAACAAATGAACAAAACGAGAAGTTGGCGAAACCAAACAGAATCTATAAAAAAATTAATAAAAATTGGGAATGATAGCATCCCTGCATACATTAATATCACCCTTAAAAAATGGCATCCATCGAACATATCTGTAAAACTTTTCAATTGACGACGTTACCCCCTCAGAATTCATAAACAGTCTGAAAAAAGGACTTGGAGTAATACCAAAAAGTGTGGTTGATACTGTGGGAGATGTTGTCACTACCGTTGGAAAAGACATTTTAAAACCCCTTTTGCCATATCTGCTACCAGCTCTAGCTGTTCTCATTTTGATGTTCGGAGGAATATGCATCTGCAAATACCACCCAAAGTGCAAGAAAAGAAGCCCGCCAGAAACCTATAACAATGAATCTCTGCAAAGAATGATGAACCCCACCAATTTAAGACAATGAACTGACAAAAAAGTAATAGACTTTGCTTTTTATGCGCTATGTATTGCCATATGTTTGTCTTTTGCTAATCTAGTTTTGCAGTAACTAAAGAAGAACTATGAACTAAGAATTGTAAAGTGTAAAGTTTAATTTGAAAATGTTTATTGCAACCTTATCTTTGCTATTTGCTTCGCAGGAAATTCATTGCAGACTGCAGCAGATTTGCAAAAACAAATTGAATGCCTTAATTGCGCTGATTGCACCTGATTGCACTTTGCAATGGAAAAACACCGGACATTGCACTCCCACATCTTATCAATAACAGACTTGTACAAGGCTTGTGATTTCCTGATTTCCAAAAAAGGAGACACTTGAACCTCCCATTCTGATAAAAAAAGATTGCAAGTAGATACATATGGGAAGTCAATGTCTGGTGTACTTTAAATGAAGAAAGTCATGTGCTGAGTAAAGATGTATGAAAGTTTAAAAGATAGAATGTGAAATGTTGAGGGATAGTCAACTTTGAAACAAATTAAAAGACAGCTTTAGACAGAAAAGAATGGTGAATACTTTGTATTTCAAGAAGGACATATGTACCAGAGCTGATGTTCGCCTGGACTCATGCATATTGTTCACGCTTGATACAAAGATCTCTCCTTTGGAGAGTAATTCATTTATTCTTAAAGACAAAAATAAATAATAAAAGAAATAATTAAAAACATCCCTTGACATCGCGCATTCAAAATTTAATCATTAGAAACTTGTCCCCTTGTTACAAATCATTAATACTCTCATAAAATCAATACCCCACCGTTGTGTTGCGCCTTAACGAAATGAACATGATGATCATTGATCCATTAATACATAATAGATAACTTTTTGATAATTAAACAAAATATTTTTTGATGATGGCCCTCTTCGAAGAAATTGTCCGAGATTTAATCGACGATACCTATGACAATTATTATGCCATCTTTCGTCAACTCTATAGTATGGGAATGGAAATCCATGACAGAGACCCTGATGAACCTACTCGTAGATGGATACGAGTTATTTGCAGACAAATGGAGATGACTTTAAACAGACAAATTATAGATTGTTTAAACGCGCTCTCCAGTTCCTCTAACATGCCCGCTTTAAATATTGAGTTAAGAAGGTACCATCATGAATTAACTGAATTGTTGAATGACCTACGAATGTTGTCATTATATGTTTAGAAGTAATTTGTTGTCACATAAAATCTGTGTACAAAAAAAAAAAGGATGAACAGTGAATTAGACACTGTATCCAATCAGTTGTTAATTTGTCTTAACGATATTATCGTATGCATACAATCACAAGAACAAACGCTGGACAATGAAATTAAAAACTTCCAGAAATTACATGATTTATACCGTGACATTAGATACGCTAGAGTATCGAACAAATCGTCTATGAATCCTTCCAACAAAATAAGGAAGGAATCAAAAGTTATCTATGCATACCTGATGATTATCCTTAAGCAAATGCATGACAGGCAGAAGAGGTTATTGCAAAATGTCTATCAAAAACAAATGACAGAAGAACTGGAGCACCCTCAAATTGAGACCCCACAAAAATTAAAGTTAAAAACCTACTTTTCTCGTATAACGTTATTTATCCAACGTATAGAAACATTATTTGTATAATGCAAATGCCTACATTTCAAACGTCCTGGGTATGACGTAAAACTACATCCAAGTATGTAATATATTTCTCTTTGAATTGTATATAAGAAACTGTCTTATCGTAATGACCTGTTGTTAAACAACTTGTAGAAACCCTTTCACAGCTGCTTAAAAGAGATTTTTTATTAATAATGAGTGAAAAACCTAAGAAAATTACAATAGAAATACCTCCCACACCAACCTGGGATATTATGAAATGGTGCGTCTTATATAACCTAAGGGGAGACTTGATGAAGGATCCTACCATCACCATAGAAATAATGAACACATTAATGTTAAAAATGTGGAGCATCGAGGACCGGCATCCAAATTGGAAGAATGAAATAGTACCCTCTTTATTGCCATATCGTAAAAGGTGGAATAAAAGAATAAAAATTACACCCACGGAAATTTCAGACAACACGACACACCTATCTGTAAAAATTCTACCTTTATAAATAATATTTATGAAATTTTAAACAATCTTTTGTGTTAGAAAAATTACATATAAATGAAAAATGAATTGTGAACCACATGCTGTATCTACTGTGTTTCTGTCCCGATTAAATAACACCATTGCTCAATTGAAGACACAGCTTGAGACAATAAATAATGATATGACGATTATGTGGGACCTACATGAACTTTACTATGATCTTCGTGATGCCATAGTATCCAACAAGGCATCACAGGACCCCTCTATCGTCCTAGAGGTAGAATTGGAAGCTATACGGGAACACTTAATTTTAACCTTAAAACAATTACGTTCCCGACAAAAGAGAAGGCTTGTGGACCTTCACTCTGATATTTTCAAAGAAGAGTTAGAACATCCACAAGTCAATACCCCTATGAAGAGTCAACTTAAAGTTTTTGTTGCAAGAGTTGTGCTGTTGATTGATGGGATAGATATATTGCTTATGTAAAAAATTCATTTTAAGAAAACAAGACTGTTAGTTGATATTACAAAGCGTGTCATGCCACGTATAGTAACGTCCTGGACATGACGTAAAACTGTATCCATCCTTTAAGTGTATAATGTGTTTTGTGTGGATTGATGCTTCTCGATTATCATGTTTATGTAATGCTTTTTCTCACATGTAATCTGTGCTTCATCATGTACTATCATATCATTTTCAACTTAAAGTTTTGCCATAATAGCTGAAACGTAGCATAGGTCACCAATGTAACTGCCTATGTTACTCCCCTCACTATTATTGTCACTATATAAAATCTTTTATCAAGTAGAATCAAAAATACAAAAAATAATTTTACCTTCAGTCTAATTGATCATAACTCTAACGAGCTATCGAACACAATGATTAGTGACAATCCTAAGAATTGTACTGTACTGTTTTTATGTGCGTCTACTATTTAGTGACAAACTTAGGGACTGTATTGTGCTGTTTTTTGTGTGCGTTTACTAACCATTGTTCTTTTAATTCTATTTGAATAAGGTTTTTTGTAACTTTTGATAAATTTGATTGATGAAAATTGAATTCGGAGGAGAATCAATTCTTTTGGAATTCCTGGGAAATCAATACGTGTGGAAGTAATACGAGCCGCGGTCGAGTTGTAGAAACTTCACCCTGCTACACAATTTCCAAACTGGTGCCCAGACCCGGGATTCCAATTGACCCTTGAACAAACCTCGGAAGCCCCATATTATCCATTAGGACGTTGTGGATACCAACGAATGGCTACTTCCAAAAAACAAAATCTCTATTCCCCATTTGCCCCTTACGTATACCCTAACAATGTAACATGTACGTGGACAATAGCCGCACGACAAAACTATTGCGTACATTTAACAATAACAAAATTCCGTACTCAACCTCAGGATAATCTAATAATAGAAAGTGGAGGTCAGACTCCACAGATTTTTAATGGGACTAATCATATCTTCCCTATTATACTTCCTCTTTTCTGTCCAATCGTCTATTTACGTTTTAGTGCGTGCAGTCCCAAGGTCGAACAAGGATTTCAAATCGCATATCGCGAACACCCTTCCCCAAACTCTGCGTCTAAACAACTATCATCACTTTCTAACATTGAACATCAGATACCTTTGATACTATCACCTAACCTTACCTCCTTCTCAAAAATACTTCATCAATTAGATTCCCTTATAGCTAATAACTTAGTCACGGCAAATCAACTTGAATACGTCCAGACTCAATTTAATGATAGACTCCAGGAATATTCCTATCAATTGAATACTCATGCACAAAAGATTGCTAACACAACTTGCGCCACTACAAATCATAATTTCACAGCATACACCCCTCCTTTTCCTTATTACAAATATATTATGCTTTCTTTATCCACCGTATCTATTCTCTTTGCCGCCCTTTTCTTCCTACTTACTTGCTACCTTTCACAACGACTATACCACTTTTATCTTGTCCTGGATAAAAACAAACCCCAAACTTCTACCCAAAAGGCGCCGACATACCGACCTGGCAAATACGACCGACCTGGCAAATGGAAAAGGAATCAAGCGAATATCGGTCAGCATACTGGTCCCCTTGTTGTCAAAATGGAGAAAAATGTCACAACTGGGACATAAAGACTCTTTGGTATAAACAGAAAATAACGTGTAACATAAAAGGAAAAGAGTTTCCGTTCGAACCTATCCTCACGGATATTGTGATCCAGGAACAGTACGATAACAATATGGCCATGAGCCTCATACAAAAACAACTTCAAAAAATAAATAACGACCAAAAAATGATAATACCACTCCTTGAACGAATAAAGTTACTCCTCCCACAACAAGTGACAAGGCCCAAGCATATAGGGATGGACCCCCCACAATATCTAAAATCCAAAAATATTACTATGAAACATTTCCTAGTATGGTAACAAACGACGTCAAATGTAATCAAAGAATTAAAAGCAGACCAAAATGCCATGTCCTTGTTGGAGGTATCTATCCTAAACTAGCTTTCTACCAACAAGTTAAATACGATCCAGCGCACAATTTAACCAAATTTCCAGGACTTCCCCTAAAAATCTTTGGTTCTAATAAACAAATGGGAAACCCGCCGAAAGATGTTAAAAAAAGAATACATAAGAGACAAATAACAGGAGGAGTAGTTCTTTTTGTGTTTCTTACTAGTCTCATCAGTAACGCTATTACTGGAATAACAACGGGACTAACCTTACAAGAAGAAATTAATGATAAATTAATGGAATTAGAATCTCGAATCAATGATAGATTTGAACAAGACGAACGAAACATACGAGATCTCTCTGACCATATAAATTCTTTAGAAGCTGTGAACACAGTGCAAAACCAAGCCATCGTAAGATCACTTACCCAGACCCTTACCTTGCAGACTTTACAATCTACAACTGACGATTTTTTGCAGTCAGAAATTGACGCGAATCGAAGACTTTTGCTAAGCAATCTGGGTGCCTATCTTAAATCCATACAAACCTTTCGCGAAATCTCTACGGCTGAAGCAGAACTTGACCGCCTAATATTAAAACAAATATATAACGCCAAAGGAGTCAATCTATTTGACCCCTCCAAAATTTACCTAACGAAAATATCACAAGGAAACTTATACTTAAAAGTTTTGGCACAACAAATCGCTAACGAAACGACTACATTAGGCCAACAAATAACCCTAGATGATAAAAAATTTCAAGAACAAATGAACAAAACAAGAAGTTGGCGAAATCAAACAGAATCTATAAAAAAATTAATAAAAATTGCGAATGATAGCATCCCTTCATACATTAACATTACCTTTAAAAGGTGGCACCCATCGAACATATCTATAAACTTTTCAATTGACGATGTCACCCCCTCGGAATTCATAAACAGCCTAAAAAAGGACTTGGAGTGATACCAAAAACCGTGGTTGATACTGTGGGAGATGTTGTTACTACCGTTGGAAAAGACATTTTAAAACCTCTTTTGCCATATCTGCTCCCGGCTTTAGCTGTTCTCATCTTGATATTCGGAGGAATATGCATCTGCAAATACCACCCAAAATGCAAGAAAAGAAACCCGTCAGAAACTCACAACAATGAATCTCTACAAAGAATGATGAACCCCACCAATTTGAGACAATGAACTGACAAAACATAATAGACTTTGCTTTTTTATGCGCTATTTGTTGCCATATCTTTGCTTTTTGCTATCTACTTTTGCTGCAACTAAAAGAACTAATGATAGAATTGTAAAGTTTAATTTGAAAATATTCATTGCAACTCTATCTTTGCTATTTGCTTCACAGGAAATTCATTGCAAACTGCAGCAAACTTGCAGAGACAAATTGAATGCTTTGATTGCACTTGTAATGGAAAAACACCGGACATTGCACTCCCATATCTTATCAATACCAGACTTGTAAAAGGCCAATGATTTCCTCATTTCTAAAAAAGGAGACACTTGAACCTCCTATTCTAGATAAAAAAAGGTTTCAAGTAGATACATATGGGAAGTCAATGTCTGGTGTGCTTCAAATGTAGAAAGTCATATGTTGAGTAAAAATGTATGAAAGTTAAAAGACAGTAAAGAAATAATGTAAAATGTTGAGGGATAGTCAACTTAAAAATAAAATAAAAAGACAGCTTTAGACAGAAAAGAATGGTGGATACTTTGTATTTCAAGAAGGACATATGTACCAGAGCTGATGTTCGCCTGGACTCATGCATACTGTTCACACTTGACACAAAGGTCTCTCCCTTGGGAGAGTAATTCATTTATTCTTAAAAGACAAAAATAAATAATAAAAGGAATAATTAAAATGTCCCTCGACATCGCGCATTTAAAAATTAATTATTTTGTAAACACGTGCTCCCCCTGCATAACAAATTATTAATATCCCCGTAAAATTAAGGCTTCATAGTTGCATTTCGCTTTGATAAAATGAATATATTGTATAAAATTTTTTTCTTTTGACCCATTGAAAGATATTAAATAACTTCTTGATAATTAAACAAAATAGTGTTGATGATGGCCCTCTTTGAAGAAATTGTCAGAGACTTAATCGACGATACCTATGACAACTATTATGCCATCTTTCGTCGACTCTATAGCATGAGTATGGAAATCCATGACAGAAATCCGGATGAACCCACTCGTAGATGGATTCAGGTCATTTGTAGACAAATGCAAACGACTTTAAATAGACAAATTATTGACTGCCTGAACGCACTTTCTAGTTCTTCTAACATGCCCGCTTTGAATATTGAATTAAGAAGGTACCATCACGAATTGACTGAATTGTCAAATGATTTACAAATGCTATCACTATATGTCTAGAACAGCATTTCTTAATCTGGGGTAAATTTACCCCTGGGGGTAAATTTCCTCGTTTCAGGGGTAAATGAGCAACAAATGCTGTACTTTGTTAATGTCGGTAACGCTATGCTTCGCTAATTGATACTTGTTAGCGCTACGATTTGTGATTTTTATTGGTAACATCCTTGTATCTTAGTTGCCTCATTGTTACGTCATTTACTGTTTGATTGCATCAGCTTTTTCGGCAATGATTTAGGTAACGTGTCTGCGAGCTAACAGTGTGTTTTAAGTTTAATGTTTGTGCAGTTTAGGCCTAGAAAGTTCAGCGATAGCGGTGTTGAGTGCTTTATTAATAAGTAGCGACAATTCAGCTTAGCAACCAAGAAACTACAGCTTTTGTTCGCTGCCTAGCCTAGCTGTTCAACCTTTCTTTGTTATTACTTTTATTTATTTGCAGCATAAAATTTAGTCTTAAAATAGCATGTCACAAAAGAAGAGAAAGTACCAGGACAATTATTTGGATGTTGGATTTACATATCTTATTGAGGATGGTCTTCAAATTCCTCAGTGTGTTGTGTGCATGAAAACATTTTCAAACAGTACCATGAAACCTGCTCCTTTAAAACAACACCTAGCAAATGCTCATCCAAGTATGATGAGCAAAAACCAGTCCTTTTTTGAGTCAAAACTGTCCAGTCTGAAAAGACAAAAACTAGACCAAACTGGAATGTTTTGGCGAACTAACAAAGCTGCTGTACATGCATCATATGCCGTTGCTCTACAGGTGGCAAAAACTAAAAAGCCACATAACATTGGTGAAACCGTTCTGAAACCTTGCATACTGAAAAGTGTGAAGTTGGTGCTGGGAGAAAAAGCATCTCAAACAATGAAACAAATATCACTGTCTAATGACACAATAAAATCCCGAATCCATGAAATGTCGGATGATATTAAGAGCAAAGTGCTATCGAAGATTGGCTCCTCTCCTGTTTTTGCTCTTCAGCTGGATGAAAGCACCGATATATTCAATCTCTCACAGCTACTTGTCTATGTCAGATATGTTGCAGATGAAAGGATTAATGAGGAGTTCTGTTCTGTCAACCTTTCGAAACAACATCAAAGGCAGTCGATGTTTTTCAAATGCTGATTGACTTTTTTGACAAAACCAAGTTGAGTTGGAGTAAGCTTGTTGGGGTATGCACTGATGGTGCTCCAGCCATGATTGTTGCACAATCTGGATTGATTTCCCTGGTAAAGCAAAAAAATCCAGCAATTCAAGAAACACATTGCATGATTCACAAAGCGGCGCTTGTTTCAAAAACCATTCCGAGAAGACTTCACGAACATATGTCTGTGGTAATTAAAGTCGTTAATTATGTAAAAAGTTCAGCACTCAACATTCGACTCTTCAGCAAGCTTTGTAAAGATATGGATGCTGATCATAGTGCACTTTTATATCACACTCAAGTTCGCTGGCTAACAAAAGGGAGCATGCTCTCACGTATTTTCGAACTAAGAGAAGAAGTCAAGTTGTTTTTACTTGCAAAACAAAGACACGATCTTTTGTTGGCATTTGGTGGAGACGGATTTTCTACACACTTAGCTTACCTTGCTGACATATTTGAAGCATTAAATCAACTGAACAAGAAACTGCAAGGCCCAGGAACTAACATAATCGTACACAGTGATGCCATCAATGCGTTTGTGGTAAAGCTCAATCTTTGGAGGCAACGAGCAGAAAATAATAATTTTGCCTCATTTCACCGCTGGACTGAGATAACTGGAGATGATTTCAATCAAAACTTGAAGGAGGACATTATCAGCCATCTTCGAAACTTGCAGGATGAATTTGAACGATATTTTCCCGAGATAAATACTGGTAGCATTTTGATGAAAGTAGTAAGAAATCCTTTTGTACATAAAGTGGAAGTTGTTCCTGAAGCAATCCAAGAAGAATTTATAGAATTAACAAACGATTCTTTTGCAAAAGATGAGTTTCACTATTGCAAACTAGAGGAGTTTTGGGTTAAAAATGCAACATTGCTATCCAACGAAAGGTATTCAAGCTCTGAATATTCTGGTTCCGTTTTCTTCAACATACCTATGCGAATGCGGCTTTTCTGCATTGCTTGCTATCAAATCCAAAGCAAGAAACCGACTTCATGTTGAATCTGATATTCGTTGTGCATTATCCACTACTTTACCAGATATTGAACAACTCGTTGCCAAAAAGCAAGGGCATCCGTCGCATTAAATATAACTGATGTAATTTGTTTCTTTAGTTTTTCAATAAATGAGCACCATTTTATATATTAGGGGTAAATCTGATAATCATCTTTGTTAAAAGGGTAAAGCATACGAAAAAGTTTAAGAACCACTGGTCTAGAAGCTATCATTTATTAAGAAAACCGTCTTTTAACTAAAAAATAAGACTTCGATGATTGAAATGGACGTCCCTCCTACCTCAAGCCAAGCCCTTCTTAAATGGTGTGCCTTGTACAATATGAAAAATGATTTTTTAAAGGATCCCACTTCCCCGATTGAACTTATAAATATGTTGACAATGAAGATGAGAGGAATAGAGGACTGTAATCCCGATTGGGAAACTCGAATACTCCCCCTATTGAAACCTTATTTTAAAGATAGAAAATCGTAATTTAATGCTTTTTATCAAACTCATCATTAAGTTAATGTTGTGTACATAAAAAATAAAATGAGTAGTGATTTGCATACCGTATCTGCGCGATCTTTATATCAGTTGAACAATACTATTGCCCAGTTGCAAACGCAAGAGAAGACTTTACTTAATGATATGGAAAACTTTCGAAAATTACATGAACTCAGTTATGACATTCGATATTCTAGAGTGTCCAATGAAGCATCCCCTAAACCCTCTATTAACCTGGAAAAAGAATTGAAAGTTATCCAAGGACATTTAACTTTAACCCTAACCCAATTTCATTCTCGACAACGAAAAAGACTCCTAGACATCCACTCTAGACTTGTGAAGGAAGAAATTGAACATCCCCGAGTTAATACCGCTACAAAAGCCGAGCTCGAAACCTTTCTTTCACGTGTTATGCGTCTAATTGAACATATTGAAATATTACTTATATAACCAAGTCATTCAATAGTTTACATATTTGCGCTTATTTGCTTACGTTATTTGCGTATTGTTCTGATAAAATGAGAAGTGGACACCCCGGATGGTCAACCCCATGGCCCTTTTATTTTTAAGTCATCTTCTGGCTGGAAATTAACCAAGCTGCTCCAAGAGAAGATGCAATACCCTGTCACCACTCCCATGTTGGGAGATACGGAGAACGTGACACCTGAGTATGGGAATCTCGTAGCATCCCTAGTAACCTCCGCCGCAAGCCGTGGTGAAAGAGTGCGGGACTTTTATCCTCCTGACCATCTATGCGTGGACACCCTCGCCCTTCCCAAAATAATGGATAGATACGTCCTGGACATGACGTAAAACTGTATCCATGCTTCTAAGTGTATAATGTATCTGCCAATGTCAGTGTTGTGTATGCTATGTGGTCAGTGCTTTTCGCAATTGTCATATTCATTCAGTGCTTTCTCACGTATAATCATGTATAGTTGTATCATCTAAGTTTTGCCATAATAGTTGAGAAGTATCATAAGTCACTACTGTAACTGCTTGTGTTGCCCCTCTCACTATTATTGTCGTCATTATAAAATTTTTTATCAAGTAGAATATAACGCATGAAAAACAGAAATAATGGTTAGTAAAATTTCAGTCTAAAAATTTTTTAAATTTTTTTTGAGCTATCGAAGTATAAGACTTAGCACTTGATATAGGAATATTTTCATGTATTTTCTATATGATGTACTAATGCTTATTTTTATTTTTGTAATTCTATTTGAATAAGATTTTTTAACTTTTGATAAATTTGATTGATGAAAAGTGAATTCGAGGAGGAACTAACTCTTTTGGAACTCTTGGGAAATCAATACGTGTGGAAGTAAAGACGAGCCGCGGTCGAGTTGTCGTAGATACTAGCTAGTACATGTACTCATGTACAAAAGATTGTTAATACATCTTGTACAGCTACAAATTACACTTTTGCAGCATATACCCCTCCTTTTCCTTACTATGAATATACAGGGTGGGCCATAAATAACGCACCAAAGCATATAAAACAATTCAGATAATAATAACAAACGTTTTGGGCCATAAATAACGCACCAAAGCATATAAAACAATTCAGATAATAATAACAAACGTTTTTATTAAAACAAAACTTCTTAGCAAGATAAATCCGATTAAACTTCTTAGCAACAGATCGATTAGTGGCGCCATCGGCACCAGACATTAACACTAATTCAACTCGTTCTTTAATTGTTAAGTGCATACCCTAAAAATGATATAAATTTTTTTTAAAAGGCAAATCATAACTAAAAAACTTTGATTGAAATTAAATTTAACAGTTATAGTAACTGATATTGAAATTAAATTTAACAGATACCCAAAGAAAAGATATTTACATTATTTCACATCACAATTTATTTTAAATCTTTGGTGCGTTATTTACGGCCCACCCTGTATTATGCTCTCTTTAGCTGCAATATCCATTCTTTTTTCCATCTTTTTTGCCTTTCTTACTTGTTGTCTTTCGCGACGACTGTATCATTTTTACCTCATTTCTGATAAAGATCAACTTAAAACCCCTACCCAAGAACCACCAAGTTATCAGCCTGGAAAATATGCACGTACAATGCAGCATATTATAATGCTTACATTAACCTTACCAGCTTATGCAAAACCATTACCTCCCGATAATCTACTTCTCAAATTATGGAATCATGCACAATGGGAAAATGACCATGGTATTTTCCTCCGTTTCCTGCAATACCGACCCTCCGAAGCATTCTATGAATATATGATTCTTGTTTTTGTCATTTCTATATTTTCGATGGTATTTTACCTCCTCCTCTCCTTAAAAAGCGGGGGGAAATCGCCTTCGTCCAACTCGTCGACGAAACACTCAACTCTTCGTAAACGACTATCTCAGATATCTTTAGTGACACTCCTATCCTGTGGCTCAAGCACAAATGCTTCGCTCGCCGCAATAACAGAAGGTACCTTTGTTCATCCCTCCACCCCTATTTCAGAAAAGATGCAATATACACCAAATACGACCTGGGAACATATATCTTTTGATCATCTTTGGGAACGATCCCAGGAAGAATACGCGTGGAAAAACCCAATACCGATGAATTCTAAAATCTTCAGATATGCGGTAGCTGAAAGAAAGACTTTCACACAAAAATACTACCCCAGATCCAAGTATTGGACTGAAATCGATGCTATGGAACGAACATGTTTGTGTGCACGAGAGGTAAGAGATATCTTCCCTCCACTTACTAAAAAGGCATTGATAACGAATACTCCAATTACACGACAAACTGGTCATCTAGCTCGACACCGCTGGAAAATACAGCTGGATAAGAGACCAAATATATTCATGGACCAGCTATGGGATTTTACCCTCCCTGAAGAAAGGACTTTTGCCCTGTTAGCAATCTATAAACAAAGAGTAATATCCTTATTAGATAAATATGCCGTGGTACAAGCCAATTGTAAGATGGAAACCGAACAGGCAACATGTGGCATCTATAATTATGACTGCCTTGGAGATATAACTTATGACCCCAACGAAGATGAACCTTTGATTAATGTAAAACAGTACGTAACTATAACTGGAATTTTTTGGCAACAATATTGGTTCTCAAAAAACTGTACTCTAACCGTCAACCACAGATGGATATCAGTGTGCGAATCGGATGATGATGGATGTGTCGAAGTAAATCCTACTGAAAAAAATCTTAGATGCTGTGATACTTCCTACGCCCTTAGCTATGGAAAGGAATCGTGGGAATATCGATCGGCATACTGGTCCCCTTGCTGTCAAAATGGAGAAAAATGTCACAACTGGGATGCGAGAACCCTTTGGTATAAACAAAAGATAACATGCAATATAAAAGGAAAGGAATTTCCGTTCGAACCTATACTTACGGATATCGTGATCCAAGAACAATATGACAATTTTACGGCTATGAATCTCATACAAAAACAACTCCAAAAGATAAATAGTGATCAACATATGACAATACCATTTCCCGAACAAATAAAACTACTTTTGCCCACGACAATTGACAAGGCCAGAGCATATAGAGATGGACCCCCAACTTATCAAAAATCCAGATTGACGTTGGAATTCTCGGGACATTGATATGTGTGGAAGTAAAGACGAGCCGTGGTCGAGTTGTCGTAGAAACTTTGACGGGACTGTTACAGGAGAAAGGTATCTGGACAAACTGAGAAATGTCATCGTACCGGCATTGAAACAACGACCACATTTCAATAAGTTGTACTTCCAACAGGATGGAGCCCCACCCCATTATGCTACAGCTGTCCGAAATTTACTGGATGAGACATTTCCTGATAAATGGATCGGCAGGCGAGGGCCCATTGAATTTCCTCCACGATCTCCAGACATAACGCCAATGGACTTCTTTGTCTGGGGAGTCATCAAAGACTCTGTGTATTCGAGAAAGCCAAGAAGTGTTGAAGATCTTCGACAATTTGTTATTGATGCATTTGCCAACCTTGATCATGACTTGTGCACCAAAGTTTGTCATAGTGTGGTGTCACGTTGTCGAGAATGTATTGAAGCTGAAGGCCTCCAATTTGAATATTTGTCATAGAAATTGTTTGCCTTGATTATTACAGTCTTTTCGGATGTAACACATGTATTTTCTGAGATTTTTATAAACATAAAGGTGTTATTTCTTTTGTTACAAATAAATATTGTAATACAATATCTTACCGTACTGTTAATATATTACAGGGTGTCTGTATAGTAACTTGTAAGACTGTATAGTAACTTTACGGACACCCTGTATAATCATCATTAATAGATGTAAACGTGTTTACACCTTCTGATAATTATTGCCCTTCTGTTACTTTTAGAGTTCTGTTTTTAATAAAAATACAAAAAATAAATGATCCTTTTAAAGATATGTCCCCTCTCTTTGATTCATCAGACTTAACAAGATACATAGAGGAAATATTTCAATTACTAGATGAAATGAAGCAGCTCGGTAGACCTCCTCCTACGGGAAAGGTCAAGCCCATATTGCAAAGACTCAGGCGATATCAAGAGTAGAGATTAATTAATTCATCAGCATTAAAATTTTTGATGCAAAGATTAACGGAACATGTGGAATAAAAACGATTTAAAGCTATCCCTCTATTCTTACCCAAGTTTTCGATTTATGTTCCAAATAAAGCCCAAAAGGATTTAATCACGATAACAGTTGCTTTTTATAATCACTGCTTTTGTGAAACCGTATATTTTTAGTCTAATGCTTAAGAAATGGACCACCCAACTGACAGAAATGATACAAGGACCCCTTCCCAAAAATAGGAAATACAGGGACCACTCTTTAACTTTTAAAATAGAATATCTTCAGAGCAGAGAAACGTCCGCACAAAATCATTAATGTCATTGGGAGGCCCATTCCTTCACCTATGCTATTGCTTTTCCACTATAAAAAAGTTCGTGCCCAGGAGAGATCATTGATGGAGTTCTGTGTAAATATGCAAAGTCATGATCCCTTCTGAGATGTATATACATATATAAAAAATTTTTTGTTCAAGGAATTTTACTTGTGAAAGCTATCGAGGTATATTGTTGATATAGCACATGCATCGCTAAGGTAACTGAGTATGTGTTGTTACTAACAATGTGTTTTTGTTTTTCATGTTTAATTCTATTTGAATAAGAATAAGAAAAAATTTGATAAAATTTAATAGTGATTAATAATCTGATCTGTGGTGCTAACAAGGATTTGTGGACGGAGCCCTACTTCTCGTGAGGAATCCTGGGACAAAATTGTTTGGATCGTCAAAAAAAGGAGAACAAATCGCGGTCGAGTTGTCACCAATACTTGTGTGGTGCAATTTTTCTTAAGACTACAACAAAAATAGAAGAATAGTTGAAACACCCCTTGATATCGCGCATTTAAAAATTATGTACTGAAATAAAACAAATTAAGAATACCTTTTGCCATTACCTACCCAGGATCAGAGAGATAATAATCAATACGGTAATGGAATTAATACAAAACAAGAGCATAAATCATAATCAGCTTACGCTTGTTCATTATAGTGATTGTGAGGCAATATTAGAAAAGTTATAGATAATCAAAATGAATATGCCCCCTTTTGCGGATCAAGCCATTCTAAAGTGGTGTACATTGTATAATATGAGAGAAGATTTTCGAAAGGATCCCACTACCCCGATTGCTATTATAAATATGTTAACATTGAAAATGTGGGCAATAGAAGACTGTAATCCAAATTGGAATACCACTTATTGCCTCTATTAAAACCTTATTTTAAGAAATAGGGGATCCTGACTCAACACTCTCGCTAAATTCATCATTTATTTAACGTTATACATATAAGCTACAAAGTTGTACTTTCATAATGCAAGAACTTAGACGATTCCTGAATAAAGGGGATCAGATTCTAAACATCTTGTTCAATTCTGAAATAACTGCTAATACATTGCGCATTGCTTGTGATGAATCAAATGTCCTTTATATTGAATACTTAGTCATCAAAAATGCAGCCCCTGATTGGTTTGAATCCCCTGAAGAAACATATTATAAAAAACATTGTATCTCTATGCTTTATGTTTATGTCTCACATGTGCAAAAAACTTTACGAGAATTGATCCAAAAGGAACGAGAACTACTAAGACTTAAAACATTGCTAACCACAATAGAATTATTTTTTAACAATAACAAAACTCATTTATATTGTGACTTTCACCGTAGAAAGGAACAATAAAAAAAGAGTTTTGTTTTAATAATAATACATTTATATATTATTGTAATCACCATTACAAGAGTATGGATAATTCCATTGAAATCATGCCCCCCTCTCAGTAACCTATCACATTTAAAGGAATTTGAGGAGGAAGCGTGTCAATTAAATAACGAGATTGAAGAACTTAAGAGACCTCCTCCCCTGGAAAGAATAAAAGTTATTTTACACGGACTCATATGTTGTCAAAAAGCAAAATTGCCGATTAACTCTCGCCTTGCATCAGCATTGAATTTAATGATTAAAAGGTTGACTGATCACATGGAATAAAATACATCTGAAACACTGTCCTTTAAATTTATTTCTTTATGTTAACTCAAGTTTTAACACATTCTTCTTAATAAAACCGGTATGAGTCTAGCCTTAATAGTAATTATTCTTCATAATCATTGTTTTTCGCGTGATCGTGCATTTTTGGTTTAAAGCTTAAGAAATGAACCACCTAACTGACAGAAATGACAGAGGGACCCTTTCTCAAAATTAGGAATTTAGGGATCGCCCTCTAATTTTAGAAAAAAATATCTTCAGAGCGTTTCGACTCTGTACTCCCAAGGATATTCGAGAGACCCCGTTGCGTGTCCTATTGTTATTGGGACACATTGCAACAATTAGTTAGGACAAGGCTATTCACCTGGATATCTGCGCCGAAAGCCCTTATATCCTGAATAGTCCTGTGTTGAATTTAAGAGAAGCGTCTCAAAAGGAAATCATTGATGTCATTAGGAGGCCCATTCCTTTAAATTTTTCATATGTGCTTATGCTTTCCCAATTGTAAAGAAGTCAGTGCCCAGGAGAAATCATTGATGGAGTTTTGTGTAAATATGTAACATCATGATCCCTCCTGAGATGTATATACACATATAAAAATTTTTTTCATATGGAACTTCGCATGATGAGCTATCAAGCCTTATTCTACATTATGACGTATACATCATTTACCGTAACTGTCTATGCGTTGTATAACAATTTGTTTTTGTTTTTCATGTGTATTCTATTTGAATAAGAAAAATTTGATAAAATTTGATAGTAATTAATAAAGTCTGATCTGTGACATTGACAAGGATTTGTGGGCAAAGCTCTTTCTCGAGAGGAATCCCGAAATAAATAATTGTTTGGATCGTCAATAAAAGAAAACGAATCGCGGTCGAGTTGTCGCCAATAGGCTTGTGTGGTGCAATTTCCAAACTGATGCTAAGACCTGGGAGTTGCTAAATTGGTTCAACGTAGCCGGGAATTATATTCTGAAACAATGAGATTAAACATTTGGGAAAATCATCTAAGTCTCATAGTTGATTTGAGCATTATTGTAATATGTATCAATGTATTCATTGTGGGAAACTGTGGGATTGAAACAATAACTATTACCGTCACACCAAAACTTGTAAAACCACAGTTTGTGATCTTTTTCCAGGGGGTATTCATAAAACCCACCGACAATATTTGAAAAACTTGAAGAAATCGGTATTTTTGCCCCTGCAAACAAAAGATATTTCCCTCATTTTGCTTGTTATGATTTCGAAGCCTATTTCTCCCAAGAAAGTTTACCTAAAAATGGTCCGAAATTAAGCTTTGAAGCACGTCATTTGCCATTGAGTGTTGGCATTGCCACCAACATGCCAAACTTTCAGAATGGAGTGTGTTTTGACACCAACGGCAACAAAAACGATTTGGTGCAAAAAATGTTGAAATATTTGGAAGATGCATCAAATGCTGCCTACGAGAACATGAAAAGGAAATTTAACTACAGAATATGAAGCCTACCGCCGAGAATTAAATATTATTGGATTTAATTGTGCTTCCTGCGACTTAAATTTAATCAAGCCAACACTGATACAGCAGCTATCAGGTAAGATCGATTTAGTAATTAAAAAAGCCAACAACTATTTATGCATCAAAACTGAAAAATTAAGATTTTTGGATATTCGCCATTTTCTGGCACCTGGTTTCTCTTATCGAAAATTTCTGATTGCTTATGGTAGCGTTCAAACAAAATTCTATTTTCCTTATGAATTCGTGACAGATCTGACGAAATTACATAGTGGTTTGCCAGAACACCAAGCTTTTTATTCCACACTGAGCAAATCAAACATAACAAAAAAAGAATATGAGTTGGTGAAAAAAAACATGGTATGAAAAAGGCTGGAACAGTTTGAAAGATATGCTGAGTACTACAATATGTTGGATTGTGTACCGTTTATTACTGCTGTTGAAAATCACATTCTACCCTACAAACAACAAGAATTAGATATTTTTAAGAGCTTTTTTATTAAGAGGGGTGGCAAAACTACAGATGATGAAACGCATCGTGAAGGAAAGGTTTTTCTGTTTGTTTCCCAAAACGACACGCAGATCTTTATAACACTATGCGTAACCAAATTACTGGAGATCTCAGCATAGTCTTCATGCGTCTGGCTATTGCCGGCAAAACTAAAATCTGTTTCCACGAAATAGACGATCCTGAACCAGTGACGCAAGTTCTTGGCCTGGATGCTAATTCACTGTATTTACATGCTATTGCTCAAAACAACCCTACCGGTTATTTTTGTTGCTACAAAGAACAAGAAAATTATCAACCTGATCCATGTCCAAAATTTGGTCTTGAGACATATCAACGGTTGAGTTATGTATCTCATACTGAGGAAAAGTTTATTCAAAGCAGATACAACATGGGGGAACGACAAGTATCTAGACACAGCTTACCGGTGGATGGATTTTGCCAGAAGAGTAATGAGGTCTTTCAGTTTTTAAGTTGTTTTTGGCATTTATGTACTGTTTGCAATACCAACAAGAATTCGGATGGTTCTTTGCAAGAAATACACCCAGTGAAAAAGATACCTCATTCAGAAGTCCGAAAAGCAACACTGGAAAACAAAAGACGTTTGGAAGCAGAAGGGTTCACTGTAGTAGAAATGCGGGAGTGCCGATGGAAACAGTTACCAAAAAGAGTTAATATTGCTGCTTGTTTGAAAATCTTGAAGGCAGTTCAACCAAAGAGGCAATTGTCCTTTAACAAAATTTTAGAAGTGAAAAACGGGACTTTATATAGATTTTTGTTGGTGGATATTCACACACCAAATCATTCAAGGAAAAAATACAAAGATTTTCCTCTCATCATAAAAAGCACGTTTGTGTCTACAGACGACATTGGTGAATATAAGAGAAATGTAGCTGAAGAGCATGGTCTGCTTAAAAAACCAAAAAAATACTTGATCAGCAGTCATTTTGGAAAAGAAATTTTAATCAATACAGAAATGGCAAAATTTTATTTCGAAATGGGCTTGGAAATGACAAAGATCAAAAAGTTTACAGAATTTTATTTACAAAAATGCTTTGCCAAACTAGCAGATGAAATTATGAATTCCAGAAGAGCAGCCAATGCACATCCGTCCAAAGCTGTGATTGCCTTAACAAATAAACTGACAGGCAACTCGTTATACTCGGCAAGTCTATTAAATAAATCAAAACATTGAAACATCACTTACCATTCAGAAAAAAACAGTAAACCGTGTGATCAACGACCCTCATTTCATACATTTGGATGAAATTGCTTCTGATCTTTATGAAGTGTAAAACCTGAAACATAACATTCCACATGACTTGCCTGTTCAAATAGGCATAAACGTGTATTTAAATTCAAAATTACACATGCTGAAGTTTTTTTTTATCTATTTTTGAAGAAATACATCCCTGATCGCTGCTTTAAGATGTTAGAAACCGACACAGATTCAATATATTTCAGTCTCAGTCATGGAAGCATGGACGACTGTGTCCCAGAAGAATTGAAAACCTTATATTGCGGGACAAATTATTTTGGATGCCTGCCGAGGCCTGTCCTAAACATGAAGAGCAGTATATTAAATGCAGAAGCAAGGATAAGCCCTGGACGATGGAGCAATGCTGCTTGGACTTTCATTCCTTTGACAAACGCAGTCTAAGAAAAATGAAAGTGGAGTACAAACGTATAGCTCAAGTTTCTTTGACATCAAAATCGTATTTCTGTTCAGGGGAACAAAGAAGCAAGTTTGTAAAGGTGTGAGCATATTTCAAAGCCCCCTCTCCTTTGAGCAATATGTATGTTAGATATTTTCTTTACGTTGGATCTGAATTGCACTGACCGCGAGCCAATTAATCAGCGCTGCATTTTTTCCTGCAGAGCTGTTGACTCGCGGCCATTCCCTTTGCTGTGACCATTTAATTTGACGAGCTTGTAGATGCAGTAAGGATTTTGTTCTAGCGTTTTGATCAAATTAGTAGAAGCTTTGTTCTTGAAATTTTCTTGCAAGTTAATAATAGCATGCTTTTGGTTCTTTGAATAGGTGATAAGTTGTTTGGCAGTTAAGCGCATGGTGGTGCAGTTTATGCGATAAGTTGCATGTCTGTCCACTTATTCATTTGGAATATTGAAGATCTCGCTGGGAAAATAGTTCTGGTATGTGCGTTATTTTTTATGTGTTATTGGCCCCTGCCCCCCTATAGAGTGGTAATTCAGTGTTTTATTTTTGTAGAAACCGGATAATTCAATTGGCCTGAAATTCTAAAGAATTAAGAAATAAAATCAACTAAAATCCGTGTTAAAGACTATTTACGAGAAACGAAGATTATCTATCATTCAGTTCTGTTAACGTTCCTAAGCGTCCCAGCCGCCATTAAAAGAAGCGTTAACATGTAAACGTCTTAAAGAACAATACTCCCCTGGATATCACAAACTGTGGTTATGTACAGACAAGGTACATAACCACAGTTCTTGTCTGTACCCACAACTGTGGGTATGTACAGACCAGAACAAAGATTTCACCTGGTTATTATCAATATCCACAAGATCTTGTAGAGCAACTGCTCCAGCAAATGAAACGTTATTTTGAGGCAAGAAATCAGGAACTAATTGCTGATGGGATTTTGGTGCAACCAGTCGACTTTCTATTGGATCTACAACATAACGTTCATTCAAAATTAACAGAACTTCACATTAAACATAAACCAGGAGCTCCTGTGCAAATTGATAAGGAAGGCAAGAAACATCCAGCAGTCATTTTGCGTCTTGCGCCCTTCCTAGCTGAAATCATGGGTTTTAAAAACATATTTTTTCATAAAGTCGATGTTTACACTTCAGATCGAGTGTTTGACATGGATCCAGTGTCTACCCTTTACTTCTATTGTGATGTCACCAAACCTCGCACTATGAGTCATAATCTAGCACCTTAGCTTGAAGTGATACCTGTCGAAGGAAAATCTGGAGCCAATGTTGCCGAGATATAAAAATTGCAAAACTACCCTGTGTTAAAGAAAAATATTTCAGATATATATATTTCGCTTCGAGATGATCATGGAAAAGCAATCAGATTTTGCAAAAGAAAAGTTATTGTCACTTTACATTTTCGAAAACAGAAACTGAGTCAATTATAAAGAGGAAGTACGCTGTAAAGCATCTTTATTTACGGCATTTCTTGTACCGTAAACATGCGTGCAAAATATTGTTACGATTTCCAAGCCAATCAAAACTATTATTTACACCAAGTTGGTCATGGTCTGCCCTACTTTAATGGTGGAAAATACCAGCAAGGATTCAGGTAAGGAAATATCTTTAGCTCGATAGCCAAAACAGTTCTACCTCTAGTCAAAAGTGGATCCAAGGCTATTGGAAAACAAGTTCTTCGCAGAGAAGTTGGTTTTGCTTGGTATGTTTTAAGCGAAAAAAATGCAAAACAGGCAGCAATTGATCATGCAAAAACAGCTGGTTCTAACTTTTTGAAAGCTGCCACAAGAAAAAGTAAAGCCGGAACACAGAAGACTCGAGTAGAAAAGTGGAGAGGCAAGAAACATCAAGACATTTTTGATTAGAATGGCATCCTTGATACACCCCAGCTCTGCACAATCGACCACGTCCAAACTGGATTTGTTCTCTGTTCATCCGAATTAAACCAGTTTGGATGATGGAAGTTTTACTGAATATCACCCTGTGTTAGTCTTAACCTCAACAGGACCTATCGAGTTTACAATCAGTGCTGAAAATTCCAACTACATTGATCTTGCTAACACTTTTCTCTATGTTTGTGCAAGAGTGACTGCAGCAGATGGAATAGATTTGGAGGCGCATGTAGAAATCTCACTGAAATGTAACTTTTTACATACGATGTGGTCATAAATCGATGTTTACCTTAATAGGTCTCTTGTCACGCAGTCTAATAACAACTACCCTTACTGTGCCTATATCGAAAATCTGCTTAGTTTCGGTCAAGACACAAAATCATCACAGTTTTCTGCTGTCCTGTGGTATCGTAATACAGCTAGTCAATTTGATACAAGAGACGATGCTAACTCAGGCTACACTACACGCAAAGCACTGGCTGCATAAAGCAATCAAATTAACCTGATGGGAAGATTACATGTGGACCATTCGTTTCAAAACCATTATTTGCTAAATGGAGTAGAGATCCGTTTGCAATTGATTCGTTCAAAGGATATCTTTTGTTTGCATGGAAAAGCAGCTGAATGTAAAGTATCCTTGAAGGAAGTTGTTTTGTTTGTGCATAAGGTCAAACCAAACTCGTCCATACAGCTTGCCCACACAAAAGCCTTGCAACTTGCTACAGCAAAATATACCTTAAGGCGTGTTGAAGTAAAAAGCTATACCGTACCAATGGGAAATCTAAGTATTACCAAAGAAAATTTGTTTTTGGGTCAATTGCCTACACGAATTGAGGTCGGTGTAGTGGACAACGATGCCTACAACGGTGCTATTCAAAAGTCGCCTTTCAATTTCAAACACAACAACATCAATTTTATTACAATTTATCGTAATGGTGTTTAAATCCCTTCAAAACCACTGCAACCTGATTTTGGAAAAGACCGTTTCATTCGCAGTTATATGTGTTTGTTTACCCAAACTGGTCAATATCATTGCAACACTGGCAACGCTATTTCATGAGAGCAATTCAAGAATGGTTGTGCCTTATTTGCTTTTGATCTGACACCACGCTGGATTCAGCCGAGGTCGGATTTGAATTGATAAAACACGGAAACATAGAAATTGAAATTCATTTTGCCGAGGCTGTCGCAAAGACTCTGACTGCTGTTGTTTTTGCTAAAAACGATAACCAATTGGAAATCGATCACGATCGGCAAACTACGTACAATTACACAGCATGAACAGTCTGCAAATCGAAGGTTTGTTGAAGAAGGACCCTCAAGCCAAGAATATATTCAAAAAAGTCTGTGCCTTGAACGAGATAGAAGTGCCTTCCCACCCTTCCGCTTATGTGATCAACTCCGATAATAGCGATAAAAAAGCGAACACTGGGTGGCTGTATACTTTGACAAAAACAGAAGAGGAGAATACTTCGACAGATATGGACGGCCTCCTGCGATCCTTGGTCTAAAACAGGGTTTCTCAACCGGTGAGCCATGGCCTACTGGTGGGCCATAGCAAGATTTTAAGTGGGCCACAGTGGTTAGGAAAAATATACTAATTATCACGTGTTCATTTAAAATTTGTTGTCTCACGAACTTCAGTCGCTAAGCAAGGTCATCAAACAACAAAATCAACAATTCATTCATACAGACTGTACGGTTTTTGTGTACTTGCTCCACCTTTCATTGGTCTGTATCTGATTCGCACATTAGCTGCAAGTTGCTAACAGCTCTATGCAAAATGATGTACGTAAAGTTTTCACCAAATGCGTGTGTGCATATGTAGCGTGCACACATGATAATGTGGCAAATGCTATGTAATACACCGTAATATGCATGAAAATATTATTGCTGTATCTTTTCTCTGATCTGACTGAATGCCCAAAGTTTTTTTCTTCTCACGCATTGCATTAAATCCTATCAAAAAAAATGTTTTGTGACATCATTATCGTTTCAATTTCCAATATTGCCAAAGAATGGTTTTCCTAATGACCACACGAGGTTCATGCGTTGGCAACATAAAGGTCTTTAAGCCATGCGGCATCAAGTTGTAACTAGCATAGCGGTGATACTCTATGAAGGCTGAATGGAGGGTACAGCAGAGTATGTGAAAAACAGTTATAGAGATACTTTATGATGCTTTCAGAAGTTCTTTCAATTAAAAAATATATTTTAACAGTTGTGTAGATTGGTGTTTCAAGAAATTGATGGATCAAAGCTTAATGCAGATAAATTATATTAGACGACACATTAAAAGTATTCTCCCCCTACAACCTGTTTTACCTTTTGATTTATCAGGAGGAATCTGTACAAAGATGAAACAAGGTAAAAAAGACAGCAGTGATTTAACTTCGTTTTTATCTTTATATAAATTCTTTGTGATAAGTTGTCAGATAAAACAGACTGCAGGGGAAAATAGCTTTTAAACTTTTTGTGTGTGATTTAACACTGTGTATCTTTAGCATTATTTTTCAGATTTTAAAACTTTGTTTAAGAGTTAGTCCAAATGTCAAAACGAAAGTTTAATAGCAGTTACATCCAATTTGGATTTACATCCATTACTGATGGCAGAGAAGAAAAAGGCCAGTGTGTGTTATGCAATAAAGTTCTTGGTCAGCATTCATTGAGGCCATCTAAATTGAAGCTTCACTTGGAAAAAGTGCATCCAGACTACAAAGACAAAGATTTGAATTTTTTCAAACAAAAGGAATAGAATCTGAAGCGCCAGCGCTTGGATACAAGAAGCGACTTTCAACAACATTCTTGAAGCCTCGTTGAAGCATTGTATGTAGTCAGTTTTATGATTGCAAAGGAATGTAAACCAAATACAATTGGTGAAACTCTGGTTAGACTTTGTGCAACTGAAATGGCGAGAATTGTTCTTGGTCATGAAAGTGAAAAAAAAACTGAAACAAATTCCTATTTCAAACGATACTGTGAAGCGAAGAGTTGCTGATTTGTCTGGTAATACCAAAGAGCAAGCAATTTCAGAAATAAAAAATTCCCCATTTGGACTGTTTTCAATTCAACTTGATGAAACTACAGACGTTGCATCTTGCTCTCAGCTTTTAGTATTCTGCAGATACTTTGCAGAAAGCGATATAAAAGATAATATTTTGTTTTGTTCTGAGTTGGAAAGCACCACTAAAGCTGTTGATGTGATGGAAACTTTGACAATGTTTTTTGACCATGAGAAACTTAAGTGTGAACATTTGTGTTGTGTTTGCACTGACCGTGCTCCTGCAATGCTAGAAGCAAGAAGTGGTTTACAAACGCTGGTTCAAAATCGTTCACCTGATGCTGTTTCAATGCATTGCATGATACACAGACAAGCTCTTGCATCAAAAACTCTTCCAGAATCTCTTCAAAGTGTTTTTAACATAGCTATCAAAACGGTTAATTTTGTAAAGAATGTCGCATTAAACACACGTCTTTTCAGAAAGTTATGTTCTGAGATGAATGCTGAACACTTAAATTTACTTAACTATACTCGAGTCTATTGGTTGTCCAAGCGTAATGTTTTAGCAAGAGTTTTTGAATTGCGAGAAGAGTTGCAAGAATTTTTGAATAGGCAGGGAAAGTATGAATTGAAATCTTTTTATAAGGAAAATGCTTTCATATCTCAATTGTCTTATTTGGTTAATAATTTTGGCCAACTAAATTGCTTGAATCTCAAGATGCAAAGAAAGGACACAGCTGTAACTGACTTCATGGATGCCCTAAATGCCTTTGTGCAAAAACTGGACAACTGGAAACAAAAAGTTGAGATGGAAAATGTTGCAATGTTTGAGGCACTTTCATGTGTAGTTGATGGCAATTTGGATCAGAATTTATCATCTGCAATACTTACACATCTTACCAATCTCAAAAAAGAATTTTTGACATACTTTCCTGAAATATCTAATGTCGATTTGGAGCTTGTGAGAAAGCCGTTTTCAATCCCATTAGAAAAGGTTCGTGATGATTTACAAGATGAACTTACTGATCTAAGAAATGACTCTGGTTGCGAAGACATGTTTGACAGTTTATCAGTCTGTGAGTTTTTGGCAAGGATGTGTGTCTCGTACCCACGTGTGGCAAAGGTATGCATGAAAGTACTTCTGCCTTTTAGTACCACTTATTTATGTGAGTCTGGATATTCCACTCTGCTGCACATGAAAACAAAAGTTTGGAACCACCTCGATGCAGATGGTATATGATGCACTTTATCTTTGACGTCTCCAAGAATTGAAGCATTGGTGGACAAATTTCAGCAACATGTTTTGCATTAAGCATATTTTGAATAAATATTATGTTTTTATATTGGTTTTGTTGTACTTTGTGACAAAAGAGATAAGCTAGTGGGCCACGGATTATTTCGGTTATGAAAATGGGCCACAGGAAATAAAAGGTTACAAACCACTGGTTTAGAAGCTTACTTGGATCGCTTTTCACTAGACTAGATTTACAACTGCAAAACTATACAAAGCTTATTTTTAAATGTATGTGGACATTATTGTGCATATTATTTTTTTGTTGTCGTAATATCTCTCTGCATGCAATACTGCCTGTCTTTACCTTAAATTTAACAGAAAACAATCATCGTGTATTTGCTTTTATTTGCAAATTGTACAATAAACAATAAACACATACATTTAGTGTGATATATATGCAGAATCTAGGTGTTCAAATTTCAGACATTATTCAATTTTTAGGGCAATACTTTGAATTCGTTTTCTAAAGCAACGGCAATTATGAGCTTTAAGCATCCAGATGCTTCTTGCTTCTGAAGCTTGCAGCCAGTCAGTCATGACATGTACAGTTAGTTTTTTGTCAAAATGTACTCTCTTCATGCTTCAATAAAATCAATTTTGGGTCATTCCATTATATTTCAGATCAAAAATTGCAAATTTTCAACCCATATTGAAAAAAACTAACAGCTATGAGATATTTTATCTAGAATTGCCAATGAAGCATTTCAAAATTAATTTCATTTAAATCGGTCGAGTGGTTTTGAAGTTATAACGTTTTGAAATTTTGTCACAAGGTGGCAGTGTTTTAAAACGTTAGAACACAATTTATGTAATTTCTCCTAAACTTGACCTTTAAAATTTGAGAAAATTAATTTTCGGGTATTTTTGAAGGTGAGGAATTCAAATCTTTAATTAAAATTATTGAAAAAGATTTACTTTTGGTTTAAATTTACATCAAAAAATTTGAGGAAGTCTTCATTGAGGGGGCTTTTTTACCATGTGGCCATAACAAAACAAATTTTTATTTTGCTTGAAATTGATCAACAACACATACTTTTGTAGAGCAAATGATTTTTAATATGGTTCCATATTATTCTAAATAGTGTAAGGCTACAGAAAACTTGGTAAATTTCATAATAAACAAGTCTTTTAATTTTGATAAATAACTATTAAATTATATTCTTATGATGTGTCAAAATTAAATCATTTTAACAGAAGAGTTTTTTAATTAAACTATTAGAGATATAATAGAGATATTACAGATTAATTTAACTATTAGAGCTATAATACTGCTGACTTGGCAGTATTATCATCTGTCATCTGCTCATATATAAAAGAAAACCTGTATTGACTTGGTTCAGTTATGCTCAGGCTAGTTTACATTGAGTTTAATTTCTGTTTTGTTTTAAATAAATAAATCATAACAGTAGTAATAATCCCAATGAATAATTGCTACATAGGATTAAATGAGGATGATGGAGAATGCCATAAATTAAGTTATTCAAGAACAGAGGGTTTTAAAGATGTAAAAAATTTTGCTGCAGAAGAACTGGAAATTTTGTTTCTTTGAGCAGATATACCATTTCCCTCAAATCTTTCTTCTGTACAAAATTAATCTGTTTTTACCACTATGCTAATCTAATCAGTAAATTTAAAAGTAAACAAAGATATTGCTGTGATCCATTTGATGTTCATAAAACTGTTCTTCTTCTTTATTTGTTTGGAAGGGATCCACATTTTCAGATGCTGGCAGTCATGGTACTCAGCCAGCATCGTGTGTCGACATCCAAAACCGTCAGTCCACGTATTCCTGTAGGTGCTCGATGTATGGGGCATGTCAGAATGATGTGTTCTGCAGCTTGTTCTGCAGTGCCACACTTGCAATTCAATGTAAGAGCAAGGCCCCATTTGTGCATGAACGACTGAAAACACCCAACACCAGCCCGCAAGCAGTTGAGCCTGACCTGTGATGATCTGGGCAGGCCCATCCCCATTGTCCTAGGAATGAAAGCACAGAGATCAGATGAACACTCCGAGTATTCCATGCTCCATCTAAAGTCAGTCCATTGAGCTGCACGAATATCCAATTCAGTTAGATCTTGCAGTAACTTCCGTGCAGCGGGCACAAAGGGGCGTCTAGATTTTAGTCTCTCTCTGTAGCAGTCTGGGGACCCAGTCAATAATTCATGGAGAACATGGCCAGGGTCCAAACTGCCACGATACATAGGATAAAACTGTTTTAAAATATAAAAATGAAGGATAAAAAAGAATAAAACTATAAAACTGCCACAATAAAACTGTTAAAGTGTTTAGAAGAAAAGTAATTTCTTTGGATCTTGCAAAACAACTCACTGTCTCAACTAATAAAAAAATCAAGCGTGGTTACAAACTTAGTCCACGCAGTCAAAGTCAGCAGGGCAAAGATACAAAATCAATAGAAGAAGGTGAAATTGACAGCAGTGCAACTTCTAGTACAAGCAAAACAACAGAAAGTGAAAGTATGGACTCTGTAAAAAGAATTTCATTTGCTGTAAATGCAAAAAAAAAAACAGAAGTCTTGCTGCTATGGGAGAGTCACCAATCAACTTACACCACATATCAAAAGAACATCGACTATCTTACTGCAGCAAAAAAATTAAAACTGCCTCAAAGTCACTGGCGATATCTTTTGCTGATAATACTTGTGTTGTCATAAACGACATTGTGACAGATAATGATGACTTTACTTCCAACTTACATTCACTCACTTCCAACTTACATTCACTACAAAGTAATCAACAAGACTTTGCAAAACTAAAGACTAACAACAAGACTAACAACTTGCAAAATTGCAAGTTGTTAGTCTAAACGAAGATGATGAATATTCTAGAATGCTACTTGGTGCAAAAGACAAAGTATAGGGAGAGGACACTACCATCAAAAACGTCTTCTTTTATGTACTGTCAAAGAGTTGTATGCTCCATTTAAGCTTAAATATCCTTGCACTAAAGTTGGACTTTCTCAATTTTTTGAGTTTAAACCGAAATGGTGTGTTGCACCTGGTGCCTCTGGAACACATAGAATGTGTGTTTGTAGCATCCACCAAAACGAAGTGTTGCTGGCTGATGCATGTAATATGTCGTAGAGAGAGACGTCTGTAATGGTGTGTGATATCAACAACAAAATTTGCATGGTGCATCGTTGTAGTAATTGTCCTGGTGAAGAAGCTCTGCTGGAACTTTTTGAAGAAATCAATAATGATTTTATTCAATTTCAACAGTGGGAATCAACAGACCGAGGTCATATTGTTACAATGTCTTTGCATGTAGATGATTTTATACAAAACGTGGCAAAGAAAATAAGCAATTTAACTGCACATTCTTTTATTTCAAAATCTCAATCTCAGTATCTGAAACGTAAAAACGATTCTCGGTGAAAATGAAACAATTGTTCTTTTAGACTTTGCAAAAAATTACCAATTTGTAGTTCCAGATGAGATTCAAAGCTTTCATTGGAGTAAAGAGTATTGCACAGTACATCCAGTTGTAGTGTATTTTTAACAAAATCACCACTTATCGAAAACTCTTTTTGTTTTTTATCAGATGATGTGGAACATGACACATCTTTTGTCTGGAAGCTTCAACAAAAGTTAACTAAATACATCAGGAATAACTTTCCCAACATTAAATTTATTGAATATTTTACAGATGGATGTGCAGGACAATATGAAAATTTCAAAAATTTTCTAAATTTGACACATCATCAATTGGACTTCAACCTTGCAGCTTTATGTTCATTTTTTGCAACCAGTCATGGAAAATCACCATGTGATGGTATTGGGGGAATTGTCAAACGCAAACTTTCCCATGTTAGTTTAGCTACAGAGACAACAAATCCAATTCTTACAAGCTTGTCTGCTTATGAGCGCTGCCAGCAAGAGTTTAATTCTATAATTTTTTTCATGTACATAAAAGTGATCTTGTTTGTGCCAGGCAATTTTTGTATGATCGCTACCAAAAAGGAAGCACTGTAGTAGGAACACACAGTTTTCATCATTTTTACCCACTTGCTGAGGGAGTAGTGGCCTACAAACGATTGTCTGATGATGAAACTAGTGCTGGATCTCATTGTTTTTATGTTGCTTTCCCATCCTACACCCTAGTTGATCTTCCAGGCATGAGTTATGTTGCTTGTAAATATGATGAGCAGTGGTGGGTTGGAATGGTTCTTGAAGCAGATTGGTCAAGCAATGACATTAAGCTAACTTTTATGCATCTGCATGGTCCATTAGACTCATTTTTTTGGCCAAGTAAAGATGATGTATGCTGGGTGCCACCTTCATCAGTGATATTAAAGCTAAATCCTCCAACCACTTCTAATGGTAGAAGCTACAAGATTGACACTGAAGAATTTAAAAATATTGCGATACTTCTTAGTTAAGCATCATTGTCAAGCAAATAAATATTTTTATTTCGTTTTGTTTGCTACAACTGTTTCACTGTATGACTGCATGTAGTAGGTATGGGTGTTGAATTTGCAGGTGTTAATTGATTAGAAATTGGATAAAACAGTATTTTTGCAGTATCAGTGTTTAAATTAAACATTCAACAACATTTTTTAAGGTATTGCTCATCAAAAAAGTTTAGATAACACTGGTCAACAAAACAATAGTTTTTTTTAAACCAGAACAAGAACACTCATTTCTGGATAACATCGAGGCGCTAATTCTGAATCTGGCATTAGTTTTCTTCTAGCACATCAGGATTTTGAGATATGAGGGGCATGGCGTATGAGATTGTGTGTATTTTGTAACCCTTAAATGACAATATCTCTGCCATTATCATGGCTGTTGTTCAGATTTTGACATAGGCTACAAACCACATTAGCATGCTGTTATACCCAATTCAACAAATTTGAAAAAAAGATCCAACAAAAAAGATTAAACAAGTTTATTGTACTGGTGTGGTTGTTTACCAACAGAATGAAGATTGGACAATGGGCAAACTCTTTTTTGTTAATTGTAGTCTTGAAAAAGACTGCTTATTGGCAGCCTTTAACTCTTTCGCTCCCGCGATCATCAATTGATGATCTCGTGTTTTCAGTGTTTACCTCAAATTTTTTTAAATTGAGTTACAAAATTAATTTACTAAAAATCGATTTGTGACTTTATTTTTCATCCGATTTTCATAAAATTTTCAAAAGATCACGCTTATTTCCTCACGCATCGAATGATGCATAATTTGTGCCCTAATTCTTGGATTTTTATACCCAAAACAGGTTAAAATGACCAACAACCCAGTTGCAGACAACAAAATTGGCCAAATTCTCAGCACGTGCCAACTATGCTAAAATCAAATTGAGATTACATCTTTACCACAAAACCAAACTCTTTATCATTAACACAGTCTGAAAACTACTCTTTTGGGGCATCATTTGACAAAATTTCAAGCGATAATGATAAATTTTACGTTTTTAAATTTCCAAATTTTTTAGGGGTCTCAAAACCCCCCAAACAAATTTGAATAATAAGTAAATAAAAGTAAATTTAGTGCGTAACGAATATGATATGTTGCTAAATACCGATCTTATTTGAAAGCTTAGGAAATTTGCTTTCCAGCAATATATAACTTTAAATAGTTTAGGCCAAGTGGTATATGATATTTACTGATCAAAAATGAGTACTGCACATCATGTCAGTTCAAAACCCCCAAAAGTTTTTTGACTTACCTTCACTAAATCATAATTTTTACAAAAACTGCACCCTATAAAAACATAAAATAAATTGCAAATGTTTCACAACTAAAGTCGTCATTTTGTATCAAATTTCCAACGAGACAAGAAGTGAAATACAAGTTTAAAAGCTAGCAGAAGTTTGTCTTCTCTAAATCAAAGTTTGCTGTATCCCCCTTGTTTCTCAAGAAATGGGAAGGGTGTAAACAAACGGCTGTTTCATTGTCAGTGACAGCATATTCTATTTAAACTTGATATTTTCTGAGTCTTGAAGAAATTCCCTGTTCAAAAATACATAATGTTACATGGTTTAGGCTAACCTGTAGTAGATAATAACTGATCATATCTTAGGTACTGAATTGAATTACCAAAATTTGGTACCGGTCGGTACCGGTCAAAAAAAAGGTCATGTGCCTCAGAAAATTGCAAATTGTAGAAAACCTAGGCTTTTAAATAAGTTTTGATTGAGGTACCTTGGAAGCTTATTTCCTTAGCATCATTTTGTGACCATTTCTAAAAAAATTGGTTGAAAATAGAATCTGTAGTGATCTTTGAGGTAAGGGTACCTCTTTAATTTTGAAGACAACTACCCCCCAGTTGGGGGGTTAATTTGCATAAAATTTGCATATTCAAAAAAAATGTTTTTTTTTCTATTTGAAATCCTCAAGAAGTGTAGATTTCAACGATATATCACACTTAATGTAGAAGTAGACAGCTGAGTAATGATTTACAAACAAACTTGAGGTACATAATTATGATTAATTATGATTGATTATGACAGTTTCTCGCGCTGCCACCTTACGGACATTTTTTTTCGCTTTACACGCGGGAACAAAAGAGTTAAACAGCTGTATTTGGGTGATTTTCAAATAGTCTTTCCGGGGTAGCTTCTACAAAACTGTTTTTCAGAATAACACATGTGGAAAATGTTGATCGCAATCTGGGTACCACTTAATACTGCAATCAAATACTACTTCAAATGAGGAAAACTTAAAAAAGTTTGACATATGATTTCCATTTGTATGGATGGTTTGCATCATCACGATACAACATCCAGCATTAATCACCCATCATACCCTCACTCCAAACTCCTTTATACCTTTCTTCCATACTTTGGATATCTTGGTGAAATCTTTCACCTTGCTCATCACTAACTGCTCCAAGATTTTCAGGAAAAAAATCGAGGTGTGAATGAAGAAAATGCATCTTTAAGGACATGCAACACCCCATCTCTTTGTATGCCGCAAGCAACTCTGCAACACCTTCTTGATACGAATTTGACTTGACATTTCCCAAAAAATTAGAGCAAATCCATTTAAATGCATGCCAAGCTTGTAGTTCCAATGTATTTAATGTTTTTTCAAACTCTGGGTCTTCAAAAACTTTCCGAATCTGTGACCAACAAAGATTCCTTCTTTCAACTTGGCTAGGCTTAGCTTGGGAAACTTTTTACAGAGAAATTCAAAACTATTCGAATTCTGTTTTGCCATAGCTTTCACAAAGTTCTTTATTAATCCTAGCTTGATATGCAATGGTGGCATTAAAACTTTATCGGGATTTACTACAGGAATGTGTTGGATATTTTTCACCCCAGGTGCATATGAATTCCTTTTCGGCCATTCTTTTGTTTCATAGTGCTGTGCAGTGACGCGACTATCCCACAAACATAAAAAGCAACAGTGTTTTGTAAAACCTCCTTGCAATCCCATCAAAATTCCAATTACTTTAAGGTCCCCACATAAGCTCCACTGGTAGTCAGAATAGTGAATCGCATTCAACAAAATTTCAATGCTGTCATAAGATTCTTTTAACTGGGCAGAATATGCAATAGGGATGGAGGGTTTTTTATTTCCAATGTGTAGAAGAACTGCCTTCAAGCTTCTCTTTGAGGAATCAATAAAAAGCCTCCATTCGTTTACAATGTGAACTATGCCCAGAGTTTGAAACAGCTCTTCAATATCATGGCAGTAAAAAAGAGGTCCCACAACTTTGAAGGCTGAAGATAAGTCCCAATTGCGCTTCCTGTAGTAACTTACTTTGACATCTTTTTCAACCATATTATGTTCTTTTAACCTTGATGCAAGGAGCTCCACCTTTTCCTTAGAAAGACATAAATCTCTAATTAAGTCATTTAGATGTTTTTGTGAAAATAAGATGGGATCTTCTGTGGTATCAGAATCTGTGTAGTTGGAAGAAATTAATCCGTCAGAGTTGTGTTCATCAGTACTGCTATCAGTAGTATCAAGTCCATGTAGCGGAGGTACTGGTGGTGGCATTGAATCATCATGAGGAACTGGGGTCCTTGCTGAATCCAAATTGGGATATGTTATTTTGTCTCTCAGTTTAAAGGAAAAACCCTTTGTTTTGATAAGACAAAAATAGCAATCTTGACAGTGATCTTTAGGTTCACGCCAAATCATTGGGACAAAAAACGGCATAGAAGGAGATCGTTTATTTAGCCAGTTGTGCAAGCCTAAGCAGCATATCTTGCATATTTTATGGGGTGCCCAGGTCTTATCTTGGTTGGCTAATAGGCAACCAAAATATGCCGCATACATCTTCTTGATATCATGAGTGATATTTCTTTGCTGTTTTTTGCTTGTAAACCTTCCACAGACAAAGCAAAATCGATCTGGATGGTTTAAGCAGTTTCTACACATTATGAATAGGCCTATATTTAGAAATTACTTGTAGAAATACTATAATGTATATTACTATTTTACACCTGCAGAAATAACTAATTTATTTGATACAACATATTGCTATATACTGTTAATATAATTCCCTCAGTTCCGCCTGGTATGTTCCTACATTTTTCACTCTCTACAGTTACTGTAGACTACCATATGTATTCGTGTATAAGTCGCATTTTTGTATAAGTTGCACCCCATACTTTTGCCTCAAAAAATGGTACAAAATTTATTTTCCCCATTTTTATATTAAAATCAAACACAACATCTAATATCCACGTGCTTTTTCATTACAAAGCCATGCATGCATTAGTCGTAAATGGCATGCGCAACGCTAGCTTGCATGTGTATGTATGTGTGCTCACTTATGCTGACTCGCATGTGTATGTGCATGCGTACACTTACTTGCAGTCTAAACTGTTGTGGTGGCATTGTTACAATCAATTAGTACAGTTAACGCGAGAGCACTTTAGATTAAAGGTTGTGAATAAGAAAGCAGCGATTAAAGGACATACGTTATGACACAAACAACAGGAGTTGTGCATGGCCACCATACATTACATTTTAAAAATTTTTTTAACTTTTAAAGCAACCTCATGTATAAGTCGCTCCCCAACTTTTGGAGCAATAATTTGGTACAAAATTTTCCGACTTATACACGAATAAATACGGTACTTAAATAAACTTGCAAAAATATCCTTCCATCCTTTCCTTGTCATTCAGAGCTTGCACTTAAATTGTTTTACCACTTAAGAATGTTATTCTGTGACGTCATAATGCAATGTTCTATTGTATTTGGACTGTAAAAAGCTTAAAAACAAAAGTTGATTTAAAATTATATAAACCGAAATATCTCAAAAACCAGATGTGCTAGAGAAAAAGTAAAATCATTTTTGTAATCTGCATTTAAAATACTTTGAGATAGGCTCATCAGAATCTTCGTTTAAAATTTTCTGTTGACCAGTGTAATTTATGGGAAGATTTGATAGCATGAAATACTATACAAACTAAAATACCAGTTATTTTTGAATGCCATGTGGCAATTACAAACCTTGAAAATTGTTGAGGTATTCTTTGTCAAACTTGCATAGTTTTTTTTTTTAATCATTCGTTTCTCCTTTACCAAAATGAACAGGTTAAAAAACTATGCTTACTGATTTTATTAAATAAGCTAAAACGATAAAGCAATTATTAATTGCGAATTTGCATGTGAATAGGTGTATTTGCAGGGATGAAATATTGTGAGGAACAAAATGGAACAATGCTGTAAATCACTTTTGCAACAACTACATGTTGCACATCAATTTCAAACAAAAAAAATTTTTTTTTTTGCTGTGGCCACATAGTGAAAAAGATTCCCCCTAAACTTTAAAAAATGTATTTGAGGAAAATCTAAAGATTTTTTGATGTTTCTCATTAAAAATTTGGTTTCCTCACTCACAAAAATACTCAAATATTAATTTTTACAAATTTCAATGAACAGGTTTAGAAGAAATTCAACAATTTGTATTTCTTATAGCTGCAATGCTGCCACCTTGTGGTAAAATTTTAAAGTGGAAAAACTGCTCAAGTAATTGACCAATTTAAGAAAAAAATTTTTTGGTGGTTATTTGACTATTAATCATCAACCTGACAATGTTTCAGCAACTTTGAAAAACATGGGTTTTTTCTTGACCTGAAATATAGTGAAATGCCCCTTTTGCGTTTTTTCACTGGTTCTTGCAAAAGTTTAAGGAAGTTGATTAACTGTTCATGACTATCTGGCAGTAGATCGCAAATATTGTCATTTTGCGTTTTAAGGCACAGGCAGTTGTGAGCCAGATTTGATACTTGGTGTTGTGGAGCCGTCATGTTTTTCCATTAGACATTTCTTGTTTAATATTCTACAGGCTTTTTTGCAGCGCACAATTGGAATCATCTTGGCTTGTCGCCCAGAATAAGAGTAGCACATAGTCTTTCGTTTCACATTTAGGTCAAAACAAAATATAAGGTAGACTACCCATCAGCAGAGTCACGACTTTCATTAGTTGTTCAGGAGTTGTCCTTTTTCACACTGACCACTGCTTTCCTCAACAAAGTCACAGCGGGTTGTGAAGTTGTAGCAATATCTTGAAATTGTTTTGTGAAATCCATATCGCTTTCAATATTTGCTTTGGCTACTGGCTGTTTATATACCTGCAAAAGAAGGAAAAAAAATTGTGCAACTACATGAAATCGTGTCACAAGTATGGCGCAATATCCTGTTGCATCAGAAATCAAATTTTTTGCTGCGGCCATATCCAACGTGTTTCTTTACATATTTCTTTTCTTCAGGTACCTTGATAATTGGTAAATCAATGCTTGTCTGATTTTGTTTGAATCATTATCTTTTTGCATAGGTTGTCTCCAGGTCTAACGTTAAAATCTCCCATACTACTTTTTGTTTTGTAGGCCTTGAACTGTTCAATATTTCATGGATAATTTTGGCAAGTTTTTCAACTTTGGTCTGTTTAACTTCTGGTATTTGAAAATGATATCTTTCACATAATCCATACCCTGTTTTTTGAGTACATATTCACACAGAGAAAACCATTTAGCGTGCTTGTACCAAGGATTATCATTTGGTTTCCAGTTCTTTAAACCTCCACCACAATAAAAACAAATAACTCAGTCGTTGTCATCCAAGTAATAAAAACCAGCACCTGCCATTTTGTGCAGTGTTAGATGTCCCTTCACAGACCAATTCTTGGTAAAACACTGTAAACGTTCATCACTGTTAAGCATAAGCAGACAAGTGAACGATTCTTTTATACTTTCCAGAATAAAGTCAAGAACACCACACATATTTCAAGCAATTTCTCTCACACAATAGTATAATTCTCGCTCACCAGCTTTATATAGTTCCAACATGATGGATTGCACAACAGGGATGCAATCACAATTAAAAATAGATTACGTTATAAATTGCACAATAGGGATGTACTCTGGCTAAAAATAGAATATGTCATGGATTGCATAACAGGAAAAATTACAAAACAATGAACAGTCGATAGTTAAAACAAAAAAACAGCAATTGAGCAAAAAGCGAAAATGGAACAATGCATTTACTGAGCTGGGATTTGTGAAAGATTCAGACAAAAACTATCCTTCGACTTGCTGTGTTTTCTGCAAGGTCATATACCACCAATGCATTTACTGAGCTGGGATTTGTGAAAGATTCAGACAAAAACTATCCTTCGACTCGCTGTGTTTTCTGCCAGGTCATATACCACAATTCATCAATGGAAAAGTATAAACTAAAAAGGCACAGAGACACTAAATATTCTGAGCACAAAGCAAGTCGGCAACATTTTTCAAACAACAAACACGACAATATGCTCTTACAACAGCAACAATTCAAACAATTGATGGTGACACGTTCTGATCAACCTCTCGTCATATCATCACTAAAAATAGCTCATGTCCTTATGTCTCAAAAGAAACCATTTATCTTGGCAGAAAGCGTTGTAAAACCCTGTCTGGAAAGAGTAGCGCAGATTCATGGAGGAGCCACGGCAGTGACCAAAGTGCAAAATCTGACATTGTCCGATGATATCATGCAAAGGAGATGTTCAATAATTGCTGCATCACTAAAAGAAATTGTTCTAGCAAAGCTTCGTCTTGCGCCCTGCTTCGGGCTTTAGTTACATGAAACTACTGATATTACCAGTAAAGCTCAATTGATTGTTTACAATCGCTTTCCAGATACAAATGCATGAAAATTGGGGATCACTATCTGTTTTGTCTTCCTATTGTCGTAGACACCACTGCCTTAACACTAGAATGCAAAACATGGGTCACAAAAGACCCGAGAGGTGTACTCGAGTTGATTGCAAGAAGAGTTTTCGATATATCTAGGCAATACCTTCTGACTTTGTAAGCAATTTAATTTTGTTCAGCCTGTTGATGTTTAGGTATCTGCAGTTTGATGACTTTTTGCAAAAAGAATAAGTTTCACAATTTACCCAAATACATAACATGGGTCATTTTTGACCTGAGCTGCCCTAAATCTACATTTTCATCAAAAGTTTTATCAGCATATGTTAGCTAGCTACACGGAAGGCCCAAAGGTCAGATTTTCTTCTTTAGCTTAGAAAGTGTTGTGGTTTGGATTTTATTGCATTCATCCATGCGTAAATGACAGTTTGTTTCGAGTCATTTAGCTGAAGCCGGCGTGGCAGCTTGTCAGACAGCCTGCTAGCATGCAAGTGTTACATTGTAATTAAGTCCATCTAATAGTTGAATTTGTGCATTTTGCTCATTGACAATTTTTGCATTGTTCCAGTTGAGCTAAGAAATTTAGGTGCTTTGCAAGTGTCTCCAATGGCTACCCAAATTGTAACTTCGTAACATTATGTCTGAACCCTATAACCATAGTGTTAATCTAGAGGAGGCAGCACGCAGTTACTAGAAGAAGATGAAAGTATCATTGGAAGCAGTGAGTCTGATCTGTCCAATGATGATGACCCAGAATATATCCCCATGTTGTTGAAAGAAATATGAATGAAAATAGTGATTTTGATATGGAGGCATTTATTGAATCGCTGCGTTCAGCAGAAAACCAGGGTGAATCAGAAAGTGATTCTAAAGATACCATGACTACTACACTCAATATTGCTGTAATCCAAGCTTCATCTTGCAGCCATACTCAAGTGCCATGCTCCATGCCACTTTCTTCAACAAGCCAAGCATTTCCAGTTTCTACTTTTTCAAACCAAAGTGCTTCTGTACAACCATCCAACATGGACTCTCGCACTGGTAAAGATGGAACTTATTGGAGTTCAACCTCATCTCCTCAAGGAAGATTTAGATCTCATAACATGATACAATCAAGACTAAGCATCGTTTTATCTCCAGAAGTATATACACCCAAAAGTGCCTTTGAGCTTTTTATCTCTGATAACATCGTTGAGGAAATATTGCTGTGCACAAACCTTCAAGGCTGGGGTGTCTCTCAAGAATGGAAACATGTTTCTAAAGAGGAATTCATGGTCTTTATCAGAATTTTGTTGTTGGCGGGGGCAGAAAAAAAATTGGCATGTAGATCTTTGGCAGCTGTTCTCAGATCCCCTAAAAATTCTGCCTACAAAGTTGCATTTGGTATCAGCAGGTTTGAAAACATACGCTGTCACATTAGGTTCGATGATAAGCAACCACGGGCTGCACAATTGAAGCAAGACAAATTGACCGCATTCAGCTTCGTCTCAGAATTGTTCATAAAAAACTGTAAAACTCAGTATAATCTATGGCTTATATGACAGTGGACGAACAGCTTGTTCCCTTCAGAGGACAATGCCCATTTACTTAACTCTTTTGCTCCCGCATGAATAGCGAAAAAAAATGTCCGTAAGATGGCAGTGCGAAAAACTGTCATAATCAATCATAATTATGTACCTCAAGTTTGTTTGTAAATCATTACTCATCTGTTTACTTCTACATTAAGTGTGATATATCATTGAAATCTACATTTCTTGAGGATTTCAAATAGAAAAAAAACATTTTTTTGAATATGCAAATTTTATGCAAATTAACCTCCCCAACTGGGGGGTAGTTGTCTTCAAAATTAATGAGGTATCCTCACCTCAAAGATCACTACAGATTTTATTTTCTACCAATTTTTTTAGAAATGGTCGCAAAATGATGCAAGGAAATAAGCTTTCAATGTATATCACTCAAAACTTACCTAAAAGCCTAGGTCTTCTACAATTTGCAATTTTCTGAGGCACATGACCTTTTTTTTGACTGGTACCAAATTTTGGTAGTTAAATTTAGTACCTAAAATATGATCAGTCATTATCTGCTACAGGTTAGCCTAAACCATGTAACATTATGTATTTTTGAACAGGGAATTTCTTCAAGACTCAGAAAATATCAAGTTTAAATAGAATATGCTGTCACTGACAATGAAACAGCCGTTTGTTTACACCCTTCCCATTTCTTGAGAAACAAGGGGGATACAGCAAACTTTGATTTAGAGAAACCAAACTTCTGCTAGCTTTTAAACTTGTATTTCGCTTCTTGTCTCCTTGGAAACTTGATACAAAATGACGACTTTAGTTGTGAAACATTTGCAATTTATTTTATCTTTTTATAGGGTGCAGTTTTTGTAAAAATTATGATTTAGTGAAGGTAAGTCAAAAAATTTTGGGGGGTTTTGAACTGACATGATGTGCAGTACTCATTTTTGATCAGTAAATATCATATACCACTTGGCCTAAACTATTTAAAGTTATATATTGCTGGAAAGCAAATTTCCTAAGCTTTCAAATAAGATCGGTATTTAGCAACATATCATATTCGTTACGCACTAAATTTACTTTTATTTACTTATTATTCAAATTTGTTTGGGGGGTTTTGAGACCCCTAAAAAATTTGGAAATTCAAAAACGTAAAATTTATCATTATCGCTTGAAATTTTGTCAAATGATGCCCCAAAAAAGTAGTTTTCAGACTGTGTTAATGATAAAGAGTTTGGTTTTGTGGTAAAGATGTAATCTCAATTTGATTTTAGCGTAGTTGGCACGTGCTGACAATTTGGCCGATTTTGTCGTCTGCAACTGGGCTCTGGGTCATTTTAACCTGTTTTGGGTATAAAAATCCAAGAATTAGGGCACAAATTATACATATTCCGATGCGTGAGGAAATAAGCGTGATCTTTTGAAAATTTTATAAAAATCGGATGAAAAATAAAGTCACAAATCGATTTTTAGTAAATTAATTTTGTAACTCAATTTAAAAAAATTTGAGGTAAACACTGAAAACACGAGATCATCAATTGATGATCGCGGGAGCGAAAGAATTAATATATGCCAAGCAAACCTGGAAAATACGGCATTAAGATTTTCTGGTTGTGTGATGCATCCATTCCATATGCCTTCAATGAAAAAATTTATGTGGGAAAGCAACCAGGCACAGCAACAGAGAAAAACTTGGGTCAAAATCTTGTTCTTTACCTGACAGTACCAATTCAAAACACAGGAAGAAACGTGAATATGGACAATTATTTGACAGGGATCCAGCTGGCAAACATGATGCTTCACAGGAGATTAACGATTGTCGGGACAGTGAGAAAATGCAAGAGGGAAGTACCTGATTGCATGAAAGCTGCCGAATCTCATGAGCGAAAATTGTCAACATTTGGCTTTCATGAACGATTAACGTTGACTAGCAATGTCCCGAAAAGAAACAAAGCAGTTATTTTACCGAGTAGTATGCATAATGATGTAAGCATCATAGAAGATGATGCTCAAAAGAGCCCAAAGATCATCCACTTCTACAATAAAACAAAAACTGGAGTAGATCTAGTTGATCAAATGGTACAAACATACACATGCAAAAGAGCAACACGCAGGTGGCCTTTTGCTCTTTTTTGTAACATGCTTGACATTGCTGCTCTAAATGCATACACAATTTTCCAAAAACTGCATCCGAAATAGGAAAAAAAGCAAAGCTTCCGAGCATAGAATTTTTATTACAGAACTTGCCGAAAGTCTCATCATGCCACATATGAAGACCAGGCAGAAAATTACGCAGTTGCAAAATCCTACAAAAAAAGCAATGATTAGGTGCGGTTTGTCGTTTGCTTGTTCGTCTGCAGAAAGGGAAGCTGCTCCACCGAAACGAAAGAGGTGTGCTCTGTGCAAGACTTCCAGAGACTAAAAGGGGTCTTTCATGTCACTATTCTGCAGAGTAATCTAGAATATTTTGCTTGCATGGAGGAGGGGATACATTTCATATGCTGGTGATAGATAGGCAGCTATTAATCACACGTTAACCGTGGTGACAAAAGATAAAATGGCTCCAGTACAAAATAATATCGCTTCCCGTGAAGCAAAACTTGTATTTTGAGAATCTTGAAGGACTAATGCTCATTTGCACGATTATGTCTATGGTGCTGTTGTTCATTTCATTTCCGTACAAGTTTGTGTCATAGTTACACTATACAGGGGAATCGGGTTAATCGCATAGTCCAAATTCAAAATATTTTTATGCAATTAAACAGAATATGTATTAAAATCAAATTCAAATCAAATGAGGTATATTGCTAGCGATTTATAGTCCTTATGCAATAAAGCGAATTATGCGGTTATCAGGTATGCAATTAACCGGATTCACCTGTACTTTATTGAATAATGTGCAGAGACCTAATGCATGTAATGCCCTTACCAAAAATGTGCTGAAATGTGAAAATTAAGTTCTCAACAATATGGGTCAAAAATGACCCATGTTATGCATTTGCGTATATTTTTTCATGTATGCATACAAGGGTTTAAGTGTATTTTCAAATGTGGACAATTATTCTCAGAACATGAAGTAAAGTGGTCCAAATGTAAGTCTGTGTCCACCGATGGTGCCTGGGCTATGGTTGGAGTTTGTAGCGAGGTTGTTGCTCTCATAAAGCACATCGCACCAGAGGTTGTGAGTATTCACTGCATCGTACACCGTGAAGCATTGATAGCCAAAAAAACTTGCCAATGAAGAAAAAACTGTCAACTTGCCGATGCGATTTGTGGCGTCACTAAAATTGTGACTACAATAGTAAAAAAATCAAAGTAAAATTGCGCGTTTCATGAACTTGCCAGAGAAATGGGAGATGATGTGCATCTTGTTTATAGTAATAGAGAGTGTGAAAATTGCGAGAGAAACTTGTTGTGTGGTTCAATGGGCGAGACGAACATAAAGCTCATATGATTCAGAATTTTGTATTGGCTTGCCAGGCTAGCTTATCTTGTTGATATATTCGGAATGCTTAACGTGCTCAACATCACTCTACAAGGATGTGGAAATGATATATCTGAAGCGACCTCCAAAATCACATCATTCAAGCAAAAACTTGAAAGTTTGGAATAAGAAATGTGCAGTAACAACCCACAAAATTTGAAGACGCTTCAGATCTCAATGTTTACATGTAAATGCGAAGAAACAGAGCAGAATCTGGAGCAGCATATCATTGGAAGTAGCGAGCTCCCATGTGAACATTCTGCGCGATAGTTTTGAAGCTTACTTTCCCAGTCATCAGGCAGCAGAATTAAAATCAAAGCTGTGGATTTTGAATCCTTTTGGCAAACAACAGCCTCCGGGACCTTTGAGTCAAATTCTTAAAAATGATTTCAGTCAACAAGCATTTTTAATTGTGGAAAACATGCTAAGTTTTGGGTCGGAGCTCTAAAGGGAGCAAACAAAGACCTGGCGATTCAAGCGCTCAAAGTTCTAGTGCAAAACCCTACTACTTACATAGTCGAAAAGAGGTTTAGAACACTAGTTGACATCAAAACGTCAAAAAGAAGTTGTATTCTTAATGAAACACTTGATGACCTAATGCGGGGAGCTTTGGATCAAGACATTATGCCTAACTGGTATGAAATTTCCCGAAATATTCAACAACAAACGAGTCCTTAATATACTTGTATATTTGAATAAAAAACTGTTGATTCTTTTTGCGTGTAATAATTTTTGTTGCTGTTGATGTGTTGGTAATTAAACAAAATTACTCGTTTATTGTTACTCCTATGTCTAACCCTTCTATTGTTATTATACAAATGGAATAACTAATAGCTGCAAACTACGTTTGTTTGTGCGGATGAAATTTTTGCAAAATAAGTAAGTGCGTACTGTACTTTCAAACGTTCAAAAGTACTGAATTAAACAATTTGTTAGTTTTGCCATGGAGAAAAAAAGAAAATATTTGGATGAGTATATTAAATTTGGATTTACCTCCTTACTCAGCAATGGTGTTGAAAAACCCCAGTGTGTTCTCTGCAACGTTGTTCTCAGTGCAGAGTCTATGAAACCATTCCAATTAAAGTGCCACTTACAAACAAAGCACCCCCAACATACTGGAAAAGATGTAGCTTTTTTCCAACGTCATGAAGCTGGCTTGAAACGTCAGAGACTTGATTGAACTGAAAGTTTCAATCAAAGCAATGTGTCAGCAATAGAAGCATCGTATATTATCGCATTGGAAATCGCTAAACAAAAAAAACGCATAGTATTGGAGAAACACTTGTAAAACCATGTTTGTTGAAGACTGCCAAATTAGTTCTCGGGGATGCAAGTGCAGCAAAACTTAAACAGATTTCTCTTTCAAATAATACCATTTAGAGGTGCATTTTGGACATGTCAGAAGATGTTAAGAAACAGGTGGTGAATGAAATTAAAGCGTCTCCAATGTTTTCGTTTCAAGTTAATGAGTCAACTGACGTTAGCTCATGTGCTCAGCTGCTTGTATTTGTAAGGTACATTCATTGTGGTGTCATCAAAAAGAGGTTTCTCTTTTGTATGAACCGTGTCTGAAAAATTTGCCGTAAACAAGTCTGCCGTAGGAAAACTCGCCTCAGGAAATTTTGCCTAATAGGTGAAAGGTAGCGTACACCGAAGGGGCAGGCCCGGTATGTAAATGTACGGAGCAGTGTACAGTGGAAGGGAGTGTACAGGGTGGGGGTAGATACTGGGGGTGAAAATTTGTGCTTTCTCCTATTAGGCAAAAATTCCTGAGGCGAGTTTTCTTATGGCAAATTTTCCTGGAACCGTAGTGAACTCAACATGACAACAATCAGTGCAGATATTATGAGGAAAATGAAAACTTTTTTGAAGCACATAAACTGCAACAGGAAGATGTTTGTGGAGTTTGTACCAATAGAGCTCCTGCTATGTTGGGGTCCCAGTCAGACTTTACAAAAAAAGAAAAGGAACTTGCTCTAGAACAGTGGTCACCAAAATATGGCCCATGGGCCAGATCCGGCCCGCAAGGTGATTTTATCCGGCTCACTTCATGTTGTTTAAAACACTAAAAGAATTATAAAAAAACAATAACTTTTATTTTAACTTTGCATTGTTTTTCGTCGCAGAATTATCGCTTAAAACTATTGCCGAACACAGATTATTGTAGATAATTTTGCTGGCTGCAAATTAACTGTGAGCCTGGCAACACCTTTGTGATGTCATAGTAGAGACTGATAGAATTTAAGTGAGTGAGCAAGCAAGCAACTGATTCTTATGACATCACAAACTCATTCATTCAATTATTTTTTGTTGGTTAAAGCTGTAACAAAACATTTTTAGTTTGCTGAGTGTTTTCATGGCTGCCAAGAAAAGAAAAGTAGATAGTGAGTGTCGCGTGTTTAATGAAAAGTGGGCAGAAAAATATTTCTTTGTGAAAGCAGATAACAACAGTGCAAATTGTTTGATATGGAGTGAAAAATATGCTGTTTTAAAAGAGTATAATCTTCAGCATCACTACGAAACAAAGCACCAATCTAAATATTCAAAGCTTTTAGATAAGCTGCCCACTGAAAAATTTCAGTCCATGAAACTGAATTTGCAGGGTCAAAGAGGTTTGTTCGTAAAAAATTTACTGAAAATGAATCGATAACTCGAACAAGTTATAAAATCGTTCAGAAAATAGTAGAACGGGGAAAACCGTTCACTGATGGCAATTACATTAAAGAGTGCTTAATGGAAACTGTGAACGAATTGTGTCCTAAGAATTCCAATTTGTTTGCAAGTATAAGTCTTTCAGCCAGTTCAGTTGCGTGAAGAACGGAGAAACTTGGAGAAAACATTGTAGCACAGCTACAACAGAAAGCTGAGAAATTTTTGTGGTATTCTTTAGCTATGGATGAGTCTACTGATCTCACAAGTACCTCACAACTTCTAATATTTATTCGTGGTGTCAATTTGAATTTTGAAATCACTGAACAGTTGGCATCGGTTTGTAGCATGCATGGAACAACAACTGGTGAAGACCTTTTTCTTGAAGTAGAGAAAACTTTGCAATGTTATAGCCTTCATTGGAACAAACTTCAGTGTATTAGTTAATGGAGGGAAAAACATGGCTGGATTGAAAAAGGGTTTGGTCGGGCAGATAATGTCTAAGTTGGAAGATCTTCATCTCAAAAAAGCTTTTTTTTTGCAGTGCATTATACATCAGCAAGCACTCTGTTCAAAACATTTGGATATTTCTTGCATAATGACACCAGTCGTTTGGGCGGTGAACTTCATTTGGAGTCACGCATTAATTCGCTGCCAATTCCAGACTTTTCTTAAAGAAATCGATGCTGAGCATTCTGACTTACCTTATCACACAGCAGTGAGATGGCTCAGTTGTGGTAAAGTCTCACTTCGCTTTTATAATCTTTGAAAAGAAATAAACCATTTTCCTGCGGATAAGAATAAAGCAGACCCAATCTTATCAAACCCTGTGTGGGTGTCCAAATTGTCATTTTTGGTGGACATAACATCCCACATAAATAATTTGAATTTAAAGCTTCAAGGAAAAGAAAACCTTATCTGTGATCTCTATAGAATCGTCAACGGATTTCAAAGAAAGTTAGTATTGTTTGAGTTTCAATTGGAAGTCAGAAACTTATCGCATTTTCCCTGCCTTAAACAATTCTGTGCTGCTAGCGCAGAAGAAGTTAACCTTGAATTTTTAAAGAAAATTATCAGCGACTAAAAGCAGAATCTTTCAGAAAGATTTTCTAATCTTGACAAGATTGAGGACAACGCTCTTCTGTTTCAGAATCCTTTCAGGTGCAATCCTAGTGATATGCCATCGGAGTTGCAATTAGAGCTCATTGATTTGCAAGCAAATGGATTGTTGAAAGAGAAGCATAGAGAACGAAAGCTTCTTGAGTTTTACCATTGCTTACCTAATGATGAATTTCTAAAGCTGAAGAAATTTGCTTCTGGTATGGCATCTATGTTCAGAACAACTTACGTTTGTGAACAAACATTTTCAAAAATGAAAAAAGTCAAATCGGAACATCGAAAGTGATTAACTGATGAACATTTAAAGGCAATTCTCTTGGTTCAGTGCAGCCACACCAAAGCAAACATAGAAGATATCATGAAGAACAAAGAACAATTTCATAAATCGCACTAATTGTTTATTAAATTTTGCCTTGTTGTTTTCGTTTTGTTGTATCGATTTCTTAGATTTGTTCAATATTTAAGTCAGCAAAATTGCATAACCGCTCTATAATATTTTGTTCAAATCTGGCCCACGACCATAGGTACACATTGTCATCTAGCCCATTGAAAAAAAGTTTGGTGACCCCTGCTCTAGAAGCAAAGGGTACACACTGCTTTATTCATAGGTATGCACTTGCCAGCAAAACCTTACCAACTGCATTAAAAAATATATTGAGTTTGGTGGCAAAAATTGTGAACTTTATTAAAGGAAGCTTAAATACATGACAGGTTAAAGAACTTTACAAGGATATGAATGCAATGTACGAGATTTTACTTTTCCACACAGCTGTGCGTTGGCTTTCAAAAGGCAATGTTCTAAACCGCATATTTGAAATGAAGGATGAAATAAAATTATTCTTGGAATTTAAAAGTAAAGAGAAGTTTTTATCTTACTTCAATAATAACAATTGGATTACCAGTCTTGCTTATTTAGCAGATATTTTCGAAAAGTTGAACATACTAAATCTTAAACTGCAAGGAAAGAACACAAATATTAATATTATTCAACTACGTGACAACCTGAAAGCATTTGTCAAAAAATTGCAAAACTGGCGCCAAAAAATAGTTGATGGAAACATTGCAATGTTTGATAGATTGTCCAGTTATAAAATCAACAAGCAATTAAAGACACTTATTATACAGTAGAACACCTTCAATCCATGGAGTATGAGTTTCAACATTACTTCCCTGAACTCAAAGAAGAAGCTAGTCTTGCATGAAACTCGTTTTCCAACTCTTTAAATGTAAGCGACATTCTTGACAAAATGCAAGAGCAATTTATCGAGCTTAAAAATGATTCAACAGCACGTGATATTTACCACGAAGTCACTATTGCAGTTTTGGTGTGATATGTCTGAATCATATCCACAAATATCAAAACTGGCATTTCAAACATTGCTGCCCTTTGCTACAACATACCTGCTGTGTGAGATCAAATTTTCAACTCTTTTACATATCAAAACTAAAAAAAAGAAACAGAATGAAAGTAGAACATGACATGAGACCAGCTTCGTCTAACACGCAACCACAAATCTTAAGGTTGGTTGCACAGACACAAGCCCAACCATCAAATTGAATATAAACAGTTGATTGTGAATAAATATATATGCTAAGCTATGCATTTTGTGTTTTATTAAAAATTCAGCAAATATCGTGTTAGAGGGGGGGTTGCGGTATGTTAGAAAATATTGAAAAAGGGTTGTGAAGCAAAAAAAGTTGGGAACCACCGATTTAGAGGAAAGTGACTGTCTTAGGTTGATCACTAATTGGCAGGAAGAAGTTCCTGTTTTTACAAATTATAAACTGTACTTTAACTGATACACGGACTAACGGATTTATTTTATTCACATATTATTTATGAACCACTGATGGAGCATTGAAGCAAACGGACACTTATTGGATGATCAAGACGTGATCTCTGTGGACCGATTGTTTGAATTTGCTCAGGTTTGGAGCTTTTTTGTTTCTTGGCATCGTTACCTGTGTGTAAGGCTAGGGGAGCTTCTAGATGCATGAACGACTTGCATAACAAGTTGTTTGTTTGGTAGGCTACAAACTTATTTTGCCACCGATTCAACAACTACTTGTTTGCAACCCTTTGTACTGCTTAAATCTATACTATTGCTTACTTGTTGCACAAGGTTGTTTTATTAAAATTGTAAATAAACATTTATCTCAATAAGTGCGGGTACAAAGTAGACTACAGAGATATTGATAAACTAGATTAGATTATACTTACATTATTTATTTATCAACTATATCCTATCTACCTACCAGGTAGAAGCTTTAAATAAAATGAATGAAATGGATAACTTTCAGCTGTTTGAAACAACAACACCTAACGCTGCCGTTTTACAATTGAGTAACTTACCGGAACTAAACCATCCAGAGATTACAGACGAAAATTCCCTTCTTCTAAATGAAGAAAAAAGTGAAGAAGCTTTATATGGAATTAAACGACTATGGATGGAGCTAACAGAGTATATTCCCCTTAAGAATCATCACCTTTTAATAAATTATTTCTGTAAACTTCTAGTAATGATGCTGACTTTACGAGAATATTCATACAATGGAGAGGATAAGTACATTGCCATAAAAAAGTCAGTTTATGACTAAGCGTTCTCATATAAAATTGTGCTGAAACAATAGGTTGCAAAGGCTAAAATCAAGAAGAGGCAAGGTATCATTCCTGGTGTTCAAAGATCAGTACTCCAATTTGATACGAGTTGCTTGCTTTTGATCAAACTGCTTTAAGGATGGTTAAACAAAAGAATAATTCAGCTGTTGCTAACACTGGAAATAAAGTGTCATGGTGCGCAGTCCTAATTTTCATGTACAGGGTGGGGCATAAATTCTGTTACAAGATAAAATACAAATATACAGGGTGTCTCAAAAGTAAGTATACACTTTAAAATTTGAATAACAATCTAATGGTTTATTCAAATTTGTCAAAAGTTTACAAAAATATTCTATAAACTACTAGAAACAGATTACCGTCCTAATATCTCGTTGAATTTATATATTGACAGAATGTTAGACCTCAACGTGGGAGCCACCAATTTCGGGAGATTTCAGCCACTTATTGATGCATTCCTGCCCGACACTTTGCAATAAATCTTGTGTAACTAGTCCACATGATGCTCTAATGTTTTGTTCCAACTCTAAAAGGTTTTGAGACCGTGTGGAGTAAACTTTACTCTTAAGGAAACCCCAAAGAAAAAAGTCGCATGGGGTTAAGTCAGGTGAACGAGCGGCCCATTCTAGAGGACCTCTGCACCCGATTCACCTACCTAGAAAAAACTGATTTAAGTAATCTCTGACTTTCCTGGTGTAATGTGCAGGAGCTCCATCTTGCTGAAAGTAACAGTTTTTCAACCCAAGCATTTTTTGTCAACTTTACTCCACACAGCCTCAAAACCTTTTAGAGTTGGAACAAAACATTAGAGCATCATGTGGACTAGTTACACAAGATTTATTGCAAAGTGTCGGGTAAGAATGCGTCAATAAGTGGCTGATATGTCTCGAAATTGGTGGTTTCCACGTTGTGGTCTAACATTCTGTCAATATATAAATTCAACAAGATATTAGGACGGTAATCTGTTTCTAGTAGTTTATAGAATATTTTTGTAAACTTTTGACAAATTTGAATAAGCCATTAGATTGTTATTCAAATTTTAAAGTGTATACTTACTTTTGAGACACCCTGTATTTTGAAAAAAGCTTTTATTTCAATATTTAAATTTGCAAACATTCAAGACTCATACCAACAAACAATTTCACACAAACTTTATACAAAATGCTTTCCTTTAGCCTTTACTAAAGTGCGGAGTCTTCTGGAGAAATTATTTATGGAGGCACGCACTATTTCCATGGAAATTTTCTCCCATGTTTTCATCAATTTTAACTTCAGAGCTTTGATACTCTAGGGCTGGGTTTAGAGCAAGCTTCACTTTGAAGAACTGACCGTAAAGAATAGTCCAGAGAGTTGAGATCTGGTGAAGAAGGAGGCCATTCCTTTTTACTAATCCAGGTGGGGCAATTGTTTTCACACCACGTTCGAGTCACCCAAGCTGTGTGACTTGTTGCTCCGTCTTGTTGCAGTGTCCAATTGTCTTCACCATATAGAGATTTGCATCATGATATTAAAATCCCTTTTAAAATATCCTTTATGTACAGTTCTTTATTAATTTTAACCCCCAAAGGTACAAAAACCAGAGAAGATTTCTCTTTTTCAGAAATTGCTGTCCACACCATCACTGAAGCAGGTTTTTGTGTTCTAAAGACTTTCCTCGTATTGGCAGGGATTGAATCTCAAATTTTTGCCAAAACTTGAACATTTTGTTAATTGTGCGCCTATTGCACAGTGAATAACTTCTCATCCATAAAAATAAGATTTTGCAGCATGCCATTTGTGAGTCGTTTCAACAATAGTATGCTTCTGGCCAATCTCTTTTCAATCGTGGCCCCCAAAATGAGCTGTCTCTTTTGCAGCTTGTAGGGTGACATCTTAAGATCATTATGACAAATCCTGCGCATAGTTCTTAGTGATATTTTTAATTCTTTTGCCATTTTTCTCATCGATCTCAGATTATGCCTGATTTTTTTTTTCAAACTTTCAATCAGATTAGGTGTTCTTGAGCTGCAAGGGCGTCCTGATCGAGGTCTGCCTGTGATTGAGGATATTTCTTCAAAACAATCAATCACTCGTGTGATCAACATTTGATTTCAAATTTTTTTCCTAGTTTCAAAATTTCAGGGCGACTAAATTCTTATTTGTGGCACTCAATAATGAATTTTCTTTTTCATTTTAGAAACATTGCACAGTATATACTTAAAACTTTTCTGAAAAACAAGAAATAGGTATATACTAGGTGTATTTGAATAAATTGATAAAGCTAGATTAACTTTTCAGTTAAATTTATTAGTACTAACTCGACACAAAATCGACACAAAATTTTGTAACAGGACTTTTGCCCCACCCTGTAAATGCTGTCCAGTTTCTGAGTCGCAATCATGAGTAATGTTACATTTTCGAATAGATATTTGTCTTCCTTACTTTCTGCCAAGTCTGATTTATTGGAGTCCTGGTTGATTCTATCTTGTAGTTATTAAAATTTGCGGTTAATGTACCAGCAGTCACAGCAACACATGTATTCATATATGACATTGCTTTGTTGAAAGAAAGACATGAAATCCTGGTAAATAGTATCCAAGTAAATTTGGTGGAGGACATCATCCAAAGTCCAGTTGCTCTGCAGTGATCACTCATCATAATATTAATTTGCTTCTGAAACTTAAAAAAGTGGTACAGATTCAGAAAGTTTTTGGTACACTGAGCATTTTTCGAGACCATTTTCGGGGCACTGAATTTAGAGATAGTTTTGGGACATACTTGCTTGAACAACACTGCCTGTGTAGTCAGTTTTTGCAGAGAAAGTTGTTCACCTCTAATGGTTGTATAGTTTGAAACAGATGGATAGAGACCTGTGTATTGAGGCTTCAAAAAGATTGGTCTTCGGTTTTTGGAGAGCCAAAAAAAATGCCAACATGTGTCTTGTCCAATTAATACCAAACACGAAGAACAGTTTTAGCTCCCCTAAAGCCAGATTAAGTGACTGGGCACATGCTTACGTGGAACATTGATCAACTTTATCAAACTCCACTGTACCATCGTAAATTCTTCCAGAGTTATCAAGTCACTTCAATGAATCGATAACGATATCCTCATAACCAAACCTGACAAGGGTTCAGGTGTCATCATCCTTAACAAGTCAGATTACACACAGAAAATGGAAGCTGCGTTGAAACACACTTTAAAATTGCAGAGTTTTGGTTCAGCACAAAAAATGAGAAGGATCCCTAGACCAAGGCCAATCTAACATGACCACTGCAACAATCAACCCAGAACAAATTGCTTCCACAATCAGTGATGAAGCAGTTTGCCAAAAAGGATCATAGAGGCCATGGATGTATGGACTACCTAAAACCCACAAAAAAATTTGTTGTCTTAATTTTCTGTTTATTTAAATATAAAAGCTAAACTAATCTGCTTGAATTTATTTCCAGCAACTGTTGGGCTTAGAAAGCAGAATAACAATGCTCGTTATTAACAAAAACTGATGGAGTGGCCAATATGATCTTGAAAGTCATATAGAGCTATAATGGTTCTAGTACTAATCAGTGTTTTATAATAATGAAAATGTTAAAACAATTGAATGTTTGAGAAGAAATATGATAGCCAGTAAACTAGAGAACAATTCATTCAAAACGCTTCACTTCATGCTGAAAGCATCATCAGTTGTAATTAAAATGCTACCTACTAGCTTCGCTCTGGCAAAGACTGAAAAGCTCTAAAAAAGCTGAAAACCACTGCTGAAAAGTTAAAAGAAAATCTAAACAACTCAATTAGTAAGCTATTTAACTTATATGTAAAACAATTTATAGAAAAGCAAGATGAATCATCAAAGAAACAATCGCAGCTATTCACATACGCAAGCATATAGATTTAGGCCTAGATGTAGGCATAAGTGAAAATACAACAATTTGCATAGTTGTAGCAAATCTATCCAAATATGAGCTTTTAGAGGTAGAACATAAACTTTTAAGCAAAGATTTAAAGTCTCAATTTCATGAATGTTCAAGTCGAAATTGAAGATTTTTACCCACAGCTTCGACCTATTCTAGTAGACAGCAAGCATAGTCCCAAACTTAAATCGATGCTAATAACCTTGTACAGCAAATTCAAACCACCCTTTTTTATAGTCTTAAACATAACAATGCACACTAAACAACACAAGAACCAGAGGCTTTACATCAATTAGCGAGTAACTTATTACTAATTATCTGCAAACCAGACATAGAGAATGGAGTAGTTGTCATGGACAAAGTCATCTATGTAAAAAAATGGAAAATATTCTTTCCAACCAGTGGCAATTTAAAAAAGTTCTGAATGACAATAACATCACTAACTGAGCCAATTTTCAACGATTTCTGTACCACAGAAAGAAGAAAAACTATCTTTGAAAAGAAATTTATGACTAAATTAGACCAAACTCAGCTGTCACCCCTACACTATATGGAACGCCTAAGCTACACAAAAAAGAATACCAATGTCGGCCTATCCTGGCATCAAACAGTAGTAACACATATGAATGTGTAGTGTGGCTTAATGAGATACTTGCACCATTACGATAACATTCAACTAAGATCGAAGACACTTTTGATTTCGTTTCCAGGTTATCAAAAATCAACCTGAATTCAACTCACATGGCTTCATTTGATGTTATTAGTCTCTTCACAAACATTCCACTAGATTTTGCTATTAACTTAGTTTACAAAAAATTTACCATGAATGCAGAGTGACATTGTTTCACGGCATTAACAAAACTCACATTAAAAAAGTTGTTGATCTGGACCACCACAAACACCACTTTGAAATTTAATGATCAGTACCACAAATAGATTAAATTAACGGAGTAGCAACGAGATTCCCTTTAACCTTACTTTTGGCTGATGTGTGCATACACTAGATTGTTGATCAAACAAAAAAGATAAATCCACAACCAATTCAATTTTATAGATGATACGTTGACGACTGCTTTGTGTTGTTTTCAAACCAAGAAGACATCGTAAATTTTTATCAACAACTTAACAAGATGCATGTCAATATACAATTTCCTTAAAAATTGTAAAGGATCACCAAATGCCTTTTCCAAACGTTTGGATAAATAATAACGACGAGAAATTGAAACTTAATACTTACCAAAAACCCACCAACACTGGACAATACATCAATGAGTAGTTTGATCTCTCCAAACCACAAGCTAAATTTAATTACGTCTATTGCACAGAGCTTATAGTATATGCAACTTGTACAATTTAATTTATGAACATTTTCAAAAGATAGTTTCTAAACTAAAAAGCACTGGTTATCCTCTTTGGTATATCAATAAACAAAGACAAATATTGTTTAGCAAGCAACATAAATCCACCGAAAGCTCTACTTCAAATTGTGATACAAATAAAAAATTGCAATAATCTTGGAGCCACTACCATAGAAAAATAATTTTTTTCTTTTACAATTTCCCTATCTTGGCAAAGTTTCACTTCAAATTGAGAAAGAAATCAAAAATTTATACGTAAAAAGCTTCCTAGAAAATTTTGCTTTAGTTTAATTATCAACACGTACAATATTGGCAAATACTTCAAATTTAAAGAAGGTCAAGCACTATTGCACAATTCAGGAGCTATATACACATCTACGCATCAAAGAAATTTTACTTATCCAAAAATACAAGTCCTTGTTGAACCTAGATGAAACGTCCCACCAATCTATTTATTCAATACGTAACTGATTTATCAATTATCTTGATCTTAGCTGTAAATTACTGTAACTGTTTAATATAAAAGTGTAAATAGCTGTACTATATTGAAATTCAAGTAGTTGCTACTGTTTTAAATGTAAAATCACCGTAATTGGAATTATCGTAGCCAAATTATTGCAATCGTTTTGTATTAGTCTTCCTTAGTTACATAACAACCCTGGTAGTTTTAGTTATCTAAGCGGCACAACAGCTGACAAAATTCAACTTAGCCTAGTAGGTAGCATATTAATTACAACTGATGATGCTTTCAGTACAAAACAAAACGTTTTGAAATAAAATGTTCACTAGTTTACTGGCTGTCATATTTCTACTCCGATTAGTAAAGAAAGCTCATTTTCATGCTTCTAATTGTAAGTTTATTTCATAAACCCTATTACATAAATAAACTTTACCAAGTATTTCCGTCTTTTGATAACCGTTATGCACAAAAAGAAAAAATTTAAAAGCAAGAACAGCAAAAACTTTTTTTTTCACAATTCCAATTCTTTGAATTGTCCTAATAAACTTTTCAACCAACATTCTTCAACTTGCTCAGTCAACAAAATCTTAAATATCAATTTGTAATAAATTCATTTATTCATTAAAATTTTACTTACTTAAAAAACCAGATAACTCTAAAATTATCCACATGCTTGCATACAGCAGCAGACACAGTTTTGTGGGACAAACTGGTAATGAAATCAATTAATTCCTATCACGTAATTACACTGGTAACTTTTGCCATCAAGCCTAGAATTCAGCTGTCTTGTTTCACCAGTGGGTATTGATGCAAAGCACATAGATGCACTACACTGAAGGACAGCAAAAAGAAAAGTTAGTTTGTATTTGCACTGCTTTACCTAATATAAATTTGCTTTGTTGCAGTATTGTATTTCACAGGTATTCTTTAATACCAAGAGTGAATCATTAGTAGTATAAAGCTAAAAATTATTTTTGTGATCTGATTATCTATGAAGATTTTTGACACAATTGTCATTCAAGATGCAGGAGCTAGCTTTTCAGCATCGTTTGCAACTTTTAGTTCTCATTCTTTTGCAACTTTTAGGTCAATTTTTTGGTAAATTGAAGATTTATTTGGACACATAGTGATTGTAATCAGAGCTCATCTTTTAAAACAATCGCAGAACTGCAATCTTTTTGGCACAATAAAATCTACAGGTTAAGCACAAACGCTACTATGCTACATATCTTGGGCTAAACTCAACAAGCAAAAGAAAAATAGTATTTTATACACTTGGCAAAACAGCAATTGAGTACAACAACAAATGCTAGGCCTAAAACACCTGCAAAAATAAATCAAAATTGTTTACCTAGCCATCTGGAAAAACTTCATAAATTTCTTTCTGATGTAAAAATGTTGAATAGGCTGCCACAGCATCAAGATTTTCATAAACAGCTTTGAAATGATAAGATAAAACTTTTTCTTCAAACGTCCTCAACCAGTTGTAGTAATCATGAAGTAGCATCAAAATTTTATAAACGTGGTAGCTTAATTCTTGCAACGCAACAGCAACAGACTTGTTCCAGTTTTAGAACACCCAGCCACAATCACTTTCACGCCTATTCTATTTTCAATTTTAGGATTACTTTTACTACAGTAGTGACTTTGAAACCTTCAAAATTAATTTGATTGTAAAACCGAGTGCAAAACGTAACCATAAACTTAACCAGCTCATGTAAGAGATATCAGGACCAGACTGCATTTTGGAGCATTTTGGAAAAAGCAGTCTGCTTCTTTTTACTTTTGAGAAGTCAAACATTTATAATGAGTCTTAATCACTACTCTGTTGCTTCTCAAAACTTGGAATACTTTTAGGTGTCAGCTGTGTTACTCAGGCTTTCATTTTTTGAGTTAAAAGCTACAAGTTGTTAGAGCTACAAGTAATTGAATTCACACAAAATGATGCAGAGCAGTGCTAGTTAAAACCAATGTTGGGAAAACAAATGCCAATTTTTCTGTGAACAACCCAATGCGCACTTACTGAAATCGTGTCAACAGTAATCACACTGCTTCCAGTTTGTGCACAACGTTACAATTAAAGAGCAAAAGAAGAATCAAAGAAGCCAAGAAGAAAACTGAAAGAAGCAAAGGAAGAGCAAAAGAAGCAAAAAGCAGAGTGTGGCATGGCGCTTCAATGAACCCTTAACTATAAAAACGTTTTCAAGAATATACAGGGTGCGGCATAAGTATCGCCCTTTGTTTAAGTGGAACAAAATTAAAGCTTTTTTGAATATTCTTTATTTTTTTGAACATGAATGTATTGTCACAGGTTAATAGATTAATATAAAATTAATAAAATGCTTATTCAGTTTGATGATTTTTAATGCAAATAAAATCGAGCACTATTTTTATTGCTATGAATCGAATTATCATTAAATTTCTTTTATTCTATTCCTTTGTTAACCTCATGTTTGTATAAAATATCCGAAAAAATGAAGATTTAGTAAACTAATTACACAAAATAATTTACTCTCTGTTCCTTTGTTAATCTGATGGTTGCATAAAACACCGGAAAATGAAAATTTAGCAATTAATAAAACAAAATAATAAAGAAAATATACGACCTAAGATATAAAATTAAAAAGGGAGTTACTTAAGCCGCACCTTGTATTTTAAATAACTAAACTTTTTACACTCTTTTATAATATGCTACTAAAGTGAGCAAAATGCTAATGCTGATAGCAATATGGAAAAGAAGTACATTAATATGCAACTTAAGTAAAATGCTTCTCCCATATCAGACCTACACTAAACAGTATTTGTGTTGAAGGTTAACATCAATATTATTTAGATTACAAAATAACTTTTTGAATCCATAAAGTAATACTGCATGCCACATTAAATTACTCTTCATTTTCAGAAATTTATTTACATACGTTGATGAATATGCATGTTGCCGTGACTTTGAATTTCTAATTATAATCTGTCTGGTAATTTCTACCTACATCAACATGTATAAAGCTTTAGTTCTATACCTTATTTGAGTTTTAATATAAATACCTACGTATTTTAGATGCTTTGACAAGGTCTCAATGTAAGCCAAAAACGTTTGGCTTGAAGTATGTCACCTTTTGTAAATATGTAAATACATCACCAAAAATGAAGAGTAGTTCAGTGTTGCTATGCAGTATCATCAACATAAATATTTAAAATAAGTTTAAACAACCAGGATACATCACGCAACCAAAAAGGGACTGATAGTTTAAAATACCTTTAATTTATATTTCTCAGCACATTTGGCAACATCTAAAAATGAAACATAACTGAATTTAGAATAGTTAAAAATTAGCAACAAAAAACAGAATTTTCAGGCTCCAGTAAAAATAAAATGATATAAAATTAGTGCACAATAAAATAGCATAAGGAGTTCGAGATTTAACAGTGACATAACTTCAGAGCATTGAGATCTTAAACAAAGACCATTTTTTGTTATATCTTCACCTTTTTAATATTACATCTATAGGAAAGCATCAGTGGCGATAAATACAAAACAATTGTTTATTTGTTTTGGGGTTTCCAAGTTCTGCTCAAATTGCTTGGCACTACTTCTCATAAAGGTTTTGCTTATTAAAATCTACAAAGCAGAAGAAATTATTGTAAAGTATATTCCCCACAAACACAAAATCACAGTCATCCTAATGATTGAACACATTATCAGTACTACATGCTACAAAGTATTGCAAACAAGCCAAATATTTATGATTACATGTACACAAAAACTGTGACACTAATATATTTACAACAAGATGATTGAAGAAAAACGCTGCAGTAAAATTCAAAAGATTGAAGAAGTTTTACCTATAAGAACATTTTAGATGATGAATAGGCAATAACAATTTAAAAACATGTCACAGCACAAAGACACTCTTTACAAAGAGCTCCGTTTAAAAAGCACACTGTTTGACATTGGTTCATTACCAGTATACATGATTGAATACCAAGAAACCCAAAATCTTATTCTAATCTCAGCACAAACCCCAACCTCCCCAAGTTGACAATGACGTTAAAGCCAATCTCTTCTACATCATACTTAATCAACCATTAAGTGTAAAAAGATCAGCAATAATGAACATTAAATTAGCATAGATATAAACATAACCAGAGAAAACAATAATACTGCATTTGTCAATAAAGAATTTTGGTCAAAGTAAAAGCACATTCCCAGAAATACAACAACTAAAATCATAAGTGCAACAACAAATTCTTTAAACATCTGCCTTCCAAGCTCGTGTTTCATTGAATCAGGTACAAGATCTTTTCCTCCAGCATTTTTGCGAGGAAATGGTTTGTCTGGGATTTCTTTATCCAAGAATTTACAAAGAGGCTCCCGACCTTCTTTGACACTATAAACAAGCAGCTTGTCTTTTGGAGCTTCCTAAAGTAATATACAATTAAGATTAAAACAGAGGATAATATTTCATAGAGGTCAACCCATATATCAATTGGTAAATATAATGGCGAGCTGAGATATCGCATCACCAATTTTTTTGCCAATAAACATCAGCCAACAAAGTACGCTTCAATCCATTCACACATACATTAAAAACATATGCAAGTCGCTCAGAGTGTTTGTAATAACTGCACAAGTGCATTTATACTCATGTACCACTTTTGAAATGGCATGGTGTATGTGTATGAACATAATAATGCATGATGCATTTTTGCATGCAGAACATGACTATGATCTAGACTGCTTTGCTAAGTGAATGTTGGGAGAAAATGCACTGATAAAATTATTTATTAAATTTCACTGCTTAGTGCTTAGTTATTTTTCATTATTTAAATGCGATTAAAACATAAAGTATTGTTCAAGATGAACAGCTCAAGTATCTCTAGATGGGTGACTAATAGTAGTAGGAGTAAAGTTTGGGGTTTATTTTTGTGTCTCAGATGATGAAAAAATCTTTGCAAATTGTGCAAAGCTATTGTCAGTCAAGGGTCCCAAAAGAAAGAAAATAAGCACGTCAAATCTTTAACTCTTTCGCTCCCGCAAAAAAATGTTCAATATCCGTAAGGTGGCAGTGCGAGAAACTGTCATAATTTGTCATAATCAATCATAATTAATCATCATAAAATACCCTTAGTTTGTTTGTAAATCATTACTCATCTGTTTACTTCTACATTACGTGTTATATATCTTTGAAATCTAAATTTCTTGAGGATTTCAAAGATAATGAAAACATTTTTTTGAATATGCAAATTAGCCCCCTCAATAGGTGCTGATTTGTCTTCGAAATTAAAGTAGTACCCTTACCTCAAAGATCACTACAGATTTTATTTTCTGCCAACTTTTTTAGAAATGGTCGGTAGATGATGCTAAGGAAATAAGCTTTTAAAATATATTAGTCAAAACTTATTTAAAAGCCTAGGTTTTTTTCAATTTGCAACTTTCTGAAGCTCATTACCTTTTTTTGACCGGTACCGACCAATACTAAATTTTGTTAGTCAAATTTAGTACCTGAAATATTAGTCATTATCAACTAGAGATTAGCCTAAACCATGCAACATTATGTATTTTTGAAGAGGGAATTTCTTCAAGATTCAGAAAATATCGAGTTTAAATAGAATATGTGTTACTAACAGAGATGTACTGATACCACATTTTAAGCCGATACCGATACTACTACCGATACCAGCATTTAGAGCCAATACCAATACTGATACTGCCGATACCATCAATACTTTTTATTTATTGAGCACCAGCAATAAAAGCTTTTGTAAGCAGTACCAAAGAATGTATTTAGTAAATCTAGCTTTTTATTGCGTTTTGAATTTTTTCTAGGGTATTTATCTATTATTATCCATTACAATATTATTGCAAATCTGTAAAAGAAAGTTGAACAAATCCAGCACATTTTTATAGCAAAATACTAAAACAATGGATTGAATACTATTATTCAAAGAAAATAGGCTTACCTTACAAACACAAGATTAAAAAAAAATAAAATAAAATGAGAAAGTAGCAATGTCATAACTGAAAAACAAAAACTTGACAACATAATGAAAACACCTCGGCAAGTGAAAATTTCCCATAGACATATTAATAAAAAAGTATTAGCCAGTTGCAGCCAAACCTGGATAAAATGCAAAGTTTCCCGGGAATCCATTTTTTGAGCTAAAACTTTCCCCACAGCTTGAAATGGCGATTATGATGTCATAATTGTTTAACACCATTCCTTTCGGTGAAATCTTCATGCAAAATGTCGATAGCTAAAGCATAGTTTTAATATAATATGAACCAAATTTGCTTGATGCGTCTCTGCAGCTATGTGTCTTGCTATAAATTTTTTAAAGTTGATAAAACCAACTGGCTGGTAACTCTCGGCGAAATCGATTCCAAGAGCAAAGTCGTAATTAAATAGTCCTGCAATGCAGCGTAATCTAACGCTTGCGTCAGTGGAACAAGCATGGCATATTAGCAATCTGTTTGACTTCAGCTGCTTTATTTCTGCGACAAGGTTCTTCAGGTTGTTAGGTATTTGACGTTACGCTGTCTGCGGATTGTATTTCAGTAGCAATTTGTTTGACTTGGACTTTTGCTAGTAGCACCACTACTATCAGATTGTGTTTCATCTGGTCCACTGGTCTTTTTTCTTTTTTGCGGTTGGGTTCGTTTCTCCTTCATTTTCTTGATTATGAACACAATATTGAGTGTTACACGATGTTTGGGTCCTGTTTGGAAGACCGCCCTCTCCCTGGTCATTATTGATACACTACAAATCATTAATTACGTTACAAATCCAATCCAGTTCCAGGGGGGAAAACAAAAATTTTTTATATTTATTCTATGAAAAAAAAAAATTTGTATAATTATTTTGTGCTCAATAAGTATCGGTAGGTATCGGCTATATTTAATCAATACCAATACGAATACCCGATACCATAAAAATAGGCCGATACCACCAATATTAAAGTATCGGTACATCACTAGTCACTAACAATAAAATAGAAGCTTTTTTACACCCCTCTCATTTGTTGAGATACAAGGGGGATACAGCAAACTTTGATTTAGTGAAACCAAACTTCTGCTAGCTTTTAAACTTGTATTTTAAATTCCATCTCCTTCATCTCCTTGGAAACTTGATACAAAACGTCAACTTTAGTGGTGAAATATTTGCAATTTATTTTATCTTTTTAAAGGGTGTAGTTTTTCTAAAAATTACAATTTAGTGAAGGTAAGTCAAAAATTCTTGGGGGGCTGATACAATGTACAGTACCCATTTTTGATCAGTAAATATCATATACCGCTTAGCCTAGACTGTTTAAAGTTATATATTGCTGAAAAGAAAATTTCCTAAGCTTTTAAATGAGACTGGTATTTAGCAACACATCATTCTTTTTACGCACCAAATTTAGTTTTTTTTACCCATCATACAAATTTGTTTGGGGAGGTTTGAGACCCCTTGAAAATTTGAAAGTTTTAATAAATAAATTTTATTATTGCTTGAAATTTTGTCAAATGATGCCCCAAAAGAGTAGCTTTAAGAATGTGTTAATGATAAAGGGTTTGGTTTCCTGGAAAACATTTAATCTCAATTTGATTTTAAGGTAGTTGGCTCTTGCTGAAAACTTGGCAGGTTTTGTCGTCTGCAACTGGGCTCTTGGTCTTTTTAACCCTTTTTGGGTATAAAAATCCAAGAATTAGATCACAAATTTTACATCTTCTGATGCATGAGGAATGAAGCATGATCTTTTAAAAATTATATAAAAATTGGATGAGAAATAAAGTCACAAATCTATTTTTTATTAAACTGATTTTGTAACTCATTTTTAAAAAATTGAGGGAAACCCTTTTTTGCCGGTATTCTGATGGTTGCGGGAGCGAAAGAGTTAAGCAATCAAGAGAAATACAAGCAGACTTTATCACAGAAACTTTCTAAAAAGTGGACACATGATCAAATGAATCAAAAACCTTTAGTAGAGCTATTTGATAATGAAGAAATACTGTAGAAAAGAGATGAACCTTGCACAAAAACTAGTTAGAAATTGATAGTAGAAATGATTGCTACTGATAACCTTCCATTTACAGTATTGCAAAAACATTCGGTTTCAGTGGCTTGTTTCAAAGCTTCAGCCTGGGTATGAAATTATACCTAAAAAATTTTATTGAACAAAACTGTTTCCTACAACTTACAAAGACGTGCAAAAGAAAATAAGAAACTTTTTGCAAAAGATTACGCTGGTGATCCCATCAGTTTCACCACCCACTGCTGGTCAGGCCCCACAGAATCAACGAGTTTTATTTTTTTATTATAACTTGAAAACTTCATAATTTCATAATTTCAAAACCCATTTCATAATAACTTAGAAAAAGCAATACAGTTTTGAACATCAAAGCAATGGAGGGCTCACATAAAGGAAATACTTCGCTTCTACTTTATGACAACGTTGGAAGGATGGCAGATATCTAAAAAAGGGTGTTTTCATGATACTAAGAGACAGTGGTGCAAGCATAGTAAAAGGAACAAATTAGGTTAAAATTCAGAATTTCAGCTGCTGTGCTCACATTTTGCAATTGGTTGTAAATGATGGACTACAAGCACAATGAGGTATCATTTGATGCTGCAGCAAAAACACTCATCTTAATCTGTTATACTTACCAAGCGAAGACATTGAAACAGTCAAGTTAAACTTGATATTCCCAAGCATGCGACATTGCAATCAGTCCTAGCTCACTGAAATTCAAGCTATGTCATGCTTGAAAGGGCAGTGAAACAAAAAAGTGCCCTTGCCCTTTACGCAACAGATCATGGAGGAATTTAAGGCAATATACCCAGCAATTATCAATGGCAATTAACTGAACATTTGATAATCACTCCAAAGCCATTCCATGAAATCATTTTCTTTCTACAATTTCTTCCATCATTCCCATTGTTTCTGTGCTGAGAATGCCATTAAGATGAGATGACCATTACTTACTGGGAAGTCAAACTATGAGAAAGACTATGCTGAGCAATATTGAGGAAAGATTTAAAAATAATGAAGTTTGTTTGATCCTTAGCATTGCCGGTTTGCTAGATGCAAAATACAAGAGTCGCCCGTTTCAGTTATTCAACGCCAAATTTGTTGAAGTGAATAAACTCGAGAAAAAAATAAGAATGGGAGATGATGAGAAGAAAAAAGAACCTACAACCTCATCTAATGATGCCAGTGCTACCTCACTGGACAAAATGTAAGCTGCCATGCTTCAATCCTGTAAAGCAAGGGTCCACAAATAGTGGGTGGCGACCCAAATTTGGGTCGTGAGACCTTCCATTCTGGGTCGCGAAACAATTTAAACCTATTTTAAACATAAGCTTCGCATCTGTGTAATAATAAAGAACTTGACCATTCTAAACCTATAATTATTATTGCATTGTTACGTAATCGACCAAAACACGTGTTAAGTAGTCATCAAGCAATCGCGTTGTTTTGTTACTATTGCACAATGCGAGATAAGCAGCTGTGTAAAATGGCTTAATAAGACAAACAGTGAGATTTGTTTTGCTAATTTAAGAGAATAGGTTACTGTCGTATTTGTTATAGTTATTGTATGGCATTCTCGATTAACTTTTAAATTTAGCAAGGTTAAGGCTTTAAGTTAGTTTCACCAATAATGTTAAAAAGGTGGTTGCTGAAAAATACTACCGGTACCAAAAAGCGCGCAATGGAAAATTTAAGAGAGGAAAGAGCGCAGAACGAACCAGTACCTACAAAAATCTTTGAATCTTTGAGTAGTGGGGATCAGCGCCCTTCCAAACAGCCTTGCAAACGGAAGTACAGCGAAGAATTTATAAAGATTGGTTTTACATGTATTCTTATAAATGATGAGCCACGTCCTCAATGTGTTGTTCGCTCCGAGGTTCTCGCCAATGAGAGCCTGAAAGAAGGGAAATTGAAACGCCATCTTACAGCAAAGCATTCGAAATTCATTGAAAAATCAATGTCTTTTTTCCGCCGATTAGAAAAAGAATTGTTAAGTCAAAAAAAACTATGGCAAAGCACCTCGCAATCTTAAAAAAAGCTCAAAAAGCATCGTATGAAGTTGCATACTTAATCGCAAAAGATGAAAAACCACACACCATCGGAGAAACTGTCATCAAACCTGCTGCTATTGCAATCAGTCAAATTATGAACGGAGACAAGGCAACTGAGGAAATAAAAGGAATACCATTGTCTGCTGATACTATTAGCAGACGTATCAGTGAAATGAGTCAAGATATTGAGTGCCAACTGATTGATAGAGTTAAACGAGGAAAATACGCTTTGCAATTGGATGAGTCTACGGATAAGTCTGGATTAGCACAATTGATTGTGTTTGTTAAGCATATAGCGAATGGGAAGCTTGAAGAAGAATTACTCATGTGCGTAGCGCTATTTGGAACATGCACAGGTGAAGACATATTCTCAGCAGTAGATACAAGACTACGCAATTATGGATTATCATGGGAGTGTTGTATTAGCACTTGTACTGATGGGACTGGGGCTATGGTAGGAAAACATAAAGGCTTTTTAGCAAAAGTGTCACAAATTGCACCCCATATCAATTTTACGCATTGCATTATTCATAGAGAAAATCTTGTTAGCAAAACACTGGCCAACAATTAAAATGTGTTCTCGATTCAGCAGTAAAAATTGTTAATTATATTAAATCGAGACCGCTCCAAACAAGATTATTTACCATTCTCTGTGACAAAATGGGCTCAGAGCATAAAACTCTTCTTCTTCATTCAGAAGTGAGATGGTTATCGCGAGGAAAAGTTCTCACCCGTTTGTATGAGTTACGAAATGAAGCTTATTTGTTTCTTATGGAAAGAAGACACGAACTTGCTTCAAATCTCACCAACCCTGACTGGTTAACAAAACTCCTGTACTTATTTTGTGTTTTTGAGAAAATAAATGGTTTCAGTTTCAAGGCGAATCAGTTGACATTTTAACAGCTTATAACAAGATCAAAGGTTTCAAAAAGAAAATTCAACATTAGGTTGGCCGAGTTGAAATTGGAAGAATGGATATGTTTTCTGAGCTTAACGACTATCTCGAAGAAAACAAGTTTAATCAGAAATATGTAAAGTAATCCGTAATTAGTCATCTTCGTAATCTTTCTCAATGATTTGATAAATATTTTCCCAAAGACACTACACCACAACAACACGATTGGATATTATCACCCTTTACAATATCAAATACTTACCATCTATCATCAGATTTGATTGAAGCACTGGATGACTTGTCAAGTGACCGCGGCTTAAAAATTGCTTTTGATACTAAAAGAACTTTGACCGAATTTTGGCTTTCAGTTGCAAAAGAATATTCACAGCTATCAGCAGGTGCAGTGAATGTTCTTTTGCCATTTGGAACGACATACTTATGTGAAAGGACGTTTTCAACTTTATCTTACATTAAAAACAAATGCAGATCAAAACTAGAAGTAGAAGACGATCTTCGGGTTGCTGTCTCTCAAATTAAACCTCGAATTGATTTGTTGTGTTCTGAACACAGAGCCCATTGTTCTCATTAGATAGAATAAATGTATTCGTTTTTATGTGATTTGCTTCACACAATCGTGCAAGTTAATAAATAATGCTTTCTTTTATTCATTTTTAAGTGCTTTGTTTTTAATTTTAGTAAAAAAAATAACCGCAGTTATAATCTGCTTTAGTAAATGCTGTTTTACCATTAAAATGACTTAATTATTTAAAGTAACATGTCCGCATATCAATAGTAGTCTTAAAATTCCTAACTAATTGAAAATATTTTTCATATAATAATACCGCTCACAAAAAGTTTGGGTCACAAGAATTTAAGTCAAGATTTTTTAGGTCGCGTCAAAAAGTATTTGCGGACCCTTGCTGTAAAGCATCCTGAAAGGAAAACAAAAATATGTGACCATGATCACTACTAACACGAACTTGTATGCGACCAAATACAAACAAATCCAATAGCTTGGTGAGCAAATAATGGCACAAGATTCCCTAAGCTAGCCAAGCTTCAAGAAAGTATCTAAAAGCACCCTCTACTTCTGTCCCCAGTTATCAAGTGTTTAGCACTGTTGGGCTAATTTATGATGCTTAAAGATGTTCTCTGCCTCGCATGAATGCTGAAAAACTATCCTTCTTAAATTACAAATTTAAACTGTTGTACTTTAATTATTAAGCAGTAAACATTGCTTTTGGCTGTTGTTTGTTTGGTGATGTAGCTTATTTTGCAAATAATATAGCTTTTTGTGATCAGTGTTGCATGTGTTTGGATTATTGCTGCTTTGGTTAGAATGATTTTGCCATAACAGCAACACAAAAACCTTCTTGAACTGCTTTGCTATGTTTGATAATTCTATTGGCAACAAAATTTTTGTAGTTGACATATCAGTTATCAGTATCAGCCGAAAAATTTCATAAATATCAGTATTGACCTGAAAAAATCAGATTGGTTAAGTTCTAATATTTTATTTAATCAACCAGCTATGAAGTATATTTCAAGTGATGTTCCAAATTTTAACAAACTAACAAAAGTCAAAAAATTCGTTTCTTTCGTGAAAGGAAGATAAATCATAAAAAATTACTTTAAACTGCTTTCTTCACCATATACAGGGTGGGCCATAAATAACGCACCAAAGCATATAAAACAATTCAGATAATAATAACAAACGTTTTGGGCCATAAATAACGCACCAAAGCATATAAAACAATTCAGATAATAATAACAAACGTTTTTATTAAAACAAAACTTCTTAGCAAGATAAATCCGATTAAACTTCTTAGCAACAGATCGATTAGTGGCGCCATCGGCACCAGACATTAACACTAATTCAATTCTTTAATTGTTAAGTGCATACCCTAAAAATGATATAAATTTTTTTTAAAAGGCAAATCATAACTAAAAAACTTTGATTGAAATTAAATTTAACAGTTATAGTAACTGATATTGAAATTAAATTTAACAGATACCCAAAGAAAAGATATTTACATTATTTCACATCACAATTTATTTTAAATCTTTGGTGCGTTATTTACGGCCCACCCTGTATTTTGTTGAAGAGTTTTGTTGTATGATCTGGAACCATAAATATCTAGCATTAACGTTTCAATAGATTCACGGCTGTTCTTTTCCAATGAGAGCATGCATTGTCAAACAATTTTTTTCATCACACTTTGGTTACCCTTGCATCTGCATGCAACAGCACAAAGCTTGGCTGGTCAAGGTTTTTCAAATTTCATGTTGCATACAAGTCTTGTCAACACTTATTTCAGTTATCACTTATTTCAATTTTTAACAACCAGCAATATGCCTACCGAAACGTTGGTGTTATTTTTCACTAAAATCGCAGGCAGTGGCAAAGTAGCTGCTTGTTTCACTATATAAATCTCACACCAATACACACGCACTCGATACACTCTTACCTGCAAAACGTAGGCATTGTGCTTTCGGAATTTTTGCTTTGCTAACATTTCATCGACTTGAAAGTAAATGCTGAAATAACCACTCGTAACTTTTTTACCAGCAACTTTTGGTCCTATATAATACAGTAAAAGTGGTTACTTTAAATTAAAAGATAACTATTTTACTACTCTAATGCAGGAGTTCTGTTTATGGTTATAATGCAAAACATAGAGCAAAGTCAATTAACACATTTGTACCTAGTAGTGGTTGCTATCTCAACCATACTGCACATATTTGTGCAAAAAGGTAAGTGCCTAGTGTCAGCCATTTGAAGTTAACCAAGCCTTTTTGGCAGATTTGTTTCTAAGCTAGTTATCCTTTGCATATTGAAATAAATATTTAAAAAAATTATGAGTTGTCTATCTAAATAATATTTGGGCATATATCAAGATGGTAGAGTTATTCATCACCAGGAACAAATGCATCATTTTGTTGTTACATTTTTCAATTGTGTTTCAGAAACACTGTTGATTGGTATCAAAGGTATTAGATGCGGTTGAAGAAGAAAACAGTGTATTTGATAATGTTGAAATGGTGGTAATAGAATCCCCAGAAGTACGAGCTGAAAACAATAAAGACTTCGAAAACAAAGAACCTGTTCCAGGAGCAGTTAATTTTCTAACTGGGTTTCAACTACCAGCTCCAACAAATGCTAGAAACCAAAATGAGGAGTTGAAGATTCTGACAAGAAATCCCCTCCTCCTTTGCAAGAAATTACCGGTAGCAGAGAAAGAAAGAAACTTTGCTATAAATATAAATCTGTTGTATAATCTAATTCTTTTGAATTGCCATTAATTTCTGAGCCAAACTTTATCCCTTATTGCATCTTTACAACTACCAAACTATTTCAGTTGTTAAGGGATGATTTTCTCCAACAAAATTTGTTGAAACAAATGGAGTTGTGCTCTATTTGAATAAACATGGAACCATTCAAACCACCTATCAAAAAACCTTGGACATTTTTTGGCATTATTATTTACACTGGCCATGCTAACACGGCACAGGGATGGATGTATTGGCATAAAGAGGAAGATACCAAGTCACCAATAGTAATATTAGAGCTGAGAAAAATTGCTTTGAACAGTTCATGCAGTTTCTACATTTTGCATAAACTACTGCACTGGATAAGCATGATCAACATGCCCTCTAAAGACCATAGATTAAATATCTTCATTACAAACTGGGCAAAACTTCATTCCTAGCCAAATTCCATCACATGATGAAGCTCTAATAAAATATTTTAAGAGAAACTTCTTTTAAGAAGCATATCATTTAAAAGCTAATTAGGTTTGTCTACGAAGTCTTCTGCATGAACGTTTCGTCAGATTATTTAGTTACATGTGAATTGTACCAAAGTGAAAACAGCAAATTACGATCAGGATTTGAGGATTGGAGAACTATGGTTACTGTTAGCAAAAATTTTAGTAGTCTCTCAAGCGAAAAGAAAAGCGACTGGGACAATTTGAAAAAACAATATCTAACACCACCATCTTCTGGAAAACCATGAAGATATGAAAAAAATCAGGCAAGAGCTAATACGTCTGCGGTAATAGTTAGGTCAGTTAAGGAAAGGACAGAATTATACTCTGTAAAATGGACAATATTGTCATGGTTTGTTCAACTGCTTTAGGAAAGGAGCCAACATCAGCTGTGGAGTGGAGGAATAAGACTGAAAGCAGAAGAATAGCTGTCAGCAGACCGTTTGCTATAAAAAGATGCAACAAAACGATAAATGGTGCTTATCGCCAAGACCAGAATGTCAACAGTTATCTCATTAAAATATGGGGAGAGAAATGGCGGCAGTGTTCTCTTTTGACGCGAAAAAAGTGCAAATCTGCGAAATTATGTCCGGCGGATTCGCAGTTAAAATTCAACAGTGCGTAAAAAAAGTTTGGTGGTTTTAGGTAACTTTTTCAGTTTGTTAAAATGTTTGCAATTTTGCAAGCAAAATCTTCAACCAACTGTTTAGTGCGTGGGAGACGAGAAAAGAGATACAAGTTTAGACAGACGCTTTTTTAGAGCAATGCAACGTCTCACGCAAATACCACGCGGCCGTGACGCAACAGCGAGTGACCGCGACTTAAAATATCGCGCACGCCATTGCCACACTTTGTTTGTATTACAAATTAGCTCTCAAGCAATTAACCTAGAGTACTATCAAATTTTTTTTCTTTACTTTTTCCTAGCCGATTTCAATCGTAGCTAAAGAGTAGTAAATTAGTAATAGCAAGCAGCTTTGAAAATTTAGTTTTAATAAAAGACATTTTTGAGAAGTTTGAAAGATTGATTCAATTACCGTATATTTGTTTTCTTAACGTTTCAACGCTAACTTCAATCGTGCTTGTTAAGATAAAAAAATACATAGCTCTCGGTTGCAGTTCAGCACAAAAAACATCATTTTTTGGGAAATGGTTTAGTTTTGTACGTTACAAATAAATAGCCTTTTTCCAATTGCCATTTATAAACACAAAAAATAAGAAAGAAAGTAATTTCTGATCAATTTTAGTTTTAAATTGCCTCCAGAAATTTTTTTCTAAAAAGAACTAGCTGACAGATACTGTATGTGATGCGACAGCTTACCAGTCATGATTGAAATAAGCCTTAAAACGTGAAGAAAAAATGTACGGTAAATTGTAGTTGCGATCTTTTTAAGAACGTTTTAGGTTGAAATCAGCCTTTTATATTTTAATTGCGTGAAAGGTAATGTGAAGTACAGCAAAATTTTCCTATGACGTTATGGGATTTTTAAAAAACTGGCATTCATAATTAACCATTCCAAATTGTCTTTTGATTCAACATTTCGTGTACTATCCAATCAAGTTTACTAGTGTAAAGAAAAATTGCTAACTAGTGAGTGCATTGCGTAAAAAAAAGCTTTTGATGAAGTGTAGTTGTGCACGCGTGGCTAATGCAGTCTTTTACATCTACCCTGTACACAGTGGCGCTGGGTAAAGTAGGTGGGGTCCTCCAAGCATTTTTTCTGGGGAGTGCAGCCCCCTCGCAAATGCAGTAAAACTAGGTGGTTCTAAATGAATAGACCTTAATATTTTTTACAGTCAGCGCCTCTTAGTGAAACCCTGTAGTTTTATGTGTAGTTACAAAATATTAGCCTTTCAATTATGTTACTAGACTTAAAAGCTGCGTTTACCAAACTCGCGAATATTCACGGCCACGAATTTCTCTTTTTCCTTCGGTCAATTTTCGAATGCTTCTCACAAAGATAAAATGCTATTTATCAAATATTTGCGACTTCTTTTCACGGATTCGGTGAATGGTTAATTAAAATTTAATAAGAACGAAAAAGATATTTAGCCAGCTATGTTACCGCGACTTTCAACGAGGGTTCCATAAACAAGCTTTAGAAGTGCCTCAAACCTACCATTACTTTTGCCACAATGTCTAGCCAATTTACGACGATTCGCTGTTTTTCGCATCTGGGACAAAACTTCCTAAAACTTTTAACCCATTTGTTTTCCTGTGCGGTTTGTGAAATTGGTTGACAAGACTCGTGTGAAATTTGTTATCGCTTATCAATAACATGGCTTTCTGAGATACGCTTTACGAAAAAAGCAAGACGCACATTCTACCACCGCTACATCATACAAAAACCTTAGTTTTCTTTTCAAGTTGCATGGCTTTGGCCATCAAGTACTTTCCGATTTGAGATTAAAAGTTTACTTGCAATTGCAAAACCCAGTTGTTTAATTGATTGCGATAGAGAAATGTAAGTTGTTTAATTATTTACCATAATCAAGCAACAATTAAAGTTCGCGAGTAATTTTTATTCTTGTATCATAATCATGATAACGTACCCAACATACCATTATTTCATAAAAGTCCTATTTCTCATGCTCATGTCGGGCGTAAGAAAAAAAATTACATTTATTTACGCGCATTGTGAACTTGCTATTCCAATGTGTTGACAAAATTTAACCTAAATTATCCTATTAACGAGAAATGGCCAGGTATTTCGCCGCCACCTTACAATAACCAATAGGCTACCTGTTTGGGAACATTTTGGGGCTGCCATAATCACGCTAATTACTATGTCACTATTTGCCTCTTCTTTCCGCGGAAATTTTGAAAACTCAGCGCTTACGCCCGTGGCATTGTTGTTCGAACTTGTTTTTAGGTCTTTGACGCGCAGTTCACTTGAGTCCATGCTGCGAAAACAGTAGAATAAACAAGATGCAACTCGCAACAAAGCGTCTTGATCGGATTAACAAACAAAGATCATTCGTGACAGATGAACGCCTAAATCAGTGATTTTCAATCGGTGGACCATGCTCTTCACTGGGCTAGTCCTTTATTTAGCTTTCATATAGAGTTAAATTGCAAAACTTTTTCTTGAAAACTTGTTTTTTTATATTATTTGAACAACATCCTTGAAATTTGCTTCAATAAGATTTTTGAGGTCGCTCGTAAAAATGAGAAAACTATATAACTGGGGCACATGCTTCCGTGCCTTTCGAAATTGGGCCACAGGCCAAAAAAAACGTTGAAAAGCACTGAACTAGATAAAGTGTCGCAATAAAACAAAATACGTCTGAGGGAAAAACAAAAGATGCCGTTATACGCAAGCCAAGGTCTGTGCACCAGTTTGAAAATTGCGCAGCGAGGTGAAGTTCTACGACAATTCGACCTCAGTTCGTCTTTTCTTCCACACGTATAAAATATTCCGGGAATTCCAACGCGGATCAGGATCAATCCTCTTCCGAATTCAATTCACATTAGTCGAATTTATCAACAAGTTAAAAAACCCTTATTCAAATAGAATGCAAAACAAAAAAACAGTGATTAGCATGTGTACATAAAAACAGTAAAATACAGTTCTTACGTTCGCTACTAAACACTATGCTCGATAATTCATTGAGATTACAAATATTAGACTGAAAGTAAATTTTAAATCGTTTTTGTATTTTTAATTCTATCTGATAATATCCTTTATAAACAATGACGATAAGAAAGGGGATAACACAAGCAGTTACAGTGATGACTTATGTTATTCTCAATTATGTCATGTCCACGATATACTTAGACTGAAGAATATACATGTGACAACATTCGTAATGAATTATAACTGGATTTTACATATTTTACAAAGGGCTGAATCTCAGTTATAAGACATTCATTCAAATAACAAGACTATACAAGTTACATTCTTCTTACAACATAAGTAGTGAAGCGATAGCGTGAATGTGAAAGCAATATTATAATCGGTTAATAAGTAGACAATTATACATAGAGCGATAACATTTGTATATCATGTGATAGTTCTTTTAGCTCTTCACAATACGTTTGTAGTTCTATCTTCAATATCCAATTCGTATTATTAATTGAGATAGATTTTTGACAGTTAATTATTTGTTGGTTGAGAGTAACACTCATTCGATCACATATGCATTTGATCCATCGCCTGGTAAGATTATCGACTCTTTCATCAAGGATAGTTATACTTATATCGTAGAGTCGTTCAAATATTTTCATGTAATTTTCAAAAGTGTCGTCTTGCAATTCAAGTAGAATCTCGGCAAATAAGCTACACATTCCTTATTGATCGCAAAAAAAAATATGTTTTAAACACATTTATATAGAAATATTTTCAAATGGTTAAGGAGGTGTATATTTCCGAATAGCCATGGGGATGGGAGCTCTGCACTCGTTCACCACGGCTTTCGGCGGAGGTTACTGATGATGCTACAGAGTCCCCAGCCTCGGGTCGTCACGGTCTTTCTGTATCCTAACAACGGAGTAGCAACAGGGTATCTGCGTCTTCACTGGAGCGGCGCGATAAATGTTCGGCCAGAAGACGACTTAGATGGAAGGGCCATGGGTTGGCAATTCGGTATACACACATCATGTAGATCAGGGGTGTCAAACTCGTGGGCTTCTAGGAGCCACATTGCATATATGAGCAATCGTGCCGAGGGCTGCATGAAGTTTTGTATTTGAAAATCACCACTTCTCTGGGCAACAATTTCTGTAATGCAGCCCGAAGTAAGATCGATCTCCAAAAAAACAAAATAGGATAAAAAAAAGTGATCACCTTTGCAGCATCAGTAAAGTTATCTCCGAATGACAAAAATTTGTACCTCTCAAGTGTGGCCTGTGATCAGAGCTTCAAACGTTTGCTCGACAATGATCCGTTGCAATACTGACGAGGTTCATCAGTATTTTCAGAATCGTCTCGCGGGCCGCACTGGAAGGCTCCGAGGGCCGCATGCGGCTCGCGGGCCGCGAGTTTGACACCCCTGATGTAAGTACACTCCAAATAAACAATTAAACAAGTGTCATAGTAATCATTTCGCACAAAACTAGAGTATCACTAAAAGATTCTTTGAGTCTTTCTTTCTTAGGCGTTGATACGCGGGGGTTTTTTAATTCCTCCCGTGCAATTTGGGATGATAAACGCATCAGTCTCATTTTTTGCTTTTGGTAAAGACTATTTAATGTTCTCATCAAGTGTTCATAAATAATTCCAAGTTCTTTATCGAGGACCTTGGATGATTCAAGTGCAGCCCTGTTATGTACTCGGGCATGTTGCAAATCATAATATAAATCATTCAATACATCAAAATTTTTCCTATAATTTTCTATCGTCTTTTTATCCGTGAGCAAACATGAAATGCAGTTATTAAGTTGTTCAAATAACACAACAGATCGGGCTTGCATTTGCACGTTATCTTCTACGAGATTTAACAAAAAGAACAATGAGAACATAAGAAATTCAGAGCCGACAGAAATACATTTTCAGTATTGAACAATATTTGAAATATCCTTTGACCTTTCTTGGTTATAAGGCGTGATCTATCATTTATTTTCTTAATGTCGTTCTTTTAAATAAGATAAGTAGGGCTTTAATATAGGACGGATTTCTGTATCAAAATGAGGGTTACAATCTTCTATTTGCCATAGTCGTAGGGTTAACTCATTCATTAGTTCAATTGGAGTATTTGGATCTCTTCGAAATTTCTCTCTCATATACTAGAGAGTACAATATTTTATAATCGTTTGATTACGCAGAAGAGAAGTTAGGGTTGCCATTTAAGGTAATTCTTATTTATTCCCACGTTTACTATAATGAAAAAGCAAAAACTGATTATCTACAACTTTTCAATCGCTTATGCTGGACAAAGGGGCAGTACTTTATAACAAGATAACCTTTAAATGTGCGATATTAAGGGATGTTTCAATTATTCTTTCATTTTTTGTTTTAGTCTTAAGAATGAATTTCTCTCCCAAAGGAGAGACCTTTGTGTCAAAGCGTGAACAATATGCATAACCCCAGGCGAACATCAGCACTGGTACATATGTCCTTCTTGAACCACAAAGTATCCACTATTCTTTTCCAATCCAACACTGTTTCTAAACTTTTCTTAAAATGTTTTAAGGTATCCCTCAATATTTCACATTACTTCTTAACTTACTTCAAACTTTATACATCTTTACTCAACACAGAATCTTATTCATTTGAAATACATCAGACAAAAGCTTCCCATATGTATCTACTTAAAGCTTCTTTTTCTTATCAAATGGGAGGTTCAATTATCTCCCCTTTTAGAAATCATGAAATCATAAGTCCACTATAAGTCTAGTATTGATAAGATATGGGAGTACAATGTCTGGTGTTTTTCCATTTACAAGCGCAATCTATACAATCAATTCACCATTATCTTTACAAGTTTGCTGCAATCAAAATAGTGAGTGCGTGCATGCTGCATCCTGCAATGGTTCAACCTATTAGAAGTCTCCTAGCTTTTCAACAGTTCAGTTCAGAGATTTTTTGTGAAAATGTCCAGGAGTTTTCTTCTTTTGAGGGGGTTTCATTATGTCTTTTATATTCATCTTTTCTTATAATTGTTGAAGCAGGAATAACCTCTTATGGAGGTACCAAGCGCCAAGCGTAGGTAAGTACGTTTGAGTCCAGGCGAACATCAGCTCTGGAACATACAACCTTTCTTATAGCGCTAATATCTTGCTTCAATATTGATATCTGGCTTCACTGACTACATGCTCATTTGATGTTGACTGTTGTTCCTTTCTGAAACTTGTGAGTTCAATTCTATTTTGTTCTATGTTATAAGATGATTCAAGTCAGACTCGTGTGTTCAAGTACAGGAAACATTGCGAGATTAATATGTCTGACGCGGGAGTCAACAAGCTTGTTGGTGGAAATTTGCGGTAAAAATAGATAGCAGAAAGCAAAAGCTGCAATAGCATGTGGCGATAAATGACGCGTTAAAAGCAAAGTTCATTTTGTTCTGTCAGTTCATTTTGTCGGTTCATTGTCATAAATTAGCGGGGTTCAACATTCTTTGTAAAGATTCATCATTGTGAGCCGAAGAGTTTCTTTTCTTGCATTATGGGTGGTATTTGCCGATACATGTTCCTCCAAATATCAAAATGAGAATAGCCACGGCTGGGATCAGATATGGTAAAAGGGGTTTTAAAATGTCTTTTTCAACAGTAGTAACCACATCTCCCACAGAGTCAATAACAGTTTTCGGTACTACTCCGAGTCCCTTCTTTATATTGTCTATAAACTCTGAGGGGGTGACATCGTCGATTGAGAAGTTTATGGATATGTTCGATGGATGCCATTTTTTAAGAGTAATGTTAATATAGGCAGGAATGCTATCATTCGCAACCTTGATTAACTTTTTTATAGATTCCGTTTGATTTTTCCAACTTTTCGTTTTATTCAATTGTTCTTGAAATTTTTTGTCATCTAGGGCTATCTGTTTACCTAACGTGGTTGTTAAATTAATAGTTTGTTGTGCCAAAACTTTTAAATATAGGTTCCCTTGTGATATTTTTGTTAAGTAAATTTTAGAGGGGTCAAACAAATTGGCTACTGTGACGTTTTGTATTTGTTTCAGTATTAGGCGGTCGAGTTCTGCTTCCACCGTAGAGATTTCACGAAAAGTTTGTATGGATTGGAGATAAGAGCCCAAATTGGTTAATAACAGTCTTCGATTCGCGTCAATCTCCGACTGTAGGAAATCGTCAGTTGTGGATTGTAAGGTTTGTAAGGTAAGGGTTTGGGTGAGTGATCTCACGATGGCTTGGTCTTGCACTGTAGTCACAGCTTCCAAGGAGTTTATGTGGTCAAAGAGTTCTCGTATGTTTCGCTCGTCTTCAAGGAATCTGTCATTAATTCGAGATTCTAGTTCCATCAGTTTGTCGTTAATTTCTTCTTGTAGGGTTAATCCTGTTGCTATTCCTGTGATGGCATTGCTAACAAGACTAGTGAGGAACACGAGAAGAACTACTCCTCCCGTTATTTGTCTTTTTTGTATTCTCCCTTTGATGTCTTTAGGCGGATTTCCCATTTCTTCGTTAGAACCAAAAATTTTTAGGGGAAGTCCTGGGAACTTAGTTAGATTATGTGCTGGGTCGTACTTAACTTGTTGATAGAAGGCTAATTTGGGGTAGATACCTCCAACAAGGACATGGCACTTTGGTTTATTTTTAGTCCTTAGGTTGCACTTAGCGTCGTCTGTTACCATGCTGGGAAAAGTCTCATAGTAATATTTCTGGACCTTAGATAAAGCGGGGGGTCCATCTCTATATGCTCTGGCGTTGTCCTTTGTTGTGGGTAGAAGTAACTTTATCCGTTCGGGGAGCAGTATCGTCATTTGTCGATTATTATTTATTTTTTGAAGTTAATTTTGTATAAGGTTCATGGCTGTGACGTTGTCGTATTGTTCTTGGATTATAATGTCCGTGAGGATGGGCTCAAACGGAAATTCTTTTCCTTTTATATTGCACGTCATCTTTTGTTTGTACCAGAGAGTTTTTACGTCCCAGTTGTGACATCTTTCTCCATTTTGGCAGCAGGGAGACCAGTATGCTGACCAATATTCCCATGATTCTTTTCCATACCAAAGGGCGTATGAGGTGTCACAACATCTAAGGTTTTTTTCAGTAGGATGCACTTCATCACATCCGTCATCATCCGATGTACACACTGATATCCATCGGTGATTAACGGTTAGGGTGCAATTTTTTGAGAACCAGTATTGTTGCCAAAAGGTTCCGGTTATAGTTATTTGATCTACATTGATCAAGGGTTCATTTTTGTTTGGATCATACGTTATATCTCCAAGACAATCGTAATTGTAGATACCGCACGTTGCTTGTTCTGTGTCCATTTTACAGTTAGCTTGTATTACGGCATATTTGTCCAATAAAGATATTACTTTTTGTTTGTAGATTGCTAGTAGGGCGAAGGTTCTTTCTTCGGGGAGGGTAAAATCCCATATCCAATTCACAAATATGTCTGGTTGCCTATCCATTTGTATTTTCCAACGATGCCGAGCAAGATGACCCGTTTGGCGTGTGATTGGAGTACTTATCGTTAGTGCTCTTTTGGTCAAGGGAGGGAAGATGTCCCTCACTTCCCGTGCACACAGACAGGTTCGTTCCATAGCATCTATATCCTCCCAATATTTGGATCTGGGATAGTATTTCTGCATGAAGGCTTTTCCTTCAACCACTGCGTACCCAAAGACGCTCGAATACATGAGAATGGGATTGGTCCATACAGGATCAGGTGCCGTTTGGTTCCAAAGTCTATCGAAAAATATGGATTTCCAATCATCGTGAGGTACAAGTGTTACGTTGGGGGATAGAGGGGTGTTTTTTGGCCAAAAGGTTCCTTCCTCCAGGACACCCAATGCTTGAACCTTATTTTTGTTTATCAATAGAATTGCTGTTAGTAGCTTGTATATCAATTGTTTAGATTTTGATCTTTCACTTATGCCTTGCGTTATTTCGGCAGGTGGGAGATCGGTTGATCCTTTCGTCGTCGCGGTCGTATCCGAGGTAGTAGTCGTAGACTCTCCCCTGTCTTTTTTTAGGGCGAGGCAGCAGATGATAATTACAAGGCAGATCAGCACGATCATAAGGAGGTATAGAGTCATGGCTTGAAAGAACCATTCGGAAGCTCATTTGGTTACATGGGGTATTAGGATTCCATGTGATAGATCCTTTTCAATATACTGTAGGAGTCGAGTGGCATTGAAGTGTGGGGCACTAGTTCCTCCTAAAGGGAAGAGTGTGGCCATAGTGAGAGATGCCGTGGTGTATCTTCCAGGATGATAAGGGCAGAGCTGTGGATCAAGACGTAGCGCTGTAATGCGTTTTGTAACACACACGGTTATCATAAAAAATATTAGGGAGATTATAAAACTGGCTGAGGACAAGCCAAGCATTAGCCAGGGGTATACTGAAAAAGGGTTACAAATTGAGGTTTGATGTTTTATGGTTTGTGAAAGATTATTCAACTGCAAGACTTGTTGGTCGAGATACCAAGTATACTCCTCTACGCGGTCATTGAACTGAAGTTGAACATATTGGAGTCGCTCAGATATCTCCATGTTGCCGTTCAGGACGGTTTTCATACGTTCGTAAAACGGCGTAGGTAATGTCTGGTTGTAGTAGCTGTCAAGTACAGGGGTTTTGCAATTAGGAAGCTTGAGCATTGTTAAGGTAGGTGAGATAGTTTGAACATAGGCAATGCGGAACCCAATGAGGGGTTGTGTGGATCCGGCAACCCAGCTAAGGTAAACGGGATAACAATATATGGGTAATGTAAGATTCATTGGGACCAATCCAGAGAGTGTAATTGTTTCAACACCTATCGATTGGATGGATAATATATCGTCATGAGAAGTTTGAAATGTCAGGACCTTTAATTGTACGCAGAACCCCATTCGGGATGCCAAGGTCCATGTGCAGGTTTGTCCGGGGTTGTAAGTAAAAGGAGAGGAGAGATGCTGGGTGTCCTGGTGCGCCATGCGTTCGAATCCGCAAGGTGCTATCGGGTACATGGGAGGGAGAAGGACACGTTGAAGTAGAAGGGCAAATCCTGGATATCAAAGATCATCAGCATCACTTTGGAAACGAATTGAAATGGCAGGAGCCTCAAATATGATAGGAGTGCAAAAGGTGTGTTGGCCTCCAAAATTATAGATCGGACGTGATCTTTCGAAGATAATAAGAGAATCACAGCAGGTAGGAGAAAGCTGAAAGGTTATAAAAGTAGCCTGTATATGGTAAGGGAGTGACACGGTAAGAATCCATGAGTGGTTTATATTCGGAGGATACGTACCGTCTGTCCGTCGTGGTGACGTTACATTGAAAGGTAGGGGTCCCAGAGAAATGTGATTGAGGGTTCCCTTTCCAAATTGGACAAAAATGAAGAGATAGGCGATTCTCCACATCTAAAAAAGAGGGGAGGTCTCAATCCAATAAATGGAGAAGATGATAAGGAATTGTAGAAGCGACGAGATAGGTGTTAGGGGACAAGGTTTTGAACACGTTTATATTGTGGTCTAGCAGTGTGCGCATCGAAATCGTCAAAACTCTTGGTTCTCCCTTTGCTAAGGCTCTTTGGTAGGGATGTGTGTCGTACAATTGGGGTGGTGCGATAGAAGTAAAATGAACATACCATCGCGACATAGGGGAGAGACCTCTCAATTGAATAGAGGGTAAATTATCGTTCGTAGTGACATGATATAAGGAGAGCAATGGGCCGTCGTAAAGGTCCGGCGGTAGAGCGTTGGTCTTTTTAGAATGCCCATATCGTGCAGCAATGTATACGTTGTCCATTACAAGCCTGGATTCACCACGAAGTTTGCTGAGAAGTATGCAAAACTGTTCGTTAGTGAGTCCTTTACACAAAGGTCGCAAACAACGTGAAATAGGGTGTTTGCCTTGTTTCGAGTATTGGCACCTAGAGTGCCGCAAATGTTTTATGATTTGTCGAGATACCGTCTCAAGTAATGAGGGGAATACGAACAAAATTGGCCAAACAGTGCGGTCCTCGTCTGAGGCCTGAAGATCATGCCACGCCATGCGAGATAGCGAATCTGAGGTAAAAATTTGCAATGATCCCTGATGGACAATGGCTTTGATAGGGTAGAGGCATATGTTCTGAAGGTATCGAACAAGGATCAAATCTTTCGGGGTCTTTCCTCTTGCAAAATTTTGTACAAGGTGAAAAACTCCCATGTTGTCCCTAATTACTGTGAAGGGGTAAAATTTCAAGAGGTAGGTGTATTTTTCAACAACACGCTTGAGAGCGTTCAACTTTTTACGGCAGGGGTGTGCTGCCTTTTCACTAGGCGTTTTCCACGCCTGTGATGAATACGCGAGCGGGTATCGGGCAAATTCTCCAGGTGAGGGCCCTTCAGCCTGGAAAAGGAATGAACCATACCCTGTGTCTGAGGCATCTGTTTCCAAATACAGGGGGAGTGATGGGTCGAAGTGACACAACACTGAAGGGTTTGTTAAAAGGGCATGTACTTCATCATAACCTTCTAATAATTGAGGTGACCACTTTATGTAGACGGATGATGCATATTTGGCTGGGGTTCCTCCCGTATAAGCGTCAAAAGAGTGAAGAATAGAGTTAAGATGGGGTATGTGATCAGCAATGTAATGGAGCGCACCCAGGAATGCTCGCACACAAAAGACCGTCGGCGGAGGGATCAGTAATCCAAGCGCATGAAGGCACTGAGGTTGAATGGACCGCTTGTTTTCTGAAATTGTCTCACCTAAAAGGTGGATCATTCGTTTACCAATGAAACTTTTCCCAACTGATAGGGTAAGCTTGTACTTCGATAGTTGTTTAAACAGCAAAGAGAGAAGCTCTTTATGTTGGGGCACCATCTTTGTAGCCAGGAAGATATCGTCCATGTATACTGCAAGGTGAGTGTCGTCTCGTTCATTTGGATACTTTTCATAAAAAGAGTGTTGTACGGGCTTCCAGATGACTGCCGTCATGTTTTTTTGCCAGATGGAAGGGGAGTTTAGATACCCCATTGGCATGCGATGCATCCGAAGATCCATAGAGCCGTGAGAGATACCGAAGTATTTGCGATCTCTTTTTTTTACTAAGCAATGAAAGAAAGCTTTACTAAGATCCAAAATGGAAAATACTCGTTTTCGCGCAGCCACCTTGAAGATGTCGGGAATCAAGGAGAGGACGTTTTCCATTTTTTGTACATGGACATTCAAAGGGGTAAAATCCTGTACAACTCGCCACTGCTGGGAAGGGTGATATGAAGGCAGTCGGCATTGTTCATCATTAACTTTTTGTGGTACTACAAAGAGTGAGGTCTTCCATTCCGAGGGGCCATGTGTCAATGATCCCTAATTCGAGGTATTTGTTTATATTATCCTCCAAGGCCTTTTTTTAGTCAGTGTGGTTCAGGTTATAAGGGGCAGACACAAATGGTTTCGTGTTCAGATCTGTCAACTTAACTTTGCATTCAAAGGGGAGTTCCTGTCGTCCTTGCAGGTGTCCCTTTAAATCCGTTAATTCCTGATGGAATGGTTTGTAGAGTGGATACCACTCCATACGAGGAATGACGGTTTTCTTCAGAGTTGAGGTCAATGATAGGGGATGGCTCCGATGCTTTTCGTCGGATTTTTTCCACTCGCGCTTTCAGAGCTCTCAACAGATTCCTTTTGGTCTCTATAGACAAAGAGTCCTCTACCAGATACGCATTCTTACCTTCAATATTCCATTCAGTTTTTTCGGCACTATTTTTAGACGTCGTTCCAGCACCACGGTCGTCTGTAGGATTGCCAGGAGGCAGTCGCAATGCTGCACCCTCTTTGGCTTCTATAATCGCCGGTAACACATGAGGAGCTCGTAACTGTTCTTTCGGAACAGGCGGGCTTTTTGTGGGAGTATACTCGTATTACAAAAGGGCCGTAAACTATCGGCCAGGAAGGGAGTGGTGATCAGTTCCTTTCCTTCCAACACAGTCATTGATGACAGAAGATCCGAAGGACGTTGGTGTGATATAAAAAACTCGTCACACAGCGAGAGAAAAAATGCAAGATAATCGATGCCTATAATATTATACGAAAGAGATTCCCCCATACAGAAGGGGATTTTTCGCTGACCGAAGGGGAGAGAGACCATGGAGTTCAATACTTGATTTTCTCCTATTCCTTTGACGGGTATATCTAATGGGAGACGTTGAGAATATTCGGCGGGCCAATGCGCCTGGGCATCCTCGTGGCGAATCAAATTGGGTACGCTGCCGGTGTCAGCTAAAAAAGTTATGCGAGTGGGTATGTGAGTTAAAAAACACAGTTTTCCTGAAAATGCGTTTCAAAATGTATATACAGAGTTTTTAGTTAAAGGAGTGGAAAGTAAGCAGTGATTGTTAGTGAGGAATTGGGTCACCGGGTCGGCCAATTCCTCATTTAGTTTTCCGCTTGGTATGGGAATTGCGGAATATTAGGAAGAGACATTAATGATGTTGACGAGTCGTTTGAAAAGAGAGATGTTCGCGAGTCCAAGTGTAAAGACGTATTATCTGCAGGAGAGGAGGCTGAAGATTGTCCTGGACTTTGCCACTGTTGGTTATTGGCTTTATCTCACGTTCTTTGCCAGGAAGTATTGTGAGGACGTTGGTAGGGTGTTCTCGGTGCCTCGTAAGATGGTTCATTATAGCTTTCCATTAGAGTCTTAAGGTCACGAATCGTCATGATTTGTCTTCTCAGGGGGTTGGCTCCTCTTAAGAAGGGAAGCCATTCTTTATCATGCCTTTGCTTAAATAGGGGGGCCATTGGCTGCCTATCCACAATTGAGACCTGACCTGTCGCCGGGTCTATGAGTATTCTTTTGCCACATTGATCCATTACAGCCTTGACCAGACGCTCGTTACTTTTGTGACCTTTTCGACCGCAAGTGAAGCACATATAGGGCTGGTCGGTGGGTAGACCAAGCACGCTTTCCATGGTAGGTTCACGGGATAATGCTGTATTTGCTCTTACATTCCCACGGGTGCCTGGACAGCGTGCGCTTGTTCGTGGGACATGAGCCACATTGTTACCCCATCGATCAGGGGGTTGGCTGTTACGATTGCTTCTTCGGTGGGTTGTATTGGGAACGAAGATATCTCCTCAGTCTTAGCTCTTCATTTATCCCCGTTTAACATGTTCTGATACTCCTGTAATTTGGAGAAGAATTGTTCCCAAGTTTGTTGTTCTATACCAAGCAAATTGATCTGGATGGCTTCGGGAATACGGCCCCTAATGCGTGACAAATAGTCAAGCCCATGGTCCATATCCATGATCCTTTTGGTTTTTAATGGAATCCCAGCTTCCATAAAGGGAGGGGTAAAATGTAGAGTTGCGTTGTGTTTGTTCCATTGGAAATCACGGATGCATTCATTAATTTTGTCCGATAATTCTACCATGCCACTAGGGAAACTTTGTGAGATTATGGTCAGCAAATGATTCCATCTTAATTTTTCTGTTTGCTGCAGGGTAGTAAGCGCTTCCGCAACCTCTGATCCCTTGTCAGTTTTGGACTTGCGCAGAAGAGTTATCATTTTGTTGAGGAGGGCTCTATCATGGGGGGTGTTGCCACGTCCATGGGGGATCATTTTTAGACATCGATTGAGCCATTTTACAACGGTAGTACCCTTTGCAAAAGGAGGGAGTGTGGCCAGGTATTCAGAGTATTCTCGGAGGGGGATCTGCGAAATTTGTTTATCATTTTCTCTTCTTAAGTTGGAGGAGGGTGATTGTATTATAGCGGGGTTGTGGGCAGGAAGTTGATCATTATTTTGACTGTGTGAGGGGATTGTTTTGGCCTCAGATTCTGTTTCCATTTTGTCGCCGGAGTACCAGGCATCTCCTGCCGTTGGAGGATATGCTAGGTGTGGGCTTGCTCCTGAGGGGAAAGTAGCAGTTTGGCTGCGTAATATCCTTTCGGTGGTATCTTTTAGGCGATTGGCTGATTCTTGGATTCTATCTTGGAGTGTTGTTTTTGCGCGCGTGTTGGCCGAAGGGTCTACAGCAGATATCTATTTTCACACCTTTAGAATATGTTACTAAGGCTGGTGTAACAGCTTGTTCAGCAATGTCTGCCAAAATTTGACCGGCGGTTTTCGTACATTTGCCAGCAATTTCGCTCTTAAGCCGGGGGTTACGCACAAACCAAAATTGTAGAGGGAACACTACATGGTGGTGTATTATTTTTACATGGCGCATTGATCTATCATTTCAGAATTCTTAGCTTTTAGGGCGTGAGTCCAGATGTAGTAACTGTGATTGACTGCCTTATTTTTTATGCAGCATTCTCACTTACTGTATGAAACATTATGGCACTAAACCTAAAAATCTGGTAAAAAAAGCACATCAGCACCAGCAGTTGATCTTCATTTCAATGGCAAAGATCATGTGATACTTCAAAATAAGGTAAACGATCACCAACGACGAGCACATTGCAAAAAAATGTGATCAAGGACTCTGCCAAGAATGCTTTTTACCACATCACACAATGGAATATGTGCGAGTAGTTGTTGCCCAGCACTTTGTTCCAAATTTTGTTCTATTTAAGAGATAGTGAGCTTTTTGTTTGTTTTTTTTTTCTGGAAACAAAGATTGCTTTATTTGATGATTTTGTTATATTTTTGTAGTCTTGAGTTTGATATACACAAATGATAAACAGCTCTTATTAGGTCTAAGATTTTTGATGGGGAGAAAAACGGTAAATTAGAAACAATTTGGGCAAATGCAAAATCACGTGATTTTTGTTTTTAACAAGTGAGGTTAGTACAATAATCTTTTGCAATATGATGTCAGTGGTGCACTAAGCCGATACAACAATTTAAGTATTATTTCTTCATTTTCACTGGCTAAACAAACTGCACATCACACACCACATTATTGCTTTTACCTAGATTTGTGTGAGCCTTTAGTTACATCACTGTTTAGTGATCAAGATCTCATCTGGGCCCTGGGACCCAACAAACAATAGATATAAAAATATTATATTGATCATTTGACTTAACAAACATCTATATCACTCGTATCCTAGCAAAACAAAATTTTCAAAAAACTTTAATTCACGAACCTGTGGCTCAAATAATAGAAAAAAAAATTATAAGATATATCAAAAAATGACCTATTTTAAACAAGCATTGTATTAAGCAATTTTATAAAATTTAGTATCAAAGTTTTTGATTTACCGAAAGTCTTTATCATTTCGTAACCATGACGTACAACAGCAAGAAATTTTGAGGCAAAAATACCATATAATTTGTTCATTTCTCGGTTCAATTCATCAAATTGTCCTTGTAAACTTTCTAACCAAGACTCTTCATCTCGCATTGTCAAGATAATCTAAATATTCATATGTTGTGAATAAACTGTGCATAAACTCAAAGAAATTACCAATGTTGGACATATTAGGCATTTGTCAGATGTGTTCGCCAAAACAAATATTTTATTTTGTAACTTACTTGAACAAACCTTTTGGCTGCTTAAGAAAACGAAGTTTTGTGATAAAAAAATGCAATATCAAACATAAAAATAAAATAATTCATCAAACTTATGCCGAATTTGTACCAAATTTCCTGTAGGGTTAATGACAAAACTGTTGCTAGAGGTAGAAAAGCGTTAACTTATGCGCAGAAAAATCTATCAGATGCCACAAAAATCTTGGCAGTATTGGAGACTTACTTTGGTAAGCCAAATATGTTACTTTGGTAAGGCACATGTAAGCCACAAGAAAAGGGTCAGTTTCAACTGTAATCAATTCCATGATAAGCACCACAATGGATACTAGATAAAAGCCTGCACTGCCAATGTTCCCAGCTTAATTACCATTCAGTTATGTCTGATTAGAATTATTAGTTCAGCAGGCTGTGCCGGCTTACCCCCACGCCCCTAATCCAAATCATCAGACTCTTAAAATTAATACTGATCTTACTCATAATCCCCTTTTTTTTATCATAAATTCTAACTGTTCTTTCCAATAAGTACGTGGGTACAAAGTCAAAGCTGAAAGAGGGTAATGTAATTGTTTTTGTTTTACAATTGCAGAAATAAGATATTTGTCGGTATATATACCTATTTCACTACTTGGCGCAACCACCCTTTCATAAGAATATTCGTGATTCCTAGTTCTTTTACTGCACCTTTGTGTATTGTTCCTAGAATAGAACAAACAGGGGAGAATATTTGTCATTTGAATGTCTTGAACAAAACTTGATTGGCCCAAAAACCCATTTTTAAAAAAAAATTTAATCTATTAGGTGGCTATGGTGTCGACTGACAGACCTATTTTTTCCATTGATTTTCCCTAAAACTTTGAATTTCATAAACCATACCCATAACATCGATCTCTCCACTACTAAAGAAAGTTGTGTTAACTTATTAACACCAAATATTTTTACAAACTCTTACACATTTATTTCACTACGTGCATCGGCTCACAAATGAAATGTTGCAACAGAGCTAAGCAGTAATTGCTGAATGTAAAGAAATTGAGCTGTAAAGTAATTGGCCAACCACTTGGAGTTATTTCATGATTGTAGGCCTAGTTATAAAATTTTTAAGCCTTTGGCAGCATTAAAATGCTTTTTGCTCGGGCATAATCAAAGCTAAGGGAGGGCAAATTGATCCAGAGCTTAGAATCTATACTTGAGTTATCACAATAACTGGGTTAATAGCCAAGTGGAAAACCCACCAACCAGCTTTTTAAGCTAAAAAAAGAACAATTTTCTCTAAATCCAGCAAGATTTCACATTAAAATTTATAACTTTGTTTTACTTTGCTACATGTGACCAAAATTTTTAAAAAGTAAGTAGTACTCTGGCACTAATACATGACAGTACTGCAAAGATCTTATATCATGGAGTCTAACTTAAGTTCAGTTACAACAATTTTTGTACTTGCCATTGAATTATTAAAATATTAGACTTAAACTATTGTTATTGCTGTAACACATCGTTCTACCTTAATAGGCGGCATATCAGCATCAATCTTCACTATTTACACTGGCTTTCAAAATGGCAGTGGATATGAAGTGCAGCTGCTTTCTGCTGCTGTTTTTACTGAAGTGGTAACAGACAGCATTATGAGGTCTCTAAACGTTATGACAAAACAAACGTTATTTATAAAGAAAGCAGCATGCTTAAATAAATGCTTAATTGCACGTTGCCTTGCTGATAAAGTTTACTTAGTTAGAAAAAATTTTTTTTTAGAAGCAGGCCAGTTGATAAGTCCAGAAAAAGCTTTCAACTGCATCTCTATAGTATTTTGCAGAGAAAATAAAGACAAAGGTTTTATACAATTAATTGCTAATTATGTAATCTTACTTCCTATACCAGTGAAATTTATTTAAGTAAAATTCGAAAGCTGGCTTTCATTTAGGCAAAAAGCATTTTCCTCCATCAAGAAATGCGAATTTAGATAAATGTTTGTTGATTGCGCCATCATCCACCCTTGTATTACACTCGCCTGCTGGAGTGATGATGAACCGTGCCAAGTTTTATGCTTCAATGTCCAGGAGTAAATTGGCAACTTTCATGCTTCAATGTCCAGCAAAAAGAAAATTAAGCTGAATATTGGCCTAAAGCAGTGGTTTTGAAACTTTTGGAACAGGTAGACTCCTGCTGTTTCTTTGAACTAACGGAGGACTCCATCTGTGTACCCATCTTATTTTTAGGGAGCAACTGGTCTTGGTAGCTCATTTTTCTTCTTTTTACGATTACAATTTTTGGAGAGTAATTTGTCTTGGGGATTCTTTTGTTTCTTTTTTTATGGTGACGGTCTTTTTTTAAATTAACTAATGATACCCATTCTTTTAAGTTTGTTTAAAATTCAAAAAGTAACAGCTGTTGCAGATCTTTTGAAAATTTATTACAGAACCTTAGTGATTTGCAGACCCAAGTTTGAGAACTTGTGGCCCAAAGAAATCCAAGTACCGTCAAATGAGGAAACAATCAACTGCCTGGACAAAATTGCACAAATCAATAATTTATTTTAATGGCAAAAATATTACATTGCAAATAAAATAAAAAATTTGCTAAAACATCATTTGAAAGAATATCTTGAGTGTTGTGTGAAATTTCTTTTTTTTTGCTACTGTATATTTATTTTGCACATTTTTTTCTTGATTTGCCAAAGGCAATTCGAAATTTAAATCATACATTTCAGAACTTTCATACTATGATATAATTCGTTAGTGATTGTCTTATTATTGTTGCAAAAAACAATTTGCAAAACATAGTGATTTCATTTTTTCAACTTATATTTTTTTACACGGAAAAGTTTACACATCTCAGAATTCTGATCAAACTTTGTTCAGTTGTCAAATGCTACAAGAGTATCAATTTTAGGCTTCTTTTTTAAAGAAACATTAAAAAGAAAAATTATTAGCTATCAGTGATATGTGTGTTACCCGTAAAATGCTGATATAACACAAACAAAAACGGAAGCAAGACCTCAAAAGAATTTTCAAGATACAGCAGTTTTTCTTGAAACAATAATAGTAGTACCGTATTTTCCAGACTATAAGGCGCACCGGTATATAAGGCGCAGTATAAAAAATTGGCTTCAAACGATTTTATTTTCATAGATAAGGCGCACCGGACTATAAGGTGCACTGGGTTATAAGACGAACTAAATGAAGCAATACGCACTGGGTTATAAGACAAAATTTGTTCGCAAGAAAGAAAAAGTTTGCTTTTTGAATACCGCGCCTTACGGTAGGTAATTGCTAGCGCATTGTGTTTTGCTGAGAAGCTTATTGCGTAACACGACGGCCTGTTTGCAAAACAATTGTTGTGGTTTTAAATGCAGTGAACGGCAATCTTGGAAAGCAAACACGGGTACGGTAGGTCTCATAGTTATGCTGTAAATAACAATTAGCAGTTTATAAATATATAGCGCCATTTACAACATAAAATTGGTTCAGAGCATGATCATAAAGCCGAACCTGATCCATACATTAGGCGCACCGGACTATAAGGCGCACACTCAATTTTAGACAAAATTTAAAGATTTTTCATGCGCCTTATAGTCCGGAAAATACGGTAGTAGTAGTAGTAGTTATTCAGTTTTTATCCGGTGTTTTCCCTTTAGCAGAGATGGCTGGATTTACCCCATACATGGGGATTTACTGGAGCAAAATTCTTCTACAGGGAGCATGCCCTTGCTTACCCCCAACCTCAGTTTTTTGACATGAGTGGTCCAACCAAGCAATTAAGCTGGCAACCCCACCATTAACAGTTAGACTGCAATTGGTAGGTACCCAATAGTCACCTCTTACGACATGCTGGGTAAACAGCTTCACTATTCTGATAACCGGTGAAGCACAGCAGTCTATGATAAAACGAATAGTCTACGATAAAACGAATTGTGTTAATGCCAAAAGCATGAATCAAAGTTACATTTAAAAATGAAATTGATAGACTAAAATCACTGCTAACTGCATTCCTTTTTAATACTGCAAATTTGGCATTTGTATAACTCTTTTACAAAAAATTAATGCTAATTGGAAAAAAATGCAGCTTTTCCCCCCAGAACAGTAGTTTTCTATTTAATAAAGTATTTTTTCCAGTGCTTATTATGCTGATAGAAACCAAAGAAACACAAAAAACTATCAATCAACAAAATCAGTAATATTTTTTCCAAAGAGGAACATTAAACAAACTTAAAGAGTGAGAGGGCAAGTTTATCTGCTATACCTAAAACCTCAGCACATTTAATGCCCAGCTCACAAAATGGATTGGTAAATATGTAAGAGTCTGAGCACACAAAAAATCAATCAATGAACTATCTTTCAGCTAAACCTAATTTTACAGCACACAAAGAAAAAATAGAAAAACACAATTAGTGATTTCTCTTTTGTTTCAAGATGTCAAAACAAAATATTCCTACACTCAGCAGCTCAAAAATGGATGAAAATCTCATCATCAATGAAGAGTCACTGCTTCGAGCCTTGCATTAAACTAAAATATAGTTAAAGCATGTTACAAAACAGCTATCAAACGTGATTGAATGGATATTGTGGTACGGCTGATTATTTATATCTAAAAGTTCATGCTTTGTTTGCAACAGTAGCATGTGGTCAGATTAAAAACACTGCATAATTGGGAACATTTTCTTGTACAACAGGCATTGTAGATATTGTAAAATATGTTGTTGTCTTTCCATTGTAAAATAATGTATAAAACAAGCAATACAAAAGTGCTCTACTACTAACGTTTCGCTTGGCACATATGCCAAGCTTTACCAGAAGAAGTGTTCAGGGTGATATTTCAACCATGAGCGGGAACAGCAAAATTCAAGCTAATCACACTTTGATTTTCTTCTCATTTGACAAATCTAAAACATGTAAAGTCTATAAAATACAGGCTACATACGAAAAAAGTTAACTAGTATTGTGGCTGTTACCTAGACATGGTAAATTTACAACCAATATCGTGACTGTGACAAAAACATGAAAAGTTAATTAGCTTTTAACAATATTTGCAAAAGGTTAGTCACCCGAGATGATGACTAATGTATTATAAATCTCACCAGAAGCTAATTCAATTACCATGTGTTAGTTACAGCAACAATATTGGTTGTAAATTTATCATATTTAAGTCACAGCTATGATACTGACCGGTCTTTTTAATCGATACTGATCTTCAGCTTTTTTAATTTTTTAACAAGAAAAAAATCACTGAGCTGCTTCCTGAATTTTTGCTCTTGTTGTTATCCGACCCCATCTAATGGAAGGGGGCATGGTAGAAGATCAATAATGAATTGGAATGCCATTAAGTTGGCACGAAACTCCAGAAGTCAAGTAACTCTCCAATGCCTAGACCAGAAGTCGTATAAAAAAAAGGAATCTTAAATAGCAAGCAATGAAACGAGCCTGTAGCAGAGCAGTGCAGAATGAGATGAAGTGTCCTTGGTGAGATGGTTGCAGGCGTTGCATTAAGCACTCTCAATTCTGCCAATACTTGACAGTACGAGTTTAACAAAAGGATGTGTATGTTGCAGCAAAAATAAAAGTACACAGCAAGTATGACAAAGAACCACAAGTTTCTCCGTAGATTACTCAGTGGACCTGTGTATCAAAGAATTTTGATGATACAGTGCACTTACAGTCTGAAAGGGATACAAGGGAGACTACCTGGGTCAGTAGATAATTGGAGCAGCGCACCTTGTCTGGCTTGCTCATGAACCTTGTGCAGGGTGGGGAAAATGTTCCCGGAATTGTTTTTACAATTTATATTTTTGTATATTATTTAAGGCTGATGTCCCAAAATTGATTGTAATGTACTAACTACATCATTGTAATTTATTTAAATGTTCCCAAAATATATAAAATATTATTTTTAAACTAGGCAAGGGAAAGGAAAGTTGTAAGCTTTTTATTATATTTCAAAGCATCCCAAAACATTATCATGATTTAATTTTCAATATGTCCTCCTTCAACATCAATTACTCGCTCAAGTCGTCCTCTAAAACTCTCCACTGCAGCACATAACTTCTGCGATATTTTGGCCCAAGCTTTAACCAGAGACACTTTCAGCCTCCACAGTTTTGTGTGGGGAGCGACGGGCCTCAGTCTTCAACATGGATTACACACTGAAGTCAATTGGGTTGAGATCAGGTGATGAGGGAGACCACAATTCCTTGCTCCAAAACCGGGAGAAATTGACTTGGCACCATTCTTGGGATCTGTTGGAGGTGTGAGAGGGAGCGCTGTCTTGTTGGAAAATGAATTCCTTATTTTTGAAGTGCTTTTTCATCTCATGCAGGGCAGGGGTCAAAATGTCATCGATGTAGGCATTTGTGTTCACCTTGGTGCACTTTTTCACAAAAATCAGAGGGGATTTCCAAATTTTCGACACTGCAGCCCAAACCATGATGGATGCTGGCTTCTGGCGGCGATAAATGATCAACATGTCTTCAGGAATGTCCTCTGAATGTCTGGCCAGCACTTTGTCATTTTGGGGATTGAATTGAGCCTCAAAAGTGAACATTTTTTCATCTGAATAGACGATTTCACCTGTCGGCATGCCAGATTTCATCAAATTCGGAAGAAGTCGAGCTCTCTCAGCTTTTTTTCTTTTTTGAAGGACAGTGAGCTGCTGATGCTTCTTTAGTTTCAAGGGAGAAAGGTTAAGATCAGTTTTGACGATTGCCTCATTGAGTTTGGATCCACTTTCATATCTCCAGCCACTTTTCTCATGGACTGCTTTGGGTTCCTCTTCACCTTCTCTCAAACGGCTTTGATGTTGTTTTTTGTTCATACGACATGAGTAAGGGTGTCCACTTTTGCAACAATCTTTGGTGTTGCCGAGTTCTTTGTATCTGCTTACTCATCATAAACTGTTGATTTTGGAACTTCTAGCCTGCTTTATTATCTTCAAAATGAACATTCCCGTGCGGTAGAGTTCAATTATGGCCTCACGTTTAGTCATACTGCCAGCTAGTTATAATGAATTTATTAAATCTAGCTAATCTGGAATAAATTACAATGATATAGTTAGTAGATTACAATCAATTTCGGGACATTAGCCTTAAATAAAATACAAAAATATAAATTGCAAAAACAATTCCGGGAAATTTTCGCCACCCTGTAATTACTTGGAAGAAATGATTAATAAGGACCCATGGTAGTCTGATAGAAAGTAAGGAGAGAAAGGATAGTTTCTGCCACATGCGCTGGAGAGTGTTAGATAGAAGGAAGGATGAAGGTAAGGAAAGTGAATCAAGGAGAGAGTAAAAGTCTGAGAGAAGGAAAGTGGCAGACATGTTGGTGCTGCCGAGGCAAGAGAAGAGCTTACAAAATGGTGCTAACTTCAGCAGAAACACTTGAACTAGGCTTGCTAATAGGAGAGGGTGGCCTCAGCGCCTCAATATGAACAGTTGGCAAGGATATCAGAGCCTCCTTTACCAAAACAAGGAAAAAAGTCATCTGTCCAAATTACGAGATCATGAAGTAGGAGAAAGTCTAAGCAGGAACACGTCACACTTTGGCAAGAAAGAGCAGGGTCAGAGCAAGGGTATGAAGTTGAAACAGTGAGCTCCACAGTGAAGGAAGGTGGGTTCCGAGGAAGACAGAAAGGGCAATCAAGAAGAGCTTTTCTGGAAAAAACAGGAAAAAGCATGAGCAGCTGAATAGTTTAACTCTAGGTCCGGCCAAATCTGAAATGGGAAAGAAGGCTTCAAGAGACAGGGCTCACTCATAAGATGACAGTGCAATACGAGTCCGAGTCTCTAGCAGGGGCAGGGATGCTTTAGACATGAGGTATTAAATGGGGAAGAATGAGAAGCAGTAGGTGATCGCACAACTGGCCACTTGGTAAAGGTGTTTCAAATCAACTAATAATTCTGAGAATAATAAACCATTTAGGTGAAGCACAAGTGCAAATGAACTGAAGAAAAGCTTTGTGCACAAGAGAAAGAATACCTTATGGGAGGAGCCTCGCTTGGGTTTGTTAAGCCCATCCCAAATGGACTAAGATAACAAATTTGATCAAAAGTAGACTGACATGGCAGGGAGAGAATTGAATTAAATGGAACAGAATGATATTCTCAAATAGGTTTGAGATGCAGAAGGTGAGAGAGATAGGCTGGAAGGAAGCAGGTTGAGTCGAGTGGTTTTCCCATCTTGTGGATGGTAATAATAGAGGACGATTTCCAGATGAAAGGAAAGGAATGCACTCCTCATGACAAAAAACCATCAGAGTTCACACAAGTAGCCTCTGGCTCTGCTACACAAAGATTGAGGCTGAAACGCTGAAAAGTGAGATTTCAGGCAGTAGGCACAGATCAATGCCAACTACTTAGAGAAGCAGCAGGAAAAGTTAGGAAAGTAGGAGGAAAAAGAAGCAAAAAGCCAGTGACACATCCAAGAACAGAGCAGTCTGATTAAGGATCAGATTGAGATAGGAATGCCTGGTGCCATGTCGTAGCCTTGGCAATGACAGACGGGCATGCTGGAAGGCTGAGACGTAAGCATGTCACCTTCATCACTTCTGTAATTAAAAGCCTTGCATCTTTTCCTTACTGTTTCATCCACTTCACAACCAGGCATAAGGTTGGCATTTGATGCAATCAGGGAACGACCATGGTGACGAATTTGTGCCCTGGCCAGGGCCAGGCTCTTATGCCAACCCTGGCCAGGGCAGGAGCTCAAAATGCACATGAGTGTGCATGCGCATGCAATGTATCAAGAAATTTGCTTGAACCAAAGCACGTTTGACATCCTGCGCCACAAAGTAAGACTCAGTTTCACATCGTCAATTTTACTGTGCAAAGTGACTGTTCTAATCAGGACTGGGGAGCCGGAGCTGGGATTTTTTGAAGGAGCCAGAGCTGAAGCTTTATTTTCAGATGTTAGTGGAGCCGAAGCTGAAGCCATCAAAATTTTTGGCAGCTCCTATCCAATTATAGAAAAGATGTAGCTGTAATACTACTGATTTTTCAGATGCATTTCAATTTTATGTTCACTGATCTGAGCGTTTATCTAAAAACCAGTGCTATTTCATTACTATTTTTGGATATTCCTTTACCAAATAGTTTTATTATCGCTAAAATCTATGGCTAAAAATATGTTGCATTTGACTACATCAGTAAAATCTTGAAAACTTGACTGAAGCATGAGCCAGAGCTGGCTCTGCATGAATCTAAACACTAGCTCCAGAGCTGGAGCAGGAGCCATAGATTTGAAAATTGCTAGCTCCGCAGCTGGAGCTGGAGCCTGATCTATATTAGGCCAGCTCCCTAGCCCTGGTTCTAATCGTTACCTGCTTTCAAGCAGTCGCTACCTTGCACCATGCTGAGGCAAGAACACGTACATCATCAGATACACAAATTGCTTTTGCATGATATGCACTTAATGTTGGGGCAACAACCATAGTGGGCAACACACTATTTCCAGCCATCTTTTAAGTTTTCTCTGCTGGGCCTGGTCTGAGGTAAAAATGTTACCCAAAATCAGAGCCAAGGCAGGGGTCCCAGTCAATCCCTACATGCGGCCAAAAGGAATAAAGATTTGGCCACAGTCAGTGCAAAAGAAGTAAAGAGTCCAGCAGCACAAGAGAGAGGAAAATTTCTCTGCAGGAAGACAATGTGAATCAATGCAAACAGCAAAGCCATCCCAATGAGTTTACTGGAAATTCAAGGTTGGGCAGAATAAGAAGACGATCAAAACTGAGCTACCTTCAAGGAGTAGAAGAGGGCAAGAGAGAGAAAGAAGCAATGGGGATGTCAGAAGAGGAGCAACTGCTGGAAGAACAATAAAGAAGAGTACGGAAATAGTGGCAAATAATGAAAGTTTAAAATACGTGCTGGAAGGCTCCAAATATGACACAGTGTTGGTGTATTAGGGACTTAAGGAAAAGCCACAAAATGCAGAGGGAAGACAGCTCCAGTAGTAAAAGCTAGTCTCTAAGAAAAGGAGGAAGGACCAAATTAAATGTACCCATTTAAAACAGGTGCAGCATTGCACTGCCTGCCCATCCAAGTTACATTGCTGATACACACAGAACAGCAAAGATAGGAAGGACCAGGACTTGAATAACCTTACTGCTCATCAGAAATAAAATGAGAAGGCAGGGAGAGAGAGACGAGAGATCAAAAAAATAAAAGACAACTGGTTTTAGAGAGAGAGAGAGCAGGCTGCACTTCTGCAGTCATTAAGAGAACAGCACTGCAAAAAATATTTGGTATGGGAAGAGCTTAGAGTATTTATGATCCGTGGATAGGCCAAAAATCATTCTAATCCAACTCAACGAGATCAGTGATTGCACCACCATGTTAAGGCAGTTGTTAATTGGTGCAGAATTTTTGCTGCTTGCGCCCAAGATAGGAGTACAAAATGGTTTCTGAGCAATGTTTTTCTGATGAAGCTTGACGTATCTTGCAAGCGCAATGTTAGCAAAAAAGTATTTTGTTACTCTCTCATTTCATATCACTTTGTCTATTTGTAGCAGGATTTTTGCTGCTTGCGCTCAGGGTTTGAGTACAAGGTGGTTGCTGAGCAATGTTTTTCTGATAAAGCTTGACGTATGCTCTAAGTGCAAAGTTACAAAAAAGTATTTTATTACTCTCTCATTTCATATTGCTTTGTTTATTATACATTTTGCCTAAAGTGAACCATAATAAATATTTAACTCGACTACAAGTGTAATTTTGAGTTTTTATCTGCCAATTTCATACTGCTCGTTCAATATACTATTTTACACCGAAAAGAACAACATTCTTTACTATAAGCCATAGTAGGCTGCCTCAAAAATTCAGACTGCTACGCCCAGCTGCCTCTTTTCCGTGTGAAGCATACGAATACCATTAAAGTGACCACCTCAAAAACATGGCAAGCAGACAAATCAACCTTTTCTTTACGTTATCCCTTATGTGCAAAGTGTTAGGCAAAAAGCTGTAAAAACCATTTCTAACGATATGATGCAGACAAGGTTTACATCACCACCCTAATGCATCTGAGAGAGACAATTTAATCACTGTATTTTTGAAGCAGATGTAGGGTCGTTAAAATAGCTAGACAACAATAAACTGTATATAAAGCTTGCAGCTGCCTGAGTGTAACAGCACAACTGTAGACCTCACAGCTACAATCTAATTAAGATTGGGAAGCATGTGCGACTAAATCAAAACAGGAACTACAAAAATCATTGTAAGGGGATGAGAAAAATTAAGACAATGATGCAAAGCATCTGCTTTGCGCTCTTGACAACCAGGGTTTAATTTTCTTGTTAAGTCGCATCCGACTCTAAAAACAGTATTCACATATCTTCTGCATGGCAATCAGCAGTGGAGTTGATGTGAAAAGAGACATATAACAGTGGCTTTACTTTTAAATGCGCAATGGGTTTGAAACGGCCATGGCATGCAAACTACAAAACAACAACAACACAGTGAGGGATTAAGAGACAAATTTCCCAAACCCTTAGGCTCATGATTAGGTTAACAACTAATAACTGGATAATGTAAAAAATTGCCTATAACACATAGTGTTAATAAAGTGTATGCAAAAAGATTTGACACATAATTCAACCAAGTCAGAGTAAAGAAGTCCAGGTAACAACAACAAATTTATTAATCTAAAGCTTTAGTAGCCATTTTAGTGAGCTGATGCTTTGGTATGTTTTAAACAACAAGAGAGGAAATTCGAGAGCCATTTTTTTTTCAGGAGATCCTTATTTAGAAAATTAAGGGAGCAGAAACACTCACTTTACTTCAACCATATATTCATGATATATAAAAGCACCAGCAAATTAATGACCCATAAAGTTATCCATTTTGCAGCTCCCTTGTTCTAGACAATCATTTTAAAAAACAACTTAAAATACAGAAAAAAGCAACAACACAATGCTAAATTAGTATCGTTTTGCTTGACATTATAAAATCAAATAAGCAGTAGGCTTGCTACCAGCCTTTGATTTTACCTTTGCATCAGGAAAAACTTCGTGAATTTCTTTCCAATATATAAACACTGGATAATCTACCACAGCATCAACAGTTTCATACATAGCTTTGAAATGGCCAGGTAAATTTTTTCCTTCAAATATTCTTTTCCAGTCATGATAATGGTATAGTGTATGCTCCAGATTATCATAAACACTAAATCCTAACTCTCGCAAAGCAGCAGCCATGGATTTGGTTCCAGTTTTTGAACACCCAGCTACTATGACTTTCATATTTACTTTACCTCTGCATAAGTCACTGTTTCAAGTATTGACACCTGAAAAATATATGACAATTGCAAAAAAATTATGACACAAGACACCTGAAAAGATGAATTATTCCTTTTTCTGTCAACAACAACAACCATTAAAAAACTAATTGACAACCCGGTACATAAATCATGGACTACTGGTACACTTGACAAACCTTTAAAAAATAGGCCACTGAACATATTCAAAAAAATTTTACTAATTGCTACACTTCAGAAACTTGTAATTAATTGATTGCATTGTCAAAATAGTGTGTGTGTGTGTGTGTGTGTGTGTGTGTTACTGTAAACTACCAATTTCACATACACATATCATACGAGTTGCACTTGTGTGGTAGGGTACACAACATATTTGTGTGTGTATCTGCACTAAATCTCTACTGGTATATCAACATTTTATCAAACTTTGTGTAAAATTGTATTGTACTCACATTCAGATTCAATTACCCAAGAGACCAGTTTATACAGGTCCAACTAAATAGTACGTGTCTGCAATATCCACAATGTGCCCTAATGCTCATGATGATGTCTTGTTATGTCAGCTAACTCTAACCATGACCTAAATCCTAAACCTAACCCTTACCAGAATATGAACCTTTCATAAAGCAAATATTGCTGAACATCGTGGACCTTGAACTTTCCAGTATCATACCAGTTCATACCAGTATGCAGAAACTTTCTCACACTTTTTTTGAATGTCACATTATTTTTAGGTGGCATAAATTACAAGCTGGGAATGAGCTCCAAAGACTTTTTTCATCCACAGGCATATATTACCAAAATTATACAAATTGGCACCACTACCTATTTCTCACTTTCAGAGTCTATCTCATAACAACCATTACTGAATATCTATTACTAAAATTACAAGACATATACAAATTGCAAAAGCTAACCACAAATCACAACTTGCAATTCACATCTGCAGGCCTAAATTTAGCAAATTGCATTTACTTTTACATTTACATCTACACTTGCATTTACATCATTGCAAATTGCATTTACTTGCTTTTAGACAAAGATCTGCAGAAGAATAAAACTACAGGGTGGCGCATAATTCACTCTACCATTTTAAAATAAAATATCACTTCTGTAAATAAATGTACTTGACTAATTCCTTTTCTATTACATAGTTCAAAGATCGGAATTTGATTTTGATCTGGTGGCGCATAAATAACTTTACCGTTTGAAAATGAAATATCCTTACAAGACTTGAACCTGTATCCTTACAAGGTTTAATTAGTGCAATCTCTACAACCATTAGACATGCAACAATGGCTAACTTATGCTGTCAGATTACAGGAAATTGCGAGGAATGACATTCAACTTTATTCACAATCTGATCATAGGAGATGAAGCTCACTTTCATTTGTATGGGCATGTGAATAAATAGAACATGAGATTTTGGGGTATGAAAAATCCACAAATTGCTCATCCAAGTGAATTACAAATTAAATTGCATAGCACTGGTTTACAAATACTACTACAACACAAACGTTTTGCAGATTTCTATGCACAAGCCCTTACCCTTCAAACCCAACTCAAACACCAAGCCCAACACTATCCAAAACCACAAAAATAACTTAACCCAACCCTAATTGCCATCTTTAAATGCACAAAAATCCCAAGGGGATCAACAAAAACCGCCAAAATGGCAATATCTGAGCAAAAAATTCCAAAGCTTTGAAATCTTTTGGTATGTCACGTTATACCAATGATCTGGAAAGTGCAGCAAAAGGGTTGTGCTGTTGGTTGCTCTCTAGTGTGCATTAACCTCTAATAAATACCTGAAAACGTGTCATCAGAATCATTACTGGTAGCAATCATCAAGCTAGCTCTCGTCCATCATTTACTCTACTCAAAATACTAAAATTACATGACATGCATAAATTGCAGACTGCCATTGCATTGCACGATCTTGAAAATATAATCTGGACAGTTAAATCAACCTATCTACTTTCTAACCTAAACCTGAATCATCAACATAACACAACAGCAGCAAATAAAAAGAAATACCTAATACCCCCAATACAAACATCTACTTTCTAACAAAAACTCAATTTAACATAACACAAGAGCAGCAAATAAAAACACCTACCTAATACCCATAATACAAGCCAACTTAGAAAAATCTATGATTGTATGTGGAGGCCTATAATATGACAGAAAGAGCCAATTCATAAAAAAAAACCTCACAAAACACCAATTTAAAAATGCTTACAAAAATTTTTTGCTTGATCAAACATTTAGATTAACTTTGTCTATTTGCCTTTCTTTCACAGCAATGCATGTTCATTTGTGTACATTGTTTTGTATTTAATGATGTACAGTATATACACACACAAATAGACCATGAGTTTGTGTGTGTGTGTCCAAAATAGTCACAAGCATGTTTAAGAATCACCCTTCTTGTCTTTACAAAAACTACTTAATTTGTGTGGTCATAGCTTACATATTTGGTTGTTCTGTAATTGTATGAATTGCAAGTTGGATTTAATTTAATTTAATCTTTTATCGGACCACTCTCAAGTCACGTGATTTGTACTAGCAATATACAGTGTAATGTTTGCATTGCCCACTCATCGTCATTTAGTACCACCTCTGCCTACATCACGTGCAGAGCCCCCATTAATAACATCAAGGTTAAGAATATCAGTTCAGTCAGCCATGCTGGCTTTAATTATAGAGCACTTGTGTAAACAGTAACAAAAACTTACTTTTTTTTATGCTTATTCATAATTCCTACATGTGCAATTGTGATCTTCTTGGTTTAATAATGAAGACTGACAATGCTCACAAGAAAGAGAAAGGTAAAATAGAAAACAATTTGCTCAAAAATGATCACCAACATCATACTGTACCATACAGCAATCTATTTCATCATGTCAATAACCCATGACCGGTTTCGACCTTATTGGGTCTCATCAGGCAGGTGTAAAAAACACTCAATAATAAACATGCTGAAATAAAACAAATTTGCTATTGGGTGCAAAAAAAAATGCAATAAAAAAATTTTTTTTTGCATTTTTTTTTGCACCCAATAGCAAATTTGTTTTATTTCAGCATGTTTATTATTGAGTGTTTTTTACACCTGCCTGATGAGACCCAATAAGGTCGAAACCGGTCATGGGTTATTGACATGATGTAATAGATTGCTGTATGGTACAGTATGATGTTGGTGATCATTTTTGAGCAAATTGTTTTCTATTTTACCTTAGTGTGATGCTGGAGGCAGATCCCTCTTAATAGGAGATTTGCTTGAAAATGCTAATTAGCAACTAGCAACCTCTATATTCTATGCTCACAAGAAACAAACAAGCTACATTGCCACAAACTATTCTTCACCCTGTTAAAAATTGTGTTAAAAATGTTAAAAGTTAGGACCACTATTTATGACATTTTTGTAGTTGTATACCAATTTGTAGGCTACAACCTCAAGTGTCTCTGTGTCTGGCTGCATGCATGTAGAATGGTCCTGGCATAAATGCAGCCAGGGAAAAAGCAAACTAAAACAAAATGAAGCACTTACAATTAAGTTATTGCAGCAGCAAGGCCTTGTCAATAGAGTCAAGGTTTAGAATAACAAATAATAGCCGGCTGTAATGACTTCACTTAATTGCAAAAGAAATGGCTTCAACATTTAGATATATAGATGGACAATAGTATTTTGCTACAATAGACAAAACAGGACTATCTTTTCCTCGATGTTTTTTGTAAGAGTGTCACTAACTTGTTTGGTTGCAGTAGGCTACTTTTTGAAATTTTGAGCTTCATTTTCAGATAAATCTTTTTGAAAATTTTGATAGATAATATCATGTAGTCATGCTTTTGAAGATGAAAAGAGAAAATATACCAAATAACTAAGTTTTTTGAAAAATGTCAATTTTGTGAAGTCCAGCCACCAACATTTTGGGTGCTTTTGTGACTGCTAAGCCACATGTTAAAATTTACAAAATCTTCATATTTCAATAATTTTTTTGTAAATCTAGATAGATAATGCCTAAAAAAAACATGCTTCCTACAAAAAATAGTCAAAATGTACCAAGTAACTAACTTTATTAAATTGCTAACGTAATAACTTAACCCTTTCACTCATTTCGTAACAGATAAGTCAATTTTCAAAACACGAGCCTTTGCACTTAAAAGTAATTTTACAACCATTTAGTCATAATGTAGCACATCAGCACAAACACGTGAACCTAAAACTACTCATGCATGAACAATTTGTTTTTCCTGAATCTTGAGTATTCACCATTCCTAATATTGAATAATCTTAAATATCCTAATTCCTAATCTTGAATATTGACCATTCCTAAGGATTGCTTTCTGAGTGGAGTGATTGGTAAAAAATTGTGTGTATCTAGAAAAAACGAAAGAGTAACGAATGATTTCACTTCTTGAAATAAAGGATGTTATGTAGGCTAAGTGTATGTTTAGTGGCAGAACCAAGAATATTTGTTTTGGGTGTACATAAAGTTTTTATAGTACATATTTTTAGTACAATATTTATAGTACATATATCACTTTTATTGAAAATTTTTTTCGTGTATCGGATATGATTCATTGTATGTAACCATTAGTAAAGGCCTTGCTGAAACGGTGCAGAAATGTAAACAATCAAATATTAGCTTCCGTAATTACGGAGCATTTGTCAGGTAGATAGCTAATATCGCAGCCTGTTTGCCAAATAACATCTTGAAAAACTATATTAGTATTTTTGTGGGCACAAGCTAAAGTTACGGCAGTCAGTTTTGCAACTCTATCACCAAAATTAGCCTATACTTTTTGGCAACTTGTTGTAGCCTACGTTAGTGCACACCACTGCCCTAACACTAACCCTTACACTCACCTAAGTTCTGATATTAAACCTAGTACTAATACTGACCCAAGCTCTAACTCTAACCCCTGGCAACTAAACACACTGTATATCAATGCATATGGGCATTTCACTGGCATACACTGGACACTTTTTTTTCTATGTCAAATCAAACTATTCATCAATTGATATTTTTTATTGATACTCCTGTTTACTAATGTTCTTGTATTATTACAGTTTTAAACCCTTTTTTGACAATTTTTACCTTGTGGTGTGTTTCCAAGTTTTTAGCCTCTAGTTAACAAACATGCCGAAACGAATTCACGAAGAAATGTTGTTGTTGTTGACTACCCGACCTCTTCCGAGGGATGGGGGCATGGAGGATGACCATGGAGCCCCAGAAGCTAGGCAATTCCCTAGGGCCTGGACCCAGAGGTCGCAGAGAGACAGAGAGTTGCCAAAGAGTGAGCGGCGCAAAGAGTCCGTAGCTGGACAGTGCAGAGTGAATTCAAAGGTGTCCTGGAACGAGTGTTCACGGGCGCTGCAGAAAGGATTCTCGATCATGCCAATTCTAGAGAAATAAGAACCTAAAAGAAGGCTGCGTTCGTTGCTGCGTTGATGAGAGAGAACACAGAAAGCATGACGAGGGAGCACAAGTTCCTCGCTGGAAATCAAGGGAACCTGTGTGTCAACGAATGTTGATGAAACAGTACGCCTCCAGTCCGAAAAAAGAGAAAAATGAATATGATAGATGAGAGGAGAGAGACTACAAGGGATTGCGGAGGGCGCAAGTAGCGCCCCCGTCTCGCCAGCTTGTCAGCCGCGTCGTTCCCCGGGAGAAACGAGTGTCTGGGGACCCATTGTAACCTGATAGAACAGGACGAGAGAGAAGACAGTTCCTGCCAGATCTGCCACAGAGTTTGAGATAAAAGGAAAGATGGAGGAGATGACTGGATGGCGAGGACAGAACGAGAGTCAGAGGCAAGAAGAAGAGAAGTGACAGACTTGTTGGTGCTGCCAAGACCAGCAAAGAAAGTGCAGAATGATTCAGGCTTCAACAGAAAAACTAGAATATACTGGGCCTGCTGAAAAAGGAAAGGGTGGCCTCAGTGCCATAGAGAGAGCAGTTGGCAAGTACGCCGGAGCCACCTTGGCCAAAAGGAACAGAGCCAAAAAGGCGCGTCAAAAAGGTGTCATCCTAAGAATATCATTACTACGTGACGGGGCACTCGATTGGCTTAGAGGAAGAATATGAAAACATAAAAAAAATTTATGCGTTTACAAAATTTACAACTGTACACAAATTTCTTTAGGCAGAAATCTTAAAACAGACAGACACATGATTAACGTACATTGTTTATGTTGAAAGCAACAAAATCTTGCAAGACTTCTTTTTGTAAGTGGAAATTGGGAACATTATTTTCAATTTGTCGCATTTGGTTCGTTAATCTTTCAATCAGGATGAGGGGCGGATTATTATTACGTTCTAATTATAGAATCATTTTACATAGGGTACACCATTTCAAAAGATTCTGGTTTCCAACAAATACTATAGGCAAGATTAATTTGTCAATGTAATAAGAATCACTGTAAAATAATATTACAGAAAAAAACATCATCGTCATTCATCCGTTCAGTTACTACACTCTAGTTACTTTCGTCTCAATAGTTGTCTTAACTGTAACATATTAAGCGATATACACCAAGCATTGATACAAATAGCAAAAGCAAAAGCGCAAAAGGGTAGGGATACAAAGACTTAGGTTTATCATGCCAGATTCATATGATTGTTTAATATTCTCGGAGGCATTTCAACTGTTGCTTTTGTTCGTTTATAAAATATCATCGTAGGATATAGAAAAGTTCTGTCATATTCGGTTTTACTCATATTGCTCACGCTATTATTATTAGTGCTACGAGAAAGAAGATAGAAAGTTTGTATTAATTACAATTTCATTACATTCTCCAATTAATTGTTCTTTATGGAGATTCTGTTTTTGGGGTTCTTGTAATTCTTACCGAAAATATTTCTCAATGATCTATCGAGTCTTTTTCTGAAGATACCATATAGAGAAAAGGATATACATCGTATTTCTTTTCTTAACTCTCTCAGTTGTATCATTTGTCCTTTAATTGTCCTGTCTTTCTTTGTATAGTATTTTACTTTTAGTTGTGTGTACAACATTGTAATGTCAACGCGCAATTTCGCCAATTCATGTGCGATAGTTTTATAGAAATAGAGGTCGCGATTATGGAAGAGGTTTCTTCTAATCTGAGAAACTTGATAAACATAATTTTGTAATAATGACATATTAGTTATAAAAAAATCTTTTGTTATAACGATACGTAAGTATTTCTCGCTATTATAAATCTTAACTCATTGTCCTTCTAAAAAAAGGTAGTTATGATATACTCTCAGTTTTTCTTTTTTTTTTTTTTAATATTTTCTTAGCTATGTGTTATCATCTAGCTGTGAATAATACCTCGATGAGGTACCAGTGTTCAAGCGTAACAATATCTATATTTATCCAGGCGAACTTCAGCTCTGGTATAGATAAGTTTTCTTTAAACACTGTTTCTTTTCACAATGTTTTGACATCTACCTTCTGAGAGCTATCACAACCCTTTTACAACAATATTAGTAGAGAAAGTTTTCAAAATTGAAGACTGTTCTTCCTTTAAGCTGAGGATTAATTCAGCTACCAGTCATCTCATAGCGAAATCTTCAAATAATTCTGAATAATTGTTACAATTATTTCATATCTGACTTGTGCATTGTTCAAAATCTTTTCTTATTCTGGCGCCAGATCATGAGGTTTCTTCATTATATCAGATTAACTCTGGCGGGAGTATGTGATGATTACGCATTTTATGAAAGACAAGTCTGCACTTCAATGATAGGCATCATGTCGCGGTTACAATAACATGAACAAAACAGGAAATCAAAAGCAGACTGTTATCACAAGCTTAACTCTTTCGCTCCCGCGATCATCGATTGATGATCTCGTGTTTTCAGTATTTACCTCAAATTTTTTTAAATTGAGTTACAAAATTAATTTACTAAAAATCGATTTGTGACTTTATTTTTCATCCGATTTTCATAAAATTTTCAAAAGATCACGCTTATTTCTTCATGCATCGGATGATGTATAATTTGTGCCCTAATTCTTGGATTTTTATACCCAAAACAGGTTAAAATGACCAACAACCCAGTTGCAGACGACAAAATCGGCCAAATTGTCAGCACGTGCCAACCACACTAAAATCAAATTGAGATTACATCTTTACCACAATACCAAACTCTTCATCATTAACACAGTCTGAAAACTACTCTTTTGGGGCATCATTTGACAAAATTTCAAGCGATAATGATAAATTTTACGTTTTTGAATTTCCAAATTTTTTAGGGGTCTCAAAACCCCCCAAACAAATTTGAGTGATAAGTAAATAAAAGTAAATTTAGTGCGTAAAAAAATATGATATGTTGCTAAATACCGGTCTCATCTGAAAGCTTAGGAAATTTGCTTTCCAGCAATACATAGCTTTAAATAGTTTAGGCTAAGTGGTATATGATATTTACTGATCAAAAATGAGTAACCCCCAAAGTTTTTTGACTTACCTTCACTAAATCATAATTTTTACAAAAACTACACCCTATAAAAAGATAAAATATATTGCAAATATTTCACAACTAAAGTCGTCATTTTGTATCAAATTTCCAACGAGACAAGAAGTGAAATACAAGTTTGAAAGCTGACAGAAGTTTGGTTTCTCTAAATCAAAGTTTGCTGTATCCCCCTTGTTTCTCAAGAAATGGGAAGGGTGTAAACAAGCGGCTGTTTCATTGTCAGTGACAGCATATTCTATTTAAACTTGATATTTTCTGAATCTTGAAGAAATTCCCTGTTCAAAAATACATAATGTTACATGGTTTAGGCTAACCTGTAGCAGATAATGACTGATCATATTTTAGGTACTGAATTTAACTACCAAAATTTGGTACCGGTCGGTACCGGTCCAAAAAAAGTTCATGTGCCTCAGAAAATTGCAAATTGTAAAAAACCTAGGCTTTTAGGTAAGTTTTGAGTGATGTACCTTGAAAGCTTATTTCCTTAGCATCATTTTGCGACCATTTCTAAAAAAATTGGTAAAAAATAAAATCTGTAGTGATCTTTGAGGTGAGGATACCTCTTTAATTTCGAAGACAGCTCAGCACCAGGTAGAGGGGTTAATTTGCATAAAATTTGCATATTCAAAAAAAATTTGTTTTGTTTTTATTATATTTGAAATCCTCACGAAATGTAGATTTCAAAGATATATCACACTTAATGTAGAAGTAAACAGATGAGTAATGATTTACAAACAAACTAAGGGTATTTTATGATGATTAATTATGATTGATTATGACAAATTATGACAGTTTTTCGCACTGCCATCTTACGGACATTTTTTTTCGCTATTCACGCGGGAGCAAAAGAGTTAAAGTCTAAGAGGAGTGAAAGGTTACTTATTATTTTGCAGCTGCAATAGTCATTTAGTAGCAATTGTTTTTGCAGCTTTTACATGAGGGAGATATGCTATCATATGTCTCTTTTTAGGGGGGTTCTTTGGTTCTCCCTTTGTGTTCTTCCAAATAGGATGTAGATTCTTTGTAATTGTTCTCGATTTCTATTTTATTTTTTTTTTTGATCTTGTGATTCTTCTTGAAATAATTGAATTGATGGATTTTCTTGCAGCGGGGATGTAATTAAAGAATACAACATGTTACGAAGATGAGTGCCGCTATAGCTACAACTGGAATAAGGATGGGTAAAAGTGGTTTTAATACTGCACCAAGACCAAATCCAACAATATCTTCAGAATCTTTCACAACATTTTTTATTACCTTAGAAATGCTGTCGGGGACTACATCAATGCCATGAACAATATCATCTATTATGTCCGTAGGATCTATGTCAAGGGCAGAAAAAATTACGCTAATATTCTTAGGGTGCAACGAGGGATCTGACAGATTGATTTGTATAGGTATTAAACGATCAATTGTTGTCACGTTTATTGTGAGATTTCGTGTACCATTTATTTCTCTTGTTATATCATGGTGTAATTTATCAAAGGTAATGTTGTCGTTTTGAAATTCAATTCCTAGGTGTTTTATTTCCTTTTCTGTTAGTTCGGTAAGAGTTTTAAGATAGAGGTTCCCATCTGTAATTTTTGTCATATACATTTGCGTTTTATTCAGAATGGGTTTTGTAGCATATTTCAGGATTTCCTAGATAATGAGACGATTCAACTCAAGTTCTGCAGTATCCATAGTGCTTAGCGTTCTCACGGTTTTCAGGTAACTGTTAAGCTCTCCAAGAAGAGTCGCTTGTAATTGAAAGGTTTCGTGTTGGAGAAAAAATAATGTTTGTTCTTGAGTAATTTGTTGTTTTACAGTCTGTGTAAGGAGGCGGGTTTGGGCTTCATCCTGGACCGTATTGACCTTATCAAGAGCATCAATTTTTTAAGAAAGTTCTTGAAGATGTTTTTCATCACTGTTAAATCTATCATTAATTTTAGCTTGCGTTTCTGCCATTTTTTTGTTAATTTCTTGTTGCAACGTTAGACCAGTGGCTGTGCCAGTGATTGTGGAGGTTATTACTGAGGTTAACAAGGTCAGGACAACGACATCTCCAGTTATTTGGTGTCGTGATCTAGTAGTTTGGTAAGGATTTTGACGGGTACTTAGTTTTGATCCTTGCAGTTGGAGGAGTAACTTTGGATATAAGGCCATTCCGTGAGCTGGATCGTATTTTACGTGATCGAAGAATGCCAATTTTGCATCAGTTTCTCCTACAAGGGCGTGACATTGCGGATTTTTGCCACACGTTGCATGTATTGTGGGTCATTTTGAACAAAAGAAGAATAGGTTTCATACCACTTATTTTCTTCGGAATAAATAATAGGGCCATCTTTACAAATAGAATCATGTCCATTTGGGGCAGGTTGTATTAATTTTAACTTGTCTGTAGCCTTTGGCCATTTCCATGTGATCGTGCTAGGGTTACTCCTTTGTTGGGTTTCCCATAGATTATACCTTTTTTGTAAGTTTTCGCTTTATACCGACGCGATGGCGTAGTGGTTAGAGCGTCCGCTTCGCAGTCGGTAAACCTGGGGTTCATTCCCCTTGTCGAGTCATACCTAAAGACTTTAAAAAATGGTATCTATAGCTTCCCTGCTTGGCGCTCGGCATTTAAGGGAAGTTGTGGACAACAAGCCGGTAAGTTCGCTTGCTGTGTCCTTGGGCAAGGCACTCAACGGGACGCCCCATCTTTATGTGGAAGACAGGTGACCCGGAAATGGCAACTCACAAGCGAGTGCGAACATACCGTCCAAAACATAGCGATACATCGCTTTCTCGTGAATGGAAGATAAATATGGTAAGAAAAAAAAAGGTTTGAATAACTACATCCAAGGGTGAGGGTTCAAATGCATATTCTCGTCCTGTAATTGTACATATGATTGTTGTTCTAGTCCAAAGAGTGGTGACTCCCAAATTGTAACAATTATGCTCGCGGAGGCAATAAGATTGTAGATATGTTCTCTGGTCAGGGGAGAAATCGACACATACGAGATCACGTCGATCAAATGGTTTCTTGGTAGCGTTACAAACCGGATCAACATCTTTGCGACAAGTATTGATCCATCCATAATTTGGTCTATCACATGGTTCTTTGGTAAAACAATGTCTTTGAAAGGTCGTCGTATTCATGTAATAGAGTGTCATAAGGGTGTCTGAAAAGAGTGGATGATTACTAGGATCGTCATATAGTTCTGTTTTTACTGCACAGTGGGCGTTTATCACAGCGTAATCTTTCATGAGAGATAGAATATGTCGTTTGTATATTTATACTTCCAGATCAACATTAACGTCTTGCAATTTGGATCCGGGGAGTCCCATCTTTAGCGTCGTAGATGATCCCGACCACTGCAAACGCACTCGATATCCCATGGACCTGGAAATTGATGTGGGCTTGACCAAGAGGTCCGAGGAAAATGGTGGGTCAACTTGTCTAATGGTTCGTGAACAGAGGCACTGTCTTTCCATATCAGTTAGGTTTTTCCGTACTTCGAATAAGGGTTATACTTTTCTACACAGATCCCTCTATCAACTACAGCTAGACCAAAGATAGCGGAATAGGCGGCTATAAAGTTTTTATATATTTTTTCTGTGTTGTTTTCGTAAAATAATGACTTCCATGGTAAAGATTTTCATTCCTGGTTACTTAAAAGTTTCCAAGAGTTAACACCTGATCAGGAATGGTTTCGAAGGCACCATCAGTAGTAGGGGCTCCCGCTTGTGTAAAGGGAGTTGAGGGTGTCGTGGTAGTTCTTCCTTTAATGGGAGTGATTAATCCCAATAAACTTACGAGGGCCAATTTGAGAATGAAGGTCTTCTCGCTTTGATTTCTTTTCGTTTTGGTTTATCTTTTTTTTCTTTATCATTGCAGGACATAAGTAAAGCAAGGTAGAGCGTTAATACGAGAGACATCCAAACTCCGAAAAGAGTATAAATTTGGAACATGGTATTGGAGTCTTTTTCCGATAGGTTTCGAAGAGCCATTTTTATCATTCCAAGCATTACGAGCTTCTATATGAATTAATCCTTTTTTTAGTTGTTGTAACAATTCTGCATTTAAATTTTTGTTTTTCCTGGATTATTTTCATTGTTTTTTCAAAGGAACCGAGGGTAAAATTTGTAAGGTAAAGCATGGCATCGAAACATTGTTCATTTAGAGTTTCCCTGATGTTTTTTTTTTGTCAAATCAGGGGTATAAGCCTTGCGGCACTTTCCTCCTCAGAAAACCACCAGGCTTTACAATGGCGTTTGTTGCGGCCGAAAGGAATGAAAGATTTCGCCTCATTCAGTGCCAGAGAGGTAAAGAGAGCAGCAGCAGATGAAAGAGAAAGAGACGAGTATTCCTATGCAGAAGGACAGGGGAGTCAAAGTAGGAGACAAAGTCATCCCAGCGAGCTTTCTGAAAATTGAAGGAAGGAGGATGCTTGCTGGGGCGAAAGACTGGGGAGTGAGGGACAGAAAGAAGAATTGGTAGGTGATCAGAATCCAAGTCCTGAAACACCTCTCAGGAGCAAGAAATGGCAAGAGAGGAGAGAGCAAAAGAGATGTCAAAAGAGGAGCGAATGCCAGAGGAGCGATGTAGAAGGGTGGGTTTGTCAGGGTCATTGAGGGGGAGGAGGTCAGAGGAGATGACCCAATTGAATACTTTCTCCCTGCAGGGGTTGGGAGTACCTCTTGAGTCCCAGAGGGGGTGATGGCAATTGAAGTCCCCCAGAATAAAGAGATTTCTGGACGAGGGAAGAATAGAGAGAGAAAAGGAGTCGGTTCTGCCATCCGTCGGGGAGGAGCAAATAGGGGGCGTACACATTAAGAAATGACAGCGAGAAGGAGTTGTTAAAAGAAATGCTTACTGCTACATAATCAGAGTAGAAGTCGAGTGATGAAAGAGAGGAGATAGAAAGTTCAGGAAAAGATAGGCCCTGCCTAACGAAAATGATGACACCGCCGCTAGCGTGCATGGGATCAGGAGAGAGAATGCCAGACCGGGAGTGGGTGCAATCGGAACGCAGAGCAGAGAATCCAGGAATGCAAAAAGAAGAAGATGAGTTAAGATTAGATTCCTGGATACAGATAACGTCAACAGAATGGGACGAGAGAAAGTGAAGTAGTTCAGTGCTTCTGGCTCGAAGACCTCCAGCATTCCATTGGAGAACCCTGAGAGAATTAGAGTGGAAGAGGAAGAAGGAGGCGTAGAAGGACAGCCAGGAGCAATAAACGGTGGTGAGGGGGCAGAGGGAGAAGATACAGAATGGGCCGATGGGGATAAGAAATTTGAAGACTAGGATGGGGCGGGCAGCATTAGGAGACAAAGGGCTAGATTGTACTTTGGAGGTATATGTGTCGGAAGAGTCCGAGGAAAGAGTCACAGTGATACGAGTGGGGACACAGCAGGGGGAAGCTCCAAGAGTGAGAGCTGTCAATAGTTCTGAATTTGGTGTGAGAGAGTAGTGAGCACCTTAGATGGACCCATTTGGAGCAGGTGCAGCATTGCACTGACTTGCCCCACCAGGTCACATTTCCAGCGCACAAAGAGCAGGAAAAGATGGGGCCAGGGTTGGGATGAACGTTACCACTCATCAAGAGAAGAAGAAGAAGAAGGAGACGAAGACGGGCAAGAGAAGGGAAGGAGAAAAGCGAAAGAGAATGAGACTGAAAAAAAAGAAGAAAAAGAGAAAGAACGTGGTGGTGCGGTCCCCGACCCCGTTTGGGTTGGGTCAAAATGGCTGTTGGACTTCTCGAGGGTCCCAGTTACCCAGGGCACTCCCCTCCCCCTAAGAAATTGTGCAAAATGATTTTAGACAGTGCCTATGGTGACGAGTCAGAAATCGAAGGTTTGTCTGAAAAAGAAGATGGCATACCAGAAGCAATGCCAGTGCCTGAAGCGCCATCTGAGGCAATTGAAAATGAACCTCAAGATGAAGAACCAGAGCTCCTACTGCCTTTGTAGAAGACATAGGTGATAGTTTTCCAACAGAACCTGCTTCAGCATACTTTTACTTCACCTCGTTTGTCACTGATTCTTTGATTGAAGATGTTTGTCAAAAAAACAAATATGTACTATCTACAAACGCTAGGAAAAGATTTGAGAGCCACACTACAGGGGAAAAGGCTCTTATTGGTAATCATATTGAAATGGGCTCCATTCCATTTCCGAACATGAGATTGTACTGGAGCAAAGGAAGAAGGTACAAGCTGATTGCTGACGCAATGACGCTAAATCGCTTTAGCATGCTAAGAAATAATCTTCATTTGTTCGACAATCTGCAAGAAAACGAAAGGGTGGAGGACAAATATCGGAAAGTCAGGCCAATACTGAATCAGTTTTTGAACGTTTTATTAGAAGAACTGCCTGATCCTAAGAAAAGGCTATGTATAGACGAACAAATGATTCCCTTCAAAGGAAGACTAGGCTTGAAACAATACATGAAAGGCAAGCCTATTCCTTGGGGTATCAAAGTGCTTTTCCTTTGTGAGGAATCTGGCATGCCTTGCAATTTCCTTGCCTATTAACTCTTTCGCTCCCGCGATCATCGATTGATGATCTCGTGTTTTCAGTGTTTACCTCAAATTTTTTTAAATTGAGTTACAAAATTAATTTACTAAAAATCGATTTGTGACTTTATTTTTCATCCGATTTTTATAAAATTTTCAAAAGATCACGCTTATTTCTTCATGCATCGGATGATGTATAATTTGTGCCCTAATTCTTGGATTTTTATACCCAAAACAGGTTAAAATGACCAACAACCCAGTTGCAGACGACAAAATCGGCCAAATTGTCAGCACGTGCCAACTACGCTAAAATCAAATTGAGATTACATCTTTACCACAATACCAAACCCTTCATCATTAACACAGTCTGAAAACTACTCTTTTGGGGCATCATTTGACAAAATTTCAAGCGATAATGATAAATTTTACGTTTTTGAATTTCCAAATTTTTTAGGGGTCTCAAAACCCCCCAAACAAATTTGAGTGATAAGTAAATAAAAGTAAATTTAGTGCGTAAAAAAATATGATATGTTGCTAAATACCGGTCTCATCTGAAAGCTTAGGAAATTTGCTTTCCAGCAATTTATAACTTTAAATAGTTTAGGCTAAGTGGTATATGATATTTACTGATCAAAAATGAGTACTGCACATCATGTCAGTTCAAAACCCCCCAAAATTTTTTGACTTACCTTTACTAAATTATAATTTTTAGAAAAAATACACCCTATAAGAAGATAAAATATATTGCAAATGTTTCACAACTAAAGTCATCATTTTGTATCAAATTTCCAACGAGACAAGAAGTGAAATACAAGTTTGAAAGCTGACAGAAGTTTGGTTTCTCTAAATCAAAGTTTGCTGTATCCCCCTTGTTTCTCAAGAAATGGGAAGGGTGTAAACAAGCGGCTGTTTCATTGTCAGTGACAGCATATTCTATTTAAACTTGATATTTTCTGAATCTTGAAGAAATTCCCTGTTCAAAAATACATAATGTTACATGGTTTAGGCTAACCTGTAGCAGATAATGACTGATCATATTTTAGGTACTGAATTTAACTACCAAAATTTGGTACCGGTCGGTACCGGTCCAAAAAAAGGTCATGTGCCTCAGAAAATTGCAAATTGTAAAAAACCTAAGCTTTTAGGTAAGTTTTGAGTGATGTACCTTGAAAGCTTATTTCCTTAGCATCATTTTGCGACCATTTCTAAAAAAATTGGTAAAAAATAAAATCTGTAGTGATCTTTGAGGTGAGGGTACCTCTTTAATTTTGAAGACAACTACCCCCCAGTTAGTGGGTTAATTTGCATAAAATTTGCATATTCAAAAAAAAAATGTTTTTATTATATTTGAAATCCTCAAGAAATGTAGATTTCAACGATATATCACACTTAATGTAGAAGTAAACAGCTGAGTAATGATTTGCAAACAAACTTGAGGTACATAATTATGATTAATTATGATTGATTATGACAGTTTCTCGCACTGCCACCTTACGGACATTTTTTTCCGCTTTTCACGCGGGAGCAAAAGAGTTAAGGTAAGATCACCAAACTCCCCAAGAAATACAACCACTTTGGTCTTTCAGGGAGTTTGGCAATGTCACTTCTGTAGAACAAAGTCAAGGCTCGCAGCAACTACCGCCTGTTTTTTGACAATTATTTCACTTCTCCAAGTTTGGTTCAAGAATCAAGAACTGCACATCAAAGGAATATACGGCACTGGCACTGTAAGAGCAAGTAGAGTGGGGTCATTGCCGATCGAACCGAATTCGGAGTAGGTGAAGCAATGGAGAGAGGCAATGGACGGATGCACTTCAAGTGATGAGAAGTTATGCCTGGTTAGGTGGAATGATAATTCCCTGGTTGCCGTTTTGTCTTCTGCATATGACTGGCAAACAAATCAGGGTCAAGTGAGGCGTTGCGATAAATCCTCCAAGACGTATGTAGATGTTGCCTGCCCATCAGCCGTACTGAAGTACAATAATTGATTAATCGTACAGCCATACTGTATGGGTGGAGTGGACAAGCTGGATTTTTCACTTTTTTTTATATAGAATCCACATAAAATCAAAAATGGACTTTTCGTGCAACTTTCCTCTTTGTTGATTTGGCAGTTGTTACATCATGGCTCCAGTATGGCAACCATTGTAAGTTGATTAGTTATCTAAAATCGTAACAGCTGACGTTGTTGTAATTCCGACTCAACATTTCTGAGTGCTTGATAAAGCACAACACAAATCCTCTCGATAAGGCAACTGTTGGCAAACCAAAAAGATCACTGAAAAATGCTCTTACAACAGATGAACTATTTGATGGTGTCGGACACTTGCCTGTATGGAAGGATAAGCGACAGCGCTGTAAATTCTCTAGATGTGTTGAATGTTTTTCGTACGTGTTTTGCGAAAAAGGTGAAGTCTCCCTTTATTTGAACGAACAAAAAACTGCTTTCGTGGATATCACCTTGCATGTTAGCTCACCACATACCTATAACATCTCAACAAGAGACTGCTGATGGATTTCTTAGGAACTACGCCTCGTTTTGCGTCATAATTTTTATTTCAATTTTGCTTACTTTACATTACTTTGATTTGCTAGATTTGCTTTTGTAATTTTTTCATACTAGGTTGCTTATCTTTCCATATCTTGCTTTGCCGCTTTTAAAATTGTTTTTTTTGATGTTTGCTGTTGTTGGCTTCTACGGTGTTGCTTTTTCTATGTGTGAAATTTCTTCAAATAATCAAAAAATGACGCCATATGCTCACAATGTATCATATATGATACATTAATTTTCTGCTCAAGTACAAAAGGTTTCAGGCAAAGATTGTGATTTTGCACTTTAAACATCACCTGCATTCACAACAAAAAATCACAAAAATTGTAAAAAATCTTAATTTGTGAGTCAAAGGGTTAACCGTAAGTGCTTCATTTTGGGATAGTTTGCTCTTTACCGGGCTATGTTTATGCTAGGATGAATCTGCATGCGTGCAACCAAACACTTTAGAGTGTAGCCTACAAATAGACATCAACAACAAAATCGTCATAAATAGTGATTCTAATACTTAATCGGCTATTCCTAAAAATACACATTTGAATCACTTTGGCGTCATTTCTACCCACAACTTTGAAACTATGTTTTCATGCATTTTATAAAATGATCAAATAAAGCTTTTTGAAATCGCAGCCTGTTTTACTAATGACGAAGTTCAGTTCGTACGTACCAAATAGGGCAAGTAAGAGATGCAATCAAAAACTCCAGAAATTTTTCAAGAAATATGGCGGCTATGCACAACTCCCTGCAATGTTTTTAAGGCCTATTTAATATTCTTTAACTCAATGGTACTTTTGATTGTGGAACGACAATTGGCTATGTCAACAACACATTAAGTTTTTATAACCGTTTCCACAAATCTCAATTCGGTAAAGCCCGCTGAACTCATATTCTTAACCTCAAAATTACTGATCGAGACCATGACGTGGGACGCTAGCAGATCCAGATAATTTATCTTCTAACCTAAAGCAAGATCCAAATTCCTACTTCTTAAGAGTTGTACATCACTGGCAGTTTTATTTTTGCTGCATTCCCAAATGCAGCTGTAGTGTTATAGATTGTAACAACACAACCTCACAATGACTTTTCACTCTATATGTAGGTTGGATAATTTTCTTCTCAAGTGGCTTCAGATTTGGTTTGGAATATTGATCCTGCAAGTTGCCTGATTGCGGAATTACATTTCTTTGTTTTGAGCTGATAATACGTGGCTCGCTTCTAAATTGATGGTCTGATCAAGATCCCGTCAAGTTTGGGTTTGCAAGGTTTCTGGTTGGTTAGTTACTATCACAGAACTTTGTCCTGTTATTTAAATTCATAGGTTTACTAATTTTTTTATGCTGAACAGAAATTAGGTACATGATTGCTTGCGTTAGTTGGTTCTTACAGCTTGGCCGAACAGTTTTAGCATATTATGTTTTTATTGTTCCTAAGCGCAGTTGCTAGCCGATTCTTATTACTTTTGTTTGTTTAGGAATCGTCACAAATAATATCAACACCAGAATACAATATACGAAATCGAATTTGGTGAGGTTGTTTTTCCTGGTGACGAGGCGTTGAAGATCGTAGGCCAAGTACACAAACCCATGTTATAGATATAAGTACGCCAAGCCACTCTGGCTTAAATCTCTAACAATGTATATAAAGACAATGGTCAAATGCCACACAAACAGTTTTCCGAAATTTTAAAAAGTACAGTCGTTGTCATAATACTACTACCTCAAATAATACTACCTCAAAGCACAAGGAATAATACAGAGGTGGGCAGTTATATGCGCTACGGTACTTTTTAATTAGCGCCGATACCATTAGAGTTTCGTTGCGAGTACCAATGGCGTTGCTACTTTTTTCATCATGTAGTGGTAGCGATTGCTACTTAGCAGAAATTGTGATGTCGCTACCGCTACTATCAAAAGTGTTATATTAATTCAGAGTAATGAAAACGATTTTTTATTTTAGCCAGATAGAGTTTAGTTTGTGATAGCTTGATTGTGGAGCAGTGAAGACTGAAAATACAAAAGCTGACTTTTGAAATATCATATATTTTAAATCTTGCAAAATATGGGCCTGAAGTAGCGTGTAGTATCCGCTACTCTTTTCCAAAAGTAGCTGTAGCGATAACAGTAGCACGTTACAATTCTAGTTATGCAGCGAGTAGTGGTAGCGCCACTACTTTTGAAGTAAGGGATGCCCATCTCTGGAATCATAAAAATCAGTATTTATTGTATCATCCATGCTTATTTTCTTAATAGATTATTGTAATGACATAATTCATTGTTTAGGCCGGACTTGTTAAGGAACTAAATGTTCAATTGCCATTTTTAGTAGAAGTAAAAAAAGTTTTAAATCTGTGAGGTAATTTTAAATATGGGTACAAAAGTCATCTCTTGTAGCTACTCAAAGAGAACAAATTATTGTTTTGCCGCATGAAGGTTTCTCAGAACGTGTGATTGCGTCTACACCGCATTGCAGCAAAACAATAGTAAATTTCAAAAGTTGGACTGTATAAATTATCAAACTTATAATGACAGCACAAAAAGAGGAAGGCCATGAAAAACGACCTTTAAAAATAACAACAACGATAAAATGGGAAAGTGCCTTGCTCTTCCAGCGGTTCTTGCCAAAAAATCAAGACCTGCTCAAATCAGGTAGGTGAGGATCAGGTTAGTTTAAAAACTGTTTCACGGCTTTTTTCTGATCAGTTTGGTTTAAAGTAGTACACACGACCAACAAACCTCGTTTGACCTCAAACATAAAAACAAAGCGTTTGACCTTTGCAATCAATTGGAATGTTGAACTGCAAAGAGTTGGAGTCAAGTGATGTTTATGGATGAATCAACTTTTAACAATTTAGTGTGAAAAAGTAAAAAGAAAACCGAAAGACCTCAGAAAGAATCGAGCAAAATTATGTTGTACCTGCACTAGTGATGTTTAGATTTAGGTCATGTCAATAATTTTAAGGTCTTTGAGAGAGTTAACAAATTTTTTAACTCTGAGAGAGTTGCTATGCTCACGGTAATTGATTGACGACGCCATTTTGCACTTTCTCGATTTTTTTGTTTTTAAAACAAAACATATGGTTTTCAAAGCATTGTTAAAAGAAGTTTGAGCATATACCTCGTATTTTTAAAATGCTTAAGTGACTGTATATTAGTAGTGATGACGTCATTATATAATTTTACATAGTTGTAAAAGCAAAAATTCACCTGCTAATATTAGATCCATTACAGAAAATTGTAAATTCAACACATAAATTGTTAGATTAATTCATACTAGTGCAACGCGACTATGTTGTGTAGTCTAACAGTCAAATACCGTCTTTTACAACGCAAGAACACAGTTTCACAATTTAAATCGGTCTAATAGTCAGTCACAGCGCAACAGAATAGCGCCCAATATTCCTACACCAATAATTTTATTACCACATCAAATTGCATTGTGGCACCTAATAATTATTTTGTATGCTGCCGTTCAGTGGTCAAATTTATGGAGATAGAAATCAGAAAGAAAACATACTTCCAACCAAGTTTCATATCCTAATAACCTTGTTCAAATCAGGGATGTGGAAGGGGCTATTTTTTTAACTTTTGTGGGTCTGCAGCCTGCCTTCTCCTTCACCTTATCATTTTTTGGAGACGAAAACCTACTCATATATGGCTCTTACTTTGCCTACTTCGCTTTAGCTTATTGTTCCGAACTACTCTGTGTTTGTTTTTTCTTAGATATTAGAACTCGTGTTGAATGTAGAACAGTGCTCTTCAATCTTTTTGTCATCGTGAAACCCAGGTGTACTTTTGGGTTTGTCACGAAACCCCCACCAAAAATTCAGAAATTACGAATTGCTTGTAAGAAAATCAAATATTTAGTTACTACACTTCAAAAAATAATTAAATATATTAACAAATAAACAGTTATTACAAGTTCCTTCACTACTTACAATTACTTTTAGAAGAATTACCAATTGCTTTTTAGATTTAAACCGTATGATTACATATTACAACTCTCGACAATAACCTGTCGTCGCAAGAACAAATTACGACGATACAGCACAGATTTTCTCTTTCAATCCTCTACTACCTCCGACTTTGAGTTAACTTTAAATCTAACCATCAATACGGACCTTCTGTCCGTCCCCAAAACATCTATTGACTCTAATCTTTCTGAATAGTATAGTGCGAAATTTTGGTCGTATATATAGTGTATAGAACGAGCAAAATTAAAATTACAGGCGCACTATCACGTAGGAAAGGGAGTTAGCAAATGCAAATGTTCTTAAAGTTGTAAACAGAATTACGTCACAATTTGCAACTTGCTATCACAAGATTCCATCACTAACTATTTGTATGCACGTAATACCACTACATATAAGAAATCAATATACTGAAATAAGAAATAAATTCTAGTAATAAACAAAGAACCTTCGCAGTCCCCCCACGGAACCCTTAGGCTAAACTCACGGAACACAACTACATGTTTTGTGGAATCCCTGTTGAAGAGAACTGATGTAGAATGATCAAGTTGTTTCCATCGTGAGTAATTTCTTTTTCAACGTTTTCAACCACCTAACCAAAGTCAGTTAAGTTTAATCAAACCATCATTTTATTGGCTACTTTTCATTGTCCTAACTACCTTTTTCTTACCCGCAATTGAAATAAAATGCGATGCTAGTTACACTTTTTCTCGTTCTCTCGCGCTACTGATGCCGCACGTTCATTCAGACTTATAGTACAACTTCACCGTTTATGTGAGACGAGTGGCCGGAGTAACTTGGACCCTTGGGAAGGCCAGCAGCCATTTAGACCCAACCCAAACGGGGTCGTGGACCGCACACCACGTTGAAGAGGCTGTTGATTGGTGCAGCCTTTTTTTCTTTGGTTCCTTCTTACTTATGCTTCACCCGGTTGGTTTCCTTTTCTATGCGTTACCAATATCACCAAATTGGAACGCCTTCACCGAGCGTCTGGTCGCGCCATCTTCGCCTGCCTCTCGTCCTCCCCTATCCTACTTCTCTTCTCTGAGCCGTCTCTATCTCCTCTACGAGTCACCCTGACTAATTTCACTCTTTCATCTTATGAGCGGGCTCTTCGTCTCCCAACCTTTTTTCGCATTTCAGGTTTGGCCAGACATGGAGTGAAACCAAGACTCTGCAGATCGTCCTGGAGAGCTTTTGCGTCCACTCACCCGCTCATGCTTCCTTCTTCTTCTCTTAGGAGGACTTTCTTTGCTTGCCCTCTCTTTTCTCCTTGGAACCTGTCTTGCTTTACTGTGGAGTCCACCCTTTCCTCTCCATGCTCCCGCTCTGATTCCTCTCTCTCGACCAAAGGTGGGCTCTCGCTCAACTTGACTCTCTTCCCCTCACGATCTGGTGCTCTGGACAGACGGCTCTGTTCCTTTCCCTTTTGGCAAAGGTGGCTCTGGCGTGCAACTCGCCAACTGCTCTCTTTGTGGCACTGAGGCCACTCTCTCCTTTCCTACAGGCCCAGTATGCTCAAGTTTTTTCGCTGAAGCCTGCACCATTCTGCACGCTCTTTGCTGGTCTTGGCAGCACCAACAAGTCTGCCACTTCTCTTCTCTTCTCCTCCTATCTGACCCTCACTCTGTTCTCGCCACGCTGTCTTCTCCTTCTTTCCTTTTACCTCAATCTTTCTGGCAGATCTGACAGCACTGTGTTCTCTCTCCTGCCGTTTTATCGGGCTACAATGAGTTCCCGGACAATCATTTCTCCTGGTGAACGACGCGGCTGATGAGCTGGTAAGACGGGGAACGCTACTCGTGCCCTCTGCAAACTCTTGTAGTCTCTCTGCTCTTATCTCTCGTTTTACCCAAACTGCATGGAGGCGTACTGTTTCATCAACATTCTTTGACACACAAGTCTACTCGATTTCCACCGAGGAACTTGTGCTCCCTCGTCACGCTCGCTGTGCCCTCTCTCGTCTTCGTTGCAACGAACACAGCTTTCTGTTAAGCTCTTATCTCTCTAGGATTGGCAGAATCGAGAATCCCTCTTGCAGCGCCTGCGGACACTCGTCCCAGGACACCTCTCATCTCACTCTGCACTGTCCAGCTACGGACTCTTTGCGCCGCTCACTCTTTGGCAACTCTCTGTCTTTCTACGACCTCTGGTCCAGGCCGTGGGGAGTTGCCCGGCTTCTGGGGCTCCATGGTCATCCTCCATGGCCCATCCCTCGGAAGGGGTTGGGTAGCAGCAGCAGCAACAATAACAACAACAACACTTCACCCACATCGTCATGAGTTAGACTAGACAATAACGGGAAATGGACAAAACTTTTTTGCCAAGTTACTCTTTAAGTCAAATAACCTATGTGGAAGAGGAAGCGGCAGAATTTTTGCGCTTCTGCTTCCGCTTCCACAAAAAAAGAACCGCTTCCGCTTCCACATCAGTGGTTCAAATAAGCCTAGCAGTTCTATACCCATGTTTAGAGTAAATCAATTTTACAATCAACTTGCAATTGCTCTCAATGAAATGAGTATGGCAAATTATGTTAATCACAGTGTGTATAAAATCCTCACAAGTTGCTGTAAATATACACAATTCGAATATAAAGCGCAATTTTGTCTGTACGTACGTAGGTACGTACGCTTTAATTCCTCCGAAACTGCTAAACGTACAAACATCAAATTTGGCACGATTCATCACCAAATTGTGATAAATGTCCTGAAGATATTTGTGACGTCATTATGATTTCCTAACCAAAGATTTTTAAAATTTACATTTCTTGTCAGAACAAAACCGTTTTTTGCTCAAACGAAAATTAGCACCCAACCTATCACTTTACAAAGCATTTGATCTTTTTTCGGGTCTAAGATAACGTCACAATCACCGCTTGATTGCAAAATTTGTGAGCTGTATTTTCTCAAAAACTTCTGATCGTAGAAACGCAATTAAACGCATTTTTAGAACATATCAACAACGTGCTTTCAATAAAAACAACTTTACAACAATTTCAGCTCATTTGACAAGGCAACAAGCAGTTCTTTATTTAAGCATTTCAAGCCTTTTAAGCAAGCTTCTATTCTTTTTTTCTCGCACGCTTACAACTCACTCTAGGACACATGTGGCAAACTGGTGGCCCGCGGGCCAAAAGTGATTCTCCACGTCATTTCATGTGGCCCGCGAAGCTTCAACTTTAAGCCTCAGCCTACTTAGTTTTTTGGCACAGTAGTGGTTTATACCTGTTTGCAAAGGCGAACGATGGTCTTTGCCATGTTATAACTTTGCTATTTTAGTCATCTTGCTGACCTAACGTCTCTCTTCCTTTAAAAAAGTTATTCAGTTTTCAGGCTCCTTTCGCTGCAACATAACCATTATTACGTCATGGGGATGCTGGTAGTTGATTGCAGTTAACTCTCTTTCACGCACATTTTTGCTTTCCTTTTTAGAAGTATGTGCGAACTACCGCTTTAGTAGAAAAATTAAGCAGGCCTAGCCTTTGAGAGATATCTACTTTTGATCCTAAAATGTCCAGGAAAAGAAAAGTTGAGGCAGATGGAAGGAAGTTTTAAGAAAGTTGGGAAAATAAATACATGTTTGTGCTTCAAGCAGAAAAACCGGTATGTCTTTTGTGTCATAAGGTGGTGTTAGTCGTTAAAGAGTACAATCTTCGTCGGCATTTTGACACCAAACACGGAGCTAAATATCCCAAATTTAGCCTCCGAGAAATGCAGCAGATTGTCCAAAAATTAAAAGGCGGTCTGCAATCACAGCAGAAGATGTTGACAAAAGCCATGGTTAAAAACGAGGCAGCAGTGACAGCTAGCTTTATTGTGGCTGAAGAAATTGCCCGAGCTTAAAAGTCGTTTTCAGAGGGTGCATTTTTGAAGCAGTGTATGCTGAAGGTGTGTGAACAAATGTGCCCTGACCAGATAGAAAATTTTTAAAATGTCAGTTTGTCAAGAAACACGATCGCGGACCGAGTTAAGGAACTAGCAGGAGATCTGATTACACAGCTGGCTAAAGAGGCACGCAGTTACCTGGTGTTTCCTCAATTACCTTGATGAAAGCACAGACAACTTGGATACAGCGCAGCTATCCATTTTTATTAGAGGCGTGAAGTCGGACCTCTCTGTCACAGAGGAGCTCTTGGAAGTTGTTGCCATGCACGGAACCACAACAGGGAGGAACATTTTTGATGCTGTGGAGAATTCCATAAGTAAAAATGAATTATCGTGGGAAAAGTTTGTAAACTAACTACCGATGGTGCATTGGCAATGTGTGGGGGAAATACAGGCCTGGTGGGACTAATGAAGAAGAAAATGCAACCAAGTAACTGTCAAATACCTCTGGTAACATATCATTGTATTATACATCAAGAAGCTATCAGTGAAAAGGTTCTGGAGCTGGATGATATAACGACTACGGTTTTGAAAATAGTGAACTTCATTCGGGCGCGTGGTCTAAATCACCGGAAGTTCCAGATGTCCTTGCAGGAGATGGGCTCGGAGCATGGAGACGTGTCGTACCATACAGAAGTAAGGTGGCTGAGTAGAAGCAAAGTCCTTAAACGCATGTTTGAGCTGAGAGAAGAAATTGCTCTTTTCATGCATGGTAAAGGAAAACTCTTATCTGAACTGTCAGATCCAAACTGGCTGTGCGACTTTGCTATGCTGTGTGACATAACGGAGCATCTCGCCCAACTCAATCGGAGGCTGCAGGGACGCAAACAAGTTATCACGCAGATGTTCGACATGATCACAGCTTTCCAGCGTAAGCTTGACCTTTGAAAGTCACAAGTAAAACAAGATATTCTTGCTCACTTTCCTGTTTGTCAGAGCATCTCAGCCTCATTTCCAGGTGCTTCTTCCTGTGCTCGGTTGGCAACCAAACTTAGCCGGTTAATGAATGAGTTTGATCGGCACTTCCCTAACTTTAAAGCATATCACTCTGGCTTTGCCATCTTTACGAACCCTTTCACCACCGACGTCTGCAGTGCACCCCATTACCTTCAGATAGAGTTAATAGAGCTTCAAAGCGATAGTGGTCTGAAAGCAAAATTCCAGAATTCTGCAATTGAGGACTTTTACCGTCTGCTGCCCCTGGTTTGATACCACAGCTCCGACTTCATGCTGCTTGTGTTCTGTCCATGTTTGGGAGCACCTATCTGTGCAAACAGATGTTCTCAATAATGAATCTAAACAAGACCAAGCACAGATCACGCATCACCGATGACAAACTTTACGTTGTTTTAAGGATTGCCTCAGCACAAGACCTAAAACCAGACATTGACACACTGGCCAAGGGAAAACGGTGTCAGACATCCGGCCTGGCTGAATACACATAGGTAAGCATTTCTAATAAGTTTGAATTAAAAACAGTATCAAACGTACCTCAACCAAGAAAAACAACAGTTGAATATGTATGAAATTTAATGATTGTGCTTGCATTTTGTTCTGTGTTTATTATTTTCAGAACACGATCAATGAATAAGGATGGCATGTGAGGTGTTGTCTCAGGTTGAGGAAGGATCTACTGAACTCTGTTCAAGGACAGGCAGCATCACCTCACCAACTTGGCCTTGTCGTTGTGAACTGAGACAGCTGTTCTTTTGTTATTTTTAGTTAAATACACATATGCTACTTTGTATGTGTAGTGGTGTATTCACTACGTTTGCAGGTTTTTGTGTTCATGCAGACAAAAATCACATTTATACTGTCTTAACAGTTACAACTGGCCCTTTGAGGGCAACCATAATGCTGATATGGCTATCGGTGAAAATGAGTTTGACACCCCTGCTCTAGGATGTCAAAATCTCGTCTGGTACGACTGAAACGATCTTTTGCCAACACAGATTATAAAATGATGATTATCTCAAATAGGCTATTGAACATTTTGACAAAATTAGTTTGTTTAACCCTATTTGGCCTAGGGGGGGGGGGGGGTCAATTCGACCCACAGCAAATTAAAACTGTTGTAACTTAGCGACCGCTTGAGATAAACGTTTGAAATTTTTTGACTTTTCCTAAAATTTATCTGACTTTTGGTTGGTTATAAACTGACAAAGATATTCTTTGTAGTTTTGACTTAAACATAGCAATTTCGAAACCCACTCGGGCAAATTTCTTCATCGATTGCTTTTGTATAATAAAGAAAAAAGGAGAAAGAGCGCACACGCAAAACCGTGACGAGCTACGTAAACCAAAGAACTTGTTTGAAGTGACGCACTGACTGTAAAACTGTACGGTTTCTCAGAAATCTTTCTTCTCAAAAACTTTTGGCTGTGAATAGCAACTCTTAATTTGACAAGCCAAAGACATCAAAGTGTTTTCAGATACAGGCTAATTTGTAATTTTTAGTTAATTAAATAATACCTTCTTGACGCTAGACCATAACGTACCGATAAAGTAATGCAAGAAAAATTTCGTAATTTTGATACTTGACAAATGCAACAAAGCAAAAAGAATTGTTTTCAAGCGCAAAGCCAGAAAATAAATTTGGCTGCGTGATAATATAGTTTGCGCTTTTCAAAATGATTTGTGATGTTGTTACCAATTAAAATTGGGGATTGGTTGGTGGGAAAGCAACGAGCGCACTTGCAATTTTTATTGGATGAAAAATATGCAGTGGTAGACCAAGGGACGCAGGGGCGACAGACAGCAAAATTTAATTTAGGAGTTTTATAAAACTTGATTTCCGTTGCTTTACGAGTAAGCTGTAAGTAATTGATTGAATTCCGAATTTTTATCAGCAAATGCAAATCCAAAACGCAAGAAGCCAATCGTGAATCACAAAATTAAATTTTTTTTAAGGGGAGAAGGAGCTGTGGAACATCTCCTGAGTTTGTGACCAACACCAAAATTTTTTTCTGTTGACCGCGTGACAAAAGCAATGTGTTTGTATTCTACATCTACACACTTCTAAAAGCAAATGAAGATTTTTTTCCGTGTTCTTTTATCCACTTTTATAAAGACGCCTCTGATAAAAGCATTACGTTTCCTGCTGCATGGCCGAGCAGAAAGGCATTTGCATTGAAGTTGACGTTTAAAGTTCAAACCACAGCTTGCGTCAACTGTCACAACATTATAAGATTGAATGCTGACTCAAATATCGTCTTGTCATGTCAATGTATGACCTGAAGAAGTGTCAAGTAAAATTTTAAATGAAGTATCTGAAGAAAAAAACGACGACATTGAAAACATAGCCTCTTTAGCTTCTGGTAACTATAAAATAGTAAGAAGCGTATAAATATTACATGACGCCTCCAGAGGGAAACAAAACTGCCGTATTGGTGTTATTATGGGGGAGAGGATAAAAAATAGGCTACGTAGGTCTATTGTTGTAGCACAAACTTGATAATAAAACAAATTAAAGTTTACAATCGTTTGATATAGCAGGCTTTTTGTAGCAAATCCAAAACTTAAGTTTGCTTGAAAACTTTTTTTGATATGATTCGTCACATACACACACAGACTTCGACAACAAAATATGCGTAATTCTAGTTGGCTGATTCGGTGAATTGCAGCCAAAAGTCACTAATTCTAACCTACTTTGAAAAACTAAGTCTCAAATTCTAATCTAATTTGAAAAATTCCTAACTCCAATTCTAATCTCATTTCGAAAAAGTTCCTGACCGAAGAGTCGGGTGTGAAAAATAAAAAGATCTTTTATGATAGATGTGACTGGAAAAAACTAAATCAGCTCGAAACTTTATTCATACATTAATACGTTAAGACAAATGCATTTCGCTATAAAGCATCATCAGTGCTGTAAAAGAACAATAAAAGCAACTAAATCTAAGGTTCCAAGCAATAACTCTACTGACAAATCTACACTCATCACATAAGTAATTATATATCCAGCGCATCAAAACAAATAATTTCATATTATAGTATTGCAGTATTACCCACAAGGCAGCAGACCATTATGACGAAAAAAATACGATTAAAACGCAGGCTGATAGTAGACTAAATTTAAAGTAGTAAAAAATATTAAAGCACAGTGAGAAATAATACTAGGTTATATGCGAGGTAAAATCATTTTTTTAATATTTATTTTTGCATTAAGTATGCGATACCATTTGGCTTCATAAAAGTTTAAATTTTCAAATTCAGGTTTTATAATAAATATAACAAAAAAACATTGCGCTATATCAGGTTTACCGGTAAATATTTCCTTATGATGTTTATCATAATGTCTAAGTAGGGCCGAATTATCATTATTTTCAGAGTAGTGAAATTTGTTCCATAGTACTCGATGTTTTGTCCAACGTTGTGAAAAAGATGTCATTGTTTGACCAACATAGTAATTGTCACAGTTTTTGCAACATGCCGCGTAAATACCATAATCTTTGCAGTTTAGTTTTTGGGTCAAAGGACGTACTCCATTAGGTGTTCGTATATGTTTCATCAGTGGGACCATAGAATTATGTGAGCCATGATTGCCACATAGTGCACATTTACCACAGGGCCCAGATATGCCCCCATCCTTACCCTCAAGAGGACCAAATGAAAACTTTTTATAACGAGCGACAAAATTGCCTAGTGTCTGTGGGCGCTTGTATGCAAGCATTACGTTTGATTGCAGACGTTTTTCCATCTTGCTAGACCGCAGTAGCTTAGGAAACTGGGTAACCCATACGATTTTTTTCTGCTTATTTTTCTTTAATTTGCTCTTGTTAATAGGATGAAATCTATCCACCCAAGACTTGGCCTGCTCAATTATCTTGGATGTGAGAGTTTTAGGAAATTTGGATTTAAAACATTTGTTTTTAAGATATTCCAGACTAGTATCATAGTCGGTTTTGTCTTCGCATATACGCCGCATGCGCATTGCTTCAGATACTACAATAGATTGAAATACCCATAACGGGTGATACGAAGCACCATTTATGAAAGTTCTGTCAAGGGCAGTTTTTTTGACATAATTACTCGTGACAAATTTAAATGGTGAGTCCGATGAGTGCTTGTGGAGAACGTCTAAAAATTCGACTTGTTGGTCTGAACATTTGGTATTAAACAATTTAGTGGTTATTTGAAGTCCAACTTTTCCAAGACTATTTTCTATTGCTTTGATTATATTTTGCGTTGAGTTTTCCCCGATAGCAATAAAAATAATGTCGTCGATAAATCTTTTATAAATAACCGCTTTTTTTAGAATAGGGAATGCAGGAGTTGTAGCAAAATGCATAGCTATGTTTGCAAGCGAGACTGAATGGTTGTCACCAGTAATTATGCCATTAGATTGTTTATAAAAGTGCTGTCCATGTTGTATAATAACCGATTCTAGGGTAAGCATAATTAATTCAACAAAATACCTTTGACCCAGTGCGCAAAATTGCAATTTGAAGTTAATAAACGCAAATGCGAAAACCTTATTATCTCGTTATTTGAAAAGGAGTCATATCTAAAGATTTGCTTTATTATAGCACAGGATACAGAGTTAAAGAAAATTGTTATCAAAAGGTAACTGGAGAGTTGGCTAAATATTTTGCATGCTCTAGCCCAGCGTATGCGTACCCCCTTTTCAAGACTCACAAGCTCCAACCCGATCACCTATTGAATGCTCGAATTACTGACATACCAGTTAGATTATTGCAATCGGCGGGACACATTCCTACATCAAGATTTACTGCAATGATTGAATACATCTTGCATCCTATTGCAGTGAAATATTGTCAGGATGAGATCAATGAATATTGCAGAGATAGCACCCATTATCTACTCGAATTAGATCAATGGAAATCAAACAACCTGAATATTCAAAACAAGCTCATTAACGAAGATCTGTTTATTGTGGCGGCAGATGTTATTGCACTCTACCCCAACATCAACAGAAATACGCTTAGAGAGGCCCTCACAACAGCTCTCAATTTACAATCGCAATTTTGCGCACTGGGTCATAGGTATTTTGTTGAATTAATTATGCTTACCCTAGAATCGGTTATTATACAACATGGACAGCACTTTTATAAACAATCTAATGGCATAATTACTGGTGACAACCATTCAGTCTCGCTTGCAAACATAGCTATGCATTTTGCTACAACTCCTGCATTCCCTATTCTAAAAAAAGCGGTTATTTATAAAAGATTTATCGACGACATTATTTTTATTGCTATCGGGGAAAACTCAACGCAAAATACAATCAAAGCAATAAAAAATAGTCTTGGAAAAGTTGGACTTCAAATAACCACTAAATTGTTTAATACCAAATGTTCAGACCAACAAGTCGAATTTTTAGACGTTCTCCACAAGCACTCATCGGACTCACCATTTAAATTTGTCACGAGTAATTATGTCAAAAAAACTGCCCTTGACAGAACTTTCATAAATGGTGCTTCGTATCACCCGTTATGGGTATTTCAATCTATTGTAGTATCTGAAGCAATGCGCATGCGGCGTATATGCGAAGACAAAACCGACTATGATACTAGTCTGGAATATCTTAAAAACAAATGTTTTAAATCCAAATTTCCTAAAACTCTCACATCCAAGATAATTGAGCAGGCCAAGTCTTGGGTGGATAGATTTCATCCTATTAACAAGAGCAAATTAAAGAAAAATAAGCAGAAAAAAATCGTATGGGTTACCCAGTTTCCTAAGCTACTGCGGTCTAGCCAGATGGAAAAACGTCTGCAATCAAACGTAATGCTTGCATACAAGCGCCCACAGACACTAGGCAATTTTGTCGCTCGTTATAAAAAGTTTTCATTTGGTCCTCTTGAGGGTAAGGATGGGGGCATATCTGGGCCCTGTGGTAAATGTGCACTATGTGGCAATCATGGCTCACATAATTCTATGGTCCCACTGATGAAACATATACGAACACCTAATGGAGTACGTCCTTTGACCCAAAAACTAAACTGCAAAGATTATGGTATTTACGCGGCATGTTGCAAAAACTGTGACAATTACTATGTTGGTCAAACAATGACATCTTTTTCACAACGTTGGACAAAACATCGAGTACTATGGAACAAATTTCACTACTCTGAAAATAATGATAATTCGGCCCTACTTAGACATTATGATAAACATCATAAGGAAATATTTACCGGTAAACCTGATATAGCGCAATGTTTTTTTGTTATATTTATTATAAAACCTGAATTTGAAAATTTAAACTTTTATGAAGCCAAATGGTATCGCATACTTAATGCAAAAATAAATATTAAAAAAATGATTTTACCTCGCATATAACCTAGTATTATTTCTCACTGTGCTTTAATATTTTTTACTACTTTAAATTTAGTCTACTATCAGCCTGCGTTTTAATCGTATTTTTTTCGTCATAATGGTCTGCTGCCTTGTGGGTAATACTGCAATACTATAATATGAAATTATTTGTTTTGATGCGCTGGATATATAATTACTTATGTGATGAGTGTAGATTTGTCAGTAGAGTTATTGCTTGGAACCTTAGATTTAGTTGCTTTTATTGTTCTTTTACAGCACTGATGATGCTTTATAGCGAAATGCATTTGTCTTAACGTATTAATGTATGAATAAAGTTTCGAGCTGATTTAGTTTTTTCCAGTCACATCTTTTGAGTTCTTAGCAACAGAAACGGAATCGCTCGGATATGTCGGAGTTGAATAGGCGGAATATCTCTGATCAAAATCAACTAAACTTTTATGATAGGGATCAAAACCACCTTCGAAAGTATTGGCACTGATTGGAATGATTTACATGCGAGGCTTACTAGGACAAGCACATCAAAGCACTAATGCGATGTTCCATTAAATATTTGGCAATCCAGTTTTTAGTGCAGCTAAGTCAAGGAATAGATTTAACATTTTGATTGCCCACATATCACTTGATGATCATACAACGCGTCCTACTCTTTAGCAATACGATAGATTTGCAGCTTTTCGCAAAATGTTTGAAGAATTTAACAAAAACTGTGGGAAATTTTTAGTTCCTAATGATTATTTGTCGCTGGATGATACTCTTTAACCTACGAGAACACAAATCAGTTTCAAACAATTTAATCCGAGCAAACCAGCCAAGTATGGAATGCTGTATAAATCAATCAATGCTTTTCGCTATCCATTTACCTTTTCAACTGCTGTGTATTCTGATAGGCCAAAAGCAGAGCCGATATCTTACTACACTCCTGGGACGTCACAAACAGTAAAATACCTAATTCAAAATTTGGAATGCCACACAAATTTAGTGGCAAGAAACATATTATATGACAGATTGTATACTTCAATACCAATGACGCAGTGGCTGCTTGACCGCGGAAAAACTTCTGTAGGAACTTTACAATCAAATAGAAAAGCAATTCCAGCCGAAATTAGAGAAATTAAAGACCGAGAAACATACTCATACGAGATTTATTGGGAAAAGAATAACGGCATATTAAATCTGCACTCGTATGTGGTAAAAACAAAAAGTTCAGGAAAGCGAAATGCTTTATTACTGTGAACAGTGCCACCGATTCTTGCAACTACAAAAGATGACAACAAAAGCAAGCCCGCTATTTACAAACTATACGACTTTTCAAAAGGCGAAACAGACATCATTGACCAAAAAATGGGGTTCTACAGCTGTACATCGAAATCAAAGCGCTGGACTATGAATGCATTTTGATACGTTTTGAACATATGTCGAGTGAACGCCAGCACGATATATGCAATGAACAATGATCTGCAGCCTCAAAACATAAAATCTGTAGATTTCGGATTTAATCTAGCTATGTCTTTGATTCACCCACATATAGAACAACCAAGTTTAATTGGTATAAAGTCTTCTGTGGTTCGCAAAATTGAGATAGTGCTGGGGAAAAAATATCCTCCAAAATGTAAAAACGTTAAGTGGCTTTTTTCCTCATCAAAGTCAAAAACGAAGGCGATAGGATGCATATATCAGTAAGACTAAAGGAAAACGATCAAAAGAAATAAAAAACAAAATTTCTAAGCAATTGAGCCAGTGCCAAAAATGCACAAAGCCTTTGAGCAATAAGCGCCTTATTCGCATTTGAGATTTCTCCTTGCAAGACTAAACTGTTGTTAGGCTTACACTTACGGATAAAATTGCACTGCCGTAGTTGTTTTTGAAGCATACAAGCGTATTGCTGCTTTTGACGATGATATATGTATTGTTGATATTACCCGTAAATTTAAAGTAGTGTTCCGGTATTTTCATATTAGACGATAAATTATAAGCAGAAACAGGATGACTGCGTACTAGCTAATCCAGAAAAGGCCTATTTTGTTTCACATTTGTAATGTATTCTGTTGATTGCAAGAGATTTTTTAATTAATAGCTCTAAATTCACTAACGCCTCAAAGCACAAGTTACGATGATAAAGCTCAAATTGGTGACAATATAATTAATCCCGGTGGAATATAAAATTGTAAGGACCGTATAAATATCATATAACGCCTCCAGAGGAAACAAAACTGCCGTATTGGTGTTGTCATGGTGAGAGGGATAAAAGATAGGCTGTATAGACCTATCGTTGTAGGACAAACTTGCTACTAAAAAGAATCAAAGTTTACAATCATTCGATGTCACAGGTTTTGTACCAAAACTTAAGTTTGCTTGAGTACTTTTTTATGCAACTCGTCACATACGCAGACTTGGACAACTGATTAATTCTAGCTGGCTAATTCGGTAAATTACAGCAAAAAGTCGCTAATTCTGATTTGAAAAAAACTAAAAGTCTCTTATTGTAGTGTAATATAAAAAATCCCTAATTTCAATTCTAATCTAATTTTAGAAAAGTTCCTGACCGAAGAATCAAATCTGAAAAATGACAAGAACTTTTTTTTATTATTTGCGAAAAGTTTGGCCGAAAATCAAAATCGAAATTAGGTGATCTCCAAAAAGAAAAAAGATCTTCACAATGATTTGGTGGCAAAAATGGAAAAATCTTAGAATTGTCGCAAATACAAAGTGGTTTTGCGAAGATGTTCAAATGGCATCAAAATTCGCTTGGTAATTAAAATTTCAAACTAATTTCAGAAAAACTGGAAAGCTCTGATTCTAATTCCGATTCCACTCATTTTGTGATAATCAGAAAAGCTCTCATTTTATTCTACCCTAATTTGAGAAAAGCATTAATGCTCTAATTCTAAGTTTAATTTAATTTGAAAATGCTAAAAAAATTCTAATCGTCTAAGTCTGCACACAAGGATGGAGGGACTTACAAAAACGTCGTATTGCGTCGCATAAGGGAGAGCAAAGAATAAAAGAGTCATATGATTCGTGAGCATTCCTTAATTTAAATGAGATTTATGTCTTGATCAATAAAAATATTTATCCGTGATGAACAAGCATAGCTTGCATTTTTTGTCTAAATGAAAAGAGTAATAATTTCATAAAGCTAAGAAATTTTGTGAAAGAGGTGGGCCAATATTGCTGTAGAACCTTAGAGAGAATTAGGTTGGGAACGCTGCCAGTGTCAGCTAAAAACATTACATGAGTGGGACGATGAACAAAATAACATAACTGTCCCGAAAATGCTGAATGAAAGAGGGATAGAGGACGTGTCTGTAATGGGGAATTAAAATAGGAAAAGGTAGAAGTGAGGAATTGGGGCACTGGATTAGCCAATCCTCTAAAAGTTTTCCGATTGGGAAAGGATGTGTTGGAGGTGATGGTGTTGCCATGGGAAGTCTGGCACATTCAAAAAGAGCGAGGCAGAGTTCTCAGAAGAGAGAGTGTCATTCGAAGTCGAAGGGGTGGCAGAAGAGAATGGTGTAGGGGGATCCACTCAGGTAGATGATTCTGGGACATCCCATTGGCTATTTTGTGCATTGGTTTTGGTTCTTTGCCATGAGTTGTTATTGGGACGATTAAAGGGATTGCGTTTCTGTCGACAGGATTGTTCGTCGTAGTATTGGAGTATGCTATCGTAGTATTGGAGTAAGCCACTTATTATCCTGTTCTGCTTTATAGGCACCAGTAAGGGATAATCGATCACTTATGGTGACCACTCCTGTGTCTGGATCAACCGTGAGTTTCTTTCCACATTAATCCAGAACGGCCTTAACCAAACAGTCGGCACTCTTACGTCCCATCCGGCCACACGTATAACAGTTATACGGTTGGCCGGTGGGTAAATGCAAAACCTTTTCCATTTTTGTTTCATTGGGTGCAAGGGATATGTCAGAAGGTCTGGGGAAATGGGTGGATTCTTGACGACGTTGGGAATTCTGATGTAGTTGAAAGATGAATTGCTGATTGCGAACTGGGCGTGCCCTGCGATAGGCAACGTTTTGTCCAAAGCGAGTGGGCGGTGGGGAATTGCGCTGGATACGGCGAGGTAGTTGTGGATATTGGGAAACAGTAGAAAAGGAGGAGATGGGTTGAGGGTTTTTGTCATTTTGAGAACGTTGGTTGTCTATTTTAACCTGGTTTGGTACTGATGCAATGTAAAAAGGAACTCTTTCCAAGAGAGCTTTTCGGCACCGAGTAGCATCAATTGCAAAGATTCTGGTACTTTCTGACGTATGCGCGAGAGGTAATCGAGTCCATAAGTAGTGCGTGAAATAGGTTGTTTTTCCATAGGAATTCCAGCCTCCATAAACACTGGAGCAAAATAAAGCGTAGCACTACCCTTAAGCCATTTAAAAGACTTAATTCTGGAGATAATTTGGTCTGAAAGCTCCACAATGCTACTAGGGAAGGACTGCGAGATCATTTCTAATACGTTTTGCCACGTAAGGTTTTCAGCTTGCATAAGCACACTTAGTGCTTTAGCAACTTCCTGACCCTTAGGGGTACCAAATTTTTTTAATAAGGAAATAATTTTGTTAAGAAGAAGACGATCATGAAGGGTGTCTCCGTGTCCATGTGGTACCTTGTCGAGAATACGGTTTATCCACTTGGTTATGGTAGTACCACCTGCAAATGGGGGAAGAGTCGTAAGTAATTCGTGATACTCTCGCAAAGATATTTCGTCAAGAGATTGTCTCCTGAAGGGTCTAGATTCAGGTAGATGACGAGCTTCCTCATCGGAATCGTCAAGATATGGAACAGGATGTGGTCGTTCAGGAAGAGATTTTCGAAACGTAGTATTTGGTGTAGAAGTGGTATGTGGGACTGATCCCGATGCTGCAGGAGTATGAGCTAGCCCAAGATTTAAGAGATTTCGTAGTCGTTCGCTCGTTTCGCTTGCTTTCTGTATGGCACTTTTAAGTTTATCCTGGGAGGGAGCAGTTTTCGATCGCGTTCTCTGAGCTGGGGCAGAAAAATCAGGAAGGTTATAATCCTCGTCTTCCTCCATAGGAAGGGAGATTACAGGAGTAACTCCTTCCTGGCCTATGCCATCCGTGATGACAAATGAAGTGGTGGGAAGTGAGGGATAAAGTTGTTGAGCCCTATCACAAGAGGGCAAGGAGGACGTATCCTCCTGGTCAGGGGCACTTTGTTGGGGAGCATGGTAGGCTTGATATATAGCTTGTATATCTACCGGGTCTATTTTTTGTGTGAGTTTGCTAAAGGTCTCCTCCAATCGCTTCTGATCTTTTTCTAATTGTTTTGTTTCTTTTTAAGGGCATCAACGTTTGCCTGTACATGACGAAGGGTTTGTTTAATAGCCTTTTCATCTAGATGGGCTTGGTCAAAAAAATTTTGTAGCTTATTTTTAAGAGTAGCTCGTTTTTTATATTTTTCAGAAAGGGATTCGTTATCATTCAATAATTCAACCACCTTTTGCATTTTAGGATTTAAGGTGACGATTTTACTAGGGATTTCAGCTTTTCTACTTTTGAAGAAGGGCATTGTTCAATAACTTTTATTAAAAATCGTTTTGAATTGCTGACCTGATTTTGACCTGAAACAGGAGATCCCGGGTCTGGGCACCAGTTGGAAATTGGCTAGGAAAAATTGTGAAATTCCACACAAAGTCTCGTAGACAACTCGACCACAGTTCGTCTTCTCTTAAAAAATCTTCCAACGATTGATCCGAGAATCTCCTTTTCGATCTTCTCCGGTCAGCAGTATAAAAAACTTTTAATCACTATAACATTATTGTCTTATTTAAATAGAATGTACATGGAAAACAAAAACAATAGTCAAATACGCGTAAACATGTCACACAAATAAGTTTCTTACTAAGCAAATTGTTACACATAACACGTTTGACTATGGCCGAGATAGCTTATGGGGAGAAACATAACATAACATTGTTAGGGACGCAAATATAAGGTCGCGCATGATCGTCAGTGAAAGGGAATCCTAGTATGTTCCTGATAACATAACAGAGGCTTCTCTTCCGGATATAGCAGCTTGCGGCGACTATATAATAAAGGAAGAGACGCATGTTCTAAAGGTCACAAGCACTGGTTGTAACAAAATGCAGTGTGACAGGGTCAAGTAACTATCTCGCGTTTAGATCCACTGTCTAAACGATAGTTGAGAAAAGAAAAGGGCCATCCCTAAACAACCAGGAACATTGATTCGCCGACATATAGGCCAAAAACACTTTCTAGATATTCGCGTACCTCAATAAGGTACTTTCTTAAATCTATTTACATGATTGAAAATATGGCATCACTTTAATATATATACATTAATTCTACGAGCATAAGTAAGGGAAAAAGTAAGGAAGTAAGCATAAGTAAGGAAACGTTTGTCAAGGTGTTTATCAATCAATATATGGTAAATTATAAAACATTAAAAATTCATTAGCAATTGTTCAACATTTCCTTTCAGAATTTGTAAATGTTCACAAGTGTTGCGATACATTATTTTTTTGTTGGTATCTCTTCGGGGGTAGTTCAGTTCTTGAGTTAATGTTAGGCCGACTATCCGATAGAGGTGGTTATAAAGTCCTTGTCGTAGTTCCGCAAGAAATAGTTTAACTTCAGTTATCATTTCTTTTATTTGCTTAATATTTTCTTCCATCTCTTCTCTCAATTGTTGCTTTAGGAATAAAGTTAACTGCTGGGATTCTATTTCGTTCTTATGCATATGCAGTTCAATGAGATATTCGTTTATCTCTGAGATTCTTAATTCTGTTTCATACAAGCCCATTTCTCTTCTAAATGCTTTTATTATTCTGAGCCATTTCTCATTATTCATCCTTCATTCTAATGTGAACTGGTTGAGTGGCGCCCTTCAAGAGAGTAATGTCAAAGCGTGGAATCACTGCTATCTAATTCCAGGTGAACATCTGGGACGCTGGGACAGCAGGTCCTTCTTTAAAACATTTTACTCATCTGTATACTGAAGCAACTTTATTAATTTCCGTTTCTATAAGGGATGCGATGGCGTAGTGGTTAGAGCGTCCGCTTCGCAGTCGGTAGACCTGGGGTTCATTCCCCTTGTCGAGTCATACCAAAAGACTTTAAAAAATGGTATCTATAGCTTCCTGCTTGGCGCTCGGCATTTATGGGAGGTTGTGGAGAACAAGCCGGCAAGTTTGCTTGTTGTGTCCTTGGGCAAGGCACTTAACGGGATGCCCCATCTTTATGTGGAAGACAGGTGGCCCACAAAACCTCGAAAAAGGCAACTCCCAAGCGAGTGCGGACTTCCCATCCAAAGTATAGCGATACAATTCGCTTTCTCGTGAATGGAGGATAAAAATGGCAAATAAAACAAAACAATACAATGTATTTTCTTCTAAACATTTGAATTTCAGGTAAGTTTTTGAGTTAGCGAGACTTTTATCTTTCATTGCATGTTTCCTTAATTTTAGATTCTTTCTGATCTTTGAAGAGACCGAATAAATCTGTCTAAGAATATCTAGGTCGAAGATTGAGTCAAAATTCCATATGGTTGGATCGCTCAAGAGTTCGTTTACTTCTTGTATCAATTGAAGATCGTTTACCAGGTCCATTTTTGTATTAAGTAATTTCTAAATTCTTTTAAACGAGATTAACACAAAAAACTATAATGATAAATATGTTGTTCCCAATAGTCTTTGGTTACAGGCAGTGATGGGATTCAAAATTTTAAGAACAGGTTCTCTTTTGTATCAAACTCACTAACAACAGGCTTCCTCATTGTAGAAAGCCTATTTGCTGCGGTCGTCTAAGGTCTATAACAAAAAACAAGAACGGGTTCGCTGATTATTGTGACACTGCAAGAACGGGTTCGCACGAACCCGTGCGAACCCCCTGAATCCCATCACTGGTTACAGGGTATAATTTCACGTAAGGGCTCCGAACTCGTTCCCTACAAGGGAGCGAAACAGAAAAGATGCATCGTAGTCAAATGTCATTCCGGGCGAACATCAGCTCCAGCATTTGACTGATCCCTCAATTTCATGTCGTTCGTAGAGGGTAAGATACTAGAAACAGGAGGTGTCTTATTTTTCTTTCTAAAGGGGACAGCAAATTTTTATATATTTAAGTTTTAACTCATACTTTTTGAGACTGAAATTATTTCTTGCTATAACAATACATGTTGTCTTCTCAATTCTCAACTACAACTGTTGAGACAAAGGCTATGTACAAAGCATAAATTACATACACTGCGAAAAAAGGAGTTACAGTAGTTTATTAGAATTTTTCGCGCGCATATGGTTGTCCGCGGTTTTTCCAACATTGTCAAAAAAAGGAGTTACAATAGTTTATCAGAGTATTTCGCGAGCATGTGGGTGTCTGCGGTTTTTCCAAGAGTTAGACTAACTCCTGTAGCAAACTTGCGAGCGGGATCGGCAAAAGTTCTGTACTTTTCCATAAAAGTTTTTGACTTAGAACATTCACATGACCTATATAGATTTCATACAACATTGGTCGCAAGGTCTTTGGTGGGTTGCCATTTGGGATGCACCATATCCTATAAGTGGACTGACGGCTGTTGATATCTCTTCTGGAAGAAGGAGTTTATCTGTTTTTTCTGTCTCTTGCATCTTAGATGCAATTGTATGATACAGCAAAAAAAATAAGAAAATTACCACGAAATTTAACCTTTATAACCAATGAAACAAAAAACACTATAAAAATTGTGAAGCATACAACTTCACTCATTCCCTTGCCGATAAATCTTTCCGAAGCAAGATGGAACCCTCCAAATATTTCCATAAATTTTACACAAACGGATATTACGCCTAAACAGTTAATTGATAACATAATGGATGGTTTGGTGTAGCGCCCCGTACTGTGGGAGGATTGGTAAAGACCGGGGTTAATGAAATTGCGACGCAATATTTACATTTGCTATTATTTTTTTCTGTTGTATTTTCCAACTTCACCCTAAATATGCAAAGAACAGAGAAAGACTTGTACCTTCCTGGTCAAGAAAAAATGGGGAAGAAAGAAAGATACACGTACAGGACATGATGAAACCCCCCAAAAAAAGAATTCCTTTGAAGAATGGTGGAAAGAAAGGACATGTTATAAAAGGCTTTTGAATTGCTGCAAAAAGGACAATGTTTTGTTTGAAAATTACATATTGAAGAATGTAGCATACATTTTTATTTGATTGCTGCAAGAGCTGTAGTTAACTTTTGCCAGAACCGTAGACCAGGGCCGTTGAGAGAACAGTCCGGGCCCGGTACCAACATTAATACCGGGCCCCCCTTTAACAAGTGTCTGGTAAACTGTAGTGGCCGGGTTTTATCCAATTACAAATGGATGAGTGTTTGGTATAATTGCTCAGAAATTGCCTTTCTTTCCGCGTTTTTTCTTTTTTTAGCTCCACTGTGATACAAATAAGACATTGCTGTCGGACTACTTTACTATTTAAATAATTTAATGTCTATATGTCGGGTAATAAATCAAGCCCAGTTATAATATTATGTCTATGGAATAATTTAAGGCTAAAAGTAAGTCAAAAAACAAAATGTGAATATCATGCAATGTATCATTATCAGTCACCAGTAATCGGTAAGTAAAATGCAATCTTCCTGTTTAACGGACACAACAAAACACAACAGAATTGATGTGAAATGATTTTGCAAGATTTGACTTTAAACAAATTGATTGATCCATATGGAATATATGAATTTAAAATTTAGGGGTTTGGTTTGGGGCTTAAAATAATGATACGTTTAGGAAGTGATCTACTTTAAGAGTTACAGGAACCCATGTGATATGTTTCTGACCACAGGGCGAGGAAGTATTTTGGAGGCCTGAATTTTTTTTAAAAAGAGTATTTAACCAAATTTTCTGTGGCCAAGATGAAGAAAACATTAGTCATCATGTCACAAAAAATATTATATTGATTATGCATTTGTTAACAGGAAAAATAGGAAACTTAGGCCTAATATATTGTTAGCATTGCGCGCGACGTTTTCAACTATCGGGGTCCGAAACCAAAGGTACCCTGGACCCCCTCATTGACGCTCCTGAAAATTCCATTAGGAAAAGAAGCACAAAAAGTCGTAAAAATCTTGTGTGCAGAAAACACATAAAATTTTGGTCACTCTTCATACAAGAGCCTGATAGGTGAAGCCGGCTTGACCGGCTGAACCGACGTTCTCTATCCCGATGGGGCCCTGCGGGTGACGCCGACGTATATATTAAAAAGCAAGGATTTTTTCTTTTGCTGATATGCTGCCTGTAAAGGTATTTATGACTATACTCTACAGTATTGTAATAAAATCTCAAGTTTAAGAAAAAATCAACATAAAACCATAACCACAACAATTTGTAAAACTAAAGTTACAGAGAACATTTCTTTGAAAATAACTCGGCCTGATGTGCACCTACTGAAATATGGTGAATGATTTTGGGGAAGCCATAACCGCTTTTGTCGCTCTGTCGGAAACAAGACAAATAGCGCAGCCAAAGAACTAAATATCAGAAATATAAATTGGAAAGGGGCAGCACCACATCTCAAAATGAGCTTACCACTAAATAGTTTATTTCTGTAATTGTAAAAGTAACCACCATTTGGTCGCTACCATCAATTTTGATTGTGTTTCAATCCTTTCTCCCCGACAAGCATAACGACAATTTGTGGCAAGATTCTTTGTGAGTATTACCAATCATGATTAAGAGAATACGATAATCACAATTTTGTGTGTATGAATTGTGAAAGTGCATAAAATTCATTAAGTTTTGGCTACTGTTCACACCAGAGCCCGATGCGTGAAGCCGGCGCAGGCTGTTGAAACGAAATACTAAACCCCGACGTCAGTGATGGAGGGCCCCTGCCGGGCGACGCCGGCAAAGCCGGCTTGTCACCCAGTAGCCCATGCAGTTAGCGTAATATATTGAGAGCAGTTTGTTGCTAGAGAAGATTAAACTCTCGTACAAAAAATTAAAGTTATTAAAATTTTACTGCACATACGATATCAAAAAACTAAAATTTTTCTTAAATTCACAGAAGCAAAGCCGAAACCAAGTGACGTTGCTGAAACCTTTTTTAAAAGAGGGACATGCAAACTGAGTCTACTCACACTTTAGGGAAGCCTTTTGCCTTCCACAGTCTTTTAATGGAAAGCGCATTGTATTTATTAAGTTGTTGCGCCACTGTTTTTTTCAAATCGATATCATTTTCAAATATTTCAGGAACAGATTAATTTCACAACCACGTAGCCCACTATTTGTATGCACGATTGTTGGGCTATAGTTATTTTTAATAAAAAAATATATCAACAAAAAACAAGCTACAATAATTTGTCAAGGCACTTTAAAGTTTTGCGACAAATGCGGTGGAATAGTGATCTCTGCGATTAAATCATGGGATCCGTCATCATAGCCCAGTATCAGATGTTTCTCAGGCTATTTGTCTACATTATGTTCTGTTTCGATGAAACGATCAATGCCATTCTTACATAATCGCTTTTAACGGCGCGGCGGTGTAGGGGTTTGAGCGGCCGCTTCGCAGTCCACAGACCTTAATATCATTTCTTTATCCTATTTTCCACATACCAAGTTTCGATGCACTGCTGTGATTCCTTGATCTTATTTTTTGTTTATCCTACCCTACTACTACCAAATCAAACGGCTACACTCGAATATTGTACTCCTTTCATTTATTGTTTTGTGACAGTGATTCTGAAAACGTTTTCAAGTTTGACATCTGGTTAGACATTAGAACTTGAATTTCCTGTATAAATGCTTTCTTCACAACATTTCTGCGAAATTTGTTCATGACAGTGCACATGGAAATTCCTTACCAGCTTCAAAGCAACAATAAAAAATGTATGCATTGTTGCCCATTACAATTTTGAACTTTGATTTTCACGGGCCCCCAGACTCTTACGGGCTCTGGTGCGGCGCACCGGCTGCACCCCCTCTCGTGGGGCCTGCCGTAGACTTACATGAACTGTACTTAATCACTAGACATTGCTCTGAACTCCCACAACTTATCAGTCCCAGACATGTATTGTGTTTGGAAAGGCAATATGATTTCCTGCTTATTAATAAAAAAAGAATATTGAACAGGAGGTCCTTGTCTGATGGAAACGCAATATGATTTCCTGCTTACAAAAAAAGAACTTTGAATGATTATAAACAGGAGGTCTTTGTCTGATATGTGTCAGATGAATATAGTTTTGTACCAAGTCAAAATGTTATATGAGTATAGCTATGTACTAGTGAGAATGTGATGTGAGATATTGAGGGATAAAATTACTCTAAAAGATTTAAAGCTAGTACTAAAATGAGATAGAATAATGAATACTTTGTGCTTTGAGAAGAATATATGTGCCAGTGCTGATGTTTACCTGAAACTTCGCATATTATTCACGCTCTAACACAAAGATCTCTCCCTTGGGAAAGTAATTTATTTTTTTTCTAAGAAAATAAATAGTATGTCCCTTAATATCACACATATAAAGAAACTAATTTCGAAGAAATTTATCCTTGGACATATTGGTAAATAACAAAAGAAAGCCTCTTATGAAATAAAAACTGTAATACGCTTATGCAATGAAAATACCAAGGTAGTCGAGAGAGATATCATACCCCAAGGTTGATATTCATCTGAAAGGAAGTACAAAAGGCCTGCGTTCTGTTATTTTTTCACTCCATAAAGTGATAAACGATTATGTTCACAGATTTGTTAAGTCTCCTGAATAAAATCATATAATGTCTGCTGTTGATGAAAATGTAATGCGATATTCGGCACTGCAAGCCTTATTTAAAGCCCATGCTCAAGACAGCCTTGAGAGAGATCCAATTGTGGGAGAAATCAGAAAAAGAATTGCTGACCTAACCCGGCGGGACCCAGACGTCCTCTTACGGTTAAAAACATTGAAAAACAAGCAGTGCTCTATTAATTAAAAAAAACAAACTAGAATGACCTCAAAAAATAACATATTCCGAAGTGTCAAATTATATGATGTAGATTTGTAAATTATAAAAATAATCATCTTTTTGTACGTCTGTGTAAAATGAATATTATAGCAATATTTTGTGCATAAATATGAATGAAAAACTGAAAGAATATGATAAAAAAATTTTCCAAATTACTAACACCCTCTCGTATGATATTGACCTATATGAAATAATCATCAATATTAACGAGTGTATTGATTTGTACACTACGATTGGAATGGAATTGTGCAACCACTCAATACCCTTCTTGTATGAAGATCTAAGACCATGTGAGATAGAAGAATTGCAATCTCGCAAACAAAAGGTGACCACCCTCCTCCAAAAAATTGCTGAAAGTATAAAAAATGAAATAGACAAATTGTTTTCGAAAATTTTCAAAGAAGAGTTAAAGAATCCTTGCTGACAAGCGGCGAGAAGAATTTTATTTGAAAATAATTTCTATGAATTGAGAAGCTTGTTTTCGCTCATAAATAATGTTTTCTAAATTTGTTCTTAAATATTATATTTCTTTATTTGACATGTCTGGATGTAAACTTTATAATCACTACTTTTGAATGTAATTAGTGTAAATATGTGCTTTCGGTCTAATGCTTAAGAAATGGACCACCTAATTGATAGAAATGATAGAAGTACCCCTTCTCGAGATTAGGGACTGTAGGGACCCCCCTTTAATTTACACAAGATTATCCTCAAAGTACTACGACTTTGGAAACCGAGGATAGTCGAGAAACCCGTTGCGTGTCCCGTTGTTGGGAGACATAGCAACACTTAGTTAGGACAAGACTATTCGTTTGGATATTTGCGCCGCAAGACCTTATATCTTGAATAGTCCTCTGTCAGACTTAAGGGAAGGGTTCCATAAGAAATCATTAATGTCATTAAGAGGCCCATTTCTTCAAATAAAAATATGTTCTCCCACTTGTATAGAAGTTTGCGCCCAGGAGAGATCTTTGATGGAGCTTTGTATATACGTGTAAAATCATGATCCCTCCTGAGATATAGAAGTTTTGTCTGTCAAGCTATCGAGTCGTATAGTTAAAAGGATACATATATCACTTCTGTAACTGTATATGCACAACCGCTAACGATACGTTTTTGCTTTGCATGTACATTCTATTTGAATAAGAAAAATTGTATTATAGTGATTAATAGATCTGACTTGTGATGCTGGCAAGGATCCGTGGATGAGGACTTACTTCTCGTATACTCTACATACAGAGGATTCCGGCGTAAAATAAATTTGTTTGGCTCGTTACAAAGTGAGAACGAATCGCGGTCGAGTTGTCTGGTGCCTGATTTCCAAACTGGTGCCCAGACCAGTATTGGCGACTGGTTCAAGACAGTATCGGAGACCTCCTTCAACTTCTTCACCAGATGGGATACTGAATCAGGTATTACATCGAGGCCGCCTACTATGTTATTTATAGCATCCTGAAAAGTTATGTTAGTGGAATTGAAGTTTACATTTAGAGGTGCCACATTCCATTGAGGATCCGAAATATCTATATAAATGGGACAATATTATCATCTTTTGATACATTAATGAGCAGCCTTCTCGTAGTATTAATTCTATTTTTTAGTATTCTCGTTGTATTTTGAAAAATGGGGTGTTCTTTATACATTTGGGTTTGTGTTTGATTTAATAGTTGTTCCAATTGATGGGCATATTGTTTAAGGTATAAATTACCATGGGCTATTCGCGAGAGATAAATGGTATTATTTTTTAAAAATTTTACTGCAGTTTGGTTTATCAAGGATTGTAACATTAATTTATCGAGTATTAATTGCCCCATTCTGATTTCAGGAGGTGATTTTATGGATCGGACCTGTTCATTCAAAGAAAGGAGGGCGATCTTTTCATTCTCACTGATTTCCGACTGAAGAAACAAATTCTTAATCTCGATTTCTTCTTCCAATTTCAGAATATCGTTGGTGATATGTGAGAGTTGAGAATTCTGAGTATATTGGACTATTTTCAGACCGTTTATCTTTTCACTGAGGTGTTTGACATTTTCATTTAGTTGATTCCATCTTTTATTTTCCTCGTCTTGGTATTCGTTCATTTTGGTCTCGAATTCTTGTTGCATTGTCAGTATAGCAGCGTAGGTGCCTGCTGCTCCCGCAAGGGTGGAGGTTAATACAGAGAGTGCAACTACACCAACTGTGATTTGTCGCTTCGAACGGTGTTGGTCGGAGCAGAGCGAAGAATCATTAACGGCTACATACACCTGTTGCACTTTTAGTTTTTGAGTACTTTTGTGTAGTTCAATAGGTGCCGAGGGGAATTGACTTCGGTCTTCCACAGGATCAAAAAAGGCTAATTTGGGGATCATTTCTCCCACCGGGTTTTGACATCTGGCCTTTCCTTTTATTCGTTTTTGGCATGAGGTGTCTCAATTCATCATGAAGGGATACTTCCAAAATCGGAAGGTGGGAGTCATAGTGATTTTTACTCCTGGGTATCTGTTAAATAAATTGATAGTATTGTCGTATTCTTCATAAGGTTTGTAGTCTTCTGTTTCTTCGAAACCATCACGAAATAATTTAGGGGTAGAAACTGATTTGGGAGAAATGAGACGTATTCGTTGTGTTTTACTCATGAAGTTAAAAGATTGTCGTTGTTGTACAGCATCAAAGGTAGTGTTTGTTCAAGCTTCTTCTAATAAAGATTTTTTATCGTCAGGATAGACTTTTTGAATAAGTACAGTACTTCAGTAAGTGTTGGTTCGAAAGCATGATACTGTCTTTTCAAGGTACACGTAATTCTCCAGTATTTCTTTAGAAACTGCCATTTACCTATAGTAAGGCAGCACTTTTCGGTAGGGCAATTTCCCTGGCATTGGGCGTTTATGTCTAGGACTTCCTGGACCAGCGGGGGATCTATCAATCGTGGGTCTACAGTTATTGTTTTTCCAGGGCTTTGTGTTCTAGATTTCCAATTTATGACCGTGCCAGGTTTGCAATAGGGACGTTTCCCATAAACAGAGTAGTTACTTATAATCCATTGGGGGCAATGAGTGACGTCAATGTATTCCTGTTCCAGAGTTAAATGTTTCTTTTTCGATCGCACCTTGGGGTCATAACCGTATGTAGCATATCCCCCCAGCCTATGGCTGGTTAGGGTCATTCGTCGTGGTAAATCATTGGGTGTCCATGGTCTCCCTACATTCACTCCGAACAACTGCGTAATTCTCCAAAAGGTGCAAGACTTGGGCCTTCCATCGCTGGAGGAGCATCAAGTGTTTACTTTTTAGAGGGTCGTTCCATTCCCATTTCAGCCGGTAACGGACGCCAGTGGGCCTAGCTATAGTCACCGCTTTAAAGAGAACATCATTCGTCAGTTGTGAGTAAATGGGAGATTCCACTTTTTGACATAAACAGGTTTTTTCCTGTAAGGAAACTTCACTATTTCCCCAATAACGGAAGAGGGGATAATGAGACCTAGTAAAGGCTGTTTTCTCGGCGGTAACGATTCCATAGGTGTCGGAAAAGAATATCCCAGGGTTTATATAGATAGAGAGGATTGATATATTCCAGAGATCTTTAAAGGGGACAGCTTCCCATTTAGAATTGTGCGAAAGGTCCAATTTGGAGGAAGATTTTCGGGGATAGGTCCCAATTTGGCATCCCTAAAGGCAAATAATGAAAAAACATAATTAGGGAGTAGGAAAAAGAGAAAGATACAAGCAAGATAATTATGCTGCGAGTGTCGTAAAGGGGGTAAAGGCGATTTGTGAGTTTTCGTAAAAAAACACTGATAGAAGGCAAGGAATAGGAGAATACTCAGGGTATAAATAGTAAAGATGTGAAAGAAACTCTAAGAAATTCGGTATAGTGGGAAATCAAATAATGCACCATGTTGTTCTTTAAAATTCTCATGCTCGATGAATCTTTTAATCAACTGGTACGATGAGTAGGTATGCGCAAACGCAGGGTTTATTAAACAAAGGAATGTTATGGTATGAATAAAATATTTTCCTGGTTGATAGGTAGTAATTTTCCTATCAGAAGAATCAGGTAGTAAAGTCCAGTTTGTATTTCGTTTAGAAAGGCATATGGTAATAATCGTGAAGACAAGGGTAACGAATAAGGATACAACAGAGAGTATTAACATTACGTGGTCATACTGTGGAAAAGGGTGTGAGGATTTTGAGAGATTAAGGTATTGAGGACATTTAGTCATGTTTTGGAGTAAGCGAATATGTTGGTGAATATTCGTCACGAGATCTTGATGTTTGTCTAATTGAAAAGATAATTCTTAAACGCCGTCATTAAGCTGAGATTGGATGTATCCTATTTCCGAGCTCATTTCTAGATTGGCTGGAGACAACGCATTTAATTTAGCGAAGATTTTATCAGAAATGTTGAGAAGGGATGATATTAATGGTTGTTCGGAATAAATGGAAGTCTTGTAAGAAGGAAGATTTTCAAGTATCCCTAAAAGTGAGGTGAAATCCACATTCTGTATAGCTAAGATCCGTTTTGAATGAGACACTCGTTTCTTCCGGGAAACGACGCGGCTGAGCTGGCCAGACGGGGAGCGCTACTCGTGCCCTCTGCAAACCCTTGTAGTTTCTCTTCTCAGATTGGAGGCCTACTGTCTCATCTAAATTCTATGACACACAAGTTTACTCTAGATTTCCACATAGGAAGTTGTGCTCTCTCGTTTTCACTGCAACGGACCATGCCTGGAAAAAATGTAAAGTTTTCCGGGAATCCGTTTTATGAACTAAAAATTTCCCGCGGCTTGCAATGGCAATTATGACGTCATAATTGTTTGACACCATTCTTTTCAGCGAAATCTTCACGCAAAATGTGGATAGCTTAAGCATTACTTTGTAGTTCTTAATATAATACGAACCAAATTTGCTTGATGCGTCTCTGCAGCTATGTGTCTTGCTATGGATTTTTTAAGTTGATAAAACCAACTGGCTGGTTACTCTCGGCGATATCGATTCCAAGAGCAAAGTCGTAATTAAATAGTCCTGCACCGCTGCGTAATCTAACACTTGCGTCAGTGGAACAAGCATCGCATAACTTATTGTTATCGACATCAATGGTGAGTTTGGCGATTTCGCTAATTCGTTTTACCGATTTGCTGCTTTGAACCAATATTTTTACGGCTGAAACTTCATCGTATTCTCCAGGTTTATGAGCAACAGATTGCTTGTTCGTTGTTAATTTCATTTCTGCGAGTTTCTTGAGAATTGCGTCAAGCTTTACATTAATTTCAAAATTTGGTGATTCTGATTCAGCTGCTTTACTTCTGCGACGATAAGGTTCTTCAGATTGTTGGGTATCTGACGTTACGCTGTCTGCGGATTGTATTTCAGTGGCAATCAGTTCGACTTGGACTTCGCTAGTAGCAGCAGTACTACCAGATTGTGTTTCATCTGGTCCATCGGTCTTTTTCTTTTTTGCGGTTGGGTTGGTTTCTCCTTCATCTTCTCGATTATGTGGTCTTTTCCTGGATAAAATATCTGTGAGACTTGTTTGACCACGTTCAAACCGGGATGTTGCTGACGGGTATGTTCGCTAAGCCTGACCCTTCGCATAGATACTTTACAATAACCACACTGAATGGAAATCTTTGATTTAAATGTAGTTTCTTTTGAAGCCATTATTCTACCGGCAAGTACACTGATACAACTAACTTCCAGTAGGCGAACTCGGCAAGCCAATAACTATAAATGAGTCTATGACATAAACGCGCTAACTCTGATAAGGAATTGGATAAAAGATCGCGCAAAACAACTTCACTCCCGTTGGTAAATCAAATTTACAGCTTTCGCATTAAACGCCTTTAAAGTGACAAGGCTTAGGTTGAATTAACGGAAACAAAGCGATCCGGAGACGCAAGTTGCTATCAAAGAGATCCGAAGGCGAAGCAAGCAGCGCTGATAATCACGCTGTTGTGATGCCATAAGTATGGTTTGCTCGTAAAGGATGGGGCGACCAGCACAATGCGATTTTAAACTACCGATTGTTCACTAATGGGTGGGCCTCGCTTTAACGTAGCTAGATTGTCGATTTACCACACAAACTTCAAAAATTTTTTTCAGAAATTTTATCTTAAATCTTTTTTTGAAAATCGGTAAAAATTTCCGGGATTCCGCATCTTTTCCCGGCCTGGCAGCGGACACAGCCTTCTGTTACCTGCAGCGCCTGCGGACATTGGTCCCAGGATACCTCTTACCTCATTGTGGCCTGTCCAGCCACGGATTCTTTGCGCCGCTCCCCCTTTGGTCCAGGTCCTACGGAGTTGCCCGGCTTCTGGGGCTCCATGGTCTTCTGCCATACCCCCATCTCTCGGAAGGGGTCGGGTAACAACAACAAGCAAATGTATCGCCTTGACAAGACGTATAAATTATGTGATTGCTTGCACATCCTAAATTTTATTTGATAAGTGGTAATCTGTCCAACGGAACTCTTGGCAGATTTTTTTGTTTTCAAGTTTGCAACTTTTAAAGTTATTGGCGACTAGTTTGTTCAGCGTCTATAACTTTCGCGTCCAGTAGCGCGCATACCGTATTTACCCGTGTATAAGTCGACCCTCGAAAATCCGAGAGAAATTGCCAATTTTATCGTATATCCTTTGTATAAGTCGACCCTAGTTTTTTTCTGTACTTAGCGGAGTATTTCATTCGTTTAGGCATGTTGAGGATCGTTTGAAGGGAAGATTTTGGCTAGTATTGATTCTCTATTTTATTGACAATTTAATTGCTATAAGTTTGCTTGTTACACCGATATAATTAATGGACTACGAAATAGCTGAAAAGATTACAATTACTGCGTAAATAATATCTGGTAAGTAATTACAATTGAAAGAAGGATGAAAACAAATAAACACAAGAGAAAATTGTTTATAAAGCCGTTTTATTGAATCTGACAACATTAGACCAGTCAAGTATCCTTTAGAGTTTAGTTCTAAGTAAAATATGCATATATTATATGAGTTTTCTTTTGTTGTAATTGAAGTTGATTTTTATACCCGGTGTATAAGTCGAGGTCGAATTTTTAGGGTGTAAATTTGGTCAAAAAAGGTCGACTTATACACGGGTAAATACGGTAGTTGTCGTGGATGAGCAGATGTAGTAACTCAATGAGATTGTAATTGCAATTTCAGCTCTATGTGAGCTTTAAAATATTTCAGAGAGCTTTAGAAAATAGCTTACAAAATCATTTTGCAATTGCAGCTGATTTGGTTTGATTTGATTACAGAACAATACTTTACTCAGTCTCTAACCAGCGGCCACAGAGCAACGAACCAACCTATGAGCTATTGTCCTTAGAAGTTCTGCGTAAGCGCTTGAAAAGGTGCGGAAATCAAACAATGTCTTCCAAACGCTTTTTCTCTGACACAAGATTCAAAAAAAAAAGTTGAAAACAACCGTAGAAATCAAAAGTATGCTACGGAGCCAACGTGAAATTTGTGAAGGTGGTCTGTAAGGACGGTAAACTGAAATGGAACCAAAACAGAAAAAATATGGTTGAGATTTAGCGACAGTATTTTCAGGCTGTAATGTATGTAAGAAAACAAAGTTAGAGCATATTATGGCATTAAAATTCGCAACAAACCTTAACTACATTTTTTACCCTCTAGTCTAGTAGGACAGCAGTAGTGGCGACAAGTATGACAACTGTTCACCTGTTGAGTTTTAGCGTTACAACTTTCTGCTTGAATAGTTTGGAATTGCATTTCATAAATTTATTGCTAGTTAAAATCCAGCAAGCACAGGAATCTACATAAGAAGGCTTTCCTAAGGGCGGAACATCGCAGGCAACATGAGGTCGAAGTGCTTGACCAGGAATACATATTATAACAAGTTGCATACAAGCTATTTAAAAAATAAACATACCAAATGAACTGTACACAAAAAGATGGTATCAACATGTTTACGAAGTCATGATCAAAATAAACGCAATACATAGTAAAACACTGAATATGGAAAAAGTTTTACCAATAAAAAAATCAAGATGTACATGAGGTATAGCAAACAACGGACCCGCAGAACATAGGTAACCCCACCACTGGCATTTGAGTGATCTACTTTAGGACACCTAAGTATTGCAATAAGGCCCAGCCTTATTTTGTCAGGATGCCCTCAACAAAGATTGAGAAATTTAGTCAAAATCGATCTCAAAAAACAAGTTTTCACGTTGTTTTGGAGAGCAAAATGAGACAGCATAAAGACCGCTGGGGATTAAATCACCTCCAAAATATACATTTCAAGTATCATAAGTTTTTGTTGACATTGTGAAGGGGGTCACGTCTCTTTTTGCGGGTAAGTTTTTACGTGTGACCAGTGCCGTGTCAAGGCAGCCCCGTAACCCCCGGTCGGGGAAGGGGGCGACCATTCGTAGGAAACCCACAATATAGATTGTATTAGTAAGTTAGAACCATCTCTCCACCCTTGACTTTTACTTTTCTTGTTTTTGCCCTCATTGAATAGCCGGTAGATTAAGCATGTATATCATGATTCGCTGATTTCGAAAAAGAATTGAAGACGTTCAGACACTATAACAGTATTTTGTAAAGTTGCGGTTACGTCAGAAAAGGGCCAATCGTTAACAGAGTCTTGACCTTCCCAACTTAACCTCTATGGCTTCGCACTTTAGCGTTGAAATTCTGGGGAAAATTTACGTCATAGAGAATGTGCTGTGGAGTATTGTGCAATCGCTATGTAGTTGCGTACAGATAGAGACTAAGTTTCTAGTTCAACGTTAAAAAAGTTTCGTGAAAGCTGTTTTAAAACAGTTTATGTAAAGTTAAAACGAAGGCTGTTGTGTCAGTGTATTATATATATGTCTGTGAAGACTGTATTAAGACAGTCTAATTTGAAGTTTCGACCAGAAAAACTAGGGATGACCTCGATAGGTTTAACGCTCGTGTAGCGACATTTCTGTCCCCAGTCAATTATTGAAAATAATTAATTGAAATTACATAAAATATCGATATCATTCTAATGTTTAGTTTTTCTAAAAACAACGTGATTATTATTTTTATCTCTCTTCGAAAATAGACTTTGTGGAATATGGTGATAGTTTTTAGTAATAAAGTAACTGATGTTTAGAATGTTGTGTTATGTCCCTGTAGAGGTGTCAGGTATGGGCTTTCTGACGGAAAAAGGAGAATTCACAGCGAGCATGAACTCACGACGAGAGAATCTATTTTGAAACTAATTTGAAACTCTACATTGGTGCATATAGAACCACTACACTCGCTTGCTCGATCTTAAACAGCCTCTTCAGATTAATGAGACTGCCAGTTTCACATATTGTCGTATACCAGGGGTGTGCAACCTTTATTACTGAAGGGCCAAACGCAATTAAATAGATTAGACCGCATGCCGCACCTTCGTTTCACACAGGCTGTCTAGTACTAGTGACCAGCATAAAAATCCACTTTGTTGTGTTGCATTTGGGCCGCAGGTTGTACAAATGCACACCCCTGTCGTATACTATTATTCAGGGATGGCAAACCACTGACCCACGGGTCATAGAGTGACCCATTACAGGCATTGCAGTGACCCACTTGACATTTGTCCTATTTCATTGACGTTGAAATGCAGCTATTAGAGAAGAATGATGATCTTTTTTTAGAGAAGAGGCTAGACGAACAGACATGTTTAATCTATGACCCACGTTTGTGTTCTTACAGCTGCATAATCTATAATTTGAACCAGTCAATTAAAAAGGTTCGCCATCCCTCCTATATTAGTTGATGCAGGTGAATTACATCACAAATAATTTCCTATCACATCACAAGAAGAGATATTCGTTTCGCTTTATTGCTCATAACAACTAACAAGTGATAACGTTGGTTTTCACTTATTTTGCATTGGCAGTTCATTAAAGTTATTTCCTCCAAAGTTTGTATTTTGTGACTTAATCAGGTTTGCAAAATGAAGCGCATTTATAAGAGTGGCGCACAAAAACGAAAAGAGGCAGCACCTTCAAGGCAATCAGCAGCAAAATTTACAAAGTGAACGTGTTTTTTTTCGGTTGCACAAGCAGATTGGCCAACTGAAGACACCCCTGCTGAGGATGCAACAGGACAACAACATCCGAAATCTATTCTACCAGCCCCAGCAGAGTCGGAAGATTTCGACATCTCTGAGCAAGAGCGACCCTCTGGTTCTTCATTAACTGCTAACATGGAAACGAAAAAATGAAAGTATAAGAGGTGTTGGCGTTGCATCAGAAACATCAGGTATATTTGCGCAACCTTCATTCAATCCGTTTTCGAATGACCCAACTTGCTGGCCAGATGCACAGCGATGTGACATCGTCAAAAGAGGGCCTCAACAAGTTGACATGAATTTTCCTTTAAATGCTGCAAGACGAAGATTTTCAACATTTTATTACAGGCGTGTTATGAACAATGACGAAATTTTCCCTAGGTCATGGCTAATCTATTCGCAAGAAATCCATAAAGCGTTTTGCTTTTGTTGCAAACTCTTTAGCAATTCTAAAAGTCCATTTTGTACCGGCGGTAATACATGGAAAGGTATAGCAAAAAAAATTAAAAGAGCATGAAAATGGAACTGCTCATAAAAAAATGCTTTAGTGATTGGATGTTGCTCAGAGAAGGGATTCGATCTCACTCAACGGTGAACAAACAAAAAATAGAGATCTTTCTTTCCGAAAAAACGTTTTGGAGAAATGTTTTGAAGCGATTTATCGACATTGTATTTTTCTTGCTGAAAGAAATTTAGCTTTCAGAGGGTCTGATGAAGTACTCGGCTCTTCTCACAATGGAAACTTTTTAGAGGACTTTTCGAATTCCTAGCAAAAAGAGATCCAGTTTTGATGGAACTAAAAAATCGATTAAACACACAGCAAAAAAACACTATTTATGCAACACAATTCAAAACGAGTTAATCGATATTGTCGCCAAGAAAGTGGAGAAAGAATTAATGACACAATTGACTAAAGCAAAATAATGCGCTTTAAGTCTTGACTGCACACCGGACATTTCTCACAAAGAACAAATGACTGTTATCTTGCGATTTGTTCAATGCGATGAAGAGGTGGCGATACAGTAAAAGAGGTTTTTTTGGGATATGTGAGAGTGGATGACAGTACAAGTAAAGGATTGTTGGACACGTTTATGAAGCGTGCAGAAGAACTCTGTCTTTATCTTGCTGACTGTCGCGGACAGTGTTATGATAGTGGTGCTAATTTGAAAGGCAAAGAAGCAGGCGTCCAAGCCAGACTTTTGGAAATCACTTCAAAAGCTCTGTATGTGCCATGTGCCAATCACTCATTGAATTTAGTAGTTGTGGATTGCGCCAAATCTTCAACTGAAGCTTTGCTGTTTTTTGGCGTACTTGCTCAATTATACACAGTGTTTTCTGCTTCCACATCACGTTGGACAATTATGAAGAAGCATGTAAAAATTTCAATCAAATCTCCATCTGCCACCCGTTGGGAAAGTCGAATTAAATGTATTGTATCGTTACGATTTTACTTGTCAGACGTTCTGGATGCACCGGAAGAATTGGAGAGTTATTGCATACAAAAACAAGACGGGAAAACAGCCAACAACGTTCGTTCTCTGATATATTTAATTCTATCATGTAAGTTCAATTTGGCAACTGTTATATGGCATAACATCAGATGTTATAAAAAGTGAAATCCATACCACGCAATCTTTCTTGCAGGATTATCGACAGAATGGCTACAACATCGCCATGGTAAGCGCTCGTGAGATTGCTGAGGATGTTGGAGTAGAGAGTGAGTTTGTGAAAAAGAGAAAAAGAAATAGAAGGTTTGACAACGAATCAGAAGATCAAAGCAGTGAATTGTCACAAGAATCACAATTCAAAGTTAACTTTTTTTTGCACCTTGTGGGCCATGCCATTGCTTCACTGAATGATCGATTTGAGCAAACGCATTTTGTGAACGAAATTTTTAATTCCTTGCTTAGCCAAAAAAAGCTCTTGCAAGCATTTAATGAAAACTATATTCATGATGCTTGTAAAACATTTCATGACAAACTGGGAGACATCTGGAACGTTTTGTACATACCATCAACAAAAGTAAAGAAAGTCTTGAAACAACAAGAGATTTTCTTAATTATATCTGTAAAAATCAATTATTGAAAGTTTACCCAAATTTGTTCATTGCTTTACCAGTGGTAATGACATGCCCCATTTCCGCTGCCAGTGCAGAAAGAAGTTTTAGTAAACTTAAACTTATTAAAACCTTCCATCGATCAACAACTATGGATGGCAGACTTACAACATTGGCTTTAATATCTATTGAAAATGCTTGCGTAGGCAGTTTGGATTACAACGACATCATTGATGTTTTTGTCACCGCAAAGGCGCGAAAAAAAATTTTTTAAAAATTGATACCGTTCTTGCGGTGCATGCGTTTGCTTATTTGCTGAATGTGTAATAAAAATGGGTTAAGTTTGTTTAGATTGGTTTAAACAATGCAAATTATTTTGTTAAGAACTTCTTCCTGATTCAAGATTATTAGTTTAGCTTGGCTAGGTTTTGAAATAGCGCTGCTCAGGAGACAAATTTGCCACTGGCTCGAAAAACCACGCAGCTGCCTAAATGCTTGCTGATATCAAAAGGCCCCCCATCTGGAGTTTTTTTTTGGGGGCTCCAACAGCCTTCACACGGCACTGCGAGTGACCCATTTAATTAAAAAGATTTGTTATCCCTGACATATATAATAAAAACAGACAAAAGTTTATAAAAAAATACAATCTTCAGTTTTTTTATATGAAAGTAAAAACAGTATAAACATTTTAGGTGAAAGCACACGTTTAATACAAGAGGTTACCTTCGGTAAGCATAAATGCACAGCAAGTAATTCAAAACTTCATTTTAATCTCAACACAACCTACCACCTCCCCCAGGTTCAAATTTATGTTAAAGCCAACCGTTTACGCACTCTATCTAGATCAGGGCTGCCCAAAGTGCGGCCCGCGCAACAAGTTTTTGCGTCCCGCGACTGGCCTCGTAATTTAAGTTTTTTTCCATTAGGTTAAAGGCTTGGGAATCTTTGTGTTTCTCTGGTAGTACCAACAGATTAGAAAGGCAGCACCAATAGATTTGAGAGAAACACAGAAAATTTTTCTCTCAAATCTGTTGGCGCTACCTTTCTAAACGTTCCTTTTGATTAAATACGTGAATGTTATTTGGTAAATGACGTCACTAAAAGTGAATTGGACAGCAACACAATTACGCTTCGTTGCCTGCTGGAAAAGCGGCGAAGTAACGTGTTTCATCTTATCATTCATTTCGCTTTTATCACCACGTTATTCGCAGTGTTTCGATTTACTCACTACCACAGTGTTTCATTATTTAAGTTTATTTTAATTATCACATATTGAGGAATGGTTGCAGCCAAGAAAAGACGTATTGAAGATGAAGGGCGCACATTTCAGAAACGATAGACTGACAAATATTTTTTTATTGCTAATGCAGAGAAAGCTTTATGCTTGATATGTAAAAAGAGCATACCTGTCATGAAAGATTGCAGCTTGAGGAGACATTTTCAAAAAAGTCATGAAGCTTTCAAACTGTTTGTTGGAGAAAAGAGAACAGAAAAATTACGAAAAGAATTCCTTGCACAACAGTCAATGTTCAAAAAGTCGAACAAAGAATCGAAAGCATCTACTCATGCTAGCTACGTGGTAGCTTATGAAATTCCAAAGCGAGGAAAACCACTTTTAGAAGGAGAATTTGTCACAGACTGCATTCTAAACGTGGCAGAAATAGTGTACCCTGATGAATTACGTGCACTACAAAATGTAAGTTTATCAAGAACGACTATATCATGTAGAGTGGAAGAAATTGGTAGTGACATTGACGATCAATTTGACAATGATATAAAAAAATATGTATCTGTGTCGCTGGCTTTGGATGAGTCCACGGACATTGGCTCTACGGCGCAACTTCTAATTTTTATTCGAGGAGTAACAGAAAACTTTCAAATTCGGAAGAACTTTTTGCAATAGTAAGTTTGATAGACCTAACGCGAGGCTCGGATCTATGCGTTGCCGTGTCTGATGCTATTGATAAAAGTAACTTGCAATGGTCTCAGTTAGTCGGGGTAACAACGGATCGTGCCCCCTCCACGACTGCAAAAGAATCAGGTCTTGTAACTCTGCTGAGAAAAAAAGGAGCAGAAAATTCTAAATCAGACCTGATACACTACCACTGTATTATTCACCATGAAGCCCTGGCACACGTGTTCTTAACATGAATGATGTAATGAAAATTGTGGAAAAGTGTGTGAATTTCATTAAAAAACCGGGATTGAACCATCGACAATGTAAGACTTTTCTCGAAGAGTGTAACGCAGAATATGGAAATGTGCATTTTGCTCCGGTCCGATGGCTAAGTAAAGGAGCAACACTGATGCGATTTTTAAAATGAAATAGCTGAGTTCGTAAATTTTAAAAATCACGAAGTGCCTGAACTGAAATGTAATCAATGGCTATGTGATTTAGCTTTTTTAACTGATATTATGAGTCATCTGAACAGTTTGAATTTGCATCTTCAAGGAGCTGACAAATTTGTTTCAAGTCATTATGATCGCGTGAAAGCATTTTGAAGAAAACTGAACTTGCTGCAAAAACTACTAAAAATAGGAGATCTGTCTCACTACATGACATGTAAGAAGCTAATGAAAGAAGATCGGAACGGTAATGAGGCATTGAAGTTACTGCGTTTTGAAAAATACACCAACAAGATTGAAGATGTTAAACTAGAATTTCAGCGACGATTCTGTGTTTTCCACTTACATGAGTCAAAATTTAAGTTGTTTTCCGATCCTCTTCATGCGACCCAGAAGGTGCACCTACCAATATGCAGCTAGAGCTAATCAAAGTGCAAGAAAGTTCTGATTTAACCCTTAGATGCAGGAATGGGTCTGGGAGGCCCGGCAAGAATTTTTTTAAAAAATTTATGTCGATCCTACTTAACATATGGCCGAGGTGTTCCGGGTATTCTTCTGCAACTTATGCTAGATTGCTTTCGTGGATTGATCCAGAAAAAAAAACCTTCGAGGTGGGAGGGGCACCCGTTTCATTAGACTATGCTAAATTTTTGGGGTGCCACTTTCGCTTGGACTTCCATTTTTTTTGCTTTGCCTCGATCGTTTTACAATATTAGGCAGATATTTTTCGGAGTATGTCTCTTTTGCTACTTGTTTCTATCATTTTTTTCACAGCCTAAAAATCTCTACTGCCTCTAGTAGCCATTTACTTAGATTAGCACGTGGTCTTTGCTTAGGTTGTGAACGTAGAAAAACGTTTGACTGAAGTCAGATCGTTAGTAATTTTTGCTTGTTAGTATTGCGGTTTGTTTCTAGTGAAGATGGCCAAGCGTAAAGGTGATAAGCTAACGCTTGACGAAGTAGAAGATATGATTGAAGAGGGTGTTTTGAGCATAGACGAAGAATCAGAATGTTCAGAGGATGAAGATTTTGAGCCAGTCTCTAGCAATTTGCCTTCATCGTCTGAGAGTTCAGAGGAATCAAGCGATGACAGTTCTGATGAAGACAATGAACTGCACACAGAAATCGCTAATTGGACTGGTCGCAACGGCACATATTGGAGATCGGATACCCCTCCTCCAAGTAGGACCCCAAGGCATAATATTATGCATGAACAGCCAGGCCCTAAACGGACTGTGATAGCAAATTCTCCATCCAATGCATTAGAACTGTTTTTATCAGAAGAGATTCTGGATGAGGTGTGTAAATGCACAAACTTGGAAGGAAGGAGAGTGGCGAGTAGTAGAAGAAAGCGGTGGAACAATGTATCTAAGGAAGAACTTCTAGCTTATTTTGGGCTTGTACTTCTTGCTGGCTCTGAAAAGCAGTGGGACGTATCAACACGCGAGTTGTTTGGGAATGACTTCTCAAACCCTATGTACAAGGCAACCATGTCTGTAGAAAGATTCGAAGACATCCGTCGCTTTTTGAGGTTTGATGACAAAAGAACGAGAGAATTCCGCCTGCAGACAGACCACATGGCAGCATTTAGATAAATTTGGGAACTTTTTATTTCAAACTGCAAAAAATGGTACAGTCCACACGAATGTGTTACTATTGATGAGCAACTGGTGGCTTTCAAGGGACGATGTAGATTTCTTTAGTATATTCCAACCAAGCCAGGAAAATACGGCATAAAAATCTTCTGGTTATGTGATTCGATAACAAACTATGGCTTCAACGGAAGTGTTTATACTGGTAGACAACTAGGTGAGGAAGTGAAGAGAAACGTGGGTAGTAGTATTGTGCATGAACTGTGCTCCCCTTTGCAGCACAGTGGTCGCAACGTAACCGCAGACAACTTTTTCACAAGCGTGCAATTGGCTGAATCCCTGCTGAACAAAAACCTAACATTAGTTGGGACCCTTCGACAAAATAAAGCGAATATACCCCCGATTATGAAAGCAAGTAAAAGTCGGGAACGGTACAGCACTGAGTTTGGCTTCAAGGGTAACACCACTATGGTAAGCTATGTACCAAAGAAAGGAAAGGCGGTTATAATGCTGAGTACTATGCATCACGACAAAGCTATTGATGAAGGCAGTTCAAAGAAAAAGCCAGAGGTAATACAATACTACAATGGTACCAAAGCAGGAGTGGACACCTTCGACCAAATGATTCGCACATATAGTTGCAAGCGGCAGACAAAAAGATGGCCAGTAGTGATGTGGTACAATTTGCTGGATGTTGCTGCGCTAAATGCTTTCCTCATCTTTTCAACACAGAATCCAGAATTTGAAGTAGGAAAGACCCACAAGCGAAGGTTGTTTCTGCGAAATCTCGCAAAGGAATTGGTAATTCCACAAGTGAGAAGGCCACTGAGAGTGACTACAAACCTACGGTCAACTGTACTTGTGGTAATGGAACGATGCGGGGTCAGAAGAGAAGAAAATGTAGGCACTGTTTGCAAGACACCTGTAACCAAGCGAAAACGTTGCCACTATTGCCCTTCGAAAAAAGATCGTAAAAGTGCTATGGTATGCAAGAAATGTAACAAAAACATGTGTAAAGAACATAGTCATGTCGTTTGTAACAATTGTCTGTCTTCTTATTTTAGTACGTACATGTCTCCAGAGTGAGTTTTGGATTTGATTTTCTTTCTGATTTTGTACATAAAGTTATACACTGGAACCAAAATACATAAAACATACTTCTACAGTACTGTACTTTGAGTGTGAATGCTTCAATATATACCAACAAACACAACCGCGAATGAAAACATACTCCTTTAGAACAGGTGGGCCTCGCAGGCCCGGTTTCTGTATTGGTGGGTGTTCATAGGTTCCTGCATCTAAGGGTTAAAATCATCATTCCAAGATCTATCTTTGAACAAGTTTTATTCCTTAGTCCCAACCTCAACTTGTTCAAATTTGCGCAAAATGCCTCCAGAATGGCTTCTCGTTTAGGAAGCACTTACATTTGTGAGAAGACATTTTTAGTCATGAACTTCAATAAATCAAAATGAAGGGCAGCACTTTCTGATGAACATCTTCAATCAATCGTTCGAATTTCTACCACACAATACACACCAAGATGCAGCAAACTTATGGGCGAAAAGTCACAGGTGCATATTTCGCACTAGATGTGATGGTGTGCAGTAAGAACAACTTGAGTTTGTTGTGTAATTAAAACTTCTTCGACTGTTGGTGCGTATAACATAAATAGTATTTTTAGCGAGTAATAGAACGAACTTTCATTTTATGCAGGCAAAGGCAGGCTTCAAAATGCTTTTTGTTTTGTAGAATACAAAGCTTAATATATAGTTTCTGAAATAAAAATATTCCAAATAGTTTATGTGTAATTCTGCAGCCCGAAAAAGCTTAAGAAAAGTGTACAATGTGGCCAGCCTGCAAAAACTTTGGGCACCCCTGATGTAGATCAACTACTAAGGCATGTGCAAAAAATGTCAACAACGAAGGACATTAAATTAGCATGGATATGAGCATAACAACAGAAAACAACAATGTTGCATTTGTCAATAAAGAATTTTGGTCGAAGTAAAAGCACACTGCCAGAAATATAACAACTAAAATCATAAGTGCAATGACAAGTTCTTTAAACATCTGCATTCCAAACTCATGTTTTATTGAATCAGATATGACGTCCTTACCACCAGCATTTTTGCGAGGAAATGGTTTATCCGGGATTTCTTTATCCAAGAATTTACAAAGAGGCTCCCAACCTTCTTTGACACTATAAACAAGCAGCTTGTCTCTTGGAGCTTCCTAAAATAATGTACAACTGAAATTAAAAAGAGAATGATATTTTGTTAAACCAACCATTTACGAAGAGTATTTCAAACTACACGCATTAATCTTTTTTTGCATTTTCCTTCTCTTAAGGAAAAAAGTTATGTATTGTAAAAATTGCTAAACTGCTAGGCCCATCTCATATTCAAATAACAAAAACAGCTTTGTGGCAATAACCCGCAACATAAATAACAGCAATGGCGCTTTAACAGACCTAATGCAGTTCTTCTGCAAACGCACCAATACATAAGAAAGTATTATCAGAAAAACAAACATTTATACGGTACTTTGAAGATGCCTGGTTGTACATCATCAAGTTTGCATACAACGAAACATGCATAGTTTGTTCAAAGATTACGCAAACTGCATTTCGAGTTAACAACCCTCAGCTATTGCGCTGATAGCAGACAGGCAACATTGGTAAGTGGAAAGACCTTTATCTAATATATAAAATCCAAAGTCTGTTTGTTTGTCTGTCTGTCAGTCTGTTTGTCTGTTCCTTATGGAAAAAAAATTAGGAGCACCTAGAAAAAAATAAAACATGCATTCCGATGTATTTTTTTCCAGCGGAGTCAATGGGCCTATTTCCAAGTTCGTACCTCGCCCCCCAAGGGAGCTACGGCCCTTTTTCCACAGGAGGGTCTCAGATAACTCTTCGATTCTAATCGAATTGCGTATTTAGGTTTGGGGGATTAAATTGCAATTGACATCTAGCTTAGGCGCAAAAAAGTACAATACAGTGATGGTAATTTCAACTTCATACATGCACCCCAAGGGAGGAACAGACGGATTCCATAAGGAACAGACAAACAGACTGACAGACAGATAAATGTTTTTTATAAAATGTTTTTTAGATAAATGTTTTTTATAAATATTTTTATATAAAATTTATATAAAATTCCAAAATTTCAGCCTTTTTTAACTATATTAGGGGGCAGAAAGCCCCCTTGAAAATTTAAAGTTTTTGTTAGGTACCACAAACAGAAAAAAATTTGTGACAAATAAAAATCCAAATTTGACGGTTATGAGCAAGACTGTACTTTAAAAATCCCTAGCAGATTTACCCGTCGTAGATCGGGTAACTATAACTTTTTCCAGGGAAGCCAAGTACGGTGTTTTCATTTCGATCAGATTCGTCTATGGGGGGACTACGAGCCTATGGGGCTCTACTAGAGGCCTATTTGTACTGTTGTACGACGAAATAAAAATCATGAAAACACATTACAATATGGTTATTCAATGTAAAAATTTAATCAGTCTTTACATTTTACCCGATCAACGACGGGTAAATCTGCCAAGTACGGTATTTTCATTTCGATCATATTCGTCTATGGGGCTCTACTAGAGGCCTATTTGTACTGTTGTACGATGAAATAAAACACATTAAAATATGGTTATTCAATGTAAAAATTTAATCAGTCTTTACATTTTACACGATCAACGACGGGTAAATCTGCCATTTTACCCGATCAAGGACGGGTAAATCTGCTAGTTTAACATATTTCTCTTACCTGCAAAACATTAGCGTTGTGCTTTCTATATTTCTGCTTTGCCAACTCTTCATCAAGTTCAAATTGGATGCTAAAATATCCGCGTCTAATTTTTTTTCCAGCAACTTCCAATCCTTGAAACAAAATACAGCGTGTTGGCTTAAACCAAAGCACAAAGATCTGCCACCCAACTCTTAATTTCAAACTGGTAACGCAGGGGTGCAGCCGAGCCAAAGTTTCCTAAAGTTGATCTTTAAAAAAATGCCATCACCTTTACATGGATAGAATTTATTTAATTTATTTACATGGGTAGCAGTGCCATGTGACAATGTATAATTGCCACAAGCCGATTGTAGTTTAGTTGTCATGCAGGTCCAATACAACATGCACTACAGAAAACACAAAAAGCACAGAATATGTTCGTTTGTAACCAGCAAGCATTGGCACAAGAAAAGCTGACTGGTAAAAAACTGACAGACCAGTAAACCAAATCCAGAGCACCGCTATTTGAGATCAAACTAGCAAATACTTAGCTCCACGCAATCAATTGACATAAACGAGGCCAACTAAACTTACAAATCCCGAGAATTGGAGAGTGCCTGGAGTATCTGTGCCCTGGGAAGGCCAACACCTACTTTGGCTCAAACCAACAAAGTCTGAAACTGCACCATCACGTTGAAGAAATTGCTGATTAGTAAGGTGTTGGCACAGAACACGATCAATTCTTCTATTCTTTTTGGCTACATCAAACCCTAAACTCAAGCTTCATGGTCACTGTTCCCTCTAAGATTTTAGTAAGTGCGTAACCGCCGGCGCGAGTGCGAAATCGCTAACAAATGTACGAAAACCGCCGGACAAGTTTTGGCGGACATTGCTGAACAAACGGTTACACCAGTCTTAGTAACATATTTTGAAGGAGTAAAAACAGATGTTTGTAGTAGCCTACTGCTATTTAGTCAGCGTATACGCTACGCTAACTTGCATAGCTTACAGTTTGCCGATACTGTTGGTTGGCGTACAACAACATCCTTCATTTTCCCTTCAGACGTGCTTCGATTATAAAACTTTTTATCTAGTTTAGTGCTTTTAAACCGTTTTTGGCATTCGGCTTATTTTCGAAGCGCACAAAAGCATGTGGCCCGGTTATACATTTTTCTCGTTTTCATGAGCGTTTTTGGCATTTTGCCCATTTTCGTAATGCACAAAAGCATGCGGTACGGTTATACATTTTCTCGTTTTCATGAGCGTTTTTGGCATTTGGCCAGTGTTCCCTCTAAGATTTTAGTGAGTGCGTAACCGCCGGCACAAGTGCGAAATTGCTAGCAAATGTACGAAAACCGCCGGACAAATTTGCAGGGAAAGGAAAGTCAAAACTGTGACAATGCGCTTCCGTGACGTAATAATTACCGTGGCTATGTCAGCCCCAAAATGTTCACAAACAGGTAGCCCAGTGGTTCTCAAACTGTGCGTCGCGACGCCCCGGTGCGTCGTTTCAATTTTCCAAAGGCGTCGCGGGATATTTTGGTTTTGTGCCATTAAGTCTAGGTTTTATTGCGTCAAAAGAACTCTGATCGTAGATTCCTTTCTTACTTTCTTCTGACATTTTCACAATAGTGTTTTTAATACACTGTTGCAACGGTTCACTTGTAATTCAAGAATCAAATTGCAGAAGTTTAACTTAATTGGCGAAAAATATATAAAGAATAAAGCATTCAGTTGTATGTTGGACGAAAACAGGAAAGATGAGTTACAAACTTAGAAGAGCGTAATTTTACGATTGAAGATGACAGACCAATCCAAAATCTCGGGAGCATCTGCATAGGGGCAGTTATTTATGTAGATTATGGGCCACATTTATCTCGCAGTACGACAAACTAAACTGTAGGATGCTGTCTGGTGCGTCGCAAAGTCTCGCAAGCTTTTTTAAATGCGTCGCATCGCAAAAAGTTTGAGAACCACTGAGGTAGCCTATCGGTTGTTATAAGATGGCGGCGAAATACCTCGCTATTTTTCTTCAGTAAGTTAGTTGTGGTTAAATTTGGTCTCAAACTTTACAGCCTTTGCAACAGCGATTCGTAAGCACTTTGGAAGGACAGGTTAACATTGCGCGTAAATAAAATGAATCCTTTGCCGACGCCCGACATGAGCATGAGAACTAGAACTTTTATGAAGTAATGTGATGTTAGGTAGATTATTACGACTATGACACAACAAAAATTACTTGTGAACTTTAACTGTTGCTTGATTACGGTAAATAATTAGACAACTTACATTTCTTTATCGTAATCAATTAAACAGCAGGTTTTTGCAGTTGCAAGCAAACTTTCATCTCAGTTCGGAAAGTATTTGAAGCGAATTCAAAACCAAATTGGTTAGAAGTTGTATTCTTTTTTATTTTTAGTGTTTATAAATGGCAAGTAAAAGAAGTGTATTTATTTGTAACGTACAAAAACTGAACCAATCCCTCAAAAATGGTGTTTTTGTGCTTAACTGAAAGCGAGAACTATGTACTTTTTAATCTTAACAAGCACGATTGAAAGTTAGCGTTGAAATGTAAAGATTTTAAGCAAGTTTAGTTTCAAACTTCCCTCGAAAAATGATGTCTTGAGTTAAAACTGAAGTTTGAGAGCTGCTTGCTATTACTGTTCTTTAGCTACGACTGAAATCGGCTGGGAAAAAGTAAACAAAAAAATTGATTTTACTTCAGGTTAATTGCTGGAGAGATAATTTGTTACGCAAAAAAGCGAGGCAAAGGCGTGCGCGATATTTAAGTCGCCGTCATTAGCTGTTGTGTCACAGCCGTGCGATGTTTGGGTGAGACGTTGCACTGCTCTGAAAAAGCATCTGTCCTAACTTGGATTTCTTTTCACTGTCTCCCATGCATTTAACAGTTGGCTAAGATTTTGCCAACAAAATTGCAAAAATTTTAACAAAATGAAAAAGTTACCAAAAACCGCCGGACTTTTTTTACGCACTGTTGAATTTTAACTGCGAATCCGCCGGACATAATTTCGCAAATTCGCACTTTTTTTGCGTTTAAAGGGAACACTGTTCATGGTCTTCTAGAAGTGGAAGAATTGGTAAGGTAAGCTTTTGTTTCAGCTCAATGAAGTAATGAAGAGCACCAGGCTTACATCTCAGCCTCTTGGCATGCTTTGTCCATCATGGCAGAGGCTAAAACGTAGCATAGAACATGCTCCTCTCTCTCTCTCAATCTGATCCTAGATCAGTCCATTCTCTCCTTTGACTTTCGTTGGCTCTGCTTCTTTTTCCTCTTCTTTTTTCTATTTTTCTAGCTGCTTTTCTATCAGGGAGTCGGCATTGGCCTAGGCCAACTACTAGAAATCTCTTTCTTGTGTGCCCACAGCCAGATACTATTTGTCTGGGTCTCTCCAGCCTTGAGAAGTCTTTTACCACTTTACAATTTTCTCTCACCTCCAAAAAATTTCTCACGCCTACCGCAACCTTACCCTGTAATGCCTGCTTCATGCAAGCACAAATTTTCACATCTTCAAGCTTTCTTGCATTCTTTTTTTTCCGTCTGGCAGTCTTCCCTTATTATTACTATGCACAAGATTGGAAAACCTCTAAACTCACCAGCTTCTTTCAGGTTCATCTCCTGCATCTCAAAGCTGTTGGAATACATTGTTCTATCTTGTGTACTCTTCCATCCTGTGTGTTCTTTTTTCTAAGAGTCTAACTCCATTCTCTTTCCCAACCAGATCGCTTCCATCATGGTTGGTCTACTTTTGATCAAATTCTTTTGTCTTTTTCAGTCCATTTTGAATGGGGTTAACAAACCTCAGCTGGGCTCTGTGGTGATCCTTGCCACTGTTAACTTTTCAGAGGCTTTTGACTGTCTGACGTTCTACCATTCTCCTCACGCTAATTTCTGAAGGCCTACCCTCTTGCTTTGTTTGATGGACTTAACCTTTCCTTTCTCGCAAGTGTGCTTGCATGACTTTCCAAAATCACAAAAGTTACTCCTTTTGAGTGGGCCAAAGTGTTCTGCAAGAGTCCGCTCTTGGCTTTGTTTTATTTTCTTTTATCAACAACCTCCTTGTATCTTTACCTACTTCTGTCAGCTACTCTCTTCATGGTGATGACCGGGCCGTTTGGTCCTCCTTCTCTTTTGTACCCTCTGCTACAGAGGCTTTACAAAAATCTATCATTCAATCAGAGCACTGGTGTTTTCCTCTCAATCTGAGCAAATGTAATGCTTCTTTTTTCTGGTAAATCTCCATCAAGCTAACCTTTGGCCCCGCATCCCCTTGTTTAACATCCCTCTTTGCTTCAATCCTACTCCCATGTTTACTAGAGTCACCTCCAACTGCACTCTTTCCTTTTCTAAACGCATATCTTCACATAAAAACAAGTTTTTACCTCGTTTTAAGGCCTTATGCTGTATCTGTGCTTCCTTATGGGGCCCCTACATGGAGACCTTTGCTCTTCAGTACAAAACTTTTCTTCAGCCTGTTCTCACTTATGCTTTACCCAAATGGTTTTCTTTTGTCAGCGTTACCGACATTACCATGTAGGAACACCTAGACCAAGAGGCCAGTCGCACTACTGTCAGCTGCTTCTTATACTCCCCTATTTCTCTCATCCTTACAGAAGCGTTTCTGCGTCACCTATGAGTCACCCTATCCTCTTTTGTTCTGTCATCCTACAAGTAGGCCCATTGGCTTTTAATCTCTTTTTCAGTTTCAGGTTTGGCCAGACATAAAGTAAAACCAAAACTTTCCAGGTCCTTCTGGAGAGACTTTACATCCATTTACTTGATTGTGCTTTCTAATCCTCCTCCTTTAGAAAGTCTTTCCTTGATTGCCTTTTCTCTCCTCCTTAAAACCCACCTTGCTTCAGTGTGGAGCTCAATCTTACCACTTCATGCTCTTCCTTGGGCCTTTTTTTTCCCCTAGAGGCAGCTCTTGCCCACCTCAACTTTCGCATTTCACAATCTCTAGTTTGGACTGGTGACTTTGTCGTTACTGATTATAGGAAAGGAGGCACTTGTGTCCAAGCCAACAGCTCACTTTTTGATGTCAAGGCCTCTGTTTCATATTTGGCAAGTCCAGTGTGGCTAAGTTTCTCTGCTGAACCTTGTATCATTCTGTGAGCTCTTTGCTAGTCTAGGCAGCTCAAGAATTCTGACACTTCTCTTCCTTTGCCATCGCTCTGACTCTTGCTCTGTCCTTGCTGCACTTTCTTCTCCGCTGTGTTTCTTCTTTTCTCACACTCTATGGAACATGTGACAGAAACGATCTTCTCTCTGCCCCTCCTTATCTATTTGGCAGCAATGGGTCCCTGGCCAATTCTGGACAATGACATGACCAATGGAAAGACAAGGTACACTGTTTCAACCATCTACAGTCCCCTGTAGTCCCTCTTCTCTCTCACATCTCGTATCCACTCATTCTTTTTTCTTGGACCGGAGGCATACCCTCTCATCATAATTCTTGGACACACAGTTTTCCCAAGTATCCAGTAAAAAACTTGTGCTTCCTCATTATGGTCTCTCTGTCCCCTATCGTATTTGATGCAATGAACACAGCCTTCTGTGAAACTCTTTTATGTCTCTCCGAATTGGCAAAATTGAAAATTCTTCATGCAGTGCTGACTCAAGACACTTGTGATCCCTTCTGTTTTATCCAACAACAGACTCTTTGTGTTGCTCACACTTCAACAACTTCCTTATCTACATAAGACCACAGGTACCAAACAAGCCTTGGGGAATGGGCAGCTGCTTGGTTTCTAAAATTCAATATTCTTTCACCATGCCCCCATTTGTCGAAACTATTCATGGAACAACTACAATATAATTACATGTTTTCAAGAGGGATTCAACTCAAATATTCATTCCTGCCGCCATGATCAGATGGCATTATATACAAAATATAAAGTCCCAAGCACTCCTGCCAGGAACTAAACCTGTAAAAATCAAGCCCAACACCATCAATCAATCTCAGGTACCCAACACACAAAGCCCAAGTGTTCCCATCATAGACTAAACCTTAAATTTCAGAGACCTAAACTACAGTCGACTACAACACAAAACATGGAAATCTCAAGTGCACACACCAAGCACCAAACTCATGATCTTGCCATTACCAATAAGCAGCATCACCTCGACACCACACTCACATGTATGGCGACTTATTAGTCACTTTTACCACTTGGTGAGTGACCAGCTTTAACCGTATCACATAGACTAAATAAAATCTCATTTTGTTCTGACAATGAGTAAATTGCTTTCAGAATGTCAATTCCCAAAAAGTCTTCACCTTTGTATCATGTAAAAAAAATCATGAATAATAATTAAAAACTTTCGTACTGAGAAAATCAATCTCTAAAAAAAGGTCTTCATTTTTACACAAAAAGAAAAATACTCAGTTTGTCTCACTAGTGGCGGTGAGTGAATAGAAGTCTGTGACGTGGTATCCAACAATGAAACGATTAACAGCCCCTACGAAGCTCACCTCTGATGCTTTAAAAACAAAAACAGTTGACAAAAACTTAATCAACCTATCAAACACAGAGGAAAACAAGTTTTAAAGAGACTGCAAAATGACCTACCAGTCACCCATACATCTTGGCACAAGCCACGCTTTAAATTCGAAATGTAAGCTTTAATGCAAATCCACTATGCCATGCCACATGCAACCTGATATGAAGAGTGCTCAATCGCCGTCTTTCAATAACAAATATCACATTCAGTACATTGCAACTGGTTGCCAACAAATCATCAAAATTCTTCAGAGTAACTGGCCAACAAATGTGCAATTTTAAACAAGTGTGATATTAACCCACTTTAATTCATTAAAAAACAAAGTTATGATTTACCAAACCGGTCAAGCATTCCATAAGATTTACGTATAACAGGAAGAAATTTTGAGGCAAGAACATGAAATACAGTTAATTGTCGATTTAATTCATCAAGTTGTGCTTGCAAACTTTTCAACCAAGACTCTTCATCTCGCATCGTCAAGATAATCTAAATAGTTATGTGTAGTGAAAATACTTGGTAAAACTGTTTACTAGTTATCAAGTTGTGTGAGGGTAGAGCTTTAGGCATTTTGATTCTGACTAGCATTATATTTTGTGAATTGCAGATTTCTGGGTCTACTTATGATGACAAAACCAATGATTTAAGGCTGTAGAAGTAGTCCATAGCCCAAATATAGACATAAGGAGAAGTGGCACACACACACATCTTCTTAACCCACTTTTTGTCATCAGAAGGCTGAGAGCCATCAGCCTGGAATTCCTACATATTGTACAACCTCCAGCCCCATCTGCCAACTCAAATGATTCAAATTCAAGTTTTGGTAAAGCCATGGTGTTTAAGTAACTCATCCACCTGGTTCTTGAGCAGCCATACTCTCCTTTGTACTTGATGTTGCAGAAAGAATTTGACAAGTAAGTCTTTCTTGAAGCACTTTACTAACACAGTCAAACCAAAGCAACTGAGACATATTACTACAAAGAAATAGTGACTCAGTGCTATAAGATTTTATATTTTGGCACTATGTATCATAATATCCATTCATGTTACTCTCTATTTTTGCAGTGTTTAATCAGAATTGCCCTATCTTTATCATACCAGTGACCTGGCAAAATCAGGTAATGAAATACCGTAAACCGGGGTTACTTTGTACACTGGTGTAACTTTGTACGCTTTTTCAAAACACATAACCATATTTTCAAAACACATATTTTTGTTGTTGTAGTTGGTTACCTGACCCCTTCCGAGGGATGGGGGCATGGCAGAAGACCATGGAGCCCCAGAAGCCGGGCAACTCCCCAGGGTCTGGACCAGAGGTCATACAGAGACAGAGAGTCGCCAAAGAGTAAGCAGTGCAAAGAGTCCGTAGCTGGACAGTGCAGAATGAGATGAGAGGTGTCCTGGGACAAGTGTCCACAGTCGCTGCAGGAAGGATTCCCGATTCTGCCAATCCTAGAGGGATAAGAACCTAAAAGAAGGCTGTGTCCATTGCAGCGAAGACGAGAGAGGACACAGCGAGCATATGTTTAAGGCAGTGGCTATTTTGCCATCGACGGCAATTTACCCTCAGAGACTATTTTGCCATGAGTTATTTGTGATTGGTCAATCTTAATGACGTACTAAACATGTGACTTTTGGTCGTTTCTGATTGGCCAATTTTAAAAACCAATTAAAAAAAATTTGCACCCCCAGGTCTCTATCCCCCACTCTGTACACTCCCTTCCAGTGTACACTGCCCCGTACATTTACATACCGGGCCTGCCCCTTCAGTGTACATTGCCTTTCTTGTAATGCCCTGCTAGCTGAGATTCAAACCCGCAACCATGATATCTCAAGCCCAGCGCACTATCCACTACACCAAAATGCCACTGGTGTAATAATAGCAAATACGGCTATATAAACACATGTGAATAATTACGGCAAAATAGATTCCAAGGGTAAATTGCCGTCGACGGCAAAATAGCCACTGCCTATGTTTAAACAACTAATTTGCTAAGTTGCATTTCCAGACACAAAAACATGTTTAAGTTTGATCATACTTCCATTTCACATCAATTAAATCTGGAGATAATTTTTATTTTGCAAAACCTGACCATTCGTGAGGACAACCTATCTCCCTATCAGTGTTCCCTCTAAGATTTTAGTGAGTGTGTAACCGCCGGCACAAGTGCGAAATTGCTAGCAAATGTACGAAAACCGCCGGACAAATTTGCAGGGAAAGGAAAGTCAAAACTGTGACGATGCGCTTCGGTGACGTAATAATTAGCGTGACTATGTCAGCCCCAAAATGTTCACAAACAGGTAGCCTATCGGTTGTTATAAGACGGCGGCGAAATACCTGGCTATTTTTCTTCAGTAAGTTAATTGCGGTTAAATTTGGTCTCAAACTTTACAACCTTTGCAACAGTGATTCGTAAGCACTTTGGAATGACAGGTTAACAATGCGCGTAAATAAAATTAACCCTTCGCCGACGCCCGACATGAGCATGAGAAATAGAACTTTTATGAAGTAATGTGATGTTTGGTAGGTTATTACGACTATGACACAACAAAAATTACTTGCGAACTTTAACTGTCACTTGATTACGGTAAATAATTAGATAACTTACATTGCTCTATCGTAATCAATTAAACAACAGGTTTTTACAATTGCAAGCAAACTTTCAATCTCAGTTCGGAAAGTATTTAAAGGGAATTCAAAACTAAATTGGTTAGAAGTTGTATTCTTTTTTATTTCTAGTGTTTATAAATGGCAAGTAAAAGAAGGTTATTTATTTGTAACGTACAAAAACTGAACCAATCCCTCAAAAATGGTGTTTTTTGTGCTTAACTGAAAACGAGAACCATGTGCTTTTTTATTTTAACAAGCACGATTGAAGTTAGCGTTGAAACGTAAAGAAAACATAAAGATTTTAAGCAAGTTTAGTTTCAAACTTCCCTCGAAAAATAATGTCTTGTGTTAAAACTGAAGTTTGAGAGCTGGTTGCTATTACTGCTCTTTGGCTACGATTGAAATCGGCTGGTAAAAAGTAAACAAAAAAAATTGATGTTACTTCAGGTTAATTGCTGGAGAGATAATTTGTTACAGAAAAAAGTGTGGCAATGGCGTTCGCGATATTTAAGTCGCCGTCACTCGATGATGCGTGACAGCCGCGCGATGTTTGCGCGAGACGTTGCACTGCTCTAAAAAAGCATCTGTCCTAACTTGGATTTCTTTTCACTGTCTCCCATGCAATTAACAGTTGGTTAAGATTTCGCTAACACAATTGCAAAAACTTTAACAAAGTGAAAAAGTTACCAAAAACCGCCGGACTTTTTTTACGCACTGTTGAAAATTAACTGCGAATCCGCCGGACATAATTTCGCAAATTCGCACTTTTTTTGCGTTTAAAGGGAACACTGCTCCCTATCAATGCCTTCTGAAATCTACCCACTGTTTTACTGTTTTTTTTAATTTGGGAACTCTTTTTCTATAGTGAAATAATGTGTACAAAATAGCCCCTTTTAAAAAGGAAGTTTGTTTACTCTAGTGTTGAAAATACATTGCTAATCGAGATTAAAGAAATGTACAGTTTCCCCAATATTGGGGTAACTTTGTACGCAACAAAATATGATCTTCCCGGCCATCCTTGAAGTTAGTGTTAAAAATAAATTCAAGTTTAGAAAGCATGCTTCTGAGGTGCCAAGTTCAGCTAAAAAAAAACTCGTCAAGAGGTTGCGTTAGAGAGCTAAGTTTCAGCAAAGGCAAAAAGTGTACAAAGTAACCCCAGTTTACGATATGATCTAACTCAAATGAAAAAGATGACTTTCAGACACAAATAGTGATTAAAAGATAGAAAGATAAGCAAACGCGAACTTTAGCAACTTTTGTATTGAATTTGTACAAAAATTCACTGCAGATTGGATACTGAAACTGTTCCTAACAGTAGGATAATCTTACATTATAGAAAGATTAGGTAAGTATTAGGTAATTCAAAACGCCATTAACAGATAATGCTGCCAACTGACTAAGCAGCCTGGGCCTGTAAAACATATGGCTTGCAAAAACCATCGTTACAGCCTACCTGATAATTTAAAAAATGTTATAGCTCGAGCAAAATTTAGAGTTACTGTTAATGCTACCACTTTGTGCTTACTTCCAAGAAATATGCTTATTTTTAGTGTGATTAGTTTATCATAAAATCTGTTGTCTTAGAATTTTATTGCTTAAAATGTGGACCTGTGAAAAATTTTTTGCCCTAAATGTGAAATAAAACTTGTCAACATAGATCTTCAAAATGTGGACCTTTAAAAAAGAAAGTGCTTATCTTGAATTTACAGCAAAAGCATCAATTTCTCAAGAAACACTGATTTTTCGGTGGGCAGATGGTAATCCTGAAAATAAGTAAAGATGTTGGAAAACAGCCCACAAAAAATATTTTATTCGTATTGCCCTTTAATTTTTTTGAGTTGTGCAGACCTGAAATAGGTTAAAGCGTAAATGCACTAACCAACTGTACAGTAGCAGTGATCATTAAATGTCAATGTGTGTGCAGAGTTTTTTTCAGGAAAATGGTAGGTGCCTAAGATGGACCTGTAAGAACCATAAAAATATTTGACTAAATTTAAAATCATTAGATGTGTTTTGCACTCTATTACATAGACATAATATTTTTCTATTCTAGGGACCCGATTTTCATTTTTAGGTACCTGAATCAGATTCCTAAAACGCTTTAAAAAACTCTGTGATTGAAAAACTTTGTCAAAATTTTTATGATTCTTTAAGGTCTAGTGATGTTGAGGAACCACCTGTAAGATTTCCAAGGAGAGTGAAGGGTGGATTCAAATATCATAAACAAGCATTATTCCATGCAACTGTAAAGGAGAGATTTCCACCTAGGCACTGCACAGTTTGTCAAAAAAAAGGCATTAAAAAGGGCAGGAAAGTATTTTGCAAGAAGTGTAAAATCCCACATTGCATAATGACATGCTCCTCTATTTACCATTTGCACAAATCATTTTGAAAGGTCAAAAATTTAAACAGAAGCTATTGAATGTTTTATGTATGCAAATTTTTTTTGAGAAAAGCAATGGGCCAATATAGATTTTGCATGGTTTACCACAGCAAAATAGTGCTTCTGAATGTCAGAATAAAAATAATGCATTATGAGTATGAAACATATGCAACAATGAAAATCAAAGAAATGCCCAGAACCAGCAAGTATAGCCTATGTGTGCGATTTACATGCAGCACTCAAAGTGTTAAAAATAAACAAAAAAATTATACAAAGGTAACTAAAGAAACTGGAATACCATAGGCCAGGGGTGGCCAAGCTGTGGTGCATTGCATGATTAGAAGTGGCGCATTGTAACCTTGTGGTAATAACAAGCAGCTTACAACCGCAAACAAATCTTTGTTTTTGTAAACAAACGCGACATGGGAGGGAAATACTTGCGCCAGGATTTATGGAGATTGTGGCGCATCTGAAACCATATAACAAAAAGTTGATGCATGGTAGGTGAAAGATTGGCCACCCCTGCCATAGGCCTATCAGTTTTAAGATTAAACAGCCCTGTTTGAACTCATCACCTGCACTAAGCTGTGGTTGGATCAACCTATTTCATCAATACACTTGCAAAGTACGGCAATCCTTAAGTTTAGCATCAGAAACTCCTACTCCTGTAAAAATAAATTTTTACTTGAGTTTCTGATGCTAAAAGCTGGCGAGGCACTAAAAGAAAGGCAGTGTACACTGGAGGGGTAGGCCCGGTATGTAAATGTACAGGGTAGTGTACACACTACTTACAATATTTATGATTGATCTTAATAAAGTAAGTGTTTTCATTACAATAAATTTCTACTTGAGTTTCTGATGCTAAACTTAAGGATTATTGCAAAGTACAGTACACTGGTACAAAGTGCATTACTCAATGTACTTTAACTAATGGCAGTGGCTATTTTGCCATCGATGGCAATTTACCCTTGGAATCTATTTTGCTGTAATCATTCATGTGTGTTTATGTAGCTATATCTGCTACAATTACATCAGTGACACTGTGGTGTAGTGGATAGTGCGCTGGGCTTGAGATATCATGGTTGTGGGTTCGAATCTCAGCTGGCAGGGCATTACAAGAAAGGCAATGTACACTGAAGGAGCAGGCCCGGTATGTAAATGTATGGGGCAGTGTACACTGGAAGGGAGTGTACAGAGTGGGGGATAGAGACCTGGGGGTGCAAATCTTTTTTAATTGGTTTTTAAAATTGACCAATCAGAAACAATCAAGTCACATGTTTAGTACATCATTAAGATTGACCAATCACAAATAACTAACGGCAAAATAGTCTCTGAGGGTAAATTGCTGTTGACGGCAAAATAGCCACTGCCTTAACTAATAGTCAATCTAGTTTTTGGTAACTGGTGAAAACTCTGTATACCCAACCAATTTTCATTGGTCACATATTTGTTGGAGAAATTTGTCTAATGCATCACCCAATTAATGATTGTATTTAAGTCTTCAGGTGTCTTAGGTAAGCAGTAGGCATCCAAATTGACCAATCACAAACATTTAACAGAGAAATAGATTATAAGGGTAAAATGTGGTTGATGACAAAATAACCACTGCCAACATTTTAACATTACACAAACAGTAGGCCTACAACAAACCTCTACCTTGGCATCAGGAAAAACTTTGTGGATTTCTTTCCAATATAAAAATGCTGGGTAGTCTACCACAGCATCAACATTTTCATACATAGCTTTAAAATGATTTGGTGCACTTTTTCCTTCAAATATTATTTTCCAGTCATAAAAATGGTAGAGTATATGTTCCAGATTATCATAAACATTGTACCCTAATTCTCGCAAAGCAGCAGCCATGGATTTAGTTCCAGTTTTAGAACTTCCAGCAAGTATGACTTTCATACTAATTTTAGATCTACATATGGCCACTGCTTAAAGCTTTGACATCTTAAATAAAAAAAAGGGGTAAAACAAATTAGTATAACACAAGATGTTAGAAAAACATGAATAAATCAATTGCAGCCTATGCGGAAAAGATGAGCCAAATCACTACTTTTTTTAGATCAAATTTAGTCCTATTTCATCAACTTAAACTCTTACTCCAGACAGACTCCTATATTTTTCAGAAAGTATTAGTCCGAGTCCAATTTGATAAATTTGCCAATCATCCAAAAGACTGATAAAGACATATTAAGGAAACAATTCTTTGTCTTTAAAAGTTGTGGGAAGAGTCAAAATTAAGACTTACACTGTATCACAATGCAGGGCTGTGCCCACTTTATCTTCTTTTTATCCTCAAAAACTCGCTGTTCTAGCCTCCACCCAATCACTAGTGGGTCAATACAGCTTTCTAGCAAGCAATTCTAAATTCATTTTACCAATATTGCTCCAACGTTTTAACGGCAGGCAACTAAATTGCTAAAATTTCTTTTGGCTAGGCTAAACTTTTGCTGTCTCCTCAGCATGTGATCTTTTTTATTGAAACTGATATGTCTTTTATACGTGATGCATACCAATAGGAAGGTTGCATATGACGTCACACATTTCGCGCCAAAAAAACTGGTTGACCAAAAGCTCTAATTTATGCTGGAAAGGTATAGGGCGAACACCAACTTTTGGGGTTATTTTGAAAACTAATGAAAAATTAATTAAAATTTGGAATGAATTATTGCTAGTTGGATTCTCGGAAACAAATAAATTTGACCAAAAGCAATTTGGTTGAGATTTGGTCTTTCAGTTGGCTAGTATAAGCTTAGCACAGTGTGCTAATTTTTAAAAAATGCCCCTAAGAGAAGTGCCATCTAAGTAGGGTTGCCAACTTTGACAAATATCAATAAAAGACACTGTGACTAGAGTTGCCAACCGTCCTGTATTTTAAAGGACAATCCTCAATTGGAAACCCTCTGTTCTTGTCGGGGTGGGTAATTAGGTGTTGACCTTTTTTTTTTGGAGGTCACCATGTAAAACTACTGCTCGCGGACATGGTGGCCTCCAAAAAAAAAAAAAAAGTCAACACCCGGTTTTCCATGGGTTGTGCTACACAACCGCGATTGGACTGTACATTTGAAAATTTTTTCCGCTCTTGCAGTAAATTTTTTTCAGCTCTAGAAATAAAGGACAATTCTAAGTTTAATAAAGGACAAGGACGGAAGGTTCAAATAAAGGACTGTCCTTTGAAATAAAGGACGGTTGGCAACCCTACATCCAACTACCATTTGCTCCTCACTTAAAAATAAAGATACCAGTCGGTACATTAGCAAAAACAACCTTTATTTAATCATTACTACTTGTGTCCATGAGCAAGGCATTTAACGATATGCCTCCATCTTTATGTGGCAAACAGGTGGTGGGGCCAAGCATTCTACCCGTCGTGGTGACCCAGTGTGACGAAAGACATGCAAATACAGCATGAGCTCATACGCATGAATGAATAAATCGGTACTGTAATTTTTACATTACCCTTGGTCCAGCAGCCTAGGTAATAGCCCAAACAATTGTTTAAGGAGTAGTTAAGGTCACACAATTGCATCTGACATATCAATATGACTGGCCTGCAATCACTGTTGACAAAAAATTTCAAAACCTACTGATTTTATTCAACAATAACTAATCTAGCATATGACAAACGGCACAGAAATCTGCCCTGTCAATTAGGCTACAGTATAACTTAAATTTTCAACTTTTCAAAATGCTTATGCTACTAAATATATTGTATAAGTTACACATTACAATTAACTTAAGCTCAGCGTTCCCAAACACGCTGATTAATCGAATATGAAATCCTCACAATCCTCACAGAAGCTGGCTACAAATAAGTCTGCATGTTTAGCCCATAAAATTAGCCCAACTATTAGCAATAACAAGGAAATCTTAGCACCTCTTATCTTACTTTGATCTTAGATTCATTCCTTAACATCAGTAAAATAACATATTTAACGTTCATTCAAAACCTGTCACGTTTATCGATTAACTTTGCATAAAACGATATCACTCCTATTCAATTTAATTCAAAATCCTTCAAAATGGTCAGCCAGATTTTTCGAAAGCGCATTTTGATGACGTTTGATCACGTGCATGCAACCTTCTTATAGACTACTGCTCCTGCACCAATCAACAGCCACCTTGACGTAATAGTGCGGTTCCCGACCTTATTTGGGGTGAGTCGAAATGACTGTTGGCCCCCCGAGGATCCCAGTGTAGCAACCTCGGCAACTTCATCTACAAACCACAAGTAGAAAGTTGCTAATAACACCTGGCTGTATTTACGAATCGCCATCTAGGTTCAGTAGCTGCTATGACATAAGTGACTAGTCGTCCCATGAAGTGCACTCATTTTACCTTGGATTGCAGTTGGATGCCTGCTGTTGTGCTACAATAGTGCCCCCACAAAGAAGCTACGCAACGGCATCATTGTAACGCAACGTCAGGCATCCGATTGCAATTCAAGTTAAAATGAGTGCACTATGTAAGGAGACTAGTCACATCTATTATGATAGCTACCCAATGTATATGACAATCCGTATATAAAACCAGGTGTTATTGGCAACTTTCTACTTGTGGCTTGTAGTTGAATTTGCTGAGATTGCTACACTCCTCTTATCCAATCATTTTTTCGTCGTACTGCCCTCTGAACTGCCACAGAAAGGCAGCAGTCAGTCAGTCTTTTTAAAATTGGTCATCTGCTTCTTCTTTTTCTCTTCTGTCTCTCTCTTCCTTGCTCACTTATTCTTATTCTTCTTCTTTTGCTAATTAGAGGCAACGTTCATTCTCACCCTGGCTTCGTTTTTTCGTGCTCAGGTTTTGAGCTGAAAATACGACGTAGAAGAGTAGCTCTGTGCAATGCTAAACCTGCTCAAAATGAGTCCATCTAAGATGCTCACTACTCTTCTGCAACAAGTTCAATGCTCTAGGCGCTACTTTCATTTCTGCAGCTGCCCTCCTTTCTTCATCTCTGCTTCTCCTAGGGGTCCATAATCTTCAAACATTGTGACTTCTTGGTCTACCTGTGTGTAAAAATTTCCGTTCGCTTTTGTTGTGGATGCGATTCGAACTCCTGTTTTGTTTTCCTTTTTTACTTAGTAGCGTTTGTTTCGTTTGCATAACTAACTCGTGTGCAAAACTTTGCTTTTTGTAACGCAACTAGATAACCGCGGCTTTAGCAGGCAGACTTCTTAAGCGTTTTGCAGTTGTGTGTGCAAATAGTTGAAGATGGATGTTAGTAATGTAATAAGAATTTAATTGAAAATGATATTTTGTTAATCAGTCTTAGTGTTACTTATTGTTATTATTTAGAGACTATAATGAATTAACTCGGTGTTTAATTGTTTATTGTTAAGTTGGTAAAAGCTTGCACAGGTACGTAAGTGTTTTATTGTTGTAGCTTGTCTATTATTTATGTGTGTCCTTTTGTGCTTGCAGAGTGCAGGCCTCACTCCCATGATATTATCCCTTTTGTAAGCTCCGTTGTGCTGTGTAACCTGTACCCGACGTAATTGATATCGAACTGTCTGCCTGCGCCTAAAGTCTCGCGGCTCGTGTTATTTGGGCTTGGTATTTCATAGTTTGGTGAGTTTGGTGCATAATATAGAAATTAGATTGGTTTTTATCTAAAATTATGCATTTATAGGAAACCGCTTTGCTGTATGTTTTTATACGTCATCAACAACTTTCATCTTTCTCCGTCTCAAATTCATTATATTTCGTCAATCAACATCATCGAGTCCGAACTTGTTATTTTGAGTTGCCAACGAGCGAGTAATCTAACGTGAACCATCTTGTAACGTCAGCGAGTGTCCATCCTCACTCGTTACACTGCCGTTACATTGCGTATTTACCTCTACTGTTCAACCTGGTCTCCTCTAGCGATGCAGCCCCCTTTTCCAAGTCCTACCCTCGCTTGCAAACATCACACCCTCCTTCTGCCTACTTGATAACTTCTCTCTCTTTCTCTCTCTGCACCTTTCCCACCCTTCTATGTTTCTGGCTCTTCTATGTTTCTGGCTCTTCTCTACACCTCCTACTTCTCCGTTCTCTTTTGACTCGCTCAGGGTTTTTCAATGAACCGTCGGAGGTCTTCGAGCCAGAAGCGCTAAACTTTTCCACTTTATTCTGCTTCATCCGGAAGATTTTATCTGTATCTAGGAATCCAACTTCAACTCGACTTCCCGTTTCCGAATCCTTAGTGCATTCTACTCTGCGATCTGATCTTACTCACTCATGGTCTGGTATTCTTTCTTCTGATGACTCGTACGCCAGTCGTGATAACATCACTTTAGTCAGGCAGGGCCTGTATTTTTCTGAACTCTCTACCTCCAATCTCTCTTCACTTGAGTCTTACTCTGATTATGTAGAGGTTATCATCTCACTAAATAGCTTTCCTTCGCTCTCTTTGGTCAATGTTTATGCTCTTCCCATTCTTTCTTTTTCCAGGGATGGAAAAACAGACTTTTTTCTTTTTACTCCTTTCTTCTTTCCCATAAAATTTTTTTGACTTAGGCAGACTTCAATTGTTATCATCCCCTCTGGGACTCCATAGGTATTTTTGACTTCTGTGTAGAGGAAGTATTTGATTGGATTTTTTTTCTGACCTCTTTCCCTTCGATGACCCAGACACCCCTACTTTTCTCCATCGCTTTACTGGCAGTCGCTCCTTTTCTGACATCTTCTTTGTTCTCTCCTCTCTTTTTTCTGGGAAGTGCTTTAGGACTTTAGCTATGATCACCTTCCAGTTTTACTAAACCTTCCTCTTTCTCCAGTCTTCCATTCCAACGAGGGACCTCCTTCCTATATTTTTCTAAAAATCCTTGTACTTTGCTTTTTACTTTGACTTTCACTGTCCTTTCGCAGAGGAATACTTCTTTTTCTTTTCACTCTGCTGCTGCTGCTGCTGTCCATACTCCTCTAGCATTAAAAGCGGCCAAATTTTCCATTCCTTTTAGTCGCATCAAAGGCCAACCCTGATCTTGGTGGTCTGCTTAAGGGAAAGAAGCAGTAGGGGAGATGTGGGGCAGTTAAACCACTGGGACCATTGAACCATCTTCATATTTCAGCTTCTACGCAAAAATTAAAAAAATAATACCTTTGTTCTACTCAAAACGTTTAGAAAAGAGCGGTTGGTAAAGTTTGGTTGACTTGTCCGGCGCAATGTTGGAGATATTTGTGTTATTGTGTTTTTGAGCAAAAAGTATATATTTTGACTTGAGTTTGAAGGTTGGTGAAAAGTTGTGATATTTTTTAAACTAAGCATGCATACACAATCCTTGCACTTAAATTACTATTCACTCTGGTTAATCATAAAAATTTTGAGACGTAGTAGGCCTTAAGATCTGAGGAGGTAAAGAGTAAAAAATGCTGCTTAGGGGACCTTTGAAACAATAGCATGTAATATCCATGAACCATTAGTTCAAAGGTCCCATTCCACTGCTTTTTTATCAGTTCATTGAAAAAATGCCTACCTTTAAAAAAGTATTTTTTGAAATTTTCAGATGACATCACCAATGCAATCGTTTGCAGTTTATAAAATTTTGTGGAACATAAAACTTGAATATTAAAAATTTAAAAACTTCAAAACTTAAATAAAATTTAAAAATAAAAATTAAAAATTAAAGATAGAACTTAAAAATTAAAAACTTAAATAAAATTTAAAAACTTAAAAACATAAAACTTAGTTATTAAAAATTTATGTTAAAGTTTTTCTTTTATGAACTTAAATCTATTTAAAGCAGGTTTTGAGACTAGGTTTTGTTGCACATTGGGGGTTAAAATAACTTTACATTTTGTCCAAAATACTGCATGGTTGCTTTTTTGTGTGATTTTGTGTCACACTTGTGTTTTGTGTAAACAATTATACTTTCAGACCTATATTTGCAGGTTTTATAAATGTTATAGATAGACCGGTTCATAGGTCACACCCAGTGGTTTATTGGTGCCCTAGGTGTGGGACCAATGAACCACTTAGAAAACTCTTCTTTAAAAACTCTGTAACTTTCATGTTTTAAGCGTTACGTAATTCAAAACAAGTGGATATGAAACTAAGTCTATGAACTTCAATTGGAGCAAAATAGGAGAAATTACGACTTGAAATGGTGGTTTCACTGACAAAAATGTGAATTTTGGTTCGTGGGTCTCACATCTCTCCTACTGGTAAACGAAAGACGTAGGGCTTTTGCTGTTGCTCAAAGAAGTGATAATGATCGACAACTTACATCTCTGTCTCTCGACATCTCTCGTCAAACTCATGACTGAGGTATCGCCGGCGACATGCTCGTCTCTCTCCTAAATTTGTGTAATCTCTCCTACGTTCGGTCACTAGTTCTTTTCCTCATCTTCCTCCTCCCCTAATTTTCCCTACTGTTTCTCTCCCAGGATGTCAACTTTGGTCTATGCCGACTACCTAAGACATCACTTTTCTGTCTCCGCACCAAAGATCTAGCGGAGCCGAGCCAGAGACTGTTTGTCCAAGCTATGTTGACCCACATACTTGAAGAGTCCCATTACACTTTTTGCTCTCCCTCTTCTTCCGATGAATTTCTCGCGACTGCCACGGATTTCTTTTCGTCCATTGCCACTGGCACAGAGAAAGTTGCCTATTCCACGCTAATGCACCTTAATTTCTCGCTTTGGGATGGATTTTCTTCTTCACATTTTCAGCTTTTTGGTAAAATCACAAAATGGTCTTCTAGATGCTGCTGCCATTCTGTATAGATTTGTGTAAACTAATCTCAAGAATGTAAATAATGTGTTTAAGTTAGGGATTGTGTAAGCTGCTAAATTAGGTCTGTCAACGACTTCATTTCTTTCTATTGCGTAAAAAATCACTCACTGTTTGAGAGAAAAATTAATTGTATGGACATGCTAAAAAAACTGATTACCTGTTCTTTATTGTAAAATTATCGTATTATTTGTGTTGGTTTAACAGTCTTTGGACGGCAGGTGATCTTTTAAGTTGTGAAATTGTCCCATTAATGCCATTTTGCCATTTGCTTGCTCTCGGTTTATAATACCTGTTGTTATCATATTGTAAAACTCTACCCCCTTTTTTTTTATAGCGGCCACAAGGAATGATATGTTATAACTCAGTGGTTCTCAAACTGGGGACCGCGGTCCCTTAGGGGTCCGCGACGCAATTTCAGGGGGACCGCGAGGGGTCTCTGATGCGCCGTATATAAAGTGGCAGCATGAATCAAGGTGAGAAATTTAGCTGGATTTATAATCGATGCAGCTCACTGCTCAATAAATCTGTTATTAGAGGTCGTATCAATACACAATGGGGCATTGTACGACTGAGAGGTAATTATTACGCAATAGTTCTTTTTCTCAATCATGCTGTTTAAAAAATATAAGTCTTGAATATTCATAAGAAAGAAGAAGTTGAGTACAAATTAGAGCAAATATGCGTGTTTGGATGAAAAGTAGCAACTTAAATTAAGTTTTAAGACAAACCAAATTTAACGCGGACATATAAAAGCGTATAGCCAGCTTTTTCCTAAAAAGTGTTTGTCGAGGTCTTAGCTTTAGTGCAGACTAGCTTGCAGTTATAATTATAATTTTTGAGTTTCAGAACTTTATACTTCAAAAATTGGCTAAGCTACTGTTGAAAATTTGCTTTCACCATGCCTCCAAAAAGGAAAATGAGATATGACGATTCGTATTTTAAATTTGGTTTTACAGCGATAAAATGTGACGGAGAAGAGAAACCGCAGTGTGTTTTATGCTGCACAGTGTTGGCATCTACTTCACTTAAACCCAGCAAACTAAAAAGACATTTAGAAACGCATCATCCTGATTCATCAAACAATGATTTAAATTTCTTCAAACAAAAAGCTGAAACGTTGATCAAGTCCAGGCTGAATCAATCAGGAATGTTTTGGAAAGACACTAAGAGTGGTCTGAAAGCCTCCTATGAGGTTTCACGAAAAATAGCTACCTCCAAAAAACCCCACAACATTGGAGAAGAGTTAATATTGCCTTGCTGCCGAGACATCATATCGAATGTGCTGGGAAGTTCTGAGCTTCAGAAGCCAAAACACGTATCTTTGTCAAATGATACTGTCAGAAGGCGAATAACTGAGCTGTCTGATAACATTCTGTCACAGGTAGTCTCGAAGATTCAGAATTCAATTTTTAACTATTTCGCGATCCAGACTGATGAAACTACGGATGTAGCTAACTTAGCCCAACTTCGCGTCTTTGTACGTTATGTTTATAATCAGCATCTGGAAGACTAATTCTTGTTTTGCGAAACCCTAAGCACTAAAACAACCGCAAGGGAAATATTTGACAAAGTGGACAGATTTTTTGATGCGCATGCTATCAAGTGGGAGCATGTTATTGGGGTCTGCACCGACGGTGCTCCAGCGATGATTGGCTGCCGTTCCGGTTTTCAGACCTTGGTAAAGGAAAAGTGCCCAGATGTGATTCGTACGCACTACACTATTCATCGTCAAACACTTATGGTAAAAACAATGCTTGAGGAGTTGAAAAGTGTTCTGAACGATGTGATTAAGGCAGTGAATTTCATTAAAGCAAACGCACTCAACTCACGCCTGTTTCGTGATTTATGCAAAGAAAGTGATTCCGAATTTGAAACACTTTTATTGTACTCGCATGTGAGATGGCTTTCAAAGGAAAAAGTACTGAAAAGAGTTTTTGTTCTACGAAAAGAAATACACGAATTTCTGCATGAAGCTACAGCTAAACAAGTAATGTCCGAAAAATTCACGGACAACCGCTTTCTGACATGCCTGTCGTTTTTGGTAGACATCTTCGAATACGTGAGTTCTCTCAACCTGGCCTTACAAGGAAGGAAAATCACCGTTCTCCATTGTCATGAAAAATTGACTGCTTTTGAAATGAAGTTAGCATTATGGAATTCAAAACTGGATAACAAGAACTTTGCCCCATTTCCACAGTTAAATACATTTCTTGATGAAAACGCACTTCACGTGGATGACGATATCCTTGAAGTGATGAAGCGCCATGTTTCAATTCTTAGAGAAGAAATATCGCGATACTTTCCCGATCTACTGGAATTTGAAAAATATTACCGCTTCATCAACAACCCATTTGTGCTCTCCGTTAGCAATCTGCCTTCAGAGGACAACTTGGTTCAGGAGCAATTTATTGATTTGGTAAATGATGGGGATGCAAAATTTGTTTTTCGTGAAATGTGTTGCAGTGATTTTTGGATTCAAATGGCAGAGCCATACCCTGCTGTCGCAAAGATGGCTCTAAAATTGTTGATTCCATTTCCTACCACCTACGAATGCGAAAAAGCGTTTTCCACTCTCGTTACTATCAAAACAAAATCTCGAAACAGGATGGATGTGACCCATCATATGAGAGTTGCCCTAGCCAACACACTGCCCAACATAGAGGAATTGCTGAAAGACAAGCAAGGGCACCCATCCCATTAAACTGTGCTTGTAAAATTGTTGACAGATATTAACTTTTTTCTTTTCAGAATAAATAGCTGTTTGCCTAATACACATAGTATTTTATGATAAATGTCCTTACAACTGAGCCAGAATTTATGTTTAAATTTACATGGGACCGAGAGTGGTTGAAAAAATTGAAAGGGGAGCGCAAAGTAAATTTTTTTCAAAAGTTTAAGAACCACTGTTATAACTGCTGGTTACGAATGATATGTTATAACCAGCAGTTATACTTACTGTTATAACCAGCAGTTATACTTGCTGGTGGCCAAGATCATTTAGTCAGTCGAGGTTAGCTGAGATAAAATAAAGGTGTTTTTTGAAGGGTGCTGCCACACATTCAACTTGGGTAAATCTCGTTTGTGTGATCTTCTCTGATCTCGTCTTTTCTTGATGGCATTGTGATAAGATATATATGATCAACAATTGAAACCTGAAGACATCAACTTTGCGATATTCGGCTGTTACAACCCCAACTTTTTTTCTAAACTGCGTTTAAATTGTTTTGCAATAACTTTCTCAATATAATTTTCTGATAACTTCTGCTGCACGATGGTGAGAGGAGAAGATTGGAGAAGGGTTGGCAAAGCTTCTCCGCAAGGATTGCAGGGTGACAGCCTTGGTAGTCACGGTAAGTTTTTTCAAAACTGTGAGAAAGTTAAAGAGTCTTCTAGATGTAAGGAAAGTAATTCGAAGACCAGGAAAGGTGCTACCTTCAAAAAACTTTGACTTATTGGTGAATGCCGCCAAACAATGTTTTAAATCAATTATGGTTTAAGCTTTATTTTCTTGTGGAGAAGCTGTTCCTAGCTTTCTCCAATATTCCTTTTTCACCAGAGTCAGTGGAATTATCGGAAATTTTATCGAAAAATTACCGAAAAACAATTGAAAAGTGATCCATAAACAAAATATTGGGGTGCGCAGGCCAAATTTAATTATCGAATATAGATCTTGTATCTATCAAATCCAGTTCAGTAAATACAACGTCGTTAAAGGTGTTTATTAGGCTTAGTAAATTAGTTTTTGAGGAAAATTTAATTTTAATTTTGCAAAAAAGTTTGACGAAATGTGTAAATCCTGACTGCAAATTCGAAATCAACGTAGCCAAATTAGCTAAGTTCTTGTCGAAACTATTGTTTTAAATAACCTATTGTTTGAAAAAATAAGAAAAAAATTGCTAAATGTTGCATAGTGATATGATTTTGACATTTCATGCTCATTATCATTGAGTTGTATTGTTTTCCTGTGTTTCCCTCTAGTAAAAGGAGAACCCTGCTATGTTCAGCAACACTGCAATTTTTGGAGAAATTTTGCACCATCTGGTAATATGTACCACGTACGTTTTATCAGTGGATGGAATTAATGGTTTCATCGCCTATCATCAGTGGACGATGTCTTCATTTTCATTCGTCTGATGAGCACCATAAGAGCAAATTTTTTTGCGACTGTGTGCACTTTGTCATTATTTGTGAGAAGTTTTTTGATGGATATGCTTGCAAACTTGCAAAACGAAACCGCAAATGTCGCTATCGTTTTTTTAAACCATTAAATGAAACCGCAAATTCGATTACCGATCATTTTTAAATCGTAGAATTAGCAAAAAGTGCAAGTGCAAAAAATTGTTTTAAACAAAATATCTCGAAACAGTAGTGGTAAAAGTATATTACATTTTTATGGGAAACTTTAGCCTAACCTAGAAGTGTGCAATTGGTGGTGCATTTCGAGTAAACCAGCTGCCTCGGGCCCTTCTTTTTGGAGAATAAGGTCTCCCATTTTCAGGCATGCTCAATAAGCTACTTCAGCCTTTGGAAATAGTATTAAGTTCCAAAAAAGAAAAAGTTTTTCATCAAAAACTTGGGGAATTAGAGGGCCCATCATAAATCCTTGCCTCAGGCATTTAAAATCCATCATCCACCACTGCGTGCAATTAACCTTTTTTGACTACGGGGTAATTTCACAGTAGCAAAAGATTCCACTAACTTTCGAAGTTCTGAAGAATATACTGGAGTAAGACAGTATATAGTGCCTGTAGGAGTCTCCAGACCAAAAGGCAAGAGAAATTGGATACCTCCCAGATTTCCAAGTGCCCTTTTAATGTCTTAGTCTATACAATTGATTTATCGTGTTTGAAGGTGTAGTTGTGTATCATTTTCAATTATCTGGCCTAATAGACTACGACAAAATTTCGCATTTAAATAGAAAGTTAATTGCAAATGAAGCACAAGTAAAAAACATCGAGTCCAACAACTGCAATTTGCACTACAAAAAAGAATCACCGAAATCGCAGCGCAAATGGGGCAACAAAAAAATGTCAAAGCGCATTGAAACTAGTGCAAGCCTCAAAAAATTTACACACAGTATTACGTGAACTAACTAATGCTAAATTGTAAGAATAAAATTTTGCAATTATGAGCCCAGTGAGTAGTCGGTTATGTAGGCTACCACTCATTTATTTATAAAAGAGGTTTTGACATCTGACATTGGTGTTTTTTTTGGGCTGTGATATGATGAGTCATTTTCGTTATTCAGCAGTTGTAATGGAAAACAACTTAACACAACGGAAGGGGCTCGATATCATTTTTTACATAATGTATTATGACCAAGGACGACTGACACGTGGATGCTACTTTGGATTTTGTTTTCTTCATGGATTTTGTTTCCTTTATGGATGCTACTTTCTCTTATGACCACAATTGGCTCGTACCAGGGCCGTAACTTCGTCAGGTGGGGCCCCAGTGCAAACATCAATTATGGAGCCCCCATTTTTTCTGTACTTAATATTTAGTTGAGCTACTCAACATAGGAATCATTGTCGAATCCGCGTTATAGAAAAATTTTTCAATTAAAATAACGAGACAAAAAAGCATTGAGCTGAACAGGCAAAAGGGGCTAAAGCTAAGTTTACCGTGTGTAGCAGTAACAATGCTACATAGGAAATTTCAAAGTTAATAATTGATTGTTGCGCTGTCTTTATCTCATCAAACGCTGATTATTCCAATTCCAAATTTATTTAGGGTGGTGGGAGTGAATCCAAATTTTTAGTAATTAATTTGACAATCAAAAGACAAGCGGTTATCAGAAACTATGACTCAACTTGGTCGACGCGGGGTTGCAATTAACAGTTACACATAAATAATCACTGATCAATATATCTAAAAATAAACTTTCAAGTTAATGGTTTCTTATGTCATAAGGAAAAAATACTATTTCTAAACTTTTAAGACTCTCTTACAATGCAATAATTACGAGCAACTACTACTAAACACTAAATAAGTCAATCGAAAAATCCAGCACTTCCTAATTGTGAACCAACGCAAGCCTGAGGCGACAATTCTCGCAGGTTAGCGTGGCACTGTAGCCAATACAATACCGAACGGTCCGGGTTCAAATCTAGACTGGAAAATCAAAACAATATCAGAAAATAAAAAGAACTTTAGAAATCAGATTAGAAACGAACACAAAACTGTCAAAGTTTTACACTGTGCCTGCAAATGAAAGACTTTAATTGGAATAAAATTTCACCAGGATTGCACGGTTCAACATAATTTTTGTGATGGCAGTGCATTCAAAACGAAATAATGGCAGAGCAAGGATTTTGTGGAGGGCTGGCTGCAACAACAATTTTTTGATTGTTTGATAAAAGTTTAATCAAATAAACGTCCCAAACCAAAATTGTTTTATAATGACAAAAAAAAATTATGTGCAACCTTTGAGACTAGGTGCTTTGTGAGCGCTATTAACAATATTTCAGCAAAATGGAGATGTGCTATGCAATGGGGGATAAATTGTTTAACCCTAAAAGAATTAATGTGCAGTACACTAACATCACCACAAAAACCACAAACTGATAAAACACAATACGTTGAGGCCAATAAAGTAAGCTACTATAGTTTAGTTGCGGGTGGTTGGAAACTTGAAATTTTTCTGTCTTGCCTTTGCACTAGCGAACTGCTGGATAACTTTTCTAAAATCTAAATTTTTAGCTCGTTCATTTTCTATCTATAGCGGAGTCAAACCGCTAAGTCTCTCTTGGGACATGGAGCATCGAAGAAAGTTTTTGATCGGTTTGAGTTTAGAAAAAGACCTTTCTGCCGTAGCAATTGTTACAGGTACTGTCATATACATCATATATGCCATACAAAGGTCAGAATAAGTTGTGGCAAGTGATGCATTTTCAACAATCAAAAAAGAATCCATTTCTTTAGCAGATTTTAAATGGGCAATCTTTTCTCTAAACGACATTTTGATGGAAAGCATTTGGCTAGGAAACAACGGAGAGACGTTTTCAGAAAATTTGTTAAAAAATTTTCTTGCTTCAACCTCAAGATTCAAATGAGAAGCATTTGACAGAAACTTGGTTCCAAAGCTTGATATGACGTCACCACTGATTTTGTTTCTTCAAAGCGATTAATTAGTTGGCAAGAAAGTATGTCCATTATCGAAAGAGACACAATTACGCAAAATCGTTTCTTAGGATCGCTTAACGTTATTCCTTTGGATATTTCATCGAAGTAGGCTCTTGTTTTCTTTGCTCTTTTGTTTTAAAACTGTCGTTGCAAACCCCATGTAGAAGCATTAGCGGAAGATTTGTTTAGTACTGCGTCAAAACTCCTTCTGAGTTGAACACTGTCTTCTGCAGCAGTTTGCAGAAGTTTACGAACAGAAATTAAATCAATTGTTTTACACGGCATAGCTTTCGAAGAAATATTGACGATCTGGAAAATCTTGCATTGCACTACCAGCATGCATACAAAGTCAAAGTTTTCAATTTGTTTCTTTATTGCCATGGCTTCATCTCTTTCCTTTGGGTTCTTACTGGTAAATAATATGTGAGTCAAGCTTTTCACAACATCACCAAATCTTTCCTTCAAAGCATATACAGCATTATATCCACCAGACCACCGAGTTGGATTTAACGCTTTTAACGTAGGATCTGAGCAAGAACGATCATGAACATTCTGAAGCTTTTGGCACCGCACAATACTATGTCCGAAAAAGTTATATACCGATTCAATGGTGTCGTAAAATCGACGGGTCTCAATCACGGCTTCCATGGCATCTTTTAACACCAAATTTAAATTGTACGAAGTACAATGCATCTAGTAAGCATGCGGAGCCACATCTTAGATCTTCTTATGCAAGCCGGAGTACTTCTCTCTTATCACTGCAGCGCCATCATATCCTTGTCCACGGCAGTTTTTTATGTCAAGCCCCTTCTACTAAATGAAGTTCGTTATCAGTTTGTGCAATTCAATAGCAGATGAATCCTCAACTTCGATATATGAGGTAAACGGTTCAACCGCTTTCATTTCTGACGGCGTTCCATCATCGTGATAATTGATTTCGACGTAAAGAAATACTTCACTTAACTTGTCTTTTTTGCTGACATCTTGAATGGTATCAAGAATAAAGGCAAAAAACGGAAATGCATCTCTGTTTCTGGCTGCTTTCATCAGCAGTGATATTTAGTTCCTGTACGTTTTCAACAAAACCAAAACTGGAGTCCAGATTCCTGATGTTATTGAATCTATCTACCATTTCTGTGTGTGTGTGTGTTTTGTCAACCATATTTTTCATCAGTCGTCACATTTCATTTTCTACAATGAGTCCTACTTTCTCCGCTGTTTCTTCCAGCATTTTCTTCGTTTTCCTCTTCTGCGTCTCAACTTAGACGCATAAGAACTGCACAACTTTGATTTTAACTGATGCCACTAAGTTTTGCTTGAAACTATTGCTGCTGCTAAATCCGTCAATTATCCGATTTTACTATAACTTGCTAATGAGCTCTGCTCGCTCAATTGACGAAGTGATCTACGGTCAGGTTTGTAGCCGCTCGGCTATGTGAGCTCAATTGTATCGTGCGCTAGCAGTTAGAATATTTGGCGATCTAATCTCACACCAGGAATTTTCACTTGTCTGGCTATCCGGCAATCTTGCCGTGGAATGACGTCTACGTTACTGCATGTGATGATCGGTTCAACAGCAGTAGTCTCTGTAGTTGTTTGCAACTGGGGTAATGGGCCGTTCTGGCTAATTATTAGCGCGAGGTTCCTGTGTAGGAGAAAAGTGATTTACAGCCGCGTGAAGTTTATACAATATTTTGATCCACCCGTAGCAGTCATACAGTTGGGAAGTGTCAAGTGTTGCAGAATTGATCGAGAGATTACTAATGCATCGTGTATTATTTCGTGTACCTAAAATCACACACATATTTTTTTTTCAACTTACGGCTAGACCTAACAATATTTATTTCTTTTTCTTGACATGATAGCTCGTTGATCAGTTGGTCTATCCTGCCGCCATTTTTTTGTCTGTTGTTTGGTACTGTTGGTCACGTAGCCCCTAGGCCATAGGTCGGCAACCTGCGGCTCCGGAGCTGCATGTGGGTCTTTTGCCTCCCATCTGCGGCTCTTTTGCTGTTCTTTGAAGCAAGTGAGTGTGAAATGATACTCAGATCAATGACTCTAACTAAAGGTGAAGATCTTTTTTTTTTTTTGGAAAACACTTATGACCTATGCTCCGTAGAATTACTGTGGCTCTCATCGGTCTCCTTGCTGTGGTAAACGGGTCCAAATGGCTCTTTGACGGTAAAAGGTTGCCGATCCTTGCCCTAGGCTAATGGGGGAAATGATTAGCAATTTTGTTACGGACCATGAAGAAGGAAATTCTCTGGACTCTTGACGGTCGGCTGTTTTTTTATGTTCTGCAATCACTGCATGGTTGTCGCGTTGGATTTTGTGAATTAGATATTCACGAAATAAAAAAGAGTTCCCACAGCACGTCTAACTCTACAGAACAAAAATATTTTGATCATAAACACAACGTTGGAAGCACAAATCTTGATTTGAATTGAAGCCAATAGAATCCAATGTATTTAATTTTGAATTGAATCGAATTGAATCGAATCAAATTTAATCTTATTTTCGAATGAATAAAAATAACAATGCCTCTTTTTATATGCTTATTTACTAGGTCACTTCGCCTTACATCAGACGGAACCACGACTGGCCATACGGCTTAGTCGCCCAGTATTGTTACATCATGATAGGATAGGCAGCTATGTACGTTTTTTATGACCAATTTGTGGGCCAACGAATGGTTTTAGATTGAGGTAAACGGATGATTCACAACAACAATGCACAGTACAACAACGAGCGTACAAACAGAATAAGAATTTTATGAGTCACCCACATGATTGCAGCAAAACATCAATGATCCAGAGTTTGTAACTCATAAGGTCGCCATAATATAAGTAACAAAGACTAACCAAAACTAAAACCACCAAAATAATCGCTTGATTCTTGTCACAACAATCACCACAGAACAATGCACTTTTATTGTTGTTTCTACTCTGCCACTACTAAACTACTACCACTACTGAACTACTCTCTTTCGAAAAAGTGTCGCCGCCTTATATACAAAAATACAAGCTTCTAGAAAATGCTAGAACATCACGTGACACAAAAAAACACCGTCAATAAACTACGTAATCGGTCATAATAAAAAAAACAAAAAATTTTCGAGAAGAAATGTGATTCACTAGATTACACTAAAGCTTTGTCATATCGTCAACCATTGTGATGTCAGAAAAGGCGTGTGAGTTACAAATCTATTAATAAATGCGAAAGAAAAAAAAGGTCTTTTTTTGAAAACAGTTTGACAAGTTTAGGGCTTCAGACAGTTCAGATTTACAAATAAAACGATTACTGCAAAACAAAACAACAGATCACAACAACTATACAAATATAAAAACTATTCTTTCAACGCAAATTTATTTATTCGTGACAATCAGATACAATTTTAGCACCAATACATTTTGGGATTTTTGGCTTGTCTTCTTGAACTATATCAAGCAAATCATCATTCAAATCTTTATCTCAATCTAACAAAGCTTGGTATAAACCCGGTTGCCTTTAAACGCTATCGCTGCTGTACTGTGCTTCTTTCTATGTCTTCTAGTTCAAGATCTCTAGTAGAGTCATTCTCCACTAATTTTGATGACCATGATTAGGAGCTTTTTCCACTTTAAAAAAATTCCGACATGATTATGCTTGACTTCGCACATTCTTCCATCGTTTTTGTCCTTCTACGGCATTTAGTTTTTCCATAGCCTGTTACTCGTTTCATTTTATCGGTTGTCAGTAAAAAAATAGAACTGCAGAATTGGCACCGGTAACTAAACTTATTTTTTGGTGTGTTCATTGTTACTGAAGTCGAAAGTCAACCGGATCTCCGTCACTTTCAAGTCTTATTTAAATAAGGTCCCTGCACCTGCCCTCAAATCAGGCTTTAAATCAGAATGTATAATTGCAGAAAGTTGAGTATTCATTCTCGAAGCTTTTCGTCTGACACTTTTCAAGAGAATTCGTCAGAAATAGAGTGAAAAGGTGAAGTGAGTCAGTTATATAGAGACACAGTTGACGAAAAAGAAAAAAGGGAAAAAAGCTACATCGTGATTGGTAAAAGAAGCAACCAATGGAAGGAGCGGAAACTAATGTGCAATTTTTAGACCATAAACAAATTATTTTTGTTTGCATAAATTTGGTTTGGATGTTTTGATGTACGTGGCTTCAAGAGTGGAAAGATGGAAAAAAGTACGGCCACGGGCAAGAATAGAAAATTTGTTATCATTATATTCACGTGCGCATGTAGGGTTTTGTAAAAGATGTTGTCCAATAGCAGAAAAGGAAGTTTCAGCTTTAAAGCTTCTGATTGGCCTGCAAGAGCGGGCCAATGTGCTTCGGTCCTGAGAAACATGCTCCTGAAGAATGGTTTTGGGCACGTGCTGCTTAATCCTCTGTTGTAGCCTTTGAGACGTACGACCCACGTACCGACTATCGCAGTGGCACAAAAATTGGTAAACAATGTTGCTTTGATGAAAAGCGGGTAGTACATCCTTTTTGGCTACAGACAGAAGTTGTCTGGTGGCGTAGAACATTGAACATAGAACATAGAACTCTACACCACCAGACAACTTCTGTCTGTAGCCAAAAAGGATGTACTACCCGCTTTTCATCAAAGCAACATTGTTTACCAATTTTTGTGCCACTGCGATAGTCGGTACGTGGGTCGTATGTCTCAAAGGCTACAACAGAGGATTAAGCAGCACGTGCCCAAAACCATTCTTCAGGAGCATGTTTCTCAGGACCGAAGCACATTGGCCTGCTCTTGCAGGCCAATCAGAAGCTTTAAAGCTGAAACTTCCTTTTCTGCTATTGGACAACATCTTTTACAAAACCCTACATGCGCACGTGAATATAACGATAACAAATTTTCTATTCTTGCCCCTGGCCGTACTTTTTTCCATCTTTCCACTCTTGAAGCCACGTACATCAAAACATCCAAACCAAATTTATGCAAACAAAAATATTTTGTTTATGGTCTAAAAATTGCACATTAGTTTCCGCTCCTTCCATTGGTTGCTTCTTTTACCAATCACGATGTAGCTTTTTTCCCTTTTTTCTTTTTCGTCAACTGTGTCTCTACATAACTGACTCACTTCACCTTTTCACTCTATTTCTGACGAATTCTCTTGAAAAGTGTCAGACAAAAAGCTTCGAGAATGAATACTCAACTTTCTGCAATTTTCAAATTCTGTATCACAAATCAACTCTTCAGAATGTATAAAAATTCTCTGCATTGAAAGACGACAAACTAATCTAAAGCTAGGCCTAAACAGCGGCTAAATCCAGTCCGCTAGCCTGATCCGAGCTAGCAGGTAGACTTTCTTGATAAACACGAATCACAATTAACTAACAACAATGGTACTGACTAACGCCAAATTCCTGCCTAGCGCAGCTAACACGTTGCATATTACGTCTACTAGATCGAGCTAAAAACTAATCAAGTCTAAACCAAAGAGATAAAGAATGCTTACGGCACAATCATAATTACAAATTATTGATTCTACCCAAGCTATAAAAAGTACACGAGGTCTAAAGACAGCAAGAAATCGTGCTTAATCATCAAATCTAATCTAAACAAATGAGTTAAAGGTAAAGATGAAGCATTATGATGCAAATTACAGCAAGTCATAAAAAAGAGACTGGAGAGAAAGGGTACAGCACAGGGCGCCGCCGGAGAGGTAAGATAAGAAAATGCGGCTGTTGCCTACAGTTACAAAGAACGTAAAATCAACTTGGCACCCTCTGTTACTGGGCTCGAGGACAGAAGGATCCTTTTCCATCCCCTGTCGGCGCAACTGCTCAACAGATTGCACACACAGCTCTTTCGTCTCTAGAAACAAAACCAAAATCTTCTGTTCAGGATTCTTGTTGTGATCTGACTCTTAATTTTAACCTCTTGCAAGGAACTAACAGTTTACGTTTTTACAAGACAAATTTTAGAAGTATTCACAATATTATAACAACTAGTAAGCTGCAATAGTTTTAAACATCCATAGAGCGTCAAACCATTCGGTGTGCTATGAAAAGTCATGTCGCATGCCACAAGTGGTAGGCGTGCCAGTAGTGGCCGATTCTTGACTAAATAACGTGACTAAATCCGTATTGCTCGATATGTGAAATTGGAACCATTATCATTCTGCAAGAAAAAATAAACCTGCAGAAATTCGCGATAAAAATTGAGCAACAACAACAAAAAAAGAGCTCTTTTTCTTTTGCACGCATCCAACCTATTACTGACGCTTTGCAAAAAGTAGTTTTTGGAACACCACAAGTGAAACATTGCTGACATATTGCAACGTTTCATAATAGGACCGCCATAAACCGCTTATCAGAATAACTACAAACTTGCATACGAGTAACTACAAACTCGCAACCAAATTAAATATCTTTCCTTTAAAAGGACTTTAGTATAATTTTGACTTTCAACAACATTTATAAATTTGCTAACATATTGCAGAATTTTATGGTAGGGCCGCCATTAACTGCTTATCAGAATAGCTCAATAAACTCGCATAGTTATTTATTATCACTCGAGTTTGTAGTTGTACCCTTACAAAAAGAAATCCCTGTAAAATTTATGTAAATCCAGATAAAATGTAGGGTATTATGGCCAATTTGTAGTAAAATTCAAGTTTATACCATTAATTGTATAATTTATGCAGAAATCGACTGCGACTACATCCCCAAAAAATCCTGGTATTGCCTGGAATATTTTACATCATCCATTTTAGTCTCGATAAAATCCAAGTTTTTACTGAAAATTTTAAGTTTGCCCTGATGTTTTATAATTAAATCCCAATAAATTTTGGTAATTTCTGGTAAATATAAAATTACAGGCATCAATCGCGGTAAAATCCAAGTTTGTACCGGTAATTCAAAGTTACCGGCAATTTCCGGTAATTATACAATTACTGGAATAAATTTGGATTGACCGGGAATCGGCCATGATACCCTACATTTTACCTGGATTTTTTTTGTAAGGGTAGCGACCACCAATTTGGATGACTGGCGATTGTACGTAAAACTGTGTAGATCTTTGCTGCTGCTTCTCGTTGATTAAAATATTGAACAAAAGAATGGATCCATTTATTTAACAGATGAAACAGAACGTACCGATTTAAATGAAACTAAACAAAACAAAACCAACTGAACTGAACTGAACTGAATCAGTTGAGCACAGTTTAAGCAAAGTGAAATAATTAGCCTACAACCAATTCAAAATATGCTAAAAGCAAAATCAGAAACTTGAAATGTGTCCTAATTAACTAATCTGTGCAAACAAAGAAATTACCCAAAAGTGCTGAAAAGATGAGGTGATAAAAGACAACTTAGGTTAGGGTTGTTAGGTGTTCTATCCGAAATTTGCTCAAATGTCCAGAATTTTGCTCAATTGTCGGGAATTTTTGTAATTAAACAACAGAAAAGACAGTTAGCAAAAAATTGCAATATTAGAATGTAATAGTTACCATGAGTGAACACCTTCATTTGGAGTAACAGAACACGAGCTCCAACGTCTCCGACCGTTAGCGTTGTAATAAAAGTAACAAATTTCAAACTTGCGAGCAAAGAGTACCGGTAACAACTTTTTTACCAAAAGTTACACCTACGTCAACCTTGCTACCAATACTTAAAACAGTTAAAAGAGTGAACAGTTGTGTTCGGAATTTTGCCTCATCAAATAAGGTAACTCCAACTTAGGTCAAAAAAACTGTTAACTCAAAATCTGGGTTTGAAACCGCTACAGTTATTCTGATAAGCGGTTTATGGCGGTCCCACCGTGAAACTTTGCAACACGTTAGCAATTTTTCATTTGCGGTGCTCTAAAAACTATTTGTACCTTTGCAAAGCTTCAGTAATAGGTTAGATGCGTGAAAACGAGGGAGCTCTTTTCTTCTATTTGTTGTCGTTCAATTTTTATCGCGAATTTGCTTGAGAGTTAAAACGGATCATTTTTTTCTGGCAGAATGACACTGGTGAAATTGGACGCTGCCCTAGTAAATTGCCGAAGTTCACAAAATTGCAAATCCGCATTGGATTTGCATAGGAATGCGGATAATTATGGTTATTAGTTGGGGTTGAGTTGGGCTTAGACTTGGTTGGGGTCAGAATTAGGGCTAGGGTTATTTCGAGTAATACGGTCAATTCATAGTCTGACCCGCTTAGCAGCTTTCTTTCCCTATTGATACTGGTACTAATCAAATATATTTTTAGTCTTGCGCTTTACAGCAGTTTTGGTTAGGCTGGTGCTAAACAAACTTTTTATGTTTTAAAGCACTAAACACAGAAACAGTTGATCCAGCTTAGCAATGAAAGTAATAGTTGCTGGTTATCCTAAGACAGGAACCAAATCAATAAATGCGGCATTGAAGCATTTGGGTTATAGTGTTTATGATTATTTGGAACATATCCTTTACCATCATGAGGAATGGGAAAGAATATTTCGAGGAAAAGCTTTCCCTGATGATTTCAAGTCTATGTATGAAAATGTGGATGCCATAGTTGATGCTCCTGCAGTTTGGTTTTGGAAAGAAATTCATAATGCTTTTCCTGAAGCAAAGGTACAGTTGAAGAACAATATTTGTTCCAATTAGTACTAATGTAGCAGTTCTAATTAGTATCATACATGTTTGCCATCTCCACAATGCCTGCATTGTTCAAGGTCTGGGTAAGGAATAGGGTTAGGGTTTGGTTCGGGTTAGAGTTAGGGTTTGTTGACATCACAGACATGAATTGTATAGTAATACTTGCAGTTTGTGGTCAACTGGTTAATAGCTTATCATCATAAGATGCTGGTTTTGCTGTTGAGCAATTGTAGCTACAATTGTTCACTACCCTAAAGCACAAGTTTTTTCAGCTTATTTGTATGCCAAGTAGATGCTCAATGTAAGCACATGCTAACTTTGTGTCAAGACACATTCTGTGGAGGTTTATACTTTTTATCTTCAAGATTCACAAAACAGTAATTGAGACACTTAACTGCTTAAAATCATCCAAAAATTGTCAAGAATTTGTTCATAGCTTTCATATTCCTCTAGAATTGCTTGGTTTCACTTCCAATAAATTTTAGGATGGCTGTACTGTTGTGTCTTTGGAAAAAGCACTTTGCCATAATTTTTATATGCTTTACAAGGGGAAAATCTCGTAAAGTGCTTTTTTCAAAGAGAACGATGCGGTTATCATGAGCAAAGATGTGAACAATTATTTGAGCTCTGCCACTATAAAGCACCCAATTTACTGGTAGCCATTTAAAAGTTGTAACTGTGTAAACAAAATGAATGTAGTGTGATATCTTGTATGTAGTTTTGTAATTGATTTCCATCTACCAGTGTGGTAAACTTATAGGGTTTGTTGATGTGAAATTATTGATGGGCACCAAATTGCCTGGCAATTTATATTTCAAAGTCAAAGGAATTAACAAATTTTGCATGCTAGTTTTCATTTATGGTATTAATGTCTTATAAAATCTGGTAACAAGCCAGTTAGAATGACACAATAGTTAGAAAATGTGGTCACAAATAACAGTTATATTAAGCTGAAACAGGTTTGTTGGAAGCTAGGCCCAATAATTTGAGTACAGTGAAATCTGGTTAATTGCATAGCCAATTTGACAAACCTTTTTATGCAATTAAGCAAATTATGCGTTTATGCGGAAGTGCTAAGTTCAATTGACCAGCAACGAGCGTCACGCTAAAAAACGTCTAAACATCAGACTTCAAAGCAAGCGCAATGCAATCATCCTACTCTTACTCAAAAACTAAACAAAACACACAAATTTTAAGGCTTAAACATTTATTCGTTTAAAGTGAAATACTGCGCAATTGTTGATTGTTTGATGTTATTTTGCATGCTATCTTGCATTTGTTTTTCCAAGCAAAGAAATATGTCCATATCCTCCCTTTTAAATTGTAGTCGTCGCCTAATTGTATCAAGTGCATGGAGCACTTCTTTATTTTTTGGTGGAGTCAAAGCAGTTGCGTCAACAGGGCTTTCTTCATTGACGTCGTCTGTTTCAACTTGTTTATTATGCAAAACTTCTGCACAAATATCAGTATCATCTTGAACACCTGCAACTTCAAGGCCATCATCAAGATTAACATATTGCGTGTATGTTTCCTCCATAAATGAGGGTGGCACTTCATCGGCTGTAAATTCGAGAAAAGGTTCATGGGGTGTTGCTGGTGTTAGACTGCGAAAAAAGCAGTTTCAAATTGTGTCTGCAGACACATCATTCCAAGCAGCGCTCATAAAATTTACTGCATCTAATACAGAAATAGACCGAACAACATCTGTCGCAGTGCAGTTTTCACCTGCATCAATTGTCAGCACAATTTTTTGTAACATTTGACGGCATTAATAGTGTTTGAAGTTTTTAATAATGCACTAGTGAAATGGATGAATATATGAAGTTGTATTTGGTGGCAAAAATACAAGTTCAATGAATTGTAGCCCATTATTTTCAATTTTGTGGGCAGTACAATTGTCTAACAGCAAACAAACTTTTTTTCTCTGTTTCCTCAAGCAATTATTAAACCATTCCAACCATTCTTGAAAGAGTGTTGCAGTCATCCAGAAATTTTCATTGGATTTGTAAGTTACCGGGAGTTTTTTTATTCCCCTGAAGCAGCGTGGATTTGCCGATTTTCCAATGACAAATGGCCGTAACTTATCTGAACCATCCATATTTGCAGTAAGTAGGACGGTCAAACGTTCTTTTGACTTCTTGCTACCAGAGAGTTTGTCATTTTTAAAGCACAAAGTTCCCTCTGGTAGTGCATGAAAGTAAAGCCCCGTTTCATCACAGTTGTAAATTTCTGAGGCAGAATAGCGCTCATCTTTTTTGGCCACACTGATGCTATCCAATTTTCAGCCGCTTCAAAATCATGATCTTGTTTTTCACCATGCTTACGCTTAAAAACGATTAAATCGCGTTCTCGCCAGCGAGTGACCCAGCTGGATGACGGATCAAAATTTAAGTTCATTATTTTTCCAAAGTTTTTTACTTTCTCGCGTAACATTGGGCCAGTGATTATAAGACCCCTGCTTTTTGCTTGTTTAAACCATTGTAATAAGGCATCCTCTACGTCTTCTTGGGTACTTTTTCTTGCCCTTTTACGAGTTGGATTTTTGTTGCTACGATGAGCAGAAAAAAGCTTTTTTTTTGATTTAAGAATTCGCGACACCTGTGATTGCGATATTCCAAATTTTTTGGCGACTGTACTTTGCAATGTTTTCTTTTCAAGTTCATCAATGACAAGGATTTTGTCAGCCAATGATAGATCTTTGCGCTTTATATGCTTACTTGTTTCTGCTTCACTCATTTTGAAATTTAAAAATTGCTCTGTCTCGAAAACTGTTGTCTCACAAACTGTATAAAAGCTAAATGAAACAAAAACAGTTCAAATAACAGTGATTGCAAAATGATAGCCACGTGTTTTGCTCTGAATCGGTAATTGTCTTTGAAGAACATTAATCACATCACACACTGTGTTGTTTTTGATCTCTAATCAGTAGCGGCCTTTCATTTTATGATGTTAGCGATTGGCGTGTTTGTTAGCAAATTGAAACAGTTTGTTTTCGTTCAGAATTTAAAATTTGTTCTTTTGTCGCTAAAATTTTGCATAATTTTATTCAGTAATCGAATAAATGCTGTTCAATTCTATGCAATTAAGCAGATTACGCAATAAACCGGTATGCGATTAACCGAAGTTTTTCTTTAATAAATGATTGACTGTGGTTTGGGATTTATGATCTTTATGCGATAAAATGGATTATGCAATTATGCGGTATGCAATTAACCGGATTCGACTGTATCAGTCTAGAAGTTATTCTTTAATAGGACAATGTTACATGTGACTTGACCAAGCTAAATCATTTGGTTTCAGTCTCAAGCTTGAATTTGAGAGGCCACTTATCAAAAAGCTCTTAAAATTACTCAGCCTCCCAAACTTTTCATTCATCTCATGTTTATGGATTTGGAGAAGTTCTCATCGTCATGTGATCTAGATACAGCTTTAATTCTGTCAAAGTAATGTGTAAGGACCTAAGGATAACAATAAAATGCTTTGTTGTTTTAAGATTATTTTGACCACAAGAGAGGAAGAATCTTGGTTTAGAAGCCTAAAAAATCAATTTGATATACTCAATAGAAACATGGGTGGCATTGGTGGCGTTATAAAGAAATTTCTTCCATTGGTTCGCAAAAGCTACAAAATAGCTGAGCTTATAGGTAAATTTTTGTAAATAATGGTGTGGCTATGCATTATGGCTTCTGTTGAAAAAATATTGCTTCATAAACTTAGTAAGAAAGTTATTTTTGATTTTAAGTTAAGGTAATCTCGCATAAAATATTTTTGTGACGACTTTATGATTAAGAGTGATGATTAAGTCTTCCCCAATGCACACCTTTATTTTCTTGGCAGCACCACTTCACAGATAGATTTGTTCAGTTATGTGTTTTTTGCTTTGTGGTAACTACTGTAGATACCTTCTGTCTGTCATACATTGACTAATTTGTGCTAGAACTAGGTTTGGAGCAGTTAGTACTACTGGCACCGTATATTGCTACAACAAGTAGAAAAAATTGCCATTAAGTGTCTACCCTAGAACCTAACAAGTTAACTATTATTAAGTTCGACTGCACAATCATTTCCATACCTTAATGGCACTTTTTTTACTACGACCTGCAAAGTCAAATAAATTAGTGTTACCTCTAATTTTCTGACAACTGGTACTGCTTCTAAAAAGTGACTTTTTCTGAGTGTAAGGTTAAGTTAATTTTATTCCAAAAGGCATGTCATCATTGCTTTTGCAAATCTTTTAAATGCCAGGTGCCCCAGAAACTTTTGCTGGAAGTGCACGTGCTGTTGGCCAGATGTTCTTTGAAAAATAGATTAGGTAAAAAAGGTTTGCTGATGCTAAAGAGAGATTTAACTTTTGATTTTCTTGATTATGATTTGCTTTTTTGTTTTACAATGACAGCATATTGCTTCAAACTAAGACCACATGTAAGCATAGGCATCAGTTTTTTATTGCACCAGACAAATTCCAGGGGGTGAGAATTTCTTGTTGAGTTTTTGTTTAAACCACTTTGGAAATTGAGTTTGCAAAATTACAGTCTTTAGGCCTAATGTAGCAATTGTTACAACAAAGTATTTATGCATTTGTCTTCTTGGTATCAGTTAGCCTGTCACAAGTATAGTGTAGTTTTAGTTTATGCACCATTTATTTTGTACTTAGCTTAGTGGCAGCACGCTTGAGAGTCAAGGCCGACCTAGTGCCCTTGAAGACACATAGCAAGCTCACGTATGCACATGCCAATGCAGCACTTAATTTAATGCAACACCAAAATCGTCAAGTGTTTTATCAGGAAAGACATTGGTTTTTGTGCATACAATTAGTTTCAGGAACATAAAATTGGCAAGATTTTTAAGTGATTTGATCTTTTTGAATTGGTTAGCGCTTTTTGATCATGCCTCATTTTGTGGGCTATCGCTGAATGCAGATGTTTTTATTTTCAGTCTAGCGTAGCGGAAATTGCCTGTTATGGGTTTTATTCAAACTGAAAATTTTTGAGAGAAAATTGCTAGTTTTCCATGCATGGTACATCGTTTTAATAGTTGGTTTTATGGACCAGCTAATAGAGGAGCGTTTATCAAATGCACTTACTGTGATAACGTCAGGCAGTCTCGTATTAACAAATATTGCTATGACATAACAAATATTGTATTGTATTGTATTGTATTGTTCATATTTATCCTCCATTCACGAGAAAGCGAATTGTATCGCTATATTTTGAACGGGACGTCTGCACTCGCTTGGGAGTTGCCATTTCCGAGGTGTCTGGGCCACCTGTCTTCCACATAAAGGCGGGGGTGTCCCGTTAAGTGCCTTGCCCAAGGACACAACAAGCGAACTTGCCGGCTTGTTCTCTACAACCTCCCATAAATGCCGAACGCCAAGCAGGGAAGCTGTCGATACCATTTTTTAAAGTCTTTTGGTATGACTCGACAAGGGGAATGAACCCCTAGTCTACCGACTGCGAAGCGGACGCACAAACCACTACACCATCGCACCGGTTACACCGGTTATATGCATCAATAAACCACAAAAGCTACCCAGTTTGCCCAGAATTAAAGGAAAGTTTTAGCTGATGCTATATTCATAAAATTCTTAAATTTTTTTTAATCTTTGCATTCCACTAGCTTTTTATCGTCTCTCAATATTTTTTGCCTTTGCCATCGTATTTATGTTTATTGGTACTGGTCTGGTACTATATAAAAGAATTTCCTGTCTTAACAACTGCAATTCATTTAGTTATGCACCAGACATTCCAGACAAATTTTTCAATTCTGGATTTGCTTTGGGCCACAGCAATTGACGTTATGCGTTGTGCAACAAACATTTCTGTTTTCCAACAATACGTGACATAAAGAAAAATCCTCGTGACTTTTCTGGGATTCTAAATGTAAACAGCAAGTAACCGGTACCCTGTGTCATTTCGCTGCACTAGGAATTGCCTTCCTTGGAATTTATCAAAAGAGAAACATTTTTTACGGTTTCAAAACTGGTTGTTTTCTGATAAGATTTCTTTAGTTATTCAGTACACTTGCATTCAGCACAGCACTTGACAAAAAAGCGATGGAGCCTGACATATCTTCCCCCATCCGTGTTAGATCCAGTGAGCGCTGCCCCCCTCACCCCGTGGGATTGACACCTCTCCATGTAAGGTCCTTGCGTTTTGCAATGATGTGAGGAAAAATGCTTGTGCGACGTACACCATAAATATGTCATTGTATTGCAATAATGGCAGTTTTGCTTCTCTTTGTTAAATTACTACTCTAATTGCAGCAGCAGTATGCCATGCTAAGCTAATTTTTTTTTATTTATTTTTGCAAAGCTTTTTATAAATTTTGTTGTGGCATCATAACTCGTTAATTTTGTAGCGACTGAGGAAAAGTTTTGAGTAAAAATGCTTCTAGAAAGCTATTTTTTTGTAGTTGAGGGTGGTTGATTTGACACCAGCTTAGTAGCTTTTATTTTACTCATAAGTTCTTTGAAACTTGGTCGGTTATACGAGTGGCTTATGCGGAATTTTCCAAATTTTTAACAGCATAATGAGACATTGACTTTTCAACAACGCTGAGCACAGAGACTTCATTTGTAACCAAAATATGGGCCATCGTTCTTATCACCCAAAAGTGATTTAAACCGGATGCAAGAAAAAGTTGGGAAACACTGGGCCAGAGCCGCGCTTTGCATTTGATTGTTCTGTTTTTTTATTGAGGCTTCACAGCATATTTGGTACTTAGCACGAAGCTGTTAGAGCTGAGAAAAAGCGGGCAAGTTCGCTTGTACTCTTGGATTAGGCACTTCATGAGATTAAATCACTTTATGTGGCAAACATGCAGTGTTTTTACTTTTACAGCTCCGAGAGTAACTGGAATGAACTTACAAAAAGGATTTTTCGGAAACTGTTTTATTTTTAATGACATAGTTGCAAAGCAAAATTATAGAAAACATAATGCTGATGTCATCCAGGTAATTGTTTTAAGATAGCTGCACGAGGTCAAAATGTTTAGTTTTAAGTTTAGGTGGTTAGTTTTACATTGCTTCAATTTAGTGTTTTTCTCTACTTTTTATTGAATACACTGACATCTGTGGGTGAGTACTGACTTTTAGCTCACATTTCAGTCTACCCAGCTCTACGTTTTTTTTGTGCTTGACGGTTGAGGAAATTCTCGTTTTATTGAAATCAATAAATTGCCTTTGCCATATTTTACCAAGTTTAAATGGTAATATCTGTCAATGACTTTCATGTACTTCGTTGTAAGAGACGACAATTGGTAACCCATGTATGCTTTACTGATGGGTCTTTCAGATTACAATCTGTACTAAAGACTGATATGAAATCGAGGGCGAAATTGTAGACTCATGATTAGTTTTCAAAACTTGATAAGAGAGGACACTGCTCCAATGAATTGTTATTTTGACGTTAGTCGATTTATTTAGAATGCTCCTCAAGAAAAGCTGCTGATTTACAGCGTTGAGGAAGGATGGGAACCACTTTGTAAGTTCTTGTGCAAAGAGATACCGAACGAGCCGTTTCCTCACAAAAATATAGGTGGTAAGCAAATAGCAGAAGAGTCGCACTCAATGCAGAGTGAATTTGGAAAGCAATTAATAACAGAAAGCATTGCATTCATTTGCTCCTTACTTATAATGTTTCTTGCATTTTGTTTTGTATCTTACGAAAGCTCGCTATCTACCAATTTATATGCTTTTGCAGCAATTCTTTTGGCTATGTCCTTTTTATTGTAATTTGGAATCGATTTCTACAATACGTTGTGCCTAATTCTTAAAACCGTACCAAAATGCAATAGAATGGTGCTTTTGTCCTCATATCCCAACCTTGCATGCAGTTTCAAAAAGTTTTTCATTTGATCACGTGCCATCCGCTTGGTTTTAGGCCGAGGACCAGCGGAGAGAGATCCTTTTTTGAAAATCCTATTTGCATACTTATGCGCACTACTATATTATCTGTTAAGTGCATATTGATGCAAATGACTTGAATGTTAAATGCTGTTGACTTGCTCTTGTTTTTTAGATTGGGTTAACCGATAACTCGAACAGATTGTTCGAGAGCTTATTTAGGCAAAAGCGTTCATGCATCACAGTAATAATTATTTATCAACGAAGTCGTGTGGAAAAATAACAAACAAATGGCAAGCAAGAGCAAACTATGGGCTGCTACCTTCAATTGCTTAATCAGCCTGTCTAGCGATATGCGTGCTATTGTAGAAGTAATCACAGGCTGTATCACATATTACTGTAACAAGGAAATTTGCCGTGCTATTTAATCACAGCTTATTTACTTTTGACCCCACTTAGCGCATGCTCACTGTTGCACCCCAAAAAGTTTTGATTGTTTCTTAGTGTTCGAATAGTAAATACCATTGTTTTATTCTATGTAGAGTAATTTTTCACTTTGTTGCCGCAATATTTTTAATTTATATATTTTGCCATTGTTATGCCTAATCGCAGGAATATTTATTTATATATTTTGCCATTGTTATGCCAAATTGCAGCAATATTTATTTATATATTTTGCCATTGTTATGCTATTTGTGGTAATGTCGCTGTAAAAAGTGGACGTGTAGGCTACGTATGGAAAACGGAACCTGAAATACTTTCTTGCAGTTTTAGGAAATGATACCTTGCGTAGCCGACTTCAAATTCGCCCGGTTCACGAAAAGTTAAATGCTCAGGGTGTTGATGGTACCGTTTTATGGGGTGCCTACTGTAAAGTGCGTGGTGAAGAAAAATAGTTTTGTAGTCTTTAGGATAATCACACAGCAACGAAAACGTTTTGGTTTGTCTTTGAAAAAGAAGTCCTAAATTCTACAAAATTTTGCTTTACCACGTACTTTACAGTTGGCTCCCATTCGGTTTTGCCTTCACCTCTCGCTCTTCAGAATTGACAAATCCTTAACGGAAAGTCGTGCAACGGGCATTGTAATGCCGATTATTTCTCGATTCGTACGTCACTTACATGTTTGTAGCTGTGTAAGCGACTCGGTATTGAGGTGATAAGTTTGAAAACTTGATTGCAGGCTTATTTCGAAAAGCTTTCTGAAGAGGATGAGGGTAAACCTAAAAGATGTTAATTATTTATGATTGTGTTACTCTTCATGCAATGCAGCAAGAAAATATTTAACAATGAACAAGTTGCATAACTATAGTTATCTTTCAGGCTGGCTGGACGGTGTCAAAGATGCCGAGTACAGAGCAGCTATTGTTCATGCTCAAAAAAGCTTTATTAAAAAAGTAGCTTGTTTTGCAATAGGCTTTGTGGTGCAATGATAATTGTTTTGATTTTTGAAACAATATATCTTAAGTTTGCAACTACGACTGGTAATTCGTAGGAAGAGCTCCGGAATTTCATTTCAAGTGCTGCGTTGCTTTAGCAAAAAGTCTGGTTCGAAAGCGAGTGCGTGGCGATGATCGTACGTTGAGCCTAACGACAAAAAAAAGCATAAAATTGACTTCAGCTTGTTTTGCAAATTATGAAGTGATAATATGTTTAGCTCTAGTCTGGTGTCAATTTTGGAAAATTGTTCTCGACTCTAATTTTGTGTAAATTGCAATCTTCGCGTATGCAAAGGTAGGTGTTCCACCAAAAAATATATCGGTAGCATCAATCTAAAATGTCTCGTCAGCAGCTTGAAAGCGACTAACCCATTCATTATGTGGTAGCTAATCCATTCACAGTGGGGTAGATTCCCGATTACGGGAATCGTCTGTGCGCTTCAAATTTTGAATTTGCAACGATAGCCTACGAAATCTTAACAACGTAGTGACCTAAAGCAAAGAACAAACTCTCCTCACGAATCTTTGATTGATATTCATCCGCTTGCCTATGCCCCCCATAATTCAAACCTGAAAAATTTCTAATCCTGCAATATTGATTGGGAAGAAAAATGGGTACCCTGCCAAAATTTTCGCAATTGTTAGGTTGTCGTTTTATAATTCAGAGTTTTAAAATCGAAAGTTCAATCGCTTGACAAATTTGAGGAGAAAACATCCCAAAAAATGGGAAAAAATTTGAACCCTTTTTCATTCAAAGAATTTCAGTATCGATATCGCAAATGCATTTCATTCCTCGAAAAATTTAGTTCGTGTGTAAGATTAGGTTTATTTGCTTGGATGCAAGTATGAGCCACAACGGCGAGTAGACTGCTTGGCTCCACCACCTGTCTGCCACATCAAGATGAAGGTACTCCATTAGGTGGCTGGCCGAAGGAATAACAAGAGCACTGGCGGGCTTTTTTTCTGTAGCATCCTTTTCCTGTTGATCACCGAGCAGGAAAACTGTAAATAGAGGAGATCAGGGCTGGTTGGGAAAGCGGTAGGTCGGGTCAGCCGAATTTACATGAAAAGTAAAATGTTTGTCTCTCGCATGTTGATGTTCGATCTTATCTGCCATATTGTTTTGAGGTTGTTGCAGAGAGTGTTGAAGAAGTTGTACAGTAATAACGGTTTGTAGAGATGTAAAGTGAAAACCTGGTTTTCGAAAACAAATTGTTCTTATTGTAAGAAGTCAAGTTGGCAGGAATAAGTTACGCATGTGTTTAGGAAGTTAATTAATTTATTTGAACGTTATGTAGTAAATTATTAAAATTTTTCTTCAACCAAAAATTTGTGATTTTTGATTTTGCAACCTAAATGGTTAATTTGAGACAATATATGTGGAGCTTGCTGGGAAGCAGTCCCAACGTACCTTATGATGTTTTGTTTTCCCATTAATTGATTTTATGTTATTTAAAAAACTTTTATAATAACGTAAGAGCTTGTTAGAGGTAATGGTAAGAAACAGAAGAAAGAAAAGAATTAATTTTAGTCAAACCTCCGCCACAAACAGTTGTAAAGTTAGTTTAGAAAACTGAAGATCAATCCAAAATACAACAAGGGATTTGAACACCTCTAATTCAGCTCTTCAACGCTACGTTCAAAAAGTAAAATAAGCAAGTGCCGCCATTATTTCCTATGCTTCATATGGCGATGCTTATATGATAATCTTTTTTAGGGGACACTAAGGAATCCAACCAAAATAGAATTTTATAAATCTTTTGAGAGGACGATAGCCTTCTTTGCCCCTTTCTCCGCCGCTGCACGCTCGGCAACAGCGGTAGCTGGTTTGTGAACTAATTAATATACGCTTGAAAAAATAAAACAATCGTTAAAAATTAAACTCTGGAGAATACTTGAACTGGCTTCTGGCGCTGAAAACTTGTCAAAATCAAAAAACTACGACAGCACTGCTCACGAATTACTATAATATCTTATGATTTCTTGCCTAGTTGGCATTTAACAATAGTCTCAAAAGTCGACCCAAAAGTGATTTATTTCAGTAAACAACTTGCTGAAAATAAAAGCTTTGACTTGGAAGCTTGTTTTTTTATGCTAGCATACCGCATTAGGCCTATAATTCAACAGACATTAAATCTTTAGCCTCTACTTAAGTAGAAGTTGTAACTAACAACACAAGTTGCCTAATCTTCTCAAATTAAGAGCAATGATAAAACGGCTAAAGAAAGTAGGCTATCTTGTTGCTGAAAACTTACTTAAATACTCGTAGTTTACTTGAGTAGAACTACTGTGTTTCTGACCACCACAGCTCAACACACTTAATTTTTTTAATTTATGGCCTTTTGTTTAGCCACGATTTGCCCTCCCGTTGGAGTGTAATAAACAAATTTATTTCCAATAATGAAAAAATTTACCAATAGCAGTGATGATATTTAAGTTACACAACAGAGGAGTTTGCTCAAACGCCAAAAATGCATTAGGTTGAACAAAACTGTTCACGCTAGTTGGGCTGCAGATCACGATTTCAAATTGCCGGTACTCGTTTCTAGTACGAATCATTACTGCTTAACAAAAACGGAGCTGGTAAGTTTAATAAAGAAACTTGTCAGATCTTATCAGCGGGCTTCTCCTCCGCTTATAATATATACCCCTGCCCCAACGTGGCACACATTTTGCTGACTTTACACGAAACGCTGGTCATTTGTCAATTTACACCCTAGTGATACGAAGAAACGGACATCGACATGATGTGCGAATAGTTTTTTAAAGTAAAAACAAAAAAGTGTTGCTAAATGCCTACAGGACTTTCTATAGGGATTATTTACAAGTCTCCCAACTTTCTTTTAACAAAACACAACCTGTTTGCAAACAAACCCATTAGTCTGGTCTAGTTATTTTTCTCTGTTTTACCGGGGGTTATGCCAATACAACGAAGGTTAGCGCAGCCCCTCCCCTGAAAATCATCAGTGCTCTCAGAGGTAAATTCCTTTTCAGGCAAAAAAATGATGCTGTGCTAAGTGCGCTAATGAAGTAAAATCTACAAATGCAAGCCGTGCCTCTACGATGCAATAAAATAAGAATTTACCGGCTTGTTATAACATTGTTTGTTTCCGATTTACGGCAGCCATTGTTGTGGCCACCAAAATGCGTTCATCGCGCCGTTGTATTCTTGCTTATAGGCTACGTAGCCTAACACCTTCACAAACACAACACTCTCTGAAAGTAATGGGCATTTAATTTAGAGAAAATTTTATTATTTGCAACAACCATACCACAATTTATTTAAATTACAATTTCTGGTATGTCAATCGTAGACATATATATGGAAGGGGCCACAGAAGCAATGCCCATCATCCAATTTTTTTTAAGTAGATCAAGAAATTAAGACATTTTGGGCCAAAAATAGAAAAAAATCACTTCCATAAATTTTTTTTTTCAAAAAATGTCTTCGCCTTTGTTTTGGGCTCAAAACAGTCACCTTCAACTAATTTCATGTTTTTACCCTCCCCCCAATATTTGCTTCTGACTATGCCACTGATGTCAACGTATTTTTACTGCAAAAATGTTATCTAAAGTTTCAAGTACTTTGAAAATACTAAGAAAAGGGAGTAAAATTTTTGAAAGAGGGCATGCCTTCCCCATTTGGTTGCTGCATTCCTGTCTAAAACCAACATTAAATTTAAAAGTACTATCACTCTACCAATGGGGTATCTATGTAAAATGGCCCCATGGCAAAGTTTTAATGTTCGCCCCTTCTTTATTATCCATGCATTACATATACCTAGCCTACATGAAACAATATACTATAAGCACAATTTTTACAAAAGATAAATCATGAAATGAATGCTTTGAAACAATAATTATATTGTTATTTTTGCTTTAAACTGAATTAAAATTTTAAATTATCTAAAATGGCTACAACACCCATTTATTTTTGTTATGAAGAATAACAAACATACACTAAACATCAATAAATCCGGCCTTTTTTGCTTCAGTAACAACATGCTAAAACAACGCTTTTCGTGATTTCACGGAGGCAAATTCGTCCATGAGTTCATCAAAATTATTTTTCTATTTTTCTTCGCTTTCTTACTCATCAAAGCTACAGCACACAATCTGTCATAATTTATTAAGGCTCGGATGCATGAAAGAATTAGTTTCAGTGTACTGAAAGATTGTTCGCAGCTCGCAATAGATACCGCCATATTTGCAAAGCTATCAGAAGATTGGGAAATACGCTTTCATCACCACATTCAACTATGAATGTCAGGAGGTCTTCCGGACGCGACAACTTTAAATTGGCACTACTTGGTGTTAACATTTTGGAATCAATAATATCCGCATACAATTTCTGGCCATCTACGTTTAAATTATCCACAGCCCCTAAATTCTCACTCATAGATTCAAATTGTTCACGGTCAGGACTGTAACAAAAGCTTTGGACATCCAACAGAAAGCCAAATTTGGAATCGACGTCAAATAACCGGAAGAATCGATCATTTATCTCTTTGTGCAGACGGTCTAGACTTCCGTTCATGACTCGTTTCATTTCATTTGACGCTGATAACCCAGCATCTCGTGCGTTTTCACCAGCCATTCTTGTCTTTCGCTTTGGACTTCTTTCGATTTCAACGTAGCATTTTTCACAGAGGATCTTGCCATCTTGCGAATATTTATCGACCAATACGTGAGGTCGTTGCTTTCTACAAAGTTCAAGCTAGATAGTGCGTTTGTAGGTGGAAGCTAAAAATACGATTTTCTTAAAAAGTTTGTTTACTTGACCACCGTACATACGGTTTGAGAAAAGTTAGAAAAGTACCCATATCAAAACGAGGAATGACAAGTTTACTTCCCACAAATGAAACCAACGCCTGGTATCATTGAGACTGATCGGCAACAGAGAACTCGGTAGAAGTGAACGGGCTCGAGTTCAAACAATAACGTGACTGTGAATGGCGGTAAGTGACGTAGCCAACTGCATTGGCCAAACTCGCAAAATTTTACCGAACATGACTTTCGGTGTTCTATTAATTGAACATCATGGCAGATGGCACTTATTTGATTGCACCACGCGTCATTACTGTTTCACTCTACTTTCCGTTGACTCGTGCAGTTTTGATAGCAACAAGCGTTTCATAGCTGCAGGATTTAATCAACGTGTGGCGATGTGATTAATTGCAAGTATTTCTGCCAATTATCGTCGCATGATTTCCGTTCAACAATTCACGAACGAGTAAGGCAACGACAGACCGGTTTCGGTTTGTTAACTGATCATAAAAAGCTTTTGAATTCTGCTACTACTGCGTAATGACAAACTGTCTTTCAAGAGATGATAAAAACAAATTTTACTTGCAATGCTGCCCAAGCCAAAGTTGTTCAACCACCTGCCAACAAAGCTGCGGCACGAGAAAAAAAAAAGATCGAAGTAGGGGAAACCCCCTGGCCGAAATCCACCTATTGAAAGAAACTAAGCTCACGAAAATGGAAATTGCAGCTCAGGTGTTGTTGTTGTTGTGGTTACCCTTCCTCTTCCTCGGGATGGAGGTACGGCATGAACGGCAATTCAGATTCATGCCGTCAACCTAATTAAAATTAGATTGACTAGGTGACAGGTGGCAGCTCAGGTCGACTTAGGTGTCTGCGATAAAAGTATGCAGCGTGGATATCGACAGCCTTCTTCAAAATTTGATAACATAAGCGTAGCCAGCAGGGGCAAAGAGAGATAACGCTCTTCACAAATACGTTCGACCGTACTCCAAACAAGAATAGTTATGCTATATTTGTTTGTGGTGCAGCGAATAGGCTGGGTCGTAAATTTTTCGACCGTTCTAAAAACGTAAAAAATTGTTTGCTTCGCACGATTGTATAGTTTCTATGTATAGCAGCAGTGCTTGGTGGTCTTATCGACAATCTACCTTTCAATATTTCAATCAGATCAATTCGTTCTTTTGACAATATATTTTTCAAATTTAACGTTTCGCTCCCTTTAGTTACCGGGGAGCTTCATCAGAAAACGGCAGATGTTAATAGTGTAACATATAAACTGTACAACATAAAAATTTAAAGACAACTTGTATTACTAAACACTAAAAATTATTTACCAACAGGGCAGGCAATCACGTAATAACGAAAACATTGTTACATCACAGATACAGGAGTGGGCAAGTAAAACGTGTTGTGAGATACATAAGACATTATTTATTGGAGACAAACAAACTATAAACAGTTGGAAAATTCGCACCATCATTGCGATTAATTACATTACATGAACAAGCCTTTTGATTTATCAAAAAAACTTTCCGCAACGCGACGTCTGTATGCATATGATTCTGACTTCAGTATTTTAACATTATCCCAATGTATTCTATGATCGAAACATGTTATGGATTTGATCCAAAAAGATTCTGTGATCCAAAAAAAGGTTCGAGTTGAAGGTTTCTTTCAAATGAATTAAAATCTGGACCTAAATCATCCATACAACAAAAAAAAGGGTCATCACCGATTTTTTGGAGCGGGTAATGGAGTCTTGATCTGAAATCAAAAACAAATTGGAAAAAAGGGCTGTGTCACTAAACAATGAAAATGAAATATTTGCAAAATGTCAGCATACCAATCATCTTTCACCTCACAAGTCTCATGTTCGCACGCCGATTAGTATCGTGGAAGTGAGAGCGAACGGCGATTGCCGATCTCCGATATAACCTACTGCACAGAAGAATACTAATAGATAAGAAATCAATATTATGCAGCGTGACGTATTTCCTGCTATGATAGGTCAGTCAAAATCAGAGTTAGATGCAAAGCAAACAATAACGGGTCGACAAAAATCATGAACTAAAAGCCGTTTGACTTTTATAATTTTGCATGCAAATTTGCCTTGTAATTATACTTTTGCATGTAATTACCTTGGATGCACCCACTATTGGTTATAAGTGATGTAAGTTAAATGACAAGGTTTGCAAAAATAGATGGAATTGCTATTCATAACTTTGTAAAAGCGACAGTGGATGAAAGAGATCGAAAAAAGAAAACTATGAGGGAAAAAGTAAAAATGAGAAAAGGGTAAACGGTAAAGACTTGAAGCATAAAAGGAAAATCTTTTAATTAGACGTTTCCTGCTGCCAACACCGGCCAATCTCTAAGCAACATCTCAGGTTAAAAAGCCTCCTCAAACGTTCACGTCTTGATGACAGACTAAAGAGGACTTTTTGCGAGCTCTACCTGGTGCCCTACTAATGAAATAGAAGTTAGAAAATTCTAGCAAAATGCTGAGTAACTTATAGAGGCGCTACGGAATGCCCGAATCCCAAAGTCACTCAACGAATTTTTCATCGCCTTCCTCCTCGAGTGGAATCCTTTATAGGCTTCATAGCCAAACATTCCGAACGCAATTACTATGGCTAACTGACCGGACAATGGAATATTAAATGTAAATTAGCAAAGACTAATGGCCCAATGCCCACTATATAAATTACGGCACAATGAACTCCTTACCCTTGGAACTGCATATTTCCAAGTCTCTCAGGTCATCGCTTATGTTGATGAATGTTTTAGCCTGAACCAAGGGTTTATCTCTCGAAACCGAACATTTTTACAGTTAAGGTTTTCATCCCTTTGAGGTGTTACTTCCCTAAAATACAATTACGTCAAACGAATCACAGTGTTGACTACCACTCTATTATTTTTGATGCACTTTTTGAAATTTCCCATTTGTTGTTTATGAACGCGACGCTACCTTTTACAGTCAGTACTACGGTAAGATAAATGATCATAATCAACAAAACGTGAGACTCGTAGAAGGCTTTTATTCCCTTTTAAATAAATTAAATTTTTTGCTATTACGCACGTTAAACAGTTGCTCCCTCGTCACGTTTCAGTTCCAAACGCAGTGTTTGTAGTTTGTGCAGTTTGTAGGATCGAGAAGAGCAGTAAGAGTAGAAATAGTAAGGATCGCAATTCAATACCAGCATAGTTGCAGCCTTGTTAGAAAACCATTTAGCAATATCTATTTCTTAGAAGTCGATGCCTCGGTACAAACGCGGCGTAGCGGTAGAACACTTACGGGCAAAGCAAAAGGAATCTAAAAACAAATTATTCTATGAATTACCAGTGACACCACCGGAAAAGTCGCGGTTAGAAGCGTCTCCTCTCAAATTTTGGACGTAGAACAGCACTAGATATGATGACGTTATCATGGCAAGCGAAGAAACTGACCTTCTTCTCCCCTTCCTTTTTTTCTGGTTACGCTACTCTGTGGAACGGCAGTGGCTCCTTAACCGAAATAAAAAATCTTTTACACTCATTTGTTTCAGAAAGGGTTATACTAAAATACTCGATCAATAAATTGCTTGAAAGAAAGAGATTAGACTCATCATGAGAATCTTTATCATTTCCTCGGTTATGTGGATTACAACTCTGTTTTTCTGTCAAGGTGAACTTCAAACCAGGTATCGGTGTATAACTTGATTTTTGTAAGTGTAGAGGAGCATGTTGTTCCTCTCGAAACTTGAAAAAATATTGCAAAAAGTGCTTTTTAAAATAAATTCACGGTCGTTGCATTTTGTCGTAATGCTTTTTCAATACCAACTTCTAAGCCGTAGTTGGGGTTTCTTTAACTCTCCAAAGCATAGAACAGTGCGAAACATTAAAAACAATTCCGGTGGACTTTGATGGCACATCCCCAGAACCCAAATCGTGTTTATTTTTTTGCCCTGCCTTACGATAACTAGAGGCGACCCCAATTTCAAACTGTGCGTTGGAAAATTAGTTTTGTTGCGTATTTAGAAAGAAGGAGGCTGGAAATAAAGGAAAGAGATGCCGTCTCCAAACGCTAAGTTAAAAGCGTAAAATGTAAAAAACTGTTTGGATAAGTTGACTGTCAAAAACTGGTGTACATGCTTGATTTGGGACTAGAACAGGGAAAAAACAATTGCAAAATATTGATCTCCGAAAACAAGTCTTTCGATATGTTCTGAGACCGAAATGTGTTTGAAAGTTGACCTCCTGAAAAAAGTCTGCTGAGCTAAGAGAAGGCAAAGTATCGATTGAAAGAAGCAATCTGTGCAAAAATTTCAGGGGCTTGGTCACAAAAACAAGCTTAGTTAATGCTCGATTCTCCTCAAAAAACATTTAATTTGGGTTTTCATAGTGTAATGCGTGTGGCGTTAGAACTACTTTAAGACAAATCAATCCATCCAGGCTTGATTTTTCTTGAAGTAGAAATGGAAACGCTGCATTACTAGCAATAATGACCGGTTCTGAAAATGTTCTTTGTGTATATTCAGGTGTAGACCATGGGCTAGTGAATGTATAAAATAAAAAACTCACATTTCATTTGGAAAAGCACTTTTTCAGCCGTTTTGACGTCTAGGGACACTGTACCTAGTTTTGCGAATTTCTCGGAAACCCATTTGATAAAAATTAAAAAAACGAGAAAAACCAGAAAAAAAACATTTGTTTTGCTATCAAAAGTCAATATACTGTACGCTCATATGCTTGGCTTTACGATTTATGCACATATGCAAAAATCATTCCTGTCTTAATGTTTAAATTAAAACTCAATGTACCCTTGCAGAACCCTCAACGAAGCCCCGCTGAATTCCGGTTAAAGATCTTTAGTTTAGAAGTTCTTGATAATAGCTTTATTAGAGTTTGCAACTCTCGCAGCGTGTACAATAATTCAGCATTGTTTTTTTGCAAAAAGGTTTTAAACAAAAATTTGCCTCCATTTTGAAACTGTTCTCTGAAAAGCGTTTTCAATCTGAACCTCAATCTCTTTTCAAAAAACATTTTCAAAATATTTTCATCTAGGGCAGTGGTTCCCAAACTTTTTAAGCCGCGACCCATATTTCAAAACATAAATTTTCGGATCCCACATAATTCTGCATGTACTTCGAAGTACTTGGAAAAAAGTACAGTGAAAACAAACATCTATTCAAGATGTTAATTCACTTTTAAATTATTTGAAACAAAGCATGCAGTAATTTAGATTTTGAATAACTTTCGCGACCCACTGAAATTACGCCCACGACCCACCAGTGGGTCGCGACCCATAGTTTGGGAACCACTGATCTAGGGTGTTCAGCCTCCTTTTTCTTAAAGGCTCCACTTGGTCATCAGACATGCCGTCAAAGATTGTCAGGGTAGAAATACCATTGTGCCTAAATTTTCTGCAGTAGAATCAAGGGTGAATGCAAGGGAGTTGTTTCGAACATGGTGCTTTAAAGCGCACCAATAACTTCGCAGAACTTCAGTTTAAATAAATTTAGTGTAACTCTAATACCGAACAAAAATTACTCTGCCAATGTCAAGACAAGCAATAGCGATGATTTTGGTTTAACCAGACGCTGGCTTTACAATCGATATGTTTCGTATTCAATGCCAGTGCATTCTGCCTCCTTGAGAAAGTAGCTTTACGACCACACTCTGGTCGGCAGCAGGCTTGTGGTAAAAATGCACTGTGCCAACAGCATTAGAACTCACAAGTAAACCTAGACTCAGCTTGTTTTGCATCTCACTGTAGAGGTGGTTTCGCGACCGCTAACCTATTTAGGGGGCATTGCGTCATGATCTCCCTCACCCCTTGACAACAGCAAGAAAACCTTGGGTACCCTATTTCCCGTAATTAATGAAGAACAAAAATTTTTGACTGTTTGCAGTGACGTCGACGAGACCCTCACTCCAGGAGCAAGCGGTGTGGATGTTGTTGATGCGTGTATCCAAAAAATTCAAGCAGTGTTCCCCGAATTTGGGCCTGATTTCGGATTTTTGAAGAGACTGGCTTTGGTAGAATCCCAATTTGGAATTGATCAGGAGGTCATGAATTCGAATCCCTCTGGAGGAATATGGCAGGTATTGCATATTGATGAAGATTTAAGAATCAGTTTGTAAATCATTATGCTATCTTGAATCCCCTGAATTAATGGGCTTTAATTTAAGACTTTCGTGCAAATATTAGCAAGTTTTACTTAAGATTTAGTGAGGCACTCGTCGAGAATTTGTGGAAGATTTTGCTTTGTTTTGTACCTTTGTCATCCCAGGATAGTTCTTAAAAATACACTTCTGTTGTTATTTTTACAGATAACACATTATATTTATGACGCAATAACAAGCAACAATACATCGCGTACTATTTTGGAAAATGCAAAAACTTTATTCGGCGAAGAAGTCGCTGATATCAGCATCAACAATTTTAGGTAAAAACTGATTAATCCCTTAAAACAGTTGTGACTTGATATTTTGTAAAGTCGGTAAATTCAATACTGCAGCTGAGCAAAACCAAAGTCTTTGAAAAGTAAGACTATTAAAAAAAATACATAGAAACTCATTGAACTTGCTCCAGTAGTTGTCATCGCTGCGGTATTGAGCCCATACCCATCGTAATAAGACAGAAATAAAGCATTTTCATGCGGTACTTGAGGCAGGAATTTACCGAACCGATAGTACTGTCAATTTCAAGACATGTTTCATTACAAAGCTGCCATGTGCAATCATTTCCATGACCGAAAGAAAAACAGCACGAATGATTCCAGTATTGCCATACTCTGTCATTAGCACCATGTTACCGCTGAGGGGTTAAAGAACTCGTGACACTATTTTATTTTTATTCATTTTACTTATCATATTTTTATACTGTGGTGACAAGAAAACCTTTGCGGTTGTTTATAGAACAACGTTGTGTTCCAAGCAGCTTCGGAGTTGACAGTAATGCTGACGCAGGGCATTTTTGCGCCTGCAAGCAAGCGATGTGATTTCTTGTAAAATGTCTTTCCCAAGAGCACAGCAACGCAAACCCATGCGGGATTAAATCTAGGAGAAACCCCTGCTGCGCCCTTATTAAAAGGGGCCCCAATCGTAAATGGGTTTGCCAACTTCTTCAAATTGTAAGATAATCTTCAAATGGAAAAGTTTTCTGTTTGGTATCGAGAGTATCTTCTTCCTAAAGGGCGTGATGTCTCTGCAATCTGTGACTCCCCCTAAACCAAATACGGCAACAACCTTTGATTTGTAAATTCGTCCTGATTGGTAAACAAAATCTACAGTATAATCTTAGTTCCACGATCGACCCTAAGCAATCTTGATTTATTTCAGCGTTCCCCTACGCTCAGCGTTCGCAGCCCGCCTTTTCACGTCCCAATTTCACGGGCCATACCGAATTCCAAAGACCATCGGTGGTCAGGCATTGTGGTGGAGTGAAATTTACCACCCGGGACAGTCAGCGGACGAATTCGTTCACTTTGCTATAGAACAAAAGAACAGGGAAAGTAAGGATACCAGAATACAGCGAACCACAATAAACCAACCACTTACAGAAATGTATGCAAGTGGTTGGTGAGCTGATATATATATATATATATATATATCACATAATTCATTAGATAGATATATATACCACGTATTTCATTAGATAGAGAAACATTATGTAGTAGGTGACATTGAGTATCTATTTCGTTAATATCACTTTAAACGATGCATTATTTACCGATAAATTTTATTCATCAAACGTTTACGGCGTTACAATTTGCCCTTCTCTGGCGACACATTTTACATCAAAACAGTACAGAGCTGATATGTTTTACGTTGTTAAACTTTCAGTACACAAAATAGAACGTTTATAGCACCATCAAACTCAGCAATAAGGCTAGAGAAAAATTTTTTTTAATTGGAATGTAAAAAATCTGAGGAGGGCAAATTGTGACAAGGAACACTTCTGATGAAAAATTTGTTTAAAAATAAATGATTTGTTTTTAGTAAAAATGTAAACGACATTGATAGCGAAATATTCGGTATTGCCAAAAAAAGGTCGGAGCCGGATTTCAACGGGTGCAGTATAACCCCATATAGTGTCTCTAAACTCTAACCCAGTGGCTCTCTAGCAGCAGGCACTTGGGTCCCCAAGGAAGGAATGATTTCTTGAGGGATGGAAATTTCTAGGTATAAATCGGGAGGAAAAATTAGGGTCTTGGAGAGCAATGAAAGAGAAAAAACACTCGAGCGTTTCGGTATCAGATTGCGAAGAAACTTTATTCATTTATAAAATACTAGGGCGACAATGGAATACAAGTTCAGCTCTTAAGGCTTCAAAAGAATCGATTTATTTCCATCAAAAAGATCCTTGCGCGCTTGATTTAGGAGCGCTAAGTCAATATTTGCGTTATTGTAACTGTCATTCTCCGAAAAAAAAGAAAAGGTTCCCACCTAACAAATCTGGGATAAGAAGGAAAACATAGAATCTGAGTGTGGTGGAGGAAACGAAAAAACGTAAATAACTACTGCAGCCCTTGCGAATTTCCATAAAGTGTTTTTTTACGATTGAGAGAGAGAGAGAGAGAAAAAGAGAGACGGTTATGCATTATTACCCCCGGATTTCGGAGATGTCTTTTCTTGCTTGTGCTATATCAGCTTGTGTTCAGACCTGCTTTGGAATTATTAGTACCGTTGGGACAGTGCGTTTCTACTACAAGCTCTGCCGCCAAGAAGGATAAGTACCGTAAAGTGGCTTTCTCAAAGTCACGTCAACGTAACCAATGTGAGGTTCGAACTCTCTATCATTGCCACCATCAACAACGCTCCAACCCATATCTAAATGGTGGCAAAAGGGGGAAACGCAAAGGGCTGAAGTTCGGATTCCCACAAAAATGAGATAATCCCCCAATTAGCTTCGCAAAATTAGCATTTGTGCTACGCTACCTGTACCGTAATTTTGTCGGCAAATTCTCCAACGCAAGAAACACAGTGTTGGAAGTTGTGTGAAAAAAAAAAGGTGTTCGAGCTTGTTTAGGAGGTCACAGCGTTAATTGTTTGATATAATGATTTGTAATGTCACAATGGCGCATTTTTAAACAAGCGACTGTTCAGGTCTATTATGAGTTCAGGACGCGACAAACGTCGCTGTCCAGTTTTTTCTGCTAAGTGCGCACCAAAAGCATGTACATTTTTGGGAACAAGAACCTACAAAATGCTTCTGTTGCGTATTTTACTTTGCAGACAAAACAGGAAGTTCGGACAATAGCATATTCCGCGAAGCAGCACATAAAAAGCCGAGAGGAAGAAAACTGCCGCAGTAAAATGCACAACAGAAAAAATGATTGAAAACCGTACCAAATCGTAAAAGAAGTATTTTGGATACTGCCATGATTTCATAAAAGTTGCTTCCACTGACTATCACAACGCTGCCGTTTGTGGTTGGTCGGTCCTCTGCCAAACTCACAGTCTTTATCTGCAAAAACTTAAAACAAAAATTTCCTTTTGCAGCATACTAGCAATTTCTGACGCCAGCATAGCAAGCTAGCAAACTGCTTAGCCTTGGAAAGGATAACTGATAAAATTTCGATGCATATTTGCTCCTCAAAATATCAAAACCACGTGGTCCAATCAATGAGCATACCAATCAGCTCACCAACTTTATTATTTTAAAATATGTTCTTAAAATTTTGCTAATACCTACCCTTGACTGTACAGAGGACGACATTTAGATTTGAAGATGACTGGTTTATTGCGCAATGTGGAGGTGACATCGTCAGTACCCTCAAGGGATTGCCCTGCAGTGATTTTGGAAGGAGCCTTTATAGCATTCTTCAGCTTGGTAGCACTGCTTGTCCAATGTATCTACTGCAGCAAGAGCGTGGCATCACGGAAAAAACAGGATGTGAAATTCATCACACGACCTGTAATAAATGCGATTTAATTTTTGTGCAGAGTGTGAGTTGGATAAAATTGATTTATGGTTTGTTTTGGACGGATCTGCAAACATCGAATCCAATGAATTTGCAAAAACCTTGAGTTTCTTCAGACAAGTGGCGAACACCATTGTTCTAACTCCTGGAAAAATACGGGATGAATTAAATGTTACTACACTTCACAGCTATTTTGTTGCTTATGTAAATGAAGTTGGAAACGATGACTTCGCAGTTGCAACAAACCGATCGGACTTTTCAAAAGGTACGAATTTACTCTAATGCTCCGTATTTACATAGATGGCCTAAGCGGAAAGACAAAGAGTCAATCACTAAATAAAACATTTGCTTCGAAACGCAAGATCAAAATTTTTTGGTTTTTTCTTTTGGTCGTTTATAAGCCTATAACGCTGTAATCCTTCGCCAAACATAAAGCTTTCCGTTAATGCCGTCTGTGCGTGTTGAACTTTATTCTTAAGTCTTCCAGTTCCAAAAGTATGGCTACAATTTTTGGATTAGCTCTACCGCTCTCCATTGAATTTTACCCCTCACTACGAGATGATTAAGCTCTATTCTTAAGTTTAAAAACCTCTAGCTCACCTGCGACATTTAGCGATAAAAAAAGCTATTCAACTTATTGGACGCGAGAAGAAAGGAAAATTTGGGAGGCTGCGAGGTGACTTTACCGTCTTTGAGTCAGCAGTCACCCATAGACTTTATGTCGCTGTGGTCACCACAAATCATTCCTGGTTTAAACCCAAAACTTGAGCATTAACCCTTTAAGGGATAATGTAACACATATGTCACACGATTGTGAATTATTATGTTAATAGGACGTAATAACCATTTTTTGAAGTTTTTTGTAATTTTGTTGCTACCAAACAACCAAGGAATTGTCTTAAATTTTATGAATTAAAGTCTTGTGATCCTTAAAGGGTTTAAACCCGAAACTTGAGCCTTAATGCAAACGTCGATTCCGCCTGGCCCCGCAGCATGCGACGTCATGCTTTGATCGCTCAACTGGCAGTTCGCGAAGATAAACGATCCCTAGCCTAATTTCAATTAGGTTGGCGGCATGAACCTGAATTGCCGTTCGTGCGGTACCTCCATTCCGAAGAAGAGGAGGAGTAATTGCAACAACAAGATAAACGCAGCGAAGATAAACTTCAACGATCGTACCATGTAACGCGGTAACACCCCTACCGTTATCTTCCAGTATCAACTGACAACGGCCCTGCTATTTCATCTTCAAACAATCTTGCCGCATATCTAAAAGAGGGAGTGCGCCCTCCAACAGAAGGAATACCCCGGGTAATTGTTCTGGTTACGGATGGAAACCATGTATCCACATTACAAGAACCAATTAGACAGGTGAAAATGTCTTAAAATAGATCAGTTGTTCCCTTAAAAGCACCTTGCACCACGGTGATATTGCAGTGCTGCACGACTACCAATATAGTGGTTGCTGCAGCGTTGGCGAGCTCTTGAGAGCAATGTGCTGAGCTTCAAGATTGGTACCGCAGTTTGCTACAGCCGTACCGAGGATCTGATTGCACCGAATAAAAAGTTTAGCTTCTCATTGCCTGAAGCACGAGGCGAAACTTTTATTTGCCTCTGTAGTAATTACACCAAACTTTTGATGCATCTGTTATGACACACCGTTAGAAAGTCAGCACCTGTGAGCAAGAATATATACATTACCTATGCGCTCTGTATTGACAGTAATACAATCGCTGGACGGTCAGTTGTTAATCACGAATATATTCACTTGAAATAAACTTAAATCCTTTGCATAAAACAACTTGTCACTACGCCTGCCTCGGGGTTACTAGAACGGCTCGCGCAATGAATTTCTATCGCAGGCATTGCATCAAAGCAAAGAAATTGCCGTACGATGCTTTTGCTAAAAGCAATGAAATTCCAAGGCAGAATCGGTGGGGCCTTGAGTACTTGACCTCTTAATTGCAAAGTAAGCAACCGCACCCCGAATATTTATTTCTTTGTTATTGCTTATTTATATGTTGCTGATATAGGCGAAAGAAGAGGGAAGAATCGTATTTTCGATTGGTATCGGTCGACATTTCCACAGAACAGCAATGCAGAAGCTGTCGAGTGGAGGGAGTTACACTTACCATTACCTGGAATATAGCAGATTATCTTTCGGCCACAACAACAGAGTGATCAGAAAAATTTGCAGGACCGCTTTTGTGTTGCAGGTAACATTTAAGGCCGTGTTTAAGGGCTTCTACCCGGACATTTCCAGCTCTTTGTGAAACGTCACCTGTTTGGAGACCATTTAATTAAAACTTCAGCGTGCGGGTTTTCAACTTCTCGTGCAGAGTAGTTTCTTACTCCAGATTTACCAAGTTGCAGTAATGAAGTTGCTCGTCCTGAAATCATTCAGTCAGTTTATTTTGTCGAAAGAATATAAGCCATCCGTCATGAGTGCTTCCATTTGTTTTTGAAGGGGCTGCCAATACTCACTTTGCATGTGTAGGCTATCGACAGCTGCTTCGAAATAAGGGCTGCTTTCCTTTAATCTAGCCTTGATTAGGTTTGTAGGGTAAGCCTGAATAACTGCTTCGTGCCGAGCCTCCATTTCAAGAAGAAGAGGGTAAAACAACGACAATCAATTCTTAAACAAAGCCTGGCTGCTAAGCAACATAATTATCTCTCCATTTACTGATGACTGCTCTTAATCTTTTATATCCGTGGGTCCGACAGAAAACTTTCAAACAAAAGAATGAAGTTGCGCGTACCTCTGCATTAAAGAAACATCCAGAAATAAACCCGCTTCGGAGTTATCAGCAACGCCGGCACAGGAGATTCCCACCACAAGCACTGCAACCGAGCAGGAATAACGGCCGCAACATGGCGAGGGGTGCAAAAGCGCAATCACCTTTGACTCGGGGGCAGGGTAATGGGATTACTACCGCTATAAAGCGACCCATAAAACAACTCTGCCACTAAGTAGAGTGGAAGAGGTGAATCGGTTATATTAAAATTGCCCTCCCTTTTCTATAAACGAGACCTTGCCCCAAACACATATTGGCATGGGTTTTCGACAGCGCTTGAATCGTTTTGCGAAATAGTCAAAAGTTAAGAACGCTCTGTCCAGATCTAACGACAAACAATGTTATGAAAATGCATAGACAATATGCTACCCAAAAATTGGAAAAATACAATTCGACCTGTTTCGATCTTGTTTGGTCTCATCAGGCGAAAATAATTTTGCAATATAAGATGAGATGAGACAATAATACAGAAATATGAGGAAACACAAATGTTTTCTGATCTTTCTAAAATATCTGCCATTATTTAGATGATGTAAAATTACCTTCCATCTCAAAAAAAGGCCAAAGTTGAGTAAAGTAATAATATTATCAAAAACGTAATCATAAGTGATCTTTAAAAGGGAATCTCATTTATGGATACAACACACAATTAGGGAAGGAAAACTTTTGCGAAATACGTCTCGTAAAAAAAAGATAAATACGATATCTTCCGTATTGATCATTGGTGACCAAAACTTGAGCTTTTTTGCCAGAACGGAACCCAAACTACGGTTAATATTCAAGCCGGAAAAGTTCGCTTTTTTCGATTCAAAATACCAGCAAGCGAATCTATCGAACTCCAATTTGATCTGCGGGATCCCAGCGAAGGAGTAACATACTTGTCGTCCAACGTACGTCATCCAAACAAAGCTCTTCATAATTTTGCTTTCAGCATCAAAGAGGTAAATTTGCATAACTTCACAACCGTTGTTTAATTTATCCTCCCGATGCTAGTTTTGCTATAAAAACTTTTAGTGGATGTCATTAGAAAAACTTGTATACAGACCAGATATCAACCAACGCCCCGGCCATTGCCCGAGACTGGGGATGGTAACTTCAGCACCAGTCCAGCTCAGGCAGGAGCCAGGTGATTAACTTTAGCTCATTAAAAACTATTGTTGAGCAACAGTGAGTTTTTGAGAATTGAAGTGCAACTGAAATCGAGATGTAAAGTTTGGGGTACTTCGGAATGACGTTAAGGTTTTACGAAAGCAACAGCAACGTCTGTTTGAAGCGATAATCAATCGATGCCATGGTCAGAGCATCAAACTCTTCAAATGTCCACTAGTCGAGAGCTCAGAGTGTTACGTTGCTTGCAACATCGACCGGCGAAACGGCCTTCCTTCCAGCTTACGTTCGTAACGTTCAAATTATGGCGCCAATCGCAGCGACATTTGTGGGCAACTGCTGACCCCAAAACGACAAGCTTATTTGTAAAAAATTTTCTTGACCGTGGTTCGAAATGTCTTTTGAAAATGGTATCACAAAATTGTATCAGGGTATCACAAAAATTGAACTGAGCAATGAAGATGAGCAATTAACTCTTGCATCTTCAAGACTGAAGAGAAACACAGCGTCAGCATCTTTCCCAAAAATGATTTATTTCTCTCACGAATCTTTGAACAATGCAGAATACAAGTTGGGTATAACAGCGACTGAAATTATGAAAGGAGCGGTGAGTAAATATAATATGAAAAAGAGTCATAAAGATAACTATGAGGCCAGAATCTGGCTCCGAAATACAAAGCTAGCTTTAATAACGATCGTTCATCTTTGTGAGGCAGAATCGATAAAACTATTTTTTGACAACCGGTGCAGGATGTGTGTCTGCAACCCCCTCCCCCCCATTAACCTAATTATGTCATATAATCAGAGGAGAGCTTTTTTTTGCCCTCGCTTGGTGACCTTATTGGCCGATTTAGCAATTGATCTTTTAAATGTGTATTTAGCCTAGCATAAGTTAAAATCAACACCGTGATAAAAAAAGCCACAGCCAAGCCAACATAGGAAAACACGTCGCATTAGTTATGGGTTTATCCTTGGAACAGTTTGTACCTGTTAAAGCGAGATACACTGTTTCCTAAAGCAAGAGTGTAAGGTTTTTTTCTAAATAGTGCATCACGTTCCGTGGGCGGTTGAGTCGGTTCTGTAAATGGTGGAGCTTCTTTATCTCTGAAATCTATATAAACTCCAAGAAATTCTTTTATCAGATATGTTTTTGTAGAACCTTGGATTTATTCGCTCTGAAAGACAATAACTTTTTTAAAGTTTCTTTGGTTATTTTCAATTAGTTATGTATTAATGAGGACACAGAAGTTAATTGGGCGATCAACTTTATCACTATTATTGCCTACGCGTTTCTCGCAATTGTTTTACCTAAAAACTTGTAAACACCACCTTACTTTATAAATGCTGATCTGTAATTTAGACTTCTGATGAAACAACTCTTTCCGGGATAACCACATCCGGTCAGTCAGCCACGCCCGCTGCTGCAACATTTACACATTCTGAAAGTTCTGCTTCGAGTACTACATTTGTTCCTGGTGCGTTTAGCAATCCATTTTTTGGACCAAGTCTTTCTCCACACACCATGATTTCTACAATAATGACAGGTAATGAGAAATCAACTACACAAAGCGGAGGAGAAACAAAATCCCCAGAACATATCGCTGGAACAACAAAAAAGCAAGAGGAAAATGTCGCCGGGACAACGGAAAAGCAAGAAGTAATTGCCGTCGGAACAACGGAAAAGCAAGAAGTAATTGCCGCCGAGACAACGAAAAAGCAAGAGAGCACTGAAAGTGTGGTGGTAAGTCGAAATACGTTGGAGGCGTAAGAAAAATGGTTTGATATAAGACTCGTGGTGAGTAGTTCACAAATCAAGGAAAGGTTTTCTGCAACATCTTCAGATGTAAGACAGAGTATTTATCAAAAGTAGGAATTTTATGGGTGATTTTCGGATATTATTTGTATCCCTTGAGAAGCTGTGAGTGGATGAGCCCAGTCACAAGGGTGATAAATGCCACAGAGCCTCAGGCATGAAATGCTCCACAAAGTACCAAACTCCACAAAAAACTGACCCTGATCTTATTTTTATGTAACTGCCCCAAAGCAAATTATTTAAGATCCCGCTTCAATTTTGTCCTGAGTCCCACAGTCGGTCTCCTGTGATGCTAAAACCAGACACTTTTTCTATTGAAAACTAAAAACTTAAAACTAAAAACAAAAACTAAAAACTAAAAACTAAAAACTAAAAACTAAAAACAAAAAACTTAGCAGTTTTAGAGGCGTTGAAATGCAACAGCCAGTGACGTAATCGTGACGTCATGCTTTTTAGAACGAGAAGAGTGAAGACAGCGGTACCAGTGAATGGCTGATGTCAGCAAGCATTCCAATTTCGAACACAACAGGAAGCAGCGAAAAACTTACTGGAGGAAACCATGCTTCAACTGTGTTGCCATTTTATTTTCTCAACTTTTGTGCTCTTACTCTTGCCGCTTGGACTTTAAAAGCTTTGCATTAATCCGCTAGATAACGCCAGTAGTCCATTTTCTCAGTATTGTTTTGTTTCATTTTCACTTGTGTAAAAATTGAATAAAATGTTATACATTTATTGCTCTGAACCAATAGTGGATCATGTATGCAGGAAAAATTGCAATTTTGTTGAAAAGAGAGCGTAATGCGTTTGAAGAAAATGAAGCTAACAGAAGGAAATACCAAAAGGTCGGTTCGGGTACACTGAACGTTTTGAAACGCTGATATCCCCCCCGATGTCTTGAGCACAAGCGACAGGCAAGTGTTGGACAGATGACCAACCGCAGAGCGCAGACCACGTACTGAAATCTCAACCCATGCTCTCATCACCTGAGATGAATAACATGCTGGTTTGGATACAGAATTACCGCACACATTGAGTCGAGATATAGTATATGACCGACGTAAGCGTATTTAGAGGGGAGGTGGCCATTGGGCTATGTCGTCGCCCCTCTTTTCAAAAATCCTTGTTAGGCCTGTGCTGGTACCAACAACTTCTAATGAAAAACCGAAGCCTTACCCGTCTTTACAATAATATATTTGCTTCAAAGTTTAAGTCATTTTTTTTATCAAACTTAAAATTAAGTAGAAAACTCTTAATCGGCAATCATCGCAAGAGGGAAAAACAGTGTGTTCAAATCCCACCAAAGTCGTTTTTATTTATTTGTACTCATAAGCTAATATATTCTGAAATTCTGTTGAAGCTCATTTGTATGAACTGACGCTGTATTTGAAAGTCTTTTGCCAAACTGGACACGGTGACAGGTAAATTGCTTGGCCTGACATAAAGTGGAGATGTTCCATCGAGCGTCTTTTCAAATTAGAAAAACAGCAACTGGATTTGTCGGCGTATTTGTGCGTCCGGTCTCTTGCACTTGGCACAAAACATAGAAGCAGTGAATTCCATTTGAAGAAGCTTTTGATGAGGCCGGACCGAGGGATGAACCATCAGCGAAATGCATTTGAGGCAGACGCTCTAATCTCTGTGCGTCATTGACAATGATAATTGACGACATATTTTTCGTAGCTATGCAGACACTAATCCCCCGACGCAAGAGTTTAGTCTTGAAAGCGTTCGCTTCACAATTGGTTGAGGCGGGTTCAATTCCCTTGACAAAATACTTTGATAATAGAATCAAAACATTGCAATGGAAATAATGTTGGGAGTAAAATTTAAAACTGGTGTACTTAGAGGTTGTTAAAAATAGTACAAACAGCGTCAATGGTCTGCACACGTGACCTCTCTTGGTGCCGCAACAGCTACAGGCATTGACCTCCACTTTGCGTGATCTTGTTTTTGCCGTGTCTTATATTAATAGACCAACCTAACTTTCGATTTCTATTTGTTTGAGTCAAACCCGCTAGCGTTTGTATGTGACCGTGTGCACTCGTGCGTGACTGCATAGTCCATTGCGTAAACAAAACACGTTCACAGTTTTAAATACACGTAGATCATTAAATTTACTTAAATGTCATGATAAATACTTCTCAAAATAGCACCACTGTTGCTGGGATTAAGGCAGAAAACCTGCAGTACAGGTGGAGCAATTGAGTGGGTCTGGGAAAAAGGGTGTGAGCTTATTGATTGATGAGCTGGTCGGTAGATAGCGAATATCCAAGCCGCAGCAACGTATATTTAATCGTACGCAACATTTAAGCTTACACGTGCTATTGACCAAAATCTAAATTTTATTTTCATGATTATCACGGGCAGCGCAGGTATTGTGCGTATTGCCCCGTCGCATTGCTTCGCAGCGTAATTCTAGTTGACTTAATCGCTGAAAAAGTGAAATCCAAACTGGCAGAGAGATAATTCAGCGTTCTGATACATAGTACATGTACTTCAGCATTCTGAATTCTGGTAATGTCGTAGAATGATTCTATAATAGCCATGTTGCAATATAGACAGTTATTCACCGCCATCAATCTATAGTTGGCAACCTCTGACATGCTTGCCACAAGCGGCACGCGAGTTGTCTGTTCATGGCGCGTCAAAAAGTGATTTATTTTCTTGGTTTTTTCTGTTGTCTGCAGCGCGAAACGATTTCCTAACTGCGAGCAACAGACAACAACGGACCCTCGTAACTTTGAAAATCTGCAAAATTTCACTTCACTTCTTTTTCAAGTTTTTTTGCCTGTTTGCTTCTCGTGCTCTGTTCAAATTTCGAGGAAAAATGCTCGCGTCTATCCCGTAGTAACTATGTACAATCATTGGCGTACGCCAAGGAGGGAAAGGATCAACCTTCCAGTTGGCCTGAAAAGAGATTAACTTTTTTAATTATTTACTACCTACTTTGCTTAACTAGCACGGCAGCATCATTCTCAAGTAAAAATCTTCGAATTTTTTGCGCTTTCTTGTAGAAGATGGAACTTTTTTTGTTGTTTACTGCTATTTGGTGCACTTTTGTCATCGAAAAAACTGAAAAAAGTTTTTCACACCCTCGGCACCTGTTCCAACTGATCTACAATTTGGAAACTCCCATTGGCATAGACTCTGGCGTATTTAAGAATAAATTTCTTTGAAGAAAGTAAAGCACCTTTGAAAAGGTAAAGATCTTTTTAGGAGATCAATTTTTTGAGTGTAAAGATTTTTACCATTTTGGTCTCCAAAAAAAATGAAGGTCTTTTTCACATTTTTTGCTAAAATCATACAGTTTTAAGGTAACATCACCCTTTAGCCCACACCCCCTAAATACTAAGCATGACGTATGTAACTGTTCCACTAATGCACTTCTCTAATATGTTACCTCTATTACTATTTAAATCAGATACTTCTTGAATCAGACGCTGGAAAAAAATTTTTTGCCACTTGAAGTCATCAACAATTTGTAAACTGGCTGATAAAAACACACAAATGACACTTGTAATCAACTTAGATATTTATTGAAGCAAGTTTTCGTGAGCGAATGTTCACTTCTTCAGTCAAAATAAATAGAGACCGGCGGCCTTTGATCTACTTCTGTAAAACAATTCTGTCTGTTTGCGAGTGTGTCTTGTCTTTATGCTTTTGCTCGTCCAAAATTACCGGTGTCCAAAACTGCAAGTGAAACTTGTCACAATTGTTCTCCACTTCGAAGTCGGTGTCATAAAGGGACGATGACGTCATGATGACCTCACAATTGAAGAAAAAATTTTTGAAATTCGCGTTTCTTGACCGGGAAAGCGATTTTTGATTAAATAAAAGCCAACAGCCGTCATACCAATTTCAAGAAATTTCAACCTTTTTTGAATTAAAATGACGTCATAACTAAAACAGACTGCTTGTAAAATTTGTTGATTTTCTCAAAAAATAGCGACTGCAAAAACGCAGTTGAAAACTTTTTTGGGAGAAATTAACAAGGTCCTTCAGCAAAAACGATTTTTTAATAATTTGAGCTTTACCGATGATGCAACATGCGATTAAGCATTTAAGCGTTTTTTAACTATGCCTTTTTCCCTTTTTTTAAACGTTTCAAAAAACCTCTGTTTTGCCACAATGTTAAGTGACATTGTCATGCTGCCTGGAAATGGTGTAGGTAGAAAATTTGTCGTAGGGGATAGTGGGGTTGGTTTCTCTCTATAAGAACTGCCAAAGGCAAGATTATTCCAGGGCGTCTGTGGGCATGGTTTCCCTGAAAAATTTGAGAAATTTACACTAAATTCAGGCATTTTCTTGCTTTCTGGAACAAGTTTTCAGGAAAATGCTTGCATAACTTTTTTATTACGTAAAAAATTGTACATTATTAATATTTATGAGGGGCTGCCCCCAACCCCCTGCGCATACACCACTGTTGTCTGGTACTACTTCAGTAAAAATAGCAGTCAGCACCTGCGCTTATTGTCCACTATTATTGTGAAAATAAACGTAAATAATAAGCTTATGATTGATATGCCCTCGGCTAAAAAAGCAACGATGTATTAAAAAGCTGACGCTCAATTTAAATCTGATTTTTCAATAATACAGTGGAAAGTAAGAAAATTGTAATAACTGAACTGTCGTTGCACTTCACTTTACAATGCTATTGTAGTATAGCGATTTCGCGCGAGAGTAGGTTACTCATAATTCCTCAGAGATTTTGATAGCATAGCATAGTGGAACAAAGTGCCGAGTTTTAACCTGAAATCTTGCAGGATTAAAAATTTTTTTTCTTTTTCTTCGCACTGATACCTGGTTAACTGTAGATGCTGGACAATAGGCTCGCTCTTCGCCCTCTTTCGGCTGCGTTTGTGCCGGGAGCGGGGGACATACGACCTGCCAAAGGCTTTAAGTTTTATAATTAGGCTCGCAATTACGAAAAAGTTGTAAGTAGCGGGGGAAATACTTCATAGCTTAATTCCCGTGAATTCATCAATCCGTTCAGCGTCCTTTCACAACTTTGACATTATGTCTCAATGCACTGGATCAAATCCGCGCACGTAAATTTGTAAAATTATGAGCTGTTTGTTAGTAATTACCGCATTGGATTTATTATTGCGGAAGTCGGTATAATTGGTTATAGTTTATGAAATCCAAACTTTGAAGGAAATCAGTGGAATAAAACGGGTCAGTAGGTCTATACGTCTGCATGAACGCATGGTCACCAAATATACAGTAGGATCGATGGAGGAAAATTTTTTTAAAAATTGGCTATTAGATCAACTTGTCGATTGAAAGCAAGAAATATAGCCGCAGCGGATCCAGAAACATTTCTGGGGAGGATGAGAAGTCTAAACTGATGCATTATTAATTCAAATTAGAGGTAAAGCTCTTTTTTGGAGATGAAGGTTTTTAAAATCAATTTTTTAAACAAAATATCTTTTCGAAACAAGTACTAATAATTACATTCACGAAACCACGATTAAGAAGTATTAATGGGGGGATTACATCCGTACATGCTCCTGGATCCACCACGAAGGGATAGCCTCTTTCGTTCTATTACGAGACCAATGCTTTTGCTCTGTAGGTGCAGCCGAGAAACTTGGTGCCACAAATATCATTTCGAGGAGAGTTGGACTAAGTCGTGAAACAAGCCTGCCGCCAAATAACTTATTTCTGTAATTGTAAAGCAAAATCCATTGTGGCGCCCACTCCCAACTTCGAGTTTGTGCCCCTATGCCTATTGAAACAAACGGATAGAATTTGGGACACAACAGAGAGTTTGCAAATAAGACCGGTTTTAATACCAAGTACCGGTACGAGGAACGGTAGTAAGGGCATAGGGGCGATGCAGCCATTTGTGCCAACTAATCATAACTGCTCTCAAAGATGGTATTTGGTAAAGCCGGCCACCTGACTGAACTGAACCGATATTTTCAACCCGACATAACGGGCTGTTGTTGTCAAGTCAAGACTACTTCAAGTCAACTTTCAAACCAACCAAGAACTATTAAGTCTATCTGCCCATCTAACGCTAAAAGAATATCAATGAATCTCAAAACTTGCAAACTGAAACAAATTGCACGATTGTTCTATATTTAGCTCCATCACTGTGAAGCTGCGAGCAAGTAGAGTGAATGAGCGATATACTGCAGACATAAAAGCTGAGCTGTTGGAGCAGAAATCAATGTAAGTGCTTGTTATAAAGGCACAGCTACAAAGCGAGATTAATAGCTCATGCCAACAAACCAATATCAGAAGAAATATTTTCGAATTACTAATTTGTAAGCATTTTTAACCCATTTACGCTTTTAATTATAGCGTGGTCTACACTGAGGTCACGCGCAGCTTGCCACTCATTCAAACAAAACAAAAAAGAGCTAATTCATGCTTGGTCTCTGTGGGTAGGCAAGGCTTAAGTGACAGCAGGGCACGACCAGTGAGCCACCCTTTACGTAACTACTTTAGAAAACACCTGCAAACAGTATTCTGCCACTTTCAGCATAATCCTTCTCACATACAATTATGACGTCATAAAGCATGATGGAAACTACGAGGTACAAATTTACGCGTGTAATCGTCACGTGTCGAACAGTTTTAATCATCAGCTCTCAGGACAAATTGCAAATCAGTTATGGGTTGAATATGTTCGTGTTATCAATAGATTTTGTAATGTGAATTCATTTAGTACAGTCAGTTAGATTTTAGTAACAATTTTATTCTGTTGATTGTTTAGCTTTGCTCGAGAGCAATTTAGTTTTTTTATAGGCCTACGGTATTTGCAAACGTGCGGTTTGTAAGCGTTTTTTTCAGCAAAGTAACCCAGCAGACACTTATGTTTAAGTCTAAACTAGCTCATGAAAACTGAAATAACCAGCAAACAAAAGCAATAGAATTAAAGTGAAATTATTCAATTAGGGCAAAGGACATAGAATGAGCCTTCAAATTGGTCTCTACGATGTAAATAAAAGACAATTTCCTAAATTATATTACTGCATCAAAAGATTTATCTATTTGATCGACTTGTGGATCTAATAAATACTTCCCTTTTATAACAGTGTTAAAGGAAGGGTTTGAACTCATCCATCCAGCTCAATGGTGGAAAGCATGCGGCCGGCGAAACGATTTGAAAAATTATAAAAGCCAAGTATTGCTTAGAACAGTCGTTCTCAACCTATTTAGGTTACGGACCGGTAAAATTTCAAAAAAAAATTATGCGGACTGGTGGACCTTAAAAATCAACCAAAAATGACCTAAAAACAAAAACAAGGTACGCAATTCAATAGCTTAGAGGTTAGACCAGTGGTTCTCGATCTGGAAGGCCGACCTCTCCAGGAGGGGCAAAATCATATTATAGGAGAGATAAAATATAGACTTGCAGAAAAACCACTTTCAAAAAGAAAAGACCTTCAGGTTTAGGAGCATAAAAATGGGGTCTATTAGCAATTCTTAGTGAAAAGAATAAAGCCAAAAGGCTGGTAAACATTTTATTAAAACGTTTTGCTTTCGTATCTGTTTAGCCTAGCTTTAGGTGACCATTTATTTAACTGATGATGCTTTTAGTGTAAAAGCGAAACGTTTTAATAAAATGTTTACCAGCATTTTGGATTTATTCTTTTTACTTTCAAGTTTGTTTTGGGACAAAAGTGAGAAAATTGATACTTCCCAAAAGTTGATCCTCTCGTAATTGCAATTTAATTTTTTGCTATTTGTGTTTGTTGTGTAGCGAATATAGTGAATATAGACGGCGGTGGCATTGAAAAGTAGTAAGAATAGGTTATAACAAAAAAGTTGATGAATATTCCCAGAATACAAGGCGAAAAAGCTTTTTTTTGAGATTGAAGTTTTCAAAATGGAAATTTACGCCGAAATATTTTTAACCGGCTGAATGACACCTTTGAATGTAGGGGAGGTAAAGAATAACTTGAGACAGGATGATGGAGGCAGTGCGTTGGAACACTGCGTTGGAACAATTATTGTCAAGAGCGAAACTGATGTAGATCACCGAAACAGGAAAACGAGCACTTTTTTATAGGTTGATCCCCAAAAGTCTTCATTTCGTTATTGCTGTAAACGGAAGATAACCGAACAAACAGTTTCAAAAAGTTGATTTCAAACAAAGCCTTATCCTTTGTTCGAGTCGAAAATTAGAAGATAACTAACTATTTTCGAATAGCTGATCTTCAAAAAAGTTAAATATAGCAGGTATTCTTCGTATGTCGAGTGTAACGATATTTCAACCTGATCAGTTCGTTCTTTCGACAATTTATTCTTCAAATTTAACGTTTCGCTCCCCTTAGTTACCGGGGAGCTTCTTCAGAAAACGGTAGATGTTAATAGTGTGAAGTGGTTAGTTAGTGGTGTTAGAAGTAGAAGTAGTGTTAGAAGTAGTTAGTAGTGTTAGAAGTCAATACTTCAAAAAAGTTTTCATCTTTGTTTTCATCCAAAATCAGGCAAGTGTTGGCGCGGGGCCGGCGGATAAAATATTCGGCTTGTGTGGTCCTTTTGCGGTTTTGAGTTGTGCGTCCCCAATCTAACTCATCCTTGTCGACCATTCGAAACTCGTGTAAAGTACGAAGTAACCTCATTTTGTGAGAGAATGCCGCCATTGTTACGTAGACAGCTTCATAGACCGCAAACAGATTACTTGTATCTTTTGCTCCAACTAAAATTCTTACCAGCATAAAATAAAGTTATTTACTAGTATAAACTGAAGACCTGTAGTAAAGTGAATTTTACACCCCACACTTGTAGAGAATGTATTCAAAACTTATTCTTTAAAAGTTTACTTCTTTTTTTGTAGGCTTGCTTGACATCCTGCTATTGAATGTACCCTTTTTCGCAGAGTAGTTCAACTGAGCCAATTCCTTGTGTAGGCTACATAACACATTTATAGTGTGCGTATTGTACTCTTAAAGAAATGTGATCTGTTTGCTTTCATTTCGTATGAGCTCATACTCTGTTACTAATCTTTAGCCATGCTAGATCACCGCACCGGCAAGACTGCTTGGCCCCACCACCTGTCTGTCACATATAGACGGAGGAATCCCGTAAAGTGCCCTTCCAAAGGACACATCAAGAAAACCTGCCACCTTTTTTTCACACTCTTTTGTGCTGAATGCAAGCAGGAAAGTAGTGAATATCACTTTAAGTCTTTGGTGGGACTCGCTTTAGGGAATTGAGTCCAGATTACCGGCTGCAAAGCTGACCCTTTAATTGCAGAAAACCTGCAGGTGCTTAACTTAAAACTTTTGTAATTCTACAATCCCACAGATTTTCCATGATTAAAAGTTTTAATGTATTTAATCACAAGCATGAAGACGTTATCGTTTAGCTTTCTTCTTTTGGCTTTTCCTCTTATTGTTCCAGGCGATCTTCAGAACAAGTAAATATTGTTTAATATTTTTGAAGACATTTTTATTATTTGTGCAACTTCATTAGAGCGGTAAACAGCCTGTTTTCTTTTGAGACAAGGATTTTGGCAGCTTTGTCGCTGACGGTTCTGGGTATCTATAAGCACAAGGAGACGAAATGTCTTCTATTGTTACTCTGCTAGACAAGGCATATTGTATCAACTATTCTAACGGCGATGCTTGGCCGGTCCTGGCCCTCCTTGCTTTTGAAGTTGACTCAATGTGGCTCCCATCTTTTATTTGAAAGTTAGACTCCTTTAGGTACTCTTTCGTGACAGGTTTTCTTGATTTTTGTGTGGTCTCTTTTGACGATCAAAGCATTACCGATTTTTCACATTCTCAAGAAACATTTTTTTGAAACTGTCTTAGCCTTCTTGACTGCCTGATTATTTCTAAAGCATTCGTTTTGCAGCAAAGTCGACAAGACCCTGACTCCTGGAGCAAACGGCGTCGACGTGGTGGATGCGTGTATCCAAAAAATTGAAAGCGTGTTCTCCGCATTTGGGCACGATTTCGGATTCATGAAGAGGCTGGCGTTTGTCGAATCGGAATTCGGAATCGACCAGGAGGTCATGGAATCGAATCCCACAGGGGGAATATGGCAGGTAGAGTGAACTTCGCATTACATCTATAACTTGCTTGCCTTGCACCCAGGATGCGCGACCACGTGAGAACCTAAAGTGAAAATTTGCAAGGCCACACTTCAGGGGGTTACACTGCATGCGGCCTTTTTCAGTCGATCCCGCGTTTGCATTAAAGCTTAATCTTCGATATGGCTCGCGCCCATCTCATCGACATCTTTGGATGGCTACAGTTTAGAAGAATGTAAAATGATCTTGCAGCCAACCAAACTCTTTTTTCATCTTTTGTTCGACTAGTAACGTGTGTCAACGAAACATAGTGTAAGTTATTTAGATTAGTATATTGTAAACTTTTAGCGGTCTTTTTCTGCTGAGGTTTGAGAGTGATCGCACTTTTATCATGTGTGAGCAAACTACATTTCATATTTCACCCTCCATTTTGCTGCTGTTGTGTATGAAGTTGAAGATCTATAGATACTAATGCCTTTGGTGTGACGTGGCAAAGCTTTTGAACGCAGGCTGGTATCCTACGTCAATGCTGTCGTGCCATCTTAGGAAAAGCTCTGACAATAAGCTGCAGAAATCGCATAACTGTACTAAGAAAATAATTGGACTTCACCCCAATCTTATTGCACTCAACTTTTTGAAACAAAGCTTGGGAGTTTATTTGCCGAGGTTATGGTGCAATACGAATACGGAGCCAAACTGCAGTCGTTTGAGGTGGGAGCACAGCAAATAGCGGATATGCTGATTCACACTCAAAACCAGATGAAGATCGGCCTAAGTAAAAGCAGCAGTCCATTTCAAACCAGTCGTGAATACAAATCGCAGACTGTTCGCCCCACCACCACCAAGGCGGACTGCATTGGTGCGTGTCCAAAAGACCCCTCTTAACTCATGCTGGGTGAGCAGCTTCAGAGTTTTAACCCACTGAAATATCAATCTGGGAACTTGGTAGACCTTGGTTCAATTTGTCTCGCGGAATCGCCTTAAAAACGTTAAAATGGTATTTATGGATTCATTTTTGGACTCAGGAATATGAGTGAAGTTGTGGTTCAAAATACAGTTGATGAGACAGATTTGACTACATAAGAAAAATGGGTTTGGAAGTTTGTGCTTTCATATGAGGCGATGTTAAATGGCCCTGGTATTTTGTCAAAAATTTTGGTTGTTATTAGAATGTTATTATTAGATAACAGACCACATTTATGACGAAATACAAACCAACAATAATACGGAAGTTTTTCTCAAAAGGGCAGAAGTTTTTTTCGGAGAAAGAGGTTTTGATCTAACAAACAAAAATTTCAGGTGAGTTTTGAATGAAATTATGTAAATATGATCGTGCATTCACTTCTATAGAGGGAACGGGATTTTAGTGAAGTAGATTTCGCCTTGTCAAGTATGTAAGCTAGCAGGGTAACTTTTAGGCAATTTGTATCTAATGAATTTTTTTGGGATCGGGGTTTGAAGGAGTTTTTTGTTTTATTGATTTATCTCTATTCTTTCTCCCCTTTAGAAACCTATTTCTTAGTACGGAATTAATGAGGTGAGATTATATTCAATTCTTCGTTTTATTTTTTTAATCTACTGCACGGTTTTGTCCTCTATAATCTCTTAATTAAAGTCAAAGACTAGTCTTCCAAAAATCATAAAATTGTTTGCTTTGGGAACGCTGAAGTATTTTTGCTTTTCTTGCTGCTGTTCAATACTCTTGAGCGTAATACGTATACCAAACTACCAAGATTGGTTTATCCGGTAGAAATGCGCTACAAAACCGGTCAAGAGATGTCAGCAGTTAAAACGAGCCTACATTTTGCTTAATTGTATTTTTAATATCTGTCAAAAAATTCTCTGTATCAAGAAATGTTGCCAGATGCGCTAACGGAACTTCTGTAAGGAAAGAGAAGGTTAAATAATGTTAATAACCGTCTTATTTGGCGCAGTTTTTGGGTGTCTCAAAAAAGATTTTTTCCTTCTTTTGATGCGGCAATTCGACATAGCTGAGGAGTAGGTTTAACCTCCTTCAGCCTCCTTACTTGCGTCCCTGAATCTAATTGACTACATTTCAGTGTGCCATTGCGCTCTGCGTTCGCGGCTCGTCTTTACGTAACGCTTTTGGCCGGATCTTTCCAAATTCCGAATAGTCTCGAAGCCCAAGCAACCTGGTGGAGCCAACTGTACAACCCAGGAGCGCCAAAAAGCGAATTCCGTCAACTCATGCAAGATTACGAAAATCGACACAGTGAGTAAAGAGGAACATGAAATTGTAACATTAAAGCATTTAATTAGAAACGGAAAAGTCGGTGTTTTTTTGGGATATCATTCTAAGATGAAATATTGACTTTTCTGTACTACCTGCCTGTATTTTCTATCTTTTGGGTAGTATCTTTCAACTAAAGATCTTTAAGGTAGTACCTTGACTAGAGGTCTTTCCGGTAACATCGGATAACAGGTATTTTGGGTAATTGGTAATATTTTTACTAGAGATATTTCGGGTAATATTTACCAACCATTTTCGATTTTGTTTTAATAGAAATCGATTAGGATCGAATTGATTACAATAAAATTAACATTAAATACGTTTCTTGTTCAATCAATCGCAAATTGTTCGAGACCAATTCACTCCGCTATCTCTAATTATGATTTGGCTTTGTAAGGAGGTTCTAGATACCCCTGGCTTTGTGTGGTAAAGTCCGAAACGAACTTAAATGTCCTGTGCGGTTTCCCAATCTAGACTAAATGATTGCATCTGAAATGACTGCATAAGGATATAGTTATGTTCTTCAAACAGACTACTTTGAGGCAATTTTTCCTGCTTCTTTGTTGCTGCCATACTTTAGATTTAGTCTTCATTATGTATTCATTGCGAAAGTTTAGGATGACCTAAAGTTTGATATTCTCTCAAAATATCAAAACTATGAGCATTTCTGAGCTTTGGCGATATTTTTTTATGTTGGTCACAAAATTTAAGCATTTTCAACGTTAATAAACACAAAGTTTTGTGCAATATACGCACTTTGATAAGTAATTGTAATGCACTAGCCAGGTCTGCCGACGTCGCATGCAGGGCCCTGATTAAAAATATCGGTTCATCCGGCTTCATCTAAGGAGCTGTTGTAAGGACAACGAGGAAAAATTGATGGTTTTTTGAAAACCAATTCCGTTCTAAAACTATGTGTATTTCAAAACGAGATCAAGTCAAAAACATTGTGAAGGGCCGAGCATAACTCTTGTTACCCATGCTTTTACTATTTTTGTAAATAAATGCGACGTCACAATTAAAGTGACGATATGACGAGCGCGTCAAATCAGTGATCGTTTTAAAAAATGCGAAAATAGAAAGTAATTGCCGGGTCTGTTTCGCGCCTTGGGGCGCTCCCTTTCGTCATTGTATATATAACCTTAAGTTCCGGGATACGCCTTTTCCGTTCCGTACCCTGAATATGCGTAACATGTAGAAAAAGAGGGCCAAGCCTTGCCTTAGGTTTTTAGTTTCAACCCCGGTTGGAATATCAAGAAATTTTCGAGCAACATACAGCGCAACTGTTCCCTCGAACATGGAGCGATTTCACTCAGGAGTGTTGTTCGCTTTTTTATTTTTCCTTTAACTTTAAATTTCGAGCTTTCGCGCCCTGTTTTCTTCATAAAGGCAGCCAAACAGGCTAAAACTCCCTGGCCCAAATTTGCGGAAAGCATGAACCTTTTGCACCCTCCGGATGCTACGCCTTTGCAAGGAAAAGGAAAAATAAGGTGTAGCCAGGAGGTAATAAGGCCACGCCTCCCTTATGTACCGGCCCTGGCAGGCCTATTAAGCTATATTTGCGCAAAATGCTGAAAATGTTTCACCTTATATGGTGCAATTTCGCTCTTTACTTTTGATTTTTGCTTAAAACTTTTTGATGTCTTATTTTTAAGCAAAACAAAAGTAATAGCCTGTTTACCACGCAATTCAACTCAACTTTTTGAAGAGCAATTTTTTTCTTTCTTTGATTTTTCCTTAAAACTTTAAATTTCATAAACCTTTTCTTAATATATCATCATCAAATAACAACTTAGTGGTTTGAAAGCAGTTGTAGCTTAATTTGCAGGTGAAGTCGTTTCATAGATCTTTCAGAATGCTAAATTGGCCTTTCAAAATATCAACAATTGCAAGCAAAACTTGTTCTTTCCAACTATTGATTTTTGTGGTTGCGCGTCTTTGAACCCCAGTGTACTTACCGCTCAAGAAATGCGCGATAATTGATTGATAAATTTTTTAACCATGATCAAATTCTGTTCCTGTTTTAATTGTATTTTGTCCCATGAAGTCAGCATTAGTTTTTCGTTGTCAGCTTTTACTAAAGTCTGATGATACCTTGCCTTTCTCCATAACTTTTTTTTTAACAGTTAAAAAACTCAGCCGTATTTTCTGAAACCTACCAAAACCATTATGACGAAACAGTTTTAATGGAAGGGTTGAAAAAAATCTTTAAATAATTGCTTGTTTAATTGATAGTATAGAGCTTAAATTGGTACAGAAATTTTACAACGAAGCAGCTTTACAATATCTTTCGTGAGCTTTCAATCGCGTTTCTTCCGTCAGTTCTTTTTGATAAAATAAAGAAAACATACGTTGCAACAAAACGTGTATGATGACGTCATGCTATGGCTTCTTATAACTTGAGATTTTTTATTGATACACATGTTGATCGGGCTGCGGGGACAATATTGATGATATGGCACCCTTAAAGTCTTCCCCAGGCTCATGGATATTGCAGTGCGTATCTACGGCAGTGTCGTGATATTTTTGCTTGCTTGTATTATTTTGTTAAAAGTATAATTACCGTACCTCAGCTTGAGCTTTTGATAAAACGAAGCAAGTTTTTACTGCGTAGTAGATTTGTCCGAATGTTAGTAGCAGCATCTTAAAATAGAAAAGTGAAAATCTATCATTGCATGTTACGTGTAAAGGCATGCAAACTACTGTATATTGCATGGATAATTGATGTTAGTAAATGACTTTCCACTAACGTTTTTCTATCTACCGTTTGCTTACAAAGGTAAAATATCTATTAACTGAAAAAAGTTTTGTTTTTTGAAAAAATCATAAAAGGGCCAACAAAAAGCAAATTTGTAAAAATTTTATCAGATAACTTTTTTTTTACTGCGTTTAAAAGCTTTTTTGTCAATCAAAGTATAAAGTATCATATGACCAGTGATAATATCATATGACCAGTGACGCAGTCGGAAAGGTGCAGCAGAAAACCCCTTTTCATATGAACTTACAACAGCTATAATATGCGATGATATCGTCACGAAAAAATACAAAGTGACATCACCCCTCCTTCATCTGCTTATTTTTCCGGCTGCGTGTTTAAGCACATCTTTAAAAATAGCAGTGTCTGGTCACAATATAAACGTTTCTCTAATTGTCGTTTTGCAATTTGACGTCAACAGCGCTTTTTTGTTTATCCGAAGGGTGTTTTTTGGATAAAATTGACCTCGGATTTTTACTCGATGGCTCGGAAAACATCGGAATCGGAAATTTTCGATTGTCTCTGGACTTTTTCGTTAAAGTGGTGAACGATGCCGCAGGCTCGGGCACATCTCAACATACGCTAAAGGGATTCAGCAGTTCTGACTCCGCCTATCTTTACGTCGTCAGGATCACAGAGCCGGTAGATGACGAAATGTTTGATGCCGTCATCAACGAAACCCTTTTTCCTACAGGTGCGGTAACTTAATGGGTGTGAAGTCTGCCTTTGCAGTTAATGAACTAACGGATTGTTTGCTCTTGTTTAGACTCACAGGGCTGCAATAGTGGCGCAATGCTAGTCAACTGTCTTTTGACAGACTTGCTTCCGAGCTTCAAAGTTTTGCTTGAATTGCTATCAGTAACTTTCCTACCTGTTAAAATTTGCCAAACAAAATCGTCGTAAGGTGCCCTAAGGGCGCAACGTTTGAGTCATCAAGAGATTTGAACGAACAACCATTCGATCATTGTCTTTGCAATAGCGAAGCTTTAGACCACGTGACGTTATGTTAGCTAGAATATTTTTGACAAATCTTGTGCAAAATAATATTTTGTTGCATGGATGTGTTTTTGAAAATGTTCCTGTTCTTCGTCGTCGTTTGAACTATTTGTTGTGAGCATTTTGCAGGAAGATGTATATACACTGCGTTAGCGCTCACGCTTGGTTTGCGAGTCTTTAGTTAGGCTGGGGCCACTGCGACGGGTAGACTACTTGGCCCCACCACCTGTCTGCCACACTAAAATGGGGGCATCCCGTTAAGTGCCTTGCCCAAGGACACAACAAGCAAACTTGTCGGCTTGTTCTCCACACTATCCTTATTTTGCTGAGCGCCGAGCACTAAAGCTGTGAATACCATTTTTTAAAGTCTTTTGATATAACTCGACAAGAGAAGTGAACCCCAGGTCTACCGACAGCGAAGCGGACGCTCGAACCGCTACAACATCGCGCCGGTTAACGTTCCTATTATCAGGTGTAGACTCCCTTCAAACTTGCTTTCTTCCACCAGATTAATTTTCCGTCTTATATGAGGGAAAATTCTAATGCATTTCATTGCTAATTTTAAACTCGTTTTTGAATCTGACTATATTTTCATATTTCAGCTTCAACAGAAAATGTCGTTCCCATGTCTGCTGTTGAGTTGCTTAAAACTAAATTTTTGGCGGACTCAGGTCCCAGTCTGAGCGACGTGCCACGAATTTTAACTGTTTTGACTGACGGAAAAGATATTGAAGATTTGCGTGGGGCTATAAGAGAGGTGAGTAGTGTTTCCATTTTAGTCTTAAACACTATTGTTTCTTGTCCCAGGGTTACTTGAAGAGTTGCGCATGGAGCAATATATGTTCGAAACTGATTCAATATTGTCAGTAGCTTGTCGCTAGCACGCGGCATTTTTCAAATTGGTGCCGCAACCATGTGAAAGAAACTGTAGCGAAATGCGCTTCATTCAAAGAGAACTACAAGTGAATTGAACTGAGAGCTTTACGATTGTAAGCCAAGGCTTCATCATTGTTGTTGTTGTTATTGTGCCAACAATAGCTAGGTGCTGAGGCCATTAAGGGCAATCGCACTTCTCCCAATTATGGCTGAGCGATCAACCCAGATTCGGACTCGCTTCACGCATTTTTTCTGTCGCTTGGAGCCGAGCGGGAGAGCATTTTACAGTCTTTGGTATGACTCGACAAGGGAATTGAACTAAGATCGACCGATCGCGAAGTGGACGCTGTAACCACTACGTCACATGGTCGATAGAGTCTTACCATATTGTGCTATTGTTGCTTACAAGTAAGGAAAAAAAACATCTATTCTTAATAAAAGGAAAAAAAAAACATCTAAATTTCTTAACACGCTAAGGGAAGAGCGAAGATTATCATGGAGAAGTCCCTGATCTCCTTCTGTAGGACTCCCAAATACCTGGGAGTAACTCTGGACCGAGCCCCGACTTTTAAGGAACGTCTTTCGACATTGCGCCAAAAAGCAGCAGCATGGCGCTCTTTCTTGTCGAGGTTATCTGGAACCGACTGGGGCATATCGGCACAAACACTGCGAACAAATGATCGCACTCTGGTTTATAGCATGGTTGAATACTGCGCACCAGTCACTTACTATCGACACTAAGATGATGGACACGATTGTTCAAGGTACCCTTCGCACAATCAGTGGATGACTTAAGCCTTCTCCAGTAATCGACCTGCCTATGCTGGTGTTCATTGTTCCTACTCATCTGCCATGCGAAGCTGTCTCACTCAACCTTGAGAAGAAGCACATCAGTCCAGATCACCATCTACATCATATCTTGAATTTCAAAGTAACTGAACATTTTAAAATTACGACGTCCGTTTGGTTGAAGAGCTGCTTCACTCTTGGATACATTCAAACAAGATGAGAGCTGCAACACATGGATTCTCCGACGTTGGATTAAAAGTTGGAAGTCAGTGTCACACCGTCCTCCCCCGACACTCCCAGACCTAACTATAGACAATGCTCTTCCCAAACTCAGCGGCCCTGCGTGAGTGACCCTGATGGCCATTTATGCAAATCAGTACACAAATGTGGCGTAATTTTTATTTATATGAGCAGCGGAGTCGGGTAAACAATGCAGGAATGGCCATCAGCCGGCCCATTGTTTATGCCTTTGGCTGGTCCATTATAACTTGCACCACAATGGTTCTATCACTTTTATGCCGCATAGAAGTGGAGGCATCCGGTTCAGTGCCTTGCTCGACGACACAACCAACAAAAACAGCTTGTTCTTCGCACATTTCCTTTTTAGTGCTGAGCGTTGAGCAGGGAAAGTGTGAACACCAGTTTGTAAAGTTTTTTAGTATGACTCGACAAAGGAAATGAACCCAAGGTCTACCGAATGCGAGGTGGGCGCTCTGACCAACGTGCCGTCGCGCAAGCTTATGGGGCGTGACAGACATTCCAAAATGAAATGGCAACACCGGTGCGCACCGAACTGCTGCCCACGTCATTGAAGGACGATGAAAGTTGTTCAAGCCACCTGGTCGACCACCTGACCTAGCAAGTCCGCGAGCAACCTGATGCAACTGGATTGAAGAAACAGGCTTGGAAGTCTGATGAATGTAATACGCACAGCGACGTTGCCTGCAAATGCATTGGCTGATGTACCCAACATCATAACTGGAATTTGCAAACTCGTCGGAAATCATAATTGGGTCCCATCGGCTTGAGCAATGATGATTAAGGTGGCACAGCATTCACAATGCTATTTTACCTTTCACCCTCAGAGTTTATTAACTTTGTCCTAGAAAAGCAGGACCAAGGTGGCGATGTACCAGTATCCCTTGTAGTCTCTCTTCTCTTATCTCTTGTATCAACTCTTTTCTTTTCTCGGACTGAAGGCGTACGGTCTCATCGAAATTCTTCGACACACAGGTTCCCTCGATTTCCACCAAGGAACTTGTGCTCCCTCGTCACGCTCGCTGTGTTCTCTCTGGTCTACGCTGCAACGGACACAACCTTCTGTTAAGTTCTTATCTTTCTAGGATTGGCAGAATCGAGAATCCTTTCTGCAGCGCCTGCGAACACTCGTGCCAGGGCACCTCTGTTCTCATTATTCGCTGTCCAGCTACGGACTCTTTGCGCCGCTCGCTCCTTGGCGACTCTCTTTCTCTCTACGACCTCTGGTCTAGGCCTTGGGGAGTTGCCCGGCTTCTGGGGCTCCATAGTCTTCCGCCATGTTCCATCTCTCAGATCTCTCGGAAGGGGTCGGGTAACAACAACAACATGCCCCGGTATAAAGCATACGAAAATGGACAATTTTTGGGTAATTTCTTTTAGAGAATCAGCTATGAAGATAATAAATTTCTAAGCGAATTTTTGAAGAAAGTAACCGTGTTTTTCTCTATAGCTTTAAATATTTGCTTCTGGTGGATTTGTCTAAACTTGATTTTGAAAAAAAAGCAAAACACATTTAATCCAGTTTTTCGATGTTTTGTGTAATCAAAGGGGTGTCGATGGCCTATCTTTCTTTTTCCTCTAAAGTACACTTGTCCTTTCTCATGTATTTGGCGATCGTAATTTGGTAGAGCCTGCTGTGAAACGGTTAGTTCGTTAATATAATGTTTTATTGATGACATTCCAGGAAAAAATATACAAATCGAATTTTTACTAATTCTCTGATAAAATTCCCGTTAATATAAAATTTGAAGAAATCTTATTTGAAAAATTATTAACTGCCTACGCTAGAGCTACTTTTGATAAAACCTGCTAATACCAGAAACAACCCAATTTTAAACTTTGATGTTTGAATTCCTAAAAAATGTATGCATATTTGATTAATCTTTTTTTGAAGTTTTCGATATTGGAGATGATTTTGTAGTGTTCCGCTTTGAAGTCGGTGGCTAAGGCTTTAATTTTTTGTCAAGTCATACGAAAGGCTTTGAAAAAGATCTTCATAAACTCTCTGCATGACTTTCATCAATAAGAGTGATATGGAAAATGCTTTCAACAATGTATAGGCTATACTTTAGTTTTGTACTTGGTTTGGTTACGTTGTTATTGTAAAAATATGAAACTGAAATGACTCAAACCTAGCGATAAAGCTTTGTTGTAGTTCAGAAAGTGCAAAATCAGCATGAAGTTTTATTTGCTTGACTTATTTATATTGTTTTTCGATTCAGGCAAAACAATCTGGAGTTGTCGTTTTTGTGATTGGCGTAGGTCAAGATTACGACAATGTAGAATTCTCCCACCTGGCCAGCAGCAGTTTGTATGCTTATTATTTCCCTGGATTTATCGACTTAACAAGCGTGATATTCGACGCCATTTTTCCTCAGATTTGCACAGTGCCTCTTATAATACAGGTAAGCAAGTTTAAGCAGCATTTTGTGACAATCAACTGTAGTACCAGTGCAGCAAAGAGGATGGTGCTAAATTACGTAGGTTGGTAGAGTACGTCGAACTGCCTCGTGATGTGTGACCATAAAAAACAATCATACAATTTTTACTCGAACGTAGGTGGTGGTATAGGAAGAGCAGGTACACTGAAGAAAATCTGGCTTCGGGTGGAATTCAAACCTACAATTCGCACCGTTTAACTTAGTGTGTAAACTCAAGCTTTTGCGAACGGGACATTCTAAATCGATTGCATTGCATTCGCTGCCAAAGCATTTTAATGACACGCAAATGTCGGTTGATATGCAACAGACCCTTGGTTAAACGTTTAGAATGGCGCCGTCAATTTGAAATAAACGATCGAGAAAAAGTCCATTTTATCTTGCTGTCAAAATTTTATGCATATATCTATCTATCTATCCATTCGTTATGTTTCATCATTCAGGCGCTATTCTCAATCTAAAGCAGAAGTGGGCAATCGTTTTGGCTTGCGGGCCGCATCGCGGTCACGGAAGCTAGCTGAAGGCCGCACATTCTAACGAACGCATTGGTATATTATTCTAATTGATTTGCATTTTAAATTTGGTATAACATCACAAACCAACAATTATTAGACAAAGGAATCAAAGTAGTTTTATTCAATTGAAAATGCAAGCACATTTAACTTTCGAAGTCTATCAATGAGAAAAATGCACTCAATCACGTTCTTCTACATTAATTAATTTTTTTAAAATTATTTGCTTGAGGCTTCCGCGGGCCGCACAAAAGTTCGTCGCTGGCCACAGTTTGCCCACCCCTGACCTGAAGCCTACGGGTGTTTTATTGTCGATATCTGTTCGAAGTTAACAGTAAAGTGATACCCAGTTTAAAAAATAATACTTGTTTAAAATAGCTCCCAAACTCAGTTCATGCAGACTTAATTGACAATATGTCAAAAAAATACTAGTGAGATCTTATTCTACCCATTGCTCTTGTGGAATGGAAAGCCTGGAAGGCTAAAAAGTGATTTTACTATCTTCCAGTTTTATCCACCTGCCATTTTGTTGTAGTCAGCGTAGTGCCAGCTTAAAATTTAAACCCCAAAGATAGATTTACCGCAGTCCTTTTACTACTACAGATAGTGTTCGACTTACGACCGCGTTCGGTTCCGACCATCCGGTCGTAAGTCGAATCTCATATATACATGTATGTATATATGAGGGCAAAAATTATCGTATGTATTACGAATTAAATATTGAGCTGCCAGCCTATCGATACAGCTGCCTAGCCTTGCCAGGGAAGCGGTCGTAAAGTCGAGCAGTCGTAAGTCGAGCAGGTCGTAAGTCGAACACTACCTGTAGTTTGATACTGAATTCAGGAGGATGAAAACAGAAATGTCCAAAACTAAATTGGAAACTTTGTCACGATGTTCATGTCAAAAGCAACAGAAAATGTGCTGTCATAGATTTGACATCATTTTTTCGCAGAATGGGTCCCGAATTGTGGTTGACATTCTACCTGGACAAGCCCACTTTTTTCAAGCCTCTCTATCAGCAAGCAAATCTCTCCAGCTCCAATTTGAAATCGAGGATGCTAAAGAAGGAACAACATATTTGTCTTCTAGTGTGCAAAATCCAAATAGCGCCATTCATGATATTGCTTGTAAAATAAAGGTAAGTAATTGTAAGGAGTGTTGTTGTTTTTCCCAGTAGCATAGTCCATGGACCAAGCAATATAAAAATGCTCTTATGTTAGTGATTCGGTTGGTAGATACGTTAAGTCCGTTTAGAAAACAATGTTCAGGATGGTAATTCAACCTTGAGCGCGATTAGCAAAATCAAGCACAATATAACGCTCTGATTTTTTCAACTGAGCAATCAAATGCAATTTCAATTTCAATACCAGGTTCAAAGTTATCATTTTAAAGCAATCATTAAGTCATAAATATTAGCTGAAAGAAGTAGAGGCAATAGTTACTGTAAGTGAAAGTTTAGTCAATATCGTGGCCCTAACTAAAACATGACAAATTTAAAACGCTAAAGATCGTTGAACTCAGGTAGATGATCACCATCGAACTTATTCATAAGATTGGAATATTGACCAACCGTTGATATACAGTGATCATAGCCTCTACTTCTCTCAGTTAATATTTATGGCTTAATAGTTGCTTTAAAATGATAACTTTAAACCTTAATCTGATCAGTCGGTTGAAAAAATCAGTGTGATATCTCGCGCTTACGGTTGGATTGCCATACTTAGCATTGCTTTCTGAACGAGCTTGGCATATCTGCAAAGCGAAACGTTAGTAAAAGAGAATTTTTATATGCTTGTTTCATATACTTATTTATATCTAAAGAACAACAACATTACTTGCAACTTCTACAATGCCTGGTGTCTATGAAATTCTTCCTAGTTAAGAAGTGTAGCTGCACTTTGCGTAGCATACTTGCTGTATGTTGTTTTTATTCCATCTTTTCTTTGAGATGAAGGCACGGCATGAAACAGATTATCAGATTCACATCGCAATATGATCAGGGTTGGGTAAAGCGGAAATCCATTTCAAACCTGCCATGAATGCAATTTGGTAGTCGAGTGAGTTGTAGCTCTGTGTGTACGGCAATAATGATCACAATAAGGTTAATGGTCATCTTTCTTGATTTTAACTCTCACAATGATCGAATATTTGTGCTTCTGGCAATGTCATCTAGCGATAATTTGTTTTGCGTCATGGATTTCAAAGCAGTAAATTGATCGTAAACAATAAGCTACCGCAAAGATGAAATTTACAGCTTTACTGCTAGGCGCACCGCACGAAACGGATAGCACAAGGAAAAGGCTGGCAAGCGTGTTTGTTTTGTCCTTGGGTAGGACACTAAACCTGACGGAATATTTCCATTTTTATAATGGCAGACAGATGGTAATTTGATGCGGTGACCAGAATCATTTCTCCTTGATACAGTAAAAAGGGGAAGACTGTATAGCAACCGAGCAACAGCTTAAAAGAAAAAGAAAAGAGCTACAGTAACTCAATTTAAGTGGAAGGTTTAGAGTCAAAAACTCAAAATTTTTTTAAAAATTATTCATGTTCAGTGGCGCTGCTGCTGTCCTAGAGTTTGGAGAACAACAATGTTCAAAAAAACATTCCGAAGCCCTGTTTTTCACGATTTGCTAGCATAGGCAACAAAATTTTCAGAGATTTTTAAGTAAATTCATTAGTCAATAGAATAAACCTCTCTTTATTCTAAGGAGGCCATAAAACAGTAACTTTGATCTTTGCATACGAATGATTTCGGCGACGAAACTAGGAGTGAAAGAAAATGCAGCCCGCTTTCTTATCAGTGGCAGGCTCTTTCTGGTACGCGATTACATCCGTCATTATTCAAATCGCTTTTTGGCTGCGTTTCTTCTATTGTGGATATCTCGTTTTGTTATTTTGTCAATCTTTACAGGGCAACTCAAGTATCACTGTGAATAGCAGCAAAGAGGGACAATTGTCTTTTGGTCACGCAAGGAGGACGAGGAGCTTGCAGTCTTCAAATGTGATGAAACGAATTTATTTTTCTCACGTTTCAACGAACAATTCACGCTACAAATTAGTTGTAACAGCCATTGAAAACGTGAGTAATGCAGAAAAACTTCAGCTTTTTGAAATAATATGCTAAGTCACGCTAGAGATATCTTTGAAAAGAGTTTTTCGTGGTATCAAAAAACGATTTTTTCACCGGATTATGCTTGAGAATTGTTCTCAAAAACGGCTATTCGTGTTGTTATTTTTCATGATCTTACGTAAAAGTTTTTTTTCTAATTTTAGTATGATGTTTTTTGACCAACACCGTCTACCAAATGATGCTGCAAAACTATAGCCTGCAATCTAACTGTAATTTAAAAATTCACCTGCTGAACGGCATAAAAGGCTTCTTTGAAAACATAGGAGCGACTGGTAGGTCTTTTCTACCATCACTAATTTACCATAGATTGATTTCTACTTTTCTCCCCGGAATAAAGACTCAGGGTGAAACGGAACACCCGTGCCTCACACTGCAAGCTCAATCCAGTAAGTAGGAACATTTTTTGATCTTGGAGAACGATTTGTGTGCTCAAAAAGGTCAAGAAAATTCAATGACCGTAAAAAAGACCTACCAGTTGTTCTTATTGCCTGTTGACGACTCCTTTTCCTTGAAGAGTAGGCACGGCTTCAAACGGTTATTTATATTCACGGAAACCACACCGCAAACCTGATTATAATTAGGTTAGAAGAAAATCGACTATTTATTTCGTACCAGTCATGAACGCAAATTGCTGACCATAGGCGTCAAAAAAGAAAAGGTTCCGGAAGTGCAGCCCCCCATGAATTTACAAAAATGGAAGTGATTACCATCAAAAGGCATGCATCTTGTAACGAATGTTCCGTTAGCTTCATCTCCCCGCAAAAAACAAAGTGTTTAGCCGGTATTGCAGACTATGCTGTTATCAACTGCTCTATTTTATTTTAGGAGTTGTCAGAAAATGGTGGCAATGGTTCTGAACGACTCTTGTATTCCTTCGTGACAGCATTTGTTGCTTTCACAACGTACCTGCTACTCACATCGTAGTGAACCTGGGCCCGGGAAGTAAAAGGATTCTTTCTGTGCTATTGCGAAAATTCAAGATTGCATATTGCTGTAGAACCGATGCAGATTGAACAGTCTGCTGAGAAACAGGAAAAATTCTGTGAACGACCGCGTCTCGACTAGTTCTTATTTCGAAAATCAGTATTCTGTAATAGACCAATTTTTGCGTCGGTAATTACAAATTTTTATCAGTGACTGGAAATTCATTCGAAGGGTCTTGATACCTTGATGGAATCCGTGAAGCTGCATCTTCGCATATTACCCTGCCGAGTGGCTGGATTATGCTTTTCGATGTAACTGTGTCTATTTTTGTTAACCGTAATTTTTGTACAAACTAATTCGTACTGAGACAAGAAAGCCTTGTAAGATTTCTGTACAATTTTTTATTGAAAAAAAAGCACTTTTCTAACGAAAATCTGTCTACAAATCACTAGACGTTAAAGAAAGAAGAAAACTCCCAATTAGTCGGCCATCAGTCGCCTGCTCACGCCCAGCTTACAGGTAAATATACCAACGTTCTCGTGGTATTTTAAATCAAATAATGCCACTTATATTACTACCAAAGAATAATTACGCCAACATGCATATAATTACACCAACATAGGGGATGAAGATGTGGGAGCGAGCCATTGACGTAACACAACTGCGATTCCGCATTAAACAAAAACACATTTCAGTAAGCTGCCTACCCTCAAACCACTGTAAAATTGGCCCCCACGCCACAAGAAATTAAATCTTATTTCTGTATATTGCAAAATAACAATCTTCAATCAAGTGAATTTCAACGGTTTCCTAATATGGCTGGTTATTGATAGCTGGGCCTATTTCATAACAAAAAAATAGAACCATGAAACTAAAGATTGTCAGTTACAACCACTTTAAAACCACGACCGGGTTTGAGTAATAGCTGAGCAACGTCGGACTTTAAACAGGATTCCTATCCGCTTAATGGTTGCTCCGTTTCGCCCTGCTCCTGCTGTCCTTCCATAGACAGGAGAGAATCAACAGGAACTGCTTTCTGCGAATCAAGCGCTGTTGTAGTGCCGTCTTCATGGGTGACGTAAATGGTACCGTCTTCAGCTTGCGATAAAGTAGTGCCGGGCTGCAACGTAAACAATCAATAAAGACCGGGGTTGCATAGGTGTAGCTAGGGGAGCAGGCACCGGGGTAATACTCCCCGAACTTTCGGAATCCAATCTCGTAATGAAGGGATTTTAGTTACTACTGCTACAAAACTTCTATATCAAAAAAGGTACATACGTCGAAGTTGGCAAAAGCGGGGCTCAGAAAACACAGACAACATAAAATGGTCATCCAACAAATGTTATAACGATGGCCTTCCTAAAAAGTAGCCGGGAGATTACAGTAATATCAGGGATTATTTTTTACCGTTTAGCAATGACAACACTTCCCACTAAATATACACAACTTGTATTTACGCGTTTTGAAGTCGCAGGTACCGCCGGCACAGTGCGTTACTACAGCAAACGCAGATGCATATTTCGGTTACTGTTGTTGTTACCCGACCCTTTCCGAGAGATGAGGGCATTGCGGAAGACCATGAAGCCCCAGAAGCCGGGCAACTCCACAGGGCCTGGAACAGAAGTCGTAGAGAGGCAGAGAGTCGCCACAGAACGAGCGGCGCAAAGACAATAACTCATAGATTGGTTCGTTGCTCTGTGGCCACTGGTTAGAGACTAAGCAAGGCATTGTTTTGTAATCAAATCAGCTGCAATTGCAAAATGATTTTGCTAGCTATTTTCTAAAGCCCTCTAAAATACTTGAAAGCTCACATAGAGCTGAAATTGCAATTACAATCTCATTGAGTTGCTACATCTGCTCATCCACGACAACTATGCGCGCTACTGGACGCGAAAGTTACAGACGCTGAACAAACTAAGCGCCAATAACTTTAAAAGTTGCAAACTTGAAAACTAAAAAAAATCTGCCAACAGATTACCACTTATCAAATAAAATTTAGGATGTGCAAGCAATCACATAATTTATACGTCTTATCAAGGCGATACATTTGCTTGTTGTTACCCGACCCCTTCCGAGAGATGGGGGTATGGCAGAAGACCATGGATCTCCAAGGCCTAAACCAGAGGTCGTAGATTGACAGAGAGTCACCAAAGAGCGAGCGGCGCCCTTAGCTGGACAGTGCAGAATGAGATGGGATGTGTCGTGGGACCAATGTCCGCAGGCGCTGCATGAAGGATTCTCGATTCTGCCAATCCTGGGAAGATAAGAGCTTAACAGTGGGCTTGTGTCCGTTACAACGAAGACGAGAGAGAACACAGCGAGTTGACGAGAGAGCACAAGTTCCTTGGTGGAAATCAAGAGAACCTATGTGTCGAAGAATTTAGATGAGACAGTAGCCTCCAGTCCGAGAAAAAACAAGAGTGGATAAGAGAGAGACTACAAAGGATTGGAGAAGGCGTGAGTAGCGCTCGCCGTCTGGACAGCTCATCAACCGCATCGTTCCCCGGGAGAAACGAGTGTCCGGAGATCTATTGTAGCCTGATAGAACAGCAGGAGAGAGAAGACAGTTCTTGCCAGATCCACCAAAGAGATTGAGGTAAAAGGAAAGATGGAGGAGAGTCAGATAGAAGAAAGGAGTGGAAGACTTGTTAGTGCTGCCGAATCCAGCAAAGGGCGTGCAGAATGGCGCAGGCTTCAGCGGAAAAACTTGAACATACTGGGCCTTCTGAAAAGGAAAGAGTGGCCTCAGTGCCACAGAAAAAGCAGCTGGCAAGTACGCCGGAGCCGCTTTTGCCAAAAGAAAAAGGAACAGAGCTGTCTGTCCAAAGCACCAGATCGTAAGGTGGAGGAGAGTTAAGGTGAGCGAGAGCCACATCTTGGCGAGGGGGAAATCAGAGCGGGAACATGGATAGAAAAGGATGGACTCCACAGTGAAGAAAGACAGGTTCCAAGGAGGTGAGGGAGGACAAGAAAGGGGAGCCTCCCTAGAAAAAGAAGAATGAGCGGGTGAGTAGACGCAAAAGCTCTCCAGGACGATCTGCAGAGTCTTGGTTTCACTCCAAGTCTGGCCAAACCTGAAATGGGAGACGAGGAGCCCGATCATAAGATGATAGAGCGAAATGAGTCAGGGTGACTCGTAGGGGAGGTAGAGACACCTCAGAGAGGAGGAATGGGATAGGGGAAGACGAGACGCTTGGTGAAGGCGTTCCAGTTTGATGATATTAATAACGCTTAAGAAAGGAAACTATCCAGGTGAAGCAAGTAAGGAGCCAAAGAAAAGCCTTATATAGAAGAGAGAGGGACTCCTTAGAGGGCCCCATGAGGAAGCAGAGATACAGCGTAAGGCCTTGAGACGAGGGAAGAATTTGGCCTTCAGCAAAGATATGTGTTTAGAAAAGGAAAGAGTGCGATCGAAAGTCACCCCAAGAGAAGTGGAATGGGATTGAAACGGAGGCGGTAGCCGAGTAAGAAGAGTTTAAGCTGGAGGTTAGCTTTGTGGGGATTCACTGAGAAGAAGGATGCCTCACATTTGCTCGAATTGAGAGGAAGGCACCAATACTCAGACCAGCGCTCCAATCGAAACAGAGCTCCTTGTGTGGCCTCCATTGCAGGGGGAGGAGGATCAAATGGCCAGATCGTCAGCGCAGAGCAGCTGACGGGAGAAGACAGAGAAGCAGGGAAATCATTGATGAAGAGAGAGAAAGTACAGGGCCAAGAAGGAATCCTTGCAAAACACCTCGACGGACTGAAAAGGAACGACTTTTGTGATTTTGAAAAACCTTGCAAGCGCGCCTATTAGAAGGAAAGATTGAGTCCAATGAGCAAAGCAAGGAGGGAGGCCAGCCGAAATAAGTTTGTGGAAAAGGGCGGGATGCCAGACAGAGTCAAAAGCTTTCGAGAAGTCAACAGTTGCGAGAATCGCCCGAGAGCCCAGCCTAGGTTTGTTAAATCCATCCGAAATGGACTAATTAAGGAAGAAAATTTGATCTAGAGTAGACCGTTCAGAGGGAAACCGGCCTGGCGGGGAGAGAAAATGAAATTAAACTCCAGAAAGAAGAGTAGACGAGATAAAATGATGCGTTCAAAAAGCGTTTAGACGCAGGACGTAAGAGAGATAGGCCGAAAGGAAGGAGGAGAGTCGAGAGGCTTTCCCATCTTATGGATGGAAAAAATGGAAGATATCTTCCAGATGGAAGGAAAGGAATTCAGAGATCAGAAGAGATTGAAAATGTGAGAAAATCCACGTTAGAGCGAGGAAGGTGCTTTATCATGAGATACGCAACTTTGTCTGGGCCAGTGCCAGAGGACGACGAGATGGGATTAGAAACAACCGCAAGAATTGAGCCGGGGAGAAGATGGACCAAGAGGACGAGTGAGACTCCTCAGGGCTCGTGGCTCGGCGGAGCTTGAAAAAATAGCCTCTGGCTCTGCTACGCAAGGTCTTTGCCTGGGAAAGAAAAGTGAGATCTCAGGTAATCAGCGAATACTGGTAGAGGAAGTTGGGAAAGTTAGAAGGGGAAGATGAGGAAGAAGAGCCAGCAACAGAACGAAGGAGAGAGTGCACAGATTTAGGGTCAAATTTGGGCGAGAGAGAACTTTAAAATGGCGTTTGATGCGGCCGAAAAGAATGGAAAATTTGGCCGCATTCAATGTCAGAAAAGTAAAGAGAAAGAGACGAGTATTCCTCTACAGATGGATAGTGAGAGTCAAAGTCATCCCAGCGAGCTTTCTGGAAATTGAAGGATGGGAGACGCTCGTTGGGGCGAAAGACCGGAGAGAGGGACGATAGAAGAATCGGTAGGTGATCAGAACCCGGGTCATGAAGCACCTCTCAGGAGCAAGAGAGGGCGATAGAAGAGGGAGCAAAGGAGATGTCAGGGAAAGAGCGATAGAGAAGAGTAGGTATGTCAGGGTTATTGAGCCGCTCATCTTCAACATCCCGGCTTTTAAAAGGTCATTGCCTTAAGGGTAGCATGATGTGGCCTTGCACGATTAAGATAAACAGGCTCCAAGACGCCGCCTACAAAAGGTTTTATCATCTAACTACAAAGCGCAAAGCTAACCCTACTTCAAGGTGGATCGACTGCACCGCCGATATTTGTTGATCGTCACAACGCCGAGCGCAAAAAAACTTGTTGCCGAAACCAAGAAGCAACAAGCCGGTCGAAGAAAAATATTGACACCGATCACGATTAAAAAGAAAAAAGGCAGCGTAGGAAAACGGAGAATTGAATGTTGAATAAATTGTATCAAAAGAGACGATCTAATCTTATCTGCTTCTAATGACCGAAGTGAAGAGAGTGCGCACTGAGCCAGCGACACTGCAACGCCGAAGCAGATCCGAACACGGGTCGTTCGATGAATTGCCCTTCAAACGTCTATCCGTAACTCTGATCCACAACAGGACTTACCTGGGACATAACCAGTCCTTCGGGAGTTTGGATTAATGTATATCCTTCTGGCACTTCTATATATTGCTTGTCGTCTCCAGTCCCAATCTGGATGATCTGCGTGCCACTGGTCGTCCCCTCTGTCCCTTCAGCAGTGTCAGTAACCATGGCAACATCACCAGAAGTCGCCTCATCGCTAAAGGTGATACATTTTCAACAAAGCGTATGTTGATAGTGTAGCGCAAGCACAGGGCTAACACCTGCTTTTGCGTCAGCCTTTGAAAGAAAAGCGAGTTTTGAACACCAGATGCCCTATATCCGATAAATACTGATGGTTGTTGTTGTTGTTGGTTTACCCCTCCTCTTCCTTGGGATGGAGGTATGGCGCGAACAGCAATCCAGGTTTACGCCATCAACCTAATTGAATTAGGCCAGGGGAAAAGTGGCAGCCCATTTCGAACCAGTCGTGGATGCCAATTGCCGACTGGTAGCCCCACCACCAACAAGGCGGACTGCCATTGGTGGGTACCCAAAAGTCGCCTCTTACGACATGCTGATGGTCGCACAGGTAGTTTCAAGCGCCAAACGATCTATATTTAAGCCACAGCATTTTTACAAATAAAGAATGTTGAACAATATCAAGATTCCATGCTAAGCTATCACTGCTTCATTATTTGATTATCACCTTTTTTCTGCGCTTTCGATCGCACTTTGTTGGGCTGCATTAGACTCGGCTATTTCCGTGCTGCCAGCCTAAAAGCATTAAATTAGAGTTAATAAGGCAAAAACGCAAATTTTGTTGCTGATGCCAAGTTGTTAAAAGCCAAAAGTATATTTAAGGTATTGAAACTGCCATAAAATACTGGACCACACGCAGTCGTCACTGTAAATCAATCTGTCGTGTTGCGTAATTCAACTGTACACATCTTCATTAGACAAATGCACCAGCAAAAGTATAACCAAGACAAGAAAAAAGGTTTTAGGCAGAGCTTAAAGGATTATAGTAAGTGAAGAAAAAACTTTCCATCGGGAGCTTACGGGATTATAGTATTTGTAGCTTCTACTTAGCTAAGCTGAGAGCCACCTGGCTCGTTAGAAAGCTGTTTGTGAAAAATTTCTCACGAAAAAAATTGGCAACACCGCAAAAGATGCAAATATGGATTAAAAACATCGGCTTTGTGGTGTAAAATAAACTATTTATTCAACCTTCAAACGGATCAGTGCCGCGGCAAGTCATATAAATCACATCTTTATCTCTTAGTAACAGATTAAAAGCCATTCAATACAAATCTTATCAAATCCAGAGTCGGACGTCCACACATCGGCTGGCTCATGAAATGACTGGGCAAAAAAAAACGACTTGGCTTGAAAATCTAGAGTCGGCCCCAAAGGAAACGCAAAAACTTGCTTTTTTTCAGAACACTGTTGCAAGGTTTTGGTACGACTTTGAAACATCCAACTCAAATCTCAACTCAGTTTCCGATTGATCTCTTTCTCATATTTTACCCACAACTGCTGCTACCATCCCACTTGAAGAACAAAATACAAGTTCATGTAAAATCTCTCAATAACGAAGATTAGGAATTCAATGCCCGTAAGCTGCTGCGTGGTCGTGTACCTGCCAAAGGCACTTGCGACCAATTTTCCCTGCTTGACTGTAATACTTGGAGTAGAAATAGTGTTCCGACAGTTAGCAACTCCGAAGGAAGTCTGAACACAAGTCGTTTTATGTATGTAACAGTGCAGACTTCTCCGCGATATTTCTTTTCTCTTTTCCTCCTCTCAGACTCTCGCTTTGTCTTCGTCACTCTGCCTCTCCTTATCTTTGCTGTTGTCTCAAAACTTTTTGGCAGAAATTCTCTCCTCTCTCTCCTGTTACTATCAGCTTCCACTGGGTCCCCAGACACCAGTTTCCTCCGGGCAACGACGCGGCTGACGAGTTAGCCAGACGGGGTATGCTACTCCTGCTTTCTGCAATTCCTCGTAGTCTCTCCTCTGACCTCTCGTATCCACTCTTCTCTCGGACTGGAGGCGTACTGTCTCACCTAAAGTCTTCGACACACAGATCCCCCCGGTATCAACTGAGGAACTTGAGCTTCCTCGTCGTGTTGTCTCTCGTCTTCGCTGCAATGGATACGGCCTTCTGCTAATCTGCATAAAATCGCAGAACCGAGAATCCTCCATGCAGCGCCTGCGACTACCCGTCTCACGACAACTCTCGACTCATTCTGCACTGTCCAGCTACGGACTCTTTGCGCCGCTCGCTCTTTGGCGACTCTGTCTCTCTTTGCGACCTCTGGTTCAGGCCCCGGAAAGTAACTGGTTTCTGGGAGTCGTGGTCTTCCGTCATGCCCCTAACCCTTCGAAGGGGTCGGATAACAACGACTTATGATACAGTATATACACACCTCCTTTTGAGATTGGCCAGCAGATACGGGAATCAACGATGGCATCTTGATTAAAGTCGCTTCATTCGTCAACGCTGATCCAGAAAAATCTGTACACCACAGAAAATGAACTGTTAACACTAGCTACAACTCAAACATTGGTGGATCCACAAGGAAGATACATCTCTACCAGATATATGCCAAAAATTGTATACAGTACTCCCTCACCCATTCGCGGTTCACTGTTTGCAGCCCCGCATACTCGCGGATTTTGCTCTTAAAAGTTTTTTTTCATAATTTCGGAAATTTCGTGAATTTCTTAGGCCATTTTTTTAGAAGAATATCGGGGGGATACCGTAGGTCAAAAGACTCGTCTCGTTTAAAATTTCTGAATTCGGCAGGGACTAAACTAGCAACCAACAAAATTAAACTAGGGCTATGCAATCTTTCAGTGTAGGAGGGCCAGGGGGGTGTGCAGCCTTTCAGTGCAGGAGGTATAAATTCACTAAATTTTACTCAATCGGATGATAACGCAGGCCAGGGGTGGATCGCTCCTGGAAAAGGATTTTTTATGGAGATTCACCCACAAACGGAGTTTTCCATTGAAGCTCTTTTTTTGTTTTGAGAGATCAATTTTTGTGGCCCATCCCAGAGCCACATATGCGCGGGCCGCAAATTTTCAAGTCTGGACCGTAGGTCGCACGCTCTGGACCTAAGCAATGGAATAAAAAGTAAAGATTGAAAAATCACCCTAGAAAAACAGATCACCCGATTATAGGCAAAACAGCTTTGAGATTACCAATACTGCCAAGTACAATGCATTTCTACTACGCGACTGCAACCAAGCAAAGGGAAATTAGCGGGAACTGTCGTTTGCAGAGTACAACTTATACTGTAATGCACGGCGAAGCCTTAACGCACTGCGGATAATTTAATATACAGTGTTTCATAAAAGACAAAGCGGAAAACGCATTTGCATCAGTGCTTAGAAACTTGTCCATTAGCGTTTAAGTTTACAACATAGGGCAAAAGGACATTGTGCAAATCATAACTTCAAAGCAATTTAACGTTGCCTAGCAATATCAGCCATAAATAAAAGCCCTAAAGCTAAAAAAAGACAAATGTACAAAAGATGAATTGATAAACCAATGCAATTTACACTTATAAGCTAAAAGCAGGGCTGAAAATTACAGATGAGCTGGAAACATATGCAAGCAACGTATTAAAGCTATTAAGCCAATAGGAGTACAAACAAACTTCTTTATGGACAGAAGAGCACATAATTATGCGTAGATTGTGTGGACCCAAATATCCAACATTGAATTATTTGACTATGATCGGATCCCTTCCTCTGGATGGGGGCATGGTGGAAGACGAATGAGCCCCAAAACCCGGGGCTCTGACGTGGACCACAGGTTGTAAAATTAATATATTGATGAGATTTTTGCCCCATGTAACACATTGATGCACTTACCTGACTTTTCTTCTTTAAGATCATTCGCAGCTGCCTCCTAAAATACAAATAATAAAAAGTGCAATGGAGGATTTGGGTTTAGCTTTCGCTCATGAGCAATCACTGCATCGTACGTAGGCATTAAAGAGCTGCTTTGCGAGAAGTAGTTAATATTGCACTGATCTACACCGCGTCAAATGGAAAGAGCTAGCGTGAACACGTTCATATTTCTAAAAAATTCCGACATATTCGCAGTGATAAGAAATGTAAATCTCGAGGTATACGAACTTGATTACTCAAGATGCTTCCAATAAACGGTATACCGTCACTGATGAAAGCATTACGAAACTGTATTTTCCAATTCTAAAGCTACAATAAGGTTCCGTTTCATCAACAAATCAACCAGCAAGAACTGAACTTTGAACCAGTTTCCTAACAATAGATTAATTTTAGCTTCCACATACCTTAACTATTTGATGTAGAATTGTTGTTTCCCAAAAAGCGGAAACTGTTGTAAGCACTTTTTAGAATATACAAAAAAAAATACACCAGCTTACGCTTGTAGAAATGTTAACTGATTTGAAAAGCCTTTGTAAGGTACGGGAAGGCGCCTACTTCACCACACCTGCAGCACATGACAAAAAAAGTACAATGACGTCTACTGCGTACAGCACATGTAACAGAGGAATGAATGTAAGTTGTATAACTTCATGATATGATCCACGTAAAATCAATTTTCTACATTTGACTTTTTATCCCAGTCATGAAACCCAGTTTGGAAATGGTCTGTCAACCAGTGTAAAAGGATGGACGTTTATGAATTGTGTGCGAGTTTGTTGCATAACAGAATACAAGAATGAGTCAACGCGAGAGACTTACAGATTAGTAAACATGTTGTTCTGGTGGCTAGCGGGTAGAATTTTAGTTTTGTCACGGCATGTGCCAATTATTGGCACTAGTTCCTACTATATAAGCATTTCATTAAAATACAGCTGAAGTTTGGAATTTTTAATATAGCAACTACAGGTGACGCAATTTAATGTGCTAAATATATATTACATTGCTTGACAATGGACGGTTTAAAGTGAAATCTGCACACAAAACGTCAAAACAAAACTTGAATGCCGATAAACGGTATACTTCCACGGAATCGCGGCGAAGTTTAAAAAATAGCATGCAGGGGTGTACAACAGCGAGTAAGATTTTAAGTGAAACATCAAGAGGAAAAGCAGGGTCTTCTTTCGTATGAAGTGATTATAATTAGCAGGATCAGAGTGTGGTAGCCCTTCAAGCAACTGTGCGCCTGTTTCCTGGTTTAAAACCAGCAGACAAGTTGATTTCGGTGGAGAAAAATGAGGCAATTATGCAACATGTATTCAGCGATTCGTTCCTCCACACCGCGTTTGCTTGTTGCAGTAGTTACAGATCTTTTAAATGTAAACATTTAAAAGATCCCATTATAACATCAAAAAGTTCCAATATTAACGTAAAAGAGATATTTTAACTTACAAAAAGGTTCTATTTTAAAACTGAGGTCCCAAATGAACGTGATTCTGTTTGTAATATCAAAAACGTCCCATTTGGACGTCCAAGACAAGCGCGGAAACGGATTTTTAGTAATGAAGGTTTCATCTTGCCCATAATTTTCCAGCGTAAGCCGGATCATATCTTTTTTTATTTTCGAAGAAGCAAAGCTGTTACGAGCGTGACTTCAACAAATTAAACTAGAAGTGTTCCAGCGTACTCTCAGTGTGTAGAATGAAACTGGCCGTAACCGACTTGAACATCGCCAAGTGCCTTTTTCTTTTCTGTAACACGATCAAAATCAGCTATGTTACTAAATTCACAATGCATTGGTCATATGCTTGCTTGGACAGGAAAGTTAGGGCGCCAACGTGAGGTGTTGTGTTTACGCAAAGTGAAAAAATCAACGTCTGCGAAAGAAATACGCAACAGGAAACCAGACAGGTACTTTCGCGTTAGCACTTCCGTCGAGATAAATTCCGATGCGTTTATTTAAAACGGACTTGACATTTAGGACAATGCCAGATATCATTAAAGAATGCTAACCATAGACTCATATAGTTCAAAAGCAATTCATCGCTGATGTGTGAACGGTAGTTTAGACAAAATTTGGTTATTTAGCCAATGGCAGAGTAGAAGTCGGTTTGACGTACGAGTTTTATGCGAGCTTTTTTGTCATTTCTTGAAGAGGGATCCACACTCGAGGAGGGTCTTGTAGTCCCCAGTCAGTAATGTTTTAAAGCTTCTCAGGATTAGTATGTCAGTGATTTGCTTTCCTGATCTATATTTTAAGCAGTTAACCTCGAAATTACGGCTGAAAGCAGATACAATGGTACAGGTTGGCAATTTCACACGAAGTGCTGTTTTTCAAAGATGGTTTCGATTCACACACTCTCCATACGTACGCAAGAATTTTTTTTCCAAAATTAACCGCATGACGAGCGCACTCCCGACTGCTCCTGCACATGCTCGCCGAATGCGCGCGTGAAGATCTCACACCTTGCAAAATCTTGGGTAGATCACCCTTTCGTTTTGTCCACAAAACGCCAATGTGCGATGCAAAAACCGAGAAAGTTTGTGTTGACAAACAGGGTAACGTTATCATTGCGCATCTTAAATGTTTAAGTCAAAGGCATGGTAGCCCATATCCGTCCTGGAAGTAAGGAAAAAGCGATGCCAGACTCTTATCCCCTTTAGGGCCAAGAAGATACGACAGCGCCCTAATCTGCCTTTTTAATGTTCCTTTGCTTCGCAATGTTTGAATGTTTGGCAAATTCAAACATGTAGGCGTAGTAATGATGATAGTGCTGTCTAAATTTGTAATCATGAAATTTAAAAACTGATAGAAATTCTATTTGTTTTTCGTTCGAGGTTACAAAGCAAATACGTATGTAAAGTCAGTCCGCTTTGAGATTGACTTGGACATCTCGGGCATTTAACTACACACGAAAAGAATGTTGGAGATATGCGTTAAAATAGTCTTTTTTTCTACACTCCAAAGCGACGTTGAACATACAGCACACTCAAAACAAACCGGGAAAGCGTTGTCAAAAGTTTTGGCGACAACTCAAGTTAGAGTTGAATAGTTACTACGGGTAGTGAATACCAATAACAATAAAAATTGTCAATTCAACAAGTTTTCGGTAGAGCTGATGGATTTGGATGGGATATAAATCATAATTTAACTTACTATACTAGCTATTCAGTTCCGTAACGATAAATTTTTAGTTTTGATAAAACTTTCAGAATTCCTATCGCCAAAATAGCTTTTTTGCCCACTCAGCTATTTAAAAGCAGAGCAGAATAAAATTTCCAATGGAGTAGGAAAAACCAGACGCGAATTTGGTTCTGTAGAAAATGGTTCTAGGAAAATTCGCCGTAAACAAGCTTGCCGTAGGAAAACTCGCCTCCACTGTACACTGCCCCGTACATTTACATACCGGACCTGCCCCTTCGGTGTACACTGCCTTTCGCCCATTAGGCGAAATTTCCTACGGCAAACTTGTTTACGGCGAAGTTGTTTACGGCGAATTTTCCGGACACGGTAGAAAATACATGTAGAAACTTAAAATTTTTAACAGAATTGAAATTAGTCGAGCATAAAAACGGGAACTATTAATCGTATTCAGATGAAGAAAGGCGTGGACGCATGTTGCCTCAATAATCATCAGAGCGATGCATATTAAGCATAAAATTTTTATGTTTGGCTGATTAAAAATTAGAAGTATGCAGTTTCGGAAAATTACAACAGTTGAGTAAATTCTATCTTACGTTAAAACTACTTCATTTTTAACATTACCGACATAATGCATAGTAGTTTTTTAGAGGAGAATAGCATTTCAGCCTATAATTACTTGCACATTGGATCTGATAATTACATAGTTAAAATTTTAAACCGTAGCATCGAAAGTGTTTTGTATGTGCTGCTGGAATTACAAGCATGATGTTAAGTGGGTTGCTGTATCTTTTGTCGTTTATAATAGTAACACAAGCGCAATCAAATTCTCTGTCAAGCATCGATGCCCGCCAAGCTCTCAATGGATTCTGCCGGAAAGGATTAAGGTAATTCTTAGTGTATCTAGCAGCGGGAAAAGGAGGGTCATACCCTAAAAAAAATTAGATTCAATTTGTAGTCCGGATAACTCAAAAATTCCGTCGTCCATGCCCTGCTGTTTACAAGCACAATCGCAACAAAGTTTGTGTATATTATATATATATAACAAATATTGTATATTGTATATATATATATATATATATATAGGATATTGTATTATATTGCTGGTTCTATATATTTCGACTCCGGCAAGCTTGCTGTCGAGCACTGTAAAGCTAAGTGACTATTTTATACGTAGTATATTGTATTATATATATATATATATAGTATATTGTGTATATAACAAAGCGTAACCTATAAGCACAAATCAGAAAGCATGATTTTAGGGCCGGTTGCGCAAAATACCTTGGACTTCGCTAAGCATAGTTCAGAGACCATGGCCTCATAACAGCATTAGCACCATTTACCAGAAAAAATTCTAAATTTAAGGCATGGTTGCTCCTCAAAGGTTGATGGAAAAGTGGTGATCAAAGAGGTGTTTTTGAACTATGCTTGGAAAAGTTGTGAACTAAACTTTTCGGGAATTGGACAGGAAACTAAATCGAGAAAATGGAGCAATGCTGCCAGTGCCACCATGAATTAAGTTTTAAAAAACAAGCCTGCAGGCGAGTCTCCAATTGAAACAGATAAGGCAACGTTGAAAGTTTTGTTTTGTTTGATAGAATCTAGTTTCAAACAGGTGTCTGTATAATCACAAATGCAAATAAACATACTTTTTCAAGTGAAAATATCTCTTAACGCAGAATGTTGTTTTATTAAAACAAGAGCCATACCAACTTCCACCTTTATGCTAGAGGTCATGCACATCAATTAACTGAGCATTACAATGAGAAATTGTAGGAAGCAGCATTTTGTCACAAAACTGCTTTCGCGCTAAGACTGTAAAGCTGGTTTTCACATATGAACTGCGAATTCTGTCATTAAAATTTTGGTTGTAAAAAGATTGCAGCCTATTCGCATTGCACGCCACATGGGTTACAATCACAAAAGTAAAAGTTTCAACAGTGAGAACCAAAAATAGAATTGAAGTCAATTTATTTTAATTTTTGTAAGTGAAATGTTATTCTCAGCTCTTCGGCTGCACATGGAAATAAAGAAGCTGAAGTTTCAGCACGGTGCTGCCAGAAACTCGCCACCTTACCTGTAAGCGCTGCAGTAGTACCAGTGTGGTCAGAGGTTCGTCACCACAGCGGCAAATAGTTGTATGTCTACGCGCAAAAACCAGGATATTGAGTGTCGAGGTTCAAAAGAATTAAGTTTGAAGTGACTAAGGTCTCATGAATCTTTTGTTGTCACATAACAAGGCTATTATTTGTTACCAGATTGGAAAGTAATTCTCGGTAAAAAATGAAATTGTTATGATAGCGAAGGCGCTTACACGTTTAATTGAATAGAGCGACTTGGGGTGACAGTAACTTTACCTCTCAGAGAACAAAAGCCAGATAAGGTTATGAGAACTAAAAGCAGATCGATGGCAAAGGTTAGAGCCAAGTGTGACATAAATCAAACACGTGCGGCCTGTAACACTGTCGCATTCAACCGAAAATTAAAGTCAGGTTAATCCGAAAATTTCATTTTACTCAACTTTTGCCACACAGTTCGGCAATGGAAGAGCCGGGTAACAGCTTAAATTAAACTTTGGAATATTTTCGTGATTTCGTGAATCCACATTTTTTGACAGTGTAAAAAATTTGTACGCATAGATGGTAACGAGGGTCACATGTAACGCTGAAAACGTTGCACAATTTTGTCCAACTGTAATAAAACGAAATGTTAAATGGGTAATGCTGATAGTAGCCATAACAATATCAATATGCTCTAACTGTTGACATTACTGCTAATGAGTATAAATAACCATGTAAATGCTAGTTAAAATGACACTCGTCATCCAATTAATAAAAGTTTATCATCTTCCAGTAAGAACTGATTACTTCCTATGAGTAAGCAACGGTCTTAAAAGCTGATATAAATGCTTTAAAAACGCTTCAATCCAAACTTTCACTAAGTGGTGCTAAGGCGTATACAAGCGTTCGCTAAGCAGTCGGCAGGCTTAGAGTTCAAATTTTAGTCGGATCAGACCAAAGATTTAATAAAAAAAAATCGAGTTTACGTCATTACTTTCTAAGTTTCGCAGGCTCATCAAACATATTACTTGAAATTCTGGATGCCCTTCTAGGCGAATATCAATGAGGTTTTTATAGCATTTGAACACCAGACCTTTCGATGCGAAACCCGCAACAATTACCACTAAAACCAAGGTTGAACTTGGCATTCACGGCTTTGTGTTTAGCCAAATCTACACTGAGATGCACCGCTTTCTCTTTTCTACGGGAGTGAGAGCAGTGCGCCTCAGCGTAAACCAGACGCGCACGGCTCGCGGCTGAGCCAAAATAAAATAAAAGCAGATTTAAGCCGCGCGTGGCTTCAGTGTTGATCAGGCATTGAGCTTGACATTAAAAAGTCAGCGAGAAATGTTTTGGAATATTTTGTTTTGTCTCGCAGTCTCAATTTTCGCACGGATTTTATTCTTAGCGTTGCAATAAACCCGCTAAGACTCAATTACTGCTGACAACAATCCAAGGTCTTATAAGCTAAAGAAGTCAAAATAGAACGTGGAGCTTGGTTTATAACGGTAGATGCTCTTTAATTGGTGGGGAAAAACGCAGAGTCTAAATTGTTGACAAAAAGCAGAATTCTACAAAAGTGTGAGAGTTAACAACCTCAAAACAACATAACAGTTTGCTATAAATCCTATTTCTGTATAGATATGATGAATTACGGGGATGCATTGATATAAATGAATGCACAGAATTGGCTCCATGCAAAGAGGGACAAAGATGTCGAAATTTATACGGAGACTACATATGCATATGTCCAGCCGGATTTACTTTGAACAAACAGACAGGTTAGTTATCGGTACAACACTTCATAACTTTCCAGAAAGCTGTTTTACGAGAAGCTTTTCATAACGCGCACATCGGTGGCAGGATCGCGTCAAATTGATAAGGTCGAGAGCAAATTTTATTTCATGTTTCTCCACTGATGAAAGCGTCGCAAATCCCAGCAACTCACACTGTCGCGCCTGGTTATACAACGCGCTTTTATCAAAATCCATTATCGTAAACTCGCACCGATTTTAACAGGCACGGCGGTGTAGAGTTTGAGCAGTGGTTCTCACTTCTCAACCGCGGGCACTTTGCTTCCCGACGGAGAAATTATTTTTTCAAGGTGGGAAATTAGTTCTAGGGAGGAATTGGGGAGAAAAAATGCGGGTCATAGGAAGGAAAAACTTTGCTGTCAAAATCATGAGCGTTTTTGTACGAGTTTGTGAGTGAACTGTGTATTTGCAATAAAAAATGCATGGAATGCAAATTCGACAACTGAGCCTTTAAATAATATCGACATCCAAAAAAAATCTCTACCAAAAAGCTTGTGGTAAAAAGGAATAGATTGAATCTACGGCCTGCGGGGAAGGAACTCAGAAAAAACGTTGAGAACCACTGGGTTAGAGCGTTCACTTTGCATTCTGCAAACTTGGGGTGTAATTCCCTTGTCCCTCAGCAACAGCAGTGATGTGGAGGGTGACATATGAAACAGAACGTACTCAGTCGCGATTAAAAAAGTGCAATGGTCACGTGTTCGGGTCATTTGTAGTCTATTGCACTTTTTTTAATCACGACTGAGTACGTTCTGTTTCATTTGCGCAAAGTGCAATGGCATTTTCTAACCGCGTACCATTTTACTCTACTTCATCCTATGCATTATCACTATTATGGAGGGAAAAGTAGCAGATCAGCAGTAAACACTATTTTAAAGCACTTAGAGTGACCGACCAGGGAAGTAAACGCAGGTTTACCGTGTGCAATGGGGGCGTTACAATAACTTTATTAGAAGCGAAGACCGTTTTACACAACAGCTATATTTAGGACTTTGTGATGACAAAGACGAATGTGCAATGGGGTTTTGTGGTAGCGGGCAAAGGTGCATCAATTCAATCGGTTCATACACATGCTTTTGTATGCCAGGAACAACACAAGTAAGTCGACGTTAAATCGAATGCGTGTCAATGAAAACAGTCATAAGAGGCGACTACGGGGCGCACTGCAGTTTGCTTCGTAGGTGGAGAAGCTGCCACTTTTCCATTTGTGCGAGCTGCCACTTTCCGTAGGCTGACCATGAATGGGTTTGTACACCGTTTTACGGTGTGCCTCTGTCTCCAAAGGAAAAAAGATATGTCTAATGGACAAAAAGTTTTTAGGCAATTTGAACGTAAACATATCTTTAACTCACGGGATGTCATACGGAAACGCGATTTACCGTTGGTTTGCCCAAGTCCGGTCTCTAAACACAATAAATCTTGTTGGTTGGTGGGTTGGTTTACTCCTCCTCTTCCTTGGGATGGAGGTACGGCACGAACGAAAATCCAGGTTCACGCCGTCAACCTAACTGAATTAGGCTGGGGGGAAAAGCTTAAATCTTGTTCGAGTCATTTGTTTATCGCTGGATCATAGCTGAACCTGGATATTGCACAATCATAAGCTGAACTTGAAATCTTCTTCCGGCTCTACGCAACTTTAACGTCTATAATCGCCTTTCGCAGATTGGACGTTTTTGCCGAGACATAAACGAATGCATTCGCCGCCCTTGCGCCACAAACCAGCATTGCATTAACACGAGAGGCAGCTACATGTGCCGATGCAGATCTGGATACCAGGATCGTGGAGATCGACGTTGCGTGGATCGGGACGAATGTGCTCTTGGAATGTGTCGAGGTAACAAATTGTAATCGAATTGCCTTTTCAAATAGCGATTCAAGGTAATTTTTCCTGCGTCGGTGCTCTGCATGAGGTAAAAACGCACAGAACCAACATCAACAAAGCGGGTATTAAGCACGAGCTGTTTGCTTTTTTCGTCGCTGGTGGAAAATACCCCACAAAATTTTTTGTAACAACAGTCAAAACATCCTTGGCTCAGTATTGTGCAACAGCTTTATGACAGCATGGGAACGTAAAAATAAAGAGTCTTTCAGGTAATAATTGTATAAGGCGTATCAAGCTCAAATTCAGCTCTTTTAAATGAACCTTGACGACCGTACATGTTTTCTTGTGAGTTTGTCAAGATGCTTTAGACTGGTTAACGGCGCTTTGTATATTAAGACTGTAACGCATAGTTTCTATTTGACATGTAAAAGCTTCAAAGCAAAACGTTACCTTAAAGCAAACAGATCATCTTACACAAAGACTTAGAATGCGTACTACCGTATACAGTAGATAATAGTTGCGCTTCAGCTTAACCTACATTTGGTTGATGATATATGGAAAAGTCAATTTTCACTCCATTTTGAATCAAAACGAGCGCTTTTTTTGATTCAAAACGGAGTGAAAATTGAATCGTAAAAAAATTTCCTCTCATGGGCCTATAGTAACTCGCCAAGTGCAGGCGACGATAAACCTTGATGATAAACTTACGCCCAAATTCATTAAAAAGCAAATTGCTACGTCCCTGTGAATGCTCTTACAAATCTTTTTTGCGAAATTAAAACTCATTTAGCTGTATCAAAAATTTACTTTTTAAATCATGGGTCCAAAAGACGTTGCTACTTTAAATGGTACAAAAATGACGCAAGAAAATAATGCGGCAACCTTCCTAAGTTCACAACAATGACAGCACTTTCCATATGCACACTACTGATGAACTTGAACAGAGTTGAATCACGTTGTTTTTTGCATCACTCAACAGATTTTTCCCGTAACCGAAAATAACTCCGCTCAGAACTTCATGTCAAGTTCGAATTTCTACGTTTTAGGCTCGGGCGAAGAATGCAGAAATACTGTGGGTGGATATCATTGCGTTTGCAAGAACGGGTTTGTAAAAGATGAGCTCACGCAAGGCCGCTACTGCATTGACGTGAACGAATGCGACTTAGATCAGTGTCCGAGGCATTCGGAATGTATCAACTCGCAGGGAAGTTATTACTGCAGATGCCACAGAGGCTACACAAAGCAAAATGGTAAGAAAAAACTCAAATTACGACTTTTCACTATTATTATGCCGATTAAGTAGCGATTATTGTCACGACAGGTCACCAACAAAAATTTGTGGTATTCTGGTTGATATAACCGCTAATTAGCCCAATCGTAAAACTGCAATTGTTGGTAATCAAGACCTCTGATGAGACCTTATACGTCGAAATTGTGCATTGTTGCAATGGGCATGGTTTGCATTTTTATTCTCTCGACTTGCACCACAGCGACATGGGCGCCAAGCACACGACAGATGTCCAAACCCGTATTCCGCTTGAATGGTTCTGCTTTGCTGGCTATAAATGTAATGCTTGATAAAATTCACCAAGCTGAAAAAGTCATCATAAAAATGTCTTTTTCAAGAGCACAACACAGCCTTTGTAATGTTGAGACGTAGTATAAGAAACAAATCATCTTCATGTGCAATTGGACTTTATTTTTTGACTTCCCACTGTCACATTGTACAATAGCGAACCTATAAGGACATCTGCCGATTTACTCTTATTAAGCATCACTTTTGTCCACGGAAAACTTAAAATCTTATAACTTTGGTCTTAAGCAAATTATATTGATATTCGGCAGTTTATTATTGCTTCTCCAATCTCAATGTCACAACCTAAACCGCTTTGATTAATCCCTGACCAATTACTACCGAAGTCTTAAGTGCTTGCATCAAAACGCGTATTACGACTGCAGTGTACACCCGAATGACAGCTATTCAACAAATTCAATAATATGAAGTGCACTTTTAATATCCATTCCACTACTTGTAATGCCATTACATTGTAACGCAATGTTTAATTACATAGCTTAGTAGGAAGGTAGAGATTACATTTCTACAATTTGAAAAAGATTAAGAAGATCAATTTAAAAGCGTTTTGTAAGTCGACAAGAGTGCACTTATAACTTGACCCTGGCTAAGAAACGAGTTGTTAGCTTAAGATCATTGATGCAGAACCACTTAAAACCAGCTGCTCCCGGCGTTCAAGTGGCATTAGACCTTTCACTTACGGTCTGGTACTTAAGAATAACCTGAAAGCACATCTGTGAAAATTTTACTCTTCTGGAAACAGTACGGTCTCGAGTAATCCATAAGTCCAAAGGCTATGTGCAATGTAAATATACAAAGCTAACTGCCGGCAAAGAGTGTACAATCACAACATAGACTTTGACAATGAGCTTAATTGAATCTACAATACAGGTCTGTGCGTTGACGACCAGGAATGCATAGTGGGTGAAGGCAGCAAGTGCCAGTGGCGGTGTCAAAACATTCCTGGCTCTTTCACGTGTGAATGTCCGCTAGGGTGAGCATTTACTATACTTAAATGAAATCTTCTCGAAGCTTTATATCAGCAATTCACGAACTGGGGTCAGAAAAGTCATTTTTAGAGATCGCAAACAGACTCGCTTTCAAATCGACCCCTCGCACAACAATTGTCTCAAATAATGCTACGCTTCGACACTTGATGAAAAAAACTTTGTTATGGCAATCGTTATTGCATGGTGAAGCCGAGAACGCGAGTGTAAGTGACGTCATAAATTAAAACAATCAAAGCGCTAGAATTTCGTCACGCTAATTCATGTCTAATTGCAGCGTAATTGTTAGTTGCAAACAAAACGCCTACGCTTACAACACTTTTTAGGTATAACCGTGTCGACTTCGCCTGCACCGACATCAACGAGTGCGATTCAAACGACAAAAGACGATGTCCAGGTCATCGGACCTGTGTCAACACCCATGGCAGCTACAAATGCGTGGACGCCATCAAGTGTCCAGAAGGTGGATTTTATCGCAAGCTCATGACCACTGATGAGTTTGGTTACCGCCAAGTCACTACCAACATGTGCCGCAGAAGAAAATGCAGCAAATTTGCAAAAAGTCGAGCAGAAAACGTGCAGTGCCGCCGCCAGCCTTTAAGTGTGTCGTATCATTACGTTGACATCACCAGTAATTTACCTGCATTTACCAGACTGGTTCAAGTTCGCTTTCCTGCGCGGAGACGGAGACAAAGATACCATTTCAACATTGCGCATGGAGACACAAGCTTATTTGGCTTGAGGCAACCATCAATGTACAGGCCATTTGCTTACTTGGTGATAAACCGGCCCATACAGGGACCCGCCGAGTTCAAAGTAGAGGTCGATATGAGGACGTATAACCGACGAAATCAGATGAGAGACAACCGCATGATGACAATTCAGGTCTTAGTATCAAGATATACTTTCTAAAACGGGATAAGACAAACAACTAAAATATCTGCAGCAAACTATGATAGATCTTCATGGAAAATGTTTGTTTACAAGCATCCTGCAACTGTATATCATCACCGTACTTCAACTGACACAACAAGATCTATTTGTTAGTTTTTCGAACTCTACATAGACAAATTCTTGACATTTTTCGTTTTTTAAACAAGCTCGTTTGTTACGTTTTTAACGAGACAACAAACTGATACAATGTGATTTATTAGAAATTTCTTGAAGCGCTATCTATTTCCAATGAATTTTAGAGACTGAAATGGCATTGCCGGTCCTATTATTTACGGCTGAACTGCCTTGAAAGGGAATTGGGAAAGTTCTGAAAAACTAACAGTAAGACCTTTTCCGGCCCTTATAATTCCTTGTCAGAAATTATGGAAACCAAAAAGAACCTAGTGTGCTTTCACGAAAACTTGCACGAGCAAGATGTTACGAGATCCGTTCCCTGTCGGTAAACCGCAACCGCGCGAGTACGCGACAGACCTTTAGTATTGTTTCAAATGTTTTGTAAGTGATGCAGCATATGTTATACTGTGTCTTAAGTTGTATGCTTGTTCCCATTCAATCTTGTGTTTATGAATTAAGCGTTATAGAAGTTTCTCGTTAGACATTTGACAGTGCGCTGTATGAAACTTTGACAAGATTTATTAAAGGTTTAAAAGAAAAACTGAGTTTACAAAAAAACATTCAAAGATAAGTTCCCAGTTTTGTGGTGTTAACCTGTAGCCTTCCGTGGGTGAAGGCACGGTATAAAACGCAACTTTCGAAACAAACCACCAACTCAGTCACGCAAGTAATAAGATGCTGAACTGGTTAAGGGAAGGCAGTACGTTTTGATTGAGTCATTATATATCAGTTTAGTAGCCCTGCCATCCACATCATGGTTTGTACTGCCGCCGGTGTGAGGCCTGCGGCACCTGACGCTCTCAATACTCGCTTCGTATCGTACTGTAGGTGAACAGCTTCACTACCCAAACCAGGTGAAGGATAGGCAATTATGGGACTTTTCGTGGTCACTGCGATTAATAAGCCAGGTCTACAAACAATCCTGTAGTAATATATCGTTCAGAGCAGTGTTCCCTTTTTTTGATAGCTTGTATTTAAAAACGTTAAGCTATGAGCTAGTGCCCCAATGTGCTATGGAATAAACACTGGTGTACTGCAATCACCAACTGCATGGCTGTATTTCACTTTATTGGCATCAAATTCTGATTTGTTCACATCCATGAATGCTAATAAATGTGATTTGTGTATTTCTTTGTCGTGTATAGCTAATTTCATATGTGTACAATGCTATAGTTTGAGTGAATTTTTTACCGTCGCTCTTTACTTACAATCAAATAACTTTTGTGAATAAAACTTTTTGTATCTTGAGAAATGCATTGTGGGATAAATTGACTACAAAACTATACGACTAGCTTAACTGTGAACACAGTAAATTATGTAACAATCCGGGTCCATGATCCCTCTACGAGGGGTTCTCGCTGGTAACGTTGTTTGAGGGGACGACACACTAACAAGCTAAAAATTCCTTTCTGAAATTTTTCGGGGACGCTTTTTGTGCGCTTCGGGCGTCACTGGCTCACTGGTTCCACTTAGTGGACCAGGCTCAGCCATAATAACCACTCATTTATCAAGGTACGATTTCACCTGCAATATGTTCCAGGCGCAATCACAAGCAGTTTTCTTATGATTCTCGCGCTTGAACGCAAATGTGCTATGCGCTTGTTTTGACACAATAAACAAAACATGCTTCTGATTACGCTCAAACATCGTTCCAATGCACGGGCACCCAAAAATAGCCCTTCAAATCTTCAACTGCAATCAGGATACGCCAATCCTCGCTTGAATTACGATCTAATGATGTAGTTGGTTTCGTTTTGAGACAAAAACTTTTTCAAAATAACCTAATCCTGTTATACAATGTATTACGCAAGTGCTTCCCAACTTTTTTTTAGCTGATCATCCACTTCTACAAGCAATGTTTCGATAAAACTACCACGAAAACTGTGGCAAACGACATTGAAAATGAGACAGAAACAGAATACTAACATTACATGCAAAATGGAAAACTAGAAGCAGTGAATGAAAAACTACAGAAAACCTGCCAACCCTCAGATGTTTTACTTATACAACCAAAAATGGCGACACCCAAAAGTGCTTTGCGGTTTTCCTGAAAGAACTTTGCTACCTAATTAATGGACCGCGGTCAACTGGTATCAAGCAAATTCAACGGTAATAATGCAATAGACATTATTTGTTTGTCAAGTATAAGGTCTTCCCCACAAACCCTTTTCTTCAATCGACAAATATATGTACGAAATTTAAATTTCACTTCACTTGGTCACCGAGGGGGGAAGGGGGGGCATCAAAACCCGATAGAAAGAAGAATCGAGTAATGTTGAATATTTGTAGAGATATCTGTCGCACGACGTATAGATTGTTGATACAGTTCGGACAGTTGCCGGCACCTTTCTACCAGAAAACAGCGCCACTGAGCAAAGAAAACCGCCCCAAGGGCACATCGGAGAAACGGTGCGGTCCAGCGCCAACGACCTTTCAATGGCAACGCTCTCCTTTCCTGCTGCCAACTCTACCGATAGCAAAGCCAACGAGAAACCTGTCTCTGCGAGTCATCCTCCACTCTTCAACACCTACAGCACAACCTTGAAAGCTAGAACGCTCTTTGATGGGTTGCAATGATGAAGTTGCTCGTCCAGAAAGTTGTAAGAGGCAACTTGTGCCTACCAGTGGCAGCACGAACTGTTGGTGGTGGAGATATTACCAAGATTGGTAGAGCTTACGATCGCGATTGATTCGAACAAACTAATCGTAGCTTTTTTCTAGATTGATTTTGTTTCACGTCCTGCTTTGGCCAAAGAAAGAGGGCAAACAATGAAATGAAATTCGACGCCATAACATTTTGTCAATGGAAAGATTCAAGTCGAACCAATTAACAGCTAGTGTGACTATATAAGCCACTGGTGCATGGCAGTGCCAAACCGCCTTGTTCATAAATATTCGGTCAAATGCATTCTTCAACTTCGGCATGAATCAAAGCTTTTCAGTTGGCACAAGCTACAAAAATTACCGGTACTTTCACATCACTAAAAGAAACAAAAACTAAGCAATGCTATCGGCAGAGCGCAGCAAATACGAAGCTTGAGAAAAAAAAGGATTCGCAACCACCACATCCAGAAACGCTTCGACATTAAAGTCAACATACCAAGTGGCTGAAGCAAGGAGACTGTTTCCTAAAATGGAAGCTAAGTCATACACCGCTAGATGGCCGTTCGTGGTGGGGTGCCAACAAGTATTTATGATTGATGTGCAACGATCTAAGTCTGTTTTCTATTTTGTACGAAGTAGCGAAAGCTTTCAGTCTATCAAAGGAAAGTAGTATACAAAATCTATGTTTACTGAAAACTGAAAGCAGGTTGTAACACTTGACAAAAAAACAAATATCGGTAGTGTGTTGTATTCGTTGAAACGTAGCTCAGCTGGAGTTTCTTTGGTAAAATAGATTAAGAATTACTTAAAAGATTAGCGGTTAAGCAATGAAGCAATTAAGCGAAATCCCAGACATTAGCTCACCGAAAGTGCAAATGAGTTTTAAATTGTTTTAAAAGAAAAAAACTTTCTCAAAAGATTTGTCAAAACTGTTAAGTTCTTTTCTCTGATTGCAAGACTTAGTGATGGGCATGTCTACCACTTACCACCAGCTTCGGTGACGCGTAAGTGTTCTCTGTCCTAGTTCTTAAGTTAGGAATAATCAACAGCGCATCCCCGGATGCTAAACACGCAATCCACGCAGCTTCGAATAGCATATTATGCGTTGAAAAGCGTTGTGTTTTGTGTCATTTACAACGCTGTTGTTCTTCCCTGTTGTATGTGGTCGTTTAAGTCGTTTCCCTGTTCCTAGATTCACAGTTGATGATGCTACATTGCAAGAGGGTAGCTTTAAAATGGGACGTGGGGGTCAGTCAAATCATCTTTTAATCTGCAATTTATGCTGACTGGTATTCACATCAGGGGTGTGCAATCTTTCTTGAGGGCGGGTCAATTTCAGGCTTCTTGAATATTTAGTGGGCCTGTCAAAACTTAAGCCGTGTTGTTTCTTCGCGCAATTAAGCTTCGAAGCAGTAGCTGGTGGCAGTATTCATCCAGAGTGGTGGTGAAAGTCTATTTTAGTGGTAATCAATACTTTCATAGCAACATTTATATCAAATTTTTATAATTTTACGTGTGTAGACCAATTTTGTTATGGAGATCGGTTTTTCCGAAGTACAATCCTAGGTTTGCGCACCAAACGTCGCGGGCCACATTTGCAACCCTTTCCGTGGGCGCAGATTGCACAACCCTGATTTAAATGCTCGAAATTCGATATTTATCCTCAAGTTATACTGCTTGCACATGGTCAGCGTAACTAGTCACAGGTCACAAGAGGCGTTGGTCACTCAGTCAAGGTGAACACAGTCATGCAGCTAACAGCAGTTACTTTGAATTTCATGCTAGTCATAAGTTAGTCATGGCAAAATTTTTGGCAAAATGTGCGAAATTCTGAGTGATCTCTAAAGAATTTTAAGTATTTAAAAAAATACGGATCTTTAGCTCAGTTTGACCTCAAGAACGGCTATTCTTTTTTTCAAATTCTGAGTGAAATGTTAAAATGACTTACAATATATAATCTCTTAAACGTAATTCCATGCCCCCAGATAGATTTCGCGGGCGGTGAGACATATTTTTCGTGAAAACATGGCGAGGGTAAATAGGTTAAGCGCCATTGCAGTGCATACAAGTGAAAAAGTATAAACGTACAATGCAAGTGACTTGAACCTTTAATCTGTATTAAAAACTCTTCGTTCGCTGGTGAGTGCTGCAGGTGCAGAATCCGCAGGTAAAAAAAGCAATTAACGATAAAGGTTAAATCTTAATGCAATGTCATAAACAGATAGAGGCAGCTGGTTCAATATCGGGGCGGCTTTGTGTCGTTGCGTCTCAGAAAAAGACATTCATCCCTAGTTGGTTGCAGTGCCAGCAGTAGTGGTAACTCCAAAACAGGTCTGTAAATCAGTTGTTCTTTGCATAATCGTAAGTTTTTTTTTTGGGAAAGGAAAATACAAGCATACAAAAATGCTCAAAATTTACCTTGTTTTCACCGCTGGCTTGCTTTGATGTAGAAGAAATGGGCTCTGCATCAAGGAGAGTAATAAAAGCGTCTTCCAGTTCATCGTCTTCAATGCCAAGCGATTCGGCGAGCTGGAAATTAAGTGATGTTGAGAACTTAATCAACTTCTTTCTTCGCACGAGAACGCACCCTTAGCGGGGTCGAAAGCTGATTTTCGTAGAATCCACCAATTTTTAAATTGGTGGATTAGGTCGAGAATGACCGCATTGGGGTCAGGCCAAACAACAAGTGAATCTATGTACGACGCAACTCAACTGCTAGGGCACAGAATGAGACTGTGAAACGAGCGTCGAGCAAGTAACCTAGCAGCAACCACCAGTACTTGCTGAAGCGAATAAAATCTCATTTAAACTTACTATCTATTGAAATAGTAACAACTATTTTATATCAAAGGGGTTTTGCCAGTGTTATTACAGGTGTCATTATGCCATTAAACGTGTTATCATACCAATATCCACCTAACATTTGATCGACATAAAAGATTTACCGCCGCGCAACTTCTGTAATAGTTCAATTAATTATTAGTATACAAGATGATAAATTGTTGAACTTTGATTAATGATTAGCTGAGCTTCAGCAGGATAAAATAGCTGATCGCAAGAAACAACTTTTGGGCACACCCCACGGACAACCTGCCTTGTCGGTGGCTGGAACTACCGGTTCGTGTTTTTGACTGATTGGATGCCGCTTTCGCCTAACTCGATCAGCATGTTTCTACTTGCATAACTATAGAACAGTATCGCAAAGGTCTCTTGGACCCACGACACATTAACATTTTTGTGTTCAACATGGTTGTGATGATTGCAACGGCCCAGAAGCTTAATCCTACGCAAAATTATTACTGGGCAAAGATATATGACCCTAAGCTACCACTGCATGGTGTGATTTCCTGTTGTGATTGCTTTAATAGAACCACCAATAGCGAATAGAGAGCAAGTTATTTATTTTTATTAAAGCCAAACATTAAGACTTTGATAGATTAGTAAGCTGAATCTTGAAGAGTAAGTACAGGTGAGATTGAGAAACTATTTTACTTCTATTTTACTCGTAATTGTCTTTTGAGCACAAAAAACAACTCACTAGATAATGCACCACTCTAAATATTCGGATCATGTTTTTCATAAATTTTTACCAAATGTTTTTGATCATAAAATGTGCATTAATTTCTTTTTTCTTGTTCGCTTGCAGTGTTGGAACACAAGGAAAATGTTTCAAGATTTATGCACATTAATGATTATCATCAGTTGTGATCAAAAAAATTCTATACGTGTCAATTTTACGGGGTCTGGCAGACCTATGAGTGGCGATATCATTGCAAAAACACGTCACCGTTTTACGCTAACTAATTTTGCGGTGTCTGGCCTGGATGTTTGGTCTCATGCCATCCCTCTATTCCGCGAAAGAGGAGGGGAATTATCATCGGCATCATTATCATCATCAAAAACGCGAATGCAGTGCGTTTTGTTGGGAATAGAAAAACCGGTACATAATTATGACTAGTTCGAATATTCCCTAATCTGATCATCATGTTCCGACTCTCAGGATTACGTTTGCTGCATCAGGTCTATTGGGGCTCAGACCAGACCTGTTCCGTTACATGCCGTGCTTCCATCTCACGGAAGAGGGATAGCAACAATCATTCACGATTATCACCATTCATTTAGGGTTCACGATTATCATCATTCATTCAGGACTATCACGATTCGCATTCAAACAACACACGCAATTACCATAGCACATGGAAAAGGTTTTGGTTTAGAACGTATTGTTTGCAGTCTATAACTAAGGATAGTCGGCATTGGTGTTTGTCAGAAAAAACGTCCGCAAAAAACCTCTCGTACTGTTGTTGTGACCATACCTTTTAATCGGTTTGGGACGCGGAGAACAACGTAGAAATTCAGGGGCACGCTATCCTTTACAGTCTGCACCAAAAGCCGTATAATTTGCCTAGCAAGAACTTCTCGCTCTAGTCGGATCCTACTACAAATTTTGAAATATATAAAATACTTTCAAAATACTTCTGGCAGCTAACTCACTCCTTTACAGCGGATTTTGACAAACTTCTTTTTCTCCGCTTGCAAGTTCTCTTCCGTTTTTTGCTCCACTTCATCTGAGTCGGCCTGACTTTTGTTTTTATTTTCTTCAAGAGTTTTTTTGTATTCTTGAGCAAGTCGAGACACGTACCGATGCAGTACCTCGTATTCCTTATAAACGTCAGCAAAATACACGCGGCTCATTTTGTTCTTTTCAACCTAGATAAAACATCAAGATAAATTAACTTAATTCATTTTTGCTTGACTCCTTGAACCAATGGGGCCAAGGCAGATATCACGGAACCCCAAAAAACTCCACTCAGCCAGGCGCATAGATCACACGGCAAAGCGCGTAAACAGCTTGTATCGGTTAGGATATTGCCTATGAAGCTATCTCTTGAACGAATTACGCAGTTATATCTTATTCCAGTGTCCTTTATCTATCTTATTCCAGCTTCCACAATTTCCACAGTGACAAATATGTGCGCCCAACTCTTTAATTTAGCTAAACTGCCAAAAAAATAAAGACTAACATTTTTGCCAAAGTGAAAAATTTGGTGCCTTTGATAACAAAGCATGGCAAAAACTTGCCATGTTGTCAAAAAATAATTAAATTAAAAACGTATGTAATATATAATTGGCGTGTGCCCAAAAACCACAAAGTTACCAACAGAAACCTTTTCAATTTTGCATAAAACAACTTTACAAACCGATATGGTACGTTTTTGTTATTCTAATTATATCCTTTGGGTTATTCTAATTTTATAATTTTTTGTTGTTCTAATCTTCTATGTTATTCTAAATGGTAAAAAAAGTAAATGGAGAAACCAAAAAAATGGCCTACCCCAGGGTAGTGTTCTAGCCCCGTTACTCTTTAACATCTACACAAATGACCAACCTCTACCAGAAAGTACACAAAGATTTCTCTATGCAAATGACCTTTGCATCACCGCTCAAAACAAATCTTTTGAAATGGTTGAACAGCATCTTCGAAAGGCACTGCCAATCTTCACCTTATACTACCAAAACAACCGATTAAAAAGCAATCCGGCAAAAACACAATCCTGTCTATTTCACCTACGCATCCATCATGCTACCCGAAAATGAACGTAATATGGAATGGAACACCAATCTCGCACGACAAATATCCCGTATATTTGGGCGTCACAATGGATAGAATTTCTCCTTCAAAGAACACAGAAGAAAACTAAAGGCTAAAATTCAATCAAGAAATGCTCTGCTTTCCAAATTACCAAATTCTAAATAGGGAGCAAACCCTTATACTTTGCACACAACTGCTTTAGCGCTGTGCTTTTCTACAGCTTAATACGCCTGCTCAGTGTGGGAGAGATCAGCTCATGCAGGAAAAGTCGACTCAGCTTTGAATGATACATCACGACCAATTACAGGATGCCTTAAACCGACCCCCCTTGACAAGGTGTACTGCTGGGAATGAAATCGCCCCCCCAGCATTCGCCGTGAGGTATTCAGCCAATCTGAATGACAAAAATGCAATTTGGACCAACCACATCCCATGTATGGATTGACAGCCGCCCCATCCAGACTAAAATCTAGAGAGTTTTTTAAGAACTGTTCCTCCTCTCTACAAGCACACCACGCACCAAGTCAAAACACAGAACCTATGGCAGAATTACACAGACAATATTCCAGATCAACATAAGCTCCAAAATTTCCCAGTTCAAGAATCTCTCCCCCCAGGATACAAGTTACAATGGAATAAATGGCGTTGTCTCAACCGTTTAAGATCAGGTGTAAGCAAGACCAAATCTCTTCTACTGAAGTGGGGCTACTTACCCCCCGGCACTGATACCACCTGCCAGTGTGGAAAAGAAAATCAAACCATGAACCACTTGTTAAGTTGCGAAAAAAACTGGAACAACCTGCACCATGGATGACTATTACAATGTAACAGCAATGCCAAAAAATCACAACGGCTTGGTGCAACTTAATCTAGCTCAAAACGGACTCGAAGAAGTCACGAAAACTACTCCAAACAAAAGAAACTGCCGCAGGGTGTTTCACGTAAGACCAAGACGCACAAAACACACAAGCGTTGGCTTCAAAACCAAACGACTGCATCCTCTAATCGAGCTTACGTGTCATTAACAGCTCAAAATATTAAATTGCACTTTAAATCTTGCTTACCTTCATGATGAGAAACTCCCAGAGTGAGAAAACGCGAGCTAGATGAGGCAACGCCACTTCCATGATTTCTTCATCGGAGCAGGATCCCAGCAATTCGCGGAGTCGATTTTTCCTCCTTGTAGATATCGCCAATTCAACCGACGACAGAACTGGTTTTTGAGGCTGGAAAAAATTTTTTTATTGGAATTGTTCAAAACAACTGTGACGTCATTAAGAGCAAATGCTTCAACGATAATCCGTTCGTTGTTAGGTTTGTTTGTCACTCTTTCGGGAAGTTTTCGAAGGGAAATGCCAGCAGACCAAAGAGTCCCACGAAAAAGACAACTATAACATACCTGAAGCAAAAGCCGTACATCGAGTGATATGGCAAACACACGGTAGTTGAATACATGGCAGAATGAGTTGAAAAGTGTAATGAGTCGAACCCCCAAACAACAAGTGCATTGCTATTCTTAATTCTGCTAAAACCATCCAAACAATAACTACTTCTTTCCTTAATAACAAAAAATCCCCATAATTGTGATTCTGTTCTTACTGATGCTATCAAGTAACTAAAGGGAGCAAAACTTTACTGTACGATTCAAAGTTTTTGTAAAAGATTATAGAATACGCCACAATTTGATTAACTCTTTCGCTCCCGCGATCATCGATTGATGATTTTTGCGCTTTAAAAATCAGCTCAGTTAACGGCCTGCTGATGGCACGCCCCCAAGATTCAATTATGGTATTAGGTTGTCCGCGTACGCCACCTGACAGAATTCTAAAAAAATTTTCTAAGTCGGGAGTGGGCAAACTGCGGCCCGCGAAAGCCTCAAGCAAATAATTAAAAAAAAATTAATTAATGTAGAAGAACGAGATTGGGTGCATTTTTCTCATTGATAGACTTTGAAAATTAAATGTGCTTGCATTTTCAATTGAATAAAACTACTTTGATTCATTTGTCCATTTTTTGTTGGTTTTTAATGCTGTACCAAATTAAAAATGCAAATCAATTAGAATAATATACCTATGCGTTTGTCAAAAAGTGCGGCCCTCAGCTAGCTTCCGTGACCGCGATGCGGCCCGCAAGCCAAAACAATTGCTCACCCCTGCTCTAAGTAATAAGCAATTCTAAGTTAGTAGTTATTTGCACACGTTATCTACAGTGACTAGCTCACAGGTTCGAATGGGAGAAAATGTAGAAGAAATTGGTTCAAGCGAAAGATTATTATCAGACCCGGGACTAGACGGAGCAAATAAAGTTTATGCCTGTCAATATCACCACATTCCTGTGTCATATTTACAGGAACTTTAAATTTCAAAAAAGTTGAAAACGAAAGGATAGTGGCACACTCACAAAGAACCAGCTCGTCCATCACATTTAGCCCCAAGATAACGGAAAAAATGGTGACATCTAGCATTTAATAGTAGACTTAAAGTTAAAGCAATGGAAGAGTCAATTTACCAGTGTCAGTGCAGAAAACAAGAGAGTTTGGCTTTTTCGAATTTGCGAAATACTGTACTGCTTTTAGTAATTTTTCAACAAATAAGTCAGCGCCCTTGCGGTGCTGTAGTGACAACGCGCTCTGGGCTTTCACAGAGTATTAGAAATGCTTCGGCTCCAGTAGTTTTCCAACAAAAAGTCCTTTTGCTTTTTTACAAAGACATCGCATACGCTGTCATTAAAACCATGTCTACGTATTGTTGCGATACTCTCCTCTCCCTTGAGGCGATGGCACGGCTGAAACAAATTTCGCGACGAAAACTCCGGAGAAAGCGGCAGTGCATTTCAAACTAACGTCAAAATACACAAACTGGCAACCAAATTAACTAAGATCGTCTGGGGTTAGTCCAATATTCACCTTTTACGGATTGCTTTCACGACTGCTAGGCAAAAAACCCGAAGTTCGAAACTACACTAAAACACCGTTTTGCCCTCGTCAGTATCCATGCCACCGTTCTTCAGGAGGAGATTCGTAATTTAAAGAGCCTTGTTGCTGCAGTAAACTCTGGTTCGAAAGAAATTGGATTGTGGCAGACACGGACCGAACCAGGGTATCTAAACCCTGTAAAAGCTGGGCAAGTCGAAGTAAAATCGACCGATCTTTCTTTTTGAGCGGGCAGTCGTGTATAGGTGGTACACCCCGCAGATCTACAAGGTACAAAAAGACTTACCACAATAGACAACCTAGCGTTATTTAACTCTTCATCATGCTGAAACTCCTGCTGTCGCATCTGCTCCATCTTTCGGGCGTACGATGGGGCGCGACGATATCCCTTTTCCATCGAAAGCCTGTTTCCTGAACCTAAAATGGGTACCACCGTTCGTCATACTGGACGGCAGAGATTGACTACTTCTAATTTGGGGGTATCGCTTTACAGTTTCTTGGTACATTTTTATCAATTTTATTTTAAGCTTTGTCTTAAAGCAGTACTGTCGTCACTCACATCACGTAATAAAAACCAACTGATTTGTGTGACGTCACAATTATTTCATGCAAACGCTTACTTGCAAGTTAGCGAAGGAAATGCAGCAATCGAAAAGTTTGCGTACACTGCTACTCTTTTGCACATCTTCATTTTTCGCTTGCGCGAGTTTTCGGGGTAAATCAAGATACAGTTTGCGTTTAGGCGAGAGGAAACGATTCAACACACAAAAATTTTACCTGGAGGCCTGCCTCTTCTGCCCGGTACAATTGGGTAAATTTGGGGCCTGACATAAGCAGTTTTGCCCTCGTCAGTATCCATGCCACCGTTCTCAAGATCAGCTGACAGGTAATCTTTTTGATAATAAGGCATTTTCGAAGGGCGGCCGTAACGACTGCAAAATGTAAAATATTTGGTTCATTTTTTTCTTGTGTTTGCCTTGTAGACAAATGCTAATCGGAATTGAAGTCTTTAGGTCGCTGTACACAGTATACGTTGGAGTCCAGCTTGGTGCGTTTTTTGCTTTCAGGCATTTTTTTTGTTGAAATTTTCATCTGCTAAGATATTTATGGGATGGTTTACGAAATAAGCTTGTATATTTGTCAAAAACCTGGCTTTTTGGACTACGCAGTTTTTTGAAAAACGAAAAAATTGGCCCGTTTTCATATTTGTTTATTGTTAAGCAAGTTATGAATCAAAAGACTGCGATTGTGGTCTTTAGAAGTCCTTAAATCGATGTGCACAGTATAAGTTGGAGTCCGGTTTTGTACGTTTTTTACTTTCAGGCATTTTTGTGTGAAAATTTTGATTTGCTAATATATTTATGTGATGCTTTACAGCATATATTCGTGTGCGAACATCTGATTTTGTTTGCAAAGTACAAAGAAGCGTATAAATTTTTGCGGATAAAATGTACAAAAACGAATATTCCGAAGAAAACCGGATCACACGACAACATGCTATGTGCAACATCATATATATATTCAAGCGAATAAAAATTTTCCCTAAAACAATGCTTGAGAACAAAAAACGTGCGAAACCGAATGAAAAACGCACAAAAACGTATACTGTGTACAGCTACCATTATGTTTTTAACCTTCAATCACCAGGAAAACCTTTTATTCGTTATGCTAGAATGTTTCGTGTTCAAACTCGCTTTTGAGTCGCCAGAACAGCCGACATGTTTTGTTTTTGCCGAGCTCAGTGAAAAGCAAACAGAGGAAACTGTCGAAAAGCCTTTCGCAAAGATAAAACCCGGTCGTAACGAGATTTAAACATTCGACCATTGGTTCCATGAACAGCGCGCCGATCCCTTCGACCGAACGCGATGAAATGATGTGTAACCGGGAGGTAGTGAATAGAAACGGTCTTGGGTTGCGATGCTGGTGCTCTGCACCAATCAACAGCCGCCTCAACGTGGTGGTGCGGTCCCCGGCCCCGTTTGGGTTGGGTCGAAATGGCTGTTGGCCTTCCCGAGGGTCCCAGTTACCCCGGGCACTCCCCATTCATTTTTTCGCTATGCTGCCCCCTGAACGACCGCAGAAGGGCAGCATACAGCATCTTTAAAATCGGCCGCCTGTTCTCACTTTTTCTTCTCTCCTGCCTTACTCTTGCCCTCCTTCGTCTCCTCATTCTTCTTCTTCTCCTGATGAGCGGTAACGTTCATCCTAACCCTGGCCCCATCTTTCCTTGCTCTGTGTGCGCTGGAAAGGTGACCTGGCGGGGCAAGTCAGTGCAATGCTGCGCTTGCTCCAAATGGGTCCATCTAAGGTGCTCACAACTTTCTTTAGCTAACTTCAAAGCTCTTGGCCGCTCTCACTCTTGGAGCTGCCCCCCCCTGCCGTAACACTGTGACTCCCCCCTCCTCGGACTCCTCTGGCACGTATACCTCCACTGTGGAATCCGGCTCCCCCTCTGCTAATGCTGCACTCTTGCCCCACCCTCGTCTCCAAACTTCTTATCTCCCATCTGCCCATCTTATATCTCCTTCCCCTGCCCTTCCACCACCGTCCCTTGCTCCTGGCTATACTTCTGCACCTCCTGCCTCCTCTCCTCCCCCTGACTCTCTCAGGGTTCTTCAATGGAATGCTGGAGGTCTTCAAGCCAGGAGCACTGAACTACTTCACTTTCTTTCATCCCATCCTGTCGACCTTATCTGCATTCAGGAATCCAATCTTAACTCATCTTCCTCTTTCCGGATTCCTGGATTCTCTGTTCTGCGTTCTGATCGTACTCACTCCCGGTCTGGCATTCTCTCTTCTGATGCCTCGCATGCCAGTGGCGGCGTTGTCATTTTCGTCAGACAGGGCCTATCCTTTTCTGAACTTTCTACCACCTCTCTTTCTTCGCTCGATCCCTACTCTGATTATGTAGGGGTCAACATCTCTCTAAACAAATCCTCATCGGTGTCATTTCTTAATGTGTATGCCCCCCCTATTCGCTCCTCCCCAACGGATGGCAGAACCGATTCCTTCTCTCCCTCAATTCTTCCCTCCTCCAGAAATCTCTTCATTCTGGGGGACTTCAATTGCCATCACCCGCTTTGGGACTCAAGAGGTACTTCCGACCCCCGCGGGGAGGAAGTATTCGACTGGGTCATCTCCTCAGACCTCCTCCCCCTCAATGACCCTGACACACCCACCCTTCTCCATCGCTCCTCTGGCAGTCGCTCCTCTCCTGACATCCCCTTTGCTCCCTCTACTCTTGCCTTTTCTTGCTCCTGGGAGGTGCTTCAGGACCTGGGTTCTGACCATCTACCAATTCTTCTATCTATCCCTCTCTCTCCGGTCTTTCACCCCGACGAGCGTCCCCCTTCCTTCAATTTTCAGAAAGCTCGCTGGGATGACTTTGCCTCCTACTTTGACTCTCACTGTCCTACTGCAGAGGAATACTCGTCTCTTTCTCTTTCCTCTGCAGCTGCTCTCTTTACCTCTCTGGCAATGAATGCGGCCAAATCTTCCATTCCTTTCGGCCGCATCAAACGCCCTTTTAAAGCCTGGTGGTCTGCTGAGGTGGAAGAAGCGGTTGGTGAAAGACGCAGGGCTTTCGCTACTGCTCACAGAAGTGATGAAGATCGCCAGGCTTACATCTCCGCCTCTCGACGTGCCTCGTCGGTCATTGCCAAGGCCAAGGCTGAGGCATGGCAGACGACCTGCACTTCTCTTTCACCTAAATCTAATCCTAAATCTGTGCACTCTCTTCTTCGCTCTATTGCTGGCTCTCCTTCCTCGTCTTCTTCCTCTCCTAACTTTCCTAACTGTTCTTCTCCCAGGGAATCGGCTTTGGTTTATGCCGCTTACCTGAGGTCTCACTTTTCCGTGTCTCAGCCAAAAGCCCTGCGCAGCAGAGCCAGAGGCTACCTCACTGAGCTCCGCCGAGCTACGTGCTCTCTGAAGTCTCACTCGTCGTTTTGCTCTCCCTTCTCTCCCGCTGAATTTCTTGCGGCTGCCTCGAACCTCTCCTCATCCACTGCCACTGGCCCAGACAAAGTTGCCTATCCCATGCTAAAGCATCTTCCTCGCTCTGGCATGGATTTTCTTCTTCACATCTTCAATCTTTCTTGGTCTTCACATTCCTTTCCTTCCATCTGGAAGACATCTTCTATTATTCCCATCATAAGATGGGAAAGCCTCTCGACTCTCCTGCTTCCTTCCGGCCTATCTCTCTCACCTCCTGCGTATCAAAGCTGTTTGAACGCATCATACTATCCCGTCTTCTCTTTTTTCTGGAATCTAATTCCATTCTTTCTCCCCGCCAGGCCGGTTTCCGTCCTGGACGGTCTACACTTGATCAAATTCTGTACCTTTCTCAGTCCATTTCGGATGGGTTTAACAAACCCAGGCCGGGCTCTCGGACGATCCTGTCTACTATCGATTTCTCGAAAGCTTTTGACTCTGCCTGGCATCCCGCCCTTTTCCACAAACTTATTTCGGCTGGCCTCCCTCCTTGCTTTGCTCGTTGGACTCAATCTTTCCTTTCTGACAGGCGCGCTTCTGTGGTTTTTCAAAATCACAAAAGCCGTTCCTTTCGAGTCCGTCGAGGTGTTCCGCAAGGATCCGTTCTTGGCCCTGTACTTTTCTCTCTCTTCATTAATGATCTTCCGGCCTCTCTGCCTTCTTCCGTCAGCTGCTCTCTTTATGCTGACGATCTGGCCATTTGGTCCTCCTCCCCCTCGGTCCCTACTGCGGTAGAGGCCACACAAGGAGCTCTGTTTCGATTGGAGCGCTGGTCTGAGTACTGGTGTCTTCCTCTCAATCTGAGCAAATGTGAGGCCTCCTTCTTCACAGTGGATCCCCACCAGGCTAACCTCCAGCCCAACCTCCTCCTGCTCGGCTCCTGCCTCCGTTTTAATCCCACTCCAACTTTTCTTGGGGTCACCTTCGACCGCACTCTTTCCTTTTCTAAGCATGTATCTTCGCTGAAGGCCAAATTTTTCCCACGTCTCAAGGCCTTACGCTGTATCTCTGCTTCCTCATGGGGCCCCTCTCTGTTCTGTATAAATCTTTTCTATGGCCCCTTCTCACTTACGCTTCACCCGGATGGTTTCCTTTCCTAAGCGCTACCAATATCACCAAATTGGAACGCCTTCACCAAGCGGCCAATCGCGCCATCACCGGCTGCCTCTCGTCCTCCCCTATCCCTCTACTACTCACCGAGGATTCTCTACCTCCCCTACGAGTCACTCTGACTCACTTCACTCTTTTTTCTCATGAGCGGGCTCTTCATCTCCCAACCTCCTTTCCCATCTCAGGTTTGGCCAGACTAGGAGTGAAACCAAGACTCTGCAGATCGTCCTGGAGAGCTTTTGCGTCCACTCACCGGCTCATGCTTCCTTCTACTTGTTCTAGGGAGGCTCTTTGTGCTTGCCTTCCCTGTCCTCCTTGGAATCTGCCTTCCTTCACGGTCGAGTCCACCCTTTCCTCTCCATGCTCTCGCTCTGATCCCCCTCACTCTCGCCAAGGTGCGGCTCTCGCCCACCTTGACTCTCTCCCCCCTCATCATCTGGTACTCTGGACAGACGGCTCTGTTCCTTTTCCTTTTGGCAAGGGCAGCTCCGGCGTTCTTACCAACTGCTCACTCTGTGGCACTGAGGCCACTCTTTCCTTTTCGGCAGGCCCAGTTTGTTCCAGTTTTTCCGCTGAAGCCTGCGCCATTCTGCACGCTCTTTGCTGGTCTCGGCAACACCATAAAGTCTGCCATTTTTCTTCTCTTCTTCTCCTGTCTGATTCTCGTTCTGTCCTCGCCACCCTGTCCTCTCCTCCACCTTTCCTGTTATCTTAAACTCTGTGGCAGATCTGGCAGGAACTGTCCTTCTCCTCCTGTTCTATCAGGCCACAATGGGTCCCCGAACACTCGTTTCTCCCGGGGAACGACACAGCTGATGAGCTTGCCAGATGGGGAGCGCTGCTTGCCCCTCTGCAATCTCTTGTAGTCTCTCTCCTCTTATCTCTCGTATCCACTCTCGTCTTATCTCGGACTGGAGGCGTACTGTCTCTTCAAAGTATTTTGACACACAGGTTCCCTCAATTTCCACTGAGGAACTTGTGCTCCCTCGTCATGCTCGCTGTGTCCTCTCTCGTCTTCGCTGCAATGGACACAGCCTTCTTTTAAGTTCCTATCTCTCCAGGATTGGAAGAATCGAGAATTCTTCTTGCAGTGCCTGCGGACACTCGTCCCAGGACATTACTCATCTCATTCTGCACTGTCCAGCTACGGACTCTTTGCACCGCTCACTCTTTGGCGACTCTTTGTCTCTTTATGACCTCTGGTCCAGACCCTGGGGAGTTGCCCGGCTTCTGGGGCTCCATGGTCTTCCGCCATGCCCCCATCCCTCGGAAGGGGTCGGGTAAACAACAACAACAACAACATGCTGGTGCTAGAAACGCACTGTGCCAGTACTATTGATAACTCCGAAGTAAGTCAGAAGGCAACAATGTTATTTGCGGATCACAGCCACGATGTTATCTGCGGATCAAAGTCACGATGTTATGCGCCCCAATTATTTGCGGATCAAAGCCCGAGAGTGACCTCTTACCACATGCTTACGACCTCTTACGACATGTTCACCTCTTACGACAGTAATTTCGTGATCAGCTTTTTTATTCACCTCTTACAACATGAACAGTCCCACTATTCCATCCAGCATGGGCAAATTTCAAATTTACAAAATTTACAGAACGTACCAAATTAAAATTTGGAAAACATGGAAGTTGCTTAATAGATGAAACTTCCGTTGAATATGAACGGACGGATCTATCAGTGAATGAATGGACGGATATATCAGTGTTGTCTAAGGTCGGCGATGTTGCACAGAAGAGAAAAATGGTGTATGAAGAAAGATAAGATGGTGATTACAAGAACTAAGAGACCAACGTCCAACAATAAGAGTAATGTCGGATGTTAAAGTAATTAAGAAAAGCAGTAGCCAAGAACTTGCAGATTGGCCGGTTTTGAAAGAAACTTTCGACGGATTTTCTAAAGCGAATGGAGTGCGATGGTATTTGACTCACTAGTTCAATGTTGGCATGACACAATCCAATCGCTTTTGAACCAGACTTTTCACTGAAGCACAACGGCACATTAAATTCCAGATGCCTTTCCTGGCCAACACAAATCACCAATGCCTGTTTCAAGAGCGAAATATGGCCACCGTGTTGTGGTGGCAATTGTTCCAACTTTATAACAACTCTAAAACACCCAGCTAAAGTTCCGTTTTGCTCCGGTAAAGTTCAAAAGCGAAAGAAAAATAGCAGATACACACTGCTTAACAATAAATCGTTTTTTCCAACCACAATACCATCAGCTCATTTGAATGAGGCTTTAAAGTTTCCTTTATTTAGAACTTTTTACAAGCACAACCATAGCTCACCTTGCTTTAGGGGAGGCATCCGCATGTCTTGGATTGAGTGCAGGTGAGTAAGCTGATATGTAATTCTTGCGTGGTCGTCCCCTTTTTCGAGTAATATTGTAAGGGGCAGCAGCATTACTCGCACCCCGCCGGTTTGTGCTCGCTGGGCGGAAAACGAGGCGGACGTTCGGATTTTCCTAAAAAAGATTTCATTAGAAGTCAAGAAAGCAACAAAAATATTTGAAGCTGTTCACCAGGCATTAAGATACAAGATAAATTTCCGGAGTCTCCGGCGGTTTGCTAGTGCTGTTAAAGCAACACCGGCAGCCTTTGTGGCGTTTATATTTGGGCTACATGAACGTTTTGTACAATCATCCTAAATATCGGCCCAGTCAAAGTAAGACCTTTTCACGTTGTACTTGTTGGTATGTTCACCCCTTCTCTTCCTTTAGACGGAGGCACAGCATGAAACGATCATTCAGATTCAAACCAATCAAACTTGGGCTACAAGAAGGTGACGATCCATTTTGACCCAATCATTTTGAACCATTGCAATACGCAGACCGGTAATCTTACCACCAAGGCGCACTACCATAGGTTGGTAACAAAAAACGCCTCTAACTACATGCTGGGTGAGCAGCTTCACTATTATCTAACGGTAAAGCGCACACCGAAAAACGTTTTTACGATCGTTTCAGTACATATGCAACAAGTTGCAATAAAGCTTTAGTTGGAAGGATATCTGTGAAAAAAATCGAATTTTCCAATACATCATTTTAGTAACAAGTCGATTTTACGTCCTTTTCCGCGTTGCACATTCTAGTCGTGCTAAATCAGTCAGTGTGTGTATGTTGTATGCCACTACACACTCGCTTTCGGCTAGACTTTTTGTTAGGGTACCACAGCGCTATAAATTGCGGATGCCCTTCCTTACAAACCCCAATAAAATGAAACTATGTATCCAGACTGCTCGGTATGCCGCTAGCTTCAGTATGCACGTAAGTACGTACACAATTCAGTATACACGTAAGTGCACAATCAAACGCCACATTTAATTGTGAAAAAACACAATGAGCACTTTTCTATTAAAACTATTAATTCAAGGGTTCTCAACGTTTTTGCTCTTAAATATTCCGAAAAAGTTATCAAAAATACATTACACTCCCTTAATTTAAGTGTTATTTAATTCCAAGGGGAAAATTATCTTTGGTTGAGAAGCCTGTGTTAAACATATTGCCGGTTCTTCCAATACAAGTCAGAAATACCTGCAGTGATTTCAGTTGATCAGCAGTGATTTGTGATTGGTGGATTCGGATCACTTGACTGCCATCCTTTCCGATTTCAACTTTCGGCATTAAGTTCGCCAAAACCGCAGGAATTTCAGGCTGAAAGTTTAAAAATATTACAAAAAAGCTGGTGCCAAAGCCAAGAGACAATGGTTTCAATGCTGATCCGTCTCTTCATGCTGTCTCCTCAAAAAAAGACACTTTAACGTAATGGCAATTTTCTCTTCTTTGGTGTCGCAATGTCTGACATTAAAATAAACTGCGTCAGCAACACTGGCAACTCCAAACAAATTTCTGTTGCGATTGACCGTTCACGTTGTGCCTCCCCCCACTGGAGGTAGAAATAATCAAAGCAAAGTATAGAAGGTATAGTCTCGAACTCAGCGTTGCATTGGCCAGGTTAAAACAAAGTTCTATACATGGGAGGACGTGGAAATTTATGAACAGACAATGGTTCCAGCCCATAAAATTACAAACTATTGTTTTAAAGCGAGTCATTCTATAAGCATACACAGCTACCGTACCCTGGTAGAAGCAAACCAATTCAGCTAAGGCAACAAAGTAAAAAAATGAAAAAAGAGAAGCAAACTTTTCTTAGAAAACGTTTGAAAGCTCATTTTCAGTATTAAATTAAACGTTTGCTGCTATATAAATTCTGTCTGTATTTGCGCATTCTATTTATCTGCTGTTCAACCTTGAAAGTTAAATATGAGTGAAACGCTTGCATTAAATTACACGTTGGTTTTTCCGTAAGCAAGACATCAATTGCTTATTATTAATTAATTCTTACTTTCTTGGGCGTGGGTGGGGCTCGAACCGGGATCTTCACAACTTGTGGCTGTCCTTGACGAATCACAATTTTCTCTTCATACCTGTCAATGCCAAGCATTTGCTCAATTCACAGACTCAAGTAATAGCTTTAATAGCAAGATGAAGACAGCATTCCAACAATCGGCATAAAGTTTGTTATTTCTAATTTAATGATTTCACTTTTCTTTGAAGCAACGGTGATGCTACATAACCCTACTGTAACGTCATAATTATTTAAAATGCCATAATTACAACTGCAGTAATTACCGCGTAAGATCTAGAGTCTTTGATTTCCCGGTTGCTTATGAAAAGCGATTAACCGAAAAAAATTTAACGACATCCCGGGTTTCCGGAAATTTTAAACCAACACACACGAAGCAAAACACGTAAAATCAACCGGCAGAAAATGATATAAAGCTTGATTCACTCACTTTCATTTTTATAGCTACGAAAAAAACTTAATGCATTGACGTTTTCGTTGCTTATCCGTAAACAAATTTTGATAGCAAACAAGTGAAGTTTGTAACAGGCTCACTAAAGCTTTGAAAATGAAATTTTAAGCGATATTATTTCCGGTTGCGTGGCGTGTTTACGTTTTCTAGTTGCTTACCACCCCGGGAAATGGCAGAAATTTTGTGCGAAAAATCGGAAAAGGCAAAACGCAAAAAGGCACTAAATCTAAGAAACTACCGAAACCAAAATCCCAGTTTTCAAATCCAAGTCAACACAGTGTCGTGGTAAGCTCGCCACCTTTGGAATTATCACTTACAGCAATAAACAGAAATGCAGTCGCTACAGCATCGCTTAAATCACTTACAGCAATAACAAAAATAAAGAACACAAAAAATTAACCTGAAACCTTCCGGTAAATCTGTTTTTGTGTTCAACGATGCCGCTCTCTCCTGCAACAGAGTAAAGAAAATATATCGTAGAAAAATCGTAAAGGCAAAAATGTTGAACGAAACGAAAAAAAAAAAACACTTTACACAACAGCCCGGTTAAAATTTTGATTTTACGTCCTTTTTTTCTGCTTCTGCAGGCGTGTTGATTCAGCAAGTGTTCCACTAGCATTCGAAACAGACTGTCTACTGGAGCAATAAAGCACTTTATGTTGAGTATGCCCTTCTTGGCAAATACGATGACTTCCTATACGAGTTTTTGAGCTCCAGGTCGTACGTTTTAAACTTAATGGAGCAATTTCACAACTCCACGGCAGTTGGGCTTATTTTTCACTACTAGGAATCCAAGCGCTAGTTTTCACAACCACACGAAAAAAAATTCCAAGATTTTGACTTCTGCTTTCACGAAAATTACACCCTTCGCTAGCAAGCAAATAAATCGATTATGATCCATTGAGAGCTTGTGAACAGTGATCAAGTACAAGCTAGATTTACCGGCGAAATAAAACTACTTGGTGCAAACAAGTCAACATACCAATAAGCTCTGAGCTTTCTGATATTCCTGTTCTCTTCTAACGTTGTCAGCAATATTTTGAACCATTTGTGAAGCAGCTGTACTAGGTGAATTAAAATCAACACTGGAAGTCACAGCAACTGCTTCGTCTAAAAAAATTGTTAAACTTGAAAAAGGTTTGTGTTGTTGTTGTTGCTGTAATTACTCCTCCTCTTCCTCGGGATGGATGTACGGCACGAGCAGCAATTCTGGTTCATGCCGTCAACCTAATTGAAATTAGGCTAGGGGAAAGGTAAATTATCGCGTAAGATAATTACGCCGTAATAACCCTAGATCTTACGAATACTGCCTTCATCTTGGTATTATACCATTCAATTTGCTAACATCTTCAACGACAAACAAAAAAAGGTTTGTCGTTAAAGATGCTAGCAAATTGAGTATCAGATACCCAGTCACACATTATCTGACAAGCGCGGTGGTGTAGTGGGTAGAACGTCAGCTTCGCAGTCGGTAGACCTGGATTCAATTCCCTAGTCGAATCATACCAAAGACTTCAAAAATGGCATTCACCGATCTGCCGCTTGTCGCCTGATACGTTTGAAACTGAATTTACTCAGACATGATTAAAACAGTCACAAATGTACCTCAAAACAACAGTTAAGAAATTGGTTTAAAGTTAGACCACAGAAGCACAAGTTGCTTAGGTTTCACAGATGAATTAAAAATATCAAGTTTAAGTTCCTTTGGTCGGGACATTGCGGCCAGCCCGTCGAAGCCTAAGTTTGGTTCAATAACAGTGACTTTTAAGCTGCAGCATTTTAACATTATGTTCTTAATACCAGACATATATGTTTCAACAGCCGAATAAACGCAGTTTCATTACCATAACTGCAATTACTTTTTGTGCGATGTGGCACGGGACGAAAATTTATATTATGTGAACAGCTTTGGCAAACACACGAATCAGAGACCCTTGGCTTAAATGAGCATAAATTTTTGTCTTACTAGAGGTGGATGATATAACAGCGACTGGATCTGTTGATGGAGTCTCGGTAACTGCTGTTAGCTGTGCATCTGCTGCTGTTGAAACCACGTCAATGGTGTTGGCGCCTTCATCCGCAGTTGTAGACATTGCGGTTGCATCCGTAACTTGGGCTTCCGCTTCTTGGTCAGTGGTTTCAGCTGCGGCTTTACCAGAACTCTAAAAACAGTTAAAACAAGCTATAACTTCAACCTTTGTAATGACTTCAATCTTTTGCACGACTTCTTGTATGACTTCAATCCTTTCTAAACACATAAAAAATTTGAAAACAAGATTGTCTAGCAAGCGAAGCATATCGATAACATCGTCAATTCCAGTTCTCAGATTAGTACCAAAGTTCACATTTTCCAGGCATCGCTTAGTCATCAAACATCATTGCATGACGTATGTAGTAATATCACTATTAAACGGCCGAAACAAAAAATTTAAAGCCTGTCACAAAATTCTATTGAAAAAGATTGTTTTGGCAAAACTTTTTCCAGCAGTATTTTATTGCTGAGAAGTTCATGTAGTATTTAATGCTTTTGCTGTAATTCATTTTCGAAAAAATTGCTCGCAGCAATGGGCGTTTTCAAAAAAATGCAATGGTTTTCAGAGCATGTTCGACAAGGTAGTGATGGTCCCCCTACACGTACTGTTTTGCCGTGCTCACGCTTATTCTTACCTGAGAACTTAATATATTTTGTATTGACGCATTGACAGAGGTAATTACTTTATGATTGATTGTTTGCATTTATTCCAAAATTTTCGACAACGTTTTGTTCGCTTTCCCTATTCTGCCTTTTAAGTCAGAAACGATGAAATAGAATTAAATCGACATGGGATCTAAGAATTATATTAAATGGGTTGCGCTGAGGCCAGCAGGTTGCTCATGTCTGCTTTATGCCATTTAACAAACTGTCACCGACGCAGGTTGACAGTACCACAGTTTGTTTCATTGCTATTCAAATCGAATATCAACTTATATGTAACGGGGTCACTTTTTATTACCTTTCATGTGGCAACGAAAAAAGCTGAAAACGATTTTAATGGGACTCAAATCCTCAGCTTTCTGATTACTAACTAATGAGATGATCTAATACAGATAATCAAGAGGACGTGGATTCAAATCCTATTAAAATCGTGTATGCTTTGTGTTGCCCTAAGGCAGGGGTAGGCAACCTTTTTAGCTGGAGGGCCACATTGACCACGTAAGGGTTGGCCAAGGGCCAGTGCTCAAAATCGTGTCCAAAGTGATGGTGTCTTAAGAAAAAGGTCACACCACCCCACAATGTCGTATCACAGGGTGTGGACATGGTGGTCTCCAAAAAGAAAAAAAAAAGGTCATCACCCTCTGCTCAGAAGGAAAACGCGTCTGTGCAAACTGACATATGCTCTTTTAATCGTGACGTGTAAACTTTTTGGCTCCTTCTTACGGCATTTGTTTCCCCTCTTGTCATCGTAACTCAGATTTACTGAAGTTTCAAAAGTGTTTGCACCGCCCGCGCAAAATACTCTTGCGGGCCATAGGTTGCCCACCCTTGCCCTGAGGTAACCACAACAGACCACAGTAGAGCGATCAACGATAAATTAACAGCAATAGGCAAAGAACTAATACTTGTGTTAAAAAAAGCACCACAAAGAGTTGAATAACAGCTGTAAAGACTCATCAAAATTCCCTCAACTCGCCATGAAGTGGCCAGGCATGCTAACTAACCCTCCCCTATAGTTGTGCTATTAAGCCACCCCAATGTATGTAAACGGGAAATTTCTCTTCCCATATCACACAATTGTTAAAATCAGCAGACAAAAATGTTGAATATTTCGTTTTGAAACTGAACGCTTTTAGCGCATCATATTGCCTGCCTAAAATCTGCTGAATTTGAAATTTTCTAATTTCTTTGTTACATTTATTTTCTGTGAAGAGCTACGTCACGCTCTGAAAACGTTCAGATTTACTAAAAAATGCTCAACATTTTCTTCTGATGATTTTAGCGACGTCGAGGTAAACGTAAAGTGCAGAAAGCAAAGCCTTCATAGGTTGTCTCTCGCTGTCACCGCGTCTCAAATAATCACTTGAAATACCTGGTCAATGAGTGCTAGTTGCTGTTCTGCTTCCTGCTCTGCGAGATGCTGTTGCAATGCCGCTTGAACGAGAGCTTGTTCTTCAGGACTCAAATCGGCTTGATTAATCAAAGTTCCATCAGCAGTATACAGCACAGAGGGGTTCGCAGGATCAAATTGAAGGGACGTGGTTACCACCTGAAAAATGGATGTAAGAATGCAACCAATTTACCTATTGATTACACTGTACACTGATTTTCAGCAATTTCCAATGCATTGCAAAACGAGTTTTTTAAACTGATATCTCGCTTTGATTTCGTGCTGCTATAAACAGCAATATATCCTCAGAAAACTGTCAATAACGAATCTCTAACAGAAAATGAGAACAAACACATATCTTCTGATATCATAAACCTGATCATCATCTTCCACTCCAGCAGCTTCAGCTTCTTCCTGAGTCATCGTCACATACTGAACCTCACTTCCATCACCCTCCACTGCTGTAAACACTTTTGAAACATCCTCTGATTCAGGTTTATCACCCTCTTCGGGTACAGCAGTTGTATCAGGACTTTCAGCTACAAATAAGATGAACGTAACAGATAATATAATCGGCTTCTCCTAATGTACCCTGTACATGCTGTACCTAGATTACATCATGCCTTAAACAAGTTGTATCTAAAGCAGCAATAGTCATACCCAAAGCGTATTTAGAGAGGAGACGTGCGCTAATATTATTAGTGTGGGCGAATTAGGTCATAGCCCCTTTGTGTGGCACTCAAAAATCAGCTTAATTTGTTATATATTTGCAAATAAAACTGAATCGTTTAGCAAAGCCAGAAGAAAAATTTGAGAAGACCAAAAATATGTTTTTTTGATTCTCAAGTTTTGTTTTCTTTTAGGAGTAGACTTTCCAACACCTAATGCTGTCCTTTGTTTGCAGATTGATGTTTTGAAGCCAGTTTTGAAAAACCTTTTTTCTCCATAAATTTTTGAGAGTGTTGAGGTTAGGGCTCTGTGGCTACTCCTAACTATGCCTATGACAAATACGAAGTAACATAGTTTTTCGTATTCATTTAACCAACAAATTGCTATATAGTTGTGATGTAAAAGCGGACTGCATTCCAAAACAAATAGTTTTTTCTTTAAGAGCTCTACACATTTTTTTTAAGTTGGCCAATAAATTTGTAGCTTTTCCAATAGAGTAAATTTTTTATTTCAGGGACAATTTGTAAAGTGACAATTTGTAAAGTATGACATTAGCAGCATAAGGGCATAGTTTAAATTATTGTGCATCAATGCATTACGTTTACAGTGTTTTCAATATACAGAGACCTTTGCTGAAATTGCAACTAAGAATGAACTTATTCAACTCAAGATCAAGCACAAGCTGCCGGAAACGTAAAAAAGTACCTGAACCAAAAGCCAACATTCCGCATTAGCACAGAATACAGAAAAACGTGACAGAAAATCTAGCAACAGGAACAACAGACCGTGTATCATCAAGATTGCAATTGTCAGCATACCAAAGATGCAACAAATATTTTTTAAGCAGTACTAGTACACAACAAAGTTACAAATATTGTAACCCTAGACGTTCGCTCTGAGCTGTAAACATTTGTTTTAAGCAATAACATAAAAGCCCTGTCGCATTTCCCATTTTCCAATATTACCAACAAAATTTCAAGTAGTTCCTGGAAGGTAAGCAAGCACCGATAACATAAACATTTATCACCAAGCCCAAAAATTATTTTTAATATTATTTTAGCCATAAAAGTTTTCTTCAAGTTTCAATCAGGAAATCTCTACGAAGCTTTACTGAACTTTCCACCAAACTTAGTTGAGGCAGTTTAGTTTCTTTTTCTGCTGCGAACTCGTTTGCCACTAAAATTCATTCATGAAATAATAACAAATCTGTCACAGCTTTGAATTTCTTTGCAGTTATTATGATCAAAGTGAACAAATCAAAGTTTGCCGCATTTTTGCGTTGTTGATTATTGTGTGTTATGTTTAAAAATTCCACTTTTTTCCACAGATCCTGCGATTGGGTCAAGACTTTTTCCAGCTTTCATCGGCGACCGGAAAATTAAAAACTCTAATGATCTCAGAGTGTTTGAGACCTTAAGTTCCCTTTAAGTTGTGAAAAGAATCAGTGATGAATATTGACTCAGACCGATTTTTATATCAAGTGTTTTTCTTGGCAATTTAGCTTTACGTAAATGTTGGGTGCATTTATTTTTCAGATTGTAGCAAGATTTCTGAGCACATCTAAATTTGTTCAAAACTTGAACACAACATCACCAAGAGTCTGGTCTAAAAAAGACATTCTTTCACATAATGTCAACAACTACCGAATCGCAATTTTGATTTATTGAATGACTAGAAAGCTTAGAATAAAGAAATTCATTGTAAACAATCAAAAATTAAGTTTTCCACAACCAAACAACAGTTAAAATCTTTACCTCAATATTAAGATATGCAATTGGTTTTAACAGTGCCAGGGATAATACTAAACCACAGAAATTCTGCAGACTAACACGAGTCTACTTAAGAATTAGCCAAATTGCTTAAAGTAACTATAATCGTAATTCCGACCCTAACCCACTAAGCCGCAATTTGATGTCCAAGTTTTATTCAACTCTCTGAAATGCTTTCTTTATTGAAGCATTTTAATGTATTGCTTAAAGTTTCTATTCAGTTTTTTTTTGTGTTTTCTAGAAAAAAAATGCCATTAATAATATCCAACACGGTGAATAAGCACATACTTTTTACTTGTGGTGCATCATCAGTGACGAGAGCATCTGCATCAATAATCATAGGACTTTCTTCAGCATCTGCCATCTTTCAAATCTGTTTTCAATACACTGCATCAAGTCTAGTTTATTGATGAGTACAAAGTAATAGCTACTGGTAAATATGCCTGATGGGTATCTGTATACATAGCTAAAGGATCTAAAAGAAAACTTCAAGGTTAACAATACATATGGTGGAGGCTCTTTTGCCATACACAATTAATGTGTCTTTAAATAAGCCCTTTGATACATTCAGCATTGTAATGGCCTAATGATTGGGATTGCTGCATATGAATCCCAAGATTGAGAATTTGATATGCCAAATTTTTTTGGAGAATCTTTTGAAGAATGCCAAATTTTTTTTGAGAATCTTTTGAATACCAAATTTTTTTGGAGGATCAGGGTTTGATTCTCTGGAGGATGCCTAGGAGTAAAATTTTTAGTTTAGCTCAAATTACTTAACAATAAAGGGTGTGGCAGAAGTAACGTCCTTTTATTTGAGTTTACTAGTTTCTGCTTGATTTCCTCTTCATTTTAGAAATGCACTGTTTTTGTATCTGAGTTTTTTAATTAATAATTGTTTCTTTTTTATTTTAGAAATTGGTTATTTATAAACAAATAATTTCATACTTAAGAAATACAAAAATGGCATTACTTTTGCTACACCCTGTGTAACTTAAACATCTGACTGGCATGTATGGTCCTTGGTATGGACAAAAAACTCTGTATTTTGTTAGTCTTTGCTACATGTTATAAAAATGTCTTAGTATTTAATAGCACTCAGGCATGCCACATCACTGTACTACGGTATTCTAAAGAGAATTTGTCTACAGATCAGTTACTATAATTTTCCTAATTGCCATAATAATACAGGGTGCAGCAAAAGTAACGCCATTTCTGCATTTCTTAGAATGAAATCATGTATTTATATCAGGGATGTGGAAGCGGAAGCGCGAAAAATTCCACCGCTTCTGCTTCCACATAGAGGGAAGAATGGAAAGAGAAAAGAAATTGGTTCTGCTATCCTTTGTAGAAGAACGAATAGGGGAGCATAAGCATTGAGAAATAAGAGCGAGGAGGAGTCGTTTGGAGAGATGTTGACCTCTACATAATCAGAGTAGGGGCCAAGCGAAGAAAGAGAGGAGGTAGAAAGCTCAGAGAGAATAAGCTCTGCTTGACAAAAATGATGACGCCGCTGCTAGCGTCTGGGACATCAGTAGAAAAAATACCAGATCGAGAGTGGGTGCGATTAGATTGCAGAGCAGAGGATCCAGGGATCTGAAAAGAGGAAGATAAATTAAGGTTAGAATCCTGGATATAAATAAGATCAATGGAATGAGACGAAATAAAGTGTAGTAGTTTAGTGCTCCTGGCGCAGAGACCCCCCGCATTCCATTGAAGAACCCTGAGAGAGTTAGGGAGGGGAAGAGAAAGCAGGAGGTAAAGAGAAACAGCTAGGAGCATGAGGCGGTGGTGAGGGTGCAGAAGGAGAAGATACAAAGTGGGCGGAAAAAGCATAAGAGGTTTGAAGGTGAGGGTGGAGTGCGAGTGCTGCATTAGCGGAAGGGGGCCAGATTGAGCAGTGAAGGTATACAAGCTGGAGGAGTCCAAGGAGGAAGTCACAGTGCTGGTAGGTGTAGAATCTCCAAAAAAAGCAGGGAATGGTTGGTGTAAGGGGAGTGCCTGGGGTAACTGGGACCCTCAGGAAGGCCAACAGCCATTTTGAACCAATCTAAACGAGTCTGGGACTTCACCACCACGTTGAGGTGGCTGTTGATTGGTGTAGTTTAATTTTGCTCACTTTAAATGTACATACTATATATACAACAGAAATTTCGCACTTCACTATCCAAAAAGATCGGAGTCAATACGTGTTTTGAGGACGGATAGAAGGTCAGTAATGATGATTAGAGTTAAATTTAACTCAAAGTCAGAGTTAGTTGAGGATAGAGAAGGAAAATCAACGCTATACTGTGTAATTTGTTGTTGTGACGACAGGTTATTGTTGAGAGCTGTAATATGTAATCATACGGTTTAGATCTGAGAAGCATTAATTCATTTCTTACCACTACATGTTCCAGATGTCTATTTTTATTCAATTGTGCTGTATAAGACTAAACTGAACTGTTGATTTGATATACAAAAAATTATCTTTCTAGCTAAAAAGGTTTTTGAGATACACATATGTTCCCATATGGGAACATTGGCGGGTTGCAGCCAAAAAACTCAAAAATAAAAAAATTTTGTAAAATATTTTTTTTTACTTTTTATTCAAAATTACAAGCAGGATGCATCGTGGTACATGCCTCAAGACATGCTTTTAGTCGCAACTCGTACTTTTATTTGAAGCTCGCTTTCTTTTTTTGGTTCTCTCAGTCAGAAAACCTATTTGATCCTCCTCTACATCATCTATATGTTCTTTCACTTTGAGCTCACCAGCAGGTTCAAAAACCGTTTCAAAGCCTTGAGGAACTTCTTCATTATCACTTGCTTGATCACATTCATCGCCACCAGCAGGAGTGAGTAGAACTACACTTCTTGTTCTTTCTATTGTTTCTACTAGGTTTCTCACTTCTGACGTAGTAGTAGCGTGAGTTACACGTCGGTATGAAAACTTTTTAATAAAACACTTTCGCTAACTACCAAAAATGTTACCCGAGCGTGATATTGCCATGGAAACTAATCATGTGATTAAAGCTTATTTCACGGCATTTTCCACCTTTAAAATTTCTCAAACAATGCAATAAATCACACCAAAAACTGTAGAAAGCTAAAGAAAAATGTTTCCTTGTATCATTTTTGCTGCTTTTTAATGCTACAAAAATTCGTTATTTAAGAAAGAAACACGTGATTGATTATATGTTCCCACATGGTAACATTGGTAAGAAACGGGTCAAGTTAACTGTTGTAAAAGTAGTTGTAAGTAGTGAAGGAACTTGTAATAACTGTCTATTTGTTGAAGTGTTTAATTATTTTTTGAATTGTAGTAACAAAATATTTGATTTTCTCGCAAGCAATTTGTGATTTCTAAATTTTTGTTAGTGGGAGTTCCGTGACAAACGCGAAACTACATTAGCGGTTCCGCGATGACAACAAGATTGAAAAGCACTGTTCTACATTCAACGCGAGTTCTGATATCTAAGAAAAAGAAACACAGAGTAGTTCGAAACAATAAGCTTAAGCAAAGTAGGTAAAGTAATAGCAATAAATGAAGGTTTTGGTTTTCTCAAAATGATAAAGTGTAAGAGAAGGCAGGCTACAGACCCACAAAAGTTAAAAAAAATTGTCAACGGTCGTTTTTTCGTTTTTTGTTGGTGGAAGCGGAAGCGTTTGAAAAATAACCGCTTCCACATCCCTGATTTATATACAAACAATTTCTAACATAAAAAAGAAACAATTACTTATTTGAAAACTCAGATACAAAAATGGTGTATTTTTGAAATAAAGAAGAAATCAAACAGAAACTAGAAAACTCAAATAACAAAAAGGGTGTTACTTCTGTTGCACCCTGGAGGGCTGGGTTTATAAAATGCAAGGAGGGTGTTCTTTGCAGAATAAATTTTGGTCAAGTCGTATTTTTGACTGTTTTGTCAAGTTATTGTTTTTGATATGTCCAATCACAAATGATCCAATTACAAGTTGTCAAATGATCCAATCAAAAGTTGTCCAATCACAAATAATCAAAAGTGACTTTTTTAAAACCTTGACAACTTGTTCAATCCAGAACATTCAATTGCAAAATAGATTCCATAGATAAAATGCCATTGATGCAAAATAGCCACGGCCTTAACAAACTGATGCAAATTTGTTTAAGACAGTGGCTATTTTGCCATTAAAAGCATTTTATCCTTGGAGGCTATTTTGCTGTCAGACATTTGTGATTGGTCAATTTTAATGATGTATTAAACATGTGACTTTTGATCATTTTGGTTTGATTAATTTCATTGACAAATTAAAAAAAGAAAGTGGCTATTTTGCTGTAACCATTCATGTTTGTTTATACATACAATTGCTACAATTTTGGCAGTGATGCTGTGGCACCTGGTTAGTACAGCTGTCTTGAAATGCAATCGTTACAAGTTGGAATTTTCTCCGGCAGGGCACTGAAACAAAAGCAGTGTACACTGGAGGGGAGGGTCCAGTATGTGAATGATAGTGTACAGTCTGAGAGTATACACTGAGGGGGGCAAATTTTTTAATTTATAATCAAATCAACCAATCAGGAAGGAACAAAAGCAGCATGTTCACTTCATCAATAAAATTGACCAATCACAAATGTCTGAGAGCAAAATAGCCTCCAAGAGTAAAATGCTGTTGACACCAAAAAACCACTGCCTAAAAAAATTATAACCCTAGAGTACATTTAGTGGGTTCCCTTTTAGAGTATGCTGCTTTTGTCTAAATGCCCAGCCAGCAAAGATTTGGACTCATAACCATTGCATGTCAAAGCAGCTGCACTATCCACTACACCAGCACTTCTTAACTGATGGGCTGCAGCCCACTGATGGGTTGCAAAGGTACTTCAGGTGGGCCGTGAAACGTTCTGCCACAAATTCAAGATCTTTTTGGAAAAAATTATGAATTACATAAGCTAAAAATGTATTATAAGCTTAACACTCTTTCGTTTTGTAGCAACTTCCTTCCTGGAATAAATGATTGTTCTGAAACAAATTTTTCATAAAGTGGGCCCCAAAACAAAGTCTTGGCAAAAAGTGGTCCATGACATCAAAAAGGTTGAAAAGCACTGCACTACACCACAGAATCACTGCCAGAATTGTAGCAAATATGGCTATTCAAACACAAATAAATGGTGATGGCAAAATGCAATCAACAACAAAATAGCCACTTCCTATAAGAAACTGCAAAATGACCACTAAGTTTTTGCTATTTGAACCAGCAATCACCCATTATGCAAGGGATATACTAATGCCAAAGTTACATGTCAGAAAACTGAGGTATCAGTGTATTGGTGACACTGCTGATGTATTGACTGATATTTTGTAACTATGATCTATTGCTAAAGCTGATTATTTACCCTTGATATTGGCATTCCTTACAAAGACTATTTACTCACATCAAAAATATTGTAGTCAATGTTTAGATTCCAAAATTTTCGAACATTAATTATATTTCTGTAGTAACAACACTTGACAATTTGAGACATCACCTTAGCTGAAGTTCAAGCACATTTAGCTGCACGTTGCAAATAGTTAGTTGTACATAATTTCCAACTTAAACAATCAACCAATTTATTGGTTGATGCAAATGAGAAGGGCCAATGCATTAGCATCATCAAAATAAACTGGCATTAGAACATCACTACATACTACACAAATTTCATTGCCATAAGCTTAAGATGAAACCTAAAACAGAAACTTGAAAGCAGACAATAGTCCCACTAGCCTCCAGTTCTTTATTTGCAGGTAGCACTGTAGCAGGAGGGAAATTATAAATTATCCTACGGTTTAAAATATGGCTGCAGCTCTCTACACTTCTCTCTGCAAGTTAGTTTTACCAAGCATTGTGATTGTAAAAATGGAAGAGTGCCAGCTCAGTTTATGATTTGCATTAACTCCGATGTAGACCTGCACCAACAAAAACTTGAAACAGATACTTGGGTCAGCACCACTTTTGCAATTTCAAACATCAAACATATGATATCAGTGGACAAGGAAACGAGTGCAAAAATTTCATTGACAGTGTTGCATAAAAGATTAGTTTTTTTGAATTGTTTTGAATTGAAACACTGCTTGTTGATTACTACAGTTCTTTAAAATATTACTAAAGTGGTAAATACAATCAAATTCCATTTGAAATTGTGGAAAATGAAAAATTTAGTTATAGCTAAAAGCAAATGAGTTTCAGTTTTAGTTGTTGTTGACGTCAACAATACCATAGCACAAACAAGAAAGCAAAGCAATATGAGCAGCAAACAAATTTGATAGTGTTGACAGGAGACAACAAAATGGCCATACAAACAAGTCAGTTGCCTCCATTTCCAAACAAAAGGAAATCACACTTGGCTAAAGAAACACGGACTTGCATGCACACATATACATATGCATAATTTAAATTGATGTAAATTATAACTTATCGGTTGAGAAAAAACAACTGCCTAAATCACATCACGATTTCCTAACTACAAATTTTACAGTCAGTTTGTCTCCTGCACTTATTCAACTATTAAGACCCCCTCGTGCAGAATACAACTATCATGTTATAGTCAATAGTCCTATGGCTAACCATTTAGCCTTTTTTAATCAATGTAGTTATCATGCTTGGTGGTAGAGATTTTTATTTTAGATTGATGGCTGGGATGTTGTCACCGAAATCGAAATCATTCTGCAGTGTAATAGTTCATCCACTGTTTACTCATCAAGCACAAAATGCATTTACTTTGCAGCATGGTATAAAGATTAGTAAGCATATAACAATCCAAGCGTGAAAATCCTTTTCATGAAATGATTAAAATATTGGCTTGGTACAAACAGCAATTCTTACGATGCAATTAATTACTAACCAGCTCATTTTGTTTTGGAAAATATTAATGTATTAGAAAACGGATGAAATACAGAATCCTTATTTTTAAACTTTCCGGCATGTTTAGTTTTCGCGGGAACCAAGTTTAAACAAAACTTGTCATTCGGAAAAATTAATAAATCAATTAAAGCTATCTAGGCTATGTTTAGTGTAATAAAAATAACCAAAAATCAATAAAAATCAAAACATACACAAAAATATACTTACTTTAAACGAATGCTTTTTAATTGAGCTTCAGTAATTAATTTTGTAAAAGTTCATTCAACCTTGCAATTCAAAAGTTTTAAAGTGAACATGGAGGAAAACTACGGATGCCTTGTTTTACGGCCTTGGTGACGTAGAAAATTACACTCACGTGACCAATTTATTTTCACTGGTGCGTAACTTCATGGAAAAAAAGCAATTTGATGATACTGGTATTTCACAGTTTGCTCTGCGCAAGCTGTCGCGAACAAAACTATCGCGTGAGAACCACATAAATTGGAACTAGATTGTAGGTATGTTCGATAGCTAATGTTGCCGTGGCGCAACCAGCGGATGCGTTAGAGGGGCTAAAGCCAGTGGGGTGCGGTGGGGGCAACTATGCCCGCGGCCTCCTCAGGTCCTCGCCAGGAAAACGTTATATGTCACTTTCACTCATCGTGCTTGTAACGGTAACAAACAAATTACCTGCAATAGCTCTGACAATATTGATCTCCAAAAAAAGGGTCTTCACCGCACTGGTACATGAACACTGGAAACATCATGGGTTACAAACTTCAACTGCCCCCTAAAATTTGCAAAAAGTCATTTTCGCATCCCCTCAAAAAATTTTTGCCTACGCTCCTGGATGAAACCCCCGTTATTTGTATTGCTTGAAAAAAATAAAGAGTGGGATGGTTGTGACATACGCGCTAATAATCAAATCTGAGATACAATCTTGCAAACAAAAAGAGAGTTTGCTGAATTACTTTCGGAAAAACTTTTAATGAATGTTTTACAAAGTACGCCCATGTTTGTCTTCAGAAAAAAATACTTCCCTCTCATGTGTTGAGTTTCCGAAAGCATTACCAAGCTACAGCCGACAGAGATCTGCAAAGTTGCAAGCAGAAAAAAGGCTAAGGGGACTGAAGTCTACTGGTTATGTTGCTAGGAAAAATATTTTTAGCAATTTTGTATCGTCAATTAAAAAGTATCGCTTTCTAACTTTCTTTGAGCTTTCGAGAACAAAAGTCAGATAAGGGATCTGTTTCAATGAGACCTAAAACGTGCTTCCCTTCTTTTTTTCGAAGGTATTATATTCATCTGACGACTAAGCGAAGCTAAGTCTATAAACCGTAATTTAAAGTGTCTGCACCCTTTTTTTATATGGACGTAAAGTAGAAGTGATTGATCATTCCGTCTTTGATCATTCCGTCTCTACAAGGAAACTTGCATTGTTCCCAAATACTCTCACTGGTTTCAGGCAAATTCAACCGTCGTTGCTCTTCACTACGACTTACAACTGTACTCGATGCCGTCAGTGATTTATATTTCCAACGCTTGTTTGAGGCTGGTGCAAAATGATTTTGTGCGGTTGCAGCTAGCCTACTACCTTTCGAAGCTTAAGCTGTTTTGTATGCAGAGGTATCGATTATATCATATTTTTGTGTTTATGTCATTGAAAAACCTTGGCGGCTTTGTGTGAAACAACTTTTGTACAAATCTCTTTCCAAATGACGAATAGATTATGGCAACGACACCGGCACACCGCACTGCTATCGATCTATACTAAACGGCAGTGTTGCCAGATTTTCTTCAAGTTTCCAGCCCAAATGGTATCTTAAAACTAGCCCAACGCTTGCCTGTTGAAAAATAGCCGAAAATTTGCAAAATTTGTCCATAGAGGTCCTTTAAGAGAACAGTCCAAGCCCGGCATCAGCACAGTGTTTGGTTTCCCATCAATGGCCATAGACAAGATAGCCTGTGCTTCAGCATGATTTCCAAAGAAAACCGGTCAACGCTGCTCTTTCACCAATCACGATGTAGCTTTTTTCCCTTTTTTTTTTTCGTCAATTGTGTCTCTATATAAGTGGCTCACTTCACCTTTTCACTCTATTTCTGACGGATTCTCTTAAAAAGTGTCAGACAAAAAGCTTCGAGAATGAATACTCTACTTTCTGCAATTTTCAAGTTCTGTACCACAAATCAACTCTTCAAATATTTCCGAAGTTGGCAGTTTCTATTTACAACTGTTCGAAATTGACTACCGTTTTCTCTGAGCCAATAGATGAGAGTTGTGGTATAAATCTGGAAAATCGTTTCGTACTTCTGCTAAGTTTCTTGACGTAAATTTGCCCCAGCTATCACGTGATAACAATTGATATGATTGAGCTACTAAGTGGCGTAGCTGCACGGGTAGAGAAAAGCTAATTGCAAGCCACAACTTCAACAATCATCATGAAGTATTCAACTTGCAATGCTTACAGCCATCTTCACGCGGGCTGTGATCACAGAAGCGACTGGTTGCCAACGCAGTAGTTTCTTCTTTTGAAGCCGAGCACGAATCAGATGCGCGTCGAAGAAATTCGGTAACGTTCGAGCAATCGAAGAAAGTATAACGCTCACCGTTCGTGTCCCTGCCAGAGCGCTTTACAACGACTTACTTTGCTAAGTTGGTTCTAACCCGGTTTTAAGAAAAAATACTCCCGTGATGCTGGTAGACAGCGAAAGTAGAAGAAATCGTCATATAAGCAATCAATTTGTTTGAAACTTGGACAAGTGGTAAATTTCCAAGGTGACATAGGTGAAGTGGTCATACGTTCCAAACTTACGAAGACCGAGTAGATGGTTCTCGGAAAAGGCACTTCGGGATCACTTTTTGTGCCGAGCGAATTTTAATAACCAGTAAATTTATTAAGGGTAGTCGAACCGTTGAAACACAGAAGCTACAGGCGTGGCAACTGCTCTACACTGGTGGCTGACTCGTGAATTAAGACGATGAAAGTGGGTGAAATAATAAATCGGACAAACAAGTAGAGCAAGCTATTTTTTCTGTTTATTTAGATCAAAAGATGGATGCCTATCGGCTATAGTCTGTAAACTTAAGTTGCGCCCTATTCTGTGGTTGGGTACTTGCAGGCTCGTTTGAGGTAAGGTTGGTGGCTCTAGGTTGCTGGAACTTATGCTTTGGTCGAAAGTCGAGCCCTCATCTTCTATTTCATCTTGCGCACTTGCGTCTTCTGGTTTCACTTTTTTTTTCTTGAACATCAAAAGTCTCACCCATTTCAACGGATTAACAGTGTGGCTTTTGGCGTGCGAAGCCTCATTAACTGGCGGGCTACCGTCCACCGATACCACGGTCTCAGCCGAAGAATGCACTGGTGATTTTGATTTAGCAAGCTTGGCTTCAATCTTTTCAGGACTCCTTGCTCGAAGATCGGTCTTTCGCTCGCGGACAATGTTGTTTCTAAATATTATTGTACCAATAGAAATAGTAATTGGATATTTAGATCTTGACAGCTATATATCCAAACCAAAACAAAAAACAGAACTGAAATCGGAGTTTGAAATCACGTGACTAACTGATACAGCTGGTTGCGTCGTTTTTTCTAAAAGTAAATGAGCAATCAAGTTTGAAACTATGAGCATGAAAATTGTCAGTTTTTTAAAAGTAATAAAGCCCAAAAACTAGGTCATGCAGTCCAGTTGTGGTTGCCTGTAAATTATGACGATCATGATATACATGTATAGTCAGCCTGCCGCCAAACACAAGAAGGAGCTCAGCAAACTCAAAAAAAATAAATATAGCCCAAGTTACGGCAACCTTAGGCTCTTTTACACTTTACCTGCAACTCCGCGAGGATTGTAGAACTCTATGCTGAGCATCGTCGAAAAATTAGGAGGAAATGAACTTTAAAAATCACTCCCAAAACGTTGATGTCCGAAAAAGGTCTTGAACTTCGTTTTGAGACAAAAGGAGGAAAATAATTATTTTCAAAAAGAGATCACCAAAAAAAGTCTTTAAGCATTTACAGCTCCTAGTGTTTTCTTTTCCGTAAAAACCAGGTGAAACTGCTCCTCAGACCGTAAAGAATTCCGACCCCTGGTATAATCTTGGATCTTCGTCGTTTGAGCTATTCGTTCTGAGCATTATGCAGCAAGACTTACATACACTGCGTCTGCGCTCAGGATCTGTTTGCGAGTCTTCAGTTCGGCTGGGCCACCACAACGGGTAGACTGCTTGATTATCTTGAAGATCTCAGAATGATTTATTTCTTACTGTTTATTTTATGTTATAAAATACTTTATTTCAAATAACAAAAACAGAAAACATATTTGGCTCTAATTTTTATTTAAGCAGCGAGCGAAACGGTGCCTTCATGTCTTTTTTAAATCCCACGAAGTCACATTTTTCCATGTTTAATAAGTTACAAACTTACTGTAGAACCTCCTCCTTCCCATTTTGCTCTGCAACACCAGCTATAAAGCCCAAAGTTAGCAAGTGAGTAGATGTTCACTCTTGTAATTAATTGCAACCCCAACAATAGCCAAATACTAGCGAACCCAAACACTACCTCCTCATAGGGGGTGGGGAGATCCTCAAAAATCACAAAATAATATATTTGATACAAAATTCCGCATCATTACTGCGTTTTCGATAAAAAAAATAGCTATTGCATCTGGAAACAATGATTACCTGGCTCGCGAGATCACGCTTTCAGCCATTGTTAGAAGCGGTGACAGCTTGCCGACTGCTTGCTTCACCTGCTCCTTTTGAGTTATACCGAATTGGCCGAAACCGGAAAAGGAGCTGTCGTCGTTGTGGCTGTCATCTTCAGCGTCGTAAATGCAAGGCTGTTCACCAAGCCGTGTCACTGAAAGCAAAAGCGTTTTGTAGGATCTCTCGCAATGTATGAGATAGAATGGAAGCAAATCTTAGGAGCCCTGTAATACGAAGCTTCTATTTAGGACAGCAATCCCCACATAGCATTTCATTGAAACCCTACCACATTGTGTTTCAATAAAAGAAAGTGCTACTTGTTTATTTTGGGGGTAGAAGCGGCCTTCATTTTCAGCTACGCCACTGTTTGAAGCCAAGTACAATAAACTAAATAGACTAATTCAAGTTTACTTCAAGAAGTTGATTGCCTCGAAGAAGAAGGATTACTGTCGCGTGAGTAATAAGGGTTTGTTGTTGCTTGGGATCGATGGCAGTGATAGAGTAAATGGCGTAACCAGTCAAAACATTCACGGAAAAAATTTTCCGAACACTTTTGAGAATCTTTTTGCGAATCTATTATATGTCTTTCTCTGCGGTTTAGTCGTTCGTAGTCCAGACTGGATAGTCACGGAAACTTAACAGCAAAATGTTTGCCATAAACCGTGTAGAAATTTGGGTAGTAGAATGCGGAGTAAAAATTTTATTTTGTTTAGCTTCAATCTCAGTTGAAACTAAAAAAATTGAGGCCTCAGTCGTCGTTCTAAGCTCTCTAAAGTGGACATAATTGGGCAACAGACTTATAATCCGTTTGACAACGGAAATTAACTTTTTCGAGGCAGACTTGGATAAAAGTTCAAAAGAGTCAGACATAACTAAGCTAAAACAACTCAATATTCACGTGGGTTTGATACCAGCAGAGTCAAGTAGGAAATTCTGTCGTGTCTTGTTGTCAAAGCTGAATAGTCGGACCGAAGCTGTGACAACCTCTTTCGCGCTCGCATGAGTCGAATCACTGGCTCTATGTTTCTTCCAGACTATAAAAAACGACAGATTGTTTTCGTGCGTAAAGGGTGGAGGGTTAAACCTTTCGTGCGTAAGGGGTGGGGGGGTTAAACCTTTCCTTTTGGAGTAAAACCGTTGCATTTGTCAGAGGTTAGAATCATCCTGACAACTAAAAACCTTGTTCTTTAGTGAGCATTTGCTTCAACCTGGTAATAGTCACCTTTGAAGGGTTTCTTGGGAAAGTTTCGAAAAAACATTTCCCGGGGATTTTTAATTTTTTTAATAATTTAATTTTAATCATTTTTTCAAAAGCTTTTGAGGAAATGATTTTTGAGGTAAAGGGAACATATTAATCCACATCAAGTCATAGCAAAATCACAGGAGTTCTTAACACCGGAGCTGCTTTATTCTAAACACTGGAGTTATTCCCAAATTGCAATCCCACTCATTTTACAGATGTTCTTCACAAAACAAGGTCTTCACTCTAAATCAACTCGTTTCGAGTTTACAAAATAGAGTCACTAGAAGTACACCCCCGATAATGCATCTGCTTTCGGGCCAAAAAGTAAAATTCTCATAAAAAGATGATTAGTCTATCATGGTTTAGAAAGAATCCCCAGCACAAGAGTCGCCGTCGTCTTGATATGAGCTAGCACCTTGTTTTTTGCTCATGCTCTGTTTGTTGGAATTTATTGAGATTTAGCCACCGTGACATATCAATTGCTTTAGCCCCCCCAACTATCTGCGACATAAAGGTGGAGACATCCAGGTAGGTGGCCTACCCATGGACACAACAAGCAAGCTTGCCGGCTTTTACTCCACGCTATTCTTTTCGTGCTGAGCGTCAAGCAGGGAAAGTGTAAATACCATCTTTAGTCTTTGGTATGACTTGGCAAAGGAGTCGAACTCAGGTCTACCGACTATGAAGCAGAGCAATTACCACAGCATTACTCTCACCACAGCACCGGTGAAAGCGGATGGCAATTCTGGTGAGTTCAGTTTTATATCTTATCCAGCAGTCTCTTTCAAGAAATCCTTTTGTCGGAAAAACAAAAACCTGTCTTCAGACCAGCTTCGAAGTTACCAGTTTTATCGGGACAAAATATTTCTGCCACGAGCAAGAGAATCTGTCGTAAAGTGTTTTAACGAAAAAGACCAATGCTACAATAAAGATGGGCTCAACTTATCATCGACCGCCTTATCGGTTTACAGCGAAATCAATTTGTTATCAAAGCCTGAAGCTGTTGTTGGTCTATTTTGGCAATTTACACGCACAAAGTTTTGAAGTCAATCTTTATTTTAAAAGTTTTATACATTTTATGAGGCTGGTTTCCAGCCCCTTCCCTAACCCTTTAAGGAACATTAATAATGCGATTCATTTAACTTTACCGCTTTATTATTTTCTGTTGCGAATGCGCTGTCTTTCTTCACTTTTCCAGCCTTATCTTCTTGCTCTTTGTCGAAAAACGGAATGAATTTAGGTTGTTTCAAAATGCAAGGAGTTAGTAATCCTTCTCCGTCTCTGCGGTTTGGCGGAGCTTGACCTAAAGTTTAAAGAGAAGTTGGATGTACACAAGAGTTGAGCCACAATTGATAAAGAAAGGGGGGGGGGGGGGGGGGAGTCATAAATATTAATGTGTTTTATTCAACTTGAGATTAATAGGAGGTTCTAAATTTTGCGGTCGATGTTTAAGCTAAGCCATTCAAAGTGCCAATTGCTTTAGCAGCATAGCTTTATGCCAATTGATACGGTTGTGGACTTGCTTTTAAATCTAAAAATATTTATGGTTGGGGTCTTTTCCTTTCATAGTCTCTTGAGTTGTGGCTATGTGTGGTAGACAGCTGTTGTTTAGCAAGACAATATGATATTGTATGATTGTTGTTGCACTTGGGACTTCTTGAAAATTAAACAAGGAGAGTTCTATAGCCTCTTCATAGAACTCTGGCTGTGACTACAAGTGTTTTCGTATGTACCCACTGAAAGCTTTGTAAAGTTAAAATCAGGTGGCCATTCTCATGTCAAGACTTTTTGGAGGTAAACATGAGGAGGAGGTAAGCATGATGAAAAAAGCTTGCTCGATGTTGAATCCTTTCCTGGAAAACAAACTCCAAAAGGTAATCAGACACCAAGGGCGTGGATCTTTAAACACGCGTACGATATCTGGAAGCGAAGATTAAAAATTGTGGTCCTTCGTCACTCTACTGTTCTTGTTATCGCTGTTTTTTGTTGAACTTAGCCTTTCTTATCATCGGTAAGGAGGCTCGCCATGAACAACGGCAGCACAGTTTCACACAAACAACTCATTCAAAATCAGGCTATGGAAAAGCAGCAGCTTTACTGTTCTATCTAGTTTATCTGTTTATCTGCTCTATCTAGAAATAGTGCAAATCGCAAAAGATCAGCAGTTATTATTTCAAAAGAAGAAGGATCGTTTCAGGTGACTGAAGGTAGCAAACAGTGTATTTTGCAGTCAGTTTTGAGGAACGAGAAAGAGTTGACCGGCGATGGCAGAACGAGCTCACAGAAAACAATCATCCGGTACAAAAAAATTATTGGCTTACGCATTTCCAGAGGAGAAGGTTAACCCTACGTAATGCGGCGTTGTTCCGTTCCACCCACGGCGGTGTCACTCGCGTTTTTATGCCTAGCTCGCTGTCAGTAGAACTTACATCGGAGTAGAAGCGATTCCTTGACCAGCGCAGCCACGCTTGCTTCTGGTTGCTGCAACTGGTGCGAATATCCATAGCCAAGACAACCGTAACGGACGATGTAATCAAAACTGACATAACCGATAGAATGTTGCTTTTCCTTGTCAATAAAAATAGGTTCCACCTTGCTGTCGAAACCAGGTTTCAGAACATCATAAAAGTGTAAGCTCGTGGCCCTGAAAGTGCAACTTGTTCAAGATTTAATGATAAAGTATTGCAGAGAGTGTCACTACACCTGACCCCCACGACACCACTTCCTTCTATGCCAAATTATTCAAATATATTCCAAAGAAAAATCAAGCGCCTGTGAAGAAAAAATAAAGTGATTTGACTCCAGGGCTCGTGGTGATAACGCACTCAATACGTACCGGTGATATTACAGCATGTCTCCTCTCGCCCACTTGTCGCACTACTCAAACGACCACTTCTCACCTGAGCTTAATGCAGACCGGGTTTATTTTGATGCCAGACCTTTGTCATTGGGCGTGGAAGTGGCGATAATCTACATCATATGTGCCGCTGCTCAGCGCGCGAGAGGGGCCACGTGCTTTTTACGATTTCCGGTGGAGTGTAATTTAATTTGATGAAATTAAAATCTCTAAACAAAGATTTTTAATCACACCTAAAGTAGAACTATATAAAAAGAAACCAATAAAGTTTATTCAAGTTAAAAACACCTCAACAGTCTGTTTCGCCTAAGGCGGCTCAAATGGAAATGGAAATTCAAATGGAATCTATAAGAAAAAGAAACTATAATGTATATGAGATGGATATAGATGTTTATCAATTTCCTTTAAATTTTCCCCATGAAATGTGCAAATGCACTAGAATCTCACCCAAGCTTGAGATCAGTTGCAGGAGACGTCGGGACCATCTCGGTTCCAGTGTTGTTCACCCACAGCGATATCTCGACGGCATTTTTCCGATCTTTTAGTGTTCTGCCAAACTCGAGTGTGAAAGTCTGAAAAAATGTCCCTGAAGTTAATGATTGCTTTTTCACTTTGTGGCCCAAACAGGGACGCGAAAACTGCCACCCGCAGAATCATGAGGTTTTAAAAAAGGTCTTCATCTTGAAACACTCTAACCTGCGTACTGAATCAATTGAGTGAATTTGACCTGCCAGTGCAAAAGGATTCAAACCATGGGTTAAACTATGAGGCTATAGTCAAAAGAGCTCAAAGTCAAAGATCATCAAGTTAGATCAAAGTCAATCAGGTTGAAGTCAAAAATCATCACTCAACTATGGCCAAAAATAGCTTTTTTATTAATTTTTAATGTTAATTAAAAGGCAAGTTTGGCAACCTCAGCGTCCTAAATTTACTCTCAGCATCTCCATGCACGAGCAACTTGTTTTGTTCAACTTTAGACATCACTTACCGCGCATGTGCAAAAGCAAGTGTCAAAGGTCAAGTGGATGCATCATGGCGGTGAAAACAACTGTCAGAGTTAAAAGCGTTTATTAACTTTAAAACTTTCTTTGTTTCTACCTTTACTTGATCAATTGTAATATCTTGAAAGTTTTCGTCAGTATAATTAGCTGATCTAAACAACAGAATATCAGAACACCAAGAAAAAACCCTCCCTCTAGCGATAAACTTCAGCGTGATAATACCCAAAATTTAAAGGCACCTTATTTAGAGCCGCATAAATTATCAAATATCATTATGCATCAAACATCAGGTGGTGTTTGATAGAGTTGATTTATTGTACTCTCCAAGAGGGCATGCGTTTTTCCCATCCTTCTCGATTACAAACTTGATTTAAGAGTAAGATGATTGAAAGCAATGTCACCTATTCATAGCAAATTTTTGTTAATGCTCAGACACATATTCCTTGGGCGAAATCGGCGCAGCCATCTGAACCAAATGTTTTGCCGTCATCATCGTCGAGTGGCCCTTTGGGGCAACTACGGAGGAACCAGCTAGCAAAGCTATTAGTTTGTATGCTACTCAAGTTCGTAAATAGGATCAGTCTGGCTGTAGGCAAAACCCACAAGTAGTTGCTGTGCTCGTTTAATATTGAGTTACATTTCTTTACCCTTTTATAATTGGAAAACGTTTACGCAGAGAAAAATGAGTTCAGGCCCATTTCCGATCTACCGGCAATGTCGGCACAATGCTTTTTTACCACAAAAAGTGCAAATGAATTGGAGGAATTACTGTGAAGTGCCTTTGTCTCAAACAACTGGAGTAATGATCAAACTAGGTCCCCTCGAAGGATAAGACTGCTTGTCTCCGCCACATATCTGCCTCAAAAGCATGGAGGCATGCCTTTAAATGTCTCACCAAAGGCGCAACAAGCGACCTAGCGGCTATATCAACACCGCCCTATTCCTGCTGAGCGTCAAGCGGGAAGTTGTAAATGTTTTTAAAATATTCGTTATGACTTGACAAGAAAATATCTGGTAACCATCAATGACAATACATCACAGTATTTTTTGCATGATGCATGATTGTGAAAAGCAACAAAATAGAAACTAATTGGGTACCTGAAGCTCCGAAAGTACCGCTGCTTTAGAATAAAACAGCGCAACTTGTTATCGATCTACCGTGTTCGCACTGTGGTCGCGTTCTATAAGGAGATATATGATAAATTACAGGTGTTAATTTCTAAGAGAGAGGAATTGCTCTTGAAGATTTTATGCGGTTAATGTCGATGTTAGTGCTTTCTGTATACATGAAAAAACTTTTCAAAATACTGGCAATTCTTAAACTGAATACATATTTCCTCAACCAATGTTCGGATTTTAAATTAGTCTCGGATTTCAGAAAATTCAAACCGCGGGAGTTTACATACTTTAATGTACAGGGTGGGCCAAAAGTAGATATACATTTATTAAAAGTTAAGTCCAAAAGTAGGTTTGTAGTTCTCTTGTAGGCACTTTTAAACTTCAAGAATGCTAGTTTTATCTTAGACAGAAACTATTTAATCTTTTGAGTGCTTAAAATTCCTCCACCAACATCGAAACATTCTTCACACCTGTCCAAAACACTCTGACACACAGTGCGGCACAAATTTCGATTTTCATCAATTTCTCTGAATACGTCATGAATGTAATCTTTTAATTCATTTACAGTTTTGGAATTCTTCTCATACACTTTGGTTTTTTATGACACTCCATAAAAATCCATTGGCGTCAGGTTAGGTGAGTGTGGTGGCCATTTGATGCTACTTCTTCTTCCGAACCAACGCTGTGGATAGACTTTGTTAAGGTAATCTCTTACTCTTAACGCAAAATGTGGAGGTGCTCTATTTTGCTGAAAGAGCAGTTCATCGAAGTTAGGTTTGGTTTGGAGTTGTGGCACTACCACTTCACGAAGCATTTCCAAATAGTTCTATCCAGTCACACTTCCTTCAAAAAAAACAGGTCCTACAACATCTTCCGTCCTACAGCAGGTCCTACAACTAGTTTAACAACTGTATACCTACTTTTGGCCCACCCAGTATTGCTTTGACTTTTTTGTTTTGTTTTGTGTTGGGCGTGGCGGTTGAGAATAACAAAGCGAACAACTGAGTCGAGCTGCTTTCCTTTAACACATCTCTAACGTAAACTTACAGGGTTGCATCCCGTTTTTTCCTTTTCCGCTTGCTAACTCGGAAGACATTGGAACACTTTGAAAATTTCTGCAAATATGACGTAATTCAGGCTATGTTCACAAATGACGTCACAAAATAAAATCAACACCAATTTTAACCTCTCATAGCTCTTGTCTTAAGCAAAAAGTTGCCAAATATTTTTAGAATGTTGGTTGCCGTTTTTCATTGCCATTTGGGGAAAAGGGCTGTTAGGCCCTACTTAGTGACAAGTATTGACGTCACCTGGAAAGGCGGCCCACTTCGCCTCAAAAAACTAAAATTTGTTTCAAAAGCATTCTGAATCAATGCGTTTGTAGCCTTAATGACGTAATCGTTGAAGTGATTGTATCAAACGCAGCGGGTTACTGGTTCAAACCTAGACCTCGCCGTCACATCAAAAACGTCATAGCTTTTGCGCTGCGCGCTTGGCACGTACAGAACAGCACGGTAAAGCCGACTAGTATCCTAGTGGTGCCCTATGGAGAGACAGTTTTGAGTAAGGGTTTGTCAAACTGGGGAACGTGTAAGGTTTATAAGGGGGCAGGGGGCCACGGTGTCATGGCGACCTCTTTGGTTCAAGTTACACAGAAATTTGTCAAAATGAGCTTTTTGAAGAAGTTGATCTCCGATAGAAAATGGTCTTCGGTTGTTTTGGAGGAGAAAAGTGGGAAAAAGAACCGCTTTAAAAAAGATGATCTCCAAAAAAACTTCGTGTATCAAGTAGAGGCACAACTTTTTTGGCATCGACAAGTGAAGGGTCGCCTTAAAAAGGTTTAAGAATCTCTACTTTGGAGGACTCCTTTATCTTCATGTAACGGAAAGGCGACGAGACCAGCAGCCCAATCGCCGTGGTCGTCCAGTGCGGCCACAAAAACCATCTAAAAAACATGGCTCGACCGAACTCGTGCGCATGAAGGGATAACATTTTCGTTATTGAGTAGTAGAATACATCTGAAATTACCCCTGAAATCAGGAATTTTCAGGCTCTATCTTCTTACTAACCTGTACAGTTATGCGAACATATAAAAAGATTTCCGGTCGATTTGTGTAGAAATGAGTGAAAAGACGGTCCCGAGCCAGTTGTTTTAGTTGCTTCAAATGGATTGATATGGATCCTGGAAGCGGGACAAACGATATAACCAGAAAAGTACAAACAGTTTTTTTGCAAAAGCATACGAATTGTCGTAACATAAGCAAATGTTTCGGCGATCAACTAATGCTATTTTCAATGCTAAATCTACTCCACAAAAAAGTTGACAACCCAGAGGTCATATTCAACAAGAACAGCAGGAACTTTGTAAAGGAGATTGATAACAAACACCACAATAATTTCATGGCTGGGGCATTTTTAAAAAACTTATTTGTATTTGAGACAAAGTAGATAAGCGAGGAAGTCACTTGTTATGCCTTTGATTAAAGAGCACTTAATTAGAAGATTTTCGATCACAGAGTTGACCTTAGTTTTATCACCTTTCGCCGCCGACGATTCCCCATCCTTCAAACTGTTCATGCGAAAACATAATTTTTGCACAATGCACGGTAGGTGAACAGTTGAACACCCCCACGCAAATACGGGATTTTTCTAATTTTACCTTGCGGTAGCCCACACAAAAATTCCTGTCGAAGCTTCTTTGCAAGAGGATCAAGCTGCTGCAAGGCTAGTTTCGCAGCAGCTGCCGCAATGAGGTCGACGTCATCCTTAGACTTCGCTTTGGTGGTAATGGACATTTCTGAGATTGTTAGCTTTTCTGGCGTGCAGCAGTCAAAACAATATTCTTTTTCTGTCCTCTACTTTGCAGCAGTGACCTTATATACCTTGTGACATCACAGAAAGGTAAACTACGTTTGAATGATCTGCTCACAATAAAATCAACTTCACAAGAGTTTTTTTGCTCTTGTGAAAACTTGCAAAATACCTGAATGTCTCTCACGAAATTATTACCAATGAATGAAAATGAAAAATTACGCTGTTTGCGGCGCTTTTCTTCTGCAACAGTTTTTTTAGTCACAAGACATATTTTAATTACGACTTGAGCAAACTTTGAACGGTTTATATTTCATTCTCGACATTACTCCTGTTGGTGAGAGCCAAGCAGGAGGTTTGTGAATAGCATTTTAAAATACTGGGTATGACTCGATAAGGGAAATGAACCAGAGTTCACTAACTCTGAGGCTTACCGCTCTCACCAAGTCGAAAATAGCTCTTTGTCTTTGAGGCGGCGGCCCGGAGGATACGCCATTTTGGATGTTAAAGAGCACAAAGAGGAACAATAGATAATTCTACAACTTAATTACCAGTCGACTCGGAAGGGAGAGAAATATAATTGCTGTTTAAGGTCTGTGAAATTGTTGTCGGCATTTCAAGTATCTAATTTCAGGTATCTAGCTGGAGCGCTCGCTTTGCGGTTGGTGTTCCTGGTGTTCCTGTGTTGGTGTTCCTGGTGTTCCTGTGTTGGTGTTCCTGGTGTTCCTGTGTTGGTGTTCCTGGTGTTCCTGTGTTGGTGTTCCTGTGCTTAATCGTCGAGCCACAGGAAACAATTGATTTTCCGCTCACAGAGTTATTTTCCGCTGGACACTGCGTCTGTAACAAAGGTATTCTGAAAAAAAAACTTGCTCAATATTTAATCGGAAATAATTAGGATTGTATATCCCGGCAGTGAGAAAGCGCGGCAAATAAAAGAGCACCAAAGTAATTCATGACAGGCATATCATATTGTAAGCGTCAGGCTGTAGATTAACCTTGTTTTGCATAAAATAAATTCTAGTCCACTCAACATTGTACTGCGTGGTGTTGTTGGCAGTGGTGGTGACCTGCCACTAGCGGCGCTCTTGTAGCGATTGACACTGCTGCATTTAGGTTAAAGATTTTATTCGAGAACATTCATGAATTGCGATGAATTTTTGATTCAACTTATTTTAGAGCTAGGTGGCAGAAAGTTTATTATGACACGACCAGATGCCTGCAAGTTCACGGTCGTGCAGCTTACTTCTGCTAAAACCACGTGATTAATGGTCACGCAACAATGGTTTTAAAGTTTGTTACTTAGTAGCGCTGCTTTGAAACAATTCTATTGTTTCTTTCCTTCTTTTGTTTCAGTCCAGACTGATGAGAAGAAAGGCATTGTGGTGGAGAAGGTTGGAACACCGATTTATTGGCGTTGAAACACCGAATTTTTTGGTTACCGATTTTTAACGTCGATTTTAAGAAAAATTATTTGAGAGTTAGCCAAATATGCAACATATTGTGAATTGAGCAAGCCTTACGTTAGGGGGCGCTGCAGTGCTACAGCATCAATTGACGAGCAACCATAGAGTTTGCTTTGGGTCGCCACCAGCGTCGTCAGTTGAAACTAAAGGTCGCGACGCTGGAGGTAGCTTATAAAAATCTTGTCTGCCCCCAAATTCAGAAGTCGTGCTTGTTCAGAAGTAGATTATGAAAAAAATGATCTTCTACGTAAGTAAAGCCACCCGGGCCATCCTTACCACAATCCCTTTTAGAACTTTTGTAACATCAAAACCGTTTCAACGTAACTGAGTAATTTTGCGTTTCATATTTCACTCTTAACATTTCCCTCGGGTCTCAGCACCTAGCAGCAAATATGCAAATGAACACGATTTTTCAGACCCTTGTTATAACTCTACCAGAAAATTGCACTCAAGTTCAGTTTCTGCAAAGCGGTTTCTACAAGCAGTCGAGGGTGTTTGCGACGTAAACCTACTTGCAAATATACTTAAAGTTTATAAGTAGCCACTTAATCAACCTTTCTAAGGGCTTCGTTAGAAACAAAAGAATCGCATTAAGTTTCAATTGGTGTTTGAAACAATCAATTGTTAAAATTGTAGCGCTGCCGTACTTCAGTTGTAGCTGTTTTGATTGAAGTTAGAAAGAAGCAGAGCAGGCAGTTCAAAAAGCAAAAAGTTTGTGAAAGGTGAGAACTTTGACGTATAAGTAGGGATAAATAATAGCCCAGGGTATTTTTGGGTATTTTTTGAAGGAAAATTTTTAAAACTCGCTCACAGAAAGCGTTTTTCTTTATTTTGCTACGATAAAATTTCCTAAAGTTGCAAGTAAGCTTCTGGTGTAATTCTTAAATAGGAAACAAGTAACAGTTCTAATAGACGTTTAGTTATTTTAAAAATCCTGTACATTTGAAGAGCTTGCGGCTGGTAGCCTGATTTACTGGCAAATGTCAGTCTTGAATTTAACTAAACAGTTGTCGAGCTGTCCAAATGAATTATTGACAGGGTTTTGAAGTTCAATCTTGAATAAAAGAAGCCAATGAATTTAAAAAATACAAAGGTATATGTTTCAGAAACGGAGCTAGTGATAGTGGAGTTGACTTATTTTGATGTAAGAATGATTAATAGTGACGTAATATAGATCTATAGTAACTTGAGTCAGCTTCCATTCTGAAATTTACTGCACAAATGAGCGTTGAAAATATGGCCGGACTAATACCTCACGGGCGGCATCGACTTGGGGTGTTGCCCGGTCTGTCGTCAGGAACTGCTTCGGAAAATGGCAGGATAAATGAAGTTGGCACAGCCCTTGCCACCTTGGACAACGACAGCAGCAACAAGCAGTTGGTACCATTATCTCGACCTCAATCTAAAGCACGCACTAAAGGCTGGCCTTCATACAAGTGAGTTGCCTTAGCTTTTTCGGCAGTGTTTAGACTAGCTTTTGTTGTTTGAATTTTGGTATTCAAGTTACCGGTAAGTATCAAGTAATCAGGTATCGCATCTTCACCTAAGGTTTAATGTAGTAATCGAATCAAGCCAATAAGAGTTTTGAAATAACAACGAGCGCTGGTTGAAGTTATGCATATAAGATCCTCTACCTGTTAAAACACAATCTGATGGATCTCCTAGGCAATACTTAATAGCAGTTACTGCCTAAATGAAAGTTTATTAAAATTCTGAACCCCTTTTCCAGTACTGCAGGTGAGACAAATGCAGGCGGTTCCTACCTAAGGCGTACCAAGGATCCACAAATGGGGAGGGATCTGCATCGGAGTTATTTTTTACACAATGATGATTGTTTGTGGAGAATAAATTTTTTGGAAAGGGACTTTTTCGTTTCAAATTCAAAGTTTATGTTCTTTCTGCTATTTATTTTGGATCCTAAGGGGGGCCATGGCACAACGTCTCCCGCCTCTTAAATACGCCATTGATTTCTTTGCCAATAATCAATCCACATGTTTAATTCTTGTACAAAAGCCCAAAACTGCTGGCATTTTTCTACAAAAAACAAAATCTGCACCAACTACCAGCAGCTCAACCAAAATTTATTTAAGGAAAAAGGAAGGGGACAGCAGAGGCTTTAAAAGTGAAATCCAATTCCATAGTTTTAGTTTGCAAGTCTGAAAGATGAAAATGTGATTAAAAATACCACGACCTTGCCAAAACCACAAGCACTGCTATAGGACAGGAAAAAGAACTTCTGAAAAAAGCTTTTTCCACGAAAACAGCAGTAAAAGCCCAAGAGAGCTGTGTTTCTATAACTTCATTATTGCGAGGCAGCGCCTTATCGCTCTAGGCTACGCAGTCACTCACTTGCTGTGTATTCTAAGGTCACGTGACAGCGATGAAAGCGTTGGTTATTATTTTCAAAACTTTTCAACGCGCGTCGCATCTCTGGAGGAAGCAAACAAAGCGATTTTGGAGGAGGTAAGAAACACCCTCAGCAGTTCAGCAGGAGAATAGTTCGGATGAAAGTGTACTGAATCACGTGAACAGAGTATTCAAAATGGCTACCCTGTGATATCCGCCCTAGTGTACCGAGGTTTTTGTAAAGCAAATTAAAATACTGACTTTTCAATTAAACACAATGTAAGCTGATTTTTTGTTTTCCTGTCGCGGCGAAAAGGAGGTGGTCTAACCACAGTGCAACATTCTTCTAGAAACGGGAAATTGCTTAACAAAATCAAACTCATAACGCGATCATTGAAACTAACTTTGTCAAAATACGCCCATCTTCGGCGATTTCAACTACACCTGCTTCGTTGTAAACGATTCTATTTGAATAAGTATTTGAGCGTCCAAGTTAAATGCGCAAAAGCTTGCTTCTATATTAAATAAGTTTGGCTTACAAGAGTCATTACGAGTCATTCATTCAAGACCGCAAGCTCATGCTCCCTTTGTTAGCCTTGCATTACGCTGCACTCCTGCAACGAATAGACTGCTTGACCGCGCCACTTGTCTGCTTCGTAAAGATGAAGGAATCCTATTAAGTGCCTTTCTAAAGGGCACAAAGTACGAACTTGCTGGCTTTATCTGCACACTGACCTTTGGTGTTAAGCGCCAAGCAAGAAAGCAGTAAATATCATAGTGTTTGGCGTGACTTGACAAAAGTGATTAAACGCAAGTATTGCTAAACGTGACTTTTTTTCAATATGTTGTTAATATGTTTTTAAACTTCTACTTTTTCGACTTTTATGGCTTTACGTTTGTGCCAAACACTGTTAACCGTCTTTGTTGCCTTTGAAAAATTTTCATACAACGAAAAGGCCGGCATTGTACTTTATTTCCTACTCTCCAGTCATTAGCACTAAAAAGGTGAATCGCACAGAGTCAGTTGTGCGTGATTCTCTCCTTTAACTCCTTTTGGTTGCTTCTTTTCCTTAATTTCGAAGGCAACGTAGCCCACACATCGTTTGTGTATAAACCGGTCTGGCAACCGAACGTTCACTCTTTGTACTTGACTTGAATTTTTCAGGTGTACAGATTGCAAGGCAGTGTGAGGGCTAGTGACTTCGCCAAAAAGGACTTGATCAAGGACGACAAACGCATTCAAAGAGAACTGATGGACACCATGAGATCGAGCAATGACGTCATAGCTCAGATGACCTCACGATTGCGTAAGGCCGAAGAGAAGCTGCACCAGGAGCGAGAAAACGTTAAAAATCTCATGATTCTTTCGAAGAAACTAGAACAGGTAATTAAAGCGGTTAAGCAATTAGACTTGAGCAATCAAGCTGGACTTCACTATGAAATGGATCCTACTTCATTTAGAGACTTAGAAATCAAGAAGCATTAAGACTCAATACTTCTCCCTCCCAGAGATCGTGTGGCTCTTTGTTTTGTTGCGCCTCATTTAGCGATGTAGTCTGTTTTCATGTTGCTCATTTATCCTCCAAAACAACGGGACAGCGAAAATGACGACAAGCATAAGATTATTTGAACCAAATTTCCTTTGGAGTTTCCGAGTTTAACATTCCTCTTGAATAGCTTGGGATTGCTCTCAGCTGATTTATTGCTTCTTATAATCCAACAAACAGTAGAAATCATCGAGTGCTTTTCACAAGGGTACAATAACGTAGTAAAGATGTTCACTATTGATTGGCCATTCAATGATGTCGACATAAAGCATTGCTACAACTCTGTTCATCGATGTTCAGCAATCTTTTTGCGACTTATAGCTTCTTCAAGAGTTATGAGTAATGCAAAGGGCTACCATATTAATAACTCATTTTTGGAATAATAAAGCTGCTCAACTTATATATCACTAACTGGTTCTGCCAGCGTTGCCCGGCACGGTTATCAGTTAGTTAATTTGGGTAGAAAATATCGATTCTACCGGCTGCGCTAATGTCCCCCACAATAGCATTTCCGACCAGTGACGAGGCGTTGATATAAAGGATCGCCACTATGTCGCTAATTCCGATCATCGGACTTTGAATTAAAAGTAGCTAACACATACACCCTCTCTGTCATGCCAGAAATTCTAATCGTTTCTTGCAATAAGATGAGGTACAAAGCCAAAGTTTGGAGTAAGCGGTTAGGCTCCGTTGAGGTTTTTGCATTAAAATTACAAAAATACTTTATTTGGTCGTAAGCTTGTTTCACGACTAGGTGTTGCCCACCTCATGATGGTATTTGTGCCACGAAATTCCTTGGCTGTACCTATGCGCCTTGGTTTTCGGAATGGCGCAAAAGAATCGGCCATACCTCCCTTAGCAAATGTCTTGCACCTGATCAGTCAGTTGCCTTAATAATTCATCTTCTAGAAAAAAATATTCCTCCGAAAATATACTTGAACATTTGGTGACTATGATTTTACACAGTGGTGCCGACCTACTGAGCTTTGTTTTTTTACGATTTTGCCCCAAATTTTAGATTTTATAAACTATGACTGTAAAAACGACCTCCATACTAATAAATTAAAACCGTATTTCATACAAACAACAGATAATTTCACACATTTTTACGCGTTCACTTGGCATAGTATATTGGGTCATAAATTCAAAGTTGTGGGTGGACGCTGCAGTGACTGATGTACTCATAAAAATTTAGCTATGAAGTAATAGGTCTGCTACTCATAATTTTTTCGTGGTTGTAGGTCAATTAGTTATAAAACTTAAAGCCTCTGGCTGCGCGTATGTTCCTTGCTAATTTAGTTATTGCAATAAGCTAGGTTATAGCTTAAGTGGATGACCCATGGAACAGCTTTTTTTGCTTAAGAAAAGGGTAATTTTTTCCAAATCTTGCAAGATTTTAAAATAAAATTTTGGCATTTTGCTCCGCGTAATGAAAATGTTTCAGGGGTTAAGAGTGCTCACGCGCACGACATGACTGTACGACTAAGGTATTTTGGTGTAGAGTCCACCTACATTTCGATTATTATAATTTTCGTGCGTGCCATTGCATTACTAAAAAACAGATTTAAACTAGTATGTCAGTGCTGTAATACCTAATATTAATTTAACCAGCAAGAGATTAATAATGGGCTTTACTATTTATGTTTGCTTTCGAAATTACAGTGGATATATACAGCTATTGATTGCTGGTGTTTTCACTGAAGCGGTACCAGACACATTATGACGTCACAAAAGTCTGGTGGCGAAGCAAAGCTACTTTGCATTGTTCAAGAAATAAGAGGAAAAAACCGTGCTGAAAAGGCTTTTAAATTCTTAACCAATTATTGCGTCGTCAGTAAAACTTACATTGTTAGAGAATTATATTTATCGTAAGCACCTTTCAGCCATGCTTCTATAGTCAGTGTTTTTTGAGAAAATGAAAAACAAATAATCGTTAATTACAACGTCATCTTACTTCCAAAAGAGGTGAAATTTCTAAAAGTTGAAGATTCGGGTGCTGCCTTGCGTTCAAAAAGAAACGGCTTTCCTCCGTTATGAGAATTAAAAGAGTTTATCTTAAATTGTGACATCATGATCACATCACCAACCCTTTTGTGTTACTCCAGAATGATCAGTCGTCCCCAACTTCGTGTTTGTATGCCCAGCAGTTCTTGAGGAGTAAAAACACACACACACACAGGCAGAGAGACGGAATTGTGCTGTGTAGTATAGATTATTAGTAATATTTTGAGCTCGTTGGTGATGTTTCACCTCGAGGTGATTGTACCCTGTAGAACTCGCTTGCAAGCGACTTGACGCCCACGAACGCTATGTTAGTGACTCCTGATATTAATAGGTTTTACAAATAACCATACACAATAAAATAAACATGGCGAACTGATTTCAGCAATACTTAATCACTTTTCAACAAACGCAGTTATAAAATTGCGATTGCAACTTTTTGTTCCCTTTTTCAGGCTCTTTTCAACACTCAAAAAGAAGCAGATTCGCTCCGGGATGCACAGAACTTCCAGGCAGGAGACATGAAGTACAGGATGGATGAGTTACTTAGAAAATGGGAGAAAAATGACCGCACCTCGGAAAGCATCATTGATGAATTTCATCAGCTGAAAAATAAAGTCGAAATTCAGGTTGGTTTGCTAATAACATTTCATTTACCTTTTCTAATTCGGAATGAACTGAGTTGACTATGAGGCATGTTTGATCTTGTGTTGTTGTTGCTACCCTGCTCCTTCTCTGGAATAGAAGCGTGGCAACTCTACACGCCTAACGCCAGAGGTTGTTCGAGCCTACAACCGATAATATGGTTTACGTTGTTAGGTTGGGCGCGTAGTTGTAACTTAAGGTGAGAGTTTAAAAGCAAATTGTTGTGTCCTTGAGCAAGGCGCTTAACAGGATGCCTCCATCTTTATGTGGCAAACAAGTGGTGGAGCCAAGCAGTCTACCCGTCGTGGTGACCCAGTGTGACGAAAGACATGCAAACGGAGTGTGAGCTCATACGAACAAATGAATGAAAAAGCAAGCTGCGGTTTCGCTCTGTTCTGTCGCATAAGTCGTACGACATCAAGCTTTGGACCAGCAACGATAATTGTCTGGTGAATCTTCCTCTTTTTCATATTTCTTATTAATGCATGGTGCAGGCAATGGAATTCATTCACTTGCAAACAGAGATGAAGCAACGTTCCCAACGAACAGACGAGGAATTGAAACAAACGCTCCAACAAGCTCGCTTTCAACAAGATAACAGCAGCATTGCTGAACAAAATAATCTACAACTGAGGTGAAGGCTAGGTCATATTTATAGTTGGTATAAAAGGGAGTGCATTATACTCTGCCAGCCACAAAACTCACATGTACCCGTTTTGATGCTTTTATGCTTTATTATGTAAAGTTTATCACACTGCGGAACTTAAGTCAATGACTATTAGCTGATGTAGCCTTTATGTTTTATGATTGGAAGATGAAAACTGAAATTGCTGTTTGCTGTGATTATGAAGTTTTAAGGTGTTTAAGGTAAAAACACTACGGCTGGGCTTTGCATTAATCACTCTATTAAATCAATAATGCCCAACCTGGAAAAGAGAACCAGACGCCCCATTAGGACCCAAAAAAGTTTTCTGAAGTTGCAAAGATATTTACCGGTATGCCAGTGCTGACAATGTATTGGGAATAAGGCAAGAAGGTGTTGACAACAAAACATTGTGGTGCACTGTCATTTGTGGATGGTCAGTCGTGGTCTCTTATATGCCGGGTCACATGTTGGCAGAGCAGCTTCACTGTTCCACCTGATGAAGTACTGAGAAGGAATAATAGAATGCTTAAAATTGTTAAAGGTACTGTAGTTACTTCCTAAAAGAGATTAAAAATTTCTCCGGTAAAGTATTGGATGTAGAATGTAGCAAGTTAATGTTCGATGTCGCGTAATAACGAACCCCACCCGGTTTTGAACCTTGTTTTTCTGCAGACATCTTCTTGAAGCGCGAATGACCGAGACACGAGATGCCGTGAATGAGCTTAGAACTCGCATTACTCAAACGGAGAGCAACGCCCGTACGCAATCACAACAGGTAGATGCTTGTTATTGAGGGTGACACAGGAAACATGTTGGTGGTTGTAACTTTAAAATAATTTTAAAAAGATATTTGAACCGCGATTTGATAAGCTAGTTTCTTGTGTCTCTTGAAAAGGCAGTTTTCAAAGCCATGTTAAAATGCAACAAAGATTTGGTTTTCTAGAAAGCTTTCGACTTTGTAAAGATCACGGTTTGCAGTCCTTTAACGGACATCTTGCTTCACAACCGAAAGTTGCCTCAAGAAGCCACCTGTAAATCACATTCTTTGCTTTTGTACAGTTTTACCACCGCCTAAGATGGCTAACTTACTGAGTGCGATGGCAAGTCAATAAAGTGGCTTCTCGAAAGGTATCCGGACGCAAGGACCCCACTAAACGACCATCTTAAACGAAAAAATTTAAGAAATTTTCAAAATTTTTTTTTAAATGGAACAATTCCTGGTACACGCTGTGCTGGATACAACTAAATAAAGCGATAAGTGGTTTAATCAGTCAATCAACGCACCACGGATTGACAAGAAAGTTGGGATTGTATAGAATAATGCCTCTTTCCTGAACCAGCTTTCTATCATCTGAAAATACTGATCTTATCATTTAGATTGACTGTTTTTCTCATTATCTTGGATGGCCATTTTTTCTTCTGGGCTGATGGGATCATAGCATCCGAGATGACGTGTTTTTCTCACTATCTGGGATGATGGTTCTTTTCATTATCTGGAATAAGCGATCTTTTGGTTTTGAATGACAAAACAATTAAGAAGCAGCTTATAGTGATCCAAAATCTTCTGACCAACAATCAACAGCATCCTTATCCGAAAGAAATGATACCTCCTTGATTTATTTATTTATTTTCGACGTGGCCCTTTTTCAAAGGGAGATTATTTAAGAGTCGTTCCTTCAAGTCCTCGCAATGTTAAAACGACGTAGTGAAATGATAAAGTTCAAGTTAAAAAGTTTTGCAGAAAATAAATCCGCTTTTTCTAAAGCTTAGAAATCTTAAAAATCGCTTGCAATGTTTTTTTTGTGAGTACTCGTCTTCTTAAATAAGGTCCAAAATACTCGAAACTGATTTTCATTACAGCCTATTGGAATCAATGTTTCCGAGATTTTACCTTTCTTTCTAGCTCGCAGTGAAGATCACCGACATGCAGACCAACATCAGTGATTTGTCGCATCGTCGAAAAGAGGAAATACAAAACCTGGAAAAATCGAGACAAGAAAATCATCATCTTGAAGAAAATGAACGGTTCAAGCTGCAGAACAAAATACAGGTGTGGCTTGAAGCGGCACGACGGCGGATACGGCGGATACGACGGACAACGTAAAAGCGCTGCGCCCGTGTTAAGTGATAACCGCTTTGCCTTTCTCGTAGGCAGGATTATTTGTTTATGTTTTTTCGTTTCAATCCTCGGGCCACGGAAAACTTTTTCGGTTTTGCGCAGAACATTTTAAGTTTGAATCCGCTTTGGAGTTTTTGGCACTGCCGGCACAGTACATGTCTATCACAAGTCTGTATCCGAGCTGGCCATATTGCCTTGAAGAGCCTTTTTCAAGGACATCACAACGTGACCGTCGTGAGGCTCGAACGCACGATCATTTTCGCCAGAAACATCGCTTCAATCCAGCTTCTCAACCACAGATATTTTCCGGTTTACTAAAAAACTTCTGGTACAAATACATGTGCCGGTAGCACTCACAACTCCGAAGCAGATTTAAACTCAAGTTTCATTGCATTGGTAGCTGTAAAGGTTTTCCATGACCGCAGAGTAGAAATCTGCAAGTAATCTGCCGACTTTTCACAGAAGGATTTTTTCAGGCCGTTTCCGAAGAACTGAACGAGAAACTGATGAAGAAGGAAGTTCGTTTGCGAGAGGAAGCGATCAAAAAGTTTGTCGAGGTCGAAAAGCTTTTTCAAAAAGAGGAAAGTGCCAGGATAGCTTTCGAAAAACGACTCCGCGAAGACGTTGACAACAGGTAGGTTTTACTTGGTGTTGGCTTTACGTCTTTTTTTCTCACATTTTGCTTAGACGTGCGGATTCAGTGTATGCAAGTATGCAATGCAAGAGGCTAGCGATGCACTTAGCAAAACTGCAGACAGTGACACTGTTTCGACCTATCAGGTCTCTTCAGTGCAGTTGGTGACCGACAAGAAGCTAGAGGCCTTTAATAAAGCATAGCTTAGACCGCCACACTTGCGGGATCTATACTAGATCCACTTGGTGGAAGGTCTGTCAGTACTCTGCGAAGCCGTATCACTCGTGAATGAGTGGCAGTTGTCGCAGGTGCACTAAGTCTAGCAACTGCTAGAACAATAGTGCTGTCACAGCCTAGTGGTCACAAGGTCTTACATGTGTAGTAATGCCAGAAGCTACCGATGCCTTTAGCAAAATTGCAGACAGTGACACTGTTTCGACCTATCAGGTCTCTTCAGTGCAGTTGGTGACCGACAAGAAGCAGTTGGTGACCGACACACCTTCCACCAAGTGGATCTAGTATAGATCCCGCAAGTGTGGCGGTCTAAGCTATGCTTTATTAAAAGCCTCTAGCTTCTTGTCGGTCACCAACTGCACTGAAGAGACCTGATAGGTCGAAACAGTGCTACTGTCACCAGCTTACTTCTTTAATGCCCTCAGCATAAGTGAATGCGATGTAAGTGTTGAATTTCAATCAATGATTTGAAGAAAAAGAAACAACAAAACGAACGTTGTTAAAAACCAGCAAAGGTAAAACTTCATCAAAAAAAAAAAATTATGTAAAGCCGGATACAGTCTTTCATCGAAAATCAATCACGACCGCAAATCTGTTTTATTTTTTGTAACTCACAACTGTTTTCCCGCAGATGGAGCATGCAGCACAAGCTATACGTTGAAGAAATGCAAGCGATGAAGGAATTAAGGCGCAGTGACAAAGCGCAACAGATTTCCAATTTCAAAAATATCGACGACTGCTTGATAATGCTCGATAAGAAAATCAAATACGAAAGGTAGGCTCTGAAAAAACCTTTGCCGTTAAGCATAAAACAACTTGCGTTAAGACCTGCTTACCAGTTGTTGATGCTGCTGGCACATTTCATTTCTATCACAAGCAATGCAAAGAGCAGGGAAATAGTGTTAAACTGTGTTTGCCGAGAACACAGATTCGTAGTGTCTTTGCGACTACTGTATCTAATTGTGATAAAGAACAATTTTTCTTTTCTTTAAGACGGACGGCTTGAAACAGAACATCTAGGCCTCACTCTGCAGACTCTATCAAACCATTAAGAAACATACAGGCCTCCCATTGCAGGAGCAATCAAGCAAGCAGAAACATGCTGATCGACTGAGGGGAAAGCAGCAGTCATTAGGATACAGACATAAATATAAAGTAATAGCACCACTATCAAAGCGAACTGCCATTGTCGGTTGCCCAAAAGTTGCCTCTCACGTCATCCTGGTTAGGCAACTTCACTGAGCTTACCCAACGAAGCACCAACATTGCGATCTTTTATTGAAATTATTCTATTACCATATAGTCATTGCCAACATGTCAATGATGTTGCGTCAAAACACAAAGTAGTGACCGCTGATGCAATAAAGTCTAAATCTTTCGTTAAGGAAAGGATTGGAGAAAGTCCTGTTGGCAGAAATCACAAAACGAGAAGCCCAAGCACGACAGGTTTTATCACAGGTAGATGGCGTGCAAGAGCAATTACGTGTCGCTCTTTCGACGCTTCAGGACGCAATTGGCGGTTTGCAGCTTCAAGCCGCACAGATCAAAGAACAGCTACTGAACGAGGTGCGCTTTTGTGTGCTGTTTTTTTTGTCGTCTCAGTGATTTTTATCCCCGGGCATGTTGAGTCTCTGCTGTGCAGTAAAAAGCTGTGGCCTTCATGTAGATATTGCTACGTCAAACAATATAATAATAAAACTCTTACTGATGTCCGTTTTTTTCAGTAAAAGTTTGATAATTTCATCGCTTGCCAATAAAATTCTAACTCAAAAGTACATGATTGTGATGAAATGAAATAATGAAAACCTTTTCAACTCATCGAGTGCAAGTAGGGAAAGTTTGGAAGACCGCGTATGTGACTCAGCAGTATTCGATCCATTATTTCCTCATACATATTGTTGCGGTCGGCATGTAGGTTGAACCCAAGCCGTAAACGTGAAAGCAAACTGCGGCTCTTTTCGGCCTTGCAGCAACTTAGCGTTCCTAACGACTAATTCATAGTTTTTGCGTGACGAAACTAAAGCCTGGTCGACAGCGAGGCCACCTGCCGCTTAAACAAGCTCGTCGCGCACGGCTTGCGACAAGCTCGTCGCGCACGGCTTGCGACAAGCTCGTCGCGCACGGCTAGCGGCTGAACCGAAATAAAATAAGCAGAGAGTCAAGCCGCACTTGGCGTTTGTGTTTACCAGGCTTAATGCTCGATGTATCGCACCACGCCCCCAAACCATGTTCGGGGACAGATATTCGCTACATTAGCAATTTCTGTGGTTTTCAGGGCCCTCTTGCTATTTGTAGGAGTCTGAAAGAAGCCTCCCTGGAATCGGGCAATTCCACTGTACCTGGAAGAGACCTGATCTACGCGGAAGATTTAAAAATCATATTCAACGTTCGTGTATTTTAGATGAAAACTCGGTTTGAGAACGAAGAAGAAAGGCTGACCCGCGCAATCCGTGACACAGATGCAAGGTTCACGGCTCTTTCAACTCGGTTCACTCAGCAGGTATTCTCGTGATCATATTTGGAGGGAGGGGAACTAATGAATTTCTTCTTATCAAGAGACTGGTCTTGCATTTTTATACCTTTTGCGTATACGCATGCTTTGCCTGCAAGTCTTTTGTTAGACTGGGCTACCAAGGTATGTAAACTGCTCGCCCACGTCACCTGTTTGCCGCATAAAGGTGGAGGAATCCCGTTAGGTACCTTTCTTCAAGGATACAACAAGTGAACTTTCCAGTTTTTTCTTCATACTATGCCTTTCGCGCTGAGCGCCAAGCGGGAAGCTGTGATAATCATGATAACTGTGATAATCGTTGGTATGATCTTATATTTGATGTCCTATGCTCGCATCTGCGTCGTTCACTTCTTGAAATACTCATGTTTGAAGAATATTGTCTCAGCTGAGTTGAGGGGTTTGTTGTAGAACAGCATTGTGCCCGCAATATCATTAGCTCCAAAGGTGACCACCAGTCATTCTATGTAGACTTGCAAAAGTTCCTCCGTGGCCGGAGGATAAAAACTATCATTGCAACTTGTCCAATAAAAAAACTGCAACTCATATTTGTTAAAAGCTTGCGAGTATGTACCAAAAAGCAAAGGAGATTTGTGATGAAGCACGTTTGTCGAGTAAACAAAACCGTAGGCTGTAAGCAGGCGTTGAGTAGTGAGTGTGCGTGTGTGTGTGTGCGCGCGCCCGTCTGTCTGTATGAGTATGTGTAGATTAAGGGAATCAAGATCAGATTAAGGGAAAGCGGTAGCTAATATCAAGCCAGTCAAAAAACAAACTAGTAACCCCACTCACGGACTGCCAATCGTGGGTACCCAAAACTCGCCTCTTGCGGTATGCTGGGTGAGCAGCATCACTATTATTTGTTTGCTTCATTAAACAGATGTGGCCCTAGATTATAGCAACTTGTTTTGTACGGTTTTAGGAGGAAACAGTGGAGTCGCGCATGATTGATTTGAAACGTCATCTAAAAGAAGAACAAAACGAGCAGTTGCGTAGTACGAGTGAATGGAGATCGCTCACTGAGAAGGATATAACGGAAATGAGAGATGTGCTAAAAGGTGAAGATCTCGTTAAAACCGACATGGGGAGAAAATAGAACTCCTGGTTTCATGAAAATTCCTTTTAAGAACACCAAAAAAACTATAAGCTCCATCTAAACTTTGGCGTTATTTCATTAACCAACAGATTTTTTTGTGCAGATCTTCCACAAGAAATACGGGAAACACAAGAAAGAATCGGATTGCTTAAAACAGATTCGGAGACCAGATTCAATTTGGAATCAGAATCTCGGATTAAGGAGTCGGAGTCGCTTAAGAAGCAAGTCCGTCAGTTTTCAAAACGGTTAGAAGAATTAGACGGAGAAACAATTGCAGGGAAGTTCAGGCACGGAAAAATTGAAACTGAGCTCATCACAATGCAAGGAACTCTATCAGAAGTGAGATATTTTTATTACTCGCTTGATCCTTTTTTCCGCTTTTTTGCAGGTTTTGAAGTGCGAGCTCAAAATGTACGTCTACCACCGCACTTTCTATCAAACCAGATTCAATTTTTTTAGAATATAACATGAAGAAAAATTACACCTAAAGAAAATGAATGATTACACTGTAGATTAACTTCTAGTTCTTACAACCAGTAACCTGCTTAAAACAAGGCTTGCAGGGGTGTACCAACCCACATCCAGCCGTGGTCTTAAGCAGGTTGGTAGCTGAAAAAGAAAAGGTAGATCCAGATATTCTGAATTCTTTTGATGCAGTAGTGTGTGATATATTGTAGATAAATTGTGATGATTGCTCATATGATTGGGCATATCGCTGGATGGTTCAATTGCTGCTACGTGTATAGCGTAAGCTACAGCAAGTGCACCGTTTATTTATTGAGGAAAAACAATAACTTTATATTAATCTTATTTTTGAAGCTTTGGTTTGTCACATCTGTATTATCTAGTTCGTAACTTCGCGTTCACTCAACGTAGTCGTGCTGTCAATGATGTCATTTGCGTTTTCACGGCGTATCACAGAATGACGTCATACGCTTCACGTTGCAAAAACGCAAATGACGTAGGTGACTTCACGACCGTCTCGAGCAAACGCGACGTTATGAACTAGATCGAGTCAAGAATTAAAAATTTAACTGTTTTAAGTTCTTCGTCGTTTGAACTATTTGTTGTGAGCTTTATGCAGGAAGATGTATATACATACACTGCGTTAGCGCTCAGTCTCGGTTTGCAAGTCTTCGGTTAGACTGGGGCCACCACGACAGCCTAACTGAAAACTTGCAAACCGAGCGTGAGCGCTAACGCAGTGTTTTAAGTTGAAGCTAATCCACGAGTTTATTCCTCGCCAGATGGAGCAACTTTCAAAAGACATCAAGTCGAACTTGTCGGCGCGAGTCAATTCTGAAATGAAAATGAGACTGGAAGAGACGAGCGCCATCAAGCTCGATTTGGCGCGCCTTCGCGTCGACTTGCGACCGTTGCTATGGCAACATAACAACAAGACGAGAAGTTTCGTGAAAACTCCTGTTTTGTCGCTCAATGAATGGGGCATCTATCAGTGCGCGAGGTAGGTTTAACTGAGCGGCGCTCTGAATACCATAGACGGAGCCTTCGGAGGAAAGAAAAGTGCTACGTCCCCTTCCTTCTTCCAATTTCTAGAAAAGTTGCGTTTTATTTCTGCAAATACTCTGCTTAAGTAGACTATTTTTAGGTCGAATTTGAAAACCTAACTGATGCAGAATAGGATAGATTAATAGAACTGATTATCAGTAGGTCGCATTGATTGCTTTAAAGAGTTGTCATAAAGCTTAGTTATAAAAGTTTTTGCTTGGTTCTCCCAAAAAATGGATATGAGGTTACTCAAGCTTTACCTTTGCAGATATTTTTACCTTAATAGGCCATTCTTGGTTTTTATTAGAATTCTATGGAGTCTCTCAAAGTGATGTAAATGGACATCACCAATAATGTGACCCAGAATAAAGGATCTTGTCCCCTCATCTCAAAACTATTATCTCTCTTCGTCTCTGGCTCTTGGTGTGAGTTTTAAACATCATCAAAATTCAAGTTCTTTGTTAGTAGAAGTGAAAGAAACCTGATCTCATCAAGTCGTTTCATGTTTTAACGACGTTTAGTTATCAATTAACATCAATCAAAAGCGTAACAAGTTTCAAAAAATTTTATCAAATATACATTTAAGTATTGAGTGGCATTGACAGTAGGATCCAAACGGTTCCTACAGACCCAGGCTCGAAAAAGATTTTAATTCGATTTTATAAACTTGATCCCCGAAAAAAATCTTTACCTGGAGGAAATATATAATCATTGATTTCAACTTGTGTCACAAAAAATTTTAGTGCGCCAAAAAAATGGGCAAAAACTAATTGTTTTACAAAGTTAATCTTCAACCAAAGGTCTTTGACTAGAGATATAAAGAAGATATATAGGCATATAGATCTACATATAGGTAGCTTTTTAGAAGTTTATTTCTAAATAAATGAAGAAACTCAAAGTGCACCACACGCTTCTCGACTTTGATAACAAGTTTTTCAACGCCCCTGCGTACAAGAAAAACAATTAGTCACTAGAATAATTACTCGTCTGTGCAATATACCATAATATGCCATTAAAGGATACAGGGATTCTGAATGTGACTGTTAAAAAGTTGAAACTACTTTCTGCTTTTTTTACTTCAATAATTTAATTCTGGACTACTTTTATACTTTTACTCCTGTAAAACCAGGAGCCATTGCTTTCAACTTTTACTTTAGTATTATCCTGAGTAAGTGAGTAACAATGCATGTACTCAAGTAGATTCTCAGACTACTTTGACCATCTTTAGTTGTTTCGCAACGCCTATAAATTTCCGCTTATATTAAGGCCGGTTGTAGAGAGTAAGATGCAGCATTTGTCGCTTACTAAATTTTTCTGAAAATGCAACCCTGTGTTGAAGATATTTTCAATGACATATAACTCAGAAACCTACTCTGACGTATGATTGTAGAAAAAACAAAGGTAATTGCTTTAAATATTTAAAAGAATTTTGATAAAATTTCTAAAACTTCTTTTTATGCAGGTGGTACGACATTAAGATGCGTTGGCTGCGGTTGTTGGATAAAAGCCGGAAACGTAGACAGGAACCTTTAAAGCCCGATTTTAGCTCAGCAGCTGATCCGGATGTGGCAGAGCTAACGGAAAGCATGGGGTCACCAGACGGTCCAAAAGAAACTGCATCAGAACAAGGGTCTCCGCCTCCAGTGGACGAAAGAGTTCCTTCTGTTACAGTAAGTCTTGACCAAGCATTTTTTTATTTGCATATTTATCCTTCATTCACAAGAAAGCGATGTATTGCTATGTTTTGGACGGGACGTCCGCACTCGCTTGGGAGTTGCCATTTCCGGGTCACCTGTCTTCCACATAAAGGTGGGGCGTCCCGTTAAGTACCTTGCCCAAGGACACAACAAGCGAGCTTGCGGGCTTGTTCTCCACAACCTCCCATAAATGCCGAGCTCCGAGCAGGGAAGCTGTGAATACCATTTTTTAAAGTGTTTTGGTATGACTCGACAAGGGGAATGAACCCCAGGTCTACCGACTGCGAAGCCGACGTTCTAACCACTACGCCATCGCGTCGATATAAGACTTAGTCAGTTGTCGTCCAATTTTAGGAAGTTTTTGCGAATGTTAGAAAGTTGAGATAGATTGTTTTTCCTCCGAGCATGAGAAAACCTTTTGCTGGTTATACCATAGCAATTTATATTCAAACATGCCATCGAGGTTTTATTAATGCTCAGACCTGTTTAGCTTATGAATTTATGTTCAGACCTACTACCGAGTTTACTAGTATTGCTATGACACTGCCACATACAATGCAACCAAACAAGGAAAATTGCCATGATGTATTTTTCTCAAAGATACAAGCATAACCGTCATGAGGCTTGAACTTATGATCAATGCCTCTTTAACGCCGCTTATCCAAAAAAAATTGCCGCAGCTGTAAATTAGCTTCTGATAAGTTGTCGATGTGCATCGAATAAAGTTTGAAAAAATATGCTCTTTCGATTCACGCTTTATATTTTAGAGTAATTTAGCATCTGAAACTGAAACGGCTCCTACTCCACAAAATCCTGCGGAACAGGAACCCGAAGAACCGTCTCAAAGCAGTTCCCAACCGGCCTGGTACAATCGTGAGAATATTGTAGGCGATGAAGGCTTAGAAGAAGGCGAGAAACCGAATGATTTTGAGAGACGACAACATGCATCTGCATCTAGAGGTTAATTTAAATCAAATGCTGCAGTCTGCAATTGATTTTGCAACCAGTACTTGCAGAGTTTTATGGTGACTTTTGCTGCAATTGCTTTACCGTCAGAAAGCTTTTAACTTTTTTTATCACGACTGAGCAAATTCTGTTTCTTATGGAATCCTTCAAATTACCTATATTACTGTGAACCAAACAGAACATCTGTAATATCAATCAATAAGAGCAGAAAATTCTCTTTTACTTAGCATCTCTGTTGCTATGCAGCAAGACTACAGGACAAAAATAAAGTCAGTTTTACCTCTTTATTGGCGAGTTTTTTTAAGCTCAGACGGGGTGATCCAAGTATGTCCACCACTACTTACTCGCTTTTGAGTCCCACTTTTTGCTGAAAAACACAGCACTTTCAATTCCGCCTGCCTTTTTTTGACGAATACCATCGGTGCTTTGAAGGAGTTTCCACTCCGTGCTTTTGCTCCGAAGTGCGGAACAATTACCATACATCACGGCGGCTACCTGCCGGATAAATAATGAAAAATAAGGAATTTGTACTTTGCATTGGTCTGGGTTGCTACGTATCATTACACTTTTGAGTTGTCAGCTTTTATCAAAGGTGAATCAGAAGACGAAGCTGACGCTACGGACGGACAACCTCCCTCTCAAGCCGACGACAGTCCTGCTGTTTCATCAGAAGATAAGCAATTCCAAAATCTAGGTACATGTTTCTCTTTAGCTTTGAAAAATGTGCATTCATCATAGATCTGGTTGTTGTTGTTGTTGATTACCCGAACCCTTTCGAGGGATGGGGCATGGCGGATGACCATGGAGCCCCAGAAGCCGGGCAACTCCCCAGGGTCTGGACCAGAGGTCGTAAAGAGAAAGAGAGTCGCCAAAGAGTGAGCGGCGCAAAGAGTCCGTAGCTGGACAGTGCAGAATGAGATGAGAGATGTCCTGAGACGAGTGTCCACAGGCGCTGCAAGAAGAATTCTCGATTCTGCCAATCCTAGAGAGATAGGAACCTAATAGAAGGCTGTGTCTATTGCAGCGAAGACGAGAGAGGACACAGCGAGCTTGACGAGGGAGCACAAGTTCCTCAGTGGAAATTGAGAGAACCTGTGTGTCAAAATATTTGGAAGAGACAGTACGCCTCCAGTCCGAGAAAAAACGAGAGTGAATACGAGAGGTAAGGGGAGAGAGACTACATGGGATTGCGGAGGGCGCAAGTAGCGCTCCCCGTCTGGCAAGCTCATCAGCTGTGTCGTTCCCCGGTAGAAACGAGTGTCCGGGGACCCATTGTAGCCTGATAGAACAGAAGAGAGTAGACAGTTCCTGCCAGATCTGCCACAGAGTTTGAGATAACAGGAAAGGTGGAGGAGAGGACAGGGTGGCGAGGACAAAGCGAGAGTCAGACAGGAGAAGAAGAGAAGAAAAATGGCAGACTTTATGGTGTTGCCGAGACCAGTAAAGAGCGTGCAGAATGGCCCAGGCTTCAGCGGAAAAACTGGAACAAACTGGGCCTGCCGAAAAGGAAAGAGTGGCCTCAGTGCCACAGAGAGAGCAGTTGGCAAGAACGTCGCAGCCGCCCTTGCCAAAAGGAGAAGGAACAGAGCCGACTGTCCAGAGTACCAGGTCATGAGGGGGGAGAGAGTCAAGATGGGCGAGAGCCGCACCTTGGCGAGAGAGAGGGGGATCAGAGCGAGAGCATGGAGAGGAAAGGGTGGACTCCACCGTGAAGGAAGGCAGATTCCAAGGAGGACAGGGAGGGCAAGCACAAAGAGCCTCCCTAGAACAAGTAGAAGGAAGCATGAGCGGGTGAGTGGACGCAAGAGCTCTCCACGACGATCTGCAGAGTCTAGGTTTCACTCCTAGTCTGGCCAAACCTGAGATGGGAAAGGAGGTTGGGAGACGAGGAGCCCGCTCATGAGAAAAAAGAGTGAAGTGAGTCAGGGTGACTCGTAGGGGAGGTAGAGAAGCCTCGGTGAGTAGTAGAGGGATAGGGGAGGACGAGAGGCAGCCGGTGATGGTGCGACTGGCCGCTCGGTGGAGGCTTTCCAATTTGGTGAGATTGGTAGCGCTTAGGAAAATTAACCATCCGGGTGAAGCGTAAGTGAGAAGGGGCCAAAGAAAAGATTTATACAGAACAGAGAAGGACTTCTTAGAGGGGCCCCAAGAGAAAGCAGAGATACAGCGTAAGGCCTTGAGACGTGGGAAAAACTTGGCCTTCAGCGAAGATACATGCTTAGAAAAGGAAAGAGTGCGGTCGAAGGTAACCCCGAGAAAAGTCGAAGTGGGATTGAAACGGAGGCGGGAGCCGAGTAGGAGGAGGTTGGGCTGGAGGTTAGCCTGGTGGGGATCCACTGAAAAGAAGGAGGCCTCACATTTGCTCGGATTGAGAGGAAGACACCAGTACTCAGACCAGCGCTCCAATCGAAACAGAGCTCCTTGTGTGGCCTCCACCGCAGTAGGGACCGAGGGGGAGGAGGACCAAATGGCCAGATCGTCAACGTAAAGAGAGCAGCTGACGGAAGAAGGCAGAGATGCCGGAAGATCATTAATAAATAAGGAGAAAAGAACAGGGCCAAAAACAGATCCTTGCGGAACACCTCGACGGACTCGAAAGGAGCGGCTTTTGTGATTTTGATAAACCACAGAAGCGCGCCTATCAGAAAGGAAAGATTGAGTCCAACGAGCAAAGCAAGGAGGGAGGCCAGCCGAAATTAGTTTGTGGAAAAGGGCGGGATGCCAGACAGAGTCAAAAGCTTTCGAGAAATCGATAGTAGACAGGATTGTCCGAGAGCCCGGCCTGGGTTTGTTAAACCCATCCGAAATGGACTGAGAAAGGTACAGAATTTGATCGAGTGTAGACCGTCCAGGGCGGAAACCGGCCTGACGGGGAGAGAGAATGGAATTAGATTCCAGAAAGAAGAGTAGACGGGATAGAATGATGCGTTCAAAATGCTTTGATACGCAGGAGGTGAGAGAGATAGGCCGGAAGGAAGCAGGAGAGTCGAGAGGCTTTCCCATCTTATGTATGGGAATAATAGAAGATGTCTTCCAGATGGAAGGAAAAGAATGTGAAGACCAAGAAAGATTGAAGATGTAGAGAAGAAAATCCATGCCAGAGCGAGGAAGATGCTTTAGCATGAGATAGGCAACTTTGTCTGGACCAGTGGCAGTGGATGAGGAAAGGTTGAAGGCAGCCGCAAGAAATTCCGCGGGAGAGAAGGGAGAGCAAAAGGACGAGTGAGACTCCACAGAGCACGTGGCTCGGCGGAGCTCAGTGAGGTAGCCTCTGGCTCTGCTACGCAGGGCCTTTGGCTGAGAAATGGAAAAGTGCGATCTCAGGTAAGCGGCATAAACCGAAGCCAATTCCCTGGGAGAAGAACAGTTAGGAAAGTTAGGAGAGGAGGAAGACGAGGAAGGAGAGCCAGCGATAGAGCGAAGAAGAGAGTGTACAGATTTAGGGTTAGACCTAGGTGAAAGAGAAGTGCAAGTTGTGTGTCATGCCTCAGCCTTGGCCTTGGCAATAACTGACGAGGCGCGTCGAGAGACGGAGATGTAAACCTGGCGATCTTCATCGCTTCTGTGAGCGGCAGCGAAAGCCTTGCGTCTTTCACTAACCGCTTCTTCCACCTCAGCAGACCACCAGGCTTTAGGAGAGCGTTTGATGCGGCCGAAAGGAATAGAAGATTTGGCCGCATTCAGTGCCAGAGAGGTAAAAAAGAGCAGCTGCAGGGGAAAGAGAAAGAGACGGGTATTCCTCTGCTGAGGGACAGTGAGAGTCAAAGTAGGAGGCAAAGCCATCCCAGAGAGCTTTCTGAAAATTGAAGGAAGGGGGACGCTCGTTGGGGCGAAAGACCGGAGAGAGAGAGGGACGGAAAGAAGAATTGGGAGATGGTCAGAGCCCAGGTCCTGAAGCACCTCCCAGGAGCAAGAAAAATCAAGAGTAGAAGGAGCAAAGGGGATGTCAGGAGAGGAGCGACTGCCAGAGGAGCGATGGAGAAGGGTGGGTGTGTCAGGGTCATTGAGGGGGAGGAGGTCAGAGGAGATGACCCAGTCGAATACTTTCTCCCCTCGGGGGTCGAAAGTACCTCTTGAGTTCCAAAGCGGGTGATGGCAATTGAAGTCTCCCAGAATGAAGAGATTTCCGGAGGAGGGAAGAATGGAGGGAGAGAAGGAGTTGGTTCTGCCATCCGTTGGGGAGGAGCGAATAGGGAGGGCATACACATTAAGAAATAGATAGATCGTAGATCTGGTCGTGGGTAGAGCTTTGGTCAGTTATTTTAGGATGGTGTTCTGCTCTGACTCGCTTTAAATTCACCAGCACTGCTGGCACTGCACAAAGACTGAAACCAAGCAGGAAAAATTGCCATGTAGTGCTTTTCCCAATTACACAGCAATGGAACCATTGTGAAATTTGGATACACGACCATTGCTGCCTCACACTGTGGTCCAGTCCACTCAACGACGATGCCAACTAAAAACGCTACAGGAGAAATTGCCACCTTTTTTTTCCCACGCTATTTTCTGTGCTGAACGTCGAGCAGGAAAACTGAATAACGTTTAAAAGCATTCGGTGTGACTCGACAAGGGAATATATTGGCGTCAACCGACTGCGAAGCGGAGGCTCTACACAGTGCCATGGTTACTTTTGCTTTATCGTGCTTGATTAGTGAAGCTGCTTGCCCAGCATGTTGTAGTAGACACGACTTGCGGGCACCACCAATGGGAGTCCGTTTTGTTAGTGGCAGTTATTTGTCTGTACTATCATTTATGACAGGCTCGAAATGGATTGCTGCTTTCCCATAGTCCAATCTTTGTTATATTTGCTTTTCCATTCTTAGTCTAATCTTTATCAAAATCAGTTATATTTTGAATTAAAATATAAACTGTCTTCAGTAACTAGTTTCTCTTACTTTCATAAAATCTGTTTGAATATACTTTAAATATAACCTACCGTCATTCCACAATTTTTACAGAACATAGCAAACAGCCCTCGGTAGTGCCATCCCGTGATAGCAAAGGCAGCGAAAGCTCTGTTCGTGAAAGTCTGTTAAGAGCGACTCCTGGTGGTGGAGGAAAACGTTCCGAATCAACAGTTGGTGGAAGCAAAATGAAACGATCACCAGTGGCAAGCAGAGGAAAATCATACGACATGGAAGGTAGTAGATAGACGGAATGCGGCAAATCAGAAGACGGAATCCAATTATCTTGAAATCTGTGTTTTCTAGTGTACGCTTTTGGAATAACGTAGAATCTGCCGTTCTTGTATTGAATTAAATAGATTTTATTTCTGCGAGGTTATATTACGGTGCGGGGTCAAAGGTCATGTCGTAATAGCAACCTTAAATGGTATGCAACGCTTTAAAAGTAGTTTCCGGTCACGTTTCGTTATCTATGAATTCAATTTGATTGCACAAATCAGCTTACGGACAGTGACATCCATTTATTCAGGGTGATGCTATTTTATGGAGTGTATTTGGAGGCTAAGAGTCTTAACAGAATGTCTCTTTCACAGCGATTTACGCTTTAAAATTTTTGGGAAACACTCGAGAGTCCGCAGTTAAGCACTAAACAACCCCAGGTCACCTACATTTCATTTTTTGTTGTAACCGGCGGCAACATGACCTCTGACCTAACTACTTACACACGTACCAAACGTGCTACAAAATATTTCGTGCTTATAACGGAATGCTGTATTCTAAATCTGGCGATTTCGAAGACACCGGTGGCTGCTAAGCCTATGTTGAAAATAAGCTGGGAAAATGTATCAAGAGTCGTTACATGTATTTCAAAGATAGAATATACTTCCGATTTTATATTGGCGATAATTTTTATTTTACTTCCAGCAAGCTTGTTGCATTTACAAATCTCTGTATCGTCTATAATTACTTACCTTCAAGCCATAGAAGTTTGTTTTGGTGGTTCACCAGACTAGTGATTACCAACTAATTATACATTCGCGAGTACAACACGAAAGTATTATTTTGTAATCCACTGTGAAAATACTTGTATAAAACAATTCAGTGTTTTATACATCCCTGGACGTCCAGGGATGGTCTCGTCAAATTGGGTTGGGTACATTGTTTGCAATACACACTAAATTGTTTTCAAGATAATGTTTGTGGTTTATGTCGGTGTGAACCTTCCAACCATACTAACCTTGCATAAAAATGCTATTTTGTGTCTCAACTTGAACTATTGTCAACTAGTTTTATTCATGGAAATATTTTACTGTTGCTGCTTATCAAAGATTGCTGACTTTTTTGTAGTTCGTACGATCTATAAAACACTTTGCTAAATAAAATTTGACATTTCTTTCAAAATAGCTTAGTCACTAAAATACAGTACAAAATGGCATAGTGACCTAAGTATTTTGAAGACCACGAAAACAGCTAGCTCACTGGCGAGCTGCCATCCCAATCTTATGGGATGGGACCGCAAATTTCCTCCGCTTCACTTCAATAGCTATAAATAAGTTGCCAGCTTTCAAGGAAACAATTTGCCATATTAGGTCGACCGATTTGGTCAATTTTGGCATACAGTAGATTCCGCTTAATCGGGTCACATCGGGACTAGCATCACTTGGCCCGATTAAGCGGCTGATCCGATTATCCGAAGTTAACATGACGTCATTGTCTTGACGGCAATAAGCAAACACAAGCGCATATACAAGTATTGTGCACATTGTTTGGAGGTTGTTCTCTAATTTTTCTGGGAACAACAATTTTTTCAGCAATTGTTGAATTTTTTTCGTGGCATTTCTGCTTAGGTCTTCACAAAATTTGCAACAAAGCACATCAATTACTATGTCCAAAGGCATGAAATGACAAAATAAGTTGCGCCTGTATTGTTCAATTGTCACATAATAAAGTTGGCTTTGTGATATTGAGTACTACTACATCACAAAGGCGGTTTTGCAATTACACAGGTGTATGTCTGGCTACAGTTGTGGCCCGATTATGCGGATATAGCGTAGTGCATTATCTTTGATTGGATTTCGTTCTTCACAATTTGGCCCAATTAAACGGCTGACCCTATTAACCGGCGGCCCAATTAAGCGGAATCTACTGTACTTCTTAAAAGGTCTATTTACTAGGGGGGCGATGCAACTTCTAGTGACGTTTAGCTTTTTCCGCAACTTTGATACTGCAGTGTGACCTTCTAGGCCTAAGCTAAATACACTTTGTACAATTCTAATTCCATTCTCTTAATTGCAAAAAACAGCAGCACGACAACTACGAAACATCCAAATACACAGGTAAACATCCAAATACACAGGTCTTAAGGCATCTACTGCAATGTCTTTGTCTCCAACCTTGCGCTTGCTTTTGCGGAAAACAATTGCAACGTCACAAACACGTTGCTATTGTTTTATACTATGACTTCAGGACACCAGGGTTTCAAGCGAAAGCTGAGCCGTAATTGACGACAGAAATGCACGTGTTACAGTAAAAAAAATATATATTTTGGACTTTTTCCACAGTATTTTCATCATAAATTATATCGCCACACTTTAAAACTAACGTGCAAATGCAATATTATAAAAACACAACCCAAATCAAGTTATGAGGCGTAGTTAATAATCTGTCACAGTTTGTTAAAACTTTACGAAATAAAACTAGCGGAATCAGGCATAAAATAAGGTACCGGTAGCAATAACGCAAAACTAAATATTCCTTCTATACAAATACTGCGTCACGTATTTCCACCTACACGGAGCCGTCAGTGGTTAAAAATTGCAATATGCGCAAACGCAGCAGAGATTTACTTTAACAGGAGGTGCTCACACTGTTCAATCCTCCCTCACCGTCGGGCTACGAATCATCGAAGTCGTGCCAGCAACCTACCGACGAACTTGCATAAACACCGATGTACTTTCACAAAGACGAGCCGACAATGATTTGTTGAAACACGTCGTCAGCATGTTGCGTATCATGTTATAGTGAAACTAAAATGCTTAAATCAACAGCGCCTTCGCGATGAGAAAGAACCTTGGGACACGCGTCTAAGGTTTTAACTTTTTCGCAAATCGGCAAGCGTGATAACCCGGTTTAATCGAGCTGGTGTATCTACATCTACACCACGGAATAGAATGAACCACATCGAACAGGTAACGTAGCATACAGACTACAGTGCAAAGACAAAACTAAATCACTTTTTGCATAGCAGAAAACACCTGGGAGGTCACCAAAGGTCGAATCTTCGTAGAATTCGGGGGACTACTAAGGTACTGCAACAAGCTGATATAAAGGAAGAAAAGAACTTGTATGGAAGTTCAACCTCACCGGCTATCTTCGCCTTATTAAGATCCGAAACCGGGTGGCCGTTGATGTACGCAAAGCACCTGAGCAGGGTCTTTCGCGAAAGCAGCGTTACAGGTAAAAGTATGAGGCCACCGCCAACGAAACGAATAACACACCACATGGCAACAGAAGGGAACTCTTCGAACGGTTGCATTCCTTGAACGACGGGACTTTGAGAAAGAACGCCAAGGTCAACTGCATACTTGGAACCGATAAATATACCTAGAGTACAAACCAGCGATATGATGATTATTAGTAGCACCGCGACTTTTGTTTTGTTTTCATTTAGATCCTACAGGTTGCAGGACAGCGGCTGGCGCTAACACAGAGCAAAAGTGGCGCTTAGCACGAGTCAACTTTCTAAACCTGTTTCCAAGTTGCCAAGTATCAACAACCCGCTTAAATTGTTTGATGTTACTTCCAATTAATCTAATGCTTGTCAGAATCGGCTGGGCGGAGGAAATCATCAAAAGCCTTTCGCAAAGGATAAACACAACGGAGCCGCCCTGAAGTCGAATCTACAATGTTTCTAATACAGTGGCTACCAAATCGATTCTCGTCTCTTTGACTAAACTGCCAATAATGGCTATTCCGTAGCTTACCTGAAGAATTTAAACGCTTTAATGCTTAAAAACGTCACTGAGACAGCATTCAAGTTTCTTACAAACTTCACCATTTCCAACTGTGTTTGAACGTAAAGAGCACAGTGCCAAGTGTACACCAAGCCAAGTATTTTCATCTTCTTACGTAAACACTTCCAAAGCCACACATAGAACACTCGTGTTCAGACCCCTCTTCAGTATTACCATTACTGCTGGCACAGTTATTTTTACCGTAAGCACCGCAACCGAACATGGTAGTTGTAAAAAGAATGACAATGTGAGCACTGAGCCCACACCCTTAGGATTGCCTGCCAGCATTACCTGCCAAACTATGCCAACGACAAATTACCGGAACCGGCACGATGGTGTAGTGGTCAGAGCGTCCGCTTCGCAGTCGGTAGACCTGGGGTTCATTTACCAAGTCAAGTAATACCTAAAGACTTCAAAAAATGGTATTCACAGCTTCCCTGCTTGGCGCTTAGCATAAAAAAGGGATAGTGTGGAGAACAAGCCGGCAAGCTTGCTTGTTGTGTCCTTGGGCAAGGCACTTAACGGGACGCCTCCGCCTTTACGTGGCAAACAGGTGGCCTACCCGTACTTCATCAGGTTACAATTGTGAACTTGCTAACCCAGCATGTCGCAAAAGGCGACTCTTGGGTACCCACCAATGGCAGTTCGCCTTGTTGGTGGTGGGGCTACCAGTCATTCATGACTGGTTCGAAATGGGCTGCCATCTTTCCCCTAGCCTAATTTCAATTAGGTTGATGGCATGAACCTGAATTGCCGTTCGTGCCGTATCTCCATCCCGAGGAAGAGGAGGGCTAATAACAACAACAACAACAACAACAACAAATTACCGAATAAAGGGGTCAGGGACACCTTTACCCTCCACAAACAGCAAAACTTCGCGCTTGCATTGCTGTTAAATATTGATGTCATGGTAGCAGAGACCAACCTTGATCTAGGACTTATTTTTTAAGCTACACCTCTAAACTGGTCGACTTAGCACCTTTAATGGGTGAAACCAGCGATAAATGAGCCACCAGTGTAATTACGTCAAATCATGCAAAAGTACACGCACACATACCCGCACACCATCCGAGTATTTCAGTCGCATCCCCACGCGCTGTGTTCCACTGCCGTCGTCCAGTTTCAGGGTTGACGTCACTGTCAAGTGAAAAGATAAACCGGCTCAACAAATAGGCACCGATGCCCATGCCCGAAGACACCAGCCATCCGGACTTCATCTGCGCGTCATCGAACCAAATCGCACAGGGATAGGTATAGATTACAGCAATCGACAGAACAGTTCCAGCGGTTACTTCCTGAAAAAAATAGGACATCATTGAGATCCGCTTCTACTGGGCTTTCTAATGGCTTTGAACAGTGTAGCGGTTCTTTCGAAACTTTTTTGACTTCCACAAGCGTCTTCCGAAACTTTTTTTAGCCTCCAATTAAGGTGGAGGCCCAACCCCAATCAACATCAGGCTTTTTCCCTTGTTCGTGGTGGGGATAACCGCCGGTATTTTGCACTTGCGCTAAATGGAATAACGCTTCTACCAACCTGATGTTGATTGGGTTTGCAGGGCGAGCGTGATTATTCTCAAGCAACAGAAAGAGCAAACGACAATGAAAGTATCAGAAAGTCATATCACCACCCACCCAACTCGACCACGAAGACACAAACGGCTTGATTTACCAACTCTTATGTTTTTTACCAATAAAACCTAAACATCACGCCGCACAAAGACCACCCTACTTAGCGTGGACATACACAGTAACCTACCATTAACGTATGCATTCCCAGGTAGATGCGACTGATAATAACACAGGCCGACCAGCCGCAGGCGTACTTCGCTCCCGCCGTAACCGGTATCTAAAAACAAGATTAGATTACAACAGTCTGTAAATTGTGATGCAATGCAGGTCATATTTGCCACGGGTTTAAAGAGATCTTCCACTTCACCCAGAAATTTAGGGAATGTTCAGTTCATCGAGCATGAGATGAACGGAGGGTCTCGAGAGATTGCGAACTGACCTTACGTTCTTTGAATCAGTAGTCACCAGTTTGTTGTTGCGGTCGGTGCAAGCCGTGGTTCGAACGCGAAACCTGGACTTGAAAGCAGGCGATCTCGCTCGCCATGCTGCAGGAAACGCAACGTTTTGAACGTTGAACTCGATTACAACGTGATTTCTACTCAAATGTCGCATCATTGGGGGAAGGGTGACAGAAGACTGTTATAGAGGGTAACGCTCTAGGGACCAGTCTCGAAAAATGTTTAAACCTTCTAACTAGTGTTAACTGTGAGGGTTTTCAGTTTGGTCTCCACTGAAGCCAAGCGCGGCTCGCGATCAGTTTAAAAAAAAAGACTTAAGCCGCGCTTGCCTTCAGTGGAGACCAAGCTTTACTACGTGATTGTTAACAGCCACAGTTTCTCGTAGAAACAGAGATCTACAGACAAAGACTGCCTGGCTGACACTGGCTTCAGATGCCACGGCTCCTCTGTTATAAAACGACGAAAGACGCTGGTTGTTTCCAATTTTTCTTCCATGTTCTCAACCGCGCGTCAACTTTGAAAGACAAACTCCCTCTAATTTTTCGGAATATTTTACTTGGCCATTTGCGCCCTAATCAATACCATTCTTCGTCAATATCATAGTGATGGCAAATAATTACGAAAAGAGCGATGGGAATCACGTTCTGGATGCAGTTTCCTTACAGACGTTTTTGATGCCAAGTCGCGGCAAATTACACTGAAGATTGAGCAGCGCATCTTTATTCTACGACACCAGGAAAAGCTTCACAATAACACAAAGAACAAATTATGCTCGAACCCACTTTGACGTTGCCAGTACTATCGACACAAAAAAACTTTTACCACTACATTCAATCGCATAGATGTTGAAATGACGTTCTGCTCCCTTTAGCCAGCGGCAATTTTTTTTAGAAATTTTGAGGCCGGTTCAATATGCTGATATACCTTACGGTGAATCAAAATCAGCCTACGCCAAAGCCACAAGAGAATTGAGAAAATATCGCTAAAGCCTAACTATTAAAAATAACTTCGTTTTTCTAGTTTGATGCAAGGGTCAAAGGTGTTCTATTTAGTATTGCTGTCAATTATCATGTCATTGCATAAACTCTGGTAATAACGCACACAAGATTGTGAAAATAACGGCAGTAACATCAAACGCAACACAGATCCTACGAATTCGAAGCTACGAGGTTCCTTATGGACCGACAAAATGTGTTTGTTTCCATATCTTAACATACGTAGCGCAGCTCACCTGATACATTTGTGAAAAGAAAATCAGAAACGAAAACGATACAGTGACCGCTGACGCGACATGAGTGGATGGCATTCCGTATTCAGTTTCGTACATTGCTTCCAGCCTAATTACAGGAGGAGAAGCGGGCCTTGGACGCTTCAGTATGTCCTGAAAAGATACAGCATTCTTCGGTTGCAGAAATACCGGCCCGGTGGTATAGCAGTTTCAGCACCCGCTTTGCATTCGGTAGACCTAGGCTCCATTACCCTATTGAGTCGTATCAAAGGTGGCATTTACAGCGTATATGTTTGGCACGCAGCACGAAGGTGACAGTCGGAAGACGGCAAGTTCGCTTGCTTGTAGACAAGCGGCGGGGCCGAGTAACCTACCCGATGTGGTGGACTAGTTTGATTAAAGTATTGCAAACCAAGAGTGAGTTCATGCCGCTGAACAAGTTAACTTTCACTGTTAAAGAAAGAACTCGTATGCACGCCCGCACTGGAGTATCCCGTGTTGCTGTGACAATGAGATTCTGTCAACAACCAATCAAGGTAATTCTCTTAGTCCGTTTGTAAGAAGCAATGTTTGGAAGTTTATTTTTTTCTTTCTAAGAACGGAGGCACGGCATGAAACGATAAGCAGGCTTCACGCCGGCAAACCTAAAAGCCGCATGAGATTTTCAAGCAGTTACGAATTCAAACTGCAGGCTGGTTAACTGTAGCCCAGCATTAATTGGTGATCGCACAAAAGTTCTAACCCAGTAAAGCTCGGGAATCGATCTAGCGTCGTTGTGAGCAGGCGGCTAAAAACATTATGCATTAGGAATTTTACCATATAATCATAAATTAAATCTCCTCTACCTTCAGACACTGTCCAATGTACATTGAAGTCGAGAGCATCAGCAGAGTTCGTCTAGCGACGTTGATTTGTAACAACCATGCGCAAGCTGGGAAGAAGAGGTAGTAAAAGGGTTCTCCAGCCAGATAACTTCCAGCTCTGGCAAGTATATTTAAAACGGGGTATCTAATGACGAAGTTCGGAGTGTGATTGGAAGCAGAAGAGTCATGAGACGACCTTTTTTGTTTTAATGGGTAGAGGGGTTTCTCTGGATCTGGATGGCGCCATCTTACACCACAAAGATACTGAAAATATGCGACAGGAACAGGACTATTTAAAACAGTAAAAACATTCATTTAGCTAAACGCGGCGACCATTTTCTGAAAAGAAACACATTAAAGCACTTAGAAATACAACAAATCGTAAACACGTTTGGAAGAAGATCCAAATATCAATAATAACTACAATCCATTCATGTTAAAAAATTCAATGTTATGCGCATTAAGTTAAGCTAAAAAAATAATTTTTCTTTTTTAAATAGACCATTTAATAGAGATGCAAATTAATAAATTAGAAAATTTCGTTTAAAATTGCATTTGTATTTGCTAAGGTAATACAACGTCTAAAGGCTGGTTTCCTTTAGGCGTAGCGCGAAACATTTTTTGTTTCTCTATTTAGTTTTATGCGCGTCAGAAACAAAAAATGTTTCGCGCTACGCCTGCAATCTACGCCTAAGGGAAACTAGCCTAATGCAGTAATAACACCAAAAGTAAGACACTTGGCAGGAGGATGAGATGCAATCACTCAGCTTAAACCGTTACAAAGGCTTTGATCAGAATCAAAAAAAATTGTCGCATCAGAAACGGCAGGTTTCAGGCATTTTTAACTTCACCAAACATGCAAAACGCGCCACAGGTCTTGTGCCCTAAGGCCTAAATGATAACGCCAACAATATCTACAATTTTACCACAAACAATTGCATGCAAATTTAACACTATCACAGCTACAAGTAATGTAAAACTTGATTTATTTCTGCAGGAAAATTTATCAACTAATCTATTATAGTTTGCATTGTCGACTTTATGACCTTAAAGTTTGCAAAAGTTATGATGCCCCACGTTGGAAACAAGTTGCGTGAAAGTCTGCATTAGCCTCAATCGAGTCAAGTTACAGGTAAGAATCTTCCACAGCAAACCTGCAATTGGCAATGAAATCGAATTTTTTCAAATTTATCACCTTTTTTCTAATTTCAATTTCAAAAATTTCTTCAGATTACGCTTTCATTAAAGTCTACAAAAACGATGTGTGAATGCAAAACCTAGGATTGCACAAATTTTGTAGCACATAATTTCTAGGCTACAAATCCAAAATAAACAGCAAAGGTTGACACAGTACTAGAATTACCACTGTGAGAAGAAATTATTTTTAAAATATGTAATAGGACTAGAATGAAGCAAGAAAATATTTTTTATGTGCTGTATGCATTAAAAAGTTATTTGCAGTTAGCTCGAGTCTTGTTACTTGATATCGAGTCATTTCGTTCTAATCTACTCGAGAATCATTTATAGCATTTTCAAGAGTGACTCTGGTCAAGTCAGTGACTTGAGACTCCGTAACACAATGTGACTTCCCAATTACTTCTGGTAATAGCTATGCAATAAAGATAACGACGAAAACGAATATCTTGTGAAACAATTGCTTGCGTTAAATCACAACGATATTTAGTCATACCGCATATTTGACCATAACCCTAATTCCAATATTGGGCTGACTAGTGGTTAATCGTAATTAAAACCAGAAGACCATAAACGGAGTGGGTAAAAACTAGGCACGACTAACAACCGGGTTGTTTTACTGACTGGCTATAGAAAAAAGGCTGACAATAGGTAAAATGCAATTGCACACGCGTTAAAACATATCACACTCCCTAAACCTCTGCATAATAAACTATCATTTTTGTACACTCCCATCACATGCTAGTAGTTTAGTCACTACTAAAGTAAAGAAATATTATCAGATCAAATTATAATAATGTCAGATTTTTTAGTCTTAAGTCAGCCGACAGTGTGTTTTAAAAATATTGATTTAAGCACTTTCACAACTAATAATCAATTTAGTCCCATGCTAAACTGAAAAGACTGGAAAAGTGATTTTTCAAAGAGCTTTAAGGTTCCAGTCGTTGGTAGACCCAACCGTTTTCACCTTTATGCAAAAATTCGTCTTCGGCTGCATCTTTCTTGTAGAACCTTATTCGATCGTGAATGCGTGTTTTCTGACCTTGCCAAAACTCGATCACGTCCGGTTTGACGATATAACCTCCCCAGTACTCGGGCTTTGGTACCATTTTGCTTTTATACATTTCTTCAAGGTCATGTTGTCGCCGTTTTAAACTCTGTCGTCCATCAATCGGAGCACTTTGATTCGCGCTAACGTGCGCAGCCACTTGACTCGGCTTCGGCCGCATCGCGAAATACCTGTCCGCCTCAAGAGCGGAGAGCTTTTCGACCGCTCCTTCGATGCGGATCGACCTGCTCAACTCTACCCAATAGAACACGAGCGAGGCGTACGGATTTTTTTCCAGGTCTTTCGCTTTTCCGCTTCGGTAGTTCGTGTAGAACTTGAACCCGTTTTCGTCGAAGCCTTTCAAGAGGACCATCCGGGAAGTAGGTCGGCCGTCTCCGTTCACTGTTGACAAAGTCATCGCGTTAGGTTCCAACACGGTAGGGGTGTTGCAAGCGTTCTCAAACCAGTGCTCAAACTGCTTCATCGGGTCCTTGCTGTGCAACGACGACTCTAAAAAAACATTCGCTTCATCTTTGTAGTCTTTTCTTCTATTCGCGATGTCGTCGCTCGTCGACATTTTTCGTCGACTAAATCGTAGTTTCTTAAACTTTCTGAAAAGAATCAACGACCTACGATTGACAGACATTGAATTCTGGAAAAAGAAACCAACAAACAAATAAATTATCAAAATCGTTAGGATCAGTCAATCAAACAACCAATTGTACTACAGCTAGTTGCAAAAATTCAGAACAGAAAAAAAATAACACAATGATATTAAAATCAAGAGCGTTTTTTTAAATCTCTGCGACAATCATAAGGTGTTATAATTTATGTCATGAAATATACGCATTTTTAAAATAACAATCATTGTAAAACACATGCTTGATCTACGGCAGTATGAATTATGTGTTGAAAAGTTAAAAATTGGCTGAGTGTGCCCAACTTGGCAAACGATTGCAAAATGGAAGGCACACAAAGGAAATGTTTTAAGCGCTAAAAAGTATGACACAGTAAGACTTTGTTAACCCAAAGTAGATTGTCTCAATTGAGTTGAACATTTGATGGACAAATAACCAAATCATCTTCGCACTTACTACTACCGATTAGGCCCTGGATAAAAAAGATTTTACTTTCAAATCAACAAGGTCAGGGTGTATAAGCATGAACAGCTGGTAAACAAAAACATAGGCTACTGCGAGGTGATCTTAAGGTCTTTAAGTCGGCAGATACCTAAGCATGTCTTCGCCGTCGGTGCAAGTTATAGTTGAGACCCGGAAACCTTGAAGCAATCGCTTTACTCAGTTTGCCTCATAAAACACATTGAGCACGAAATGTGTAGATTTATGACTACAAATTTAACAATTGCATAAATAAGGGATAGTGTGGAGAACAAGCCGGCAAGCTTGCTTGTTATGTGCTTGGGTAAGGCACTTAACGGGATTCCTTCATCTTTATGTAGCAGACAGGTGGTGGGGCCAAGCAGTCTACCCGTCGTGGTGGCCCCAGTCTAATTGAAGACTTGCAAACCGAGAGTGAGCGCTAACGCAGTGTAACCTGTATATACATCTTCCTGCATAAAGCTCACAACAAATAGCTCATACGCCGAAGAATTCGTTTATCATACTCTACTGCCAACGATCATCACATCACCGATGTTTTGCAATAATTCGACATAAAAGATCACAAATGAAAAGAAAGCTAGCATTAACCATTACAAGCGAAAAGCTCTCAGCTTCAATATTTAGCTACCACAGTACAGTATTTTTGCTAAACTGACCATCACTCTCGCTGAAGTTTTTAGCGTCTGCAATTCTATAAGCATCAATAACCACACTTGCTGCTGTAAGAAAGCTGATATCATGACAAAAAAAAATTGGCGTACCGATATCATGACAAAAAAAATTGGCGTACCGCCATTTTTTTGTCATAATATCAGCTTTCTTACAGCAGCCAAATGCTATTTTTTTTGTCATGATATCAACTTTCTTTCAGCAGCAAGTGCGGTTATGGATGCTCATAGAATTACAGACGCTAAAATTACTAATTTGCCAAAATTTTATCAGCTCAGAGAAGACAAAGTTGCACAATGCTCTCGCAATTCGAGCAAGCAAAAGAAAATGGTTACAAACCAGTATACATTACTATGTCTAGCAGGGATCAAAAATTGCAAACCAATTTGTTGCACACAATCAAAAATTGCTGGCAGCAAAAAACACATATTACCGTTGATTATATGCCTTAAAAACAACCACAATAAATAATAGCAAAACATAAAACCTTGATAATACATTAAAACAAATAATTTAGAAAGCAGAAATGTAGAATGCAAAGCATGATAGCATTTGCTATTTAAACTCTTGCTACGTTTTCACATTAGGCTAAGATCTAAGTCAAAATTTAATCAAGCAGTTTATCAAGCAGACCAGCTCACGTCTTGGTCGACTTATGGGCATAGCTTACAGTAAACAACCACTGCGCGTTGATAAATGGTCAGAATCAAGACCAGCTCATGCTCGTGTTGAGCAAATGGGCTTTTAGTTGACAATAGATACTGGTAAAGGCTAACGCGTCCACAGAGGACTGAAAACCACGATGATGTACGGCTTGTGAATCAAGCAACCACTTCATATTGAAATGTGAACTGTTCAACAAGAAGTATCCAGATGAATGCAAAGAAAACATTTATGCTTTAATGGTCATAGGTTTGATCGTGTCGTTGAAGAATGTCAAAGCAAGTCACACTGCAGTGCAGAACCTGCAGTCGAAAATACCAGACATTGCTCAATGGTTCCAAGCAACGCCCGAATCTCCTTCTAATGAAATAAAACGTTCTGGTAGTAAAGTACAATCAATCATTGCGGCTGCAGTAAGTTCACCGTGTAGCAAAGACTCGCCTATTGTAAGCGAAATTTACACAGTCGAGATAAAAAAAAATGGCTGCCCGTGGTCTCCGTACGTAACTGTAATGAAAGCACCGGTAAAAGTAAAAATGCTCTAGCTCTTTTGGATAGTAGTGCTGACACGCATCTTTTAACTAAATGCTGTGCTTGGATCTGGGATTAGATGGTAGACCCACTGTGGCAAGTTTGCAACTGACCGATGGTGATGTCAGGGTTATGGGCGCTGTCGAAGTCGAATGCAATGCTCGTAGTGTTTAGGACAAAAACTTGTATAGGTTGGAAGGTGTAGGTTCGTTGTTCAGTGCTCACGGTGTGACGATGAAAACTAGGGGCCTAAATTTCTCACAACGACCAACACTAGAATGACTTCTAACAAAACCTGGTGTGTTTAAACAGAAATCTGAAACTGCAGTTCTAATTTCATGAGAGGTTGACCTACATTGCAACGCAAAGCACTAATCCCCAATGTAAACATCAATTCGTGGACCGCACAGAGTCTGGTCACTTTTCAAACATCTCGTAAATTAGTTTGTTAAGATTAGAGTCTACATGGCACGTTTGCTGCATACCCTGGCAAGTACCACTCAAGACGTAGGCCTAACGTAGGTACACCTCACACACATTAGTTGCCAAGTCGAATAAATTTCCAACCATTTTCTCCATCGTGGCCATGTTCATGCCGAATATTTTTTCTGAATAAAATACGATCACATATCAAAGATTTATTCCCTTGCCAAAACTCAATGCTTTCAGGCACAACCCTGTAACCTTGGTAGAATTCCGGCTTGGGAATTGTCTTTCCATCAAATTCTTCAGTAACCGCTTTTAGACGTTCCACTAAAACACCACGACTTTCAATTGGCAAGCTTTGTTTATCCATAACATGCATTGATAATTGGCGATCTCTAGGCCGACTGTCAAAATCTTCAATTGCTTCCTCGGTTGGTACGGCTTCAACCTTTCCTTCTATTCTAACAGAACGATTTAATGGTAACCAATAAAACACTAATGAAGCATACGGAGTATTTTTCAAGTCCTTTGCCTTGGAACTACAGTTTGACGTGTAAAATTTGAAGCCGTTATCGTTAAATCCTTGAAGTAACACCATTCTAGAAGAAGGTCTGCCATCACTTTTTACAGTGGACAGGGTCATAGCGTGTGATAACGATAGACCCGGCGTATTTTTGGCAGCATCATACCAGTGTCCAAATAATTTAATTGGATCTTTACTAAACAATTTATCTTCAAACAATGCAGTCCCATCACCATGCAAACTTTTAACGTCCATCCTCCAAAACTGTCGAAGTGATTTTAAGCAGAACTGATTAGAAAAATGTGATTGAATACTAACCAACATGCCCTGAAATAAAACAGTATCATTAATTTTTGAGAAGTACATGACAGATTGCCATGTTAACCGAATCTTTGACAGAAAATTTAAAAACAGCACGATTATTCATCAGCAAAACTGTTGCAGATTACACAATTAAAAACAATGCTACACACTATCAACTCTCTCTGAGCTGTATTGGGATCAATATCGATCGAGGTAAACGCAGTAATTGACATAAGTCACTGAAATGTCAATGCAAGGGTTGGCATACGTCAGGATTTTGCACGACACATCATGTTAAAATAAGCGTCAGGGTAAAATGATAAAAAGTGCTTAAAAGTACCATTAAGTGATATTTTTAATACCATAAAATGAACATTTTTTCTAATAGGTGAGAATGATCTACAAAAAAAAATAGCCTCCAATGCTTTCCAGACCAATATTGGTGAAACAGTAAAAGTCTTCATGTTTGTTTTGACACCAAAATGGGCAAATGGCACGCCGGTGTCAGGGAATGCGATTCTTCAGGTGTGGTAACCCTAATCTATACCCATTTCATCCAAAACTAAATGTAACGGACTTAAAATATTGCATTTCAACCGACAAAGAAATTGCACTAGGGGACCTAGCACAGAAAAGCTTACCATCAGATGTACAGAAACAATCGCATAACCATGACTAAACTTTTCATCAAAGTGACAATATTAAAGTTAAAAAATAATGTAACAAGTCATAGTATAAATTAAACACTGACACAAAACATATGCGCGACTGAAATAGCACAAAGAAATCTAAAAGTCGTATTGATGAAACGTTTTGCAAAATCATCGCAAAACATTGGAATATACGAGATATAACCCGCATATAACACAAATAGGTAAAAGTATTGTTCGTGCATTTTAAAAGCAATAAATCTTTGGTAAAATTGTGAGGCTGTAATGTGAAAAAGTTTTGCACTGCAATCTTTGAAATGGTTTCAATACGAAAAACATAATGTTCAAATAATGCAACAAACTGTGCAACAACTTTTAAGCACCACGTACCAGTATCCAGTATTCTAGTTAGATTAAATTTAACAGATATAAATACGATGTTAAACCGAGAGAAAACTACTTTGAAACATGCACCCACGCATGCGGTACAACAAAATGATGTAAAACGGTGTGAGAAATACTGCAAGGTCAATAAGTGAGCTTTTTTCTACGCCAAGATTCCAAGAAAATACAATGCTATTACTAAAAAACCTATACAATCGGATACCAATTTGAAAAAAGAAAGAAGTTTCATTGAAACGTTTGATAGCCGACAACTATGTTGATTTTAAGAAGACAGTACTGACTATTTCCATACACCAACTGCTACAGTAAAAGCATCCATTGAAGATCTAAATGACATTGCCATGTAAAAGAATGTGTTATACAAAAAAGGTACTATCATGCAGTAAATCAATGCACCTTATTTGAAGTTAAAGATTCTAAAACTGTTTTAACGTTGATAGCAAGATCCATCGGGTCAAATTCTTTTTCAAATTTTTCACCGTTCCAACAATAGTTTTGTAATATTTCAGACAAGGCCTGATTATTAGCATTTTCCTTCACAGCTTCCTTCACTGCTAGTTCAATGTCAAACACAGGATTGTCGTGAGCTTTGTTTGGGAACATACATTTCGCAATCACATCACGTAACGTTTTATGCGTTGGTGGGTTGGGCAAAGGCATACAATTGGCAGTAAAATGAATGCCCTGCATTTCTTCTTTTCGGTTGTTTCCTTTTCGATTTATTAAAATCGGATTGATGGCAGATTCAATAGGTTTTAAGTTGACAGGGCGTTCGGGAATTCTCATTTTTTTAAGATGTTTGTCATGAAGTAGAGCTACTTCTTGCATACTACTTTTATTTGACATGTAAACCAGAGATTGCAAGAGAGTGTCTGGAGCTTCTTCAGTCAACCACGGATGTTTAACAAGCTCGTCAATATTCATTCGTTCATGAGGGTCAACGCACAACAGTCGCTTGACAACATCTTTAGCTCGATCAGAAACTCTAGCCCATTCTCGTTCTGGAAACTGGTACGTCCCACTCATTATTTTACGTCTCATGTTACGATCGATAGCCCTCCTTGAAGATGGATGTTCTGAATAAAAAGGCGGATACCCACACATTAATATGTAAATTATAACTCCAAGAGACCACATGTCACAACTTTTATCGTAAGTGTATGGAGAAGATACGGAAACGCTACTTCTTTCTCGTCTATGACGTCTTTGCGCTTCCAAAACCTGCGGGGACACATAATACGGAGTAAATTGTGGAGTCATTAAATCTCCATTGTCCAACTTCGCAAAACCAAAGTCACACAATTTGATTGGCGAGTCTTCAGATGTGCTCTTGTACAGTAAATTTTCTGGCTTTAAATCTCGATGAGCAATGTTCATGTTATGCAGATGGCGAACAGCAAGGGCAATTTGCATTGTCGTAGCTGCAGCTTGGCGTTCAGTGAAGCCACTTTGCTTACTAATGCGAAAAAAAAGTTCTCCTCCGTCCATCAGTTCCAAAACAAGTAAAAGCCTGGATTGAGATTCTGATTCACCAGGAAACTGGAGTTCATTGCGAAACACTTCATATAATGTTACAACATGTGGGTGTCCACTGCACATCCAATGCATTTGCACCTCTTGCTGAGCTTTCGGTCGATCGACAACAACTTTAATGGCAAAGTTCTCGCCGGTACTTCGTTTTGTTGCAATTCTAACAGGTCCAGAAATGCCAGTTCCTAACTTCTTGTTCCAATTGACGTCATACTCATCAGTTATTGACGTGGTTTTAATATCTATCTTGCTTGGCACAGTTTTACTGGCCACAGATGAACTTTCAGCCATAACTATAAAAAATTAAAAACAGTAAATAGACTAAAAACAAAGCATATCTGCAAAAGCAAAAAAATCAATAAAAAAATAACACGTAGGGCATCAGAACAAAGATCATACAGCAAGAAAATCTAGGAGACTGTAAAATGGCTTTATGGTTGTATTGATCAAAAACATGCACAGCATATACCTGAAGGCAACCACAAGAAAAGAACTGATCACACTACTCCCACTAATGCCATTGGCCCAGGGTAGCATTCACATTACCATCCCCCAAGCTATAAATCAAGTGAGACAATCTTTACCTTAACATTTGATAGCTCAATACTCTTCCTCAATAATATTGCAAAAATTTTATTGCAATCAGTAATGGATACTCAAGCCACATGAGCTTTAAAATAACTGACAGTTCTGCTTTGCAAGCAGCAACATCACATAGACAAGAGTACTGAAATAAAAGTTGAACTACCAGCATCATTGCCCTTAATTTTTGTCATCTTGGCACGTGTTTAGTACTGTTGAATAAGGCTGAAATCAAATGTGCCAAAATTCAAAATCTATTTAATATTTTCTCTGAAATTATCACCGAATTGCTGAGTTACTTGGGCAGACATCAACCAGTGTCAAAGCGCACGTTTCCAAAACACCACCAAAGGCAAGTTTAACAAAATACAGGCCTAGTAACATTTTTCTAATGCACCAGTTATTAAAAGATGCTTAATTTTGCTCTTGGCAAAATAGCTGGCTTCTTTTTTGGCACATTAGTAGTTAGTAGTTATTCAGTTTTTATCCGGTGTTTTCCCTTTAGCAGAGATGGCCGGATTTACCCCATTCCTTCTGCAGTTTCTCGCACTCCGTCCCTCCACTTGTCTCGTCTCAGGGCATCCTCCTTCTTCAAACCAATCTTCTCTGTCTCCTCTTCCACTTGCTTCTTCCAGGTCTTCTTCGGTCGTCTTCGCTTTCTCTTGCCAGTCACTTCAAGATTCAGAGCAACCCTCAAAACACTATCGTCATCCCTCCTCAGTACATGTCCATACCATCTAACTCCATTTGCTGTTGCTAACCGGTCTATCGTTTCCTTCAACCCTAACATATCCATCTGTTCTTCAGTCGCCTTTCTGTCTACAATTTTCTGACCACACTTGGTTCTCACCATAGCTCTCTCTGTTCTCCTTAAAATTGCTTTTTCATTTTATTTTAGACACCATGTCTCACTTCCATACAGTATTGCTGATCTTACGCAACAAAGATAAACTTTACCTTTGATCTTCAGAGGAAACCTATTTCCAAGCAACAACTCTCCATATTTCCTGAATCTTACCCAACCGATTCTTACTCTTGCTGTGACTGCCGCTTCACAACCACCACTAGCATTTAGTCTGTCTCCCAAATAACAAAATTCATTCACTGTCTCCACTTCATCGCACAACTTCTCGATTGAGTCCATTGTCCCTTCCATTATTCCTTTACATTTCAAGCAAACAAAATGCATTGCCAACCTAGCGGTAACTTTCTTTATTTTTGCACATTTGCCATAAACCCAGTTTTCACATTTTGTGCACAACACTGAGTTGGCCATGACTCTCCTCCCACAAACTCCACATGGATCTATCTTGCTTTTGTATAGTTCACCTTCTGACCCGCTTACCATCATTTTTGTTTTTCTGGTGTTGACCTTTAAACCTTTAATTTCCAGTGCATTCTTCCAATTCCAAAACCTTTCCTTCAAGTCTTCCATGTCTTCACTCATGATAACAAGGTCATCTGCATATAGTAATTCGTTAACAACGTCCATCACTATTGCAAACAATAGTGGCAACAGCACAGATCCTTGATGTACACCAACATTTACTTCGAATTCCTCTGAATATGCAGATCTCACCCTCACTCTTGTCTTTGCACCATCATACAGGCTCATAACTGCCCAAACTATTACTTCTGATAGACCCTTCTTTCTCATGGCCCATTCCATCACTTTTCTTGGCACTCTATCAAAAGCTTTTTCCAAGTCGACAAAACACATATACAACTTCTTGTCCTTCTTTTGATATTCCTCTTGCATTCTTCTCACAATAAATATCGCATCCACTGTTCCTTGTCCTGGCATAAATCCAAACTGCATTTCATTCAAATTGACTAGTGTTCGTATTCGCCTCTCTAGCACTCTTTCAACAATTTTCATGGCATGTTCTAGCAGTTTCACTCCTCTGTATGATCCGCAGCTCATCACATCACCCTTTCCTTTAAAGATAGGTACAATCACACTTGTTTTCCACTCATCAGGCATTCCTCTACCATCCAATACACGCTGGCACAGTTCCATCATCACTTTAACCCCGATTTTGCCACTTGCAACTATCATCTCCACACTTACTTCAGATGGTCCGGTTGCCTTTCCTGATTTCATCCTTTGCATTGCCTCCACAATTTCATTACGAGCCACTTTTTCCACTGGTCCTTCTACTACCTCAGTTTCCACCATGTGGTCCCATTCGTTCTCTTCATTCATGATCTTTTCCATATGTTCCTTCCAAATTTTGCCCGGTCTTCTTCAATAAAACCCAATCGTCCGTCTCCTCCTCTCAAGCACCTTCCACATCCTTCCGTTCCTTTTTCATTCTTCTAAGGAAGTAGAAAACATTATTAGAATTATGATATAAATTATTCAACTCCTGATTAGTTTCCTTTTTCATAGCTCTAGCAACAATTTTCCTTGTTTGATTTCTTATACGTTTGTATTGATTCTTATTTTCTTCTGATGGAAACCTGCACAGCTCTTTAAATGCCGCCTTCTTTCTTGCAATGGTATCCTTGACCTCTTCATTCCACCACCACATGTCTCCTTGATCTCTCCTAGACTTCTTCTTTCCACACACTTGGTCACAAGCCTTTAGAACACCATCCTTGAAAGTTTTCCACAAATCAGGCGCATCTGCGTTCACTAGTTCTTTTACTCTTTTTTCAAATCTCACTCTTGTTCGGTTTTCATTCAACTTCCAAATCTTTCTTCTTATGGTTCGTTCCTTTCTCACACCCTTTTTTAGAACCTTTTTATCTAGATCTACGACCACCAGCCTGTGCTGAAGTTCCCATGGAATCACTTTTACATCCCTTATATACTTTCTATATTTTTCCCCCACAAGCACAAAATCAATTTCTGTTTCACACCCACCGCCACTATAAGTAATTTTCCTTTTGTCTGTCTTTTTAAACCAAGTATTTGCCACGCACAGCTCTTTTTCATCACAAAACTCCAGCAATCTTCTTCCTTCTGCATTTCTTTTCCCAACACCATTCCCCCCGTGTACACCTTCAAAACCCTCAGCACATTTCCCCACATGTCCATTGAAATCCTCCAAAGAAACAATGATTTCACTACAACTTCCCAAGTTCCCAAGATTAGCTAGATTAAAAAGTTTGGGTGCACTTAAACTTACTCATTGCCAACGTTTTGACGTGCTCTAAGTTCATTTTGTTTAAACCAATTAATAAACACACTCCCATGTGAGTTATATCATAAGGAAATAATAACTTCGAAAATTCACAAAACTACTCACCAATAAAAAATAATAAACTATATTACGATAAGAATGTGTTGGGCATTTTTTAAATATATGCTAAGTATAGAAATAGGTAATATTAGATGAAAGTGTGTTCCAAATTCAAGAAATGTGCACAAAAAAAGGTATGGTGAAAAACAAAATTTTTGAATATTAAGAATGTTGAAAAAGGGTCTGCTATTAACAAACAGTAATAAAGTCAGTAGTTGCATAAATGAGGATATTTTAATTTTAAGACGAGGTGGATTGCAACTGGGTTTGTGTATTCTAAGGTAATAAATGGCTAATCTGCGCCCCCCCCAGGTCCTAATGATTCCGGATTAGTGATGGTCAACCTGTACAACTTAATGGCCTTGCTGGCTGATCTGGAAAAAAATTGCTGAATTGGAGATTATTCAGAAGCGGGCAGAATTTAGTTTGCTGCAAAACAACAAGGCCTGCTTGGAAACAGTATTCCCTCTTAAGACTAGTAAGTGCATAGCTGCCAGTGCAAGGGCAGCATTGCTAGCAAATGTTTGAAATCTGCTGGACAAATTTAGGCAGACATGGCTGAGCAAGGCATTACACGAGCCTCAATATTCTATTTTAAAGTTATTAAAAAGAATATTTATTGGTAGCCTACTGGTATTTATTCAATGTATAAGCTGAACTAAAAAAAGATTTAACGCAGTTTGCTCAGAATCAGATCTCTAGTCCTTGATCATTTTCCAAGGAGAATAATACTTAGAGTTGTTTAAATGACATACTCTATTTTTAAACCTTGCACCTAATTGACAAAGCAGCATACGGGCCCTTACGCCCGTATGCTGCTTTGTCAATTAGGTGCAAGGTTTACAATTTCCATATCTTCGCCTATAATTTTCAACTCTATTTTTACTTTGCAAGTTTGATTGCTGGCAAATGTGGGAAGGTTGTGTATCTGTAGATTAAAAACTAAGCCATTCCCTCAAAGATCATGGTTTTTGTGTCAACTGAAGCCAAAAGCTCAGACTATGTGCCTTTATAGCTTAACAAGCACAATTAAAATTTGCACCAAAACGTAAAGACATAATATAGATTTTAACCAATTCTAGTTTTGACCTCCCTCAAAAAAACAATGATGTCAAAAAACATATGACGTCTTGCTTTGAACTGTGAAGTTGAAGGCACTTGCAGTCACTCCTTTGCTAGCTGCGATTGAAATTAGCTGGCAAATGTTAAGAAAAAAAAATTTATATCTAAGGTCATGTTTGTTGCTTGAAAGGAGCACAGTAACAGCATATGTGATATTTAATTTAGTAGCCATCACTCACTGCTGCAACATGGCAATGAGATGTTTATGGTACCTTTGAAAGATGTTGGTCCAAACTAGTGTTCCCTCTAAGATTTTGGTAAGTGCGAAATTGCTAGCAAATGTATTAAAAGTGCTGGACAAGTTTCGGCGCACTTGCTGAACAAATGGTTACATCAGCCTTAGTAACTTATTGTGAAGTTGTAAAAAAAGATACTTCCAACTGCCATTTAGTCAGTGTATATGCCAAGCCAACTTTTCACAGCTTGCCCATAACGTTGGTTGATGTATGTATAACAACATCCTTTATTTTCCCTCGGACTTACTTCAATTATGACATTTTTTATTTAGTTTAGTGCTTTTCAACCGTTTTTGGCATTTGGCCCATTTTCGAAAGGCACAGAGGCATGTGGACTGGTTGTATCTTTTTCTCGTTTTCATGAGCATTTTTTGCATTTGTTGGTTTCATAACCGTTTTTGGCATTTGCCCCATTTTCGAAATGCACTGAGTCATGTGGCCCAGTTATATTTTTCTCGTTTTCATGAGCGACCTCAAAAAAGTTATCAAAGTACATTTCAGAAGCGTTGTCCAACCAAAATAAAAAACACAAGTGAAGAAAAAGTTTTGTAATTTCATTTGATGAGAAGGTAAAATAAAGTACTGGCCCAGTGAAGACCATAGTCCACTGATTAAAAATCACTGATGTAGGCCATCATCTCTTGTGACAAATGATTTTTATTTTTTTATTCCGATCAAGACGCCAGCCTGCGAGTTGTATCTTGCTACATCTTCTGCAGCAAAAAGTCGAGTTAACAGTGCATCAAAGACTTGCAAAGATGACCTAAAAATAAGTCTGAACAGCAATTGTATGGGCATAAGTGCCGAGTTTTCAAAATTTGCCAGGAGTAGAAGCAAAATTGTGATGATGTGCTTTGATGACGTAATAATTAGGGTGATTATGTGAGCCCTAAAAAGTTCAAAAATGAGTAGCCTAAAGTTCAAAAACGTTTGCTAAAAGGCGGTGGCAAAACACCTAGCTATTTCCGTTTAATAAGTTAATTTAAATTTGGTCACCCAAACCCTGCAACCCATTGCAAGAGTAATTTGTAAGCATTTCAGAATGTCTGGTAAACAGTGCATCTAAATACAATTAATCCTTTGCTAAAGCCTGACACGTGCATGAGAAATATTGCTTTTATAAAATAATGGAATGTTAGGCAGGTTACCACCACTATGACACAAGAACAAAAATTACTGGCGAACTTTAATTGTTGCTTGATTATGGTAAATAATCTAATGAGTTACATTTTTCAATTGTAATCAATTAAACAGCAGGGTTTTGCAGTTGCAAGTAAACTTTTGATCTAAAATTGGAAAGTATTTGATGGCCATAGCTATGCAACTTGAAAGAAGAAATCTAAGATTTTTGAGTATGATGCAGCAGTCATTCTATATGCGTGTTGCTTCATAAAACATATCTCAGAATGCAATGTTAATGATAAACGATAACAACTTTTACCTAAGTCTAGTCAACTAATTTTTCAAACTATGCAGGAAAACAAAGGAGTTTATTTTTATGAAGTTTTGTCCCAGATGCCCCAAAAAAAGCACAACACTATTGCACTTCTGAAACCTGTTTACAAAACCTTCGATGATTGCTGCAATAACACAGCTAGCTATTTTTTTGCTCTTATTAAACGGTAAACAATCATTAACCGTTTACTGAATTCATGAAAAGAGGTCCCAAATATTTTGTACGTGAAATTTGATTTTTGCAAAAAGCAATTGAAACTTGACCGAAGCAAAAAAGCAGAGAAATTTATGGACGCCAATATCTGTGAGTTTGGTAAATGCAGCTTTCAAGTCTAGTAGAAAAATTGAAATGCCAGTATTTGTAAGCACTCTTAAAACTACAGGGTTTCACTGAAAGGCACTGACTGCAAAAGATATTAAGGTATATTGTTCATGTATGACCTCATAGTTTTACTGTGTTTTCGAGGGGGCTGCCCTCCCTGGAAAAAATTTTTGGTGACTCTGCCTACTTTACCTGGTGCCACTGTGTTCAGGTAAAAGACTGCAATAGCTGTGCACACTCAATTACTCTTCACAAAAACTTTTTTTATGCAACACACAATCTTTTGTTAGTTTCTGCTATTTAATAATTTTTCTTTACACCGGTAAACCAGATTAGATAATACACCATAATGTTGGGTTAAAAGACAATTTTGAAATCGTACATAGTGAACAGCAATTTTTTTATATGCCATAAAGTCATAAGCAAATTTTACTGCATTACAAATTATCTTTCCAGCAATTAAAAAAAGGCTAGAAATTGAAATTGCACTTTTACATTTTTTTCTTCTCTTTTCAAGGCTTTTTTCAATCATGACTGGTAAGCTATCACAGCACATAGCTGTCAGCTGGAGGGGATTTAAAACTAAAATTGGTTAGAAGTCATACTCTTTTTTACTTTTAGTTTTTAAAAATAGCTAGTGAGAAAAGTTTATTTATTTCTAGGTTACAAAATGGCGTTTTTTGTGCTAAAGTGAAACTGAAAGCTAAGTGCTTTTTTATCTTAACAAGCATGATTGAAATTGAAGCGTAAAGAAAACATAAAGTAGTTAAGCAATTCCAGTTTTGAACTTTCTTTGAAAACTAATGTCTTGTATTAAAGTGAAGTTTGAAAGCTACTTGCTATTACTGCTCTTTAACTATGATAGAAACTGGCTGGTCACTTTACGGTATGTGCTTTGGGATTGGTTTGTAATACAAAAGAAGTGTGATTTCAAGTCACCACCACTCGGTGTTGCATCACTCCAGGACAATGTTTCTGCGAGACATTGAACTGCCCTATAAAAGCGGTGGTCCAACCTTTGATTTCAAATTATTGTCTTGCACGCATTAAATAGTTGGTTGAAAATTGCAAGTTTTAACAAATGACAAAAACTACCACACACCGCCAGACTTTTTATGCACTGTTGAATTTTAACTGCAAATCTGCCAGATATAATTTCACAAATTTGCACTTTTTTCGTGTTTGAAGGGAACACTGGTCCAAACTTGAGATTTTTTTCACAGTCTTCCATGTGCTAAACGGTAGATCGAAAATTTTGCAAGAATTTTTTTAATATGTTAACCAACACCAAAAGTTACCTAAAACTGCCAGGTTATTTTTTTGCATTATTGAATTTCAACTGCAAATTTGCTGGATATGGTTTCACAAATTCACACTTTTGTGTGGTTAAAGGAACATTGCTTATAAATCAATCAGCACATTTTGCAGTAAACCAAATCATATTAATTTCAGAACAACTGCAAATTTTCTGAGCTTCTTTTATGAGTAGCATTATTTTAGAAATAGCACTGTATTATGTTTCTGTTGCAGTTTGATAGGTCTTGGCAGAGGAATAAAACTGTCACTAAAGTGTGGTATGTATTGGCAAAAGCATAGTTTTTTGTTGCAGTATAGTATGTCCAAGTTGCCATTTTTTTAATATGTACTTTACAATTGGAACCCCAAAAGGTGTAGCTTATTCACAATCAGACAAGGGTAATCATATAAATTTTGTTTTGTTTCATAAAAATACAGCAGTATCTAGGTCAGCATGCAAGTGAACTACTTTCTTGTATCATTTTGTTTAAGTATGTACTTTTGATGCAATGCAAAATTAACAAGACGTGCAAGACTAATTCCTTTTTTTTTTTTTTTTTTATTCTCTTGGCAATGGCTGCAAAACAAATCAAAAGAGCACCTGCACAAGTGCGCAATTACTGAACAGTGCATTATTTCCTAAAACTTCAATTAAGAAAACTTGATTCAACTTTTTTGTGGCCAATATAGGGTGTGACTAAAAGAAGCATATATAAAGTAAGTATAGAGAGAGAGAGAGAGTGAGTGAGAGTTTATTTATTGTTGCTTTTGTGCACTGACAAAATAATCACAGACATAATACAAAAAGAAAAAAAGACTTGCAGCAAAAACCAAGGAGCATTAAGGAGCCTTTTGATTATCGAGTCAAAATGCTCTTGATCTCAGCAGATTTAGATATTAGTGAAAACCATTAGATGATACTGTTATAATTTGAGTAAATTGTCAAAAAAAGTCTGAAGTTCAAGTTTTTAAGAAATACTAAAGAAAAAAAAGAAACAGAAGACAACAACAGTGATGTTTTTTTATACAATCAAATATTTTTGCAAGAGTTAGAATTCTTTTAACAATTTCACTTTATGTGCTTTTTTAAAAGAAACCCAATGCATGCTCTTTAATTCTAAATCGAGGTCACCCCACAGCTTTGAATCTCTGTGAAAGAATAGCTTTGGGCAAAATAATATATATTCAGAGGCAATAATAAGCTGTCAAATTTATCAACTTCATTTCATTTTGATGAATAGTGTTTATCTCGTGAAAACAATGATAAGTGTTTAGGCAATTAATTATGATGGAGGCGATCATAAATTTAGCTAACTTAAATCAATATATGTCTTCTACTTTCAACACTTGAAGTTCTTTATTTAATTGTGAAATTTAACAAATATAAGTTAAGAAACAATATTATTCTTACAATTTTGTTAAGATTATTTCTTATAAAGGTTTATTTGCTGTTGCCCATGCAGTAATTCCATATTGAATTCTGCTGTAAACAAGGCTGTAGTAAAGCATGCAAAGGGTTTCCCTTGAAACAAAATTGTGCTATCTGCAAAAGATTCCCACGCATTTGAAAAGCTGCATGAAAAAATAATTTATTTGCAAAGTTTATGTGAGATTATCATCAATAAATATCCCAAGGTACTTGAAAGTGTGCACTCTATTAATAGTAATATTGTTAAGAGCTATTCCAAAGTTACACTGACAAGTTCTAAGGGGTTGCTTGTTTAAAACCATGTAGTTAAGTTTTTAAAAAATCTATATCTCTTTTCAGAATTATTCTCTAATTTATATCTAACACAAACACAACACAGTATCTTTTTATTGAGATCTAAATATTCTTAAAATCAGTATTTGTGGCAGGGTAACATCTGGTATATTTATTGAAGTCACATTAATACATTTATTATGACATAAGTGCTAGAAAGTCTAGAAATTTCAGACCGGTTTGTGCATTTTGAAAATGTTTGAAAATTTGGAAAAATCCAACTTTGAGCACTTAGATTAGCGTCTCTCACAATCCTAAATGATCAAATCATATTGCTTGAGCTACCTTATTTCAAATGATTCTGCCTGTGCACTAGAAATAAGATCAAATACTAACATTATTGATAACAGTTTTCCAAGAAGTGATTTATATGCCAAATTTCAGTAACACAAACATAATTACTTGTTTAAATGCCAGGAAGTAGGAAGTAACTCAAACCTTTTCCATACTTAAGTGGCTGGTTGTGAACAGCAATAATGGAGGGATACCACCAAAATGTGAAAATGTCATAAACTGCACAGATTAGCTTTAAACCTTGTTCTTGTCCAAACTCTATTACTAAACATAACTCTAACCCTCACACCAGCCAACACTGCAACACTAATCCCAACTCTAAAATAATTCTAACCCTAAACATTAATTCATGCTGGTGATTTCCCTGTTTCAATAAAATCAAATTCTATGGAAGACTTTCTGTGGATTTCCACGTTTTAGTTTCTTCCACAACAGAGTAAGTCACAATTTTCAAAACGGGAAAAAGGACATACAACAAATAAAACAAACCTACAATGGCATTGATTCATACAAAACAAATAGAAACATGAATGTGATTTATTTGATCACTGTTTAGTATGGATTTTTTGTAAATTTGTTTACATGAGATAACTAACTACCGGTATTTTGAAATTACCTGGCAAAAATTACTGTTGCATCTACAAAATTGTTGATACAATGGTTTTATGCTGTTTATTCAAACATAATTTATAACAATGCAACAAAAAACTGCACCTGCAGTTTTCAGACATGAATCATGATGTTGAGTTAGTCTGTGCTCTAACTGCTAATTGTTTGAAAAAAAACTGGCTTAAACTGCCAAAAGAAACTACACCAGTAAGTTTGATTCATTTGAATTAAGTGTGGTGCTCAGTCTATGATGCTAACTGCAGACACAAATTGAAATTAATTTAGTAAAATTCAAGCCTACATTAATCCTTACTAATTGTGCAAGGAACAAGTAAAGTTATTAATACCAATTCCAGAGTCTCAGATGCTCAATGAAAATAAGGCCTACCAGTAGCCTAGTAAATACTACAGCATTGAGCGGCTAAACATACGAAATACCAGTAGTTAACGTCATCACATTTACTCTGCCAATTTTATTGTATTTAGCCTACCGAAAATTTTCACTCTTTGCTGACAAGCATTTGCATATAAGTTATGTGTTCTACTTACATCACTGTGTTGCGAAATGTGTTTCTTCTCTACCCAACATTGATGCCGGTAACAAATGAAGATTATATAATCCGCACCCAACGCGGAACATAAATGGAAAGACGGATCAATGGAATCGAAAGAAGGCAAAAAATTAGACTGGTATCATAAGCAGATCAGAGGTGCGCATCCAACACTCGGGCGGGCCAATTTTACCGAACTGAATTGCAGCATAAACCATCGGTGGCCACTCTTGCTGCACGGAAGAGGTAAAAACAATAGCAATCAAAATTAAAAGAGCCGCAAAGCAATTCTCCATTGTCTGCTGTTCATATGATGTCATGTATAGCAGAAGTGCACATTGGATTCAGAGCCGGATATTAAAATCAGGATTATCCGGTTTTTTCGTCCGATTCCGATTCAGATTGTAAATTTTTGAATTTTTGGATTCGGATTTTGATTTTATAGCTTGGTAAGAAAGAGACATTAGTTTTATGTTTAGGTATCCCTGAGCATCAAAAGCAAATATGGAAATTTTTGATTTTCAGGATTGGGAGTCGGATTCGGATTTTAATTTTTGATTTGCTAGGAGTTGGAGTTGGATTCAGATTTGCATTTGTCGGATTAGGATTAGAAGTCGATAAATTTTTGACTTTGGATACGTCTAATTCATAGGCACCTTATTTAGGCGGGAGCAACACTACTTTGAAAGTCCGACATTGACGCATATCCCATCTAAATAAAAAATGAAGATTTTTTTAAAATCAATATTTTCAAACTCCGCACTGACGCATTAGCAACTTTCTACCGGCCACAAAGCTTAGCGTAATCGCAATCAAAGGTTGTACATCCATGAGGCACATCACTGAACAGATAAACAACAAAAGTCAAAAACCCCATTGAAAGCTTCAAAGATAACCGATGCGATGGCGTAGTGGTTAGAGCGTCCGCTTCGCAGTTGGTAGACCTGGGGTTCATTCCCCTTGTCGAGTCATACCAAAAAACTTTAAAAAATGGTATCTATAGCTTCCCTGCTTGGCGCTCGGCATTTATGGGAGGTTGTGGAGAACAAGCCGGCAAGTTCACCTGTTGTGTCCTTGGGCAAGGCACTTAACGGGACGCCCCCGCCTTTATGTGGAAGACAGGTGGCCCATAAACCTCGAAAAAGGCAACTCCCAAGCGAGTGCGGACTTCCCGTCCAAAGTATAGCGATACAAGTCGCTTTCTCGTAAATGGAGGATAAAAATGGCAAATAAAACAAAAACAAAAACAAAGAGCAGCATATGGCTCGCAAGCACCAACCCTACCATAGGCTATACACCATATAGATTGGAAGCTTAGACAAACCCTCGATGAAGCAAAAAGGAAAAGAAACTAGTTGGTCCAGCGCGAGCCAATAGTTGTTCTTTTTTCGAGCTACAGTAGGCTGAGTCCGGTTGAACGTTGTGGCTATTCATCTGTTGCTGAACGCTATGTTTACCTTTGTACCAGCATTAGATTTCCGTTTCACTCGGTCAACAAACTGCTAAGCAGAGGTGGTCAATGAAGCTTGGAAATGTAATTCAGTGAAAGTATTGTCACTTTCTCAACAAAATAGTTGGACAGAACCAGAAAGTAGTGATGAGTATTTTTAATTGAATAAAAGCAAAAAAGTTGTTGAAATTTAAACTACATATTTAAGTAGCAAAGGTTGAAAGTAGTGCTTTTTAGCAGTTTTTTCTGTATCTCTCTAGACCAGTAGCCATCAATAAGGAAAGCTTATAACTCAAAAGTGTGCGAGAAGAGATTTCTGAAAAGGTGCAAATGTCTTAGCCAATTTATAGCTTTATGTAGCCTACATGTAAAAATCACAAAATGGAATCTCACATATTACTGCCTTTTTCATGTTAAAATGTGAAATTATATTTTAACATTTAATTTCATGTTGAAATCACGTAAATTAAACTGAAAAATGTAAATAGACTTTTAAATTTGCTAATTGAGGTCTGCAAACTATTTTAATTATTTGGCTTGTGTGAAAGCTACCTTTACTGCTGGAAATAAGATTTTAACTGTTTGAACGTTTTTTGCGCCAAGAAGCTGTTGATTACTCGTTATTTATTGTAAAAATGTATTATTTGTTTTTAATTCAAAGTCTTTGTAATACAGACAATCTTTGACTTACGAAATTATTGCTTTATTGTTGGATCTGCATTAAATTGCTTGTTGCTTTTGTGAATTAATTTTTTTTTATCAGTTAACGGTAATGTGTTATAAAGTTGTTAGTAACTAAAATTATTCTATCACTTGTCAAGGTCAGCTGTTGTAACGTGAAGGTGGTTTTGAGGGTTGCTGCCATACGCTCGGGCAAATTTCATTTGCTTACTTTTCTGCTCTCGCCATATCTAAATCTTGCCTGTTTGGATGGCACTGTGTTAGTAGGGCAAGCTTTTTTTGACCTAAACACTAAAAAATTGACTTGATTGACTTAATGTTTCGATGTTTTGGTAGCATTATTTTTGAGATCATTTAAAAACACAAATCATAACTAAAGTAAATATGTCACGTCACCCTTTTGAAAATTGATTCTGCTGTAGAATAGTAACGTACCATCTGTTAGTGAGCTTGCGCACTACACCTGCAGGAACAAGCTATTCACTCTTTCTTGATTCACCTTTAATAAGAAAAGATAGTCTAAACTCACACCATAGATGCCTCTTCGCTCTACTGCAAACGTTTTATCAATAAATGTACTGCGTTGCGCGTTGCGTTGCGTACTGCGTCGCAAATAATTTTGTCTGACTTTGATTATGCTTCTCTATCGTTTAATTGTGACAAGAAGTAACAATCTGTACTACAGCACAAAAAATTAGCAAACATTGAGAGTTAAATCAAAAAGTTAAGTAAGTTTTATCTCAGTTATCAGCTTTTCTGACCAATATGGAAGAACATTTTGACTAACAGTGTTAATCATAAAAAATTAGCTGTATATTACCCTAAAAACAAATTGACCTAACGGCAAAAATTGTTTATTGTTGACCTATCAAACTAAGAATATAAAACTTACACATTTAAGGCAGAACTCTAACAAATAACCATGCCGCTCAAGCTTGCTACCAAAAATTGACGTTATTGGAAAGCTTGCCCTGGTGGTAAGGTGGATGATTGAAACTGATTTGGCAGCCGCAATATTAACGTTTTGTGATGCGACGCGACGCGCGTGCCTGCCTGGCGCTGCTGCACACAAAAGGTGAACGAGAAGTCGTCGTCAATGCACAGTTTATCAATAAAATCCAAATGAATTCAACAAGCCGGAGAACGAAAATATTGACACAATTTCAGCGAACTGATATCAAGTTATTTTTATGACAACCTCCGACAAATCGATTATAAATTCTTACGACTTACGAACTTGCGTGTGCAAATCCAAAAATCGAATGTCACGTTTTGATTGGAAACGCCAAACTAAAGTGAAATATTCAAAGCAAAGCAGCATGATTCTTTTGCTTTGTAGAAAACCAGGACTAATTTTGTACAATAAACAACAGTTACCGCGTTGCATACAGTGATAACAATTATTACGTTCGAAGCGATCTGGCAAAGCAAAAGGTCATAAACTCAAAACTCGTGTACAACAAAAAATAATTTATCACGGAAAACGATTTAGGACGCAACATTTTGTCTAAACTGTATTTGAGTGGATTTTCAATCCCTTTCTCTATATAATTTTTCTGATAATTTTGGTCGCAAGAGGTGGGAAGAGAAGATTGGAGAAGGCTTGGCATAGCTTCTCCACAAGAATTGGGGCGTGTGGTGGTCACGGGACGTTTTTTGTGGGAATTATCAAAAGTAAGAATTGTGCAAAGCGTTGGCGAAGGCAACAATACATTGCCAAACAAGTTAACGATTAGGTTTATGGTCAGTGATGGGATTCAGGGGGTTCGCACGGGTTCGTGCGAACCCATTCTTGCAGTGTCATGATAATCAGCGAACCCGTTCTTGTTTTTTGTTATAGACCTTAGACGACCGCAGCAAATGGGCTTTCTACAATGAGGAAGCCTGTTGTTAGTGAGTTTGATACAAAAGAGAACCTGTTCTTAAAATTTTGAATCCCATCACTGTTTATGGTGCATGCAGAGCAGTGGTGTGGCATGAGTGTAGGCCACCTTGTGCACAAGCAGACAATGCTGCTTCATTTTCGATCAAGGAAATCACTAATGTCAGTGAGAGAAACCTTTGTTCAGCAACAGCTTCAATTTTGTATCTTTTGGTCAAAACTGGTTTTCCTCATTAAGCGGCCGCCCTGGACAGACCGCACACATCAGGCACCCATTGCTATACCACTGATGGGGTGGGCTCACTATAGAACGGATCAACCCAGGTGGACCCAATTTTAGCAGGTGACTCTATTCCCACAAAACTCTCATAAAGGCCGGGTTACTCAATTTAAGTGAATGACTTTTTTTAACAACACTCTGTAAATTTAAATTGAAGACATTTTTCGAAAGCAGTTTTTCGATTTTGGGATGATACTTTTGGAATAATTTCCGGGTGTCACAAAAATTGGAGTGAAATGAATTTTTTGCAAAAATTGCAAAATACCTAATAAATCAATATCTGCTGATCTAGACCTAAATAGTACAGACACGTAGGCTTAATTATTTTAACAATTGCCACTTTCTCTTGTGGGTCATTTTGAATACATTGTTTGAATTTGTTTTATGTTTTTGATAGAGCATTTGTTAACGGTTAAAAGTCGTTCAACGTGGAGCAACTCCATGAGATTAATGCCATCTTACTTCTAAATAAAAAAAGGCTAAATCTTATTTTTAAGATTTGACTTATAAACACAAGAACCAAATGGCCTAGTCCGATAAATATCTCAAAAAAGCAGCGTAAAAATTTTTACATCTCGAATCACATTTTTGGTAATGACGTATTTCATATATTTTCAAGACCCTACAGAATTGTAAAAATCATACCGTATTAAGGAAATTTTGAAGATACGCGTATTTGCTGAGACAAAACCTTCATGAAAACTTTTTTTTGAAAGCACTAAAGAACTTTCCTAAAAACAACACTTTCATAAGCCGTTTTTTAAGTGTAATTGCCATTGTTGTATCCTCCCAAGCTACTATCTAAACAAGTCATTGGTTTATGAAAAACTATTCTGTCCTTGGAAAGAAAAAACCAAATGCAAAAATTTAAACATAAGAAAAATTTACTTTTGACGCTAAAAATTTTTAAATCAATAAAGTTTATGACGTCACAGCGCTATGAAAATAACTCATGCACTTGCCTCGATAAGTTTAAACGGTAGTACAGTAGGTCTAGCTGGTTTTCATTTGAACAAAAATGGCTTCCTTTACTGAAATGTTTAGTTGTTTTTCATGCTAACATAGTCTACCGTATTCCAATTTATCAAACATCAAATTTTAAGCATCTACTTAAGCAGAGACGTAGCAGCCGCCCCCCAAACCCCCCAATTGGGGGGGCCCAGGCCAACTTTGGGGGCCCAAGTTAGTCTGAAATTGCTTTTTGGCTACGTGACTATTTTCAGTTCAGCAGACTTGTTTACAACCGATTTAAACTGTGGGAAGAAATTGGCTTGTGACATCATAAGTGAATGCAACGTCATTTTATCTCGCAGAATCTAGAATATTTCGATTGATTTTCTGGTAGAATCTTGAATATTCGATTGACGTAACAATGCCGTTGTTACGCAACAATCATAGAATGGTCTGGAATTCTGTTTGGCTATAAATACCGGGACAATATATATACACTGCAGAGTGCAGATAAAGTATTTTATTGACATTGTATAGAATGAAACGTTCAAAAAGTGGTGCTCAAAAGAGAAAAGATGCAGCCACTGCTCGAGATGCTGTAGCGAAATTGCCCAAGATGACAGATTTTTTCAAGATTACTGAGCAGAGTAGACCTGGCACTAGTACCGAGAGGGATGAAGAAAACTATAGTGTACAAGAAAAAGAAGACTATGACGATCAGCATCAAAGTGATTGTGAATTTCCAGAAAATGTAAGTTGTGATTTACTTGCCAATACGCAACCTTCAATATCAAAAATAACTGAATCTCAATTTACCCCTATCCCTGATGACCCATGTAAATGGCCTGAAAGTATTTCTGATGCTCAACGATGTGATATAGTAAAGCGTGGACCACATCAATTAATAATGAATTTTCCATATAATAACACAACTCCAAGGCGACGTTTTTCCTCCAACCATTATAAACGTGTGTTACCTAATGGTGAAAGTGTTTCACGGTCGTGGCTAGTTTATTCTGGGGAATCAGATCAAGTTTTTTGCTTTTGTTGTAAGCTATTTGGAAAAACACTAAGCCCCTTTTGTAGTGGTATAAATACATGGGAGGGTTTTTCGAAAAAACTGAAAGACCATGAAAACGGCATTTCCCACCAAGAATGCTGCAGTCAATGGATGTTGCTAGCTGAAGGGATAAGAAATTCATCTACTATCGACAAACGCGAGATGAATATTTTTTTCAATGAAAGACGTTTTTGGAGAAATGTTTTAGAGAGACTTATCGACATTGCCTTGTTTCTATCGGAAAGGAATCTTGCTTTTAGAGGATCTGAAGAAGTCTTAGGATCTCCTCACAATGGAAATTTTCTGGGTATATTTGAGCTTTTGGCAAGAAGAGATCCGATCCTAAAAGAGCTTCAAGACAAAATCAAGAATAAAAACACTAAAGATCACTATTTGAGTCCTACCATACAAAATGAACTAATTGAATTGCTAGCGACAGAAGTTGAAAAAGAAAATTTACAGCAATTGAAATTGGCAAAATATTTTTCTATTATTTTGGACTGCACTCCAGATATGTCACATCATGAACAAATGTCTGTCATTCTCCGTTATGTACTATGTAATGAAGAAGCTGCTGTTGTTAAAGAAACATTTTTTGGCTACTTGAGAATAAGTGACAGTACTGGGAAAGGCTTGTTGGACGCTTTCTTAGAAAAAGCGACCGAACTGCAACTCGAATTGTCTGATTGTCGAGGTCAGTCATATGATAATGGTGCTAACATGAAAGGAAAACATTCTGGGGTCCAAGCAAGAATGCTAGACATCAATCCCAAAGCTGTTTACGTGCCCTGTGCAAACCATACCCTTAACTTAGTTGTTGTTGACAGTGCTAATTGATCGACGGAAGCATTGACATTTTTTGGAGTACTTACAAGGTTGTATGTGCTGTTTTCTTCCTCTGCTCAGCGTTGGGAAATTTTGAAGAAACATGTGGAGCTGTCCATAAAGTCACAATCTGATACTCGTTGGGAAAGCAGAATTAAATGCATCAAACCTCTTCGATACAATTTAAAAGAGGTGTTACTGGCACTGAAAGACTTGGAAGCCATTTCCATAGAAAGAAAAGATGGAAGAGCTGCCTCAGAAACAAAATCGTTGATAGCTCATTTATCAAAACGGAGTTTTCTTTTGTCGGTATTTATTTGGTATGATATCCTATTCCAAGTCAATAAAGCAAGCAAGATTCTTCAATCGTATGGAGTCTCCCTTCATACAATGGAAACGGAAATCCAGGCAACTGAAAAGTTTTTGCAAAACTATCGCACAACGGGTTATGACAGTGCCGCAACATCTGCTGTTGAAATAGCACAGGAATTGGATATTGATCCTTCTTTTCCTTTGTCAAGAAGTGGAAAGAAAAGAAGATTGTTTGATTACCAAGGTGAAGAGGAACAACGAGCTACTCCTGAACTGAAATTTAAAAGCAACTTTTTCTATCCATTAGTAGACCAGGCTATTATGTCAATAAAGGAGCGCTTTAATTTGTTACGTGAGGTTTCTTCCGCCTTTTCGTTTTTGTACACACGAGACAAACTTTTGCTTGTGCAACAAGAAAATGCTCTTCTTACTTGCTGTAAAGAGTTCCAAAAAAAGTTCGGTGACATTGATTCTGATGAAATGAGCGCTGAGCTACAGCGGTTTATTTCAATTTTACAAAAAAAACGCAATCTCAATACGGCTCAAGACTTTCTGAACTATCTTCTAAAGACTCATTTATTTGAATTGTATCCGAATGTGTACATCGCACTTCGAATCTTACTAACTTGCCTTGTGACTGTTGCCAGCGCTGAAAGAAGCTTCAGCAAATTGAAACTGATCAAAACTTTTAATAGAACGTCTATGACAGACAGTAGACTATCTTCATTAGCCATGTTGTCAATCGAAAATGACTGCGCCCGATCTCTTGATTATGACAATGTCATAACAGCATTTGCGAACAAAAAGGTTCGCTCCAGACTATTTAAATGATACTGTGTTTTTATAACTTTTTCATGTTTTTCAGTGTCATTGCTTTCGTTTCGCAGTGTCTGCATAAATGTCCTACTGAACTCTGGCATCGGTGCCGAATTTTTTATGACTTGCACCTTCGGTATCGGCATGCTTTATTCTGACATTAGCCTGTTTACTTATGTACAAATTGTGGTATATTTTCTTAATGCAGCTTTTCAATTTTACACCTCTAAAGTGATATGACCTGTGCGCAGGGGCTCTTGCGCTTACTTTGGGGGGGGGGCCGAAGTTGGAGTGCTACGGGACTGTACTTAAGCAAAAGTTTTAACTACTCAAACGGTTTAAACACATTTGAAGGAACTTCTTCCAGTCCCTGTGAGAAAAAGACTTCGATAAAACAATATCCAAAATCTGAAAAACAATGGCATCCATGGCTCTCCTAAAGCCTGGTAAACGTTCAAGCTCTCTGTTTTTATGTGTTAGGTGGAAGCGAGTTCAATCTCAATACCATATTTTCAGGTACTACTTAGTTGCTTTATTGGGTACTAGCCCGCTCTATAGGCGTAGCCTGCAGGGCCCCATCATAAACGTGGGGTTAAAAATATAGGTTCAAACGGCTGCGCCGGTTTATCCAATGGGAAACTCCGCCTTGATATGGCAAAACCTGGTAACTACAAAAATCATGTTTTAAAAATATTGACTTTGCTCTCATTTATTATTGCTCAGTCTGGGAACAAGTGACCATTTTTTCATGTTATTTTTAAAGGTGCAAACTATTTGAAAGCAAATTATTTTTTCGCGTTTGCATCACTACGATGAATCATCTTACTTTATTATTTGGCTGAATGTTATCAATCGCTAAAGAATATTTGTTTATTAAGACAAAATCACTACAAGTTAAAACTTGCACCACTTAGACACGCTAGTTTGCACGTAAAAGACTGATAGGCCTATTTGGTTATGTTGAAAATAAATTTTGAAATTTTACTCATCTTCATGAAAACAGTCACAATTTTGATAAGTGTACTGTAATTTACTTGGAGTGCATTGCTCACGGGCCCATATTTGACAAGTTCCACATTGTACTCACTTCTCACCAGGTTTGCTGTTGTACAAAATCTCCCCACACACTGAATACGCCCACTCTTTTCATCTAAAGTTTAATGTAAATTTTTTGAGCATTTCGTCTGTTTTGATATTTTCTTGCTCTCTTTTGATTTTTTGCTTTTCACGCTTTTTCTTCCAAATGCTTTTTGTAAGGTGAGAATGTCACTACAGTTGCATTTTCAGTTTTACGTTTTCGTGTTCTTTTCTCTACCGACTTGACCAGGCTACACAAGTTAGAAAGCATCTGGTTGATCTTCTTGAAAGCTTGCTTTGTAGTTTGAAGAAAACGACAATGTGTCAGATTTCTTTTGCAGTACATCTTGCCTTGGTGCAGCTTTACAAAAAATGCGTGCATTTTTAGCAAGAACCGCTGACTTTGTTATGACAGACCGGCGTTTAGTATCTTTGCGCCAGTAGTCCAAAATGCAAAAAATCTACTGCTAGAAAAGAAAGATTAAACCTGAGCAGTCTCGGTTAGAAGCCTTAAAACGATGCCAAGAGAAGCTACGACATACCACTGCTATTCAGCTGTGCTACGATGGAAAAATTCTGAGCAAAATAGGTAGGTGGGTGTTTTTAGATCAGTTTGTTAGCGAGAAAAAAAGTTTGAAAATTTATTGCTGTGAAAATCTTTTTGGTGGGAACATATGAGACTTCTAAAAGTATCTTTTCTATTGCAACTAAAGAAGTATTATGGGGGTGCTTTAGGTAAAGTATATTCAATGATGTCGGATACTATTGCACTAAACACTAGTAAAAATCTGGTATAAATAAGTCTTGTCGACTTCTACAGGCATTACTACGAACGTGGAAGGTACTCATTGGAATGTCTGTTCAAGGTAACTGAAATCTATTTTACACTAGTCACTGCAAAAGTTGAAGAGAAAACGAAAGGACCACGAGCTATGCACGATGGAGCAATGATGAAACTCTTCTAAGATATCCAAAAGCCTGACTTGAGCAAAACCGTTCGCGGCGAAAAACTCAAGGTTCTAATCACAAAAATTGCAGCTCTTCATTTGAGGTAAGATCAGCGAGCGATGTGTGCCCGTTGTTAATGTTGGTGTGTGCCCGTTCTCTAGCCTCGCTAAAACGCTGCCAAAAGTGCCGATACAATCCCACTATCAATTCCTCTCAGTAAGCATGGGGCAGCCAAAGAAGAATGTTGGAAACGTATTTGAGTGGGTTGGGAAGACATTTATGCTGACAGTCATCTTGAGCTAAAATCTTATTTTTGGAACATTGTTGCACATTTGGAAAAAGGCACATTATGACCATTTTGCTCTGGTTGTGGTAAAAACGACCTGCATCAGCAGCACTGGTAGGTATAAACAAAACGACATTACAGAATAACCGGAAAAATTTTGCCTTGACAACAAAATAAAAATGCACGGTATGAAAACAATAACTGAAAATTTTAAAATAGAAAATGCCTCTCAACGACAGGAAAAGTTTTCAAAATTTGAAATGTTCTCTAAAAAATACTTTTAAACTAAATTTGTCCACATTTTGAAAATGTTCTCTAAAAAAAGTTTAGATTTTTTTTCGATGGCTAGGCAAAAACATTCTCTTAAGCAAAGTCAGGGAACCTCTTCTGAAAAATCCACTCCTTGTACCTTGGACGTAAACTTTTAACGGGGTAGGAAATGTGAATTTATTTGTTACAAATGGCAGGGAAATTCGTTCTCGCACCCTCGTTGGTTTGCTCATGAACCACTGCTGTACAATCTGCCAAACATCGTCTCCTTACTTTAAATCCACTTCAGTGTTGCAAGAACTGAATGCAGTGCGTTTCTACCTCAAAACACTGCAACCATCCAGCGAAAAATTGCTCTTCCCAGTGGCTCAGCAACGATAAATTATGTGGATATAAAATTTACAAACTCCGGACTGCAAATACATGTTTTACTACGTCAAGTCACGATAATGACGATCAATTTAGTCGGATATTCTAGCAGTAATTCCAGTCACGATAATGACGACCAATTGAATCTAATATTCTTGAAGTAATTTCGCCAAAGAAATATTTTTACTTGGCTTCAGATAGCACTGATCAAGTTTTTTTTTTATCGGGCGCGAAAAGAAAATTAAATCTATCATATTGTAGACTGTGGAAGTGCGTACATCTTCCCGAGGAACGGAAAAGTTCAGCTCAGTTTTATTTTCAACAACACACTACCAAGTTAATGTACAAAAACAAAAATTTTAGTAAAAATAGATTGGTAGATTCGTATTTAGCTGATAAGTGGTCAATCAGCTACATCGGTTGATCTTACTCTATTTTAGGAAGCTTTAGGCATTTCACATAAAGTTTTTTCAAAACTGCACTAAATCCGACAGCAGCCAACACTTTTGCTACTGACAGCGTTCTTAAAATTACCATGTTTTGATATTTTATGAGTTTGTAAATACAATATATCAACACGCCTTTACAAGGTGCAAAGGTTACAATTAGTAAATACATACGCTGATTAGCTTTACCAAGTAATGACCGGCTGTAATAAATATTAAAACTGGGCTATTGTGTCTCGTTCAAAAATATATGTGCGCGAAATCTTTACTAAAAAGCGTAAATCTTTTGGACTGTGTGTGAGGGGGGGATTGAGTACGGTACGGTAAAATACAGTTGAATTTTGAAGAAAAGCACGGTGCGAAATTACGTACGGTATTTTCCAGCATATTGCGGTGCAGTGCGGAAATACAGTTTTATTTTTTCTATACCGTACCGTACTCTTCCCCGAGGCCTAATCTAAAGTCTTCAAAAGACTTGTTTTTTTGAAACCAAAAATTACACAAAGTTTCAATTTTACAGCTGTAACAAAAACTTTATTATTATAGCGTAAATTTAATTAATCTCTTCAAGTTTGACCTTACCTTAGTTTATTGAGCTAAAACCAAAGAATTGGGGACGGTACAGAATTACATTACGGTGCGGTTACATTCTGAAGAAAAGTACGATACGAAATTACGTACGGTGTTTTACTAAAGTACAGAATTCCGGTACCATGTTTTTTTGGAGGTCGGAGTAAGGAAATCATTCCGTACCGTACCGTACCTCATCTCCTGTGTATGTATGTGTGTGTGTGTGTGTGTGTGTCTGTGTGTTTTAAATCCTCCAAAACTACGTGGGTACAAACATTAAACTCGACACGACTGATCACCTCCATGAGTAAGATTAACAAAGGGATTTGTGAAGTCATAATCCACAATAATTCTTTTAAAATTTGCTTTCTTTGGCAGAGGAAAACGAGTTTTTGCTCGAACAATATTCAGCCCCAACTTACCAACCTACAAAAAACTTCATTCCTTTGGGGTCTAAGATTACGTCACGCCTAACGTTTGAATGCACTTTTTTCTGTATTTTCTCAAATGCTACTAATTGTAGAAACGCGATTAAAAGTATAGTAATGCAAGAGGCTAGCGATGCACTTAGCAAAACTGCAGACAGTGACACTGTTTCGACCTATCAGGTCTCTTCAGTGCAGTTGTGACCGACAAGAAGCTAGAGGCCTTTAATAAAGCATAGCTTAGACCGCCACACTTGCGGGATCTATACTAGATCCACTGAAGAGATCTGATAGGTCGAAACAGTGTCACTGTCTGCAGTTTTGCCAAGTGCATTGCTAGCCTCTTGCATTACTATACATGTAAGACCTTGTGACCACTAGGCTGTAACAGCACTATTGTTCTAGCAGTTCCTAGACTTAGTGCACCTGCGACAACCGCCACTCATTCACGAGTGATACGGCTTCGCAGAGTACTGACAGACCTTCCACCAAGTGGATCTAGTATAGATCCCGCAAGTGTGGCGGTCTAAGCTATGCTTTATTAAAAGCCACTAGCTTCTTGTCGGTCACCAACTGCACTGAAGAGACCTGATAGGTCGAAACAGTGTCACTGTCTGCGATTAAAAGCTTCTACAAAAAAATAATTTCATAGCAATTTATGGTGAATCGACTATTCAACAACAGATTCTTTTGTCAAGCATTTTGAGCGTTTTATAAAGCACGTTTTTTACTTAAACGCTTGAACTGTATTAAATTTATGACCATAAGTTTGATTTACTTTGTTCGGACATAATTACGTAACCTATTAGTGAAGTGCGGAAGAGGGAGCAGTTAGGTGAGCCATGCTAACAGGCTTCCAAATAGTACTTCAGTTGTAATGAACGTCAGCGAAAGGCATGAAAAACCTTTTTAGCCTTTTCATTGAAAAAGTGGTCTAACAAGCAGCTAACAGCATCATCGTTCATCCATTTTGCGCTGAAAGTGCAAAACAATTATGACACTTTTTTCTTGAAAATGCCTCTAAAACGGTACTTACGCAACGTTAAATAGTAAGTAATTTAAAAACGTTGATAACATGTCCGACCAATAATAAACCTTCCATCTTCCCACCCCTTTACCCCCATGCCTACGACAATACACATGTAGATATGTAGGGAGGCTAAGCAAGCACTTTTGCTCGAAAATAAAAAAGAGCAAAGGTAGAAAGCATAGGCAAAAAGATTTGAGAGAAGAGGAAGATCTAATACCCACTCAAAAGATACGAAGCACCATTATCGTCTGTTGTGGACAACTTAGCAGATCTTCTTTGGCAGGCAATAAAAGCAACAAGGAATAAAATATATACTTTTCAGCGTGCCATGAGTAGTCATCTCACGTGCCACTTCTTACCGACCCGGGTCTAAACAGTACTCGGTTTGAATAATTTTTTCTAATCATCTCGCGGGCCGCCGCAAATGCGCTTGCTGGCTGTATGCTGTGCACCCCTGCATTTCAGTAATAAAATATCGGTAAGTCATATACCCAGTTATTTTAGTAATGCATGGCAAATTATAATACTTTTGTACACCCGTGTCGCAAGTCTGATTGATATTAACCTCTAAAACATTCTAACAGAGATAGGCAGTGGCACATTGCTTTCAAGTAGCTGCAACAGTAACGCCGTTACTTTTAGATTTTAGTAGCTGGTAGCGGTAACGACGCTACTTTTGCAGAATTTGTCGTGGTGCTACCGCAATCATCAACAATATTTTATTAACTCAGAATATTAAAAACAATTTTTTGTTTTCGCGTACTACAAAGATAAGTTTGCAATGTCTTGTTCGTCAAGTAGTGGAAATACAAAAGCAACTGTAAGAAAGCAAGCTGTACGTTGCAATGAACTCTTACGACGCTATTGTTCATCTTTATCTATTCAAATCGTAATTGCTAGACGGTGTCTGCAAGAATGCTTTAAAAAATTTTTGATTTCTTTAGATCAAAGCAAAGCTTCTGATATCACGAGTCGCAGTAAAATGGTTCTAGGACACCTAACCTCCCTCCAAGTGAAACTTGCGATTATTGCTCCTTACATCCTGCTAAGCTGTTAGCTTGATTGAAGTGTCGTTTGTAGGCGAAGAGACAGTTTTTATTAGAATTAGAGAAAAGGAAAGTGAGGAATTTGTAACTAGGCCTATTTCAATCAAGATTTATTTTAGCGTGAGGTCGATTCTGCTCTGGACGGCGAGGAGTTTTAGGGAAGGAGACAGAAAGTAGCCCACGTTGTACCAGCCCAACGTATGTTCGTAGTTTTGTATATATGGGTGCTTAATTTGGCTTAATCCAGTGTTTCCTAAACTTATTAGTCTTACGACATCCTGCAAATACAAGCACTTTGCGGCATCCTGAAATAAGTCACATAAACTTCACTTGTGCATAGGTTTCGTACTCATTAAGTTTTGGTACATTTTTTTGGCCAATTATACAAAGGACTTTGAAAATATTATTCACAGATATTTTGCTTGGCACGATCAGCAATAGGAGTAACTTGGAGAAAAAATATCCGTGCGAAATTTACTCAGTCGCCCTCAAAATATATTGCGGCGTTAAAAACCAGTTCCAGTAGCAACGTCCTAAAGAATTGCGAACAGAAACCATGACGAAAGCACAAACTGTATAACCCGTAAAAGTGATGTAGGCCTAAGTAGTATTGCAGCAATTACATACAGAGCTGCGTAATCTGCTTTGAGGCGGGCCAATTTCAAACTTGTTGAACATTTTTTTGGGCCACTCAACGTACGTCATCCATGTTGTTTCTACCAAGTGGTAAGCTACGAAGTAGTGACTGGTGACGGTTTTCACTCATTTTTATTTTCTTGGAGATCGGTTTTTGGTGGCTTAGAAATAAAATTTACGTATTTTGATGCAGGTAGAATAATGTGGAGTTGAGGTGAGTCGCGCAATGGCGTAGTGGTTAGAGCGTCCTCTATGTAATCGGCAGACCCCCGATTCCTTTCTTTTAAAAAGGGTAGCCTATTCGCAGTTTTCCTGCTTGGCGCTAAACACGAAAGAACTAGTGTGGAGAACAATTCGGCAAGTTCGCTTGTTAGGAAACAATTACGAAAAGTTGTAAGTAGTAGCGTATACCAAATCTGTAATAGCTACTTCTGAAATTACGCAGCATTACTTTGGCAAACTCCTACACTACTACTTTACTTTTATGTTTTCATGCAAGTGGTGAAATAAACGGATGCAAAGTTTTTGAAATTATTGCCTGCTTTAGGTGTCGGCAAGTCCTCTTCAAGCACCTGCTGGAAATAGGGCAAATAAGACGTTGCGAGCGGCTTCAAAAACTTTGGGGCAAATATAGGCTAGCGGGCTAAGCGCTATCATCCCTGATGTTTTTCTATTTGATTCCCACTGAAATACGGTACTTTTGATTTTGTCACAAAAATTGGCTATGTCAAAAAAATTCACTTTCCATCACTATTTTCAACCGTGATATTACTGATGATAACGCTGTAATTGTAATGACTTGACTGTGAGTACATCACTTTGGGTTAGTTTGCTCTTTCCCCAGCTAAGTTTAAGCCCGAACCTGGTAACATGCGCTCAGCTTAATACTTACCGTAACGCAATAGAGGCTGCGATTTGTACAAATAGGCATACAAGCAGTGGTCCGAATATTTAGGACGGCAGTTTATCCTTAAAAATTCAATTATTTCGGGGCCTTCCAACAATCATGAAACTATGTTTCCATGCACTTTATTAAATAAGTGTATAGCTTTTGTCAAGTTGTTGGCTGTTCCAGCTGTGAGCAAGTCCACTTCCTTAGGTACGCCTACCGCAGGCGCGATGGTGTAGTGGTTAGAGCAGGGGTTTACAATCTGGGGTACATGTACCCCCAGGGGTACATTTTGACTTTTCAAGGGGTACATTAAATAAAGTAAAAGGATGTTCTTTCCAGAACTTCCACTCTGCCTTAAAATATTTTTGACCACTTGATGTTAATACCTTGAAGACCTGAATTTAAGAGCTCCTTAAGACGTGACATTTTCACCTTAGTAAAAGCTTTAACTAGAACTACAGTAACTACCAAGTACACTTTGGTACTTCACATGACTTATTTTGTCCAATCACAGCATGGAAAGCAAAACAGCTTCGTTGTGCTGTTGCTAATATTTTACCTGGTATTGATTAATAAGCTTGTTGCTAAAAAGCAGGCTCATCCATCACATTAGTTAGGATTGCGGGGCTTATTCAGCCGATATACTGTTAGTTTGATTGTAGCGTTTGTTAAAGCTCGGATTGCATTGTTACGAATAACACTGTGTGCTTTGGTTAGTTACCGTTAGTATTAATCACGCAGCTTTTTCATATTAAACTAAAATAATCAATTTTAAAGTTTTTAGCAAACTTAGAAGGAATGTAATGGGTTGTCTAGCTACAGAAAATAAGATGTGAATCAGAGCAAGTTGAGCTTCGCAGCCAAAAATATGAGAAAATTTTGGGGGTACACGAGCGAATCTATAAATTGTCCAAAAGGTACCGATGACCTGAAGGTTTGGGAAACCCTGGGTTAGAGCGTCCGCTTTGCAGTTGGTAGACATAGGGTTCGTTTCCCTAGTCGAGCAATATGAAGACTAAAAAAATCGGTATTCACAGCTTTCCTGCTCGGCGTTCAGCACAAAAGGGATAGTGTGGAGAACAAGCCGGCAAACTCGCTTGCTGCTTCCTTGGGCAAGACGTTTAACGGGTTGTTTCCATCATTATGTGGCAGACAGCTGGCGAAGCCCAGCCGTCTACCCATCGTGGTGGCCCAGTGTAAGTGAAGACTAACAAAAGGAGAGAAGCTCATACGCATGACTGACAGTACGTTTATGCCAAAAATATTATTTACTTTTTATTACTGTTTTTACCACAATCCATTACGTTCAGTCGGCGTAGCTCGCCTAAACTATACTTACTGATTACTCATTACCCTTCAGCATTACTGATAAGGTGAAGGGAAAGCCAGCAGGCGACGCCAGATGGTAGGCTATTATACACTTCTACAGGTCACATTTAAATATGCTGCATTGATTTTCATATTTAAGGCACTGTAGCAATAGATTCCAAGTTATAGAAAAAGCAGTGTCAATTACATTCGTATGCTTAACATATGTAACTTCGTACTACCACGTTAAAATCCAGCCAGTAACGGATCAAGAAAGTTTTAGAAATCGAGGGATAGAAACGTTTGAATTGTCGTATATTCAATACATGTGGCAGATTCAATACATTGGACTGGACGGCAGATGCTTTCCAGTAGCCCTGTCTGTGAGTAAGCCTGTCCTCCGAACTCGTATGACAGACCGAAACCAAATCTGCCCAAACGGTAGAGCATCTACTGATACCAATGTTCTGGCAAGGTCTTATAAATGGCAAACGCCCTTTTTAGGGTGAGGCAACGCATCAAAACGCATCGTCAACAAATTCCGAAGGTTGCCATTCTTCAACTAAACATCGAAGACCTCACTGCAAGCAAAATGAGCGTTCTTTACCATCTTGCTGCACAGCATGACGCACACGTCATCCTACTCCAGGAGACTCACCGCACAGAGGTTAGTTCTACCGGACAACCAACTGGCTGGGTTCTCCTTAAGAAGGAAGCATGGTCTTGCTACGTTTATCCACGAACGATTGCAGTGGGCCCTTTTTGACCAATCTCCACCTACATGGGAGCTGAGTAGTTGTGCGTTGACGACCGACGCGATGGCGTAGTGGTTAGAGCGTCCGCTTCGCAGTCGGTAGACCTGGGGTTCATTCCCCTTGTCGAGTCATACCAAAAGACTTTAAAAAATGGTATCTGCAGCTTTCCTGCATGGCGTTCGGCATTTATGGGAGGTTGTGGAGAACAAGCCGGCAAGTTCGCTTGTTGTGTCCTTGGGCAAGACACTTAACGGGACGCCCCACCTTTATGTGGAAGACAGGTGGCCCATAAACCTCGAAAAAGGCAACTCCCAAGCGAGTGCGGACTTCCCGTCCAAAGTATAGCGATGCAATTCGCTTTCTCGTGAATGGAGGATAAATATGGCAAACAAAACAAAAAAAACAAAACGTTGATGGATACAAGATAGCCAACATTTATAAATCTCCATCGATTCGTTTGCAAGTATCCGATTTCCCGGTATTCCCACATCCTTGTCTCTATGCTGGCGACTTTAATTTCCAGCATGTTGACTGGGTTTATGATGCCAGCAGTGCAGATGGGAAGTGCCTGGTTGGCTGGGCAAGTGCCAACAATTTTGTCCTACTCCATAACCCAAAAGATGCCGTCACCTTCCACTCTGGCTGCTGGAATACAAGTACCAACCCGGATCTTGCATTCGTTAGTATCGATTTGGACAGTCGTTTACCCGACAGACAAATCTTAGAAAAATTCCTAAGGCCTCAACATCGACCCTCGCTTATTACTCCACCCAGGTTTGCTCGTCCTGTACCAAGCAGGCCTGTAAAGCTATGGAACTTCCGCAAGGCCACTATATTCCTCTCACAAATAAACTTGCCAGGATTTTGCCGCCACCTGATGTGGATCAGGCATATCAGTGTTTCTGTAACGGCATCGCCACTGCAGCGAAAAAGTGTATCCCACGTGGCCGACGAAATAATTGTATGCCATGTTGGGATGGCGAGTGTGAAAACCTCTACCAAACATTCTTGCAATACCCTTAAGGGCATGAACCTAGCAGAGATGCTACAGCTTTGCTTGCTAGGAAACGGAGAAATCGATGGTCTGAGGTCGTCCAGAACATTGACTTTTTCACACTCTAGCCGGGTAGCATGGAGTATGTTAAACAATCTTACTGGTAGATCACGACATTCCCCTCTACAATGTCCCATTTCAGCAAATGCTATTGCTAGCCAGCTGATAAAAAACGGGAAATGAGAGGGTGCAAATCGAGAGATTTCTCGCTCTGTTATGCAGGATTTGTCTGACCTTTGGAGGTTTACATCTCCTGATGCAGTGAATACCTCCGGAGATTTTTTTCCCAAAGAATTTGCTGCTTCCCTCCATCACTTAAAACCAGGTAAAGCTCCAGGCCCTGATTCTATTTGCCCAGAGTTTTTGATCCACGCTGTTCCCGGCTTGAAGTTCTGGCTGGCTACGTGGCTTCCTTTCTTCCTGTTTTCGCCAACTCAAAATTCCAAAAGTCTGGAGAAGGGCGTTGGTAGTCGCGATCCCCATGCCTGTAGAGAACCCAAAGAGCTACCGTCCCATCTCTCTGCTCTGTGTCCCTTACAAGATCCTCGAACGACTGATCTACAATCGTTTCGAACCAATAGTCGACCCCTTGCTTCCAAAGGACAGGCTGGATTTCGACACGAAAAATCTACCGTGGACCAGGTCGTTTTGCTTACGCAAAACATTCTTTTAAGGCAAAAAAAGAATGCCGGTGCCGTGTTTGTCGATCTGACAGCTGCTTATGACACTGTCTGGCACCGTGGCCTCACCTGCAAGCTGCTGAGACTTCTGCCGGACAAACACATGGTCCAGATGATCATGGAACTCGTTTGGAACAGAAGCTTCTCCATAACCACTGCTGACAGCAAGCCAAGCAGGCTCCGACGCCTGAAAAATGGTCTCCCACAGGGATCGGTCTTGGCTCCTCTTCTTTTCAACATATAAACCAACAATCTGCCTTCCATAACCTTCAAGAAGTATGCCTACGCTGACGACTTTGCGATACTTCATTCATCTAGAGATTGGAAAGAACTTTGAGCGAAGACATGACTACACTTTCTGCATATCTCCTGACTTGGCGGCCAAAGCTCAGCCATGCTAAAACGATGACGGCAGCCTTTGATCTCCACAATCGAGAGGCTAAGTGTGAGATAAAAGTTAAGAACAATGGTAAAATCTTACCATTTTACCCAGTTCCGACCTATCTCGGAGTGAAACTGGACAGAGCGCTCAAGTACCGTCATCACCTTGAGGCACTGCGAAAAAACTATCCATGCACGTTTTGCTGCTGTGACTTGCGGGTTCAGGTTTGGGCGCTGGTGCCAAGACATTGCGCACAGCTGCCTTGTCCCTGATCCACTCAACTGCTTAGTACTTGGTGTCGCAACGCGCATACTCGTCTCATTGACAGCGTTCTTAATGACGCTTTGTGCATTGTCACTGGATGCCTACAACCCACTCCAACGGACAACCTTCCAGTTTTCTCAGGCATCCAGCCAGCTGAGTTTCGCCGCTAAAAAATGACATTTTCCTTGGCTAATCGTAGTTCTTTGAGCCCTGGCCACATTCTGCATGGCCAGCTGACTGAGCCGCAGGCTGCTTGCAAGGAGAGACTAAAATCTAGACGCCCGTTTGTTCCTGCCGCGCGGAAACTATTGCACAACTTATCTGAGTTGGGCATCCGCGCTGCCCAATGGACGAACTTGACATGGGACACAGAGTACTTCAAGAACATGTCAGCACTCGGTGTCTACATTCCTCTGGTCAGCACAAGACCCTTTGGATTGAGTTTGACCAGAACAGCTTGGGTCAAACCCAATCGCCTGTGTACTGGCGTTGGGCGTTTCCATGCACAAATGGCGTCTTGCTCCTTCAGCGAAATGCGAGTGTGACGCTAGTAAACAAACTGCAGACCACATTATTTTAACAGTCCCACACATCGGGCACCTCGAGAAATAACGGGTCTGACAGTTTTGTATGACAAAACAAGGTGCTGGCTCAGCTCTATCACTGCCAGCATCTGATCTGGGCAACACAGCAGGTTGGGGTGGCAAAAGAATAAACCCTCAGTCCCCATCCTTTTGTTGTGTCTGACTTGGATCATAGATTCCCTGCTATACGACAAAGAAAAAGAATACATACTGAAAGTGTAATTTACAGTATTTTCATTCCAAATTAAAAGTGAAAAACTTTTTTTCGGAGAACAGTTTCGAAGTCCAATTTTTGAGACAAAATTTAGTTTCAAACAGAAACACATATAAACAAACTTTCCTAATTAAGACTGGAAAAAGCTGGTAGGGGACGCATCCCGACATCTCCTTCCTGAATTTGCCACTGATAGCAGCCTCCATAAATTAAACACTTTTATAAAAATTCTGAACGTTTTCGGCTCATTTTATACAGTAGCCCTTTTCAGACAATCAAAAGTATATTCTACTTTTACTTGAACTTGAAATGACGAATAAATATGCATATACAAAACTAGTAGTTACACATTAACACTACGTAAACACGAATTAATGCATATAACATAACGAACATCTAAGCATACGAATAAAATAAATGCACAGATAATATAACAACTAGCCTACAAATTAAAGTACAGTGAGCAAAAACGAACAGCTATTAATACGCAATTTTGTGTTTAACTACAGTGCACTCATTAATCAAATAGTAAACTATCAAAAAAAGTAAACAGCGCAATTCATCAGGGCTTGGATAGTATCTCCCGTTAAAGGATTTACTAATGCACAGTTAATATAGAAAGCATCATTTAATAATGCCACTAAACGCCAGAAATTATAAGAATTTGGCAATGAGCCGACAATAAACATTAAATGTTTTCTCAGATTTCTGAAAAATCTTAGAAATACTCGAAAACAACAACACAGTGCGTCTATTTCCTAACCTTAACAATAGAACGCTCAACAACAGAAATAATGTAAAAGGTGAAATAAAAACCGAATTTATTCAGTGATGATTAAAGAGTGCATTTGGCCTTCATGACTTAAGCACGTAGCTATACAGCTGGTGATTAAACAAAAATACTGTATAACATGCATTACGAAAACAATTATTCAATAAAGAGCCAATAACAAATTGCGTGGCAATTCTAAAAAAAATGACAGAAAATTTAAACGAGAGTACTGTACATATTCTGAAACAAAGTTATGGAGTATCTTTGTCACAAATTTGGAATTTCATTCATTTTAATCTATTGGTATAAAATCAATTGCAAAATATCACCCCATGCAACTTAGAATGTGAACAATTTGTGAAAATTAATGAAAACGTAAATTAAATATCATAACTTTGACAAATTTTCTCGTTCTAAATTCCAAAATTTTTGCCTCCTCATGTTGTTTTGGTACACTTCCATTACACCCGCTCGCTTATGCCTTAGTTAAAAAAGCATCACTTTCTTTGCTGGAGAGCAGTCCGCAAAAGTTGTTTTCACTTTCAAAGGGGAACTGTTTTTTGGTAACTTTTCTAGATAACTGCGCTGTGCTTACCTTGTAAGCTGCAACTGGTAATAATCAATGTTAAGGTTAATACCAATCAGTTTGATGCAATGTATTGAAATCAAATTTTTTGCTGCACGCGACCAGAATGTAAATCCATCCAAAATTTTGAACAGGTCTGGGTATGATATAACCAATTAAGAAAACCTAAAGTGTACGTGTTTTAAATTATATTAGGTAACTAGTTTAAAGCGTTCGAGAAACTGGTAAGAAAATACCTATTTATCATATTACGGTCGCATGACAAATTTCCGTAATTTTATGGAATTGGCAGGGTCAATAACTATTATAATTACACTAATTACATGAGATCTGGTGTTTCTTTACATAAACATGATGTAACTTTATTGTCTTGATTTAACTTTAGCTTACCTCGCTTCACCCAAGAGTTAATGGTACTTATTGTAATCATTGTGTCGGCAGATTACAAAATAAAATTTGTTGCTTATTTTTGGGGCGGGAATTTTACGTACTTGCTTCATTTTGAGTGTAAGTTTGCTGCAATTTCTCACTAGTATTTGGAAGGTGGAACATTTTACAGTCAACTATTAATTTGATCATGCATGTGTATATTGGGCTTCATGTTGTGACAAAGCGTAATCAGGAACTACAATTATTCATCTGTTTTTCGGTAACTTTTCTAGATAACTGCGCTGTTCTTACCTTGTAAGCTGCAACTGGTAATAATTAATGTTTCGGTTAATACCAATTAGTTACATACAAGTTGTGTTTGTATAAGTTACACAATTTTAGTTCAATTGTGATATCACAAATGCAATTTATATCTCGCATCTGCAATTACCCAGTGCTAAAAAAATCAATTTTTTTTAACATTTTCTCTAACACATGCATTTATTTATAAATCTTGGTTATAAATTACTTGTTAATTTATATATCAATAAAATAAAGTACAGTAGGTTCAAATTAATCTTAGTGTCTATACCAAAAGTATTCATCGACATATACGAGCCCGAACTTATTAACTACAATTAGTGGTGTACAAAAATAATTTTAAAGAGGTAGCTTAAATTTTTTCCCCATTTTATCGAAAAGCCATTCTCTTTTTTTGTAAATCAACTTATGAAAAGACCCTTTTTTAAATTAATGACCTACTTTATGTGTTTTGGAGATTGAGGTGTGTAGAAGAGAGTAGGGAAGAGATGCCAAAGCCACCGAGTCTTACACCCAGTGACTGTTGTTTACAAGAGCTTGCACGCTGTGTAACAATTAGAGATGGTTATTTGCTTACATACCACTCTAAGGGGTGTATTAATCGAAAAAAACTTATATGTAAAATTTTCTCAAAATGCTGAAACAAAAGTGATCTTGTGAAAAGTAGGGTAAATGACCTGCAATCGCAGTAGGAATTTATTCAGGGTGAGGGTTAATAGGATGAAGTAAACCATATTAGGCTAATTTGTTCAATGTTCTATGCGAAGTCCATATTTATACACTGTATTAAAATTTTAAACTAATTTTACTCTTTACCGTGTTTAGATTTTAGTCAAAAACTGCAACAAAGAACATGTAGGGCTCAAATATCAGACGTCGCTAGCTAATGCCATTGAAATTGTAATCAGGGAATGCTCTAGTTTGTTACAAATATTGTCATACGCAAAAATAATACAATAGTAATTCACGATTGTAAAAATGGTTAGTAAGCCTTATAAATATGAAAAATACATACCGACAAAAAGTTATTGATCATAAACGTTGTCGTGGATTAAACATAACAGAGCGACGGTAATTAAGCCTAGTTAGTATACAAAATATATACCACACTTGGTCTGATAGGCGAGCTTTTTTAAATAAAAGTCTGAAAAAGAACTGCATTTTTGTTGAATTGTTAAGATTACGTAGCCTGTAAGAACTCCAATTTCCCCCGTCCGTCGCAGGAGTTCAAATAAGAACAAACACGTTGTTTTTCGTTTGCCACGGTTTTCTAATCAATGACAACGTAATCCACCTATTTATAAGAAACACAAAGTATGGTGTACATCAATAAACGTGAGCAATTGCCAAAACAAGACTAACAGCGGTTAAAACAGTCGTGGCAAAAAAGAACTGAAACACAACCAATGAAAACTTGCCTAGAGTTTGATAATGAGCAGATAGAAGAATGAATCGCCAGTGCACAGATTAAGTACAGGCAGCGAATTGCACGCCAATTTTTCAGACATCTAGTTTTGACTTTTTTCCTCTAACAGGATCCAAAATAACTCCTTAATTCTATTCTTGTCACCACTTTAAGGTATCTACCACGTAAGAGCTGGCGAAAGACACTTTACGACCGTCTGTCAAATCTGAGAAGTAATGTGTCTGCTTAGGAAAAATGCGGAACAGCCCTACTCCCCAATAATTATCAGACCGCTTTAGAAGAGCAAAACAAAAAGGTGATATCGAACATCCTGATCATAACAAGAAAAATAGTAGACATGTATACAACTTATTTAGACGATATAACACAGCCTATGAAGCAGGACATTGGCTAAATGCCTAAACAGCTTCTTACGTGTTAGGCCAAGATCACAGAATGATTCCATAAATGACAAAATGTTCAGAGGTCTTTCACAGCGTGCTCCACGTTTAGGTTTCTTTACAAAGGTTGCCCCTTGTTCTGACTAGTTCATCAGTACACATATGATTCGCTTTTAAAAGATCCTATAGAAACCACAGCAAAGAAGTATTTTTACTCGCTTGTGAGCAAAGGTTTAGCTTCCGAGAACACAACTTCTACTTCACGCTTCCTTGCTAGCCATTTTGCCACATAGACTAAACCCCTTTTCATCGCATAAGAGAGAAATTTAGGATGTGCTGTCTTCAAAGGACGATGCATTTTCAGCTGTGACCGGGCCTACACCGGCGTATGGGTTGTCACTGGTGGCATTAGATTCGAGTGATCATAAATATGTAGTAGCATGTCAAACTAATCTGTTTTTAAAAACAACTAATGCAATGCCAGTAGTCAATTATGCACAGGCCCTGGTTGATTGTCTGTACACTGAAAACTCCTCTTCGATCCTGTGCTTTGAATCTCACAAAGCAAAACAGCATAAAATCGGATTGTAGACTAATGCTTGCATACTGTCATTAATCTCACTATCATCTGCAAAAGACCTTTTTTGTACTGCGAGTTAAGCACTGAACACCAAAGGAATCATGCCCCAAATCTTCCTCATTAAATTTTTCAAGAAAACTCGAAAATTGTTTGAGTTTTGTTGTTGGACGCAATGGCTGGAATCAATTATTCTAGCTGCTTGATCCTCGGCACTAACATTGACATTGCTCCACCAATCCAAACTTTGTTGAATATAATTGGCCGTGTCACTGGCTTCTTGTAATTTGAGTGCAGCAACCATCTTGTCATTAAAGATGTATAACTCAAGTTGAACATTCTGCTGTAAGAGTTTAGATGGGTATAGGCTTTCCACATGTCAATGATGTGGTTTTCATATCGCTTTTCATATCACAATCCTTTCTCATCTGAAAAAATAACAATTGATTTTTTATCAAGAGACCGCCTTGGATAATTTCTATGATCACATTGTTGTGGAGACATTTTAACAGATTGACATGTCAAACAAAAAATATCACCATCATGTATTATCTAAAGAATGAACAACCTGGAAATTACAACATTGAAGTAGGACTGTGCACTCAGTTTATTAACAGGTGTGACCATAACACTTAGCTCAGCGTGTAAGCTGTTAAGCATCCCATAAGACATTAAGGTTGCCTTTGAATCTGGATCATTCTTTGCTACACCAAGTACTATTAAAAAAAGCAACAGTTGGACAAATTTCCATTGCATTAACTAAGGAAAAACTGTGTTTTTGTTGAAAAATTTTAACTTTTTGAACTGTTTCCATTGACGCAATTGACTTTAAATTTTTGCTAACTTGGAATCACTAGTAAATTTTGGAGCTGTTCATAGTTGCAGGTAAGAAATGACTTAACGACAAGGCAGTAATCAACAAAAAAGAAGATTGTCAAGAGTTGTTATTGTCTTTGATTTTTAGACTTTATGGTATCATTCAATGATGAAATATGAACATAAGAATGAACAAAACTTTATTAACAACATTCTTCACTAGCAGATCATAATTTTAATCAACAATTACCGCCTCACAAAATTGTAAGCAAAACTTTAGGCCTTTACTTGAATTTCCAATTTTTCTAACAAAACGCTAATTTCACATTCTTCAAGATTGAAAGTAAAAGCTATGTCTTTGTCAGAAGCAATGTCATTTGTTGATTAATATTCAGTGCTTTTTCCAAATAATCTTTCTAATCAGTTAATCCAGTCATCTTAATTAAACATCAATCAAGTTAATGCAAGTTAGCCATGTCTTCATTAGTAGTAACGTCTTGAGCCTTTTCGTTGATTAATGTTAAATGCTCTTCTCAAATACTCTTGTGCATCAGTATGTTTATTCATTTTGATTAAACATTGACCAATTTCATTTAAAGTAATAGCCACGCTTCTGTCAGTATTAACGTTTCTTGATATTTCTAGTTTAATTTTCAGTGCTTTTTCCAAATGCTCTTTTGCATCTATCAATTTATTCATTTTGATTAAACATCGACCGTATTCATCCAAAGTAATAGCCACCTGTCTGTCAGTATCAACGTTTATCGATATTTTTTGTTTGATTTTTAGTGCTTTTTCCAAATGCTCTTTTGCATCACTAAGTTTATTCATTTTGATTAAACATTGACCGATTTCAGTCAAAGTAAAAGCTATGTCTCTGTCAGTATCAACGTTTTTTGATATTTTTTGTTTGATTATTAGTGCTTTTTCCAAATGCTCTTTTGCATCTATCAATTTATTCATTTTGATTAAACATCGACCGTATTCATCCAAAGTAATAGCCACCTGTCTGTCAGTATCAACGTTTATCGATATTTTTTGTTTGATTTTTAGTGCTTTTTCCAAATGCTCTTTTGCATCACTAAGTTTATTCATTTTGATTAAACATTGACCGATTTCAGTCAAAGTAAAAGCTATGTCTCCGTCAGTATCAACGTTTTTTGATATTTTTTGTTTGATGTTTAGTGCTTTTTCCAAATGCTCTTTTGCATCTATCAATTTATTCATTTTGATTAAACATCGACCGTATTCATCCAAAGTAATAGCCACCTGTCTGTCAGTATCAACGTTTATCGATATATTTTGTTTGATTATTAGTGCTTTTTCCAAATGCTCTTTAGCATCACTAAGTTTATTTATTTTCATTAAACATCGACTGTATTCATTTAAAATAAAAGCCATGTCTCCATCAGTATCAACGTTCATTGACATTTTTTGTTTGATTTTCAGTGCTTTTTCCAAATGCTCTTTTGCATCTATAAATTTATTCATTTTGATTAAACACTGACCAATTTCAGTCAAAGCATTAACCACCGGTATCTCGGTACCAATGTCACTTAATATTCGCTGATTAATCTCTAGTGCTTCTTCTAAATACTCTTTTGCTTCAGCAAGTTTATTCATGTGTCTTGAACATCGACCAATTTGAATCAAACTATTTGCTACCTGTCTGTCAGTAGAAACGTCATTTGATGTTCGTTGATTAAGTTTTAAACATTTTTCCAAAATCTTTTTTGCATCAGCATGTTTATGCATTTTAATTAAACAACGACCAAGTTCACTTAAAGTAGTAGCCACGTTTCTGTCCGCAGTGAGGTCGCTTGAAATTCGTTGATTAATTTCCAGAGCTTTTTCAAAAAAATTTTTGGCTTCGGTGAGTTCATTCATTTTAATCAAACACCGACCAATTTCCTGCAAAGAAACAGCCACTTCACTGTCAGTATCAACGTTATTTGATATTGTTAGTTTAACTTTTAGGGCTTTTTCCAAATGCTCTTTTGCATCAGTGAGTTTATTTTGTCGGATTAAACATTGACCAATTTGATTTAAGTTAATAGCTACGTCTTTGTCAGTAGCAACGTCACAAGATATTGTTTGTCTAATGACAAGAGCTTTTTCCAAATGCTCTTTTGCATCAGTAAGTTCATTCATTTTTATTAAACATCGACCAATTTGATGTAAAGTTGAAGCCATGTCTTTGTCACTATTGAGGACACTTGATATTGCTTGTTGAATTTTTAATGCTTTAACAAAATATTCTTTTGCATCAATAAGTTTGTTCATTCTAATTAAACACTGACCAATTTCATGCAAAGTAATAGCTTTATCTTTTTCCATGGCAACCTTGCTTGATTTCCTCTGTTGAATTGTTAGTGATTTTTCCAAATATTCTTTTGCATCATTAAATTGCTGCACGTTCAATAATTGTTGTCCCATCACATGAAATTTGTCAACCAAATTTTCTTTTTTCGTGCCAGTTGACATTACCATTGTTTGTTTGGTTATCAACATCTTAAAGCAATCATCAAATTTAAGTAAGCGTTGTTCTTTAGGAGTAACACTGAAAGTGTTCATGCAATCTTCAACTTTCTTAGTATTTTGAAAACTTAAGTAAATGTTAATATTAAGCAAGTTCGGATGAGAATAAAAGTGTTTTTTTTTTAGATCAAATTGGTTTGAGATGTCACATTGCAAGGCATATGCAATTTGAAAATACCTAACTGTACTTGTTTCTCCTATCATTTCTAATAATTTTGAAGTTGCATCTATGCCATTGATGTCATCTTTTTGCTTTTTGTTGATGATGTACCATCTCAGTCGTATTTCGCATGCTGTAGCAATTGCAAACATCAAATGGTGCATTGTGTTTACAGTAATTACACGTTTTTCAGCAAGTTTTCGAATAATATCAAAACATGAATAGGCTGTAATTTTGTGTATTCTTCCCATTGCTGCTATAAAAAGTGTGGTAACACGATATATGTCTTTTTTCACATTGTATTTGCCTTGATTAGTGATTTTCAGAAGTACTGATCTTACAGCAAAGTTATCAAGGTCATCTACCATTTGACTCAAAATTTCTTGTCTTAAAGCTTCATTTGGTTTCTTTAAAATATTGTTTACACCAGATTCAAATTCCTTGTAAAGACTTTTATCACCAAACACGTAACAAATTTTTGTGAGAATATCTGCCAAATGGTAACCGTTTTTAAGACTCTCGTCACTGTTTAAATATTTCAACATATCTGGCACTGACTTAATGAGTTCTGTTTTCCATGCTTTGTTTTTTGTTAATTGTTGTCTTCCCAAAGGACATTTACATGCCCGTGGAAATGTGCCATCAAAAGATATTCCAGAGTTAGTGACGTCATCATAAAACCATGAACCCAATTTTGAATTTGTTTTGTTTAATACACTGGGAACTACAGTTTCGCCCAAATTTATCAAAATGATTTGAAAAATAACAGAATACCATCTGAAATAGTTTAAAATTTCTTCATTCTTGCCATCAAATGTTGAGTCCAACACTATGACATGCTCAAAATCTGAATAAGGGGTAATCTCCATCCTTGCTAGGGAACCCATTCCTACAATAGCAAACTTGCAAGGCGCCTTGCCCATAATATCTTTACATTCTGTTGCTACAATGGCCATAATTTTTGTGTAGTCATCAGTGATTTTGGTTTGTAGGGATTTAATTGCTTCTACTTTGTCACGTTCTTGCTGCAATAAATTATCTTCAGATTTGTGTTCTTCAACTTTTGGTATTTCACACAGTTTTTCATTTACATCTTTTCTCATCTTAACAATCGAGGGTTTTATTTTTTCACTCTTTATGAATAAATCGGCATTTATTTCCTCAGCATCAGCTGATTTAAGTAAATGCTGATAAAAAAATTTCAAATCTTGTTTTATAACATCTGCATTACTTCCTGTTCTCATCAATGCAGCATTTAGCAGGACAGCACATCTGATCAAGCTAATCATACCTTTAGTTGTGGAGTAAATTTTACTACGTTGAAAATAAAGTTTTCCCAGTTTGTGAAAAACCAGAGCAGAAACTTGAAGGTCAATCTCTCTACAATCATTACAGTTCGATTCCAATTCTTGCAAAAGCATTTCTTCATCATGTGTAAACTTGTCAGAATAAAAATTTTCCATTTTTTAAAAAATAAGTGAAATAATTTTCAGAATGCAATTCAAGTTAACCAAAAATAAAAAAATGTGCCATCGATGTAGTACAGACCTGGGCAAATTACAACCTGGGACCACTGGCCTGCCACCTGTTTCAATTTGGCTTGTAAAAGGTAAAAGAGAAAATAACTTTTCTAACAGTCAAATGGATTTATTTATTATCATAGATTATAAACTTTTTCAATATTTGTTTCACTACTTTAATCTCAAGCAAACCAATCGGTATCGCCATCTTTTCCAAATCAGCAGATTAGATGGGAGTGCATTCCATTTCTATGAGCAAACAGTTGTACGGCTATGCTAGCTAGTTTTCCCACGAACTCATTTACAGCACTAGACTATATTGATTTTAAAAAACAGCATCTACAAGAAAACGTAACATTAATGCAAAATGTAAAATTTTGAACAAGTTATCTACAGTATTTTTTTTCTACAACAAAAAAAGCTATATGATCAGTTTGTGGGGAATAGAGTTGTGTGTAACAGCAAATTAAAAAATTTTTTTATGGGGAAAAGTATCATCTCAGCTCAACATTGCTGTCAATTGAACATATATTTACATTTAAGACCAACCACTGGTAATGTAAACGTTGTCACAGAATTAAATCATTGTTTCTGCTATTTATCATCTATGAGACTAAATTTTTTGAAGTTCATTTCGAAATGAATTGTTTGGCTCGTTTTGGTCTTGAAAGCCCTTTCTTTTCTTGATGTTTTTGTAAATAGCCTATTTAATTTGTTGTGCCTTCTGAATTGTACACCTTTGTTTGCGAAGATCAGCTTTTTGGAAGTAATAATTTTGCCCATTTTGGTTTCAAAAACCTTATCTAAGCACGCTTTTAGTAGATTTCTTTTGCTTTTGTCTACTTGATTGTGGGATTGGAAAACCATTGTCATAATTCCAGGGATGGGGAGCTACTAAAAAAGTGTTGCATTTGGATCCAGCTTTGTTGCTTTCAAGTATTTTTCCAGCTTCATAGCTTTTAAGCATTTAGCCATTGGCTTGAGCTCCAGCTGCAGAAGTAAATTTTTGAAAGACAGGTTTGGCTCCTGCTCCAGCTCAATTAGTAAAACTCAGTGATTTATTATGCACTGGAAAGTTTGTAATCTTACTAAATACGCAGAGGCTCACAAGTTCTACATTAGCTGAATAAAATACATGAGAAACCAACCTCCGATAACTATTTGTCAACCTTTTGTGATGACAGGCTGAGAAAAATTACAATCACAAATCACTGGAAAATTTTAATATCTCCAGCTCTGTTAAATTTGATCAATTAGATCCCGCTCCTTCAAAACTTATTGGGTCCAGATCTTTGGCCTCCAAGCCCTGCTTTATCCTTTTTTCCTAAAATAAGCCACTGTTTCTGCACTTGAAGAATTTTAATATAGCTTTGAAAAAAGCTGTTTGAGCCATAAGCTTTTCGTGACGCTTTCATCAGTGGCGATATCGCGTCAAAAGGAAGATCTAGAGTGAATAAGTGTGTTATATGTGAACAATTTGGACGTTACGCAATCAAGACAAGCCAATGAGAGCGATAGTATTGCAAAGCGTGCCAAAGAAAAGATTTTGCAATTGCGAAAGTTAGAGAAGGCGCAGCAGGAGGCCAAATGCCACAATTATCAAAAGAGTTTGAGAGTGTAAACAAACTCTTTCTATCTGCATAACACAGGGCGTCGGGTCTTGATATAAGTAGCCTCTAAAAGATTGAGATGGAAAGAGCTGCACGCTGCGGCGAGGATTGAAAACCGCTTATCATCATAGTTTAATGCGCATCGATCATTATCTAAAAGATGCTGACCAATGGCGGAGTCACAATCAGGTTTGGTGTCAGTTCGTTTGCACGATCTGTGTGGTTGAGATCGGCGTGGACGAGTCAATTGCTGTCTTAACCATTGCAGAACATGTTGCTTGATGCGATCCTGTAGTCGTTGAGATGTTCGCCCTATGTACCGACTGTCACAGTGGCACTTGTATTCATATATGACAAAACTTTTCTGAATGGCAGGTAGAACATCCTTGCAGGCCACAGGCAGCATGCGCTTAGACGTAAAGACCAAGCGGGTGCTGACGGAACCATAGCAGCTTTCCACGGCGGTTTTGACTTCTTTTTACAAGTTTGTGGATGGCTTACCTATCCAAGGCACCCTCAAATACACAGGACACTTTTCAGGGCCAAATCGCTTAAGGGTGGAGAACTGAGCAATTTTCTTGGTGATCTGAGTGTTGATAATGTTTTTAGGATAGCCATTGTCCAGTAATATCTTCTTAATCCGTTCTATTTCTTTATTGAATCTACGCTTGGTGCAAATCATTAGAGCTCGATGCACCAATGTAGATATTAGACTTATTTTGCGTTTGTTTACACTCCCAAACTCTTTCGATATTCTCTAACTTTTGCAATTGCAAACTCTTTTCTTTGGTGCGCTTTGCAATACTATCGCTATCATTGGCTTGTCTTGATTGCGTAACGTCCAAATTGTTCACATATAACACACTTATTCACTCTAGATCTTCCTTTTGACGCAATACCGCCACTGATGAGAGCGTCACGAAAAGCTTATGGCTCAAACAGCTTTTTTCAAAGCTATATTAAAATTCTGTACCACCAACAAGATTTTTGTGTACTTGAAGAATGCAACACGAATCTTTACTGCTCTGCAAAACACAGCAAAATGTACAAGAATGAAGCTAACGCAGAGCAGGAATAGATCTAGAAAAAGGACTTGTGAAATAAGTTGGCAAAGCAACAAAATATGTCTTTCAAGCTATACATGTCCATAAAAGCAGCAGTAAAATTCATGTTTGTAATAGTATACACAAATTGCTGAAAACATTAATTTTTTTGACGGTGAGTTTACTATAGAATATTTGGAAGATTTTGGCTGCATTCGCACATAGCGGTATTCACATCCAGGAATAAAAGTTTTGGCTAGTACAAATGCATTATCACGTCTTGAAGGAAGGAACGACAACCTGATATTTAGAGTACCTTTAGCCACCTGATACTGAGTACAAACCACGCAAGTTACAAAAAACACATTTGACAACGTAAATGCTACTTGGCTCTGAAACCAAACTTCAATCACAAAAGATTTTATTAATCATTAACTAGGGTCACACTTGTATTGACCATATGGGACAATGGGTAAGGGGATTGGGCATGGCAATGGGGAAAAGGAAATGACCATATGCCCATTGCCCAATATGCTTGTTTTCTCAAAAGTCCATTTTCATATGCCTACTGGCCAATGCACTTTCTCATGCAATAGAATTTTCATTCTACGTCAATATTTGTATTACAAAGTTGAGGTAAAATAACGTATTGCTCAAACAATTTGTCTGACTGCAACTTAACTTTGAGCTTTATAATTCAATACCAAATATTTAATCTACCAGCTGTAGACTCACACCACCTCTTGTTCAAATAACAAGATAAATAATCAAAAATATACTAAGTTTTCACTGGCCTACAACAACAATTATCTTTTTTCCACTTGGCCTTTACGGCTTCCAACAACAAGCAAACATAAGCTAAAAAACCACATAGATACACCTTAACTCTACCTGTCTATTTCTTTTTCATCCACACACATACATGCATAATATGATAAGCACAATTCTGTCTATGTGTCTGCTGTTGTAACTTCTCCAAAACTGCTGGGCAAATAAACATCAGACTTAGCACGATTGATCACCTCGTCAGAATGAGTGTCATGAGGAGGTTTGTGACCTCATGATGAAATCAAAATCAAAGACAATTTCTTTAAAAATCGTATTTTTTGACAAAAAATGGTGTTTTGCTCAAATGAAAGCCACTGTGTAACTTACGCAAATTTCAATTCTTTGGGTCTAAAATGACATCATCGCTAATGCTTCATTGCTAAGTTTGTTCTCTGTATTTTCTCAAAAACTACTGACGCTAGAAAAGCGATTAAAAGCCTATATGGAAAATATTAACATGACACTTTTGATAAAAACTTCAACAGTGATTCAAGCTAATTGATATTGCTACAGCAAATTAACTTTGGGTTGGTTTGCATTTCCCCTAGCAGCGATTATGTCAAGACCCAGCCATATATGTGCAGCAGAAATGATAGGTCATAAAAATAGGTAAACAATAGGAAGGTTGCATATGACGTCACACATTTCGCGCCAAAAAAGTGGCTGACCAAAAGCCGTAATTTATGCTGGAAAGGTACAGGGCGAACACCAACTTTTGGGGTTATTTTGAAAACTAATGAAAAATTGATTAAAATTTGGAATGAATTATTGCTAGTTGGATTCTCGGAAACAAATAAATTTGACCAAAAGCAATTTGGTTGAGATTTGGTCTTTCCGTTGGCTAGTATAAGCCTAGCACAGTGTGCTAATTTTTAAAAAAGGTCCCTAAGAGAAGTGCCACCTAAATACCATTTGCTCCTCACTTAAAAATAAACTATACCAATCACATACCAGTCGGTACATTAGCAAAAACAACCATTATTTGATCATTACTACCGGTACTGTAAGCTTGCCGGAAAGCTTACTTGCTGTGTCCATGAGCAAGGCATTTAACGGTATGCCTCCATCTTTATGTGGCAAACAGGTGGTGGGGCCAAGCAGTTTACCCGTCGTGGTGATCCAGTGTGACAAAAGACATGCAAACAGAGCATGAGCTCATACGCATGAATGAATAAATCGGTACCGAAATTTTTACATTACCCTTGGTCCAGCAGCCTAGGTAATAGCCCAAACAATTGTTTAAGGAGTGGTTAAGGTCACACAATTACATCTGACATATCAATATGACTGGCCTGCAATCACTATTGACAAAAAATTTCAAAAACTTACTGTTGTATTAGCTATGTTAGCTCCAGGCAATGAGCTAATCGATTTCTACTATCCTATTTGAGATAGGGCTACAGGGGGTGTGGCAGCCTGGGATATGGGCATGGTATCAGCTCAGCAGCAGACCAATATGATATCAAGGAATATATTGTACTACCGTGAACCAACTACAATGCTCCAACAGCACACAGCAGCATGCACCACGTGAACCAATACACTACTATTAATTTGAGTGATGCAGGTTGGGTTCCACAGCAACAATAGATACGGTAGACAGTCACCAGTATCAACACTATTTTAACTATCGTAAACCGCAAACAACGCATGCAAAACCTAACCACTAAAACACCTTAAACCTGTAGCTGCAAGGGGAAAAGCAAATAGATAAAGATACTAGGCCTAGGTAAGCCAGGCCCAACACTACGAAGCACACTTCAAATATACTGAACATAGTAGGCTACCAACTACTGTTCCTAACTGCACCATGAATAAACACTAATACTACACTACACTATCACAGGTTCTACTTAGAATAACTGGATAGCGACTAGCAATTAAATTGCGTAATCGCTAACCACGCCAAGAACAGTATCTGGTAACCGGAAAACACTAACTTTACACATAATCGAGGTGTAAATCTACACTGAGCGAAGTAGCGCTAACACTTACTGATTTTATCCAACAATAGCTAATCCAACATATGTCAAACGGTACAGAAGTCTGCCCTGTCATTTAGGCTACAGTATAACTTAGTTTTCAACTTTTCAGAATGCTTATGCCACTAAATATACTGTATAAGTTACACATTACAATTAACATAAACTCAGCATTCCCAAACACGCTAATTAATCGAATATGAAACCCTCACAAAAGCTGGCTACAAACAAGCCTGCAAGTTTAGCCCATAAAATTAGCCCAACTATCAGCAATAACAAGCAAACCTTAGCACCTTTTATTTTACTTTGATCTTAGATTTATTCCTTAATATCAGTAAAAATAACATATTTAGCGTTCATTCAATAACTGTCTCGTTTATTGATTTAATTTGCATAAAACGATATCACTGCTATTCAATTCAATGCAAAATCACTCAAATTAGTCAGCCACTTTTTTCGAAAGCGCATTTTGATGACGTTTGATCACGTGCGTGCAACCTTCCTATTGTGAAAAAGTCATAAGTAGTATACAAATATTTAGCAGCTTTTTTCTGAAATTATACAATTACTTGGCACCCCTTCTCCCTCACAGCTTTGCATTTATGCTTCCACAAAACTGGTGATATAACAGAAAAAAGTGAGCAAAATGATTGGCTGTTTCAATTGCGAGCAAGTCTACTACCTAAGTACAGGAAAATAAGACATTGCTAAGGACTTGAAAAGGTTTGGGAGAAACAGAGATCATAGGCAACCTCCCAATGTTTTTCTACTTGACTCCTATTTAGAAAACCGTATTTTTCATTTTTAAATGAGAATTGGCTATGTTTAAAATCTTTACTTTTTAGTAGTGCTATCACATTTACGCTTTGGGTAAATTCTGCACATAGCCATGTGAGTATTGTACTTTGGGTTAACTTCCTCTTTTTCTGTCTGCATTTATGCCATGAACATGCAACATGCATGCAGCCAGAGGCTTTAGGCCATACAAATAGGCGTACAATTACGAAAATGTCCATAAGTCATGGGCCATTTGATAGGTTATTTCTGAAAATACACATCACTCACTCAAGTGTTGTCTCCCTCTCCCACAACTTTTAAATTATGCTTCCATGCACTAAATAAATTACAGCTTTTTGAAATCTTTGGCAGTTTCAGTTGAGAGAAAATCTGGTTCTGAAGTATGCCCATGTTAACAACAGGGCAAGCAACACATAGCCAAAGTTTCCACAATGTAAATATATGTCTTTGTCTTTTTGGCCACGCTGTAGTCTCCCATAATGCAACAAAATGTTTGCTACTTACAAGAGCATGGTGGTTCTTACCAGTGGCATAGTTAGAAATAATATTGTTTTTGAGAAACAGGAGAATACAGGAGCAGAGCTTTAACTAAATTAAATTATATTATTAAGCAACCTTGTCACATAAATATTTCATTTGAAGGAGAGAGGACGGCAGAGCATTAAGGGAGCTAAACTTTTTAAAAGTGAAAATCTTGCTAATTTTGGTCTTTATACAAGCATGAATACCTTTCCTCATAAGTCAACATTTTGAGGGTAAGAATTTGACTCTTATTTGTGTCCATACATATATATTTACTTTTTTCTCGGAGATCAAGACTTTGAGCGTCCTGTCATACAGTTTGGAGAGCAATCCCTTTCATTTCTTTTCTAAGTGCACAAAGCACAAATATGTCTTGGCAAGATTGCTTGTCTCTGCGGTTGAGTGCCATTAAGAAGTTCTGTCATACAGTTTGGAGAGCAATCCCTTTCATTTCCTTTCTAAGTACACAAAGCACAAATATGTCTAGGCAAGATTGCTTGTCTCTGCAGTTGAGTGCCATTAAGAAGTTTAAAACACCATGATCAGGTTTCAATGCTAAAATTTTGTTTTTAAATTTGAATCTCTTGATGGAGGAAAATGCTTTTGTAGCAAACGAGCCAGCACCAGAGTCGCCCCATTGGGAATTGTTAGTTCCATTGTCTATTTAACGACTAACCTGGATTGCTACTTGACTCAATATCAAGTGATTGCCTGCATCGTCTTTACTTTGTGCTGTAGGTAGGACAAACCAATGTACTCACCACTAGCAATTTTCCTGGAAGCATATTGCATAAAGAGCAACAGAAAGATCAGGACTAAAGACATTATTTATGCTAATGATTCCATTGTTTCTTTATAGTTTATCATTTTCACAAGGGGGATTATACTAAGTTGTGAATATGCATACCACCAAAACTGATTTGTGTAATCAAAAAACAAAGGCCATTACAACACCTTTTCCCAACTTTGCGTTTGTTCTACATTCATTTGAAGGAATGAACAGAATTTGTAAAATGATAGAGAGTGTCTAAGATCTCTCTTTATACAAAGTAGTAGCACTATGATGGGGATCAGGGACAATGTCTACATTAATAACAATTTGGTTGAAGTTGGATGAATTGATGTAGCTAACCCAACACAGCTGGCTGGTAGCCTTGCTGGACAACGCCAGCTAGCATGTACTATAATGTGCAATTCTATCTATCTGTGTGCTCTTATACCTCTGAAACTACTGGACGTTCAACCATGAAGCTCGGCACAATTAATCACCACTTTAAGGTGAGTATCACAACGGGAATTTGTGATAAAATTTTTTAAAACTGCAAATTTTGACAGAGAATCACGGTTTTTAGCTAAAATGAAAGCCAGTACCTTACTTATAAACTTTAACAAATTTTACTTCTTTAGCATCTCACTTGACGCCATATTTAACGACTAAATGTAAAGGTGACACTGGTTGCAAAAAAATTGACTAAAAGCACTAAGGGAAATATCACCAAGATGCTTTTGATAAAAACATCCTACTACAATATTTCAACCAGATCACTTCGTTCTTTCGACAATTTATTATTCAAATTTAACGTTTCGCTCTCCTTAGTTAACGGGGAGCTTCTTCAGAAAACGGTAGATGTTAATAATGTAACATACAAAACTGTACAACATAAAAATATAAAGACTACTTGTATTACTAAACACTAAAAATTATTTATCAACAGGGCAGGTAACCACGTAATAACAAAAACATTGTTACATCACAGATACAAGAGTGGCCAAGTGAAAAGTGTTGAGAGAAACATAAGACATTATTTATTGGAGACAAACACACTATAAACAGTCGGAAAATTTGCACCATCATTGCGATTAATAACATTACATAAACAAGCCTTTTGATTTATCAAAAAACTTTCCGCAACTCGACGTCTGTATGCATATGATTCTGACTTCAGTATTTTGACATTATCCCAATTTATTCTATGATCGAAATCCATAATATGTTGACTCAGCGCTGACTTTTTAGTGTTAAAAGTCTTCACCGCATCAACACGTTCTGTTTTCTGATTGTAACACTACGTCCTGTTTCACGTACATACACAGCATTGCAATCCCGGCAAGAAATTTGATACACCAAACCACGCTTTTGTTCAAAATTAATAACATCTTTAGGTTTGCGAACAACAAAGACAATGCGTGATCAGGGGCGGTCCAAACTTTTCTGCTGCCCAGGGCGAGTTTCTGACAATGATGCCCCTCACACCTAGCTTCAAAAATAATTCGCGGGATAAACTAATTATAACAGATGTTGTTATACATGAGAATGAATAAATTAAACCTCAAATAAAAGTAAGATGTTTGTATTATTAATTAAATCATCAAACTAAGCAACAAACTCACATGTATAAGATCAAACTCATTTATTAACAAAAAGCAAGTCACTTATTGCGATGTCCAATCGCTCCTTTGCTGTCAACAAATGTCTGAACGACAGCTTCTTTCACCTCGCTTGTCAGGAATTTCTTTTCGATACTAATCAAAGATAAACTTGATAGGCGCTGATTTGACATCGAAGACCTCAAATATGTTTGTATCTGTTTCAACTTTGAAAAAGATCGTTCGCAACTAGCAATTGAGTAGCCAGTTGTGAGTAATAAACGATATGCAATGCACAAAGTTGGGAAAACATTCCAGCCAAGCTCAACTAATGAGGCAAGAAAATCTTTCGCATTTTTTGGAAAAGCTCTGTTTCCACTTCGGAAAAGCGTAAGGCAATCAACGATTTCTTCGTAGAGGAAAGATGAGTTCACATCAGTCTCATAATGGTTAGCAAAATTCTGGCACTGTTGTTTTAAGGTTTTCAAATGATCCATCTTTTCAACATCAATTGAGTCCAGCTTTACTAAGAAGGAAAACTTGTCAGCGAGCCTACGAACGCGGCCTGAGCGTTCTGAAAGTTCGGTCTTCAGTCTGTTTGCGATTTCATTCATTATTCTTTTCATTTCTTCAATTGGTGATAAACCATCATCTTTCACACTCTCTCCAGGCATCATTTTCCTTCGCCTGACTCTTGCCAAGGGTACATTCCACTTCTTACAGTATTCTGATGCCGATTTGACTGCATTCTTTATAATATCTTCAGATTTCAGGTCAATAATTCTATTGAGCCCATCAAGATTATCACTTGCTTGAATTAAATCAATCTTGGGATCTTGTAAACGTTTTGTCACTCTCATCACGGATGACAAAATAGGGCACCAAAATTTTAAGAGAGAAACAAATGTAAATTGCTGCAACGAATGGAGAAGTAAATAGGCATCAGATTTTGTCTCACTTGAAAATTTTCCACCTTCAAAATGCTCAAGACGAGATATAATTTCGTCAAAATTTTCTTGAATGACTACAACTGCGTTGTAATGCGAACTCCATCTGGTCTCACAATGCTTCTTGACTGTTTTCTTAACCTTTGACTTCAGTACTTCCCAACGTGATGTCGAAGATGAAAAGAAAACAAAAATTTTGTCCATAATACCAAAAAAAGTAACCACTGTTGGATGAACTTCAGCTGCATGAACACACGCCAAATTTAAGCTGTGGTTTTCGCAATTGATAAACTGGGCCTGAGGATTGATTTCCAAAATTCGTTTTTGTACTCCAGTTCGTACACCACTCATAACAGCCGCGTTATCGTATGCTTGTCCTCGACAATCATTTAAGTCAATTCCATCATCACTCAACTTCTCAATCACCGTTTTTACTAAGCTTGCGGCATTTTTCTCAGAAACTTGAAAAAACCCAAGAAAAACTTCTTTAATTTCGACATCCTTATTCTCATTGATGTGAACGTATCTCAAAATCTCCGCAATTTGATCTTTACGTGATACATCTGGAGTAGAATCTAACATCAGAGTGAAATATTTGGCTTTCTTTATTTCGGAAATAATTTTCTTCTTAATCATACTGGCAATAAGATTGATTATTTCATTCTGACTCTTTTTTGACAGATAATTGACTTTGTTGGGCTTATTCCTCACATTCTGTAAATGTTCAAACAAAACAACGTCATAATCTGCCAATAGTCTGATAACCTCCAAAAAGTTTCCAGAATTGGTTTCATAAGCATTATCGTTAACCAACTTTGAAACTCCTTCGTCTCTATGACTTCGAAACGCAATATTCTGTCTTGCAAGGAGAAAAACAACATCGACAATTCGTTCAACAATAAGTCGCCATTTCTTTTTCTCACTTACAATATGCTTTTGGAGTTCACAATCAATCACGCGTAATTTTTCAAGTCTTGCTGCAAAATCCAAATATTCACGCATTGCATTTCTGTGACCAGGACTTCTTTCATGCTCATGAATTCGAGGATTCAACTTTCTCCAGGTGCTAAATCCATCTTCGTTACAAAAACTTGATTCACATCTTGAAAATAAAAAACAGACAAAGCAGAAGGCTGCTTGTTTGCATGGTGAATATATCAGCCATTTTCTCTGCAAACGCTCTCCATTACTTGACAAAGTTTCAAACCAATGCTTAGAAAGAGATCTTCCTTCTTTTTTAGCAAAAGGACCTTCTTTGTGTTGGAAATTTTCTGGTCCTTGCTGAACTAAGCATTTCAGTAAAAGTGAGGAAATCGGCTTTCTTAAACGCCCAAAGTCGTGGTCACGAAACAATTCAAAAAAATCTTCATCGTTATTGTTACCTTCAGCGTCATCGTTCAAAGTGACGGTACTCGCCTCAACATTAGCACTCACCTCAGCAGAATTATCAGCGTCATCTGGAATCGATTTTTGCGACGAATTTTCATCCTGATTATCACCACCAATGTCAAGTTCTGTGTTAACTGGATCACTGACACCATCTTGGACGACAGTCACGGGTTCACGATTTTCAGCATCCGATTGATCTTTTGCCACGTATTGCTTTTTCACCCACACATCTAAAGAGCCTCTCATGACATTATCTTCTGCTTCTTTGAGTCTTTTCTTGCGGCGATTTTGAGCCCCGCTTGGTTGTATTCGCTTCATTCGTGGGATCAAATTAGGAGAAATCAACTTACACAAGAAATCAAAACCGAAAACTAGTATAAGTAAAACCAACTGTTGTGTTCAGTAGTAATCGTCGTACAGAAATCAAGCATAACCAATTGGCAGCCTCGCATGCACGCAAGTAGTGCGCGCGCGTGACACCGTCGTCATAACGAAGAAACCGTCATCGACTGCGCTAAATCACGCAATGACCAGACGAGCACATTGGCGGGAAAGAACAGTCAGCCACTGCTAACTCACCATCACCACAATCAATCACACAAGACTATACACAAAATGTCAGCTTTTACTTAAATAAAAGCACATTGAGAAAAACATGTGTAATAATACCAACTCTACAGCTTGGATCTGCTGCCCCCTACAGTGTGCTGCCCGGGGCGGCTGCCCCTATGGCCCCCCCCTAGGCCCGCCACTGTGCGTGATGCGGTTTTAAAGCCACTCCGATACCAACTTGAGTCAAAATTTGGCTAATAGGTTCGGAGACACCTTGCACGTAGGGAATCAAAGTAAACCGTTTCAGTTTTTATGTTTTTCTAAAATTTTGATTTTTCAAGTACTTCTTAAAACTACATTTGTTACTGGGAAATCCGTTATTATTCAAGGTTTTTGTTATCTGATGAAACTCTTCAATCTTTATTTCGTTATTGGATGTGATACTGTTCTCTCGGGAGAATAATGTACCAGCCACACTAACCTTTTGATTAACCGGGTGATGAGACAAATATTGAAGATACCTGTCCGTGTGTGTTGGTTTGATAAATCAAAAAGTTTTTTGATAAATCAAAAGGCTTGTTTATGTAATGTTATTAATCGCAATGATGGTGCAAATTTTCCGACTGTTTATAGTGTGTTTGTCTCCAATAAATAATGTCTTATGTTTCTCTCAACACTTTTCACTTGGCCACTCTTGTATCTGTGATGTAACAATGTTTTTGTTATTACGTGGTTACCTGCCCTGTTGATAAATAATTTTTAGTGTTTAGTAATACAAGTAGTCTTTATATTTTTATGTTGTACAGTTTTGTATGTTACATTATTAACATCTACCGTTTTCTGAAGAAGCTCCCCGGTAACTAAGGAGAGCGAAACGTTAAATTTGAATAATAAATTGTCGAAAGAACGAAGTGATCTGGTTGAAATATCGTTATACTTGACATACAAGGAATGCCTGCTATATTTATCCTACTACAACCTAAGCCTAATTAACGAGACAAACAGACTTTATATTTAGGTGTTTTAAGCCTTCTAAGTATGCTTCTTGCATTTTTTCCGCATGCTTGCAACTTGCTCTATGATGTCATAATGTTGTTAGGTATGATTAGCAGTTTTTTGCTACTTGAAATCATCACATGATTTTTCAAAACTTGCACAATTTAAACAAATTCAATTTGCTTAAAAACTGATTTACGACTTTATTTCTCAATCAATTTTCAAAATTTATTTCACAAAATATAGGGTATTTCAAGCAAATTGAAATGCTGGTATTTCAAGCAAATTCTGATAATATGAGATATATCTTTCGTAACTTGTTTTTATACGACAAAAAATTGAATTTTAACACCTATGCAAGGTGTCCCAAAAGTAGGTGTTATGATTTATCTTTTATATACTCTAAAATTAACGCTGTTATGATTTTCTCATTACTTAATAAGTACCACAAACATAAAACATTTCTTGGAGTAGAAATTGACTTAAATCTGTATTTTTATTTCTGCTAGCTATTATGACTTAGTTCAGGTTTTAATTTTTTTGGCCCAAACCAGCATACTTACTGCTTACCTACTTTTGGGACACCCTGTAGTTTTACTTTTTACCCATCTTCAAAAAGTGGTAAGCTGAGTAAAAAACAAGTTTGACATTTAAAAGTTACGATAAGGCACATAAAATTTAGTGTCATTTGAAAGTTTAGGAAATATGATTTCCCGCAAATGGTAACTCGAATTAGTTAGGGCTGAGGATTAAATGCTTCATTTCGGCTAGGTTGTTCTTTGCATGGCTGCGTATAACCCAGGACCAAGCAATATGCATGCAGCCAGAGGCTTTGGGTCATGCCTGTAAGCCTACAATTACAAAAACAACGTTGGTAGAAGTTCTAATATTTGATTGGTTTTTCTAGAATATATATCAATCACTGTGGTGCCCCCCCCCCCTTTTACCCCACAACTTTCAAATTATCCTTCCACGTAGTTCATAAAATGAACCATAGAATGAACCAACGCGATGGCGTAGTTGGTAGAGCGTCCGCTTCGCTGTCAGTAGACCTGGGGTTCATTCCCCTTATCGAGTAATACCAAAAGACTTTAAAAAAAAGTATCTATAGCTTGCCTGCTGGGCGATCGGCATTTATGGGAGGCTGCGGAGAACAAGCCGGCAAGCTCGCTTGTTGTGTCCTTGAGCAAGGCACTTAATGGGGCGCCCCACCTTTACGAGGAAGACAGGTGACCCAGACACCTCAGAAATAGCAACTCCCGAGCGAGTACGAACTTACCGTCCAAAACATAGCGATACAATTCGCTTTCTCGTGAATGGAGGCTAAATATGGCAAATAAAAAAAAAGCAATAAAACTTTTAGAGAAGTTGGCAGTTTCAGTTGTGAGTAACTCCACTTTCTAAGTCCTAACAAGGCAAGCAGAACATGGCCGCCAACTCCAGAAACTTTTGGAGAAATATGGCAGCTTCGCACACCCTTTCTATTATGCATTTTTAGGCTTAATCAATATCCTGTTAGGTACTGTTAGTTTTGGAACAAAATTTGGTCATGTCAACAACACATTACCTTTTTATTGTCACTACTGTTTTCAAAAAATATCAATGAGGTGAAGCCGGGAAGCCAGCTCAACTGATATTCTTTATCTCGGCATTTCTAACGGGGACTTGCTAATGTAATCACTTAACTATGAGTGCTTCATTGCAGGTTAGTTTGCACTTTGCCTGGCTGCGTTAATGCCAAGACCAAGCAACATTGTGCAGCCATCAGTATTCTCTCTAATATTTTAGTAAGTATGTTACCATTAGCGCAAATGTGAAATTGCTAGCAAATGTACAAAAAACACTAGACAAATATGACGGACATTTCTGACAAAGTGTTACACCAACCACAATAACACATTTTGAAGGGGTAAAATGAATGATTTTGATAACCGACTGCTATTTATTCAGTGTTTATGCTAAGCTAACAAAAGATGTTGTTTACTCTGATCAGATCTGGGGTCCTTTGTCCCAAATTTTTTCGAAGCAGCTAAATGTCTGACGTAAACATTATGTGACAGTAACACAATAACGATTTACAGCTACGTGCACACTGTTTTCATGCTTTTACTTTACAAGAGAATTCGAATTTGTTTAGCGACTTCATTTATGATGTCAACTTGCCTACAATCTCGTAACATTTTTCTCATTTTTTGCAAAATTCTAATTCTTTGGATGCTTGAGAGTTTGTTTACCAAGTTGGTTTGTGCATAACGAAACCTTTTTTTTTACCCTAAGAAGCATTTTGATTGTTCATTGTGGCCTTCTTTATATAGTCTAGAGCTTTTCAACCGTTTTTGGCATGCGGCGGCCCAATTTTGATATGCACAGAAGCATGTGGCCAGACTATATATTTTTCTCAATATCATAAGTGACCTAAAAAAGTTATTGAAGTTAATTCTAGGGATGTTGTTTAAATAAAATACAAAAATACAGGGTGTCCCAAAAAGATGTATACACTCTTTGAATCGTTATAACTTAATCAAGTTATTGATTTTTGCTTTCAAATAAATTGATGCAAAAGAAAGAATAAACATTTAAAGAATTTGTGAGAAAAAATATACAAAAACATATCAAATTAAATCTTAATAACACAAAAGACACTTGGGGCAATTTCAGAATGTTTACAAATTGACGAGTTCACATATGTACTCAAACTGGTGGCAGTTTTGCTCAATACGCTTTTCATATCTTGAAGAAATGGACTTAGAAAAGTCCAGCAACATTTTCTCTGGTATTTTAGCACATTCTTTTTCAATTGCTACTCTCATTTTAGCAATTGTTTTAGGTTTCCTACTGCAAACTTCGTTTTTTAGAAACCGTTGGAAGAAAAGAAACAGTTAGGATGTTCACCTAGTTTACCAGATTTGACACTGGTAAATTTCTTTGTGTGACTGTTTCTAAAAAACGAAGTTTGCAGTAGGAAACCTAAAACAATTGCTAAAATGAGAGCAGCAATTGAAAAAGAATGTGCTAAAATACCAGAGAAAATGTTGCTGGACTTTTCTAAGTCCATTTCTTCAAGATATGAAAAGCGTATTGAGCAAAACTGCCACCAGTTTGAGTACATATGTGAACTCGTCAATTTGTAAACATTCTGAAATTGCCCCAAGTGTCTTTTGTGTTATTAAGATTTAATTTGATATGTTTTTGTATATTTTTTCTCACAAATTCTTTAAATGTTTATTCTTTCTTTTGCATCAATTTATTTGAAAGCAAAAATCAATAACTTGATTAAGTTATAACGATTCAAAGAGTGTGTACATCTTTTTGGGACACCCTGTAGAAGTCGTCAAAATAAATTGTTGCAATTTAACTGGATGAAAAGGCTAAATAAAAATTGGCCTAGTCAATAGCATTGTCGACTGTAAGAAAATTACTGATCTAGGCCATCAACTCTATCACGAATGATTTACAGTGATCTCTCGCTATATCGCGCTTCACCTATCGCGGCTTCGCTGCTTCGCGGAATTTTTTACAGTGCTTTTTTTACAGTGAATCCTGATTGGCTCAGCGGCTTTACTGTATAAAAAACTTTGTTTTACAACACCGTTCTTTAAACTATTATAGTTATTTGTAAGAAAACGTTAATATTTCTATTTCTTAAACACATTTTGGGCCTGAAAAGAGGTTTTGTTTTTTGTTTCATTCTGCAGTACAGTATTGCATTGTAAAATAACAGTAAAAAATAAAGCTGACTACTTCGCGGATTTCACCTATCGCGGGTTATTTTTGGAACGTATCCCCCGCCATAAACGAAGGTTCACTGTATACTTTTTTGATCTGCTTAAGACGCCAGCTTGCGAGTTTTATCATGTTTACTGCCACGAATAAATAAATTTGCGTTGTAGGAATAGTTTATATATATGCATAGTTGCTGTAATCTGTTGGTTATGTTCTGCCGTGATTATGTGCGTAATCTGAATTGTCTACAGTTTAAATTTGATTTTATATCTCGACTGTAATCGCAAAAGACCTTTTTTTTCGCACTTAGACTTGTAGCGCACAATCCTCTTCTGACGTCATAATGGTTAATTACGTGTTTAAGTTTCAGAGCAATCGAGTAAATTTTGTTTCTTTTCGAAGATTTTTGATTGCCGATTACGTAATTTATTAGCGGTGCTTTTTTCTGTGTCACGTGATATTGTTATGGCATTTTCTGGAATCGCGTCTCATTCATTTGTAAGGCGGCGAGATTTTTACGCATTCAAAGAGAGAAAGATAGAAAGAGAGAGAGAGAGATGTGCAAGTTGCCTTTTGATGCAAACAAGTAACTTATGATACAAAATTTTGCTGTAACCAGTTACATTTTCTACTTCGTCAAAAACTTTTGCTACGTACACGAGTAACTTTCGATATTTAAGAGTACCCTTTAACTAGGGTGACCACACGTCCTCTTTTTTGGGGACATGTCCTCCTTTTTGGTAAAAAGTAATTGGTCCTCCGAGGATGTTTAAAAATACCTTTTTTGTCCTCCTTTTTCTAGGTTGCTAGCAAATGTACATTAATTGCTTAAACTTGGGAAACTAAGTTGGTCATCCAAAGTCGTTCAAAAATTCCCTTTTTACGTTTACACTGTGATTAAAAATTATGTCACTGCATATTAGTTCAAGTGATAATAAGTTCAACTGGTAAGGAATAATAAAAGGGAGTTTCCTAACGGTCTACCTCAGACTGACTGTTGCTTTAGGCTTGAAAGAGTAAGATTACATGGGAAACGGTACAAATACCGGTAAGTTTCCAAACTGCGTTTCTTGTATTTTACGCAGCGGAGATACGGAGATAAATTTTGCTTTGTTGTTCTGGTCGATTGACCTAATTTCAAAGAAACCATTTCGGTACATTTTTATTTTAGTTTAAAAAATCAAACAATATTTTCAGTTGAACTGTTTATAATTATTATTGCTGTGATTTTTGAAAAATAAAACAAAAAGCTAAAAAATAAATGCGATATGCCAAAAAGAAAATCAAAGTTAACTGAAGAACTTCAACAGAAGTATCCATTTTTTGGAAAAGGATGAGATGAGTTCGAAGCAAAATGCATTACTTGTGGCTAGGGGACTTTTGTTTCTGTAGCAAATAAAGGAAAACTTAGCCTAGATATGCATGCAGACAGTTCAAAGCGTAAAAAAGCTGTCCGATTTACATTTTTTTGTTCATTGGCATAATAAATTAAAAAAATAAACTGCTGTATTTGTAATAATTATCAAAACTTATAATAATTATTATTATTCTGGACATTTGTTGGTTAGTGTCCAACAAATGTCCAGAAAAATTTTCCCAGCCTTGCAGAACAACTTGTGGAAATGATAATAATTATTATCAAAAAATGTCCTCCTTTTTGGTAGTGAAAATATGATCACCCTACCTTTAACGCTCTAGGAGTAATCTTTGATGCTTTAGGAGTAACCTTTGATGCTTAATGAGTTACATTTGAGTCTTTTGAGCAACTACCCTGTTGGTCACACTTGAGACTTATATGGAATAACATTTGATGGAAATTGCCCCTTTAAAATTAACAAATAACATGACTGATGTTTCCAATGTAAAATTAATCGTCTATGACTTCAGTTCTTGGTTGCTAAGTGAGGAGTAATAAGTTTGGAATTTAGACACCATTTAAGTAAAAAGGAATTGGTGTATTGATGAATAAGATCAATTACTTATTGGGGACAGTGCAGATTTAAATTGAGTTTTACTGTTGAGGCTACTCGCTCGTAGTGTAACAGTTTACGAGTTGTCATAAGCAGTTTGATTTTCTTGTTTCATTTAAAAACAGCTACAAACCTCTTTTCAATTAATATTTTAAAAATTTTACCATTAGGCCAACATAAAAAAAGCATAAACAAACATCTATCTACTTTTTACTGCACCAGTGTACACGCTTTAATAGATTAAAATCATTCAGATGTTAGTTAAAGATAATGATGGCTAGAGAACTATTGGGACACAAAGTTTAGTCATGGCTGGGTCATTACAGCATCAGTGTGTATACTCTGGCTAAAGATGGGGTTCACAAAAACTCTAAATGTAACTCTTTTATGAGTTACCAAAGTTTACAAAATTTGTTTAGTGTATACCTGCTTTTCAGACCATGGATTGACGTTTTAGAACTCACCAACAATAAACTTAGGTACTGGTAATAGACTGTTAGAGCGATGCTCAATAAAACCTTTTAAAAGACTTAAAGATCCCTGGCTCGATCTTCATTTAAAAGCTGGAGCTATGTCAAAACTAAAACTAAAACAAAACATTCCCATCAAAGTGATGGCCTTAAATTAGGAGCTGAGTGCTTAGACAGACTTCCAGGTAGTTTCTTTTATTCCAGTTTTTGTTATAGTAAAAATGACCAATCTTTTTTAATTGAAATTAGTTGCCCATTGGTTTGTTCACTAACAATACACCCACATTTTTCTATTGATATTCAATTTACGAAACGTTAAAAAGCACTCTAGATCTTTACTACATTGCAACTTCACGAGAGTACATTTTTCTCTATGTCATAGGGTAAGCTTTTTTCAGCCTATAATTAAGTCAGCAGTTTAAGCACATGAGTAACATATATACTTTATTATAGTTATTGGAATAAAAAAAAATGCATCCATTTGGTTATTTGGTATAAAGCTTGCAGTCTGCTTTGGTGTTTTTATTGACTGAAACCACATTTGATTTAATAGCAAAAAACTTAATTTCTTAATATTAGATAACAGAACAGATCATTAGCATAGATTTAAATTAAATGTGTTTGGTGCTAAATTGGAAATCAAAATATCGTTGTTTCACTATCAAACTTGGGTCTTTTCTTACTGGTATATCATGTTCAAAAAAGCAATTATAACAACTTACTTAACTACAACTTTTATGATATTGCATTGAGTAAATATGTCAAGTGTAAATTACCTTTTTGCTAGTTATCACTAGTTAGCATCATTTCATTCATAGTGCTTGTTGATAGATGCTAGCATTAAGTTGATTAAATAAAAAAGTTGTGGAGTGTAAAGTATGTTTTTGAAAAGATGCTGGTAGTTGATATTATTTTATGCCTAGTGTATTTATAAGTGCAAAAATTCAAACGTTTAATTAAATGACTTTTACCATGTGAACTATTTTTTGTAAAGGTGTTATTAGGTGGCATCATTTTTACACTTATTACTATATAAAAGTGCTACATGAAATAAAGCCAGCTACTAACACCTTTGTGAAAAATGAATTTTGGTTGAGTGAAATGCACTGCATAAATTAATTTTTGCCAAGATGTTAGAAGTTGTCATCATTTCGTTCTTAGTACTGTCTGCTAGTGCTAGCATTAAGTTGCTCAGTGTAAATTACGTTTTTGCAAAGTTGTAATCAGTTGACGTTATTTCATGCACAGTTCTGTTAAATGTGACTGACTTTTAATGTTTAATTGAGCAAGTTGTCTAGTGTAGATTCGTTTTTGTACAGATGTTGCTTTATTTTATGTATAGTAGGCTACTATTTGCATGTGTCAGAATTTAATTGGTGAACTGAGTGAATTTTACAAAATTACATTTCTGCAAATATGTTAGTAGTTGGCATCATCTTGTTCAAAATACTGTAGATAAGTGTTGATATTAAGTCAGTAAATTGAAGAAGTAGTGCAGTTATAAATTAGCTCTTCGCAAAGATGTTGGCAGCTGGCATCGTTTCATGCATAGCACAATTTATAAGTGTTGGAATGTAAATGGTGAATTGAGTGTGTCTAGTGTAATGTGATGTTGTAATAAGAAATGGCTAGTAATTAGCATTCTTAAGTGCTGACATGAAATGGTATTTTTTTTTAGGCGCTATTTTTGTTTTGATTCTTGATGTAGCCATTTAACAATTTGATGCAGGTGTTATCCAGCAAAACTCATAATGTAAAATTGAACATCACAAAAAGGAAGGTGAGCTCACTGTTTCTTTAATTGTTTTACATTTATTATGTCGCTTGGTGAGTTGATTAAAGCATAGATTAGCATACCAAACAGTTTAACGTAAGTTGAAAGGAAGAAATTTATTATTCAATTGTCAAATCATAGGTATGCTGCCCAAAGAGGTGTTGTGTTGTAAAAGGCAGCATGAATCATAAAGCAATCACTACACACCATATCGCTGTAGTTTGTTTTTTGTAAACAAATCTACTATTTTAGAAGTCTTAAGTGTAATGGGATTTTGATCACCTAATTTCTTTATTTTAGGTTAACCACTGCATCAGTGATTACTGGTTATTAGCAGTTTTGATCTTTAAAATTAAAATCCATGATAGGGTTGAATTGTAAATTATCATACTATGTTGAACTACCTTTTCAAACTCAAGAATATTTGTAGCTTGGAAACAGCTTTGTTGCTATTCTCAATGAAAACTATTTGGCAGTGCAATTACTTGAACTGTTTACTCAGCACAACAATGGAGTGGAATGATACAATTAACAAGCAGAAGAACAATAGCGATTGTAAATCCAGAGAAATGAGTAGTCAGTCCAGCAAGACGGGTCACGTTTATGAAACTATGCTCCAAAAATGCAAAATATTTCTGCAAAATTATTGGTTTCTATTTCACTTTTCATATGTAAATTAGCTCAACTACAAATAATCTTGAAGCTTTAACATCAGAAAATTGCCAGTTGGCTTCTTAATAACTAATAAATGCTCTGCTCAAATTTTATTTGTAGATTGTTAGTACTGACGCTTTTGATGTAATTTTGTTTTTCTTTCTTTACAGTCTGTTATCTGTGTTATATTTCCCCTTAATATTGCCTGCAATTTCTGCACTATTATACCGCTTCTCCCAGGAATTTGGCAGTACTATCTTCTTGACATCATCTACATTTTCTTTTATTTTGCTGTTAAGAATCATCTGTTTTTTCTGCTATACAACCTTTTCATAATTGTCATAATTTCTGTGGTATTTTAATATTACCAATAAATTTATTGTAATATCTCGTTAACGCCTTTATTTTTTTGCTCTGTGTCCTCAATATTACGTGTTATTTTTGCTTCAATTTTACTTATAATGTTGATGTATATTAGCTTCTTGATATTGCTTACATTCTTCCTGTAATACCTGCTAAATATTGCAGATTTTTTCTGCTGTTTGTTTCATAATTTTGCTTACAAAATTTGCTGTTTTCTCCCTCAATATGACTAGTGATTTAGGCTTTTATATTTCCTATAATTTCTATGATGTTGTTCCCTTGATATTGCCTTGAATTACTAGCTTGCTATTCCTTTAGCATCTTACAAAATTTTTGCAGTAACATCAATTTAATAAGGCTTACAATCCTGCAGTGTTATCGTTTAACAATCGCTTGTTTTTCTGCTGTGTCAACTTTTAATAACTGCCTCTTTTTTCGGCTGCTTTACCCTCATATATCATCTGAAATTCCTGGTTCATGGCTCTCTTAACATTATCTATGTTTGTGATTTATTTCCCTTTTGACCTTTTATACAATTACTTCCCGTTCATTTCCTTTCAATATCGCTGACAATTTTCGGTTAATTATCTCATTGTTACCTCTTACAATTTCTGGTTTGTTATCTTTTTATTATTGCTTGTAATTTCGTTGTATTTTTATTTTACAATGGCTTATATATTCCTGCTTTATTATCTTCGAATAATGCTAATCTTTTTTCTATTCTTTTACACGTGAAATGTGATCCATAGCTTTTGTTGTATTTTTCCCTTTATATGTACAGTTACTTGTCTATAATCCCTCTATTATCACCTGAAATTTCTACTATCCTCTTAATATCACATACAGTTTCTGGTATTTTAACATGACCTACAATTTCTTGTGTATCACGTTCTCGATACACCTAAAACTTACTTTTGGTATTGCTTGGAATTTTCATTTATTGCTTGTTGTTATCGCCTGTGTTTCTGCTTCATTACCTTTTAATAATGCCTTTTTATTTTGCTTTTTACGCCTTATATTCGTAAAAATATATTTCTATCTTAATGTCACCTACAATTTCCAGTTTATTATCTTTTTAAGATAAATTTCAATTTTTGGTTTTCTTCTGGAGTATCGTCTACACCTTCTGGTCTATTATCCCTTTTTTTGTGATTTACCATTTCTGGTGCGTTACCCTTTTAATAATGCTTACAATTTTCGGTGTATCACCCCCTTAATATCCCCTACAATTTACAATTACTATTTTTTGTCTCGTCAGCATTGTTTACAATTTTGCTATACTATCCTTTTTTCGTTGACTTTGTTTTTGCTGTTTTTTATGGTAAGAACCGCCTGTTTTTGAGCTGTTTTTCCAGTTAATTTTACCTATATTGCCTGTTTAAGATTGCTGACATTTTTTTTCGTGCTATCTAAATAACATTGCTTGTATTTTTTGCTGAAGAGTTCTTTACATGTTGCTTACAATTTCTCATTTACTACCCTCTTAATATCATCTTGAATTTTTGCTGTTTTACTACTTTGTGGGGCTAATAATTTCAGAGGTAGCATCCATTTAATTGTGTGGTAAATTTGACTGTATTCATCATTTAATTTTGCTGATAATTTATTTTGTTGCCTTATTACCGCCTGTAATTTTCTGTGTTATTTCGAAAACCACGTTTGTGCTTTTGTTCGTAATGTTTCTATGTGAGTTTGAAACGTTAACATCGTGCATAAGTTTTTGGAAAATGCTTTCTTTCAAACTTGTACTTTCTGCCATTTTCTAACCTGGTATAGTTGTGCGTTTAAAGTGAACTCTGATAGCCTGTTGTGTCTGTTATGTTTACGCTTTAATATACAGTAGTAAATCATATTGTCCGTGATTTTACTTAAGGCTTCTACTTTTCAAAGTTTTTTTTCTTTTTCCAATCCAATATAGTTGTGCGTTTAAAATCAATGCTTGTGGTGTATGTTATGTTTATTCTTTTAATGTAGGATTATGCTGTTGTTTACCCGACTCCTTCCGAGGGAGGGGGCATGGCGGATGACCACGGAGCCTCAGGAGCCGGGCAACTCTCCAGGGTCTGGACCAGAGGTCGCGGAGAAATAGAGAGTCGCCAAAGAGTGAGCGGTGCAGAGAGTCCGTAGCTGGATAGTGCAGGATGAGATGAGAGGTGTCCTAGGACGAGTGTTCACAGGCGCTGCATGAAGGATTCTTGATTCTGCCAATCTTAGAAAGATAAGAACTTAACAGTAGGCTGTGTCCGTTGTAGCGTAAACGAGAGAGAACACAGTGAGCATGACGAGGGAGCACAAGTTTCTCGGTGAAAATCGAGGGAAGCTGCGTGTCGAAGAATTTCGATGAGAGAGTACGCTTCCAGTCCGACAAAAGAGAAGAATGGATACGAGAGGGACTAAAAGGGATTGCAAATAGCGCTCACCGTCTGGCCAGCTCATCAGCCGCGTCGTTCCTTGGGAGAAACGAGTGTCCGGGGACCCATTGTTGTCTAATAGAACAGGAGGAGAGAGAAGACAGTTCCTACCAGAAAGTTTGAGGTAAAAAGAAAGACAAAGGATAGGACAGAACGAGAGTCAGATAGCAGGAGAAAAGAGAAATGGCAGACTTGTTGGTGCTGCCGAATCCAGCAAAGAGCGTGCAGAATGGCGCAAGCTTCAGCGGAAAAACTTGAGCATACTGGGCCTGCTCAAAAGAAAAGAGTGGCCTCAGTACCACTGAGAGAGCAGTTGGCAAGTACGCCAGATCCGCCCTTGCCAAGAGAAAGAGGAACAGAGCCGTTTATCCAGAGTACTAGATCATGAGTGGGAAGAGAGTCAAGATGGGCGAGAGCCGCACCTTGGCGAAAAAGAGGGGGATAAGAGCGGGAACATGGAGTGGAAAGGGTGGACTCCACAGTGAAGGAAGGCAGATTCCATGGAGAAAAGAGAGGGCAAGCAAGAGGAGCCTCACTAGGAGAAGTAGAAGGAAGTATGTGCAGGTGTGTGAACGCAAAAGCTCTTCAGGACAATCTGCAGAGTCTTGGTTTCACTCCAAGTCTGGCCAATCCTGAAATAGGAAAAGAGGTTGGGAGACGAAGAGCCCGCTCATAAGAAAAAAGGGTGAAATGAGTCAGGGTGGCTCGTAGGGGAGGTAGAGAAGCCTCGGAGAGAAGAAGTGGGATAAGGGAGGACGAGAGGCAGCCGGTGATGGCGGCTGTCGATTTTCCGCAACTTTTGACGATTTAGTGTTTTTTCTTTGCACTAGTAAAACTGATGTGATAATACCTTAATCGTAAATTAAAAGGCAGTTTTGAAACAGTGCATAGTAAATGGCAATTTTTCACCAATTCTGGTTTTGAGCCCTCTCAAAAAAGATTATTTTTTTGAATTAATTGTAGCTAGCAGCTGTGTGCTGTGATAGCGTACAAGTCGTTTTTTACGCAAAACTGAAACCGAGATCGAAGTGCTTTTTTTTTCTTAACTAGTACGTTTGAAATTAGCAAGAAAAAATCACAAAAAAATATGAAATTTTACCAATCTAGTTTCCAACTTTTCTCAAAAACTGTCTGGTATTAAACTGATGCTAAAGGGCTGCTTGATATTACTGCTCTTTAGCTACGATTGAAATTGGCCTGAAAAAAGTAAAAAACTGTTTGATCTTGCTTTGCAATAATTGCTTGAGAGATCATTTGCGCTGCAACAGTATGCACAATAATTAAGTCGCCATCGTCACTTGCTATTGCATCACAGCCACGCAATATTTACGTGAGATGTTGCACTGCCCTAAAAAAGCATCGCTCCAAACTTGGATTCCTTTTTACTATCTCCCATGCATTAAACAGTTGAAGATTAAGCTAGCATAATTGCAAACATTTTACCAAACTTAAAAAAAGTACGGTAATCAAAAATTGCCAGACAATTTTAACACATCATTAAATTTTAACTGCAAAAGTGGTGGGCATGTTTTTGCAAATTTGCACTTTTGTTGTGTTTAAAGGAAACTATAACAGCCGTAGGCGATAGCTCAAACAGATACTATCACAATTATGAACAAGTCGTAAGTGCTGAGCCTAATATTTAATAGATTAATCCTAAAAATAAATATCAATCAATGTAGCAACTTCAACTACTACAAACCACAAACAGAAAGTCACCAACAACACTTTGCTTTATATATGGATTGCGATCAACGTTCAGCAGCTATCATTATAGAAGTGACTAGTCGCCACACGGAGTGCACTCACTTTAACTTGGATTACAGTAGGATGAATGCCTGCCGTTGCGCTACAATGGTAACCCCGACGTGATGATGCTACGTCTGTCTTCAATGTACCGGTAATTGAACGGCAGCGTCTTCAGTCAAGCAGCACAAGCCATCGTCGAGTCGCCGAGCCCTAACGTCAAGACCGCCTTCCAATTGAAGTCTTGGCGGGAATCTCACTTCGGCTGGCAAACTTCACAATCTCAACGTTGGCGGGAAAGGCATGTTGCGAGCTAAGCAACTACCTCCGTCCTTTGGTGTTCGCCCTATACCTTTTCAGCATAAATTACAGCTTTTGGTCAGCCCTTTTTTTGGCGCAAAATGTGTGACGTCATATGCAACCTTCCTATAGTTTGGTTTTAAAACCAGATCTGACTATTTGTAAAAACTCAGTTTATGATATAGCAAGAGGTTCTTTTTTTAAGCATTTTAAGCCTTACAAGCATTCTTTGCTCTTTTCCTGCATGCTTTACACGTGCTCTACGATGTCATAATTTGTGCAGTACAATCAACATTTTCGCTTACACGGATAATTACAAGATTTTTACCATATCAGTTTACTTACAAACTGGTTTATGATCTTATGCCTCAAAGGGATTTCAAAATTTTGTTAATAAATTTAAGGTTTTTAAAGGGTGGTTATAAATAGGCATAGTAGATGCATAGTAGGCCTAGTACAAGCATAGTAGAGGCATAGTACAAGCATAGTAGGCATAGTGCAGGCATAGTACGGGCATAGTACAAGGATAGTAGGCATAGTAAAGACATAGTAGGCATAGTACAGGCATAGTAGACATAGTACTGGTTCAAAGATAGCAGAAGAGGTGTGCGACCGAAAACCAGTCGCACCAATATAAAGAAGCCTTATCTCTTTCCTTTAAAAAAAAATTAATTTTATGAGTTTAGATTTTAGCATTGAGGGGGTACAATGAGATTTCACACTAAAAGCAAGTTATCATCACTATTCCTGTGCTATGCCTACTATGTCTCTACTATGCCTGTATTATGTCTCTACTATGCCTGTACTATACCTACTATGTCTCTACTATGCCTACTATGGCTCTAATATGCCTAGTATGCCTCTACTATGCCTACTATGTCTCTACTATGCCTGTACTATGCCTACTATGCTTATTATGCCTATTAATAACTACTGGTTTTTAAAGGCATTTTCGATTATGTATGATTTGTATTTTTACTACAGTAGAACTCCGATTATCCGAACTAATTAAAACCAGGGGTGGTTCGGATAAGTTAATTGTTCGGATAATCAAACAACATGCAATACACATGAAGTTAGATCATATACAATACATTACAAAATACAGTACACAAGAGGTACATGGTTATTTATTGTACATTACTAGCAATGGCAGTAAAGTAAACATTCATTTTTTTTTGTTTTAAATTTGTCACTCTTTTGGTTGCTGCCAAGTCTCTCATTTTTTCAAGAACAACAGCTGTGTTGAACAACACTCATTCTGTTGTTCACACCATGCCATGGCAGTTTTAAATGCATCAAATGCTTCAGCATGTGTAGGACCCAGGGATGTGGAAGCGGTTATTTTTCAAACGCTTCCGCTTCCGCTTCCACACCTATCGCTTCCGCTTCCACCGCTTCCGCTTCCACCAACAAAAAACGACCGTTGACAATTTTTTTTAACTTTTGTGGCTTTGTAGCCTGCCTTCTTCTACACTTCATCATTTTGAAAAAACAAAAACCTTCATTTACTGCTATTACTTTACCTACTTCGCTTGAGCTTATTGTTTCGAACTACTCTGTGTTTGTTTTTCGTAGATATCAAAACTCGTGCTGAATGTAGAACAGTGCTTTTCAATCTTTTTGTCATTGCGGAGCCCCTAATGTACTTTTGCGTTTGTCACGGAACTTCCACTAACAAAAATTTAGAAATCACGAACTGCTTGCAAGAAAATCAAATATTTCGTTACTACAATTCCAAAATTAATTAAACACTTCAACAAATAGACAGTTATTACAAGTTCGTTCACTACTTACAACTACTTTTGCAACAGTTAACTTAATGCTTCTCAGATCTAAACCGTATGATTCCATATTATAGCTCTCTACAATAACTTGTCGTCACAACAACAAATTACAGCGTATAGCGTTGATTTTCCCTCTCTATCCTCAACTAACTCTGACTTTGAGTTAACTTTAACTCTAATCATCATTACGAACCTTCTGTCCGTCCTCAAAACACGTTTTGTTTTGTTTTATTTGCCATAGTTATCCTCCATTCACGAGAAAGCGAATGGTATCGCTATACTTTCGACGGGAAGTCCGCACTCGCTTGGGAGTTGCCTTTTTCGAGGTTTATGGGCCACCTGTCTTTCACATAAAGTTAAGTGCCTTGCCCAAGGACGTTAAGTGGGTCCCGTTAAGTGCCTTGCCCAAGGACACAACAAGCGAGCTTGCCGGCTTGTTCTCCACAACCTCCCCTAAATGCCGAGCGCCAAGAAGGGAAGCTGCGGATGCCATTTTTAAAAGGCTTTTGGTTTGACTCGACAAGGGAAATGAACCCCTGGTCTACTGACTGCAAAGCGGACGCTCTAACCACTACGCCATCGCGCCATCGCACGTATTGACTCTAATCTTTTTGGATAGTAAAGTGCGAAATTTCTGTCGTACTCGTATACGTAGTATGTAAATGTAAAGCGAGCAAAATTGAACTGTACCAATCAACAGCCGCCTCAACGTGGTGGTGCGGTCCCCGACCCGTTTGGGTTGGGTCAAAATGGCTGTTGGCCTTCCCGAGGGTCCCAGTTACCCCGGGCACTCCCCTCATACAAACCATTTTTTCGCCGTGCAGTAGCCTGAACGACCGCAGAAGGGTAGCACGCAGCCTCTTAAAAATTGGCCTGTCTTCTCTCTACTCCTGCCTTTCTCTTGCCCGTCTTCTCATTTTTCTTCTTCTCCTGATGAGCGGCAACGTTCATTCTAGCCCTTGCCCTGTCTTTCCCTATTTAGTGTGCGCTGGAAATGTGAACTGGCGGGGTAGGTCAGTGCAATGCTGCACATGCTCTAATTAAGTTCATTTAAAGTGCTCACTACTCTCCTTTTGTAGATTCAGAACTCTTAGCAGCTCTCACTCCTGGAGCTGCCCTCCCTGATTTTTTCGAGATTCCACACCTACCAGCACTGTGCCTTTCTCCTCGGACTCCTCCAGCTGGTATACCTTCATTGTTCAATCTGGCCCCCTTCTTCTAATGTAGCACTTGCACCCCACCCTCACTTTCAAACCTCTTATCCTTTTCCGCCCACTTTGTATCTTCTCCCTCTGCATCCTCACCACCGCTCATGCTCCTGGCTGTTTCTCTTTACCACCTGCTTTCTCTTTCCCTCCCTTACTCTCTCAGGATTTTTCAATGGAATGCTGGGGGTCTTCCAGCCAGGAGCACTAAACTACTACACTTTATTTCGTCTCATCCCGTTGACCTTATATATATCCAGGAATCCAACCTTAATTTATCTTCCTCTTTTCAGATCCCTGGATTCTCTGCTCTGCGATCCCATGGCACCCACTCCCGACCTGGTATTTTTTCTACTGATGTCGCAGACGCTAGCCGCGGCGTCATCATTTTTGTCAAGCAGGGCTTATCCTTCTCTGAGCTTTCTACGTCCTCTCTTTCTTGGCTTGGCCCCTACTCTGATTATATAGAGGTCAACATCTCTCTAAACAACTTCTCCTCGCTCTCATTTCTTAATGTTTATGCTTCCCCTATTCGTTCTTCTACGAAGAATAGCAGAACCAATTTTTTTTCTCTCTCCATTCTTCTCTCCTATGTGGAAGCGGAAGCGGTGGATTTTTCGCGCTTCTGCTTCCGCTTCCGCTTCCACAGAAAAAGGACCGCTTCCACCGCTTCCGCTTCCAGCTTCCGCTTCCGCTTCCACATCCCTGGTAGGACCCTTGATTTCTGATTCATCACACTCTTCTTCATTTGTTAAAACTTCATGATTAGTTTCTGCAAGCACAGACCCCACAATCTCCTCATCAGTTAAGATTTGAAATCCCGGATCGCCGATGTCTTTTTCCAACCATCGATGAAGGCCCTTTTCATCACATTGTTCAAAACCTGAAAGACGTGCAGATATCTTTGTGATTTCGTCAAACGTTTGCGACTGTTCTTGTTCCTCAATTTGTTCGTTTTCCCCTAATTCTTGTTGTTGTCGTAGTTCTTCAGCAATAGGCCAGAGATTCTTCCATGCGTTCATTACATTTTGCTTAGTCAGTGAATCTAATGCATCAGCTAACATAAAGCATGCATCCTTCAGATTGATTGTTTTAGAAAAATTAACTATGCTGTCATTGCTTTCATTTTCCACTAACAACAATCGGCGTAAAACCTGCTTTCTGTAAAGCCTTTTCAATTTTTCTATTACGCCTTGATCTATCGGCTGTATTAGCGCAGTTACATTTGGTGGCAGAAACATGACCCTAAAACAACTGTCAATTTCGTTTAGGGTATCCTCTGATGGATGGCTTGGTGCATTATCAAGAACCAATAAAGCTTTTCCGTTTCTACCTTCTTGTTCACGTTGCCTTTTAACTTGTGGTATGAAATCATTTGTGTACCAGTCGATAAACACTTGGGAATTCATCCAGGCGCTTTTTTGGGATTTGTAAGTTGTAGGGAAACAAACCACATTTTTAAAGCAACGTGGTTTCTTAGCTTTGGCAATCACAAGCAATGGCAGAATATGCTTTCCACTGGCATTGGCACAAACCATGGCGGTAATGCGTTTTTTGCTTGTCTCGAAACCTGGAGCCGTAGCTTCCTTCCTTGCTGCAAGTGACTTTTTTGGCAGTGCTCTTCAGTTTATTCCTGTTTTGTCAGCGTTGTAAACATCGTCTCTGGTGTAACCCTCTTTTTGCACAAGATTTAAAAAAAAAATTGTGAATGTGTTAGCCGCATTGCTGTATCCAGATAAGGTTTCACCTTCAATTTGAAGCTCTCTAATTCCGTGCCTTGATTTAAAGGCTCTCAACCAACCGGCGCTTGCCTTGAAGTCAGAATTTCCTGACAGCTCCTGATTGAAAAGTAAAGCCTTCTCGCAAAGTAGTGGACCTGATATAGGCTGGCCCAAACTTCGCTTTTGCGTAAACCAAGTGAACAGGGCATCCTCAAGAGCCGTATTGCTGGGACCTTTCATGGTTTTTCGCCTTTTAGAGCCATCTTCACTATCAAGTTTAGCTGCATGTTGAAGAATTGCCCCTTTCTGCTTTTTTATCTCAGGTTCTGTTGCTTTACCAATATTGTAGCGCACTGCCAGAGAAGAACCGCTTACACCATTTTCTAGCTGATTTATAATCTCAAGTTTTGTCTCAATAGTCAGCACATTTCTTTTTCTTTTAATTGAAGACATATTGCAGTGACTAAACTGGTTGCAAACTTCAAATAAATACAGCACGCCGTACACGCGTCAAATGATTTTTGATTTTTGGATGCATTTTTCTCTTAAAACGCAATTGACGTTCTAATGCTTCTTGTCAGGTTTTAATTTCTTTTGTTAAAGTCGCGTTCGGATAATAGGCGTTTCGGATAATAGGCGTTCGGATAATCGGAGTTCTACTGTATTTGTTTTTGTACCAAAAAGTGATTTTTAAGACCTGTACTGTAGCTTTTTACCACTCCCAAAAGTTGTAAGCAGAGTAAACATCATTAAGGAAAATTTATAAAGGTAATAATAACCTACTTACAATTAGTCATTTATAAGCTGAAGAAACTTGCCTGCCATATGTCATTATCCATTTTTAGTGGAACAATTATCAGACCTAAGAAACTTGCAATTTTTAAAAAAAGTTAGTTCTTTGGTGTATTTTGACTATTCTTTCTCAAAATCAAGATACTTTGGCATTTTCAATCAAAATATTCATAAAGACTTATCTAAAAATAAAATCTTGTAAACATTTTGAAATGTAATGTACTACAAGAAGAAATAGGTGGTCTCTCTGAAAATCAGGAGGGGGTAAACATAGTTCTGTTTTATATTTTGCATCAAAATATTAGTATCAAGCTACATTTCATTCAAATGTTGAAGCAAGTTTCTTTACAGTTGGGTGAAGTTAGTATGGCCTGATGAATTAATATTCTTTCCTCAACATTACTGATGGGAAGCATTGCAACTGTAATAGCTTTAAGTTTTCACAACAATCCATTGGATGAAGCCAGCAAAGCTAACTGAACCAATATCGTTAGCCTCGAAATCATTAATGAAGGGCACTGTGGGCAATGCTGGCAGAGCAGACTAATGTTCTATGAAGTGCAATTCTCTTCATGTATCTGTCTCAACGCCTCCAAAACCAAATTAGCCACAATTGTTCACTTCTTTGGGGTAAGTGTCATGCGGGAGTTTGTGACATCATGATAACGTCATAACCTTAGATAATTTTTTGAATTTTCATTTATTGACACAGCAAAATAGTTTTTGCCCAAACAAAAGCAAGGCTCCAACCAACCAACTTCCAAAAATTTCATTTCCTTGGGATCTAAAATGACGTCACAGCTATTGCATGATTGCAAAAATGGTTCTTGCAATTTTTCAGCAAGTGCTGACCATAGAAAAGAGATTGAAAGCACTTGAGAGAGATATCAACTAGATGCTTTCATTAAAAAAAAACTCTATGACATATAAAGCTCAATTAATGGTGCAACGATAGATTTTTTGAGACATTTTAAGCTTTCTAAGCATGATTCTTTTTTTAAGAACTCTTTACACCCGCTCTACGATGTCATAATGTATCTGATACAATTGAAGTAAAAAAAGCGTCAGGCAGTAAGATACACATTATGATTTCATTCTTCTTCTTTGTCTTTCGGCTTATTCCCGATTAGGGGTCGCCACAGCAGATATCTGCATTTTTATGACATGGCATTTGTGTTACGGTCAGATGCCCTTCCTACCACCAACCCTCTATTCGGAGGGAAAACTGGGCCACCTGTTTTCCACATAAAGGCAGGGGCGTCCCGTTAAGTGCCTTGCCCAAGGACACAACAAGCGAACTTGTCGGCTTGTTCTCCACAATCTCCCCTAAATGCCGAGCCCCAAACAGGTAAGCTGTGGATGCCATTTTTTAAAGTCTTTTGATATGACTCGACAAGGGAAATGAACCCCAGGTCTACCGACTGCGAAGCGGACGCTCTAACCACTACACCATCGCGTCGGTACACATTATGATTTAATTTTGTTATTATTATTGTGAAAGCTAACAACTTGCTTGCTGCTTGTTAAAGAACAATGACACATTACAGTATTTACATTCCTGGCTTATTTTACATTAAGCTGGCACAGCCAGCTTAACTGATATTTTTTTTGTTTGTTTTTGTTTTATTTGCCATATTTATCCTCCATTCACGAGAAAGCGAATTGTATCGCTATACTTTAGACGGTAAGTCCGCACTCGCTTGGGAGTTGCCATTTTCGAGGTTTATGGGTCACCTGTCTTCCACATAAAGGTGGGGCGTCCCGTTAAGTGCCTTGCCCAAGGACACAACAAGCGAACTTGCCGGCTTGTTCTCCACAACCTCCCCTAAATGCCGAGCGCCAAGCAGGGAAGCTGTGAATACCGTTTTTTAAAGTCTTTTGGTATGACTCGACAAGGGGAATGAACCCCAGGTCTACCGACTGCGAAGCGGACGCTCTAATTACTACGCCATCACGTCGGTTTTGGCGTCCTGCAATTATGAAAGTTAGGGCAAGTTTTTGTTGAACTATAAACTAAAAAAATTGACTTTACTTATCAAACAAAATTTTGATTCAATAAATTGACGTTTATTGAGTTCAATATATACAAAGCAATTCTGTCTGTCTCTCGGTCTGTGTGTCTTTATGGTTTAACTCCTCTGAAACTGCTAGACGTACATGCATCAAACTTGGCACAATTGATCAGCACCCCAGTGAGTGTCATAAAAGTACTTGTGACATTTAATGACGTCACAGTTAAATTTTTTTTGAATTTTATCATTTGAAAGTGGACAACTGCTTTTTCCTCAAATGAAAACCAGCTTCCGACTTACCAAATTACAAATACTTTCATTTGTTTGGGGTGTAAAAAGACCTCATAATTAACTCTTCATTGCACAATCTGTTTTTGTTCTTTCTCAAAATGTACTGATCGCAGAAATGCAATTAAACATTGTTTCAGGACATATCAATAACGTGCTTTCGAAAAAAAAAAACAACTTTAAAACAATTATTGCTTATTTGACTATGCTACAAGCAATTCTTTATTTAAGCACTTTAAACCTTTTAAGTATCTTCTCTTTTTCGCTTGCACGCTTAAAACTGGTCTATGATGTCATAATATATCTATTACGATTAAGATAAGTCTTTCACTACCTCAGATCATAATATCGAGTTAAAAAAATTGCACTCTTTTTGCAAAATTAGTTTACTAAAAAACTGATTTGTGACCTCGTTTCTCAACTGGTTTTCAAACTTTTTTCAACTAATTAAAGATTATTTCAAGATGATTCCGATAGTGTATAATATGTACAGTCAATATTTGTTTTTATACTAAAAAAACTGAAATTTAAGACCTGTGGTGTAACTTTTTTCCACTCCCAAAAAGTGGTAAGCTGAGTGAAAATAAATAACTTCAATGCAAAAACGTGATAGTAAGGTACTAGCAATTACTGTTCTTTAAAAGCTTAGGAAATTTGCTTTCCATCAATATGTGACTCGAATTACTTAGGGCTAACAATTAGTTCATATGGCTGATCAAAAATTGGTTGCCATACATCATGTTTTATTTTTAGTTGAACAATTCTCCTACTTGACCTAACAAATTTGCAAGTGTTCAACCAAAGTAAGTTCTTTGGTACATTTTGACTACTTTTCCTCAGAAGCATTATCTGCCTACGTTTTCACAAACATTCATCCAAAACTGAAGTATTTAAACATTTATAATACACAAAATTTTGGTGCATGCACTTCAAAAAATTGCAACTTTTAAAAAAACTAAATCCTTTGGTACATTTTGTCTATTCTTTTGCTATGGCATGAGCTAAGTCATATTTTGATGAATAATCTTTAGCATTATCCATCAAATTATTCAAAAAGATTCATCGAAAAATCAAGTCTTTTCAAATTTTAATATGCAGCCAATTCCAACCAATGCACTTGGTGATCACCCTAAAAAAGACAATGGGGTAAAGGTGTTCTCTCTTATGTTTTGCAACAAAATGTTGGTGTCGAGCCACATTTGATTCAAATGTTGAAGTAATTTTCTTTGCATTTGGATGAAGTTGGTGCAGTCAACTGATTTGATATTCTTAACCTCGACACTATTAATGGAGGCCTCCGCTATTGCTATAACTTAACTGTAAGTACATCATTTTGGGATAGTTTGCTCTCTGCATGGCGGCGTTTATGTCAGAACCAATGAACATGCAGGCAGTCAGAGACGTTAGTTCATAGTAATTTGCCTACAGTAATGAAAAATCATAAGTAGCGGTTTTAATATTCAATAGTTTAAAACGGACTGTTACGTCATAATCTTAAATGACATCACAATGCTTGCCATTATTTACTGAAAACAGCAGCAGGGAGCAAAATTATCCGCTATCACTTTGATAGCAAACATAAATTCTAAAGCCCATTACTGATATTTGTAATTGCAAGGATATCAGTACAAAACACTAATCTTCATTTAAAAGTAGGAGGTCTGAATTAGGGGCAAAGCTAAACGTAATAAAATTCCAAATTTAAGAAAATATCAAATTTAACTCTTTCGCTCCCGCGAAAATAGCGAAAAAAATGTCCGTAAGGTGGCAGTGCGAAAAACTGTCATAATCAATCATAATTATGTACCTCAAGTTTGTTTGTAAATCATTACTCAGCTGTTTACTTCTACATTAAGTGTTATATATCGTTGAAATCTACATTTCTTGAGGATTTCAAATGGAAAAACTTTTTTTTTGGATATGCAAATTTTATGCAAATGAACCCCCCAACTGGGGGGGTTGTCATCAAAATTAAAGGGATACCCTCACCTCAAAGAACACTACAGATTTAATTTTCTACCAATTTTTTTAGAAATGGTCGCAAGATGATGCTAAGGATATAAGCTTTCAAGGTACATCACTCAAAACTTTCCTAAAAGCCTAGGTTTTCTACAATTTGCACTTTTCTGAGACCCATGACCTTTTTTTTGACCGGTACCGACCGGTACCAAATTTTGGTAGTTAAATTCAGTACCTAAAATATGATCAGTTATTATCTGCTAAAGGTTAGCCTAAACCATGTAACATTATGTATTTTTGAACAGGGAATTTCTTCAAGATTCAGAAAATATCAAGTTTAAATAGAATATGCTGTCACTGACAATGAAACAGCCGCTTGTTTACACCCTTCCCATTTCTTGAGAAACAAGGGGGATACAGAAAACTTTGATTTGAAGAAGCCAAACTTCTGCTAGCTTTTAAACTTGTATTTCGCTTTTTGTCTCCTTGGAAATTTGATACAAAATGACGACTTTATTGGTGAAACATTTGCAATTTATTTTATCTTTTTATAGGGTGTAGTTTTTGTAAAAATTATAATCTAGTGAAGGTAAGTCAAAAAATTTTGGGGGTTTTGAACTGACATGATGTACAGTACTCATTTTTGATCAGTAAATATCATATACCACTTAGTCTAAACTATTTAAAGTTCTATATTGCTGGAAAGCAAATTTCCTAAACTTTCAAATGAGACTGGTATTTAGCAACATATGATATTTTTACGCACTAACTTTACTTTTATCTACTTACCATTCAAATTTGTTTGGGGAGGTTTTGAGACTCCTAAAAAGTTTGGAAATTCAAATAAGTAAAATTTATCATTATCGCTTGAAATTTTGTCAAATGATGCCCCAAAAGAGTAGTTTTCAGACTGTGTTAATGATAAAGGGTTTGGTATTGTGGTAAAGATGTAATCTCAATTTGATTTTGGTGTAGTTGGCACGTGCTGAGAATTTGGCCGATTTTGTCGTCTGCAACTGGGTTGTTGGTGTTTTTAACCATTTTTGGGTATAAAATTCAAGAATTAGGGCATAAATTATACATCATCCGATGCGTGAGGAAATAAGCGTGATTTTTTGAAAATTTTATGAAAATCGGATGAAAAATAAAGTCACAAATCGATTTTTAAGTAAACTAATTTTGTAACTCAATTTAAAAAAATTTGAGGTAAACACTGAAAACACGAGATCATCAGTTGATGATCGCGGGAGTGAAAAAGTTAAACAATAATAGCATCAATTTGTAACAGTGGATTAGAAGGGGATGCTTTTGTTTGAAAAGAGCTTAACAGGCGTCTATTGCAATAGGTTATATGATTTAAAGGAAAGGCAGGGCCCCTTTTCATGCTATGTCCAAATTAAAGCAAACAGCACAGGCAAAAATCTTAATGTCACAATAAATACAAAAGCAGGGCCACCAAATCGTCAAATAAGCCTACCACTAAATAGCTCATTTCTTTATGAGTCAAAGCGACCATCATTTGGGGGGGGCGATCAATTTTGACTATGTTTCACCGACATCCCTTCCTTATACTTTCAAAAATTACGAATAGTCGTTTGTGACATCATTTTTTTTTTAATACTTTCAGTCTTAATTGATAGACCATCATGATCACCATTACATCTACAGGAACTATAGCGTATAATTACTAAAACATTTTGTTGTTGCTCTCACAAATGTTCGTACGGTGAACCCAGCGCAGCTGCATTAATTAATTAACTAATAACATTAATTGATTTACTGATACGTTTTAAATCGCCATGGGTGATGGTATACCCTGCTGGGGTAAAATCGCACCATAGTTGGGAGAAACATTTTTCTATTTTGCTTGATAACAGCTTTATAGAGCTATTGGGATCAAACCTAAAAATTTGGGGAAAACAAGGACTCATTTAACTTCTCTGAGCATACCTAAGCGAGGAAAAACAAATATGAATCATAATGCGTTGCCAGCAGGAATTTGAGAAAGTTTAATGGGAAATCAAAAAAACATATCATTTTTGAGTTAAATCCCACCACATGAAATATACTATTAATATTTTAATTTACAACAGCTTTATAGAGCTACTAGAATCAAACCAAACATTTGGGGAAAACCAAGGACTCTTTTAACTTTCTAGGCCAAACAGGGAGAAAAGAGCATGATACGTAATACGTAGCAAGCAAAGTTTAAGGAGAGCCCGAACGAAAACAGCGTCACTGTGTGAAATCGTACCACACAAAGGACATTTTTGCTATTTTGCTTTAAAGTAGTTTAATATAAGAAATGTGTTCCATACTTTCAAACTACGGGAAAACGCAAGGATCCCTTATATCCGTGTAAGCAATGAACAGATCTCATAGACCAAAGGCATAGCCAGGACCTTGAAATTAGAAATGCTATTAGGAAAAGGAGCACACACAATCGTGAAAATCCTATGTGGAGAAAACACATAACCTTTTGGTAATTCTTTACACAAGAGCCTAATAGATGAAGTTGGCTTGGCTAGCTGAACTGACATTTTCAATCCCTACGTTACTGATAGAAGCTCTGCAGGCGACACCGTCATATATACTATAAAACAAGGATTTTTTCTTTTCTTGATATGCTGTCTGTTTAGGTATTTATGTCTATACTCTACAGCAGGGGTCTCCAACCTTTCTTGGACCAGGGGCTACTTTTTGGATATTGATTAAAGTGGGGCGCACTTATCCTAAAGTTTGCAACATCCCGGACTTGATGTTCGATCTATTATGTATTGGCAGGTGGTGCCATTATATATTTGTTGCAATTGCTTCGGTGGCCGATGTCTGGCAACCCTACGCTACCTATTTTTTCCTTGAAGCCACCATCGACTTTTGAAAAAATTTTGAGAATATTTTAAAGCAGGCTGGCAGGCACCTCATATTGCCTTCACGGGCAACATGGTGCCCGCGGGCACACGGTTGGTGACCCCTGCTCTATAGCATTGTAGTAAAATGCCAAATTTAAGAAAAAATCAATTTTAAAACAATAACCTATCAATTTGTAAAAATAACTTAGAGAGAACGTTTGTGTGAAAATAACTTGGCCTGATGGGCTTCTACTAAAATTTGGTAAATGATTTTGGAGAAGCCATAGCCTCTTTTGTCGCTATGCCAGAAACAAGACAAATAGCACAGTCAAAAAACTTAATACCACAAGTAAAAATAGCATAGGGGAGCACCACATCGCAAAACAGGCTCATCATTAAAGAGTGTATTTCTGTAACTGTGAAAGCAACCACCATTTGGCTGCCTCAATAAGTTTTGTCTGTGTTTCAATCCCTTCTCCATCACAAGTACTAACGATAATTTGTGGCAACATTCTTTCTTTGCGAACATTACCAGTCATGATTAAAAGAATATTATGATTACAATTTCGTCTACAGGAATTGTGGAAGTGCATAAAATCCATTAACTTTTTGTTAGTGCTCATACAAGAGCCTAATGAGTAAAGCTGACACAGCCGGTTGAACTAAAATACTAAACCCCAACATTACTAATAGAGGATCCCTGCTAGGTGACGCCAGCAAAGCTGGCTATTTTTTTTATATAAAAGTGAGCATTAACTAGCAAAATCATACAAACGCTCAACAAAACTTGCATTACGCATGTCTTACGTAAGCAGCGAACAGCAATCATCAGGTGCAAGAACTTAACTCTTTTGCTCCTGCGATAATCAATTGATGATTTTTGCGCTTACACCCTTTCGCTCTCGTGAGATCATCAATTGATGATTTTTTTCAAAAGTTGAAAAAATCAGTTTACTTTAAAATTGATTTGTGACTTTATTTCTCAACCGATTTCAACAATCTTTTTTTTTAATGAAAGAATATTTCAAGGCAGTTTTGATGTTTTCCATTTGTCTTAACTATTTGTTTTTATTCTGAAAAAATTTACCTATATTACCTGTAGTCGAATTTTTTTACCCCCCTAAAATTTGGTAATCTAGTCCTGACAACTGTTAATATATTTAGGAAGCTCAGAAAATTAGCTTTTCATCAATATATAATTTTAAATAGTTGAGGCTTGGAATTACTTTATAATGGCTGATAAAGAAATAGTAGGCATACACAATTTTTTATTTTTTGTTGAAAAATTTTCCAACAGTACTTCAGAAAATTGCAATTTGTAGAAAAACTAAGTCCTTTGGTACATTTTGGCTATATTTCCTGATATTCATGGTTATTTAGCGGTCTGTATCTAAGTTTTCACAAAGATTGATCAAAAAATGAAGTCTGTGGAATTTTTGATAGATAACCGGTACCAAGCAAAAAATAGATAATTTTCTGGAAAAAACTGGGGGGGGGGGTCAACATGATCCTGTATCATCTTTAGCAACAAAATTTTTGTCTCAAACTACATATTATCGGAATGTTAAGAAATTTACTATCCAAAAATATGTATTGTTGCAACGTTCAGGTAAAGAGTTATTCTATAATGACTGATGAAATTGGCAAATTTCGTAGGCCTAATCTGTTTTCAATATCAGTCGAAAACCCTCAAATTTTGAATTTTTGAGCTTCACAAAATTGCAATTTGTAAAAAAACTAATTCCTTTGGTACATTTTGGCTATTTTTCCTGATATCCATGGTTATTTAGCTGTCTGTATTTAAGTTTTCACAAAGATTGATCAAAAAATGAAGTCTGGAATTTTTGATAAATAGCTGACTCTAAAAACATTGAAAGCAAAAAAATTGTCGATCTTCCTACAAAAAAGGTAGGGAAATCAACATAGTCCTGTATCATCTTTAGCAACAAATTTTTTATCTCAAACTACAAATCATCGTAAGTTTAAGAAATTTCCTTTCCAAAAATATATATTGTTGGATGGTTTAGACCAGGGGTCGGCAACCTTCTGATGCTGCCGGGCCAAAATCAAGCTCAAGAATTGGCCGCGGGCCATAAATAGCGTTTCCACTAAATCTGGACAAAACAAAATACACAATAATGTCTAGGCTAGGACTAGGTTGTCACGTCAAGTCAACAAAACCGTTGATGTTGTGTTTTTATTGAAAGTTTTTGTAAGGTAAGAAGTCAAAATAACTTAACTACTCGTGAACAAACGAAAATGCACAAGAACATTCATTTACTGTTTCTGTCATAACTTTAATACGATGTTTGATATGAAAGTTTATTAAGGTCATTTATTGTCAAACCGCCCATTGTCAAGCCATCGATGAGATGCTTGATGTTGTTTCTGGTCTGCAAGTTTATCGATGTTTGGTTTTAAATTGGAAGAGGCCAGAAGCATAACATCTTGCAAGTGGCCGTCATTTAGTCTTGTTCTTAACTTGCTTTTGGTGTTTTTCATTGATGAAAACAGCTGTTCGCACACATAGGTGCTGCCAAACATCGATGTGATCTTTTTGGCATGATTGATCAGATATGGATATTTTTCGCATTTAAGATGGTGTTTATAGAAGTCAAGCAATAAAACACCTTTGGCGTGAAATTTTGATTTCAACTCGTCGCAGCACTGCAACTCTACCAGTTCCATTTGATATTGCTCATGCACAACTTCCACCGGCACATCAAAGGGGGTACTAAAAAGTTTGATATCATTCTCTATTGAACGGATGTCATCGAATCGAGACAAAAATTCGGTTCTCAATTGTTGGATCACAGAAACAAATTGATCACTGCAGGTAGGGTGGTGTTGTTGTAATGTAGAAAAGTGCGCATAGTTTCCACTTTGCAACTGACTTTCCCACAGTCGCAGTTTAGTTGTGAATGAACGTATGTGGCCCCACATGTCGTGTATCAATTGGCATTTTCCTTGTAGCTGCAGATTTAACTTGTTTAAATGAGACGTAACATCGACTAAAAATGCTAAATTGCAAATCCAGTTTTGATCGCGAAATTCTGAAGCATTGAGTTTTTTTTGTTCAAGAAAGGTTACGATTTCTTCCTTCAATTGGTACACTCTTAGCAGCATATCACCTCGACTAAGCCACCGTACATTACAGAAATAAAGCAAGTCGCCGTATTGACTCTCTGCTTCTAAGAGCAGTTGTCTAAATTGACGATGATTCAATCCTCGCGACAAAATCAAGTTCACAGTTTTCACCACTATGCTCATGACATCTTTGAAGCTTGCTACCTTTGCACACAATGCCTCCTGGTGAATAAGGCACTGCAATTTAACAATACTGTTATCAATTCCATTGATTTGCATGTGCTTCTGAAGTAAAGACACGACCCCTTTATGCTTGCCTACCATTGATGGGGCCCCATCAGTTGTTATTGACACCAGTCTTGCTAGATTTAAATTCTTGGCTTGAAGGCATTGAAGTAGTTCTTTCAGAATGTCAGCCCCTGTCGTTGTATTCTTCATTGGAATCAGTTGTACAAATTCTTCAAGAACAGTAAAATCTTCGCTTACTCCACGCACAAACACTGCCAGTTGGGCTGTATCTGTAGCATCCGTGCTCTCATCTATAGCTATGGAAAAGAACTGTAGTTTTTTGAAACAATCTTCTTGACTTGCTTTCAAGTTCTCAGACATCTCTTCTATTCGACGGGTTACGGTTCTCGCGGAAAGACTGACATTTAGAAATGCCTCTTTTTTCTCTGGACATATAGTTTCCACAACAGCCATCATGCATTTTTTAGCGAATTCGCCGTCTATAAACGCCCTCTTGTCTTTGGCTATTATCTGTGCTACTTTGTAGCTAGCAAGAGTATTATTTTCCTGTTTAGTCAAAATTTTGTGGAATGCATCACTTTGCTTTTTCAGACCTTTTTTTAGTCGATCAAGTTTGTCTTTTCTTGCTTGACCCACTAGCTCAGAAAAACTTTTGTGCTTTGTTTCGTAATGACGCTTGATATTGTACTCTTTATTGACAGCAATAGATACGTTGCAAATCAAACAAGTAGGTCTTCCATGGTGATTTACAAAAAAGAAATTGTTTTCCCACTCTTCTTTAAACGCTCTGAATTCCTCATCAACTTTTCTACGTTTTGATAACATTTTTGCTAAATTATATTACAAGGGCTATGTTTTCTAGTTATTAGCTAAAAACAAAACAGAAATTCACTTTTTATTAAAGGAAATTGCTCAGTGGCAAACAAATATGTTACAGTGGAACCCCGCTAACCTGACCACCCATGGGACCGCATTAAAGCGGTCAGGTTAGCGGGGTGGTCAGGTTAGTGAATTTTGCCGTTGAGCATCATATTTATAACAACTGGACTTACACCCTTAAATGCAGGCATTGATTTGCCTAAGTAGCCTATGATAAGCGAAAAAGAATCATCGGAAAGTTAGCAAATCGATATCTTCTTCAAATTGAAACGTTTTGATTCTCTTTCGATCATTAGGTAAATTATCCTCGTATGCAGCCAAAATATCAGCCTTTCTTTTTAGCGTACTCTGTATCTGAGTTTTGCTTACGCCGAAAATCTTAGCGAGTTCCCTTTGAGATTTTCCCTCACTTTCCTTTTGCTTTATAACCAAAACTTTTTCTTTGATTGAAAGTTCACGCGATTTCTTTTTACTAAGCGCCATATCTTTATAAAAACAACTGCAGATTGAAAAATACTAAACTCGCCAGAATGGGTTTTACAGAATGAGTTTAAACTTTTAAGTTAAGCGGTTTTAATCAGTTCGCACGCCATTTTGTGTGTACAGTACTGTAGTTTCTTTGTTTGTTAGTGTGTGCATGCACTTCCCTACATCACACTGTTTATTTGTTACGAAATTTCTTTGTTTGTGTGTGCACACAGTGATCTTATCTTTTTATTTTGGTCACAAAAGTAAATTATTGCGCACATGTGGTCGCTTTGGCGGAGTTTAATTTGCATTGTGGGACCAAGAATATGGTGGTCGCGGTCTGGATAGCGGGGTGGTCGCGTTAGTGAAACAAAATACAATGCATCAACATAGCAAATTATTTGGGATGGCAATGAAGTGGTCCTGTTAACGGGGTGGTCATTTTAGTGAGGTGGTCGCCAACCGGGGTTTCACTGTATTAGAAGGATTGCAACTAAAACGCTCGCTCTCCGTGTTTTCATAGTCGAGGTGCGAAGTGCTTGATGCGTGACGATGCCCTAAGCCTAATTTTTTTCTCCTTTTCCACAGGTCTTTAATCTATTATTGCGTCATGCAATTGTTTAGAAGCGTTGTGTCAGCTCAATTGAATAGTATTCGCCAAACGTCAGTTTGCGTCGCTGAAATAGAAACTACGTAGAAGTCGCGGGCCGGATAAATATACAATTTCGAAAAGAGGACGCGGGCCGGATAGAATGTGTCGGCGGGCCGGATTTGGCCCGCGGGCCGCAGGTTGCCGACCCCTGGTTTAGACTAAGAGTTATTCTATAATGATTGATGAAACATGATACCTATAGTTATCTTTAGTACCGGCCCAAAACACTCAAAATTTGATAGCTGGACCTCAGAAAATGCAAATCACACAAAAAGCACTCTCTTTCCAAATTTAAAATCATGTTTATGCGTTTATATAACTCATTTTTGCGCCCTGTATCAAGTTTTCAGGAGCTGGTGTACATCAAACACTTTTTATAGATTTTGCAAGGTAGGGTACTCCCGGTGATAATCTGGTTCCTTCAACAAAAAAGGAGGGGTGTAAAAATGGTCCTGTTTCATCTTTGGCAATAAAATATTAGTTTTAAGTTTTATATTACCTAAAAGTTGAAAAAATTTCCTTTTTAAAAATATATCATAATACATATTTCAGGCTAAGTTTTGATTGGTAAAAAGGCTAGCCTACATGATAAACTCTAAATTATCTCCGGTACCGGCCAAAACCCCCCAATTTGGGTGCTAGACTTCATAAAATTGCAAATTGTGAAAAAAGTACACCTTTTAAAACTCTTAAAACACTTTTATTAATTTGCGCCCCTCTTTTACTTTGTTGTATCAAGTTACCAAGGAGAAATTGCAAACAAAGCACTTTTTATTAACTTTGACAGGCGGGCTACAATCAATAAAAATTAGCTTTCTCCCAGCAAAAAGGGGGAGGGAAAGAGTAGCTCATGTTTTACCTTAAGCAACAAAATAATCTATTTAAACTGCATATTATTTGAATCAGGAAGAACCAGTCTTTTCAAAGGTAGGCAATATTAGGTGGTATAAGCAAAGAGTTATTATATATTGACTGATGAAAAGGGTAGTTGCAGTAGATTCTAGGACCCCCAAAAAAGACCAAAAATTTGGCTGCTGGGCTTCAAAAAAATTGAAAATAGTACAAAAAATTTGTCCTTTAGTAATTTTTGACATTTTACCTCAAAAGTATAATTCTTTTACACCATCTAGCGGCCATCTTCAAAAAAATTTATCCACACGCGAGGCCTGTAATATTTTTTGAACTTGGGGTTACATTAGTTTCCCTCACCATAAACAGAAGGGGGTAAAGATATTTTTGTTTCATTTTGAGTCACAAAGCATTGTTTTTAGAATGCACATCATGCTAACTGGGATGAAATTTTTTTTTCAAAAATATATTACACTACGTAGTTTGATTTAATCTTGATTTCATTTTGATCGATCAAAAACGCAGTTCCAATACACATCTTTTTGTTGTAGCCCAAAAACATCTTGAAATATCTGAAGTCCTGGGTCTCAGAAAAGTAACAATTGTACGAAAACTAAGTAACTTGGTGCATTTTGGCTATTTTTCCTCAAAAGCATGGTTCCTTAGAATAATCTAAATTTTCGAAAAGATACATCAAAAAATGAAGTCTCTATAATTTTTTAAAGCTACTGTTCCTTATTTTGAAAGTAATTTACTTCCCAAAAAAGGAGGGGGTTAATTTGCATAAATTATATTTATGGGCGAAAAATTTTTTTGGAGGTCAGCATATTTTAAATCACAATGAAATTTCCTTTTCAGCGATATAGCATGATTGATGTAATAGCCAATGGCCTAAAACCAGTGAATGATAAAAGTAAAGATAATTAATCGTTTTTTTATGCAAATTAGCCGTTTGTGCATCTGATACAAAGAATTTCAAGATTGCTTCGCGGGAGCGAAAGAGTAAAGATTTTGGCTGAAGTAAGCAAACAGTGTTCTTACCGGTTTTGTTGTTTTTCTACAGTAACTAATTACTGTGTTTTTAAGAACTTTGTTTTTTCGTAAATATAACACTAAATGTATGGGGTAAATAGAAGCAGTAAAGAAACATGCCTCGTTCTTACAAATCAAATTGACGAGGCAAGAACTACATCAAGCATTCCACCGAGACAATTTCAAAAGCTCTAGCTGATCACGAAAGATGAATGTCAGTTCGGGACTGTTCAAAAATATTTCTTTTTCATAAGATTTGGCATTTCTTTGTCAATTGTTTGACGAACCTGAAGCCTCAGTGCGATCTCATTCCATTTATCAAAGCACTGTTTGTGAACTTTTGAATTTTCGTGACTACAAATGCACGGATTAAGATGCCAAAAATTTAAAAAAAGGTTTGAAAACAATTGAAGAATTATCATTTATCGATTGAAATAACTTGCAACAGAAAAAATATGATCCTGAGTGGCTATTCGAATAAAGCAACCATGATCTGAGAATTTCATCACTATTCTTTAGCGTCTTATAAAACCACTTCTTACTCAGAAAGCTTAAGGATTCTTTCTCTTTGTCTCCTTTAATTACTCTAATCCATGGCTTGAACGGTCCTTTTTTATTCTGAAACTTTTCGGGCCCTAATTTGATCATCTCAACTCTCATGTTATGAGTTAATACTTCTGGCCAAGTAGCCACATCGTTATGAGAATAGTAGTTATCATCTGTTTTATCTTTATCTGAAATTGTTTCATTCATAGGCCGACTTCTTTCAATGATCACTTTGTTATTGTTTTGCTCGAGGTACACTTCTTCTTCGGTTTCAACTTGGAAAAAAAGAAAACCATAAAGAAAGAAAACCATAAAGAAGAAAACCATAAACTTAAAAATTTGTAAAACTAAATTTGGAGAAAACTGTTTGTTTAAAATAAGTTGGCCTAATGGCCGCCTACTATAATATGGCGAATGACGTTACGGATGGCATAGCCGCTTTCGTCGCTATGCCAGAAACAAGATAAATAACGCAACCAAAGAACTTCGGTACCACAAATATAAATATGAACGGGGCCGCACCAAATCACAAATCAGGCTTACTACTAAATAGTGTATTTATGTGAAAACAACCTCCATTTAGCCGCCATCATTATTTTTGACTGTATTTCGATCTCCCCTCACAATTTCTAAAAGTATTAATGATAGTTTGTGACAACATTTTATCTTTGTGAACATTAGACTACTTTTTTTAATTGAGGAAATAAGATGATTGCCATTAGGTGTAGAGGAGGTATGAAAATAAAAAATATTAACTTTTCGCATCGCTCAAATGAGCGCCTAATGCGTGAAGTCGGCGCAACCGTCTGAAGCGACATTGTCAACCTCGATATTACTGATGGGGGCCCTGCCTAGCAATGCCGGCAGAGCTGGCTAGTGGTATAATAAATCTAATAAGCTTACGGTGGTAAATTATTACATAAACAAACACGAGCTTTCACGGTAACAACTATCACTTCGTCAGTTGGTGTAAAATAGCAACAATTAGGAATATATGCTTGAAAATCGAAAAGCTTTACCAGCTAAAGAATATTTTTATATCAGTGGGTTTTAGAATCGCAAAGGAGAGGCTGCAATGCAATTTCGAAAAGGATAAGATCTCGCAGCGAAACTGCCTCATGCTAGGCTTGATCAAAAGCTGAATCTCTCCTCGCAGCGAGATACAAACATGAGCAAAACGCAGCAACAAGTCCCTAAAAGCTGTCTGCACCTATGTAGCCAATTCTGTTGCAAAACCGGCATTCAAAACTGAAAGTAAATGAAAACTGCGTAAAAGGGATATGACGTAAACAATGAGCAAAGTGACGTAAAAAGAAAAGGAAAGGCAAACTCAAGATGGGAAGTGCGTTGTAAAAATAATAAAAGTAGAGTAACAGAGAAAGTCAAAAAAAGGGGGGGCGAAACAAAACGGAATTGTAAAACAGTAATAATGAGCCATTTAAAGGAGGATCTGTATTAAGTTCCAGTAGAAGAATACATTAAATTTGGCAATGAGCTGCTGTTCTTTGATTTCTCGTAATTGTTGTCTGGATGATCGAATTTTGGTGAGAATTTCGATTTGTAAGTTGTCTAGTCTAGAAGATAATTCATTTGATTAAAACGATTTGCCACAAGTTTGTCGCAGTGACGTATAATGTTTGAACGGTGACTACTTAGATGAGGGGTGGCCAACCTGTGGCGCATTCGCCATAAGTGACGCATTGGCTGCTTAAAAGTGGCGCATTGCATCTTTTTGATGACAGGAAAGCAAGCTACTTCTACTCACTAATTTTGGTGATTTTATATTTCTTCGCGTCCATTGTGGAATTGCTCAGTTTTTTTTTCGATCAATCTGGCTTTCAGTAGTTAGAAATGTATACATAAGTACACTACCTTCTCCCGAAGATCGGCATCATTGCGGGCCGCATCAAGGGATAACCGCAGTTTCCTCGCCGTTTCAGGGGTGATCTCCGAAAAAAAAAAAAATTAAAAAAAAGGTCATTACCCTTTTTTTTCGGAGAACAAGATATCAAGCTGTTTGTGTGGCGCATCTGAAGAAGAATGAATGTTGGTGTGGCGCATCTGAATTAATGGCGAAAAATATTGGCGCATGGAATTAAATGGTTGGCCACCCCTGACTTAGATGTTCTCTTAGGAATTGTCCTACTTCCCCGATATCGAGTTTTCTACGGCAGTTAGTGCAGCTATTGGCATAAACAAGTTTAGTAGTTGTAATTATATTGGCCTGTAGTATGGTACAATAGTGACTGTTTATTAAGCCTACCCGCTTAATAAGCCTAAATTTGTCCGGTTCGGAATAACTCCATTTATTCTTGTAATAAAAAACCCGTTTTATGAACCCAAAGCCTCGCTTAAAAAACACAATTTTCGAACACAATTGCTTAAAATGGGGTGAAAAAGCGTCGCAACTCTCTCTTCTTCTTGTTGCTTTCGACAGTTTTACACTTCGTTACACTGCTGGCCTAATTCGTAATTCAACTATTTTGTCGCATATCATTTATTTGCACCGCAATCGATTGTCAGGACAAATGGTGCGCTCTCGATTTTATTTTTAGCAACTTTTGGCCGTAATACAGTCGGCCATACTCTTTATGAGGATGAGAGCGGCAAAAGTTGTCCCTTGGTTAATAAGCCCACGCGCTCAATAAGCCCAAAACTGTCCGGTCCCGAGATGGGCTTAACAAGCGGGGACTACGGTATTTGAAGCCATTGGCACCAACAATTTGGTTGTCCGTATTAGTAAACTTGCAGAGCTTGCATCTTGATTGATGCAGGGGACTGTTCCATCGATTCTTAAGTTTGCCTTTCCTCAAAAATGCCACCGTAGGTTTCTATCAGATTTATTGAATGCTATTGATCATTCATTGTTCGTGCTATTTATCTGTCAAACGACACACTCTTCGTGAACAAGACTTCTTCAAATATACGAGTTGTGGCAGACAGGTGGCGGTGGCCGAGCGGTCTACCAGTCGTGGTGGCTCAGTCCAACTAAAAACTAAAAAGGGGCTAATGAGAAGCTCATTTTTTGAGGTGATTTCCAAAAATGAAGTCTTGCCCATACGAAGAAGAAAAAGAAATGTATGAGTAGAATGATCGACTTTTGGGGCATTTTGAAGCGCCCACTCAATTTTTAAGTAGTTTTCTTACCTCAGCTTGGGGAAAGCAATGGATAAATATTTGCTGTATGAAAGTTAGACCAATTTTTATTTAAGATAGGAAGATCGGGATTTAGGAGCAGAGTTAAATACAATGAAATCCAAAGTTTAAGAAAAATTCAAAATAAGGCAATAGGTCTTATCAATTTGTAAAATTGGACCCAGAGGGAATATTTATGCTTTAAAATACTACAAGGATAGAGTGCATGAGTTTGGGAAAAGCATGGACTCTTTTCTCACTTTGCTAAAACTAGAGAAAAAAGCGCAGCAAAACAATTTTATCATCATCTATCTAAATGAGAAAGGGGCGCGCCAAGTTATGAAGACAGGCCTACCAGTAAATAGCTAATTTTTAATTGTAAAAACAACCATAACTCATATATGTTTTACTGTGAAGCGAGCGCAGTTGTTGGAATTTTTACTCGGCATAGCTGATGTCTAGCTGTGCTTGAGCAAAATCGCATCAAACTTAAGAAAAAGACTTTTGAAATTTCACTTGACAACAGCTTCATAGAGCTACCGGGATCAATGATAAACGTTTTGGGCTAAGGCAAGGTTCGCCTTGACTGTCCTGGGTGAGTTTATGCCGCGAACAAGACACACGAGTCGTAGCCAGCAGGGACTTAAAAAAAGTTTAAGGGGAAATTAGAAGAAAACAATGCCCTCTGTGTCAAATCGCTAAGAATGAAAGATCTCTTTGGCATTTTGCTTAAACATCACTTCATATGCCCGCCGGGTTCGATAGTATCTCAAAAGTGAGGCGGCGTAAATGTATTGCTTAAACAATTTGTCTGCCTGCAAGTTTACTTAGACTTTGATAATTTTGTACTAAATATCTCATCTAACAGCTATATATCCACTCCACTTTTTTGTTTGAAGCAACGAGAAAGATACCATTAAGCTTGACCTCAACTGCACCGACTAACTCCAACTACTGTCAGTTCCGCTTTGTTTTTATGGCTTTCAACAGCAAATAATTCTTCGTCGAATACTCCAACACAGATACAAATCAGCACCACCAATATATTTTTTTTCTCTCTCAAGATTTGCGGTAATATAAACGTGGAATATTCTAGATGTTCTAGAAAAGTACGGCACAAACGGTGTTATCGCACCAGAGCCCTTTTTGAAAACAAGTGTTTTTTCAACTGAGTTCGCCGGGAGTTGGACTGACGCCCTGGGAACAACAGTGCTTTTGCACGTTTGTTTATCGCACGCCACACGTTATTTACTTTTTACACTCTGACCTAAACACAAAAACGTGTGGCTTCAGGCTTTTACTAATTATATAAGAAAAAGAAGTGACAATTTGATCGGTTATTTTTAAATTTGATTTTGCTGGTTCAATCGTGGGAGGAATAAAGTTTAGTCAATTTTCTCGTACTGGTCAATTCAAAGTTTTTATCGTTATTGCTGCCAATACACCTATTTGAATTTTACTGATTGATTTTATCGGTTGGATAGACAACAGTGCGGGGAAAATCCTGGCCGTCCGCCTGTGACACATACATCAGAAGGTTCGTCGCCCTCCAGAGGTGAATCCTTACCAAACAGCAATCACTGTGTTGTCATAAGTACAGTTGTATTATAAAAGAAACAGTCACACAAAAACTAGTACAAAAATAGCTGGCCGCCAAACAATTTACTTCCACAAAAAAGGTAGTGCTACAAAATAGCTAGGCATACCCCAAAACTAACCCTAACTTTTGTGGCTCCAGTTCTTTTGAAATTAGCTCTTTTGTGGCTAGCTTACTAAGATACACGCATAAATAGTAACGAGCAAGATTCAACACTGGCCATTGTTACACCACAATCACAATCATACAATCAAAATGTTTTAAAATCCACACTGTTGATATAGCAAGTAACTTTAATAACTTAAAAATCATTTTAATTCGTATAACATCTTAAACTCGAACGTTTTCGACTTTCATAAAGCCCTTTTCAAGAATTTAATCTGTAAATGTGACGTAATAAATTAAAATAATCAACGATAATTTCAAATAATACACATTATGAAGATATAGTACTTCCAATGGCTGTAAAAACGTAGCCAACTTTAAAATAAATAACAGCTGGGAGAGATTGGATGCAAAAACTTTTAAGCTCATCAAAACCAGGGTCAAAGTCTTCCAGAAATGGCAAGATTCTCAAAATTATGCGAAAATCCAATATGGAATGTTATGTTACGATTACGTGCAGTAAGTAAAGTTGTTGTAAAATTCTGCTAATATATGTTTAGCAAAAAAGAAGCTCCACTTGCATAGCATTGTTTATTAAGGCTAGGGCTATGCCGTTTTATAAGCAAAGCTTCATGAATTTTTGCTTCATAATCTGAGTTACATTTTTTCAATATAGTGAAAGAATTAATATTATATTGTAGATTAGAGCAGGTGGGGCATGACAAAATGTGGTCCTTAATTGCACTTTTTCTTGAATCTGCTAAATTCAGATGCTCCTTCACTCTGGTGATCAAATGTCGGGAAGACATACCAATGTATGTCAAGTTCGTATCACACGAACAAGTAAATTTATAAACGACATTTGAGCATAGAGGCAAAGGCGTCTCTGATTTCAATTGAAAATACTGTCCTACTTTATTTGTGCGATAGAGAGGAAGCAGCCTTACATCAAAATGTTTTGAACATAATCGAGAGAGAGCTTTCACAAAAGTTGAAAGCTTGTGAAAGAAAAGAAAGAAGAAATCTTTTGTGAAAGAAATCTTTTGTGAAAAGAAATCTTTTGTGAAAGCTCTCTCTCGATTATGTTCAAAACATTTTGATGTAAGGCTGCTTCCTCTCTATCGCACAAATAAAGTAGGACAGTATTTTCAATTGAAATCAGAGACGCCTTTGCCTCTATGCTCAAATGTCGTTTATAAATTTACTTGTTCGTGTGATACGAACTTGACATACATTGGTATGTCTTCCCGACATTTGATCACCAGAGTGAAGGAGCATCTAAATTTAGCAGATTCAAGAAAAAGTGCAATTAAGGACCACATTTTGTCATGCCCCACCTGCTCTAATCTACAATATAATATTAATTCTTTCACTATATTGAAAAAATGTAACTCAGATTATGAAGCAAAAATTCATGAAGCTTTGCTTATAAAACGGCATAGCCCTAGCCTTAATAAACAATGCTATGCAAGTGGAGCTTCTTTTTTGCTAAACATATATTAGCAGAATTTTACAACAACTTTACTTACTGCACGTAATCGTAACATAACATTCCATATTGGATTTTCGCATAATTTTGAGAATCTTGCCATTTCTGGAAGACTTTGACCCTGGTTTTGATGAGCTTAAAAGTTTTTGCATCCAATCTCTCCCAGCTGTTATTTATTTTAAAGTTGGCTACGTTTTTACAGCCATTGGAAGTACTATATCTTCATAATGTGTATTATTTGAAATTATCGTTGATTATTTTAATTTATTACGTCACATTTACAGATTAAATTCTTGAAAAGGGCTTTATGAAAGTCGAAAACGTTCGAGTTTAAGATGTTATACGAATTAAAATGATTTTTAATTTATTAAAGTTACTTGCTATATCAACAGTGTGGATTTTAAAATGCTTTACCTCTCTGCCAAAGTTGAATCGAAATGTTGTAAACGAATGTGGCTAAATGTATATTTACGTGAGACAAAATCAAATACAGTTTTTGAAGCTGCTACAAATTATTATTTGTGACAGGGAGTTCATCAAGTCGGATGTTGTACTTATTAGTCAATACCTGATTTTTGCAACAATCGCTACATTGGCACCCTCATCACCCCAGTTAAACTTAAAGTATGCTCCGCTTGGCTACTTATTTAAAAAAATAGAAAGGTCGATATTATGGGAATAAGGGCTATGTTTATCTTGTCTACATTGTTTTTCTTTCTCCATGACTATTTAAAGTTGCCTGCTCTTGATTTAAAAATAAGAATTGGATCTGCAGAACAAAATTACCTTATCATTACTGCTCTCATAACTATCCTTTGGGTAAAGTCAGCGTAGCTTGCTGAACCATTGTTTTAAATCTTGACGTTACTGATGGGAGCAATGCGGGCGACGCCAGCATAGCCAGGCTAGTTTGTTTACATGAAATCGATTATTAGTTGCATTAGAAATCATTTTGGGCATTCTAAGATGAGCAATTTACCTAAAAAGATAAAAAACGTGTATTGAAACGTCGTTTTGGTTAAAATTTCTTTTTTAAAATACCAAAAATTTTCACTACCGAATGTCATTCTGGCTACGCCCGTTCTTACAATACAAGAAACTATCAAAGCCAATTTCATTTTTCCATACTTTTTTCTTATTTATAGTCATAAAATGCGTTTCCACGAATGCTTTATGGAAATTAAAACTTATTAAATAACCTCATACAAATAACATGTACACTGTTCTCAAAGAATTATTCATAACTGTGCAAGATATGATTTCTGTGTGGTTATTTGTAGCGTATTGTTATAACATATAGCCTACGCATGGTTATAATAATGTACAAGCATATGTGTGGTTATAAAATGAGTTTTTATTCATCGTATGCAACGTATGCGTAATTGAAAAAAGGCTCCCTGATTTCAAAATCCGGTGTGCTACAATTGAAATTGAAACTCCACCAGGAAGCTGCTGTAATTATGATTCGTATTCATCTTGAAAGCAAACGCCAACTGCCGATATGCTGCCGGCTAAAGTAGAATAATCTAATTTAGTACAAAAATACCTGTATAAATCTGCTATGTTCGTAACGCAATCTCAACTACGAAAGCTATAGTAACTGAACTATAGGTCATTACTTTTCTCGCCGTGACCTGTAATGACAGCATTTTGTCAACTTTGGCAGAAAATTTGTAACAATAAAATCACTTTCAAAGAATTCGCGGCACACCTGCATATCTTTCACGGCACACAGTTTGGCAAACACTGGCTTAGACTTTCACACTTGTGGGTGCACAAAATCGGAATCATGTCAAGACGCGGCAAAGGCGATGGTAAGTCGAAGGCAAAGCCAAAGAGCAGATCGTCGAGAGCAGGATTACATTTTCCAGTCGGTCGTGTGCACCGACTATTGCGCAACGGCAACTACTCGGAGAGAGTTGGCGCTGGCGCACCGGTCTATCTTGCGGCCGTTCTCGAATACTTGAGCACCAAACGTTTTAGAGTAGACAGGCAACGCGGCGCGTGACAACAAGAACACCAGGATCATTCCCCGACATCTTCAGCTTGCTATCCGCGATGACGAGGAGCTCAACAAACTGCTCGGCGGTGTTACGATAGCTCAAGGCGGCGTTTTGTCCAACACCAATGGCGGCTCGTGCCTATGGGCTGCAGAGCTGTAGGCCCCCCACGCGTTTTTGTGATCTTTTTTTCGAATTTTTTATAATGTTAATATTTTTTATAATGTTATAGTTCATACCTTATTTACCAATGCACCAGTTTATGTCGCTGAAAAGACGAATTTTCCTATATTGTTAGCAATAAACCAAGTGAACGTGCGACATAGCGATTCTATGTGACATCATAATGGTACGTAGGACGGGCTGCAGCAGCAGCGCCCGAGACTGTAATTTTGCAAAGCGATTTACTTGCTTCATAAATGGTTTAAAGTTTTAGTTTCTGTGTGACACAGCAAAATTTTTGACCGTTGCAAGTATTGCCAACATAACTAAGCCAAATTTTTTTGTATAACTGAATATCTCTAACTTTTGAACACCGCTCGTTAAGCTGCAAAAGATAGCAGCAGGAAGGGCAAAATCAGTAGCGCCCAGATGCATGACGTTTATGCGTTGCTTTCACGGTCGCTTGATTCTTGTCACTTTTCTTGTGATGTAACAATTCCCGCTGAGCTTGCTGATGTTGTGGCTCTAGAACAGCGCTAGTTGTCGTAATTGGTTAGATTGTTTGTAGGTAGGCAAGTTCAAATGTTGCTATTCAGTTGCATCATTTTATGAATTAGGCAAATAAATTGGAAGAAAACTTATCTAAAGGCGAGAAAGTTGTTTAACTTATTTTTCTCTTCTAACGGTCAAAAAAGTTGTAAAATTGTCGCTTTGTCATTTAGATATCAGACTACCGCAACTGCGTCGGGGAATATTGCTGCTGCACGCGACTAACCAAAGGTGGCTGAGCTCTTACGACTCCCCCTAGACTGAACCCGCATAACCGGTAAAAACGAGGGATAGGAGGGTGAGGCATCTGACCCTCGTTTTCGAGTGGGGCAAAAGCATTGGGGTCTTGTTTGAAATTCGGACTGCTCCGGAGTTAGGGTTAGGGTTAGGGTTAGGGTTAGGGTTAGGGGCCTCCAAAAACCCACTGCTCAGGAAGTTGGCGACCGCGATTGTATTTCCAGTCCGAATTTCAAACAAGATCCAAGCATTGGTTTCGTCCAGCCGCCAAAATTTATTTCGCGTATTTTACAAAAGTTTCATTTAAAGGCCACACACCCGACTGCCCGCTTTATGACAGTCCCAGGCTACGTAGATTCTGACGACTTGGTTTGGAGGCGTCGATGGTTTGATTCCACCAGCGCCACGGCTCGCACTTTTAAGGTTGGTCAATGCGTTGTTGATGATTTGTGATACAGTACCTCATCGCTCAACCGCGAAACCGCAACTATTCATTGTTTAGTCACGCTTCGCGTCCACCTGCAATGCAGGGGGCAACTTTAATCTTTAATTCTAGGCGCACAACGTCCCCTCCGGGGGCGCTGCGTTGGGTGAGACGAGTTCTTTTTGATGAGGCCAAAAGGCCGAAATTTGAGTCTAGGGATGGTTCCGCCTATTTCGCTATACTAACATTGTTCGGATCGTGACTCGTCGTAAAACTACTTTTTGCTCGGAGGTATGTTGCGTCGTGTCTGGTTCTTGTGGGCTTCGAAACCGAGTCTTTCGAGCTGCTTTTCCGTGCATGCCGAGACATGCTATCGTGCAATCACCTGTTGCCATGAATGTCTTAAAAAACCACACTTGGTATATAATCATTGGAAGGTTTTTCTATGCCTAATTATCTTTTGTGTGATCAATTTCATGTAAGAATACCATTTTTAGTTCATACTTGCCCGGTTAGCAGTAACGTCAAACGGAATCCTGGTTCAAAAGTGAACGGTACGTAAGTCTTGTACTTTGTGTTGGATTGTTTGGGCTTGCTGCATATACAGTCCAATGTTGGATATCGGGCTAGCCAGAAGCCACGTAAAGTATCTTACACTTGGCAAGAGCCCTAGTGATAATAATGTATCTTCATTTCCTGTATTTTGAGGGATGGTTCCGCTGTTTGGATCGTGACTCTTTGTAAAAACTAAAAAAAAATATGTACATATATTGCTGATGTTCAAGGATGCTGAAAGAAATTTTGCAGGTCGTCGAATTAACCAGTTATAAGAGTTCAAGTGCGATAAATTCGTACGATTTGCACTTGTTCATGTGCTTCACCCTTCAGGCCAGTCCTTAGCTTGATGATATGAGCGAGACTTTGTATTTGTTCTATTTTCTTTGTAGATTACAAAATATTTTCACAAATTAGAATTACTACACTGCACACTAAATTAGCCTACCGCGATCCGTAATATTGAGCCAAAGCATTCAATGCCTGATTGAATACAATTATAGCCTGCAACTAATAGCGCAGAGTTTCGGAAAATCTGCACATTTATAGCTAAACAACGGCAAATAAACTGCCTACAAAGAGTGCAAAAAAATTAAAAATGACTTGCAGCCCCACCAGCAAATTCAACCACGAGCCGCCACTGTCCAACACCCAGGCTGTCTCGCTGCCTGAGAAAATGTTGTAGAAGACATAACTTAGTGCTCATATTTCGGGCGAAAAACGGCTCTTTTCAGAGCCAACGTACATGTTGAAAACGAGTGTCGTGCCTCATTTTTCACATCGCATTAAAATCTGCTTTCATTCAACGGTTGACCAGCTCTGCATATTGCGCTCGCTTGTGATTGAATCCGCCACGGCGTTGTGGTTTGAGTAGACGGTAGTGGACAGGGCCAGTTAAGCAGTTCCAGCTCGTTTGTTTTCAGTTAACAAAGCCAGTTCGTTTTGACTTTTAGAGTGAATACGAAAACATTTGATCAAAAGCATCCATTCTTTATTGTTTTCGGACGCACGTCCTTTTTATATTTATTTCCCCTGAGAGGTGTTCCTTCGGACGCCAGGTGACTAAACTCGGGTGATGTGGTGTTTCCACTCAACCCTCTCTGGTCCCAGTCGGTCCGTCCAAACAGATGCTCACTGGGGATGTGTGTTTTCGCTTAACCTATCATGTTCTCCCATTTTAAATCAGTTCTACGCATCTCCATCCCAGAAGAAACAGATTTTGGCAAGAACAAACCACAAAGGCGTTGAAATCCTAGATGTGGGGTCAAAGCCCAGATTTGGTCGCTTCGATATGGATCAGTGACTACTTTGGCCACTTCTTGTTTTACTGCGCAATGGCTTCACGTTATAACGTAATAACGCAATCACTAGCACATCATAAATCTCATTCTATCAAGAAACCACTGTAAGCACTAGCGCGAGTCTTTTTTATTCGTTCCTGGTTTTGTTGCGTTGAAGCGAAGACTTAGTGTGAAGCGGCAAACTTAAAGGTTTCCTGCATCTCGTCCGTATAAACTTTGTCTGCTTTTGACAACTTTTCATCAGACAGTCATTTACAGAGCAGCAGAGTGAATAACATAGAGATTTTCGAAACTTGCGTTTAAACCTGCTACGGAGCTACTGCCAGGCTAACGCACTCTAGCGCAGGAAAGAACAGGATATTACCTTGAAGTGCCTTTTCCAACCAGGCCGAAGCGTAACAACATAAGAAAGCGAAAGCAGAGACGCATGTTTTGCTGAGCCTTGCGCTGAGATAAACTGATACAAACGCTTTTGGACATTTTGTGCGTTGGCGTCAGTTTGTTTTTGGACGTTTACAACGTCGACATCGTCATAAACAGCGGACAATGCGTTGCGCGGTTGCCGGTACGCTGCATGCCACTTTTTGAGTGTGTGGTCTCAAAACTGCATAAAGGTCTTTGCGAGATGATAAACAGCTGGAATGAGGCGGGAGGCAAAATCGCAACGCTGCTCAGCTTTAAAGTGATTCATGCGTGTCACGTGTCAAAGGTAAGCAGCGTATTTTTCCGGCGCACAAAGGCGCTGTCGCGCTAACAGCGTTGGCAGTCGAATTTGAAAATGGCAGTCGTTTCTTGCTATAAGGCAAGTGCTTGTGACGCTTCGACAAACAAAAACGCGAGCGATGGATCCAGTTAAATGCTGCCTCGAGCCCAGTAGTTATGCCATACCAGGTGTTGCTTGTGTTAGTTCTTTCAAATCTTGCAAGAAATCAGCGGTGGATTTAGAATAAGGCAGCTGGCTCGGGCCCACTTTCCAGACATGTCCGATAAGCAATTTCAGCCCTTCGATGTTGACGTAACCTACAAAGAACAAGGAAAAAAGCTCATCATCAAGAACTTGGTAAGTTAGGAACCCCCACGAACTTTCGCTTCAGGCTCCTAAAATCCTTAATCCACCACTGCATGTACTGTACAAGGCCGCATGGTCTGATCGACTCTATGCTATTGAAGTCAGCTCAAACATCGCAAACGCCGTGCAAACTTTGACCGAGCTGCACAAAGTGACATTGTTTCGACCTATCAGGTCTCTTCAGTACAGTTGGTGATCGACATGAAGCTAGAGGCTTTAAATAAAGCACATCTTAAGCCGGTGGTTGCCAAACGTTTATGTCTGGCTGCACAGGAAATCAATTGAAGAAATTTCGCGGCACACCAGCCACTGGAATCTGTTGCATCACAGGCGACAGCGAGAATAATAATGACTTTATTTTGGAGACCACCACTTTTCTGGCCAACGACCCCTGGCAATTGCGTGATGCAGCCCCAAATGGCGGTAATTTCCAAACAAATGTTCATTACTTCTCTCGCCGTGACCTGTAATGGCAGCATTTTGTCAAAAAATTTGTAACAACAAAATCACTTTCAAAGAATTCGCGGCACACCTGCATATCTTGCACGGCACACAGTTTGGCAAACACTGGCTTAGACTGTCACACTTGTGGGAGCTATACTTGGTCCGCTGCAGTGGGTGGTCTGTCAGTACTCTGCGAAACCGTATCACTCGTGAATGAGTGGCGGTTATCGCACGATGGACTAAGTCTAACAGGGTGCTTGCTAGCAACTTGTGACAAACGAAAGCTCACTTCCAAAGATCAGAAGATGCTTGAAAGCGAGCTCGGCCGAGTAAATTATGCTCGCTTTATCTGATTTACGCGAAATAGCAGGCGGCGCCAAACTTTGATCTAGCCAGGTTGCTAAACTGCAAAACTGGGACGTTCGGGGCCAGCATCTGCAAACTGTGATCAAAGGAGCAGTTCAGGTTTGTCTTTTATGGTGACCAAGAATCAAGGAAGCGCTAGTGGCAAACATACGCAGAGCTTTTGGCCCAACTCTGATGCAAGGCCGGTAAAAATGCTCATATCACATTGGCCGGTTCGTGTGCGGCGCCCATCAACGACGTTAAGCGCGCCAAACTCTTCGGAACGTCAGGGTGGCTCTGAAAAGAGCCGTTTTGACCAGGCACAGCACGCAAGCGCTCACTATGAGCTGGTGTATTTGGTCACCGCCTTGTAAGATGGCGTGTTTTGCCAATTCACAAGGCATCAAGAGACGAACTCTGGTTTGGATCTTCCTGCTGCTGATCGTCGAGCGCTTGTTGCAGTGAGCGAGACGCGACGCCTCCGAAGCGATTCGTTCGAAAATGTGGTTGACGAACGAGTTCATGATGCTCATCGCCTTGCTCGAAATGCCAGTGTCGGGATGCACCTGCCTCAGTACTTTATATCTATATAAATGCTAAAGCTTTCTTTTTTTGTTGATCGTTTTCCTGTGAACCTAGGCATGTTTTTCCAGTAAGTTCTTTTCAACTTTATTTAGAAAATGATCTGGCGCCGCGCGAGAGAAAAGCTTATAAATGTCGAGTTATGCAGGTGAGCCATCGCAAATCGGACCAATGACTCGTGCCACAGCGCATGGCGTCTCTCCGATGGGGCGTGTGCTTTCGCGCTTTATTAACTGCTGTTCGTTTCGACGTCTCTCTCAGATATATAAACGTTTTCAACAGACTGCTGTGTCTATTTATCGAAAACAATTTCTATTAACGTGCACAATCGGAATCATGTCAGGACGAGGCAAAGGCGATGGTAAGTCGAAGGCAAAGCCAAAGAGCAGATCGTCGAGAGCAGGATTGCATTTTCCAATCGGTCGTGTGCACCGACTATTGCGCAATGGCAACTACTCGGAGAGAGTTGGCGCCGGCGCACCAGTCTATCTTGCGGCCATTCTCGAATACTTGAGCACCAAACGTTTTAGAGTAGACAGGCAACGCGGCGCGTGACAACAAGAACACCAGGATCATTCCCCGACATCTTCAGCTCGCTATCCGCAACGACAATGGTGTAGTGGTTGGAGCGTCCGCTTCGCAGTTAGTAGACCAGGGGTTCATTCCATTCGTCGAGTCATACCAAAAGACTTCAAAAATGGTGTTCCCAGCTTCTTTGCTTGGCGCTCAGCATAAAAAAGGGATAGTGTGGAGTACAAGCCGACCAGCTTGTTTGTTATGTTTTTGGGCAAGACACTTAACGGGACGCTTCCACGTTTATGAGGCAGACAGGTGGCTTACCCGTACTTCACCGAGTTGGAATTGTGAAGTTGCGAACCCAGCATGTCGTAAAAGGCGACTCTTGGATACCCACCAATGGCAATCCACCTTGTTGTTGGTGGGGTTATCAGTCAATCATGACTGGTTCGAAATGGGCTACCATATTTCCTCTAGCCTAATCTCAATAAGGTTGTCGGCATGAACCTGAATTGCCGTTCGTGCCGTACCTCCATCCCGAGGAAGAGGAGGGGTAATCACAACAACAACGAGGAGCTCAACAAACTGCTCGGCCGTGTTACGATCGCTCAAGGCGGCGTTTTGCCCAACATCCAGGCTTTCTTGCTGCCCAAGATAAAGTCGAAGATAAAGTCATTGAAATAACTCTTGATTTTGACAGCTCATGACTGAAACAAAATAACTTACATGAAAACATTTATTATTATTATTGTCACAACATTAATGAGATATGTGATGTTGTTTTTGGCTTGCAAGTTTGTTGAGATTCGGGCTTAAATTGGAAGTGACCACTATTAAGTTGTGTTCTTAACTTGCTCTTGGTGACTTTTATAGACGAAAACAACTGTTCGCACTCATAAGTGCTGCCAAACATTGATGCCATCTTTTCGGCATGATTGATCAAGTTGAGCCATTGTTTGCATTCTAGATATTTTTTATAAAAATCGAGCAGTAACTCACCGACGGCGTGGAATTTTGATTTTAACTCGTCGCTGCACTGCAACTCAACTGGTTCCATTTGATATTTCTCTTTTACTACATTCGCATGTACATCAAAGGGAGTACTGAACAATTTGATATCATTTTCTAGAAAACGAATCGCACCAAAGCGGGACAAAAATTCAGTTCTTAAATGTCGAATCACAGAAACAAATGGAGTACTGCACGTTGTTTTCTTGTAATGTAGGAAAGTAAGCATAATTTCCACTTTCCAACTGACCTTCCCACAGTCGTAGTTTTGTTGTGAATGCGCGTGTATAACTCCACATTTCGTGCATCAACTGGTGGTTTCTTTGAAGCTGCAGATTCAACTTGTTCAAATGAGACATTGCATCGATCAGAAATGCTACATTGCAAACCCATTTCTCATCGCGAAATTCTGCAGCATTAATGTTTTTTGTTCAAGGAAAGTTACCATTTCTTCCCTCAACCTGTATACACTTTGTAGCATATCACCTCAACCAAGCCAGCGGACATTGCATATGTAAAGCAAGTCAGCATATGACTCTCTGCTTCTCCGAGTAGTTGTCGAAATTGACAATGATTCAATCCTCGCGACAAACTAAAGTTTACAGTCTCACTGCTACTACGTCCATGATGTTTATTAAGCTTGCCACCTTTGCACACAATGCTTCCTGGTGAATAAGACGCTGTGATTTCACAATGTTATTAATTCCGTTGTTTTTCATGTGTTTCTGAAGTAAAGACACGACAATCTTATTTTTTCCTACCATTGACGGGGCGCCATCAGTTGTTATTGACACCAGTCAGGTGAGATTCGGATTGTTGGCTGCAAGGCATTGAAGTAATGCCTTACAATATCAGCTCCTGTCGTAGTATTTTTCAAAAAAATCAGTTCCACAAATTCTTCAAAAACATGAAAATTTTCTTTTATTCTACGTACAAATACTACCAACTGAGCTGTATCTGTCGTGTCTGTGCTCTCAATTATAGCTATCGAAAAGAACCGTAGTTTTTCAAAGTAATCTTGTTAACTGGATTCCAACTTCTCGGACATCTCTTCAATTCTCCGGGTTGCAATTCCTGCAGAAAGACTGACATTTGAAAATAACTCTTTTTTTCTCCGGACTTTCAACAATAACCATCATACGTTTTTTTACGATTTCTCCGTCCGTAAACGCTCTCTTGTCTTCGGCTATTATCTATGCTACCCTGTAGCTCGCAAGAGTATTATTTTTCGAATCAGTCGTTTGTTTTTGGAATACAGAACTCTACTGTTTTAAACTATCTTTTAGTCGATCAAGTTTGTCTTTTCTTGCTTGACCAACAAACTTGGAAAAAATTTGAATGCTTTGTGTCATAATGACGTTTTATATAGAACTATTTATTGACAGCAATGGAAACATTGCAAATCAAATAAGTAGGCTTTCCGAAATGGTTCATAAAAAGTACTTGCTTTCCCATACTTCATTAAAAACTCTGCACTCCACATCAACTTTTCTACGTTTTGATAACATTTAAAATTGCTAAAATGAATCAAAAAAGTATGTGTTTACTAACTAGTATTATCTAATGTACAGGACTTCAGTCAGTAAAGAACACGATGGCAAACACATATGAAATAGCAAAAACACAAAAACGATCTCTACAGTGGCCACAAATAAAATGTTTAGAAAATAAAATTTATACAAAAATTAGCTTATGAACGCCTTGTCTTGACACTTTCAAATCAGCAGCAACTTTAATCCCAAGCAAACCGTGTTCTATCTTAGTTGAAGCCCGAGCCTTCTCTATCTCAGATAACCATTTTTTCCTATTTTTATTCACTTAACAACAAACTATAGCAGCTCAAAATTTCAGAAAACTTTATCATTTAAGTGCTTAAAAAGTAGCAGCTTTTTCAACCACGTGATTTCATAAAAGTGGTACGAGCCAATATTGCTAGAACTGGTAAGAAGTATGTTTATCTAAAGACCAATGATGATTTAGAAATGCGTGAGAGAAAGCAAGACAAAAGGTTTTGCACAATTATGTGTCAACATTTTTGTGCGCAAGAGGTGTAAACATTTCATTTGTGACCACTGTATTGTGTCATAATGATTCAGGAGCGTGATTACTGCACGCTTAAAGCGTGATCGCCGAATGTATTGAGTAGCAAGCTGCTACAAGATTACCACAATTTGCAAAGATGTTGCAGGCCGGATCCTGCCCGCGGGCTGTAGGTTGGCGACCCCAGGAGTAGACGGTGGCAACGGACTAGATTAGACCGAAACAACTCTAACTGAAATACACACGCTTTTGTACTCTTTTCGCTTGCATGAGATCGCTCTGAAAAGAGCCGTTTTGTGCAGGACGCGAGCCTAAGCACGCTCGCCACGGATGCGGCGAGCAAGTTGAATATGTCCGTAGGCATAATCGTAACTCGCTTAGCGTGGATGGCACAAAAGTTGCTATCTTCGAACAGGCCCACCAAGTAAGCTTCGCTCACTTCTTGCAATGCCATGACGGCGCTGCTCTGAAAGCGCAAGTCAGTCTTGAAGTCATGGTCGATTTCGCGCACCAAACGCTGGAAAGGGAGCTAGCGAATCAGCAACTCTGTTGATTTCTGTTATCTTCAGATTTCACGCAACGCAACAGTCGCGGTCGGTAACAATGCGGTTTCTTCACGCCTCCAGTAGTCAGAGCGCTATAGCGAGCAGCCTTGTCGCTAGCTGCCGAACTTCCGAACGCCGAAACCGTTGATCGAAAGGCACACCAATAATTATTCGGATAGATCAACGAGCGTTGCTCTTCAAATCACGGCAATCCATGCAAACGCCATCCCAAGTCGAAATGAAGTGTTTTGAAAAGTCGAGTGGCCCTGAAAAGGGCCGGCTGAAGCTCCAACAATCGCACAAGCAGCTTAACCACCAAAGCCGTACAGGGTTCGGCCTTGGCGCTTCAAAGCGTACACGATGTCTACAGCAGTGATGCAGTAAAGGTTTTCGCTTAGCATCCTCGGTGTAGGTGAGAATGTCACGATTTACGTTCTCCAAGTAGTTGAGAAGACCTTTCGTCTCTTCGTAGATGAGTCCTGAATTTCGCTTAACGCCATCTCGACGTGCCAGACCTCTGATTGCTGGCTTGGTAATGCCTTGGATGTTGTCGCGAAGAATCTTGTGATGACGCTTGGCGCCTCCCTTTCCAAGTCCTATTTCTCCCTTACCTCGTCCCGACTTTTTTGATTGGTACTTGTTTAACTGCAAACTGTTGCAATAACAAAATGCTGTGACTTGATCGTGAACCGGTTCATGTAGAGTTGTTTCAAATGCACTCAAAACGCATGTGCTGCCACACGAAGGCAGCAAACGATTGCACCACATGTTTCGAACAGCATTCATTCCGTGTTACGCGCAGCACCAGCCCAGCGACGATCAATCGGTACTGTGCGCTCTTTCAGGCAACCAAAACGGTGGCTCTGAAAAGAGCCCTTTCTAGGGGACAACAGCGAGCCCAGTCGCCTACTCCTTTTTGCCACCCACATTGTTGGCCGCAGGCTTCTTCGCTATATTTTTGGCGCTTTGCTTATTAGTGTTTTCGGTGGCGACTTGTTTGACGCTATCGAGCCGGTAGACTTTTTTCCGGCGTCTTTTACGCTGAGGCAAACTTCTTAGGTGATGCCTTCTTACTGCTAGCGGCGGAGGTCTTGCTTTTGGCAGCGACTTCCTTCTTTCGAACGAACCCGGCGCGCCTTTGCCCGTTGTTTGAGTCAGCTCTTTCTTGACGTCGGCAAGCTTAGGAAGCTGTGTTCGCACGTGCCTATCGGCGTCGCTCGACACTTTGTAGTTGGCTCTGATGTACTTGATAATTGCCTGATGCAAGAAATCTTTCCTTTCCTTTAATGCGCCAATAGCGATTTTAATCATCACGTTGTAAGTGGGAAGAGCCGGCGGAGCGGCTGGCTTTTCCGCTTTCTTGCTTTGCTGAGCAGCAGACATGATCGTCGATGCACGATTAAAGAACAATAATATGGTTTTCAACATGCATGGACGCGGTTCGATCGATCGCGTACATAAAGTCCAATATCAGACAAAAGCGAAACGACGTCAGCCAGAAGTAGCGCGACCGTTGCTTCGCACTGTGCGTGCGCGGCTGAGAGCGGCGACGGGCGAAGCAAAAGTATCGGCGTCTGCATTCAATGTTGCACCTTGACAGCAGGAGGAGAGTTCGACCGAGCTTTTGAGCACCTTTCCATATCTCGATCGATTAAACTTTGCTTCTGGTCAAGCAAGAAATCGAAAGAACAGTGCCAAAGTTGCACTCAGCCTTCAAGCATTCGCACCAGAATTTCGTTTCGGATCGAATCAGCAGCGCTCTTTGGCAAGCACCGTCGCCAAAGCGAGAAATTCTCGACGCTAAGTTTGCACCGAGCGTTGATGCACGCTCTTGCTACGCCTAGGCGGTCGCAGAAGCTTGAAGAACATAAAACAGCAGCGAATAAACGTTTTTGCGTCATTTGAGCACAATTTCGCCGCCTCGCAACCGACTGCAATGATTGGTTTCTGATTGTCGGCGTGGCTGGTCATCGAAACGTTTGCAGATCTTTCTGGTTACACCATGCCCGGCAGCCCGATTGCAACAAGGCGATTCGCGTAAACACATTTTCAACGGTGCAAGTTTAGGAGAATATGATGATCACAATTTCGTGTACAAGAATTGTGAAAATGCATAAAATTCATTAATTCTTCGCTATTGCTCACACAAAAGCCCGACGGGTAAAGCCGGCCTGTCTGGTTGAACCGAAATAGTAAACTGCAACATTACTGATCGGCCCCTGCCGGGGGACGCCGTCAAAGCCAGCTAGTTTGTAACAAAAAGAGTGTGGCAATGGCGTGCGCGATATTTTAAGTCGCCGTCACTACCGAGTGATGCTTGCGTGAGACGCTGCACTGCCCTAAAAAAGGGTTGGTCCAAACTTGGATTTCTTTTCTCTATTTCCCATTGTAGCACAACGGCAGGCATTTGGCTGTATTCCGGTGTCAAAAAAGTGCACTCCATATGGCGACTAGTCACTTCTATCATAAAAGCTACTAATGAAGATACCGTTGTTGTTGTTGTTGTTGTTGTTTACCCGACCCCTTCCGAGGGATGGGGGCATGGCGGATGACCATGGAGCCCCAGAAGCCGGGCAACTCCACAGGGTTTGGACCAGAGATCGTAGAGAGACAGTGAGTCGCCAAAGAGTGAGCGGCGCAAAGAGTCCGTAGCTGGACAGTGCAGAATGAGATGAGAGATGTCCTGGGACGATTGTCCACAGGCGCTGCAAGAAGGATTCTCGATTCTGCCAATCCTAGTAAGATAAGAACCTAAAAGAAGGCTGTGTCCATTGCAGCGAAGACGAGAGAAGACACAGCGAGCATGACGAGGGAACACAAGTTCCTCACTGGAAATCGAGGGAACCTGTTTGTCAAAATAATTCGAAGAGACAGTACGCCTCCAGTCCGAGATAAGAAGAGAATGGATACGAGAGATAAGAGGAGAGAGAATACAGGGGATAGCGGAGGGCGCAAGTATTGGTCCCGTCTGGCAAGCTCATCAGCCGTGTCGTTCCCCGGGAGAAACGAGTGTCCGGGGACCCATTGTAGTCTGATAGAACAGCAGGAGAGACAAGACAGTTCCTGCCAGATCTGCCAGCGAGTTTGAGATAAGAGGAAAGATGGAGGAGAGGACAGGGTGGCGAGGACAAAACGAAAGTCAGATAGTAGGAGAAGAGAAGAGAAATGGCAGACTTTTGGTGCTACCGAGACCAGCTAAGAGCGTGCAGAATGGCGCAGGCATCAGCGGAAAAACTTGAACATACTGGGCCTGCCGAAAAGGAAAGAGTGGCCTCAGTGTCACAGAGAGAGCAGTTGGCAAGTACGCCGGAGCCGCCCTTTCCAACAAGAAAAGGAAATACTAAAGTGATGAGTAAATTGAAATACTAAACTGATTTTCTTTTGAGCGGGCTCTTTATCTCCCAACCTTCTTTCCTATTTCAGGTTTGGCCAGACTTGGAGTGAAACCAAGACTCTGCAGATCGCCCTGGAGAGCTTATGCCTCAACTCACCCGCTTATGTTTCCTTCTACTTGTTCTAGGGAGGCTCTTCTTGCTTTCCCTCTCTTTCCTCCTTGGAATCTTCCCTCGTTCACCGTGGAGTCCATCCTTTCCTCTCCATGCTCTCGCTCTGATCTTCCTCTCTCTCGCTGCCAAGGTGCGGCTCTCGCCCATCTTGACTCTCTCCCCCCTCATGATCTGGAACTCTGGAAGATACCGTTCGTTTTATAAGTTAACATTGCTGTTAATGACTTTGTTGTTATGTTGTGATTACCCCTTCTTTTCCTCGGGATGGAGGCACGGTACGAACGGCAATTCAGGTTCATGAGGTTGACCTAATTGAAATTAGGCTAGGGGAAAGATGGCAGCCCATTTCGAACCAGTCATCAGTGACTGGTAGCCCCACCACCAACAAGGCGGACTGCGATTGTTGATACCCAAGAGTCGTCTTTTACGACATGCTGGGTTCGCGACTTCACAATTGTAACTCGGTGAAGTACGGGTAGGCCACCTGTCTGCCACATAAAGGTGGAAGCGTCCCGTTAATTGCCTTGCCCAAGGACACCACAAGCAAGCTTGCCAGCTTGTTCTCCACACTATCCGTTTTTTATGCTGAGCGCCAAGCAGGGAAGCTGTGAATACAATTTTTTGAAGTCTTTTGGTATGACTCGAACCAGGTCTACCGACTACGAAGCGGACGCTCTGATCACTACGCCACCGTGCTGGTAGTTTCGGTTTGCGGTTTGAAACATCTTCGTGCTCATAGGACACTTAGTAACTAAATCACATTGATAGCGGCACATGTGTGCATCGAAGTTGCAGAGGCTGCAACATACCTTTCCCACCATCGATGAGAGAGAGATTAGTTTGCCGGCCGAAGTGGAATGAAATTCTCGTCAAGACATTGATTCGAAAGCGCTCATGAAATTTTGGGCTCGGCGACTCAACGATGGCTTCTGCTGCTTGAATGAAGCCGCTGCTTTTTTCGCAGCGTAACCGTTGTTGGGCAACGGCAGGCATCTGGCTGTAGTCCGGTGTCAAACAAAAGTACACTCCATATGGAGACTAGTCATTTTTGTTATGGTAACTAATACCGCAGATTCCGCTCGGTTTATAAATTAACATTGCTGTTGATGACTTTTGGTTTGTGGTTTGTAACATCTTCGTGCTCATAACGACACTTACTAACTAAATCACATTGATAGCTGTGCATGTGTGCATCGAAGTTGCAGAGGCTACAACACCATGCATTAAGCAGTTGGTTGAAGTTTTTGCTTGCAAAATTGCGAAAATTTTAACCAACTGAAAGTTACCAAAAACCGCCGGACTTTTTTTACCCACCGTTGATTTTTAACTGGCAGCAGACGGACATGATTTTGAAAATTCGCACTTTTTCCGCGTTTAAAGGGACTACTGACGAGCAGAAAGCATTGCTGTATAAAGCAAGTTGGCAGCAAAGAGAAATGATGAGAATATGCAAGACATCTCCATAGTATTGTGATTAAAGTAGATAGAAGTACCGATCATAAGCTAGGTTAATGATCGTTGTGGTGAAGATTAACTTTAGTGAACTCTTAATTTCACTTATTAGATGCTGGGTAAATTTTTGAGTAAACATTGCATCTAAGATATATTTATTTGCTAACAAATGTACTCCAGCAACAAAATAGCTATAGATTTGCTTTGCTTAGTCAAGTTTTGTAAGCACAAGCAAAATGATAATAATATACTTATGCAAGGATTCCATAAGGATTAAATTTTTGGCCAAAAACAAGAATTACAAATAGCTCATTATGTCCAACTTGTCTTATGTGCATTAGCTGCAATAGTTAAGGTGCACATTTCTAACTGTCAATTATTGTTTGATGCTATACTATGTATAATTTTGTATTGAAAATGTGATCATGTATATACAATTTTTGCATCATTTTGTTACTTTTATCACCAATATTGTTTTTCTATGATATTACAACTAAGCATTTATTTTTCATTAATGGGCATTACAAAATCGAGAGGTTTTCTTTCTTAGGGTAGTTATATATAGTGTTAAACGTTATCACCTGGACATATGCAAGACTATGATCTACTATTATTGTAATATGGATAAATTCAAATATCACTTACATTAAAGGATTTTATGGATGTATGTGGGTAATCAGCTACACAAATTTTATCGGTATCTCTTCACAATCTATTCCATTGGTCATAATTTGTAAGAAAAAAGCTAGTGGTGATTTTTACATTATTGAACTACACTGTAATGGTTTATTATTTACCATGCAATTATGAAAGCATTTTTAGACAAAATGTTGGAAACTGTAATATTGTCAACAACTTTGTCAGCAATTACCTCATAACCAGTTTTATGATCAAGAGGTTGCAAATTCTACACTGCCAAGGGTCTACCATATTGTTCATTGCCTAAGGAGCTGAGGCAAGGAACAATGTTACAAAAAATAAATCGTGGTTTCTTGAAGTCATGATGTTTGAAGTACAAATGCACAGTGCTGGTAGTTGAGGCTTTAAAGCCAAGCTGAACACAAGATTCATTATGATTAATTGCAAAACTTTTTCTGTGATTAAAAGATAAATTTGAGGTCTGGCCAAAAAGAAACAACACTGTTGCATTTAAAAATTTGCTAAAAAGCATAGCAACCAAGGTTCACCTTGAATAGGCTACCAAGTACAACTCTAAAATGACCTTTAACAGTCATCTTCAAAATCTTAGCTATGGGTTTTTGCACATTTTGTCATCCTTCTTGACCATGCCCTGAGGCACTCTTCAAATTGCCTTTTTTCTATGGATTTGATGTGTACTGTCACATTGGTTTTGATATCGTCAACTTTCAGAAAGTGTGTTCCCTTGCTTATCTCCTTCAATTTTTTTAAAAAGAAAGAAATCACAAAGAGTGTGTCCAGAGAGTAAGGTTGATGGTTTAATATAAGGCAGTGGGGATTTTGCCGTCGATGGCAATTTGGCCTCGAAATCTATTTAGCCATAATCATTCACGTGTGTTTATACATCCATATTTGCTACAATTACACCAGTGACACTGTGGTGTAGTGGAGTGTGTGCTGGTCTTGAGATACAATGGTTGCATGTTCAAATCTCAGCTGGCAGGCCAATTAAAAAAGGCAGTGTACACTGAAGGGGCAGGCCTGGTATGTAAATCTATGGGGCAGTGTACACTGGAAGGGAGTGTACAGGGTGGAAGAGAGACCTGGGGGTGCAAAATTTTTTTAATTGGTTTTTAAAATTGGCCAGTCAGAAACGACCAAAAATCACATGTTTACTAGGTCATTAAGATTGATCAATCACAAATAACTCATGGCAAAATAGTCTCTGAGGGTAAATTGCCGTCGACGGCAAAATAGCCACTGATTTAATATAATGATTTGTTTGGAGACCAAAAATTGCCTCAGGCTTAGGGATGTGTGAGCGAGTGCATTGTCATGGTACAAAATTCGGGTTTTGCATGCCCAGCTTTTCCATTGAACTAATTCATACTGTTTCTTTGGCAATTTCTGGTTCGTCAGCCATAATACAAACAGTTAGTTGGTGGTCACTGTAAATCAATTGACAAACCTTTTTGATGTTGGCAATGGTCTTGGAAGTGGAAGGCCTTTCTGATTTTGGGTCACTATAAACATAAACACCAGAGTCACCATAAACCTCATACAGCATCTTCAAAGTGTCCATTACTATTTTTCTAAGTCAACACAAAATTAAATGTTGATTCTTTCCTAAGTTGTCATTTATCAAATTTCCAAAAAACTAGTTAAATATTCAACAACAGTTTAAACAAATTTTTTGTTACCAAATAATTTATCACTTTCACATAACTTTCTCTAAAACAAACACAACAATATTATTGTGCCAACACAGATCTTAAACGTTGAACAGATGCTTTGTCACATTGTGAAAGCATTGTTTCATGATGTTCTTTTGTATGATGAAATCTATGAGCTCAGTTTCATTTCTTTTTGGCCAAATCTTGTAACTGCAAACTGTATAACTTAATGATTATCGATATTGATTGTTGTAATCATTAGTTTTTGCTCTTTAAAACTAATATCCAAATCGGAATATTCTCTACTTTTATGTGAAAAATCAAATATCAGTTTATCCCCTGCTTTTGCCCTATCAATTTCTAACCCTATATGCCACCCCCATTGTGACTGACTTAGCTGATTGTTTGTCCGGTTTCAAAAAATTTTTTCTAGCCTTGATCTTTTTAAATCATATCATCAAATCAAAATCATCAAAGAGGACATTTATTAGATCACTGCATACACCAATTGATAATTATGCTTACCAACATTGCCAATAGAACTCAAGTACACTGGCAACACTTTCCAATGCTTGAAGGAAGAAATACTGAGAAGTCTACCATTTGTTTTTGTGTACATTGATGATATTTTGATTTTTAGCCGTGACCATGATGATCACTGTCGTCACTAGACAGAGGTCTTTGCATGACGTCACCATTATGGTGTCACATTGAACAAAGAAAAAGGTGTTTTTGGCATGACCGAGATCGAATTTTCAGGCCATGTGACAAATGTGGATGGTACGAGTTCATTGAAAAGAAAGATTGCAGCAGTCTGCCAATTCCCCATGCCTCAGAACACGCAGCACCTACAACAATTTTTGTGTATGGCTAGTTTTTACAGATGTTTACTACTGTAGGTTGGAGAGATCCTCACCCCTTCTCACTCAGTTGCTGTCCTCAAATAAGGGGAGCTCCAAACTGTTAACTGGATGCCTAAAGCTAGACTAGGATTTGTAAAAATCAAAAACAAATTCTTAATGCTACCTTTATGGCCTACCCATGTATGATAGCCCCAATATCAGTTGTTGTTGACGCTATGGACTTATCTGTTGGGGCAGCCTTACATCAGGAGATTTTGGTATAACCCAAACTCTCGCATTTTTTTCTAAGATTTTCACCACCACCACCCAATGTCGATATTTAACTTTTGACTGGAAGTTGGTGGCAATATACCTAGCAATTAAGCCTTTAGCATATTTTTAGAAGGGTACCAGTTTCCATATTCGCTGATCACAAATCCCTTACTCCTGCAATTACAGCCAATTTGAAGGATAACACCAAACATTAATTGCGTCAGCTCCAATACGTCTCACAGTTAACTATCGATATCCAGCTCTTTAAACGGATTGAAAATATTGCAGCTGACTGCTTGAGTCGCCCACCCAACACAAAGGAATTTTTCAAGATTTGGGACCTATTGACATCAAACAATTTGCATTAGAAGAACTTCATGACTTGTTTATCAAAGAGTTGCATGCTGTGAAAGATAGCTCACTCAAACTCACAGAAACTTGTTTTGGAATTACAAACCTCTCTTTTGGTTGCAGAATCTAGCAGGTCACCTAGAGTTGTTGTACTCCAGGGTTTTTTGTAAAACGACAATTTACACTCACTTTCACTTACTGGAATAATAGTGTCACAAGAGTTAATTGGGGCCTGTTATGTATGGTTTGGAGTGCATAAGGAAATTGCTAGTTTTTTTCCACTGATGCATACCCTGTCAGGTTTCTAATGTGCATAGACAACAACGCTCTGCTCCAGACATACTTATCACCAGACGAATGTTTTTTCCATGTACATGTGGATCTCATGTGACCCCTCCTACCATAACAGGGTCATGTTTACTGAAAGCCATTTGCCATTTCACCTGATATATAGAATGTATCTCTATGAAGGAGATAATAACTTAGTCATGTGCAGACACTTTCATCCACTATTGGGTTGCCTGATTAAGATGCCCATTGCCCAAACATCATCACTTTTGACTGGGACAGACAATTCCAAAAAAAAATTTTTGGTAGATAATTCCAAAAAACCATACTTTTGAAGAAGAATAGTTTAAATTAACCAAGAGACTGAATTTTTTGTTGAAGGTGGAATGCTGTGAAACCCAGGCACCAAAATTTTGAGTGTTTTTTAATAGTAGGCTATCGTTCAAAATTTTAGTTTCTTCATTTTATGATGAATCTTTTTCAGAATTTAGATAAATAGGCTTAATGCCAGAAAACCATGTTTGTGAGGAAAAATACTCAAAATGTATCAAAGAATTAACTTTTTATGTAAAAGGCAAGTTTTTTTTAGGTCTAGTAGGAAAATTGTTCAACTATAAATTGAAAATGATGCATGGCAACCAATTTTGGATCCACCAATACAAACTAATCTAGACCTAACTAATTGGAGTTACATATTGCTGGAAAGTGAATTTTCTCGGCTTTCAAACAATAATTGCACTTTCATATAATAAACTTATCTGTGTTCACTCCGCTTACGTTTTTTTTGGGAGGATAAAAAGTTAACAGTTGGTCTTCAGATCTTAAAAGTTCAATTTATTTGGTACTAGCCGGCTCTGACGGCGTCGCCCGGCAGGGGCCCTCCATCAGTAATGACTGGGTTTAGCATTTCGGTTGAACCAGATGTGCTGACTTCACGCATAGGGCTTTTGTGTAAACAGTAGCAAAAACGTGAAATGATTTTTATGCACTTTCAAATTTCTTGCACACAAAGTTGCGATCATCATATTCTCTTAATCACGACTGGCAATGCTCACAAAGAAACTTTCTTTAAATTGTTGTTAATATTAATACTTGGAGAGAGAAGAGATTATACATATTAAAACTGATTGTAGCGACAAAATGGTGGTTGCTTTCACAATTAAAGAAAAACTATTCATTGGTAAGCCTATTTTCCGATGTGGTGCTGCCGCTTTCCTATTTATATTTGTGTTATTAAGTTCCTAATTTGGCTACGCTATTTGTGTTATTTCTGGCATAGCGACAAAAGTGGCTCTTGCTCTCTCTATATTCAGCTTTACAAATTGTTATGGTTATGGTTTTATGTTGACTTTTTCTTAAACTTGGGATTTTATTACAATGCTGTAGAGTAAGGACAAAAATGACATAAATACCTTAACACATAGCATAACAGCAAAAGAAAAAAATCCTTGCTTTGTAGTGTATACAACGGCATGGCCCAAAGAGCCCCCATCAGTAACGTCGGGATTGAAAGTGTCGGTTCATCCGGCCAAACCGGCTCCTCCTATCAGGCTCTTGTGTGAAGAGTTACCAAACGTTTATGCATTTTCTGCACATTAGATTTTTACGACTTCTTGTGCCCTTTTCCAATAGAATATCTCGTTTCAAGATCCTGGCTATGGCTTAGGTCTAGGAGCTCTGTTCATTGCTGACAGGAACCCAAGGAAACCTTGCGTTTTCCGTAGTTTGAAAGGTAGGGATCACATTTCTGATACTAAGCTATTCTAAAGCAAAATAAAAAAATGTCTTTCGTGTGGTGCGATTTCACACAGTCGCTGGCTACGCGTATGTAGCGTGTTCTTTTCTCCCCGCTTGACGTGCCCTGGGGCGTTAAAAGAGTTCTTGCTTTTCCCTAAATATTTGGTTTGATCCTGTAGCTCTATAAAGCTATCATAAAACAAAATACCAATAATATCTTCCATGTGGTGCGATTTAACACAGTAAAGTTGTTATTTTGATTTTGCCTCAAACTTTTTCAAGTCCCTGCTAGCTACGCATTATGATTTATATTTGTTTTTCTTTGCTTAGTTATGCTCATAGAAATTAAATAAGTCCTTTTCCCAAATTTTCAGGTTTGATTCTGGTAGCTCTATAAAGCTATTACCAAGCAAAATAGAAAACATTTTTCTTCCTAAGTATGGTGCGATTTTACCCCGGCAGGGCATATTGTCACTCGTGCCGATTTAAAAGGTATCAATTAATGCAGCTACGCCAGCTTCGCAGTACAAACATTTATGAGAGCAACAACAAAATGATTTAGTGACATTCGCTTTTTTGGATTAATGTTTGTGACATCAAGATTTTTGCCTCTGCTGTTTGCTTTAATTCAGCCATAGCGTGAAAAGAGGCTATGGCTTTTCTTTAAGTCATATAACCTATTGCAACAGGTGTCTATTAAGCTCTTTTCCAACAAAAACCTTCCCTCTTTATCCAGTGTTACAGATTGATGCTATTATTGTTTAATTTTGATCTTTTCTTAAATTTGGGACTTTGTTACATTTAGCTTTGCCTCTAATCCAGACCTCCCTACTTCTAAATAAAGATTAGCGTTTTGTGTCGATATCCTTACAAATACAAATATCAGTAATCGGCTTTACCATTTATGTTTGCTATCAAAATGATAGAGAATAATTTTGCTGCCTACTGCTGTTATCACTATGTAGTGGCAAGCATTGCGATGGCATATAACATTATGACCTCACAATGCGTTTTGAGCTATTATTATTAGGATTGCTACTTACCACTTCTTCGTTACTGAAAGCAAATTATTATGAAGTAACGTCTCTGACTGCGTGCATGTTCCTTGGCCCTGGCATAAACGCCGCCATGCAAAGAGCAAACTAATTCGAAATGAAGCACTCACAGTTGAGTTGTAGCAGTATCGGGCACCCCCATTAATAATGTCGAGCTTAAGAACATCAAATCAGCAAGGAAATTGCTTCAACATATAGATCATATGTTGCTCGACACTTACATTTTGTTGCAAACGATTTGAAATGACCATCTTTACGCCCTCGTCTTTTTCTTGGGTGATCACCAAGTGTTTTGCTTGGAGTAAACTACGTATTAAAGTTTGTAGAGTTCATTTTTCGATGAATCTTTTTGAATGTTTTGATGGATAATGACAACGATCCATGGTATCAAGAAAGAAGAGCCAAGATGTACTTAAGGACTTAGTTTTTCTAGCAATTGGAATTTTGTGAAATGTAGGCAACAAAATTTTGCGTTTTTTTTACCGGTAGACTACATTTGATAAACATTTACAGACTTCAGTTTTTGATGAATATTTTTGAAAACGCCAACAGATAATGCACAAGAACCGTGCTTGTGAGGAAAAGTAATCAAAATGTACCAAAGAACTAACTTTGGTTTAACACTTGCAAGCTTGTTAGGTCAAGTAGGATAATTGTTCAACTAAAAATGAAACATGGTGTATGGCAACCAATTTTTGATCACACATTATAAACTAATCCTTAACTCTAAGTAATTGGAGTCATATATTGCTGGAAAGTAAATTTCCTAAGCTTTCAAAAGACAGTAATTGTTATTACCTTACTATAATGTTGTTTTATTAAAGTTACCTGTTTTTACTGAGCTTACCACATTTTGGGAGGGGTAAAAAGTTACACCACATGTTTTAAAGTTAAATTTTTTCTGTATAACAACAAATATTAATTGTCCGTATTATACACTATCGGAATCGCCTTGAAATAACTGTTAATTTGTTGAAAAAAGTTTGAAAATCGATTGGGAAATGAGGTCACAAATGAGTTTTTAATAAACTGATTTTGCAAAAAGGTTGCAATTTTAAAAAACATCTTGATATTATGATCTGCGGTAGCCAAAAATTTGTGTTAATCGTACGGGACATATTATGACATCGTAGAACCGGTTTTAAGCGCGCAAGCGAAATAGAGAACAAAAATGCTTAGATGGCATAAAGTTCTTAAATAAAGAAGTGCTCGTAGCATTGTCAAACAAGCAATAATTGTTGTAGAATTGTTTTTGTCCAAAGAACTTTGTTAATATCTTCTGAAAAAACGTTTAATTGCGTTTGTGCGATGAGTACTTTTTGAGAAAGAACAAAAAGCAGATTGTTCAATGAATCGTTGATTGTGGCGTCATTTTAGACCCCAAACAAATGATTGTAATGTAAGTCGGAAGGTGTTTTTTGTTTGAGCAAAAAGCAGTCGTTCTCTATCAAGTAATGCAAATTTCTAAAACATTATTTGTGATTATGACGTCATGATGACGTCACCAACACTTATGAGATTCACCATGGGGTGAGGATCAATCGTGCCAAGTTTGATATTTGTACCTATAGCATATCTATACTATAGATAGTTTGTCATCTTATCAATTTAAAGAAATGCTCGTACAAATTGAGAGGTTAAAATTGTTCACCCACTATCAAGATGGACGTCACCAGATCAACATTTTAGTCTTAGATAACAAGGCCTGGTAGTTTTCTTATAACAGTTCTTTTATAGACATTTTGGGCAACATATTCCTACTTTTAAATCTGTTTTTTTTCAAATTTACTCGTAACTTGCATCAACTTTTCCACTCAACCAATGCAGAAAGATAATGCCAAACCGAAAGTAATTCACAAGTAATTACGTTTTTTGTAAATTAGCTTGTTTGCTTATTGGAAGCTGAGCTCAGTAGACTCCGTTCGTGTTTTCATAGTATATGCTCTTGCCTGTGAGTTGAAAAATGCGAGGTGTTAAATTCCAACTGGTGATCATTGTAGTTGATTACGTCATCATCATTTTCTTTCGCGTTTAAAGTGTATTTCTAGTGCATTTGACTCTTCATAAATTTAAACTATCCCGCAGTATATGCCTGACTGCAAATAGAAATGAATTACAAAGCACTTTAGTGAGACCAACGAATGAAGTGCATTGTATTCTAAAAATAGCCATTTTATGCGTTTTTGTGTTCAATTCTAACAGCAGAGTGCATACTTCACCATCTATATCTTCAAGAGTGTAAAATATTTGTTGAATCTTCATGCTCATTTTGTGTAATAGTCGCAGAATTGCAGTGGTTCATCAACTTTATGTTGGAAAACCCTGAACTTACATTCTAACTGTCACTCAAAGCGTATTATTTGATCAAAAATGTATTTTTTATATTTTTAAAGAATTAGGTGGCAAGTTTTTCCTTGAATAGATGTTAAGATTTGAGAGCAACAATTTTGTGGAAAAAAGTGGTTTAAAATATAATTGTTGTTTTTAGGAAGAATCTAAAATCAAAACGATTTACACGTAGTTCAACATTGAAACAACATCTCACAATCCGTACCAATGAAAGACCTTACGAATGTCATTAATGTTTAAAACGATTCAAACAAAATTCGACATTGAAATGTCACATCAGAACCCATACAGGTGAAAGACCTTACGAATGTGATGTATGTTCAAAACGATTCAAACAAGATTCGGCATTGAAAAACCACATTAGAATCCATACAGGCGAAAGGCCTTACGAATGTAATGTATGTTCATAACGATTCAAACAAAATTCAGCATTGAAATGTCACATCAGAACCCATACAAGTGTAAGACCTTACGAATGTGATGTATGTTCAAAACGATTCAAACAAGATTCGACATTGCAAAGACACATTAGAATTCATACAGGTGAAAGACCTTACGAATGTGATGTATGTTCAAAACGATTTAAACAGGATTCAGACTTGAAAAGACACATTACAATCCATACAGGTGAAAGACCTTACGAATGTGATGTATGTTCAAAACGATTCAAACAAAATTCGACTTTGAAAAAACACATCAGAATCCATACAGGTGAAAGACCTTACGAATGTAATGTATGTTCAAAACGATTCAAACAAGATTTGACATTGAAAAACCACATTAGAATCCATACAGGTGAAAGACCTTACGAATGTGATATCTGTTCAAAACGATTCAAACAAGATTCAACATTGAAATATCACATCAGAATCCATACAGGTGGAAGATCTTATGAGTGTAATATCTGTTCAAAACGATTCAAACAGGATTCAGCATTGAAATATCTCATTAGAATCCATACAGGTGTAAGACCTTACGAATGTGATATCTGTTCAAAACGATTCAAACAAGATTCAGACTTGAAAAAACACATTAGAATCCATACATATGAAAGACCTTACGAATGTGATATCTGTTCAAAACGATTCAAACAAAATTCGGCATTGAAATGTCACATCAGAATCCATACAGGTGAAAGACCTTACGAATGTGATGTATGTTCAAAACGATTCAAACAAGTTTCGGATTTGAAAAAACACATTAGAATCCATACAGGTGAAAGACCTTACGAATGTGATGTATGTTCAAAACGATTCAAACAAGATTCAGACTTGAAAAATCACATCAGAATCCATACAGGTGAAAGATCTTACGAATGTAATGTATGTTCAAAACGATTCAATCGAAATTCAACATTGAAATGTCACATCAGAATCCATATAGGTGAAAGACCTTACGAATGTGATGTATGTTCAAAACGATTCAAACAAGATTCAGACTTACAAAGACACATTAAAATCCATACAGGTGAAAGACCTTACAAATGTGATGTATGTTCAAAACGATTCAAACAAGATTCAACATTGAAAAGACACATTACAATCCATACAGATGAAAGATCTTATGAATTCGATGTATGTTCAAACAAGATTTGAAATTGAAAAGACGCATCAGAATCCATACAGGTGAAAGAGTGTACGAGTGTAAAATATGTTCAAAACGATTCACACTCAGTTCAGTATTAAAACAGCACCTCAAAGTCCACACAGATGAAAAACCTTACAAATGTGAAATGCGTTCAAAACAATTCAACTGACATTCAGAATTGAAATAACACATTAGAATCCATACAGGTGAAAGCTTTTACAAATGTGAAATATTTTCGAAGGATTTTTGTTTTGTGTCGAATTTGAGTGTGCCGTCAAGAGATAGATTATAGACATTGAGTGTAATAATGGTGTTGTTGCGAAATACTGTTGAAGTATCGTAATCGCATTTTATTTAGTATATTTTCTGGTTTAATTATAGAGAAATCAAAAATCGGTTGCTAAAATTGATTTTGAAGATGAGAATTCGAAGGTTGAATATTTTTAGTTACAAGCAGCTTATCGTTTCACAGAAGTTGAACCGCTCCTTTCCATGAAAAGGGATGTCAAAAGCAAAAGAATAGTTCAGCCCCTAACAAGTGATTTTTTTATACGTGGTCACTGACTACGGCACTGCGGTTTCTCATCTCACTTTAGCTCGATTTTAAAAGAGATGACACTATGTTGGCAAGTAGTCGCCTCTGTGGAGCGGTACTTGCAGATGTGTGTGAAAGCATTATAAGTTAGGCTGTAAATTTCCTGAGAAATGCTAAAGTTCTGGTATCTAGTTTTGTCTGAAGTTAGGGAACAAAACTGGTAAGATTAAGAAAAAAGGGCTAGATTTTAAAGTTTGCTAAAAAAAAACAAAATTCGACTTGTTCGTGCCATTTGGTCTGTCGCAATAAAATGAAACAAGTATTACTTTCTGGGTAAACAGTAGTTTTAGTACGTCATATTTTTGCTAATAAGACTAATTTGGTATCAGTGAAGTAAAACAGTATTTTCCTAGTTTGCATCGCTGCTGATACAACAGTTCTCAATACATGATGAACCCGTGTAAAAGTAGACTCAAAGCAAAAAGAAACCAATCCATCATAAACCCTGTGTCCAATATACAATTGATCGGTGGTGTAGAGCAAATGACCACAAACGCTGAAATAACCCCAGGGCCACAAGCTATAGGTCCAATCAAATACCAGATAGAATGCCATTTTCCGACTAACAGTTCTTTATAAGTGTTTGTTCATTCCTATTTTACGACTAAAACAAGGACTCTTAATTTTTCTGAGCATACCTAAGCAAGGAAAAACGAACATAAATCATAATGCGTAGATAGCAGGGACTATAGAAAGTTTCACGAAAAATTAAAAAACACAACGTCACTGTGTCAAATCGCACCACATGGAAGATATTATGGATAGTTTGTTTTATAATAGGTTTATAGAGCTACCGGGATCTAAGCTAAACATTTTGGGCAAAGCAAATACTTTTAACTTTCCGGGGCACGTAAAGCAGGGAGAAAAGAACATGCTACGTAATGAATATCCAGCGAGGACTTGAGAAAGTTTGAGGGGAAATCAAAAGAAAACAGCTTCACTGTGTCAAATCGCACCCCACGAAAAAGAAATTTTGGCATTTTCTTTAGAAATATCTTATTATCAGAAATGTGTTGCCTACTTCCAAACTCAGGGAAACGCAAAGCTCCTTGGGTTCACGTAAGCAGTAAACACACTACATTAACCTAAGGCATAGCCAGAACCTTGAAATCGGAAATTCTATTTCGAAAAGGAGCACACAAAGTCGTGAAAATCGTTATGTGCGGAAATCAAATAAATTTTTGGTAACTGGTCACTCAAGAGCCCCATAGGTAAAGCCGGGTTGGTCGGCTGAACCAACATTCTCAATTCCGACGTTACTGATAGGGATTCTGGGGTCGATGCTGTCGTAATATACCATAACGCAAGGATTTCTTCTTATGCTGATATGCTGCCTGTTGAAGTATTTATGTCTATAGTCTGCTGCATTGTAATAAAATCCTGGGTTTAAGAAGAAATCAACATAAAACCATAACCCTAACAATTTTCAAAACTGAATTTAGAGAGAACACTTGTTTGAAAACAACTCTGCCTGATGGGCGCTACTAAAATATGGTGAATGGTTTTGGTGAAGCCATAGCCGTTTTTGTCGCTATGCCGGAAACAAGACATAGCACAGCCAAAGAACATAATACCACAAATATAAATAGAAAAAGGGCAGCATCACATCGCAAAATAGATTTACGAATAAATAAATTATTTCTGTAATTGTAGAAACAACCATTATTTGGCCGCTACTGTGTTGCAATCTCTTCTCCCTCACAAGTATTAATGAAAATTTGTGGCAAGATTTTTACTGAGTGAGGATTACATGTCTTATTAAAAGAATATAGTGATCACAATTTCGTGTACAAGAATCGCGGAAGTTGATAAAATTGCTAAACCTTTGTTACTGCTCACACAAGAGCCCGATGGGTGAAGCCGGCTCGGCCAGTTGAACCGAAATACTAAACTCCGACATTACTGATAGAGAACCCTTGCCGGGCAACTCCGGCTAGTATACTATAAAGCTTTTTGGTGTTATTTTGGTAATATGCGGATCTTTTCATGTGTCTGTAGTGTAAAGCAATGTGATAAAATCTCAAGTTAAAAAAAATCAACACAAATCCATAAACCTAACACTTTTTGTTTGAAAATAACTTGGTCTCATGGGCGTTTACCAAAGTATGGTGAATGATGCTGGCAAAGATATAGCCGCTTTTGTCGCTATGCCGGAAAGAAGACAAATTGCGTAGTCAAAAAACTTAATATTAGAAATATAAATACAAACAGGTCCGCACCAAATTGCGAGTTAGACTTATTATTAGTTTATATCTGTAATTCTGTAAGCTACCACCACTTGGCGGCCACCATCATTTTTGACTCTAGACCAGTGGTTCTTAACCGGGGCCGATATCGCCCCCCAGTGGGCGAATGTTCATCTGAGGGGGGCGATAAACTGCCACAAACAAGGCTACAAATTTTAACAAAAATTAGTTAACAAATATCAATTGCGCAAAATATATTTTGATAGTGCTGCAAGCACTACAGCACTCAGTAGCAGAGACCTGACGTAACCAGTGCCACCTATGCAGTACTCTGCGCGCACATGTGCCCGTGTATATAGCTGGTTTTGTTTGTTCTGCCGCCGTCGATGACAAGAGGTGTTGTTTGTTGTCTTCCACCTTCCTCTCTTTTGTCTGCTTAACTCCTATTCCCTCCCTTCTCCGTGTTTTCGGTGTTCACTGATCAAGTTATTACATATATATTAAGTACGTTTTGGACATAAAGTAGCAATTATTTGCTACTAACTTGATGCAGTTTTATATCGCTTTGTACATTTTGAAAAGAACAGATAATGTACTGTAACATAAAATCTAGCGGTAAGTCTGAAGTAGCTGATTAGTTATGTTTTTGCAGTTACCTAAGTGAGGGTGTTGTTAGAAACAACAATTGCTTTGTTCATTAATTAATTATGTGATTTAAGACCCTGCTTATCAGTGCTACTCGTTACTTTCTAACCGCTAAAGGGAGTGGACTTAAAAAGGATCGATCCCTATTCTTGCAGGTGTGAATTCGTGCTTTCTCGTTTGCATAACAATTCATTACTTATAGTAAGCCGTTCAACGCAGTCTAAAAGTTATCAAACATTTTCAGCCTCAGATTAGTGTATTTTGTAATGATCACACATAATTTATAACTGTTAACCAATTAGTTTATCTCGTAGTTCAATGGATTTTGTACATTCAGGTTTAAATTTAATATTGCAATCTGATGTTTTTGAAGTAGTACTACTAAACATCAACTTACTGTGATAAGTGTCGTTGTGATAAGTTTTTTTCCCGCCATTATGGCGAGCAAAAAGAAATGTAGACAGTATAGAGAGGAGTACAGTTTCACCTCGTTAACACGGACCCTGTTAAGCCGGATATCGGTTAACTCGGACCATGACCGAGAAAAATATTTTCCATAAAACTAAAAACAAAACAAATAAATCTCATTTACAGTGTACAGGTGTACTGTACATTAATTATTTACATGTTATGAAGGTAAGGTAAAAGAAAATAACCTTGGTAATAGCCGATAATAACAGTCAATATCGGCGCAGGTTTGTTTGCTAGGCTGGGCTAGCCCAACGTAGCCTTCGTCAGATAATTTACTTGAATAAACAAAAATAAATAAATATTTAAATAAATAAATCTGCTTTTTTACATGTTTTGAAGGAGGTAAATGTTGTAAAACAAAATAGCCTATATAACAACGGCATTTTAAACTAAACTTCGTTACCCTAAGCATGTTTATAAGCTATGGCCTATCGGCCGTCGGTTAAGTCGGACAATCGGCTAACACGGACACCCTTCCTCCCAGCTGTCCGAGTTAACGGGGTGAAACTGTATTTGGCTTTCGGCTTCGTAGAAAGCCCGCATGATCAGAAAGAGCCAATGTGTCTTATTTGTAACAACTCGTTTTCCAATGAAGCTATTTAAACCATCAACGCTTGCAGAGCATTTGAAAAGAAAACATTCCGATAAAGTGGACAGAACCAGAGCTTATTTTGAAAATTTCGATCGATCAACGTAATACTCTGTAAGCTTATTTGAAAAAACGCTCACAGATAAATTAAAGGCGCTTGGTTGCATCTTATGAGATAGCGCAAATAATAGCAAAAACTGGGAGCGCACATGCAGTTGCTGAAAATGTTATTGAGCCTTCTTTTAAAATTTTCATGAAAACTATGTTACAGCAAGATTCAGTAAATGTTTTAAAATTATTGCCGTAGCAGTGACTCAATCCGAAAAAGAATCGACAAAATGTCATAAGATGTAGAAAGCCAACTAGTTGAAAAATTAAAAACCAGTAAATTCTCAATTCAACTTGACGAGTCAACAGTAAGTGATAGTAGAGTTATTCTTGTGGCATATGTTCGTTTTATAGATCAGGCTGGTCCAAACGGAGGCCGCGGGCCACAAGTGGCCCGCGGAAGATTCAGCATTTTTAAAAACTAGAGTTTTTATATTAACCTACTGAATGCACTTATTTCAATTGTCATTGAAGCATTTAACATTCTAATCCATAAAGTTTTATTCTCATTGAAAACATTGCAATTGGATTTGGTAAGTGCGACTGCTACAAAGAAGCGAACAAGTGTAACATTTCATTGTGTGTGTACTTGCCTTTATGGGTCAGCATTTATGGGCTAAATTTGTTTCTGCAGCGGTTTATAAGTATTCTGTTAACATGAGTGTGAAAAGAAAGTTAAATAATGCAACCAGTTTTTTAACTCATTATGGGAGAAAAAGTACCTGTTTATTGAGACCAAGAGTAAACCACAATACCTCATGCGTTTGCAAATTGTGTCAGTGCCAAAAGAATACAATTTAAAACGGCATTACGAAACTCGCCATAAGAGTCGATATCAACAAACGAGGGAGATGCTAGAGTAGCGGTTTTACAAGACTTGAAAAGTAAATGTAATAAGCAAACTGGTTGTACGACTAACTTCACAAAAACTAATCTTTCTGACAAGAAGGCATCTCACGAAGTTTTTTTAATACTGGCTAAAAATGGAAAAGCTTTCAGAGACGGGGAAGTGCGCAATGAAGATGTCCTTGCGTTTGGTGATACTACAATGGCAAAAGAATTTGAACCTGTACTTCTTTCTAACCAAACTGTCGCAAAGAGAGTAATGGAATTAAATGATCATGTGCCTTCAAAAGAGAAAGTTATTGTTCAGCAGTGCAAATATTTTTCTCTGGCTTTGGACGAAAGCGTTGATGTACGTGATGTTAATCAGCTTCTAATTTTTATCCGCACTATTACTAAAAATTTTACTATTCATGAAGAATTACTTCAGGCAATTCCACTTTAAGGGACAGCAAAGGGTTCAGACATATATACCTGTAGTAGTCTCGTATCTGTTGCCAGTGCATATGGTGGCTTTGAAAAGTGTTCCAGTGTTGTGATAGATGAGGGTTCCGGCAATGATTGGACGCAATAATGGACTGGTTGGTCTACTAAAAAATAATGGTGTGAATTGCCTGACATTCCACTGTATTATTCACCAGGATGTGTTGTGCTCTAAATCCTTGCAAATGAGTGACATCATGTGTAACGGATCTGCCATAGTAAATCTCTTCAGAGCTGGAAATAAAGCCCAAAAACATAGAAAGATTGTCCAGTTTCTGAAAGGTTTGGATGCGACATATGAAGATGTCAATGAAGATACGACATATGAAGATACCGGCGCGATGATGTAGTGGTGAGAGTGTCCGCATCGCAGTCGGTAGACCTGGGGTTCATTCCCTACGTTGAGTCATACCAAGACTTAAAAAAATGGTATTTACAGCTTCCTGCTTGGCGCTCAGCATAAAAAAGGAATAGTGTGGAGAACAAGCCGGGAAGCTTGCTTGTTGTGTCCTTGGGCAAGACACTTAACTGGACGCCTCCACCTTTATGTGGCAGACAGGTGGCCCACCCGTACTTCACTGGATTACAATTGTGAAGTTGCTAACCCAGCATGTCGTTAAAGACGACTCTTGGGTACTCACCAGTGGCAGTCAGCCTTGTTGGTGGTGGGGCTACCAGTCACTCATAACTGGTTTGAAATGGGCTGCCATCTTTCCCCTAACCTAATTCAATTAGGTTGACGGCATGCCGTACCTCCATCCCGAGGAAGAGGAGGGGTAACCACAAACATATGAAGATGTCCCACTCAACTCAAAAATACTCGTATGATGGTTGAGTGCAGGAAACACTTTGCAGCATTTCTTTCCTTGCGAAAAGAAATCTTATTGTTTCTGCGGAAAGAAGTTAAAGGCTGGGAAAAGTATGAAATTCTTTTGAGTGATGAAAAGTTTATCGCATCGCTTGCGTTTATCACAGATATTTCAACTCAACTTAACATTTTGAACCAAAAACTCCAACAAAAGGATCAAAATATATGCCAAGTATTTGGACATATTGAAGGTTTTTGCAGGAAGTTGAAGGATCTTATGGCTGACTTACATAAAAATGTTGTTACTCATTTTTCATAATGTCAGACATTACTCGAAGAGGAAAAATTGATAGAGTTTTCCGCTTTTGCAGGGATTCTTGATAACGTAAGGAATTTTATGACAGATTCGCCGAATTTAATTCAATAGAAAAGCAAATTAAACTCTTCAATAACCTAATGGAAATTGAAACACAGGCGTCTGAATTTCAATTAGAATTATGTGATTTGTAATCGGATTCTTTTCTCCAATCCTAAAAGAATGAGAGAAATGAAGCTGTTTGGAAGTTTGTGAGCAATGAACACTACCCAGTTTTAAGGAATTTTGCTTTGAAAATGTTATCAATCTTTGGGAGCACCTACATCTTCGAAACTGCTTTTTCTGTAATAAAGAGACTGAAGTCTAATGCAAGGAACAGGTTGGCGAAACATTGGAAGCCTGTTTGCGACTGGCAACTACTGAAGTTGATGTTGATATAGAAGGATTAATCAAGAATGCGTGATCAATAAACACCAAATGACTTTAAATTGTTTGGCTATTAGTTAAAACTTTTGTGTTGAACTGTTAAATCGATTAGATAATCTGTTGATGATTTCTTAGCACTGATGTGGCCCGCAATCACATGCGGAAAATAATCTGGCCCACGACACTGGAAACCTTGGACCACCCTGTCATAGATGATAGCTGCAAACTTCGTGAAGAGATGTTGTTTGCAAAATTAGAAACTGATACGACTGGATTATGCCTTTTTGAAGCTACAAAATCTTGGTTTGACAAGAATCAAATACCATTTGGAAACCTTGTATCCTGCGCAACGGATGGTGCTCCATCCATGCTTGGTTAGCAGAATGGCTTTATTGCTCATATGAAGGAATTATGTCCTTCAATTTTTGAAGTTTACTGTGTGGTACATTGGCATCATTTAGTAGCTAAAAAAATCAGTTCTGACCTTCATGAATCATTGAGAGTAGTTATTTAGACTGTAAATAAAATAAAGTCGCACAGTAAATACGATAGACTTTTTCGAAAGTTTTGCATTATTTGTATTTGTATTTGTTCATATTTATCCTCCATTCACGAGAAAGCAAATTGTATCGCTATATTCAAGGCGGGACGTCCGCACTCGCTTGGGAGTTGCCATTTTTGAGGTGTCTGGACCACCTGTTTTCCACATAAAGGCGGAGGCGTCCCGTTAAGTGCCTTGCCCAAGGACACAACAAGCGAACTTGCCGGATTGTTCTCTACAACCTCCCATAAATGCCGAGCGCCAAGCAGGGAAGCTGTGGATACCATTTTTTAAAGTCTTTTGGTATGACTCAACAAGGGGAATGAACCCCTAGTCTACCGACTGCGAAGCGGACGCTCTAACCACTACACCACCGCGCCGGATTAATACTGAACAAGAGCACGTTAAACTTATTCTGCACAAAGAAGTTCGCTGGCTTTCGAAAGGAAACTGCCTGGCAAGATTTGTGAAGTTATTTGATAGGGTATTTTGATAGTTGTTAATTTCTTAGAAAATTTAAACAAAAACAATTTTGCAAAAGAAATTAAAATCCACAAGTGCGACATTCTCTTCGTAGCGTGGATTTTTTGTAAGTTCAATGAAGTGTCACTTCAGCTTCAAGGTAAATTATGTACAATGCTGGATTGTAAACGTGTTCTCAAAGCCTTTTCTAAAAAATTACATTGGTTTCGAATAAAAATACAAAAGAAAAATTTTAAAGACATGCCCGAGTTAACAGAAGTACGAGACAAACCTGAAAAAAATATGAAGACTAATGAAATTGAGAGAAAATTTAAACAGCCGATTCTCAGATTTATTTTCATTTGAAATTCAGCCGTGGACGATGGATATCTTTGGTTGTGACGTAGAAAGTGTCGATGAAAATTTGCAAGAAGAACTTATTGAACTAAAATGTAATGATGAACGTAATTACAAATTTGAAAGAGGTGGAATAACTGAGTTATGGCAATCAAACACAACGAAACAGCTATATCCGAAAATGTGGTCTGAAATGGTTAAATAACTGCTATACTTTCCAACTTCTTATTTGCTTAAATGTGGCTTCAGCGCAGTCAATAAAATTTTGACCAAGAAAAGAAATAAAATAGATATATACATTTGAGGAGACATTAGACTAAAACTTATAAATTTCAAGCCAAATGTTGAAGGTTTAGTGGCAAAGCATCATCCACAGGGATCTCATTAAAACAACGTGAGCAAAGTACTTTATTTAGCTGTTTGTCATTACTGCAATAAATATGGGCGATTGTTTTTTAAAAATGGGAAAAGGGGGCGATATGATGAAAAAGGTTGAGAAACCCTGCTCCAGATCTATTTGAATCCCTCCCCCCTTACACATTTTTAAAAATATTAATGATAGTTGGAGACAACATTCTTTGTTTGTTAGCATTACCTGTCTTGATTAAGAGAATAAGATGATCGCCATTACATATACAGGAATTATGGAAATAAATAAATAATATTAACTTTTTGTTATTGTTCAGGCGAGTGCCCAATGCGTGCAGCCAGCTGAAGCGTATTTGTTAACCTTGACGTTACTGATGGAGAGCCCTGTCAATCGATGCCGGCAAAGTCAGCTACTTGGGTAATAAATCTGCTGAATTTAAGATAAATATGCTTTCGCGAAACCCAAACCAGAAGCTAAATACAGAGCTGCATCTTAGGGTTGCCGCAGCTAGAATATATCGAGAGGAAAGATTGGTTGCACTTTTCAAAAGATATTTATCGGTACCTGTATCTAGCAAGGCAGGGCCCTATTGTTCATTGGGTTAACTCGTTGGAATCGGGCTCACTTGTCCGTGAAGGGTTTTGCAAAAACTCAGCATTACGCTTCAAGAACAATCAGGCATCCAAATTAGAATATGGTGCCGTGTAATGGAGTTCTTTCTTGTTTCAAAGATCGTTACATACAAACGCAGTTAGATTTGAAAATAACAGAGCCTCCTCGCACGAAATCTCCAAATTTTTCCAAGTGATCTCGAAACGAAAGAAAAAAATGTTTATAAGCCGGCTGTACGCAGTTTTCAATCGGTTTTTGATTGTGTTTTGAGTGATGACGATGGTTTCAAAATCGATGGTAGCAATTCGCAGATCCAAGTAATCGAAAGTCTGTTGTAGATCCTGCTGCTGGCGATGGTGAGCATTTAAGGCAGCCCTCTGTGATTTATGGTGAACCTACATTTCCCGCCTATATCAACCCCAAGACAGGAATAAACTTATAAATCTCGACTCACGAACAGTAAGACGGTAGCAACATAAACTTCATTTATGAAAACCAAATCTGGAGGCTTATGCTCACAAGTCTCTAAGATGAACGTTTGCTCGAAGTTTCAAGACCCTCGTGCGTGGATCAGTCCCGGGAAATCGCCAATTTGTTTTTTGCAGCAATGAAAAACGTGATTACTTCTCAGCGCATTGAAAGAGTCTTGGACTATTTGCGTCAGAGGTATGGCTTTTCTAATTGACTAACTGCGGAAACTGAAATTGCGAAAATCCGCTCCTTACGTGGGGCGGCAATAAGCGTTGCTTCATTGAAAGTGTTCTGAGACGATATAAACATCCGCAAAGTTTACGCAAGTGCCCATGACGAGCTGGACAAGCTATCTGGGCAATAAAGTTTGGATACTGCAAACTGGTTACCAGGCGTACTTAAGCGCAGGCATGATAATTACCTTCAGAAAATAGGCGTTAGTTTAAATCAGCCTGACTTTGAATATTCGCGTAAATATATATTTCATGAGCCAAACATGATTACGTCAGTAAATATTCAGTCGTTATTTAAATCTGATGACAAGGACAGAGCTAATGGGTCTGGCAACGGACATTCCTGTGAAAGACAAACATTTTGACAGTCACTCAACAAGAATCGATGACGAGACCTCGCGTAAGCACAATAAACATCAGTTTATTAACTCTTTCGCTCCCGCGATCATCGATTGATGATCTCGTGTTTTCAGTGTTTCTCTCAAATTTTTTAAAATTGAGTTACAAAATTAGTTTACTATAAAATCGATTTCTGACTTTATTTTTCATCCGATTTTCATAAAATTTTCAAAAGATCACGCTTATTTCCTCACACATTGGATGATGTATAATTTGTGCCCTATTTCTTGGATTTTTATACCCAAAAACGGTTAAAAACACCAACAACCCAGTTGCAGACGACAAAATCGGCCAAATTCTCAGCACGTGCCAACTACACTAAAATCAAATTGAGATTACATCTTTACCACAATACCAAACCCTTTATCATTAACACAGTTTGAAAACTAATTTTTTGGGCCATCATTTGACAAAATTTCAAGCGATAATAATAAATTTTACGTTTTTGAATTTCCAAATTTTTTAGGGGTCTCAAACCCCCCAAACAAATTTGAATGGTAAGTAGATAAAAGTAAATTCAGTGCGTAAAAAATATGATATGTTGCTAAATACCGGTCTTATTTGAAAGCTTAGGAAATTTGCTTTCCAGCAATATAGAACTTTAAATAGTTTAGACTAAGTGGTATATGATATTTATTGATCAAAAATCAGTACTGTACATCATGTCAGTTCAAAACCCCCAAAATTTTTTGACTTACCTTCACTAAATTATAATTTTTACAAAAACTACACCCTTTAAAAAGACAAAATAAATTGCAAGCATTTTACTACTAAAGTTGTCATTTTGTATCAAGTTTCCAAGGAGACAAGAAGCGAAATACAAGTTTAAAAGCTAGCAGAAGTTTGGCTTCTCTAAATCAAAGTTTGCTGTATGCCCCTTGTTTCTCAACAAATGGGAAGGGTGTAAACAAGCGGCTGTTTCATTGTCAGTGACAGCATATTCTATTTAAACTTGATATTTTCTGAATCTTGAAGAAATTCCCTGTTCAAAAATACATAATGTTACATGGTTTAGGCTAACCTCTAGCAGATAATAACTGATCATATTTTAGGTACTGAATTTAACTACCAAAATTTGGTACCGGTCAAAAAAAAGGTCATGTGTCTCAGAAAATTGCAAATTGTAGAAAACCTAGGCTTTTAGGTAAGTTTTGATTGATGTACCTTGAAAGCTTATTTGCTTAGCATCATCTTGCGACCATTTCTAAAAAAATTGGTAGAAAATATAATCTGTAGTGATCTTTGAGGTGATGGTACCTCATTAATTTTGAAGACAACTATCCCCCAGTTGGGGGGGGTTAATTTGCATAAAATTTTCATATTAAAAAAAATGTTTTTTTTTCTATTTGAAATCCTCAAGAAATGTAGATTTCAACAATATATCACACTTAATGTAGAAGTAGACAGCTGAGTAATGATTTACAAACAAACTTGAGGTAATTAATCATGATTAAATATGATTGATTATGACAGTTTTTCGCGCTGCCACCTTACGGATATTTTTTTTCGCTTTTCACGCAGGAGCAAAAGAGTTAAACCTCCGGTATGTTTTGTATGCAACGACTCACGCTCAAAACATTTTTTTACTGATTGAAAACGAATGAAAAGCAAAAATCGTGAGTAAACGCGCTAAATTGTTGTTGATGCCGCCCGATGTTTTAACTATCTTTTCTCGGGACAGTTCTCTCAAGAATCTACTTTTTCATCAAAATGACATATACCTGGGCCGTAAAAATTCTACCGCTTTTTATTAAATATACGTCAATTCAAGCTCCGTAAACCTTGGAGCCGCTGACGTAGTGCAGCGTCATATTCCGATAACACCTGCGTTGGGAAAAAACAGACAATGGCTGAGTAAACAATTGTAGAAAACTGGTTTTTATTAACGATCTTGTGATGCTTCGAATCAGTGCCGAGAGAGCCTTGAAAGCTGTGACTGGCCAGTCTATTTTGGCTTATGCTCAGCATGACACTGTTTCTCAGGCTTCATTGATTTCGGAAAGCGTGAAAGACGAGCTTGCACTCGCCTCTAAAAAGGATCACGCGATGACCATTGGTGACTTGAAAAACAAACTGTGCGAAGTAGGGGTTTTACGAACTTTAAAATCCAATCGCTGTTTAATATTGACGCTTTTTCGATAAAAATCGCTTTGGTAGTCCCGGGCTTTATTGATAATGAGAAAGTCTTTCCTCGTACCGTAAATAGGGGAAAGTTGTGTAAATTGGACCCTCTTCTAAATTGGTGCATAGCTGTTTTGTGACTAATTTCATGGTTTGATGCGGAAATGATCACACAATTTGAAACATCTTGGCAAGGCTTACAAAAAGATTTAATGTTTGTTCGCAAAGTTTTGAGTAAATAGGCGATTTACAACAAGAAAGAAATGAAGGGTGTTTGATCTTATTTTAGGTACAATGCTATTGACACAAAACAGGAAGGCTGGGAATGATATGAATTCTACTGAAACGTTACTCATGTGTATCAACATTCCTGTACACTCCGCCGGAACCAAGTTGAAAGAATGATTAAAAGTGGTTAAAAATGACATCATACTGGGTTAGTATAAAGTGGACCCAACACCTTGTGTAAAATGTACCCGGGGTCCAATTTACACAGAGAAGGCGTTTATCTTACCTAATGATAAAAAAGCGTATGGCATTTTTTTTACGTTGCCCATAGTTTATTTGTTTATCTGTTTTGTCCATGTTTATCCTCCATTCACGGAAAAGCGAATTGTATCGCTATATTTTGGACGGGACGTCCTCACTCGTTTGGAAGATGCCATTTTCGAGGTGTCTGGGCCACCTGTCTTTTACATAAATGTAAAGATGTTCCGTTGAGTGCCTTGCCCGAAGACTCAACAAGCGAACTTTCCGGCTTGTTTTCAACAACCTCCCTTAAATGAAAGCTGTGAATCTCTAAGTCTCTAGGTATAACTCGACAAGAGGAATAAATCCTAGGTCTACCGACTGCGAAGCAGACGCTCTAACCACTACACCATCGTGTCGGTCACTACTAATGTGACATTAATTTATTTTTTGTTGTATTTTGCAAATTTGCAGGTGACTAGAATGTTTAATTATTGCTGTTTAGATGTCGACTCGAGCTGCACGAAAACGCAAAGGATTTGATGGAAATGTTTGTGCCTAACGTTTTCTTTGTCTTTTGCTATTGCTATAAATAAATTCCAGTAATTTTCTTTGCATGACCAGTTTACAGAATTTTATTGAGCCAGAATCACAGTACAAATAGGAACTCTTACCCAGAATATGTAGTATTTATCACTAAATAGTAAATTTCAAACTTACCCAACATTGCAGCTTGTTAAACTGTGTTAAGACTGACTAAAATTCTTGTATTTTGGCTGTTTATCAAAAAATCAGTATTACACGCATGTCGTGTAAATTGGATTCTTTTTATAAAAAATAAAAATCAATTTTGCATCAGAACGAGTGAACATAAAAGCTGGATACTACATCACAATATACCTTTCATCCATCTTTACTGATACACAAAGCAGGAAAGAAATTGAAGCTGAACTATTGTCTTATTGCAATTCTTGCTTATGGGGTCAGAATTACACAACTTTCCCTTACGTTGAAACTAGATCATTTCAAGGGGGAGCATGTCTGATATTTGAATTGGCAAAATGAGAGAACCAACTGACAAAGAGTTGCTTTTACGTAATCTGATTATTTTTGCTTTTACGTAAAAAACTTTTACGTAATCTGATTATTAGTAATACCTTGTCATAATGGTTATCATATGTATTACTCTGGCAACCTGTTAAATTTTCTAGTTACTTAGCAGCTCTGGTTAGGAAAACTTCATATCGTTGTATCAGCTTAAAGTGTGCAGTGTTTTTCTTGTTGCAGTCAGTTCGGTTTATTATAGAGTTAGTTTTGTGAGCCTGTCCGTTCAATTTGACGTAAGTATATATAATTTATCATTGCGGTTGCTTTGCAGAACACTGATGTTGCAGCAAGTATTGCCTTTTCGATTCGTCATAAGTTTGAACCCAATTTCCCTTGTTTATCGCACAGCTTTATGTTTGCTTTTGTTTCGACGTTCCCTTATTTAGCGTTGTTCTCGCGCGCCTCGCCCTCTATTAATAGACTTTAGACAACGTCATAGCCTTTCGTATTAAGCGTTACCTCCTGATAACCTTTGTCTTTTAATTAATCACTGTTGCCTCCCCAATATAGCTGACCGTTGTTGCCCTCGAAGTCAGTTTAGAATTCAAGCGAATTACTGTTAGATTGTATTGTGAGCAACTGTTAGTCGAACGCTTACAATCCACTGTTCGATCATTTTTTGGGTCTGATTTCCGGTCAAGCTATAGTAGGTGAGTGCTTCAGTGAGTTTACGTTTGTGTAGTTGAGTTATGTGTGTTAATTATTTTACAGAAAACCGTACTGCATCGTTCCGCATCGTATCTTATTCTAAATTCTTCAATCTACTAGCCACTTCGTAATCTCCTCGTTTTAAATTTATTTCAATTATAATCTCTGTGTGGAACCTGTGGTACGCGTAATTCTAGAAGACAGCATTAGGCGGGACGTCAGGCCAGAAGTTTCTGTAACAACTGATGATGCCAATTTAGTGAAATCGATTTGTTAATAAAGTGTGAGTTCTACTATTGACTGATTCCAGTCACAACTTTACTCTATAAAGTTTCAGTCTGTCAACAACTATCATTAATATTTTTGAAAATGTGTGAGGGGAGATGGATTCAAATAGGTTAGCGGTCAAAAATGATGGTGGCCACCAAGTGGTGGTAGCTTACAGAAATAAACTAATAATAAGCCTAATTCGCAATTTGGTGCGGACCTGTTTGTATTTATATTTCCAATATTAAGTTCTTTGACTACGCCATTTGTCTTCTTTCCGGCATAGCGACAAAAGCGGCTATATCTTTGCCAGCATCATTCACCATACTTCGGTAGGCGTCCATGAGACCAAGTTATTTTTAGGTTTATGGATTTGTGTTGATTTTTTTTAACTTGAGATTTTATCACATTGCTTTACACTACAGACACATGAAAAGATCCGCATATTACCAAAATAACACCAAAAAGCTTTATAGTATACTAGCTGGAGTTGCCCGGCAAGGGTCCTCCATTATTAATGTCGTAGTTTAGTATTTCGGTTCAACTGGCCGAGCCGGCTTCACCCATTGGGCTCTTGTGTGAGCAGTAACAACTAACAAAGCGGTAGTTATAAATAGGCATAGTAGGCATAGTACAGGCATAGTAGGCATAGTACAGGCATAGTAGGCATAGTGCAGGCATAGTACAGGCATAGTAGGTATAGTACAGGCATAGTACAGGCATAGTAGGCACAGTATAATGTGACGATGATTTTTAGTTGTTGGAGTTAGCCTACTACTGAACGTAAAGGACAAAATTTGAACTTTACATTAAATGCTTAAGTAGTTGACTAAGCAATGAAATGAAAACGGCTGCTTGCGGGACCTAAGAAACAGATGTTTAGGGATCTTTGCAACACTGTGTTGTAGGTCCCACTGATCATATTTTTATATTTTTTAGTGATAATGCCAACTTTTGAAAAAAACAAAGGCCTAAAATGTCAATTTGAAAATGCAGATGTAACTAATGCTGTGAAAGATGTTATCCATCATCACCCTAGTTTAAGGTAAGCAGAAAGGAGACGGAATGTGAATTTTTGCGCTCAGTCACGCTACGTTAAGCAAGCTAACACGGAAGGCGAAGATTTTACTACTGTCAAAAAGATTATAAAAACCAAACATGTTTTACAAATGTGTGTAGTCTGAAGACATTGTTGGAATTACTAATTATTTCTGACACTGCTCATGTATCCTCCATAAAAGTAATCCCTCTTAAACTCATAATCTCTTAATCGGATCCCTCTTAATAGGAGATCGGCTTGAAAATGCTGATTAGCAAGTAGCAACTTCTATATTTTATAAAAGTAAAAATTAATTTTTTTTGAAAGGAAAGAAGGCTTTGTCACATTGGTGCGACTGGTTTTCGATTGCACACCTCTCCTACTATGCCTACTATACATGTATTATGCCTACTATGCCTCTACTATGCCTACTGTGCCTGTACTATGCCTGTACTATGCCTATTTATAACTACCCGTAACAAAGATTTAGCAATTTTATCAACTTCCGCAATTCTTGTACACGAAATTGTGATCACTATATTCTTTTAATTAAGACATGTAATCCTCATTTTATTTAGCTCTTTTGGTAATGTAACGTTTATTTAAGTTGATACAAGTTCTTATCGAGAATGCAAAAAACTTTAATATCCGTCAACGTTTCGAACAGCTATACAGCTGTTCTTCATCAGGACTAATAATAAACGAAAGCACGAGTGAGGCAATATAAATAGTCGTGCTTTCGTTTATTATTAGTCCTGATGAAGAACAGCTGTATAGCTGTTCGAAACGTTGACGGATATTAAAGTTTTTTGCATGCTCGATAAGAACTTGTATCAACTTAAATAAACGTTACATTACCAGAAGAGCTAAATAAAATGAATTTATCAAAAATACCTGGTAGCCAGAATAACAGTACATGTAATTCTCACTCAGTAAAAATCTTGCCACAAATTTTCATTAATACTTGTGAGGGAGAAGAGATTGCAACACAGTAGCAGTCAAATAATGGGTGTTTATATAATTACAGAAATAATTTACTTATTCGTAAATCTATTTTGCGATGTGGTGCTGCCCTTTTCCTATTTATATTTGTGGTAATATGTTCTTTGGCTGTGCTATTAGTCTTGTTTCCGGCATAGCGACAAAAACGGCTATGGCTTCACCAAAACCATTCACCATATTTTAGTAGCGCCCATCAGGCAGAGTTGTTTTCAAACAAGTGTTCTCTCTAAATTCAGTTTTGAAAATTGTTAGGGTTATGGTTTTATGTTGATTTCTTCTTAAACCCAGGATTTTATTACAATGCAGCAGACTATAGACATAAATACTTCAACAGGCAGCATATCAGCATAAGAAGAAATCCTTGCGTTATGGTATATACGACAGCATCGACCCCAGAATCCCTATCAGTAACGTCGGAATTGAGAATGTTGGTTCAGCCGACCAACCCGGCTTTACCTATGGGGCTCTTGAGTGACCAGTTACCAAAAATTTATTTGATTTCCGCACATAACGATTTTCACGACTTTGTGTGCTCCTTTTCGAAATAGAATTTCCGATTTCAAGGTTCTGGCTATGCCTTAGGTTAATGTAGTGTGCTTATTGCTTACGTGAACCCAAGGAGCTTTGCGTTTCCCTGAGTTTGGAAGTAGGCAACACATTTCTGATAATAAGATATTTCTAAAGAAAATGCCAAAATTTCTTTTTCGTGGGGTGCGATTTGACACAGTGACGCTGTTTTCTTTTGATTTCCCCTCAAACTTTCTCAAGTCCTCGCTGGATATTCATTACGTAGAATGTTCTTTTCTCCCTGCTTTACGTGCCCTGGAAAGTTAAAAGTATTTGCTTTGCCCAAAATGTTTAGCTTAGATCCCGGTAGCTCTATAAACCTATTATAAAACAAACTATCAATAATATCTTCCATATGGTGCGATTTGACACAGTGACTCAAAATGTTTAGCTTTGATCCTGGTAGCTCTATAAACCTATTATAAAACAAACTATCAATAATACCTTCCATATGGTTCGATTTGACACAGTGACGTTGTGTTTTTAATTTTTCGTGAAACTTTCTATAGTCCCTGCTATCTACGCATTATGATTTATGTTCGTTTCTCCTTGCTTAGGTATGTTCAGAGAAGTTAAAAGAGTCCTTGTTTAATCGTAAAATAGGAATGAACAAACACTTATAAAGAACTGTTAGTCGGAAAATGGCATTCTATCTGGTATTTGATTGGACCTGTAGATTGTGGCCCTGGGGTTATTTCAGCGTTTGTGGTCATCGGCTCTACACCATGTTGTTGTTGTTATTGATTACCCGACCCCTTCCGAGGGATGGGGGCATGGCGAAAGACCATGGAGCCCCAGAAGCCGGGCAACTCCACAGGGTCTGGACCAGAGGTCATAGAGAGACAGAGAGTTGCCAAAGAGTGAGCGGCGCAAAGAGTCCGCAGCTGGACAGTGCAGAATGAGATGAGAGATGTCCTGCTCTACATCATCGATCAATTATATATTGGACACATGGTTTATGATGGATTGGTTTCTTTTTGCCTTTGTGTCCAATTTTACACGGGTTCATCATGTATTGAGAACCGTTGCAAACTAGGAAAATACTGTTTTACTTCACTGATACCAAATTAGTTTTCTTAGCAAAAATAAGACGTACTAAAACTACTGTTTACCCAGAAAGTAATACTTGTTTCATTTTATTGCGACAGACCTAATGCCACAAAAAAAAGTCTGATTTTGTTTTTTTAGCAAACTTTAAAATCTAGCCCTTTTTTCTTGTTTAATTTAACCATTTTTGTTCCCTAACTTCAGACAAAACTAGATACCAGAACTTTAGCATTTCTCAGGAAATTTACAGCCTAACTTATAATGCTTTTATTCACATCTGCAAGTACCGCTCCACAGAGGCGACTACTTGCCAACATAGTGTCATCTCTTTTAAAATCGGGCTAAAGTGAGATGAGAAACCGCAGTGCCGTAGTCAGTGACCAGGTATAAAAAAATCACTTGTTAGGGGCTGAACTATTCTTTTGCTTTTGACATTCACTTTTATTGAAAGAAACGGTTCAACTTCTGTGAAACGATAAGCTGCTTGTAACTAAAAATATTCAACCTTCGAATTCTCATCTTCAAAATCAATTTTAGCAACCGATTTTTGATGACTTTTGTATAATTACACCGGAAAACATACTAAATAAAATGCGATTACGATATTTCAACAGTATTTTGCAACACCATTATTACACGCAAAATCCATGTTCTATCTCTTGACTGCACATTCAAATTCGACACAAAACAAAAATCCTTCGAAAATATTTCACATTTGCAAAGGCTTTCACCTGTATGGATTTTAATGTGTTATTTCAATCCTGAATGTCAGTTGAATTGTTTTGAACGCATTTCACATTAATTTGTAAGGTTTTTCACCTGTGTGGACTTTGAGGTGCTGTTTTAATACTGAACTGAGTGCGAATCGTTTTGAACACATTTCACATTTGTAAGGTCTTTCACCTGTATAGATTCTGATGTGTCTTTTTAAGCCTGAATCTTGTTTAAACATACAACGAATTCGTAAGGTCCTTCATCTGTACGGATTCTAATGTGTCTTTTCAATGTCGAATCTTGTTTGAATCGTTTTGAACATATTTCACACTCGTACTGTCTTTCACCTGTATGGATTCTAATGTGTCTTTTCAATGCTGAATCTTGTTTGAATCGTTTTGAACATACATCACATTCGTAAGGTCTTTTATCTGTATGGATTCTAATGTGGTTTTTGAAATCTGAATCTTGTTTGAATCGTTTTGAACATATTTCACACTCATAAGATCTTACGCCTGTATGGATTCTGATGTGTCTTTTTAAGTCTGAATCTTGTTTGAACATACAACGAATTCGTAAGGTCCTTCATCTGTACGGATTCTAATGTGTCTTTGCAATGTCGATCTTGTTTGAATCGTTTTGAACATATTTCACACTGGTACTGTCTTTCACCTGTATGGATTCTAATGTGGTTTTTCAAATCTGAATCTTGTTTGAATTGGTTTTGAACATATTTCACACTCATAAGGTCTTACGCCTGTATGGATTCTAATGTGTCTTTTCAAATCTGAATCTTGTTTGAATCGTTTTGAAGGTACATCACATTCGTAAGATCTTTCACCTGTATGGATTCTGATGTGTTTTTTCTATGCTGAATCTTGTTGGAATCGTTTTGAACAGATATCACACTCGTAAGGTCTTTCACCTGTATGAATTTTGATGTGTCTTTTCAATGCTGAACCATCGGTGAATCGTTTCGAACATACATCACATTTGTAAGGTCTTTCATCTGTATGGATTCTGATGTGACATTTCACTCCTGAATTTTGTTTGAATCGTTTTGAACAGATATTACACTCGTAAGGTCTTTCACCCGTATGGATATTGATGTTTTTTCAAAGTCGAATCTTGTTGGAATCGTTTTGAACATACATCACATTCATAAGATCTTTTACCTGTATGGATTCTAATGTGTTTTTTCAATGTCGAATTTTGTTTGAATTGTTTTGAACAGACATCACATTCGTAAGGTCTTTCATCTGTATGAATTCTAATGTAGTTTTTCAAGTCTGAATCTTGTTTGAATCGTTTAGAACAGATATCACATTCGTAAGGTCTTTCACCTGTATGGATTCTGATGTGACATTTCAATGCTGAATCATTGATGAATCGTTTTGAACATACATCACATTCATAAGGTCTTTCACCTGTATGGATTCTAATGTGACATTTCAATGCTGAATTTTGTTTGAATCGTTTTGAACATACATCACGTTCGTAAGGTCTTTCACCTGCATGGATTCTGATGTGTTTTTTTAATGCCGAATCTTGTTTGAATCGTTTTGAACATACATCACATTCGTAAGGTCTTTCACCTGTATGGATTCTGATGTGACATTTCAAAGCTGAATCTTGTTTGAATCGTTTTGAACAGATATTACACTCATAAGGTCTTTCACCTGTATGGATTCTAATGTGGTTTTTCAATGCTGAACTTTGTTTGAATCGTTTTAAACATAATTCACACCCATAAAGTTCTTCACTTGTATGGATTCTGATGTGTCTTCTTGATGTCGAATTTTGTTTGAATCGTTTTGAGCATACATCACATTCGTAAGGTCTTTCACCTGTATGAATTCTAATGTGTCTTTTCAATGTCAAATTTTGTTTGAATCGTTTTGAACATACATCACATTCGTAAGGTCTTTCACCTGTATGGATTCTAATGTGTTTTTTCAAGTCTGAACCTTTGGTGAATCGTTTTGAACATATTTTACACTTGTAAGGTCCTCCATCTATATGGATTCTGATGTGATTTTCCAATGTTGATTTTTTTTTGAATTGTTTTGAACACATATCACATACGTACGGCTTTTCACTTACATGGGTTCGAATATGACAAACAAAATTAGTAAATGTTTTAAAACTTTTACTGCAAAATTGACACGGGTACACGTGTAAATGCCTTCAACATATTTTTGAAATGGTTGGCAAATTAGCTTTCTTCATAGTTTTATTTTGTTTTTTTTATTTGTGTCAACCTTGGTATTTGTGCTCATCCTCGTCCTCGTTGTTGAACAGTCTTCAATTCTTTTATGTTTTTCATCGTCCTTTTCAGATACTTTGTGATCTTCCAACTGAATTAAACTGTTATTTGTAAACGTTTCATTATTACTTTGCACATAAGAATCACAACTATTGAACGGATTATTTTTGATTAGCCTGCCAAAACCAGATGGAAGGAAAAAGTTTGGTACAAATGTTGTACAATTGCAAGCAAAATTTGTTTGTTCTAATTCCTCTTTAATGAAATAACAAAATTTCATCATTTTCAAAATTATCATCTTTTTTCTTACAGGTTGTTGTAGAAACACCACCAGTATTAAAAACGCAGTTTAATACATCTGACCTCCCAGCAAGACGAATTGATACTTTTCCACTTTTATTCAAAGCATAATCATTTCTCTCTGGATCTTCCAAAGCAAAACCATCACTTAACGCATGAGAGCAATCAATAAAATCAATTGTCGGTTCCATTAAATCTGACATGGTTTGAACCACATTTTGTGATGGTTTTCTGATTGTTGAACAATGCCCTGACTCATCAAACAATTTTTCCTATCACTAGCAAGCTTTTGCATTTCCTCCTTGATTTCAAATCGAATCATCGAAGCACTTTGATAATTAACTTTTCCAGAAAAACTCCAGTTTTAACATCACATTCAGTGACACATAATTTAACAATTATTACATCAACAGTTAGAGTGATTATCAATACATTCAATCTGCGAATCAGCAAAAGACTTATAACAAGATTAGCTTCCCGTAACCAGTGGGAAATTGCACTTCATGAGCTAGCAATAAAACATCGAAAAGGGCCTAAAGCAAAGCGAATCAGAGTTGAAACACAAAAAAACTCCTTGCAAAAACAGTAAATAAATAGTTTAAGATCTAGAGTCAAAAACCTAAGTAGCTTGTTCAGATTCTTCCTAAAAACAACAATTATATTTTAAACCACTTTTTTTTCACAAAATCATTGCTCTCAATTCTTAACATCTATTCAGGGAAAAACTTGCCACCTAATTCTTTAAAAATATAAAAAATACATTTTTGATCAAATAATACGCTTTGAGTGACAGTTAGAATGTATGTTCAGGGTTTTCCAACATAAAGTTGATGAACCACTGCAATTCTGTAACTATTGCACAAAATGATCATGAAGATTCAACAAAAATTTTACACACTTGAACATATAGATGGTGAAGTATGCACTCTGCTGTTAGAATTGAACACAAAAACGCATAAAATGGCTATTTTTAGAATACAATGCACTTCATTCGTTGGTCTCACTAAAGTGCTTTGTAATTCATTTCTATTCGCAGTCAGGCATATACTGCGGGATAGTTTAAATTTATGAAGAATCGAATGCGCTAAAAATACACTTTAAACGGTAAATAAAATGATGATGACGTAATCAACTACAATGATCACCAATTGGAATTTAACACTTCGCATTTTTCAACTCACAAGCAAGAGCATATACTATGAAAACACGAACGGAGTCTACTGAGCTCAGCTTTCAATAAGCAAACAAGATAACTTACAAAAAACTTGATTTTTTGTGAATTACTTTTGGGTTTGGTATTATCTCTCTGCATTGGTTGAGTGGAAAAGTTGATGCAAGTTACGAGTAAATTTGAAAAAAAGCAGATTTAAAAGTAGGAATATGTTGCCCAAAATGTCTATAAAAGAACTGTTATAAGAAAACTATCAGGCCTTGTCATCTAAGACTAAAATGTTGATCTGGTGACGTCCATCTTGAAAGTGGGTGAACAATTTGAACCTTTCAATTTGTACGAGCATTTCTTTAATTTCATAAGTTGGCATATTATCTATACCATAAAATGCTTTTCTTTATGTGTGTGTCCGTCTGCGTGTATTAACTTCTACGAAAATACTGGGTGTACAAACATTAAACTTGACACGATTGATTACCACCACAGAGTGAGTGTCATAAGCAGATTCGTGACGTCATTACGACTTAACGACAATTTTTAAAAAATTACCTTTCTTGAAAAAGAAAAAAGGTTGTTTGCTCAAACGAAACCAGCCTTCAATTTATCAACTTGTAAAAATTTTACTCGTTGGGATCTAAGATGATATGAGAGATGCTTGATTGCACAATTTGTTCTCAATTATTACTGATTGTAAAACAAAACAAAAACAAAAATTGCACAATTCTTACAAAATCAGCTTGCTCAAAAACAGACTAGTGAATGATTTCTCAACCAATTTTCAAACTTTTTATTAACAACTGAAAAGTTATTTTTAGGCATTTACAACAATATATAACATGTATCTTTACTACTTATTTCTATCTAATATATAAAGCGCAATTCTGTCTGTCTGTTTTAACTCTTCTGAAACTGCTATAGGTACAAACATCAAACTTGGCACGATTGATCACCACCCCGTAGTGAATGTCATAAAAGTGTTCGTGACGTCATCATGACGTCATATTCAATTTTTTTTAAATTTGCATTACTTGATAGAGGACAATCGCTTTTTGAACAAACGAAAACCAGCTTCCGACTTACCACATTACAAAAACTCTCGTTTGTTTGGGGTCTAAAATGACGCCAAAATCAACAATTCATTGAACAATCTGCTTTTTGTTCTTTCTCAAAAAGTACTTATCGCACAAACGCGATTAAACGTTTTTTCAGAAGATATTAATAAAGTTCTTTGGACATAGACACCTCTACAACAATTATTGCTTGTTTGACAATGCTACGAGCATTTCTTTATTTAAGAACTTTATGCCATCTAAGCATTTTTGTTCTCTACTTCGCTTGCGCGCTTAAAGCTGGCTCTATGATGTCATAATATGTTCCGTACGATTAACACAAATTTTTGGCTACCGCAGATCATAATATCAAGATGTTTTTTAAAATTGCAACCTTTTTGCAAAATCAGTTTATTAAAAACTCATTTGTGACCCCACTTCTCAACCGATTTTCAAACTTTTTTCAACAAATTAACAGTTATTTCAAGGCGATTCCGATAGTGTATAATACGGACAATTAATATTTGTTGTTATACAGAAAAAATTTAACTTTAAAACATGTGGTGTAACTTTTTACCCCTCCCAAAATGTGGTAAGCTCAGTAAAAACAGGTAACTTTAATACAACAACATTATAGTAAAGTACTAACAATTTCTGTCTTTTGAAAGCTTAGGAAATTTACTTTCCAGCAATATATGACTCCAATTACTTAGAGTTAAGGATTAGTTTATAATGTGTGATTAAAAATTGGTTACCATACACCATGTTTCATTTTTAGTTGAACAATTATCCTACTTGACCTAACAAGCTTGCAAGTGTTAAACCAAAGTTAGTTCTTTGGTACATTTTGACTACTTTTCCTCACAAGCACGGTTCTTGTGCATTATCTGTTGGCGTTTTCAAAAATATTCATCAAAAACTGAAGTCTGTAAATGTTTATCAAATGTAGTCTACCGGTAAAAAAAACGCAAAATTTTGTTGCCTACATTTCACAAAATTCCAATTGCTAGAAAAACTAAGTCCTTAAGTACATCTTGGCTCTTCTTTCTCTATATCATGGATCGTTGTTATTATCCATCAAAACATTCAAAAAGATTCATCGAAAAATGAACTCTACAAACTTTAATACGTAGTTTACTCCAAGCAAAACACTTGGTGATCACCCAAGAAAAAGACGAGGGCGTAAAGATGGTCATTTCAAATCGTTTGCAACGAAATGTAAGTGTCGAGCAACATATGATCTATATGTTGAAGTAATTTCCTTGCTGATTTGATGTTCTTAAGCTCGACATTATTAATGGGGTCGCCCGATACTGCTACAACTCAACTGTGAGTGCTTCATTTCGAGTTAGTTTGTTCTTTGCATGGCGGCGTTTATGCCAGGGCCAAGGAACATGCACGCAGTCAGAGACGTTACTTCATAATAATTTGCTTTCAGTAACGAAGAAGTGGTAAGTAGCAATCCTAATAATAATAGCTCAAAACGCATTGTGAGGTCATAATGTTATATGCCATCGCAATGCTTGCCACTACATAGTGATAACAGCAGTAGGCAGCAAAATTATTCTCTATCATTTTGATAGCAAACATAAATGGTAAAGCCGATTACTGATATTTGTATTTGTAAGGATATCGACACAAAACGCTAATCTTTATTTAGAAGTAGGGAGGTCTGGATTAGAGGCAAAGCTAAATGTAACAAAGTCCCAAATTTAAGAAAAGATCAAAATTAAACAGTAATAGCATCAATCTGTAACACTGGATAAAGAGGGAAGGTTTTTGTTGGAAAAGAGCTTAATAGACACCTGTTGCAATAGGTTATATGACTTAAAGAAAATAGCCATAGCCTCTTTTCATGCTATGGCCGACTTAAAGCAAACAGCAGAGGCAAAAATCTTAATGTCACAAACATTAATCCAAAAAAGGAAATGTTACTAAATCATTTCGTTGTTGCTCTCAGGTAAAATAGAAAAATTTGCTCAAAAATGATCATCAACATCATACTGTACCATACAGCAATCTATTACATCATGTCAATAACTCGCGACCGGTTTCGACCTTATTGGGTCTCATCAGGCAGGTGTAAAAAACACTCAATAATAAACATGCTGAAATAAAACAAATTTGCTATTGGGTGCAAAAAAAATGCAATAAAAACAATATGATACAGCAATACCTATATCATAGGGGTCTCATTTAAGGACACACACACACATGACATGGACAACAATTCACATCGGTAAGCCCTAATAGGGGTGTAGGATCATTGTCAAGACTTATCATTCCATAGAATATAGAAGTTGCTAGTTGCTAATTAGAATTTTCAAGCAGATCTCCTATTAAGAGGGATCCGCCTCCAGCATCACACCAACATCATACTGTACCATACAGCAATCTATTACATCATGTCAATAACCCGCGACTAGTTTCGACCTTATTGGGTATCATCAGGCAGGTGTAAAAAACACTCAATAATAAACATGCTGAAACAAAACAAATTTGCTATTGGGTGCAAAAACAAAATGCAATATAAACAATATGATATAGCAATACCTATATCATGAGGGTCTCATTTAAGGACACACACACATGACATGGACAACAATTCACATCGGTAAGCCCTAATAGGGGTGTAGGATCATTGTCAAGACTTATCATTCCATAGAATATAGAAGTTGCTAGTTGCTAATTAGAATTTTCAAGCAGATCTCCTATTAAGAGGGATCCGCCTCCAGCATCACACCAACATCATACTGTACCATACAGCAATCTATTACATCATGTCAATAACCCGCGACTAGTTTCGACCTTATTGGGTATCATCAGGCAGGTGTAAAAAACACTCAATAATAAACATGCTGAAACAAAACAAATTTGCTATTGGGTGCAAAAACAAAATGCAATATAAACAATATGATATAGCAATACCTATATCATGAGGGTCTCATTTAAGGACACACACACATGACATGGACAACAATTCACATCGGTAAGCCCTAATAAGGGTGTAAGATCTGTATCAAGACTTATCATTCCATAGAATATTCTATAGGGTCATTGTCAAGACTTATCATTCCATAGAATATAGAATTGTTGCTCTCATAAATGTTTGTACTGCGAAGCTACATTAACTGATACCTTTTAAATCGGCATGGATGACAATATGCCCTGTTGGGGTAAAATCGCACCATACTTAGGAAGAAAAATGTTTTCTATTTTGCTTGGTAATAGCTTTATAGAGCTACCAGAATCAAACCTGAAAATTTGGGAAAAGCAAGGACTTATTTAATTTCTATGAGCATAACTAAGCAAAGAAAAACAAATATAAATCATAATGCGTAGCTAGCAGGGACTTGAAAAAGTTTGAGGCAAAATCAAAATAACAACTTTACTGTGTTAAATCGCACCACATGGAAGATATTATTGGTATTTTGTTTTATGATAGCTTTATAGAGCTACAGGGATCAAACCAAACATTTAGGGAAAAGCAAGAACTCTTTTAACGCCCCAGGGCACGTCAAGCGGGGAGAAAAGAACACGCTACATACGCGTAGCCAGCGACTGTGTGAAATCGCACCACACGAAAGACATTTTTTTATTTTGCTTTAGAATAGCTTAGGATCAGAAATGTGATCCCTACCTTCCAAACTACGGAAAACGCAAGGTTTCCTTGGGTTCCTGTCAGCAATGAACAGAGCTCCTAGACCTAAGCCATAGCCAGGATCTTGAAACGAGATATTCTATTGGAAAAGGGCACAAGAAGTCGTAAAAATCTAATGTGCAGAAAATGCATAAACGTTTGGTAACTCTTCACACAAGAGCCTGATAGGAGGAGCCGGTCTGGCCGGATGAACCGACACTCTCAATCCCGACGTTACTGATGGGGGCTCTTTGGGCCATACCGTTGTATACACTATAAAGCAAGGATTTTTTTCTTTTGCTGTTATGCTATGTGTTAAGGTATTTATGTCATTTTTGTCCTTACTCTACAGCATTGTAATAAAATCCCAAGTTTAAGAAAAAGTCAACATAAAACCATAACCATAACAATTTGTAAAGCTGAATATAGAGAGAGCAAGAGCCACTTTTGTCGCTATGCCGGAAATAACACAAATAGCGTAGCCAAATTAGGAACTTAATAACACAGATATAAATAAAGAAAACGGCAGCACCACTTTGGAAAATAGGCTTACCAATGAATAGTTTTTCTTTAATTGTGAAAGCAACCACCATTTTGTCGCTACAATCAGTTTTAATATGTACAATCTCTTCTCTCTCCAAGTATTAATATTAACAACAATTTAAAGAAAGTTTCTTTGTGAGCATTGCCAGTCGTGATTAAGAGAATATGATGATCGCAACTTTGTGTGCAAGAAATTTGAAAGTGCATAAAAATCATTTCACGTTTTTGCTACTGTTCACACAAAAGTCCCATGCGTGAAGCCGGCACATCTGGTTCAACCGAAATGCTAAACCCCATCATTACTGATGGAGGGCCCCTGCCGGGCGACGTCGTCAGAGCAGGCTAGTACCAAATAAATTGAACTTTTAAGATCTGTGGGCCAACTGTTAACTTTTTACCCTCCTAAAAAAACGTAAGCAGAGTGAACACAGATAAGTTTACTATATAAAAGTGCAATTAGTGTCGTTTGAAAATTAAGGAAATTCACTTTCCAGCAATATGTAACTCCAATTAGTTAGGTCTAGATTAGTTTGTATTGGTGGATCCAAAACTGGTTGCCATGCATCATTTTCAATTTATAGTTGAACAATTTTCCTACTAGACCTAAAAAAACTTGCCTTTTTCATAAAAAGTTAATTCTTTGATACATTTGGACTATTTTTTTTCACAAACATGGTTTTCTGGCATTAAGCCTATGGTATCTATCTAAATTCTGAAAAAGATTCATCATAAAACAAAGAAACTAAAATTTTGAACGATAGCCTACTATTAAAAAACACTCAAAATTTTGGTGCCTGGGTTTCACAACATTCCACCTTCAACAAAAAATTCAGTCTCTTGGTTAATTTAAACTATTCTTCTTCAAAAGTATGGTTTTTTGGAATTATCTACCAAAATTTCTTTTTAATCTATCTACAAATGAAGTCTCTAAATATTTTAAAATATGGCTAGCCCCAAACAAAATTAGTCATCTGCCTACTCAAGAAGAAGGCAAAAAATGGTTCTGAGTTATTTCCTTCTTCAAGGTGTTAGTGTCAAGCTTTTATCTGCAAAAAAAGCAAACCCACTCCCACACATCTCCTTCCTGTACTCTCAGGAATTGCCCCAGCCAAGCTGAGAAGAAACTATGTTTCCAATAAAATATCTTACCACGCATGGGCCAACAAAGAACACCCACTGCACAGTCTGGTACCTGACACACAGAACCTACGCCCACAACGTCTGAAGTCACGCCACCCCTTCTACCGTCACGCAGCAGAACACCATAACTGCGACCACGATATCATTGAGGCCTGGAACAAAGAGTGGACTAAACATCAACGCCCTAGGCAGCTGACGATAACCCCAGACACCACTGCACCACCTGGATCCGACTTACCTCGGAAATTGTGGGTTATCTTAAATCGCCTTAGAGCTGGAGTGGGGCGGTTTGGCGCAGAAATGCACAAATGGGGACTCAGAACATCAGCCTCATGTGCGTGCGGAGCTGCCACCCAAAATGCAGAGCACATCCTGTTCGATTGCAATCTCCTTCGTCCACCTAACACCGTCAAGAACCTCTCTAACGTGACTGATGATACAAAGAACTGGCTTCAACATCTAGCCAAAAACCTACGATGAGCCCTCAAACGAAAGAAGAAGAAGATCTGCAAAAAGTATGCAAAGATTAGCCACAGTAAAGGAAAATGAGAAATTTGTGGCACGGATTATTCGAGTAGGGTAAATTTTTTTAATTTTTACGGTTTTTGTCTCAAAAATTTATCAAAGATGAGTTATTTCCCTACTTTCAAAACAATCTTCACAGTTTACAGGCCAGAAAACATAAGAATTGACAATTGCATAAGGGAAAAGAAAAATATTAAAAGACATCTCATGAAGGTGCTCATTTGTGCCACAAATGGAGAAATTGAAATGTAAATATCTTCAAAACCATTTTAGTCAATAAAATAATTCCAAAGACAATCTTCATCATTTCATGAAAATCAAAGAATTTTCCTGACATGAGGGTTTTCAATTTTTCAATGAATGTTCATCTTACTGTGCAATGAACCTTGGCGGTGTATTTGTCCCTTTATGTAAGTAAGCCAATTCAAGTGTGCTAATGCTGATGAAGTTGTGGTGGGTTCAAAGTTCTACAGTAAAAATTAGCTCTCCTAATTCACAACTCAAAATGTGTCAGTTTAGGGTCGTTTGATCGTTAAATCACTGCCATTTTTGCAGATAAAAATTTAAGTATAATGTTGGAAATTGTTATCAATGTGTGTTTTACTAGAGCCGTGGTGGCTTGCAGGTGGGGCTTATACCATCGCCAGGAAAGGTTTTTGTATCAAGCTGCTTGACCAAGTTGGGTTTTAAGAGTTGCCTTGAGGGTGCAGTGCTGGCATTTAATCATGCCATTTGATTAGGCGTGAAAATGCAATGGTATGAAGTAATCTGCATCCCGAAAACCAAACTAATTACACCTGTTCATTGGAACCGAACAGTCTGTCCCAGTCAAAAGTGATAATGCTTGGGCAATGGGCATCTTAATCAGGCAACCCAACAGAAGATGAAAGTGTCTGCACATGACTAAGTTATTATCTCCTTCATAGAAATACATTCTATATATCAGGTGAAATGGCAAATGGCTTTCAGCAAGCATGACCCTGTTATGGTAGGAGGGGTCACATGAGATCCACATGTACAAGAAAAAAACATTCGTCTGGTGATAAGTATGTCTGGAGCAGAGCGTTGTTGTCTATGCACATTAGAAACCTGACAGGGTATGCATCAGTGGAAAAAAACTAGCAATTTCCTTATGCACTCCAAACCATACATAACAGGCCCCAATCAACTCTTGTGACACTTTTATTCCAGTAAGTGATAGTGAGTCTAAATTGTCGTTTTACAAAAAACCCTGGGGTACAGCTTTTAGGTGACCCTCTAGATATTGCAACCACAGAGAGGTTTGTAATTCCAAAACAAGTTTCTGTGAGTTTGAGTGATCTGTCTTTTACAACATGCAACTCTTTGATAAACAAGTCATGAAGTTCTTCTAATGCAAATTGTTTGATGTCAATAGGTCCCAAATCTTGAAAAACTGTTTTGCGTTGGGTGGGCGACTCAAGCAGTCAACTGCAATATTTTCAATCCGTTTAAAGAGCTAGATATCGATAGTTAACTGTGAGATGTATTGGAGCTGACGCAATTAATGTTTGGTGTTATCCTTCAAATTGGCTGTAATTGCATGAGTAAGGGATTTGTGATCAGTGAATATGGAAACTGGCACCCTTCTAAAAATATGCAAAACGCTTAATTGCTAGGTATATTGCCACCAACTTCCAGTCAAAAGTTAAATATCGACATTGGGTGGTGGTCAAAGTCTTAGAAAAAAATGCCAGAGTTTGGGTTATACCAAAATCTCCTGATGTAAGGCTGCCCCAACAGATAAGTCCATAGCGTCAACAACAACTGATATTGGGGCTCTCATACATGGGTAGGCCATAAGGGTAGCATTAAAAATTTGTTTTTGATTTCTACAAATCCTAGTCTCGCTTTAGGCATCCAGTTGATAGCTTGGCAGCTCCCTTTATTTGAGGACAGCAACTGAGTGAGGAGGGGTGAGGATCTCTCCAACCTACAGTAGTAAACATCTGTAAAAACTAGCCATACACAAAAATTGTTGTAGTTGCTGCATGTTTTGGATCTTGATATCAGTTTTAAAGAGCAAGGAATAATGATTACAACAATCAATATCAATAATCATTAAGTTATACAGTTTGCAGTTACAAGATTTGGCCAAAAAGAAACAAAACTGACCTCACAGATTTCATCATACAAAAGAACATCATGAAACAATGCTTTCACAATGTGAACAAAGCATCTGTTCAACGTTTAAGATCTGTGTTGGCACAATAATATTGTTGTGTTTGTTTTAGAGAAAGTTAAGTGAAAGTGATAAATTATTTGTTAACAAAAATTTGTTTAAACTGTTGTTGTATATTTAACTAGTTTTTTGGAAATTTGATGAACGATAACTTAGGAAAGAATCAACATTTAATTTTATGTTGACTTAGAAAAATAGTGACGAAGACTTTGAAGATGCTGTATGAGGTTTATGGTGACTCTGGTGTCTCGAGAGCAACAGTATTTGAATGGTACAAGCAATTTGTGGAGGTTAGAAACGACGACCCAAAAATAGAAAGGCCTTCCACTTCCAAGACCAATGCCAACATCGCAAAGGTTTGTCAATTGATTTACAGTGACCACCAACTAACCATTTGTATTATGGCTGACGAACCAGAAATTGCCAAAGAAACAGTATGAATTAGTTCGATGGAAAAGCTGGGCATGCAAAACCCGAATTTTGTACCATGGTATCGCGCTCGCTCACACATCCCTAGGCGTGAGGCAATTTTTGGTCTCCAAACAAATCATTACATTAAACCAGTGGTTCTCAAACTTTTTGCGATGCGACACATTTAAAAAAGCTTGCGAGACTTTGCGACGCACCAGACAGCATCCCAAGGTTTAGTTTGCCGTATTGCGAGATAAATGTGATCCATAATGTACAAATAACTGTCCTTATGAAACCGAGATTTTAAATTGGTCTGTCATCTTCAATCGTAAAATTACGCTCTTCTAAGTTAGTAACTCAACTAGTCATCTTTCATGTTTTCGTCAAACATACAACTGAATGCTTTATTCTAAATATATTTTTCGCCAATTAATTTAAACTTTTGCAATTTGATGCTTAAATTACAAGTCGACAGTTGCAACAGTGTATTGAAAACACTATTATGAAAATACATTTGATTATAAATATTAGAAAAAAGTAAAAAAAAATCTACGATTAGACCTCTTTTGACGCAATAAAACCTCGATTTATTGGCATTAAATCTAATTATCCTGCGACGCCCTTGGAATACTGAAACGACGCACAGTTTGAGAACCACTGCATTAAACTATCAACCTTTCTCTCTGGACACACTCTTTGTGATTTCTTTCTTTTTAAAAAAATTGAAGGAAATAAGCAAGGGAACACACTTTCTGGAAGTTGATGATATCAAAACCAATGTAACAGTACACATCAAATCCATAGAAAAAAGGCAATTTGAAGAGTGCGTCAGGGCGTGGTCAAGTAGGATAGCACAATGTGCAAACACCCATAGCTAAAATTTTGAAGATGACTGTTAGAGGTCACTTTAGAGTTGTACTTGGTAGCCTATTCAAGGTGAACTTTGGTTGCTATGCTTTTTAGCAAATTTTTAAATGCAACAGTGTTGTTTCTTTTGACCAGGCCTCAAATTTATCTTTTAATCACAGAAAAAGTTTTGCAATTAATCATAATGAATCTTGTGTTCAGCTTGGCTTTGAATCCTAAACTACCAGCACTGGGTATTTGTACTTCAAACATCAGGACTTCAAAGAAATCACGATGAATTTTTTGTAACATTGTTCCATGCCCAAGTTCCTTAGGCAATGAACAATATGATAGACTCTTGGCAGTGTAGAATTTGCAACCTCTTGATCATAAAACTGGTTATGAGGTGATTGCTGACAAAGTTGTTGATAATATTACAGTTTCCATCATTTGTCTAAACATGCTTTCATAATTGCATGGTAAATAATAAACCATTACAGTGTAGTTCAATGATGTAAAAGTCACCACTGGCTTTTTTCTTATAAATTATGACCAATGGAATAGATTGTGAAGAGATGCTGATAAAATTTGTGTAGCTGATTACCCCCATACATCCATAAAATCCTTTAATATAAATAATATTTGAATTTATACTTATCACAGTAACAGTACATCATAGTCTTGCATATGTCCAGATGATAACGTTTAACACTACATACAACTACCCTAAGAAAGAAAACCTCTCGATTTTGTAATGCCCGTTAAGGAAAAAGAAATGCTTAGTTGTAACATCATAGAAAAACAATATTGATAATAAAAGTAACAAAATGATGCAAAAATTATATATACATGATCACATTTTTAATACAAAATTACACATAGTATAGCATCAAACAATAATTGACGGTTAGAAATGTGCACCTTAACTATTACAGCTAATGCACATAAGACAAGTTGGACATAATGATGATTGGAAACATTTTGTTTTTGGCCAAAAATCTAATTCTCATTGAATCCTAGCATAAGTGAATTATTATCATTTTGCTTGTGCTTACAAAACTTGACTAAGCAAAGCAAATCTATAGCTATTTTGTTGCTAGAGTACATTTGTTAGCAAATAAATATATCTTAGATGCAATGTTTACTCAAAAATTTACCCAGCATCTGATAAGTGAAGTTAAGAGTTCACTAAAGTTAATCTTCACCACAACGATCATTAACCTAGCTTATGATCAGTACTTCTATCTACTTTAATCACAATACTATGGAGAAGTCTTGCTTATTCTCATCATTTCTCTTTACTGCCAACTTGCATTATACAGCAATGCTCTTTGCTCGTCAGTAGTCCCTTTTAAACGCGGAAAAAGTGCGAATTTTCAAAATCATGTCCGTCTGCTGCCAGTTAAAAATCAACAGTGAGTAAAAAAAGTCCGGCGGTTTTTGGTAACTTTTTTAATTTTCACAATTTTGCAAGCAAAATCTTCAATCAACTGCTTGATGCATGGTGTTGCAGCCTCTGCAACTTCGATGCACACATGCGCAGCTATCAATGGGATCTAGTTAGTAAGTGTCGTATGAGCACGAAGATGTTACATACCACAAACCGAAAGTCATCAACAGCAATGTTAATTTATAAACCGAGCGGAATCTACATTAGCAGCTATCATGATAAAAGTGACTAGTCGCCATATGGAGTGCACTCATTAAACACCGGACTACAGCCACATGTCTGCCGTTGCACTACAATGGTGACGCCGCAAAAGAACTACATGTATCCCGATGTAGTTGGACGGCAGCGCCTTCATTCAGCAGCAGAAGCCATCGTTGAGTCGCCGAGCCCAAAATCTCAAGTACGCCTTCAATCAATGACAGGAATTTCACTCCGTTCGGCCGGTAAGCTTATCTCTCTCTCATCGAGGGCGGGAAAGGTATGTTGCAGCCTCTACATCCTCGGTGCACACATGCACAGCTATCAAAGTGATCTAGTTACTAAGTGTCGTATAAGCACGAAGATGTTACAAACCGAAAGTCATCTACAGCAATATTAATTTATAAACCGAACGGCATTTTCGTTATTAGCTATCATGATCGAAGTGACTAGTAGCCATATTGAATGCACTCTTTTGACACCGGACTACTGCCAGATGCTTGCCGTTGTGCTACAACGGAACAGAGAAAAGAAATCCAAGTTTGGACCAATTCTTTTTTTAGGGCAGTGCAACGTCTCACGCAAGCATCACTCGGCAGTGACGGCGACTTAAAATATCGCGCACGCCATTGCCACACTTTTTTTAGTACAAACTAGAAGGATTTACCGGCGTCGCCTGGCAGGGGCCCTTCATCAGTAATGTTGGAGTTTAGTATTTCGGTTCAACCGGCCAGGCCAGCTTCACCCATTGGGCTTTTGTGTGAGGAATAGCGAAAAGTTAATGAATTTTATGCACTTTCACAATTCTTGTACACTAATTTGCGATTATCATATTCTCTTAAACTTGCACCGTTGAAAATGTGTTCACGCGAACCGCTCCTCGTCCACTCCCATTGGCCCAGACAAAGTTGCCTATCCCATGCTAAAGCACTTTCCTCGCTCTGACATGGATTTTCTTCTTCACATCTTCAATCTTTCCTGGTCTTCACATTCCTTTCCTTCCATCTGGAAGACGCCTTCTATTATTCCCATACACAAGATGGAAAGCCTCTCGACTCTCCTGCTTCATTTCGGCCTATCTCTCTCACCTCCTGCGTATTAAAGCTGTTGGAAGGCATCATTCTATCTCGTCTTCTCTTCTTTCTGGAGTCTAATTCCATTCTTTCTCCCTGCCAGGCCGGTTTCCGCACTGAACGGTCTACACTCGATCAATTTCTGTTTCTTTCTCAGTTCATTTTGGATGGGTCTAACAAACCCAGGCCGCGCTCTTGGACCATCCTCTATACTATCGATTTCTCCAAAGCTTTTGACTCTGTCTGGCATCCGGCTCTTTTCCACAAACTCATTTCGGCTGGCCTCTCTTCTTGCTTTGCTCGTTGGACTCAATTTTTCCTTTCTGACAGGTGCGCTTCTGTGGTTTTTCAAAATCACAAAAGCCGCTTCTTTTGAGTCCGTCGAGGTGTTCCGCAAAGATCCGTTCTTGGCCCTGTACTTTTCTCTCTCTTCATTAATGATCTTCCGGCTTCTCTGCCTTCTTCCGTCAGCTGCTCTCCTTACCCTGACAATCTGACCATTTGGTCCTCCTCCCCCTCGGTCCCCACTGCGGTGGAGGGCTCACAAAAAACTCTGTTTCGATTGGAGCGCTGGTCTGAGTACTGGTGTCTTCCTCTCAATCCAAGCAAATATGAGGTCTCCTTCTTCTCAGTGGCTCCCCACCAAGCTAACCTCCAGCCCAACCTCCTCCTACTCGGCTCCCGCCTCCGTTTCAATCCAACTCCAACTTTTATTGGAGTCACCTTAGAACACACTCTTTCCTTTTCTAAACATGTATCTTCGCTGAAGGCCAAATTGTTTCCACCTCTCAAGGTCCTACGCTGTATCTCTGCTTCATCATGGGACCCTTATAAGAAGTCCCTCTCTCTTCTGTATAAAGCTTTTCTTCGGCCCCTTCTCACTTATGCTTCACCCGGATGGTTTCCTTTTTTAAACGTTACCAATTGCACCATATTGGAACGCCTCCACCGAGCCAATAGTTGCATCGTCACCGGCTGCCTCTCGTCCTCCCCTATCCCACTTGTATTCTCCGAGGCTTCATTACCTCCTTTACGAGTCACTCTGACTCATTTCAGTCATTTATTATATGATCGGGCCCTTCGTCTTAAAACCTCCTTTCCTATTTCAGATTTGGCCATACTTGGAGTGAAACCAAGACTCTGCAGATCGTCATGGAGAGCTTTTGTGTCCACTCACCCGCTCATGTTTCCTTCTACTTGTTCCAGGGAGGCTCTTCTTGCTTGCCCTCCCTTTTCTCCATGGAATCTGCCTTTGTTCACCGTGGAGCACACCCTTTCCTCTCCATGCTCCCGCTCTGATACCCCTCTCTCTCGCCAAGGTGCGGCTCTCGCTCACCTTGACTCTCTCCTCCTTAATGATCTGGTACTCTAGACAGACGGCTCTGTTCCTTTTCCTTTTGGCAAGGGCGGCTCCGGCGTACTTGCCAACTGCTTTCTCTGTGGCACTGAGGCCATTCTTTCCCTTTCGGCAGGCCCAGTATGTTCAAGTTTTTCCGCTGAAGCCTGCGCCATTCTGCACGCTCTTTGCTGGTCTCGGCAGCACCAACAAGCCTGCCATTTCTCTTCTCTCCTCCTCCTGTTTGACTCTTGTTCTGTCCTCGCCACCCTGTCTTCTCCTCCATCTTTCCTCTCATCTCAAACTCTGTGGCAGATCTGGCAGGAACTGTTTTCTCTCTCGTTCTGTTCTATCAGACTACAATGGGTCCCAGGGCACTCGTTTCTCCCAGGGAACGACACAGCTGATGAGCTTGCCAGACGGGACCGATACTTTCGCCCTCCGCAATCCCTTGTAGTCTCTCTCCTCTTATCTCTCGTATCCACTCTCGTCTTGTCTCGAACTGGAGGCGTACAGTCTCATCGAAGTATTTTGACACACAGGTTCCCTCAATTTCCAGTGAGGAACTTGTGTTCCCTCGTCATGCTCGCTGTGTCCTCTCTCGTCTACTCTGCAACGGACACAGCCTTCTATTAGGTTCTTATCTCTCTAGGATTGGCAGAATCGAGAATCCTTCCTGCAGCGCCTGTGGACAATCGTCCCAGGACATCTCTCATCTCATTCTGCACTGTCCAGCTACGGACTCTTTGCGCCGCTCACTCTTTGGCAACTCTCTGTCTCTTTACGACCTCTGGTCCAGACCCTGTGAAGTTGCCCGGCTTCTGGGGTTCCATGGTCATCCGCCATGCCCCCATCCCTCGAAAGGGGTCGGGTAACCAACAACAACAACCGCTTTGTTGCAATCAAGCTGCGGGGCATGGTGTAGCCAGAAAGATCTTCAAACGTTTCGATGACCAGCAAAGCCGATAGTCAGCAACCAATCATTGCAGCCGGTTGCGAGGCCGCGAGGTTGTGCTCGAATGACGTGAAAACGTTTATTCGCTGCTGTTTCATGTTCTTCAAGCTTCTGCGACCGCCCAGGCGTAGCAAGAGCGTGCATTAACGCTCGGTGCTAGCGCAGCGTCAAGAATTTCTCGCTTGGGCGACGGTGCTAGCGCAGCGTCAAGAATTTCTCGCTTGGGCGACGGTGCTTGCCAGAGAACGCTGCTGATTCGATCCGAAGCGAAATTTTGGTGCGAATGCTTGAAGGCTGAGTGCAAATTTGGCACTGTATTTTCGATTTCTTGCTTGGCCAGAAGCAAAGTTTAATCGATCGAGATATGGAAAAGTGCTCAAAAGCTCGATCGAGCTCTCCTCCTGCTGTCAAGGTGCGACATTGAGCGCAGATGCCGATACTTTTGCTTCGCCCGTCGCCGCTCTCAGCCGCGCACGCACAGTGCGAAGCAACGGTCGCGTTACTTCTGACTGACGTCATTCGTTTTTGTCTGATATTGGACTTTATGTACGCGATCAATCGAACCGCGCCCATGCATGTTGAAAACCATATTATTGTTCTCTAATCGCGCATTGATGATCATGTCTGCTGCTCAGCAAAGCAAGAAAGCGGAAAAGCCAGCCGCTCCGCCGGCTCTTCCCACTTACAACGTAATAATTAAAGCCGCTATTGGCACATTAAAGGAAAGGAAAGGTTCCTTGCATCAGGCAATTATCAAGTACATCAGAGCCAACTACAAAGTGTCGAGCGACGCTGATAGTCACGTGCGAACACAGCTTCCTAAGCTTGCCGACGTCAAGAAAGAGCTGACTCAAACAACGGGCAAAGGCTTCGTTCGAAAGAAGAAGGTCGCTGCCAAAAGCAAGACCTCCGCCGCTAGCAGTATGAAGGCATCACCCAAGAAGTTTGCCTCAGCGTAAAAGACGCCGGAAAAGAAGCCTGACGGCTCGATAGCGTCAAACAAGTCGCCGTCGAAGACACTAATAAGCAAAGCGCCAAAAACGTAGCGAAGAAGCCCGCGGCCAACAATGTGGGTGGCAAAAGAAAAAAGGCGACAGGGCTGGCTGTTGTCCCCTAGAAAGGGCTCTTTTCAGAGCCACCGTTTTGGTTGCCTGAAAGAGAGCACAGTACTGTTCGATCGTTGCTGGGCTGGTGCTGCGCGTAACACGGAATGAATGCTGTTCGAAACATGTGGTGCAATCGTTTGCTGCCTTCGTGTGGCAGCACATGCGTTTCGAGTGCATTTGAAACAACTCTACATGAACCGGTTCGCGACCAAGTCACGGCATTTTGTTATTGCATCAACTTGCAGTTAAACAATTACCAATCAAAAAAGTCAGGACGAGGTAAGGGAGGAATAGGACTTGAAAAGGGAGGCGCCAAGCGCCATCACAAGATTCTTCGCGACAACATTCAAGGCATTACCAAGCCAGCAATCAGAGGTCTGGCACGTCGAGGTGGCGTTAGGCGAAATTCAGGACTCATCTACGAAGAGACTAGAGGTGTTCTCAAAGTCTTCTTGGAGAAAACAATTCGCGACGCTGTCATTTACACCGAGGACGCTAAGCGAAAACCTTTACTGCATCACTGCTGTAGACATCGTGTACGCTTTGAAGCGCCAAGGCCGAACCCTGTACGGCTTTGGTGGTTAAGCTGCTTGCGCGATTGTTCGAGCTTCAGCCGGTCTTTTTCAGGGTCACTCGACTTTTCAAAACACTTCATTTCGACTTGGGATGGCGTTTGCATGGATTGCCGTGATTTGAAGAGTAACGCTCGTTGATCTATCCGAATAATCGTTGGCGTGCCTTTCGATCAACGACTGCGGCGCGAAACAGCAGGCGTCAACGCGACAGATACTCTGCAGTATATAACGGCACGAGCCCGTCCCCGACCATGTAAAATCGCTGAGAAAAAACAATGGCAAGAACAAAGCAAACTGCACGAAAATCGACTGGGCAAAGCCCCGCGCAAGCAGCTAGCGACCAAGGCTGGTCGCTATAGCGCTCCGACTACTGGAGGTGTGAAGAAACCGCATTGTTACCGACCGGGACTGTTGCGTTGCGTGAAATCCGAAGATAACAGAAATCAACAGAGTTGCTGATTCGCTAGCTGCCATTCCAGCGTTTGGTGCGCGAAATCGACCATGACTTCAAGACTGACTTGCGCTTTCAGAGCAGCGCCGTCATGGCATTGCAAGAAGTGAGCGAAGCTTACTTGGTGGGCCTGTTCGAAGATAGCAACTTTTGTGCCATCCACGCTAAGCGAGTTACGATTATGCCTACGGACATATTCAACTTGCTCGCCGCATCCGTGGCGAGCGTGCTTAGGCTCGCGTCCTGCACAAAACGGCTCTTTTCAGAGCGATCTCATGCAAGCGAAAAGAGTACAAAAGCGTTTGTATTTCAGTTAGAGTCGTTTCGGTCTAATCTAGTCCGTTGCCACCGTCTACTCCTGGGGTCGGCAACCTACAGCCCGCGGGCAGGATCCGGCCTGCAACATCTTTGCAAATTGTGGTAATCTTGTAGCAGCTTGCTACTCAATACATTCGGCGATCACGCTTTAAGCGTGCAGTAATCACGCTCCTGAATCATTATGGCACAATACAGTGGCCACAAATGCAATGTTTACACCTCTTGCGCACAAAAATGTTGACATGTAATTTTGCAAAACATTTTGTCTTGCTTTCTCTCACGCATTTCTAAATCATCATTGGTCTTTAGATAGACATACTCCTTACCAGTTCTAGCAATATTGGCTCGTATCACTTTTTATAAAACCACGTGGTTGTAAAAGCTGCCATTTTTTTAGCACTTAAATGATAAAGTTTTCTGAAATTTTGAGCTGCTATAGTTTGTTGTTAAGTGAATAAAAATAGGAAAAAATGGTTATCTGAGATAGAGAAGGCTCGGGCTTCAACTAAGATAGAACACGGTTTGCTTGGGATTAAAGTTGCTGCTGATTTGAAAGTGTCAAGACAAGGCATTCATAAGCTAATTTTTGTATAAATTTTATTTTCTAAACATTTTATTTGCGGCCACTGTAGAGATCGTTTTTGTGTTTTTGCCTGTTTCATATGTATTCGCCATCGTGTTTTTTACTGACTGAAGTCCTGTACATTAGATAATACTAGTTAGTAAACACATACTTTTCTGATTCATTTTAGCAATTTTAAATGTTAACAAAACGTAGAAAAGTTGATGTGGAGTGCAGAGTTTTTAATGAAGTATAGGAAAGCAAGTACTTTTTATGAACCATTTCGGAAAGCCTACTTATTTGATTTGCAATGTTTCTGTTGCTGTCAACAAATAACTCTATATAAAACGTCATTATGACACAAAGTATTCAAATTTTTTTCAAGTTTGTGGGTCAAGCAAGAAAAGACAAACTTGATCGACTAAAAGATAGTTTAAAACAGTAGAGTTCTGTATTCCAAAAACAAACGACTGATTCGAAAAATAATACTCTTGCGAGCTACAGGGTAGCATAGATAATAACGGAAGACAAGAGAGCGTTTACGGACGGAGAAATCGCAAAAAAACGTATGATGGTTATTGTTGAAAGTATACGTCCGGAGAAAAAAAGAGTCATTTTCAAATGTCAGTCTTTCTGCAGGAATTGCAACCCGGAGAATTGAAGAGATGTCCGAGAATTTGAAATCCAGTTAAGAAGATTACTTTGAAAAACCACGGTTCTTTTCGATAGCTATAATTGAGAGCACAGACACGACAGATACAGCTCAGTTGGTAGTATTTGTACGTAGAATAAAAGAAAATTTTCATGTTTTTGAAGAATTTGTGGAACTGATTTTTTTGAAAAATACTACGACAGGAGCTGATATTGTAAGGCATTACTTCAATGCCTTGCAGCCAACAATCCGAATCTCACCTGACTGGTGTCAATAACAACTGATGGCGCCCCGTCAATGGTAGGAAAAAATAATGGTGTCGTGTCTTTACTTCAGAAACACATGGAAAACAACGGAATAAATAACATTGTGAAATCACAGCGTCTTATTCACCAGGAAGCATTGTGTGCAAAGGTGGTAAGCTTAATAAACATCATGGACGTACTACCAGTGAGACTGTAAAATTTAGTTTGTCGAGAGGATTGAATCATTGTCAATTTCAACAACTACTCTGAGAAGCAGAGAGTCATATGCTGACTTGCTTTACATATGCAATGTCCGCTGGCTTGGTTGAGGTGATATGCTACAAAGTGTATACAGGTTGAGGGAAGAAATGGTAACCTTCCTTGAACAAAAAACATTAATGCTGCAGAATTTGACGATCAGAAATGGGTTTGCAATGTAGCATTTCTGGTCGATGTAATGTCTCATTTGAACAAGTTGAATCTGCAGCTTCAAAGAAACCACCAGCTGATACACGAAATGTGGAGTTATACACGCGCATCCACAACAAAACTACGACTATGGGAAGGTCAGTTGGAAAGTGGAAATTATGCTCACTTTCCTACATTATAAGAAAACGACGTGCAGTACTCCATTTGTTTCTGTGATTCGACATTTAAGAACTGAATTTTTGTCCCGCTTTGGTGCGATTCGTTTTCTAGAAAATGATATCAAATTGTTCAGTACTCTCTTTGGTGTACAGGAGAATATAGTAAAAGAGAAATATCAAATGGAACCAGTTGAGTTGCAGTGTAGCGACGAGTTAAAATCAAAATTCCACGCCGTGGGTGAGTTATTGCTTGATTTTTATAAAAAATATCTAGAATGCAAACAATGGCTCCAACTTGATCAATCATGCCAAAAATGATGGCATCAATGTTTGGCAGCACTTATGTATACGAACAGTTGTTTTCGTCTATAAAAGTGATGAAGAGCAAGTTAAAAATACAACTTAGTAATGGCCACTTGCAAGATGTTATTCTTCTGGGCACCTCCAATTTAACCCCGGATCTCAACAAACTTGCAAGCCAAAAACAACATCACATATCTCATTAATGTTGTGACAATAATAATAATAAATGTTTTCATGTAAGTTATTTTGTTTCAATCATGAGCTGTCAAAATCATTCAATGAGCTCTCATAAAAATAAAATGCCTAAAAGTCACACTTTTAACTCTCTACCTATCTCCTACGTAGCTCCTTTTAATAGGTCCTTCTAAAGCGTTGCCAAATGAATCATCTTATACTACTCGTGTCTTTCACAGACGCTTCAATATACGACTGTTTAGGGCTCTCGCTCTTATATATTGACCAGCGGACTCTACCGGCGTCGCCCGGCAGGGGCCCTCCATCAGTAATAACGGGGTTTAGCATTTCAGTTCAACCGGATGCGCCGACTTCACGCATGAGGCTTTTGTGTGAGCAGTAGCGAAAAGTGAAATGATTTTTATGCACTTTTAAAATTCTTGCACACGAAATCGTGATCATTTTATTCTCTTAATCATGACTGGCAATGCTCGCAAAGAATCTTGCCACAAATTATGGTTAATACTTAAGGGAGAAGTGATTGAAACCAAATCAAAATTGAATGCAGCGCCGAAATGGTGGTTGCTTTCACAACTACACGAATAATTATTTCGTGTTAAAACTATTTTGCAATACGGTGCTGCCCCTTTCCAAAGTATATTGGCCGGCTATTTATATTTGTGGTATTAAGTTGCTTTGGCTGCGCTATTTGTCTTGTTTCCGGCATAGTAACAAAAGCGGCTGTGTCTTCTCCAAAATCATTTACCATATTTTAGTAGGCGCACATCAGGCCGAGTTATTTTCAAACATAACGCTCAGAAATATTTGAGGTAGGTCTCTTTTTTTTCAAAAGGAGCATGAAGTGACATGAAGACTGAACTGTGTGCCTTCAATCGCTTTCGCGCAAGTAATAAAAAAATCTTGTGTATTGAAATTTGTTTGGTTTACAGACAATGCAAATGCAATGTAACTGTGAGTCAGCCAAGAGCTAAGCAAAGCACGGAAAACGATTTAGGACGTGACATAAGCCTTTTTTTAAGTATAATTGCCCCTGTTGTATCCTCCCAAGCTACTATCTAAACAAGTTATTGGTTTATGAACAAACTATTCTGTCCTTGGAAAGAAAATCCAGCGGCAAAAATTTAAACATAAGAAAAATTTACTTTTGACGCTAAAAATTTTAAAATCAATAAAGTTTATGACGTCACGGCGCTCTGAAAATAACTCATGCAGTTGCCCCGTTAAGGTTGAACGGTAGTAGGTCTAGTTGGTTTTCATAATTTGAACAAAAATGGCTCATTTTACTAAAATTTTTAGTTGTTTTTCATGCTAACATAGACTACCGCATAGGCCTACCAATTTAACAAACATCAAATCTTTAGCATCTATTTAAGTAAACGTTTTAACTACTCAAACGGTTTAAACACATTTGAAGGAATTTCTTTCAGTCCCTGTGAGATAACGACTTTGAAAAAACAATATCCAAAATCTGAAAAACAATGGCATCCATGGCTCTCCTAAAGCCTGGTAAACATTCAAGCTCTCTGTTTTTATGTGTTGGGTAGAGGGGTGTTCAATCTCAATACCATATTTTTAGGTACCACTTAGTTGCTTTATTGGGTACTAGCCGGCTCTGTAGGCGTAGCCCGCAGGGCCCCATCAGAAACGTAGGGTTAAAAATATAGGTTCAAACGGCTGCGCCGGCTTTACCCAATGGGAAACTCCGCCTTGATATGGCAAAACCTGGTAACTACAAAAATCATATTTTAAAAATATTGACTTTGCTGTCATTTATTATTGCTCAGCCTGGGAACAAGTGACCATTTTTTCATGTTGTTTCTAAAGGTGCAAACTATTTGAAAGCAAATTATTTTTTCGCGTTTGCATCACTACGATTAATCATCTTACTTTATTATTTGGCTGAATATTATCAATCACTTAACGAATATTTGTTTATTAAGACAAAGTCACTACAAGTTAAAACTTGCACCACTTAGACATGCTAGTTTGCATGTAAAGACTGATAGGCCTATTTGGTTATGTTGAAAATAAATTCTGAAATTTCACTCATCTTCATGAAGACAGTCACAATTTTGATAAGTGTGTTGTAATTCACTTGGAGTGCATTGCTCACGGGCCTATAATTGACAAGTCCCACATTGTACTCACTTCTCACCAGGCTTGCTGTTGTACAAAATCTCCCCACACACTTAATACGCACGCTTTTTTTCATCTAAATTTTGATGTAAATTTTTTGAGCATTTCTTCTGTTTTGATATTTTCTTGCTCTCTTTTGATTTTTTGTTTTTCACGTTTTTTTCTTCCAAATGCTTTTTATAAGGTGAGGATGTCACTGCAGTTGCATTTTCAGTTTTACGTTTTCGTGTTCTTTTCTCTACCGACTTAACCGAGCTACACAAGTTAGTAAGCATCTGGCAACAACGACATTTGCTTGATCCTCTTGAAAGCTTGACTTTTTGTTTGAAGAAAACGACGATGTATCAGATTTTTTTTGCTGTTCATCTTGCCTTGGTGCATTTTTACAAAAAATGCGTGCATTTGTAACAAGAACCGTTGACTTTGTTATGACAGACCGGCGTGAGTATCTTTGCACCAGGAGTCTGATATGCAGAAATCTACTGTTAGAAAAGAAAGATTATCTGCATCTCCAGCAACTGCTTTTTGAAAACCTGAGCAGTCTCGGTTAGAAACTTTAAAACGATGCCAAGAAGAGCTACGACATACCACTGCTATTCAGCTGTGCTACAATGAAAAAATTCTGAGCAAATTGGATAGGTGGGTGTTTTTAGATCAGTTTGTTAGCGAGGAAAAAAGTTTGAAAATTTATTGTTGTGAAAATCTTTTTGGAGGGAACATCTGCGACTTCTAAAAGTATTTTTTCTATTGCAACTGAAGAAGTATTATGGGGGTACTTTAGGTAAAGTATATTCAATGATGTCGGATATTACTGCACTAAACACTGGTAAAAAATCTGGCATAAACCAGAGTCTTGTCGACTTCTACAGGCATTACTACGATCGTGAAAGGTAATCATTGGAATGTCTGTTCAACGTAACTAAAATCTATTTTACACTAGTTACTGCAAAAGTTGAAGGGAAAACGAAAGGACCAAGAGCTATGCACGATGGAGCAATGATGAAACTCTTCAAACATATTCAAAAGCCTGACTTGAGCAAAATCGTTTGCCGCGAAAAACTCAAGGTTCTAATCACAAAAATTGCAGCTCTTCATTTGAGGTAAGATCGGCGAGCGGTGTGTGCCCGTTCTCTATCCTCACTAAAACGCTGCCAAAAGTGCCGATACAATCCCACTACTAAACTTCCTCTGAGTAAGCATGGGGAAGCCAAAGAAGGTTGTAGGAAGCGTCTTTGAGTGGGTTGGGAAGACATTTATGCTGACAGTCATCTTGAGCTTAAATCTCATTCTTGAAACATTGTTGCACATTTGGAAAAAGGCACATTATGGCCATTTTGCTCTGGTTGTGGTAAAAAAGGACTTGTAAGCGCCAAACAAACTTTATCTAAACTTTTGAATTTGATACACTTGGGATTTGAACCAACTTCATTTAATCTTACCTCAAAATTCTACATAGTTAACGCCTGGCCCACAATTATTCAAATTACCCTGCCGGCGAACAAAACGCGTCTTTTCTTTTTCTATTACGAAATCAGCACTGCCTTTACAATTCGCTTTGGTGTCCTTTGTTCATATAGTTTTGAGTTGATTCAGTTGAGCAACGTTGAATTTCAAGTAGTGCGAAGCCAAGTTATGTGGTTGTTAGTTGACGCTGGTGTGATGAAATAAAAGCCAATTTCCCTAAGTGACTGTCGGAATTGCCAAATACAGGTACAAGTTCGGACAAATAAAAAACAGAACAACAAAATCCGTGTAAGGCCACCACAAGTCACAACAGAATCCTATAGCCGCCACAATAATCAAACGGCGGCTATAGGACTGCATCAGCAGCATTGGTAGGTATAAACCAAACGACATTACAGAATAACCGGAAAAATTTTGCCTTGACAGCAAAACAAAAATGCACGGTAAGAAAACAATAATTGAAAATTTTAAAATAGACAGGAAAAGTTTCCAAAATTCGAAATGTTCTCTAAAAAATACTTCAAACTAAATTTGTCCACATTTTGAAAATGTTCTCTAAAAAAAGTTTTAGATTGTTTTTCGATGGCTAGGCAAAAACGTTCTCTTGAGCAAAGTCAGGGAACCTCTTCTGAAAAATCCACTGCTTGTACCTTGGACGTAAACTTTTACTGGGTAGGAAATGTGAATTTATTTGTTACAAATGGCAGAGAAATTCGTTCTCGCACCCTTGTTGGTTTGCTCATGAACCAGTGCTCTACAATCTGCCAAACATCGTCTCCTTACTTTGAATTTACTTCAGTGTTGCAAGAACTGAATGCAGTGCGTTTCTACTTCAAAACACTGCAACCATCCAACGAAAAATTGCCCTTCCCAGAACTCAGCAACGATAAATTATGTGGATATAAAATTTACAAACTCCGGACTGCAAATACATGTTTTACTACGTCAAGTCACGATAATGATGACCAATTGAGTCGGATATTCTTGAAGTAATTTCGCCAAAGAAATATTTTTACTTGGCTTCAGATAGCACTGATCAAGTTTTTTTATCCGGCGCGGGGCGTAGCGTTTTTAACAATGGTTCTTATCATGTTTTCTGCAGTCCTCCTTTACAGACGATAGATTCGATTTTTCTCTTCCTAATTCCTCATACTTCTTTGAAGAAGATCTTTTTGGTCGTCGATGCTTTTGACTTGGTACGGTATATGTGCAATGCTCTCTTTTACCACCCAGAGAACAAATTTCCTCCCCAGAAAAATATCTCCTTTCTTGATGTTGTTCGCTTGTAGCTATGTTCTTCTCCCCTTTACGCGGCAGTCTAACCAATGTGGTTGCAAAATCTCACAAAAGAAAAGCGTAAAACCGTAGAAATGGGTCAAAAACAAAGACCAGACAAAGCTTTTCCTACCACACTTGTGATAAAAACGTAGCTATTACTGTACTGGCAGTAGCTTATTGGCAATTGCACAGCTAGCAGATGATAGTAGAAAAAATTTCAGTGACAAGAAAATTAAATCTATTATATTGTAGACTGTGGAAGTGCTTACATCTTCCCGAGGAACGAAAAAGTTCAGCTCAGTTTTGTTTTCAACGACACACTACCAAGATTATGCACAAAAATAAAAATTTTAGTAAAAACAGATTGGTAGATCCTTAATTAGCTGATGAGTGGTCAACCAGCTACATCAGTTGAACTTATTCTATTTTAGAGAGCTTTAGGCGTTCCACATAAAGTTTTTTCAAAACTGCACTGAATCTGACAGCAGCCAGCACTTTTGCTACTGACAGTGCTCTTGAAATTATCATGTTTTGATATTTTATGAGTTTTTAAAAACAATATATCAACACGCCTTTACAAGGTGCAAAGAGTAAACTTTTTTTAATTTTGAAAAAGTCAGGATTTCTTGCTTCCATTTACGCTTGAGTTACTTTAACCAGTGGCATTGCATAAGGGAGAAATCAGCCTAGGGAGAGGGGAAGAGTTTATTTTTGCTAAATGTGCTACATGAGCACACAAATTACATTTAATAAAAATAAAGGCGTCATACTCAAATAAGTAGTGCTGTTGGTGTGCTTGCAGTACAATGGCCAAGAGCAACAAGGAGCGATATCGTTTTTTATGTAAGTTGCTCCTGACAGTGCGAGTGAAGTGAGTCGCGAAGAGGTGATATGCAACAGATAATTAAAAATTACGGTAATATCGACTTTAAATGCTTCAGCAAAATGAGAATACGAGAACCAGTGACGGATTAAGCTCTTTATGGGCCTGGGGATTTATGATAATCAGAGGCCTATTTTTCATTTTATTTGTTGTACTAAAAACTGACCACAATTGAAACGAAAAACAATACATAAAGTGTTTATTTCGTGTGCACACATTCAAATGACACATTTTATGGATTTAGACAATGCAAAGCTCTTAAAAATGTCATCGGTGTTTATTTTTTCCAAACGTTCGTTTTCAATGCAGAGTAGAGCTAAGGAATTCAACTTTTTCTGGCCCATAGACAAACGCAGTTGATTTTTTGCTCGTTTTAGAACTGAAAATGAGTGCTCGCCCGAGCAATTAAAAATCATCAGGCAAAGGTACAGCCTGAAAACAACAGATGTGTTAGGAAAGGCATGCATGAATTTATTTTCATGTATGAACTCACACTTCTGAATATCTTTCCATTCGCTGTTAAAGTGGTGTTGTTTTATCAGTGTAGAGAAATGAATCATCTCCTCAGGCAATGACTTCTCCATATCATCTGGATAATATAACGTTTTCGCACTTGCTTCAATTTTGTAGTTTGACATGGTGTTCAATTTCATCAGAAACAAAAATTTTCTTTGAAGACGTTTGTAAGCTTCTATTCGGGTTTTCATAGACGAAAGAATTTGGCCAATGATTGGCAAATATGAGTCTACTTTGAATCTGCTCGATGATTCAAGTGATGTGTCTTCAGATTCACCTTCGCTATCCAACCTTACTTTTCTTCTTTTCTTTCTTAAAATTTCTTCAGTGTAATGATGACAGCCACTTAATACTTGACCTCTTCCTTCGAATTTTTGAAATTGGTGTCTTAGAAATTGAACAAAGTCATGTAGACCCTGAAGCAAAATTGTTGTCCTATTCAAAGTCATTTTGCTGTCCTGCAGAGCCTGACAGTTTTTATGAAACCGTTCCATTATGCACGACCATACCTCGAGTAAAATACCTGTTTCAAGCCTTTCCATTGATGAAATAATACCCCTGGCTGTTCCTTTAGTTTGATATTTTTCATCATAGTCATCACACATTGCCTTCAAGACTTAAAGAACTGGTTGGTAACCTTTTCTTAGTGCATGTAGAGCATTATATCCCGCCTCCCAACGTGTATCAGACAAAGGCTTAATTGCTGGACATTGAAGTGGTTTCAGTGCAGCAGTAAGAAGATTCCACCTGTGTGTTGAAGCTGAAAAGAACACATAGAGTCCCTGAACAAGCATGAAAAAACGGACACCGGATTGGCAACACTCAGCAGCACGTTTTCCCACCAGATTCAAGAAATTTGCTACACAAGGAATATATTCCGCTAGGTGGTTGCGTTTTTTTATTATAGCTTGCATACCTTTATATTTTCCGCTCATTTTAGAAGCGTTGTCATAAGATTACCCTCTGAGATCTTTCAAACTGATCTCATTGTCTTCTATAAACTCGAAAAGTAAATCAGCCATTTGGTGACCAGTGTGTCCACGGGTGGGTATAAACTTGACAAATCGTTCCACGGGACCATCAGGTATAACATACCAAAAAATTATTATCTGGTCAACATTTATGGTGTCAGATGTTGAGTCCACGGACATTGAATAATACTTTGCTTGTTTTGTTTCAGAAATAATAATATCAAACACTTTTGTTGCAATTACGTCAATGAATTCCTCGTATACAGTTGATGAAAAATACGAAACATGTCCCTTGCTTTTATTTAGTCTCTTTTGAATATGCTCAGCAAGGAAAGTATCGTATCCTGCCAACAACTCCAAAATTCCGAGGAAGTTACTGTTTTGTCGATAACCAACCAACTCACTACTTCCGCCGAAGGCCAACCCTCTTGATGATAGGAATTTTATCACACTTGAAATTCGAGCCAATACTTTGCACCAATATTTTCTGTCAGATTCTTTTTGCTCTTTCAAATCTTTGAAAATGCTTACTCTTTTTGCTTATCGAGAGATATATGTTGAAAGATAACTTAAGTGTTTGTTAGAAGATTCGTGCCTGGCCAGGTCGCGTGGTGCATGCTTCCAGTCGCCATAACCAACTGATGCAAGCGTGATTTTTTCAGAATCAAACGCAAAAAGTTTGCAAACAAAGGATTAAAGTTTTTTTGGTGAAGGTGGATAGCACAACCATTCACGTTTTACTTTTTCGCCGTTCAATTGTTCTCGCCAAAATAGGGGTTTAGAGCAAATTAAAATTTTTTTTTGACAAATTTAAACTTTGTTTTGCCCTATAAAACATATCAAAAAAAGTGCGTGAGCAACCAAAACCAACGTTGGTATAAGTTCAATGATATAACAGAGCCCAGAAAAAATTATGACTTATTGACTTTAGCGGGCCCTAGTTATGGGTGTAATATGTGATAAAAGCGTATTTGACAAAGCAAATAGGAAAGTTTATAAAATTCTGGTCAGACCAACAATACTGTATGGCTTAGATGCGGAAGCACTGAACACAAAGCAGAAAGCAGAACTAGAAGCAGCAGGATTAAAGATGCAGCGCTTTGATTGGAAATTACATGTAGGCTACTAGAATGAACAAACAAAATTAATATTTGCGAGAAACCGCACATATGATCATAATAAAAGACAAGGCAAGGGCGGCAAGGCCCAGATAGTTTGGGCAGGTTCTAAAGAAAGAAGACAACAACGTTGGGAGGTTGATGGAAATGGACACACCAAATAAAAAGAGAAAAGTGAAACTAAAAGAAAGAGTAAATTTCGGATAGGGGGGAACTTTTCTTCCAGGTTTTAAGGAACCAAACAAAAATCCAAAATAATGCTTTATTAAACATAATCAAATTAACATAACAATAATTAACATAAACAAATCCACCGAAGCTTTTCGTCCCCTCACGGGGACTTCATCAGGGCTAAATAAAAGAAAAGAGAACAAACTTTTACTCTTAAATTAAATTTAATATGGTATTAAGATACTAGTCATTGATAATTCAGTTAGTAACGTTTTAGCACTGTACCGCTCAATGGAACACCTGTAAGAGCGACTTGGCTCCTTGTGAATAACCAAGTTTTATGTTAAGGGATGGCTTAACATAAAACTTGGTTATTCACAAGGAGCCAAGTCGCTCTTACAGGTGTTCCATTGAGCGGTACAGTGCTAAAACGTTACTAACTGAATTATCAATGACTAGTATCTTAATACCATATTAAATTTAATTTAAGAGTAAAAGTTTGTTCTCTTTTCTTTTATTTAGCCCTGATGAAGTCCCCGTGAGGGGACGAAAAGCTTCGGTGGATTTGTTTATGTTAATTATTGTTATGTTAATTTGATTATGTTTAATAAAGCATTATTTTGGATTTTTGTTTGGTTCCTTAAAACCTAAAAGAAAGAGGTATGGATGCAGCGAAAGACGATAAGGAGATTATGGATTGATGAAGGAGAATGACGTAAACGGACAAAGATGAAAAAAATGATTTGCTGTGGCAACCCCTGAAACGGAACACCAACACGAACAACCACTACTGGATAAAATACAGTAATGATTTCTCTAAATACAGTCGCATGAGACACAAGTACAGATTACGTCCAATAACACGGAAACAGAAACATAGTAAGCAGATCAGTAAGGTTACAATTAGTGAATACATACACTGATTAACTTTACCAAGTAATGAACATTAAAATACTAAAAAGCGTTAATCTTTTGGTCTGTGTGTGTGTGTGTGTAGGAGGGGGGGGGTGCAGGGGATTGAGTGCGGTACTGTACGGTTGAAGTTTGAAGAAAAGTACAGCACGAAATTACGCACCGTATTTTCCAGCATATTACGGTGCAGTACGGAAGTACCTCTTTATTTTTTCTATACCTATATCTCTATATTTTTTCTATACCGTACTTACTCTTCCCGGAGGCCTAATCTAAAGTCTCCAAAAGACTTGCTTTGTTGAAACCAAAAGTCACACAAAGTTTTAATTTCACAACTGTAACAAAAGTTGCATTATTATAGCGTAAAATTCAATTAATCTCTTCAAGTTTGATCTTGCATGAGTTTATTGAACTAGAACCAAAGGGTTGGGGACGGTACGGAATTACGTTACGGCACGGTTAAATTTCTAAGAAAAGTAGGATACAAAATAACGCACGGGTTTTTTTGTAAAGTACGGAATTCCGGTAACATGTTATTTGGAGGTCGGATTACGGAAACCATGCCATACCGTACCTCATCTCCCGTGCGTGTGTGTGTGTTTGTATGTTTTAAATCCTCTGAACTATGTGCGTACAAACATCAAACTCGACACGACTAATCACCTCCCTGGATAAGTGTAATAAGGGGATTCGTGAAGTCATAATCGATGATAATTTTTTTAATATTTACTTATTTTGACAGAGGAAAACGAGTTTTTGCACCCGGAATGTAAAAACAAAGGAAAAAATTGTGTTGAAAATGGCCTAGAGATAGGAGCTGGTCCACCTACTCTCAACACCGCAGTAAACTCAGAACAATGGCAACCTTAAACTTTCCATCCCCAATCTTGGAATTGAGTATGGACCTTTTGAGAAGAATGCAGAGCACTAAATGTTATGCTTGAGCTTCACGAACTTTAACGTCATATGCTATTGTAGATATTGCTTCTTTTAAACACGTGACTTGACTTTTGTTATTGTACCCTTCAAACAGACTCGCCTTTAAACGGTCGAGTTTCGGGCCCAAATACAAAATCATTGTTCATTATTCATTCATTGTGGAGAACAAGCCGGCAAGTTCGCTTGTTGAGTCCTTGGGCAAGGCACCTAACGGGACGCCCCACCTTTATGTGGAAGACAGGTGACCCATAAACCTCGAAAAAGGCAACTCCCAAGCGAGTGCGGACTTACCGTCTAAGGTATAGCGACACAATTCGCTTTCTCGTGAATGGAGGATAAATATGGCAAATAAAACAAAACAAAAACAATCGATTTGAAGGATAAAAAGTAGTTAATTAACTATTGGCATGTTTTAGCATACGCAAATGTATTACAGAGCGTTTGAGTAAAATGACCATTGTAATATAATACATTTTAAATATTGCAAAAGGTAAGCTAAAATAGCATGCGATACTTTTGCCCAAAATAGCGTTTGCGTCGCTGATATTTAAAACAGGTATGGCGAATGCTCACTTTTGCATAATAATCAAGTTGGCCATTTTTCATGCTAAATCTTACAGCAACCACCGCAATTGTCCGCATATCAATTACAAAACCTGATTCATGGATTATAATCTAAAACCATAATTTAACCTATTGTAATAACTTAACTGTAAGTTTTTGAGTTTGGGTTTAGCTTGCACTTCCTCTGTCTGCGATTATGCCAGGATCTAGCAATATACGCGAAGCCAGAGATGTTAGGCCTTACTAATAGGCTGAAATTACGAAAACTTGTTAGTAGTAGCATATGCCAAATATTTAATGCTAAAATTACACAGCATCACTTTGGCAAACTCCTACACCACAACTTTACTTTTATGCTTTCATGCAAGTGATGAAATAAGCGGATGCAAAGTTTGTGAAATTATTGCCTGCTTTAGGTGTCAGCAAGTCCTATTCAAGCACCTGCTGTAAACGGGGCAAATAAGGCGTGGCTAGCGACTTTAAAAACTTTGGAGAAAATATAGGCCAGCTGGCTAAGCGCCACCATTCCTGGTGGTTTTCTATTTGGTTCCCATCAAAACACGCTACTTTTGATTTTGTAACAAAAAATTGGCTATGCTAAAAAAAGTCACTTTTTATCACTGTTCTCAACAGTGATGTTACGTATAAATGCGCTGTAATTGTAATGACTTGACTGTGAATAGTACTACATCGCTTCGGGTTAGTTTGCTCGTTTTCTAGCTACGTTTAACCCAGGCAACATGCGCTGAGCTAAAGGCTTTAAGTCGTAGAAATAGGCTTACAATTACAAAATTGAGGCGGTAATTCATACAAGCAGTGGTCCTAATATTTAAGAAGGTACAGTAGCTGATTCTTAAAAATTCAATTATTTCGGCGCCCTCCAGCAATCTTAAAATTATGCTTCCAAGCACTTTATTAAATAAATGCATAGCTTTTGTGAAGTCGTTAGCTGTTCCAACTGCGAGCAAGTCCACTTCCCAAGTACTTCTACAACTGGCGCGATGGTGTAGTTGTTAGAGCATCCGCTGCGCAGTCGGTCGATATGGAGTTTATTTCCCTAGTCGAGTCATCTTAACAGACTTTAAACAATTGATATTCACAACTTCCCTGGCCGGCGCTCAGCACAAAACGGATAGTGTCGAGAAGAAGCCGGCAAACTTACTTGTTGTGTCCTTGGGCAAGACACTTAACAAGTTATTTCCATTTATTGTGGCAACAGGTGGCGGAGCCCAGCAGTCTACCCGTCGAAGTGGCCCAGTCTAACTGAAGACTAGCAAAAGAAGAAAAGCTCATACGCATGACTGACGTTACGCTTATGCTGAAAATAGGGAAAGACGTAGCCAGGGACTGCAGAAACTTCCGTAGAAATTTAGCGGCTATGTGCAACTTCCTATAATCTTTTTATCAATTAGGTTTTGGAACGAGATTTGTCAACATTAACTTTTTTGACAACTATCAATTAAATGAAGCAGGCGCAAGCGCTTGATCCAATATTTTTAACCTCGACATAAGTGGTCGGGGCCCTGCAATTGCAGAAACTATGAGTGCTTCACTTCGGGTTGATATCCTCTTCCCTACCTGCCGTTCATGCCAAGAAGAAGCAGCATACCCGCAACCAATGAATTTTGTTCCTACAAATTCGCGTACACTTAAGAAAAAGTCCTAAGTAGTGGGCATAACATTTAATGGCTTAATCCTGAAAACACATATGAATCACTTGACTGCTTTTACACTACTTTCATATGTTTTCAAGTACAGTACTAAAATTCAACCGATAAACGTTTGTTAAGTTTAAGGACATTTGTTCTGAAAACAGGGTTATTAAGACGTTGTCAGGGACTCGAAAAACTTGGGCGACATGTAGCGGCCATACGCAATGCACATTTCCCCATGTTTTTCAATAGATTTTATTTCAAAAAAGGATAATTTTGTTTCAAAACAAAATTTGGCTACAAGAATTAACTTTTTATTACTGTTTATACCACAATCCATTGTGCTCAGTCGGCGTAGCCCGCAGAAACAATATGGTTAACCGCGGCATTACTGATGAGTTAAAAGGAAAAAGGAAGCAGGCGACGCCGGCTAGTATGCTATTATACACTTCTACAGGTCACATTCAAATGTTCTGCATTGATTTACTTAGTTAAAGCACTGTAGAAATAGTTACCAAGTTATGGAAAAAGCAGTGTCAATTACATTCGTATGCTTAATATATGTAACTTTGTACAACAACGTAAAAAACCATGGCAAACAGTAGCGGATCAAGAAAGTTTTAGGAATCGAATGAATCGAGGGATCGAAACGTCTGAATTGCCATATTTTCAATACATACTAAAAGTGTGATTTAAAGTATTTTTATTACAAATTAAAAGTGAAAAAATATTTTTCGGAGAACAACTACATCGAAGCCCAATTTTTGAACACAAACACAAGTAAATAAACTCTTCTAATCAAGACTTGAAAAAGATGGTGGGAGATGCATCCCGACATTTCCCTCCAGAATCTGCCACCGATGGCAGCCTCCATAAAATTAAACACTTTTATAAAAATTCTAAACGTTTTCGGCTCGTCATATGCAGTAGCTCATTCCAGACAATCAAAAAATATTCTACTTTTACTTGAAAAGACAAATAAATATGCACATACAAAACTAGTAGTGATACATTAACAGCATGTAAACGCGCATTGAATTAGTGCATATATCATAATGAACATCAAAGCATACGAATGAAATAAATGCATAGATAATATACCAACTAGCCTAAAAATTAAAGTACAGTGAGCAAAAGGAACAGCCATTAATATGCTATTTTGTGTTCAACTACAGTGTACTTATTAATCAAATAGTCAGTTAACTATCAAAAAAAGTATATTTATCATCAGGGTTTGGATATTATTAGCGGTTAGAGGATTTACGTTGCACTGTTAATATAAAAAGGATCATTTAATAATACAACAATACGCCAACAATTATAACAATTTGGCTACGATCCAACAATAAACATTATAAATGTTCTCTCAAATTTCAAAAAATCACAGAACTATTTTATAACAATAATAAAGCGTATCCATTTCTTAAACTTCGCATGTTACTGATTTAGGCAACCTTAGTGTATAGTTACAAATCAATCATTTAGAAGTTGCAGTCAAAGCCATTTTGTTTAGCTAGGATAAAAAATTCACATGAAAACTAATGAAAACGTAAACTGAATAGCATAACTTTGTCAAGTTCTTTGCAAACATTTACATTTTTTTTTTATTACACAAGATTTACAGACGCGAAAATTAGTACAAAAGTATCGTTTAATAAACCACAATGCTAGCATTGCCCGTACAGTTGTGTAGTGGTTAAACCTTTTGCTTCGCATTCCGTAAATTTGGGTTCAATGTCAATGTCGAGTCATACCATAGACTTACCACAACACAGTCATACTAAAAATGGCATCTACGAATCATTTGCTTAACGCTCAACAATAAGAATAATGTGGAGGGTGAAATAAAAACTGAATTCATTCAGTGAAGATTGAAGAGTGCATTCGGCCTCAATGACTTAAGCACGTAGCCACAGTTGGTGCTTCAACAAAAATGTAACAACCTGCATCAAGAGAACAAATATGAGAGTTTGATAAAGAGCAATTAACAAATATTCAATATATTCTTTGACATTTTTAAAAGTGATGACAAAAAGTTTGAAGGAAAGTATTGTAATTCTCAAACAACGTTATGTAATATCTTTTTTACAAATTTTGAATTTCATCTATTTATCTTGATCTATTGATGTAAAATCAATTATAAAATATCACCCCCAGCAACTTAGGATGTGAGCAATTTATGAACATTAATGAAAACGTAAATTAAACATCATAACTTTGACCAATTTCTTGTTTTACATTCCCAAATTTTGCCTCTTACAAGTTTTTTTGCTAAGCTTTCATTACACCCGCTTGCTTAAAAAATACCACTTCCTCTTTTTCGGAAATCAACTTATGGAAAAAACCTTTCGCTACCCTATTTTAGGTTAATGATCTTTTTCGTATTTTGGAGATCGAGGTAAGTAGATGAGAATAAGGAGAACATAAAGCTACCGAGTCTTACACCCAGTGACTGTTGTCTATGAAAGCTTGCACTTTGTGTAACAACTACGGGTGGTTTTTTGTTTGAATACCACTCATAAAGAGTGTATAAATCTGTAAAAAAAACTTATGAGCAAATCTTCTCCAAATGATAAAACAAAACTGATCTTGTAATAGGTAGGATTAATGACCGGCAATTGCAGTGGAAATTTATTCAGGGTGACGGTTAATAGGATAAAGTAAATCATATAAAACTAATTTGTTTAATATCCCTATGTTGAGAGCACATCTTTACTCAGTTTTAATAGTTTTTGACTATTTTTTACACTTTGGCGTGTTTAGATTTTAGTCAAGGACTACCACAAGAAAGGCCACGCAGTCTTTATTTTCTGACTTTGCCAGTAAAAGCCATTGAAATTGTCATCAATAAATGGTTTATAGTGCTCCAGTATGTTACAAATGTTGTCATGCATTAAAAATAATACTACAGTAATTCATGAATGTAAAAATAGTTAATAAACCTTATCAATATGAAAAATATATACCAACAAGAAGTTGATGATCATAAACGTCATGAATTAAAAATAACACAGTGAATGTAATTTAAACTAGTTAGTATGCAAAATACATGCCACAATTCGTTTGACATGAAAGCTATTTTGATTAAAGTCTAAAAAAAACTGCATTTTTGTTGATCATTTTAAGATTATGTAGCCTGTAAGAACGTTTGCTTCCTCCCATTGCCGCAGAAGTTCAAACAAAAATAAACACGATGCTTTTCTATTCTATGGCAACAGAATCCATCTTTTTGAAGCAAACACAAAAGGATGCAGTACATCAACAAACGTGAGCAATCGCCAAAACAAGGTTAACAACGATTAACACAATCGTGGCAAATAAAAACTGAAACACGACCAACGAAGACTTGCCAATAGTTTGATACTGAGTAACTGAGCAGGATAAAGCCAAGGGAAAACAAATCGCCAGTAAACAGATTAGGTGAAGGCCAGCGAACTGCACACCAATTTTTCAGGCGTCTAGTGATGATTTTTTCCTCTAGTAGCATCCAAAAAATCCTCAATTATATTCTTATCAAAACTTAAAAGTATTCACTTTGTAGACATAGACATCATATATTTTTATCCTCCATTCACGAGAAAGCGAATTGTATCGCTATAATTTGGACGGGAAGTCCGCACTCGCTTGGGAGTTGCCTTTTTCGAGGTTTATGGGCCACCTGTCTTCCACATAAAGGCGGGGCGTCCCGTTAAGTGCCTTGCCCAAGGACACAACATGCAAACTTGCCGGCTTGTTCTCCACAATCTCCCATAAATGCCGAGCGCCAAGCTGGGAAGCCGTGGATGCCATTTTTTAAAGTCTTTTGGTATGACTCGACAAGGGGAATGAATCCCAGGTCTACCAACTGCGAAGCGGACGCTCTAACCACTACGCCACCTCGTAAGAGTAGGGAAAAAAGCACTTTATGATCGTCTGTTCATTTCGAGAAGTAATGTGTCTGCTCAGAAAAAACGCGAAAATTTTAAAGACGAAATAATTATGTTGTCTTTCAAGAAAATGCCTCTATAGCAGCCCTACTCCCCATTAATCAGACCGCTTTAGAAGCACAAAACAAAAAGGCGATATCAAACATTCTTATCATTACAAGAAAAACAATAGACATGTATACCACTTATTTAGACGATATAACATAATCCACGAAGTAGGACATTGGCTAAATGCCTAAACAACTCTTACATGTTAAGCCAAGATCACAGAATGATAAGAGGTCTTTTACAACAACATGCTGCACGTTTAGGTTTCTTTACAAAGCGCAGCCTTATTCTGACCAATTCATCAGTAAACATATGAAGTGCTCTTAAAAGATCCTATAGAAACCACTGCAAAGAAGTATTTTTACTCGCTTGTGAGCAAAGATTTATCGTCTGAGAACACTATTTCCACCTCACCCTTCCTTGCTAGCCAGTCTGGCACAAAGACTGTGGACCCCTTTTCATGGCATAAGCGAGAAGTGTTGGATATGCTGTCCTCCAAGGACATGCATTTTCAGGTGTGATTGGGCCTACACATGCGTGAGGGTTGTCACTGGTGGCTTTAGATTCGAGTGATTATAAATATGTTGTAGCCTGTCAGGCTAATGGGTTTTTAAAAATAGCTAATGCAATGCCAGTGGTAATCAATGCACAGGCCCTCGTTGATTGTCGGCACACTGAGAACTACTCTTCGATCTTGTCACTTTGAATCTCACAAAGCAAAACATCAAATCCGATTGTAGACAAATGCTTGCATACTGTTATCAATCTAACTATCATCTGCAGAAGATTCATTTTGTACTGCGAGTCAAGCATTGAACACAAAAGAAATCATGAACTAACTCTTCCTTTTTGAATTTTTCACAAAAACCAGAAAATTGGTTGAGTTTTGATGTTGGATGCAGCAGCTGGGATCAATTATTCTAGCCGCTTGACCCTCGGCACTAATATTGACATGGTTCCACCAATTTAAACTTTGTTGAATGAAACTGGGTGTGCCACCGGCTTCTTGTAATTTGAGAGCAGCAACTATCCTGTCATTGAAAACATTTAACACAAGTTGTACATTTTGCTGTTGGAGTTTGGATGGGTATAGGCTATTGCAGAGCATATCAATCGTGTGGTTTTCATAATATTGTACTGCCTTTTTGTGCCTGATACAGATCTTTTACATCTGAAAAAGAAGCAATTGATTTTCTATCAAGAAACCGCTTTCAATAATTTTTCTGTGATCACACTCTTGTGGAGACATTTTAGTAGATTGACAAGCCATACAAAAGATATCAGCTGTATGTATTATTATCCAACAAGTAAACAGCCTGGAAATTACAACATTGAATTGGTACTGCCCATTTAGTTTATTATCAGGTGCAACCATAACACTTGGTCTAGCGTGTAAACATTTGAGCATCACACATGGCATTAAAATTGCCTTTGAATCTGGATCATTCTTTGCTACACCATTCAAAGTACCACTTGGACGAATTTCCACTTTATCAATTAAAAAAAACTGTTTTTGTTTTAAAATTTCAATTTTTTTGAACTGTTTTTATTAAAACCTCATCAATGTTGTGTTTTTATTAAAACCTCATCAAATGACAACCGACTGTAATTTTTGCTTACCTGGAAGCAGTAATAAATTTTGTAGCCGTCAATAGTTGCATGTAGGAAATGAATCAGTGACAAAACAGTAATGAACAAGAGAGAAGGTTGTTTGTCTAGAGTTGTCATTGTCTTGTCATGAACTTTAGTGTTTAACCTTTTTGGTATCATCCATTGATGAAATATGATCTTAAAGAATCAACAAAACATTCACCTGAAGATTATAATTTTTATCAACAACTACACCCTCACAAAATTGTGAGCAGAACTTTACACCATTATTTGGATTTCATATTTTTCCTAACAGAACACTAATCTCAGTCTTTAAGCCTGAAAGTAAAAGCTATGTCTTTGTCAGAAGCAATGCCACTTGATATTTGTTGTATGACTTTCAATGCTTTTTTCAAGTAATCTTTTTTACCAGTTAATCTAGTGACCTTGATTAAACATCATCCAAGTCAATGCAAAAAATTAGCCATGTCTTCATTAGTAGTAATGCTTGCGACTTCTCGTTGGTTAATGTTAAATGCTTTTCTCAAATACTCTTCAGCATCAATATGTTTATTCATTTTTTTTAAACACTGACCAATTGCTCCCAAAGTAAAAGCTATGCCTCTGTCAGAGTCAAGGTTTCTTGATATTCGTTGTTTAATATCCAGTGAGTTTTCCAAATACTCTATTGCATCAGTAAATTTATTCATTTCAATTAAACACTGACCAATCTGATGCAAAGTAAAAGCAACGTCTTTATCACGACTAATTTCATTTGAGAATTGTTGATAAATTTTGAGTGCTATTTTAAAATGTTCTTTTGCACTGGAGATTTTATTCATTTTCTTTAAACAGCCACCAATTAGATTATAAGAGTAGGCCATGTCCCTGTTAGTATCAATGACACTGGATAATTCTTGTTTAATTTTTAGCGATTTTTCGAAATGCTCTTTTGCCTCAGTAAGTTTATTCATTTTAATCAAACATCGACCAATTAAATCCAAACTATAAGTCGCATCTCTCTTAGCAACCAGACTGTTAAATAATTGTTGATTAATATCTAGCGCTTCTCTCAAATACTTTTTTGCTTTAGGAAATTTACGCATTTCCATTAAGAATTCACCAATTGCATTCAAAGTAATAGCCACATCTCTATCAGTACCAACGTTGCTTGATATTTCATGGTTAAGTTTTAGTGCTTTTTCCAAATACTCTTTTGCTTCAAAATGTCTATTCATTTTTGTGTAACATCGACCAATTTCAATCAAACAGTTAACCATTGGTCTCTCAGTACCAATGTCGCACGATATTCGCTGATTAATTTCTAGTGCTTTTTCTAAATACTCTATTGCATCAGGAAATTTGTTTATGAGTCTTGAGCATCGACCAAGTTGAATCAAAGTATTAGCCACCTGCCTGTCAGTAGAAATGTCATTTGATGTTTGTTGATTAAGTTTTAGACATTCTTCCAAAATATCTTTTGCATCAGCATGTTTGCGCATTTTAATTAAACAACCACCAAGGTCACTTAAAGTACTAGCCACGTTTCTGTCTGCTGTGAGATAGCTTGAAATTTGTTTATTAATTTCCAGCGCTTTTTCAAAACATTCTTTAGCATTTGTGAGTTTATTCATTTTCATTAAACGCCGACCAATTTCCTGCAAAGAAATGGCAACTTCTCTGTCAGTACCAACGTCATTTGATATTGTTAGCTTAACTTTTAGTGCTTTTTCCAAATGCTTTTTTGCATCAATAAGTTTATTCTGTCGGATTAAACATCGACCAATTTGATTTAAGGTAATAGCTACATCTTTGTCAGTAGCAACGTCATTTGATATTGTTTGTCTAATCACAAGAGCTTTTTCCAAATACTCTTTTGCATTAATAAGTTCATTCATTTTAATTAAACATCGGCCAATTTGATGCAAAGTTGAAGCCATGTCTTTGTCACTAGTGATGTCACTTGATATTGTGCGTTGAATATTTAGTGCTTTTACAAAATATTCTTTTGCATCAGTAAGTTTGTTCATTTTAATTAAGCATTGACCAATTTCATGCAAAGTAATAGCTTTGTCTTTTTCTATGGCAATATCACTTGATTTTGTTTGTTGAATTGCTAGTGATTTTTCTAAATACTCTTTTGCATCATTAAATTGATTCATGTTCATTAATTGCTGCCCCATTAAATGGTATTTTTCATCCAATTTTTCTTCTTCAGTGCCTGTTGGCATTACCACTGTTTGTTTGGTTGTTAACATCTTAAAGCAGTCATCAAATTTAAGTAAGCGCTGTTCTTTAGAAGTAATATTGAAAGTGTTAATGTAATCTTCAACTTTCTTAGTATTTTGAAAACTGGAGTAAATGTTAATATTAAGCAAGTGTGGATGAGAATAAAAGTGTTTTTTTTTTAGTTTAAATTGGTTTGAGATGTCACATTGCAAGGCATATGCAATTTGAAAATAGCTAACTGTACATATTTCTCCTATCATCTCTAATAACTTTGAAGTTGCATCCATGTCAGTGATGACATCTTTTTGTCTTTTATTGACAATGTACCATCTCAGTCGTATCTCACATGCTGTAGCAATTGCATACATCAAATGGTGCATTGTGTTGTTACTAATCACATCTTTTTCAGCAAGTTGTCGAATAATATCAAAACATGAATTCACTGTAATTTTATGTATTCTTCCCATTGCTGCTATAAAGAGTGTGGTAAGACGATAGATGTCTTTTTTTACATTGTACTTGCCCTTATCAGTGATTTTTAAAAGTACTGATCTTACAGCAAAGCTTTCAAGGTCATCCACAATTTGATTCAAAATTTCTTGTCTTAAAGCTTCATTTGGTTTCTTTAAAATATCATTTACACCAGATTCAAATTCCTTGTAAAGACTTTTATCGCCATGCACATAACAAATTTTTGTGAGAATATCTGCCAAATGATAACCGTTTTTAAGACTTTCATCACTTTTTAAATATTTTAACATATCTGGCACTGACTTAATGAGTTCTGTTATCCAGTTTTTGTTTGTTGTGAATTGTTGTCTTCCCAAAGGATACTTACACGCCCATGGAAATGTGCCATCAAAAGATATTCCACAGTTAGCAACATCATCATAAAACCATGAACCCAATTTTGAATTTGTTTTGTTTAATACACTAGGAACTATAGTTTCGCCCAAATTTACCAAAATGATCTGAAAAATGACAGAATACCATCTGAAATAGATTAAAATCTTTTCATTCTTGCCATCAAACTTTGAATCCAACACTATGACATGCTCAAAATCTGAGTAAGGGGTAATTTCCTTTCTTGCGAGGGAGCCCATTCCTACAATAGCAAACTTGCAAGGTGCCTTGCCCATAATTTTTTCACATTCTGTTGCTACATTGGCCATAATTTCTGTGTAGTCATCAGTGATTTTGTTTTGTAAGGACTCAATTGCAACTACTTTATCACGTTCTTGCTTCAACAAACCATCTCTAGATTTGCTTTCTTTAACTTTTGGTATTTCACACAGTTTTTCATTTACATCTTTTCTCATCTTATTAACTGAGGATTTCACTAGTTCACTTTTTTTGAATAAGTCAACATCTATCTTCTCAGCATTAGCTGATTTAAGTAAATACTGATCAAGATTTTTCAAATCTTGCTTAATAACATCTGCATTACCTTTTGTTCTTATCATTGCAGCATTCAACAAGACGGCACATCTAATCAAGCAAATCATACCTTTAGTTGTAGAGTAAGTTTTACTACGTTGAAAATAAAGTGTTCCCATTTTGTGAAAAATCACTGCAGAATCTTCAAGGTCAATCTCTCTGCCATCATCACAGTTCGATTTCAATTCTTGCAAAAGCATTTCTTCATCCTCTGTAAACTTGTCACAATAAAAATTTTCCATTTTTTTCAGTTAAAAGTGAAATTAAATAATTGGCAGAGTTAAACTCATATGTCGTCAGTGTAGTACAGACCTGGGCAACTTGCAACACACAAACCACCACTGGGATGCCACCTCTTTCAATCTGGCTAGCAAGAGGTAATAGGGAAATTAGGTTTTAAACAGTAAGGTGGATTTATTTATTTTCATTGATTACCAACATTTTCAATATTTATTTCACTGCTTTAGTCCTTAACAAACTAATAAGTATCGCTAATGCAATCTTTTCCAAATCAATAGATTAGATTGTAGTGCATTCCATTTTTATGAGCAAACAGATTTATGGCTAAGCTAGCTAGTTTTCCCACAAATTTATTTACAGCACTAAACTATGTTGTTTTTAAAAAAACAGCAACTGCAAGAAAACATACCATTAATGCAAAATGTTGAGTTTTAAACTAATTACCTGTAGACAGTATTTCTTTTTGGAAACAAAAAGAAAATATTTGTGATCAGTTTGTGGGAAATAGAGTTGTGTGTTGCAGCAAATTAAACAATTTTTTTCAGGGAAAGTACTATCTCAACTTAACATTGCTGTCATTTGGATAAATACGTACATTTGAGACCTACCACTGGTATTTATCTTCTTCATATGGAGGGGCATCCAAAAAAACCGATAGGATCAAATGCTGGCTGTGGTGGCATTAAGCTAGCATCGAGTATCACCATCAAAAACCATCAGACCAGACTCAATGTATGGGGCATGTTGAGATAACATGGTTTGTGATTTGATCGGTGGCACGACACTCGCAATTTGGCAAGAGAGCAAGACCCCATTTGTACATGGATGAGTAAAAACGCCCAATGCCAGTCCACAAGTGATTGAACTTAAACTCAACATGTTCTGGGCAAGCCCATTCCAAGAGGCCTAAACTGGCCCTGAGAATGAAAACATGAAGTATGGATGTTAATTAACGCTTCATCTATAATTTGTCCACTGAGCTGCGTGGATGCCTAATTTAGATCTAATGTAGTTACCAACCACTAGTAATGCTAATGCAGTCACACAATGAAATCATTATTTCTGCCTTTTATGTTCTAAGCGATCAAATTTTTTAAAGATCATTTTGAAAACATTTGTTTGGCTCGTTTTGGTCTCATAAGCCTTATTTAAATGTTTTTGTAAATAGTGTATTTAATTTGTTGTTTTCTAAACTGTACACCTTTTTTTGTGAAAATTAGCCTTTTAAAAGTGATTATTTTGCCCAGTTTGGTTTCAAAAATCTTATGTAAGTGCGATTTTTATTAGATGTTTTTCTTTTGTCTACTTGTTTGTGGGGTTGAAAAGCTATTGTCATTATCCCAGGACTGGAGTACTAAAAAAAGCAATGCATCTGGATCCAGCTTTGTAGCTTTCAAGCATTTATTTTCTGGCTCCAGCTTCATAGCTTTTGAGCATTCAGCCACTGGCTTGAGCTCTAGCTGAAGAGAGGTAAATTCTTGAAAGATAAGTTTGGCTGCTGCTCCAGCTCCATTAAGAAAGTTTTAAGTATTTGCTATAGTACAACCCAACGGTTTATTATGAATTGGAAAGTTTATAATTTTACTAAATATGCAAAGGTTCACAAGTTCTACATAATCTGAATGAAAAACATGAGAAACCAACCTTCCGATGACTATTTGTTATGCTTTTTTCAAGACCGACTGAGAATAATTACAATCACAAATCACTAGAAAATTTTGATATCTCTAGCTCCAGCTATGTTGAAGTTGATTAATTAAATCCCTCTCCTTCAAAACTTTTGGGCCCAGAGCTTTACCTCCTAAACTTTGCTTCATCCTCTTTTCCTCAAATATGCCACTGTTTCTTCACTTAAAGAATGCAACATGAATTTACTATATTGCAAAACACAGCAAAATGTACAAATGTGTAGCTAATGCAGAGCAGGAATAGATATAAAAAGCTTAGTGAAAGAAGTTGGCAAAGCAACAGATTATGTCTTTTAAGCTTCCTACATCCATAAAAGCAGCAGTAAACTCCATCTTTGTAATAGCATACAAAAATTGCTGAAAACAATAAGTTGCTTCTCACTGGGAGTTTACTATAGAATATTTGGTAGACTTTGGCTGCATTTGCACATAGTGGTACAGTCGAATCCGGTCAATTGCATAGTCAACTTGCCAAACTATTTTATGCGATTAAGCAGATTATGCATTTATCCGAAATTAGTATAAACAAACAAATAGGTTTGGGATTTACAACTCTTATGCAATAAAACATATTATGCAATTATCTGATATGCAATTAACTGGATTCGTGTGTATTTACATCCAAGAATAAAAAATCTTGCCAGTGCAAATGCATTATCATGTCTTGAAGCAAGGAACAACAACCTGATATTTAGAGAACATTTTGCCACCTGATACTGAGTTCAAAACCACACAAGTTGCAAAACACATATTTGACAATGTGAACGCTACTTGACTTTGAAACCGAACTTTAATTTACAAAACAGTTTTCTTCTTCAAATCAAACTTCAACTTTAATCAAAAAATATTTCATTCGTTTGGTGCCTAAGATGACCTCACAATCAACGCTTGATAGTGTAATTTGTTATCACTATTTTCTTAAAAACTACAGGTCATAGAAACGCCATTAAACAAATTTTCGAAACATTGACAATGCAACAAGCAATTTTATAATTAAGCATTTTAAGCCTTCTAAGCATGCTTCCTCTTTTTTTCACTGGCACACTTACAACTAGCTTTATGATATCATAATGCCACCTGGAATGATTAACCCAGTATTTTGCTAGTAACATGAGTTTTTAAAAAATTGCAGCATTTTTACAAAATCAGTTTAATTAAAAATTGATCTTTATAAGTAGTATTGGGTTGTCGCATAAGTTTGTTCGCTTTTTGTTATTGAGATGTTTATGTGTGCTTATCATTTTTTGTGACACTTCTTACCTAAATATTCACATTATACTAATCATTTATGCATTTTCAAATTTGTTGTCAACCGATTTTGTCTATTCGATAACATTATTCCATTCCCTTTCAGATGGAGTGCCAAGTTGAAAAAAAACTTCATTTCCGACATTTACTTCTTTTTCATTTCAATGGACAGGAAAATGCATCTGAGGCAGCCAGGAATATTTGCAAAGTATATGGAGAAGAAGCGATAACAGAGCGAACTGCACAGAAATGGTTTCAAAAGTTTCGCGAAGGCATTTTCAACCTGGACGATGCACCTCGCTCAGGACGACCATCCGACTTTGACGAAGAGACCTTAAATCTGTTGATTCACGAGAACAAAGTGGAGACTATCTCATTGATTGATTAATTATGGAACATTTCGCTCAATAAACAATGATTATTTGGATACATTTTTTTATACGTGAATGTTATCTTTTTATCAGATACAAATTTGCAAAGATATATTATGTTAATTTTTGAGTGCAATTCCATGTATTAAAGTAACATGTTCCATAAATACGAACGAACTTATGCGACAACCCAATATTAAAAAGCATGTATTTATTTACTTACTTTTTAAAATATTAGAAAGAATGTGCATTTTACTTACACTTACACCTCACCAGTGACTGACATATACTGGCTGGCACTGGCAATGCAAGCACCGTTTGTGGCTGGCCCAAAACAAAACACACTTTATATGAAAACAAAACATGTTTAAATCATTTTAAAACTGTCTCAAATGTAATTGCATAACTTTATTCCCTATTTTATAAATAATTCTTGCACTGCATAATGTATAATTTATCGTTTAACTCTGAATCATTAAAATTAAAATATATGTTTATAATGGTGACAACTTCTGGTAGCAACATAACAAAAGTAACAAATTTCAAACTTGCAAGTAAAAGATAACAATTTGTCACCAATAGTAACAACTCTGGCAACCCCGGTCTTTTGTATTTATTTTTACTTTAACAAACTGAACTTTATCACCAGTAGTGTTGCTTTCTACCTCCCCCAAAAGTGGTAAGCTGAGTAAAACAGGTAACTTTGACACATAACAGTTATAATAAGTGCTAACAATCTCTGTCTTTTGAAAACTTAAAAAATTTGCTTTCGACCAATATGTGGCTCTAATTAGCTAAGACTAGCAATTAGTTTATAATAGCTGATCAAAAATAGGTTGCCATACATCGTGTTCCATTTTTAGTTGAACAATTATTCTACTTGATCCAACAAATTTGCACTTGTTAGACAAAGTTAGTTCTTTGGTGCATTTTGACTACTTTTCCTCACAAGCATGATTCTTTGAGATTATTTGTTAACGTTTTCAAAAAAGTTCATCAAAAAATGAAGACACTAAATGTTTAGGAAATCAGGCCTATCGGTTGAAAACACTCAAAATTTTGGTGCCAGCATTTCACAAAATTGTAATTTCTACAAAACTTAAGTTCTTTAATACATTTTGACTATTCGTTCTTGATTACATTGCTCCTTTTCATGCTATGGCCAAATTAAATCAAACAATGCAGCCAAAGAACGTAATGTCACAAAGATAAATACATAAGGAGGTCCATCAAATCGTCAAAAAGATGTAACTATACACATGCCATTTCTTTAATTGTCAAAATGACAACCATTTGGGTGCTGCCATAATTTTGGATGTTTTACTTTTTTCTCTGCAGCTTTAAAAAGTAGGAATGATACTTTGTGACATTATTTTTTTCTTTTTGAGTACTGCCAGTCCTCATTAGCAGACCAAGATGATTACCATGATGTGTAGAGGAACTATGGTCTATAATTTTTACAACTTTTCCTGCTCTCACAAATGCTTGTACAGTGAAGCCAGTGCAGCTTCCTTAATTGATATGTTCTGACTTGGGATGTGTGATGGCATGATCTGCCAGGGTAAAATCGCACCGTACTTAGGAAAAACATTTTTTCCATTTTGTTTGATAATACCTTTATAGAGCTACAGGGATCAAATCTATAATTTGGGGAAAAGCAAGGAGTTTTTAAACTTTTCTGAGCACACCTAAACAAAAAAAAACAAAAGAAAACAACGTCACAGTGTCAAATTGTATCACATAGAAGATATTATTGATATTTTGCTTTATAATGGCTTTATACAGCTACTGGGATCAAACTAACAACATTTTGGGAAAAGCAAGGACTTTTTTAACTCTCCTGGGCATGCCAAGCAGATAGATAAGAACAAGCAACATAATGCATAGCATACAAAAACTTGAGAAAGTTTAAGGAGAAATCAAAAAAACGTCCCTGTGTGCAAATGCACCACAAAAAAATTTTTGTTATTTTGTTTCAAAATAGCTTTATATCACAAAGGTATTCCTTAATTCCAAACTAAAGAAAATTGCTAGGCCTCCTTGACTTCATGTAAGTAGTGAACAGAGCACATAGACATAAGGCATAGCCAGAAACTTTAAATCAAAAATTTTTTTAGAAAAAAGAATGCACCAAGTTGCAAAAAACTTATGTGCAGAATAAACATAAATTTTCTTTACTGTTCACTCAAGTGCCTGATGAGTGAAACAGGCTTGGATGGCTGAACAGACATTCTCAATCTTGATGGGGGCTCTGCCAGGTGACACCGATAATTAGTATAAAGCAAAGACTTTTTCTTTTGTGGATATGCTGCTGGTTAAGTTAACTATATCTATGCTGTAAAGCAATGTAATGACTTCCCAAGTTTAAGAGAAAATCACAATAAAACCATAAACCTAACGATTTAAACAACTTAATTATGAGTAAATATATGCTTGAAAATATGTTGGCCTGATGGACTCCAACTAGAATATGATAAATGAATTTCGGCAAAGACATAGATGCTTTTGTCACTAAGCCAAAAACAAGACAAATAACATAGCCAAAAAGCGTAGTATCACAAATATAAATACGAAAGGGACTGCACCAAATTGCAAAATAAGCTTATCATAAAATAGTTTATTTCTGTAATTGTGAAAACAACCACCATTTGTAATTGTGTTTCAATCCCCCCCCCCCCCTTACATTATTAAAAGTACTAATGATACCTTGTGGCAAGATTCTTTCTTTGTTAGCAATGCCAGTCTAGTTTAAGAGTATAAGATCATTATTACCATTACAAGCACAATAATTATAGATGTGCATAAAAAGCAGAATTTTAATGTTTCTGTTGACACAAGTGCATGATAGGTGAAGTCTGTGCAGCTGGCTGAACCAATATGTATCCTATGTTGCTAATGGGGGGCCCTGTTGGGCAACACTGGCTAGTTTATAATATGAGCACAATTCTGTCTATGTGTCTGCTATGGTAACTCCTCCAAATTGCTAGACATACAAACATCAGACTTAGCGCAATTAATCACCTCCTTGGGGTGAGTGTTATAAGGGGGTTTGTGACCTCTTGATAATGTCACAATCAAAAACAATTTTTTTGAAATTCGGATTTCTTGACAGAGAAGAATGGTGTTTTGCTCAAATGAAAGCCAGCTTCTAACTTACACAAATTTCAATATTCTGGGGTCTAAAATGATGCCACAGGAAATGCTTGATTGCCCAATTAGTTTTCTGTATTTCCTCAAAAACTACTGACCCCAGAAATACGATTAAAAGCATATATGGAAAATATCAACATGACTTTCAATAAAAAATACTTTTACAATGATTTGAGCTGAATCAACATTGCTACAGCAGATTGGCCTTGGGCTGGATTACATTTCCACCAGCAGCAATTTTTCCAAGACCTAGCTATATATGTGCAGCAAGAAATGATAGGCCATAAAAATAGGTACATAATTGCAATAAAATCACAAGTAGTATGTGGAATATTTAGCAGCTTTTTTTAATATTATACAATTACTTTTGCAGCCTTTTTTTCTTACAGCTTTACATTTATGCTTCCATGAAAGTGGTGATACAATGATTGATAAAAGTGTGCAAAATGATTGGCTGTTTAAAATATGAGCAAGTCCACTACTTAAGTGCAGACCACAAAAACAGAGCAAATATAACATTGCTGGGGACTTAAAAAAAGTTTGGGAGAAACATAGCTATCATAAGCAATCCCTTCCTAATGTTTTTCTGCTTAATTTCTATTTACAATACGATACTTTTATATTTAAACAAGAATTGGCTAGGTTTAAAAATTCTTTTAAAATCTTTCTTTTAAAAATTCTTTTTCTTTTAAAAATTTTAGTAGTGTTCTCACGATGCATTAAGTAAATTCTGTGCACACCCATGTGAGTGCTTTACTTCTGGTTAGTTTACTCTTTTCCTCTCTGCATTCATGCCAGGAACGAGAAACATGCATGCAGCCAGTCTTTAGGTTGCTCAAATTCTTTAAATGTGCATTCTTTCTCTCATATCAATTATATTTACAAGTCAAAATCAATAATTTAATTAAGTTATAACAATTCAAAGAGTGTGTACATTTTTTTTGGACATCCTGTATATGACATGTAGCTTTGGCTACTGTTTTTTTTTTACAACAAAAATTGAACTTTAACACTGACAGTCAAACTTTTTATCTATCTCCAAAAAGTGGTAAGCTGAATAAAAACAAGTAAGTTTTATACATAAAAGTTATAATCAGACACATAAAAATTAAGTGCCATCTGAAAGTTTCGGAAATAAGATTTCCTGGAAAAAGTAGCTCTTATTGGTTAATAATTAGTTAACTGTAAGTGCTTCATTTCGAGTTAGTTTGTTCTTTGCATGGCAGCGTTTAGGCCAAGATGAAGCAACATGCAGGAAGCCAGAGGCTTTAGGTCATACAAATTACAAAAAGATTGTAAGTGTAGGTCCTAATACTTAATTGCTCTTTCTGAAAATACAAATCAATCACTTTGGCGCTTCTCCTTTGTGCCACAACTTTCAAATTATCTTTCCATCCACAGTATAAAACAAACCAATAAAATTTTTGAAAACATTGGTGATTTCAATTGTGAGCAACTCCATTTTCTAAGTGCCAAACAAGGCAAGCAAAACACAGCCAGCAACTCCACAAACTTTTGGAAAAAAATAGCAGGTGTGCACAAACCTCTATCATGCTTTTTTAGGCTTAATCAATTTCTTTTAAAAGAACAGAAATGTTAACTTTGGAACAAGATTTGGCTATGTCAACAACACATTATCTTTTTTATTAGGACCACTGTTCTCACAAATGTCAATGGGGTGAAGTCGGGAAGCTGGGTGAACTGATATTCTTAACCTTGACATTACTGATGGGGCTCTGCCACAGCTATCATTTAATTGTGAGTGCTTTATTTCAGGTTGGTTTGCTCTTTTCCTGGTAGTGTTTATGCTAAGACCAAGCAACATAACTGCAGCCATCAGTGTTTCCTCTAAGATTTAGTAATTGTGCTACTACTGCTGCAATGCAAAGTAGCAAGCAGATGTACAAAAAGTACTGGACAAATTTTTGGCGGACATTGCTGACAAAGTGTTACACCAGCCATAATAACATATGTTGAAGGGGTAAAAATATTAGTTTTGATTACAGACTGCTAATTACTCAGTGTTTGCGATACGCTAACAGAAGATGTTGTTCATTCCAATTCAAATCTGGGGTCCTTTGTCAGAAATTTTTTGAAGGCAGCTAAAACATTTGATGTAAATACCATGTGACAATACTGCACTACGATTTACAGCTATGTGCACACTATTTCCATGCTTTTACTTTACCATAGAATTACTCCAATGGCTTTATTTATGATGGAAACTTGTCTACAACAACGTAACATTTTTTGAATTCCTACAAAATTTCAGTTCAAATTCCATACTTGAAAATTTGCTTATTACTTTGGTTCATGTATCATTGAATCCTTGGTTTTGCCCTCAGAAGTATTTTGTTTATTATAGCCTTCTTTATCTAGTTTAGTACTTTTTAATCATCATCAGTGTGCGGCCCATTTTTGATATGCACAGAAGTATGTGGCTTGACTATACATTTTTCTCACTTTCATAAGTGACTTATAAAAGTTATTAAAGTAAATTTCAGGAATGTTGCCCAAATAAAATACAAAAACAAGTCAAGGAATATGGTCGCAATTTTTCTGGACATAAAAGCTAAATAAAGTGTTGGCCCAGTGAAAAGCATGGTCCACTGTAAGAAAATAACTGATCCAAGCCATCATCTGTCATGAATGATGTATATTTTTTTAACGATGCCAGCTTGTGAGTTTTATTTTGTTTACATCGATATGTCTTCTGCAGCACGAACTCAAGTTCACTGCACATCAAAATTCTTTGAAGACAAGCCTAAACAACAATTGTATGGGTGTAAGTGCAGAGTTTTCAAGATTTTCAGAGGCAGCAGAGGCAAAATTGTGATGTTGCCCTTCAGCAACATAATAAGTGGTATCTGGCCCTAGTTATGTCACTGACCAGGTTGCGCTATGAAACACACTACTCATTACCCGTGGGGAGTGCTAGTTGTCAGAATTGGTAGCTACACTTGAAGTGGAATAGGTGAAGTGGTTGACCTCTTGGCAACGGTGCATTATACAAGGTGCTCAACATTTAGCATTACAGTTTATTCAAAATTGAAACTTTTCTATGTGATGTTCAATATTTAGCGTTACAGTTTATTTAAAATTTAAACTTTTCTATGTGGTGTTCAATATTTAGCATTACAGTTTATTTAAAATTTTATATGTTTTGTTCAATGTAACTTACTTTTGATACTTTATAATGAATCTTAAATCTTTCAGGTAAATAAATTCAACTATGGCTAAATATTTAGATAAACAAATTGCAATTGTTTAGCTTTTAAAGGCAGGAAAATCTCATAAAGAAATTTGTAAGGATCTGAAAGTGAACAGAATGCTAGTCTGGAGGACTCTTAAAAGGTATAAAGAAAGTGGTAATGTGCAAAATCAACCAGGACAAGGCTGTCCTCGAAGTGCTAGAACTGCAAAATTGATAAAAGCTACCAGGGAGAAATCCCAAGTGATCCATTCAGAGAATGGCAAAAGAGGCGAAAGTGTCACAGAGAACCATGTTTATGATTCTTTGTAAAGATCTGCAAATGTCCCCATACAAACACATGAAGAAGCAGTTATTATTGACCAAAACTGCAGAGAAACACCTTGCCAAAGCCTAAATTCTGTTATTCCACATTGAGGCAGGCACACTTCCAAATGTTGTTTTCAGCGATAAAAAAGAAATTTCATGTTCAACGCCACGTGAATCCCCAGAATGATTGTGTTTGGTCATGTGATGGTGAGATGGGACCTCAAACAGTCGCTTGGGCCCAAAGAGCAGCATCTGTAATGGTCTAAGCTGCCGTTACCGAATCTGGAAGAAGTCCTTTGGTTTTCGTCAAACAAAAAGTCAAAATGAACCAAGAGAATTACTGCAATAACATTCTTGTTGATTCATTGTTGCCATGGGCAAAAGAACACTTCAAAAAACGACCTTGCACGTTTCAACAAGATTCGGCACCCTCCTATGGGGCTAAAAAGACTCAGGAGTGGTTGTTATCCAATGTTCCAAACTTCATTTCTAAAAATAAATGGCCCCCTTCATCACCTGATTTAAATCCTCTCTACTTTGGTATCTGGGGATATCTCAAGAGCAAGGTCTCAGGAACACATCATACAAGTTTGGAGGCACTAAAGTCAAAACTATGAAAGGAATGGTAAAAAATGCCTCAGGATGTCTTTTGTGACTCATGCAAGTCTTTTTCAAAACATCTCCAGCATGTAATTGATTCGGATAGAAAGAATATTGAATAAATTGTCTTTGTACTGAATTTATACACATTTCGTGACAATTTTTCACATGAGCAATTCTAACTAGATGTTTCATTTCCCAAATACAGACATTTGAAGTTGTAACGGTAAATACTGAAGACCCTGTATAAGCTGTGGTGCAGCCATTTGGGACCCACTGAAATCAGTTAAGAACTCTTTTAAAGTTATGCATGCATTGTAGTCTTAAATGTCAACGTTAATGCAACTCGTCTGTGAGATTCAAACCTGCATCTATTGAACTGGTCTCCTTGTGTACCGAGAATCACTGACATGTATCACAAGCTGCCAGCTATGCCTTAAAGCACCGCATTTAGTTTGTAACCTTTGGAAAGCCTTTCTATGCCTAATCACTTCTCGTTTGATCAGCTTTATGTAAGAATTGCAGTTTTAGTCCATGCCTGAGCAGCTAGCAGTAACATCAAAACAAACCTTGTTCAAAATTAAACAGCATGCAAGTCTTGTGCTTTGTGTTAGATTGTTTTCTAAAAGTCAGCAGTAATGCTATTGGGGAGAGATCTTTTGGCCCTTGACAAGCCCTGCTGATGAGTTCAAAAGGACGAAATGCATCTAGGGATGGCTCATAAATTTGTAAATATCTTTTAATAGTATTGTTTCCTTCAGAAGCCTTGCACCTTAATCACTCGCTTTGTTGTTTTGCTTCTTGCTTGTAAGACGCTCTCTATTGATTTTAACCACTTGGAGCTAGCAATTAATAATTGAAGTGATTATATCACCTCTAAAAAGATCAGAAACATGTAGCCTACCAATTACTGATTGATAGTGGCAGTGAAATACCTAGCTATTTTTGTTCAATAACTTGATTTAAATTAAATGTTAACCTGCTAAGCGTCTCTTTTTTGCCATTCATGCTTTAATGCATTGTCACATTCTTTTTCAATGAGTTTATTCCTAGTGTCACATTTTTTTTGTGTAAGTTTATTTTTACTTGCACCTTTTTATGTTATTAACTCTTTCAATCCCACGTGCATTGTGAGATGCATTGTGAGAATATGTCTGCGAGGTGGCAGAGCAAAAAACTGTCATAATCAATCATAATTAATGATAATTAATCATCATAAAATACCCAAGTTTGTTTGTAAATCATTACTCATCTGTTTACTTCTACATCAAGTGTGATGTATTGTTGAAATCTCTATTTCTTGAGGATTTCAAATATAATAAAAACAAAAAAATTTTTTTTTTGAATATGCAAATTTTATGCAAATTAGCCCCCCTCAACAGGTGCTGAGTTGTCTTCAAAGTTAAAGCACCCTTACCCCAAAGATCACTACAGGTTTCATTTTTCTACCAATTTCTTTAGAAATGGTCGCTAGATGATGCTAAGGACATAAGCCTTCAAGGTACATCAGTCAAAACTTACCAAAAAGCCTAGGTTTTCTACAATTTGCTACTTTCTGAGACCATGACCTTTTTGTTAACCAGTACTGACCGGTACCAAATTTTGTTCGTCAAATGTAGTATCTAAAATAAGATCAGTTATTATCTGCTACAGGTTAGCCTAAACCATGTAACATCAAGTATTTTTGAACAGGGAATTTCTTGAAGATTCAGAAAATATCAAGTTTAAATAGAATATGCTGTCACTAACAATGAAACAGCAACTTATTTACACCCCTCTCATGTGTTGAGAAACAAGGGGGATACAGCAAACTTTTTATTTAGAGAAGCCTAACTTCTGCGAGCTGTTAAACTTGTATTTCAGTTTTTGTTTCCTTAGAAACTTGATGCTAAATGACGACTTTAGTGGTGAAGTATTTGCAATTTATTTTATCTTTTTAAAGGGTGTAGTTTTTCTAAAAATTATAATTTAGTAAAGGTAAGTCAAAAAATTTTTGGGGGTTTTGAACTGACATGATGTACAGTACCCACTTTTGATCAGTAAATATCATATATCGCTTAGCCTAAACTATTCAAAGTTATATATTGCTGAAAAGCAAATTTTCTAAGCTTTTAAATGAGACTGGTATTAAGCAACATATCATATTTTTTGCGCACTAAATCAACTTTTTTTACTTACCCTACAAATTTGTTTGGGGGGGTTTTGAGACCCCTAAAAAATTTGAAAAGGTAAATTTTATCATTATTGCTTGAAATTTTGTCAAATAATGCCCCAAAAGAGTAGTTTTCAGACTGTGTCAATGATAAAAGGTTTGGTTTTGTGGTAAATCAGGTATCTTGATTTGAATTCAAGGTAGTTGGCTCTTGCACATGTCTGCTGAAAATTTTGCAATTTTTGTTGTCTGCGACTGGGTTCTTGGTCCTTTTAACTCTTTTTTGGTATGAAAATCCAAGAATTAGAGCACAAATTATACATCTTCCGATGCATGAGGAATTAAGCGTGATTTTTTGAAAATTTTATAAAAATCGGATGAGAAATAAAGTCACAAATTGTTTTTTTAGTAAACTTTTTGAAAAAAATTTTGTAACTCAATTTGAAAAAATTTGAGGGAAACTCTTACTTTATTTTGCCGGTAATATTACCGTCATGGGATCGAAAGAGTTAATTATAGAAATGTGTTTGTTTGTTGCTTTACAGCAATGCGCCACTTGAAAAGATGCCAGATATTGCCATACATAAAAATACAAGCTGTAAAGTTAGTAGACTCAATATCAAGTCGATGACAAATAGAATAAAAACCAAACTGGTGTGGACTAGATATTGTGTCGATGACGCTTCCTATAAGTTTTGCGCGGACTACATATTGAGTCGCTGATGCTTGCAGGATGTTTTTAAAGGACTAGATATGTGGATGGAGACGCTTAACAGGTTAACACTCAAACTCTGTCTTTTTCAACAATAGCTGATAAACGTCAGAGAAAGTCAGTTTGACAATGCATGTAAATAAAATTATTTCTATGCCGATGCCTGACCTGAGCCTAAGAATATGACTTTTTTAAAGTAATGGTATGTTAGATGGTTTACTCTGACTATAAAACAAGAACAAAAATTACTTGCAAGCTTCAAATTTTGCTTGATTATGGCAAACTTAAAGATCTGAAGTAGTTTTTTAATACAGTTTGGAATGGTGCATAATGAACGGCAATTTTGTTAATGCCCTAGAGATGTGGTTGTAGGCAAACTCTACTGTATTACATATTAACTTTTAAGCACTTAACAAGCAAAGGCTACACTTAAAAATAAAACGTTTCTAAAGAGATCAAACTAAAATTCTTACTTTTTACACATTTCAAGGCTTAGTGCAATCGTAACTAACACAGCACACAGCCGTTGGCTACATTTTATTTGATAAAAAATCTTTTTTTGAGAGAACTCAAAACTACAATTGGTTAAAAGCCATATTGGTTTTCATAGCTGGCAAGTGTGAGAAGATTATTTAATAGGAATTTAACAAGCGTGATTGAAATTAGCATTAACATCACAAAAAATATGGATTTTTACCAATCCCGTTTCGAACTTCCCTCAAAAAATGTCTTATTTTAAACTGAAGTTAAGGGGCTGCTGGATGTTATTGCACTTTAACTACGATCAAAATTGGCCAGAAAAAAAAAATTTCTGATCCTGCTTCACGTTAATTGTTTGAGAAATAATCTGTGTTGTAGTGTCACCCTTTGACAACTGATTTCACTGAGGATAGTAAACCACCACCTGTTGGTGAGCTTGCACACAGCACCTGTGTAAATAAACGAACCGTTCTTTCTTGATTGATCTTGAATAAAGAAAAGATAGGTAATCAAAACTAGCGTCAAAGATGCCTCTCTGCAATACTACAAACATTTTTTACCCAACAAATGAAGAAAGCTGCACCTCCTGATTGTCAAAACTATTGGATTGCAACACAGATGCCCATAATTTTGTCTGACTTTGATTATTGCACCACATTCGTTTGTGACAAGAAATAGCAATCTGTTCTATCACATAAAAACTTGGCAAACATTGCAAGTAAAAACAAAGAAGTTTAATAAGTTACATCACACTTATCATAATTATTAGTTTTTCTCACCAATATGAAAGAAACATTTTGACTAGCAGCGGTAATATAAAAAATTGACTGTCATCTTAAAAAAATTTGACCTAATGGTAAAAAAGTAATTTTTTATTGACCTATCATATAACATGAAACTTGCTCTTTCTATACAGAACTCTTACCAAAAAGCACACCCCTCAAGCTTGCTACCAAAAAGTTGACTATATTGAAACAACTTGATCTAGTAATAATTTAACTGTGAGTTCTTGACTTCCAATTAGTTTGCTCTTTCCCTGGCTGAGTTTGTGCCAGGGCCAAGAAGCATGCACACAGACAGAGGCTTTAAGTAGAACAACAAGGCACACAATGCCATGATATGGCAAAAGCTATTAACTAAAAAAAACACGTTTTTGAGGATATTAACTCTGTTGTCCTTCTTAATTGTTTATCATGTGAAAACTAAACCAAATTTTTCCCAGCTTTGCCTTGAACTTGCTATGGCACAAACATTAATTGTTCGTTTTTTTTATTTGCTTTTCAGTAGTTTTACACAAAAAAATTATAGTTGCTTAAGATATCTGAAATATAGATGTTTGGTTGTTCAATATAACGGCAATACAATTATGAAAAAGTCGTAAGCAGTGGACATAATATTTGTTTATAGGTTATTCTCAAAAATACATATCAAAGACTTTGGTGCTCTGGCTTTTTTGAAAATGCATATCAAAACCCCTCTTTCATGCACTTCATAACACAAACAAATAAACCTTGTTAAAATCTTTGGCTGTTTTATTTGAGAAGTCTAGTTTGTAAAAACCCCTATGCTGAAAAAAAGGCTAACAAAATGTACTGAATGACTCCAGAACGTTAATAACTCAATACATCTTTGTTTTTTGGCCATGCCGTGGTTCCTTTGTAACACTACAAAATGCTACCTACTTACAAGAGCACAATGGTTCCAATCAGTAGCATATTTAAAAGCAATTTCTTTTTAAAGAAGGGTTCTGGAAAGGACAAGGCTTTAAGTAAAAAAGTTTTTAAACATTCTGTCATACTGTTTGAGGGCATTGTCTTTTATGTCTCCCTAATTGCTTAAAGCATAAATATGACTTGGCAAGATTAATCGCCTCCCTAGTTGAGTGTCACAAAAGAAATGGTGATGTCACGATGATATCACAATAAAAAAGTCTTTAAATTTGATTCCCTAGGAGGAAAATGCTCTTGCGCTTAAATGAGCCAGCATCTGAATCACCATATTTCAACAAAAGTCATTGCTTTGTTTTGTAAGATGATGCCTTGATTGACGATTGATTGCAAAGCTATTTTTGTCAAATAATACAAGAAGCCAGTGATGCACTTTGAGCAAACTGCAGACAGTGCCACTGTTTCAACTTTATTTTCATCATTTTTCCCCACAGCACTAACCAGACAAACACAAGTGAAATCTTTTTTGAAAGATGTAAAATAGGCTGTTTGTAAATGACACAAGCTTACATCAAAAAGTATGAAGTGTTATAAAAAATGCAGTTAATTCTTTCACTCCTGCAATCATTAATTGATGATTTTGTGTTTTTTGTGTTTTCCTCAAACTTTTTTCTGCCAAGTTACAAAATCAGTTTACTAAAAAATAGATTTGTGACTTTATTTATCATCCGATTTTCATAAAATTTTCAAACGATCACACTTAATTTCTTATGCATCAGAATATGTAAAATTTGTGCCCTAATTCTTGTATTTTCTTACCCAGAAAGGGTTAATAAGATCTAGAACCCAGTTGCAGACGACAAAAATTGCAAAATTTTCAGCAAGAGACAACCACCTTGAATCAAACTAAATTTACATGTTTTCCAGGAAACCAAACCCTTTATCAATAACACAGTCTGAAAACTACTTTTTTATGGCAACATTTGACAAAATTTTAAGCATTAAAAATATTTATCTATTAAAATTTTTAAATATTTAGGGGTCTTAAAACCCCCCAAAAATTTGTATGTTAAGTAAAAAAACCAAATTTGGTGTGTAAAAAATGATATGTTGCTAAATAGTGGCCTCACTTGAAAGTATAGAAAATTTGCTTTCCAACAATATATAACTTTAAATGGTCTAGGCTAAGCGATATATAATATTTATTGGTCAAAAATGAGTAATGTACATCATATCAATTTTTGACCTACCTTCACCAAATCATAATTTTTAGAAAAACTACATCCTTTAAAAAGATAAAATACATTGCATACATTTCACCACTAAAGTCGTCATTTTGTATCAGGTTTTCAAGGAGAAACAAGCTAAAATGCAAGTTTAAAGAGCTGGTAAAACTTGGCTTCTCTAAATCAAAATTTGCTGTATCTCCTTTGTTTCTCAACAAATGGGAGAGGTGTAAAAAAGCTTCTGTTTCATTGTTAGTGACAACATATTCTATTTAAACGTGATATTTTCTGAATCTTTAAGAAATTTCATTTTAAAAATACATAATGTTGCATGGTTCAGGCTAACTAACCTCAAGCAGATAATGACTGATCATATTTTAGGTACTAAATTTAACTAACTAAATTTAGTACCAATCAAGCCAAGGTCATGGGACTCAGAAAGTTGCAAATTGTAGAAAACCTAAGTTTTTAGGTAAGTTTTGACTGATATAACTTGAAAGCTTATTTCCTTAGCATTATCTAGCGACCATTTCTAAAAAAATTGGTAGAAAATGAAATCTGTAGTGATCTATGAGATAAGGGTACTACTTCAATTTCAAAGACAATACAGCTCCCATTGAGGGGATAATTTGCATATTGCAAAAAATTTTTATTACATTTGAAATTCTCAAGAAATGGAGATTTTAACAATATATAACACTTGATGTAGAAGTAAACAGATGAGTAATGATTTACAAACAAACTTGGGAAAGATAATTACGACATTATTCACACTGCCACCTTATGAACATTTTTTTCACTATTTATTCTGGCGCAAAAGAGTTAATTTATTATTTTACTCCATGCTTAATATTACACATAAATCTTCTCTTTATCTCCATTTGACGTTTTGATAAACCAAACAAAAATCCAGCTCATCACTTTATAGAACATAATTAAATTAACATAACAGAAGTCTTTAAAGCTTTTTGTCTCCGTTTAGAAACTTTATCATGGCTAAATATATAAATCTTTAAGTCCAAAATTAAGTTTAATATGGTGCTATGATACTGGACACTACCGACTAAAGTAATAACGTTTTAGCACTGTACCTCTCAATGAAACACAAGCAAAAGCAACTTTGCTGTTTGTGAATGACCAAGTTTTAAGTTTAAGGATGGTTTAAGGCATTTGATTAGCAGTGCTTCCATTAGCTCAGTTTCAGTGTTAACATAGCACTTTTTTAATGTGAAGTTTTGCTCTGCTGGCATTGTTTCTCTGAAGGCTTTGCACTGATGGTGAAAAAATTTGATAGCAAATTTAGATCAGCTTAAGTTATTGGAAAGATGGTTTTCAATTTTCACAAATAGTTGTCTACTCATCACACTGATGCATGATGTGTTGTTGTTACGAAAGCAGATATATTTATAGACAACATTCATGCCAAATTTAACAATATTACTCAATGTGATACAAGAGGGGCATTAATGTAAAAATTTTTTGAAGTATGAAAAATTATGCAAGAAACCGTCAATCTTCAAATCGAACTTCTTCTTTATCAACAAATGTCTGGAGCTTAACCTTATACTTGACTTTATACGATTTATGATCCCTCATCTTAAAGCCTACAAGAAACCCTCCCAAATTAATCAATCAGCAATTATTTTGTATATTTCCATAATATAGGATAAACATTCTAAACTGTCTAAAATGACAAGCTCATCAAACAACAAATTTCCTTCCTCAAATTCAATCTGCTGATGTATCATTTCAAATTGTCAATAAAACCTGTACTCTAGTTAAGTTACAAATTGTTTAACCTATGGAAGAAGTATAAATTACAGTCACCAGACTGCATTGCAAACCATAGTGACAAGACTCTTTCAGTTGAAGGAACAAATGCATTACACCTCAGCTTTAAACACCATTTTCTCCTAAAAGAAATTAACAACTTGAAATTGAAGTCTACATTTAAAAGCTATACCAGTAAAGTACTTAAAGGCACATAAAGTCTCACCAGATGATAACTCAAAATTTGCCACTTCAGCTTTTTAAAAAGCTTCAACAAATTGATATTGCTCAAGATACAATTAAACCCAGCACAACTTTTGTTTTTGCCCCATGTTAGAGGGTCATCACCAGTCTTACATTACTTCTGGTAAATCTTTCTTTCTCATTGCCCACTCCATCATCTTTTTTGAAACTCTATCAAATGCCTTCTAAATATCCACAAAACACATGCACAACTTTTTCTTTTATCCCTATATTCCTATTGCACTCTTTACACTATAAACAATGCGTCTGTCATTCCTCTTCCAGGCATAAAACTAAACTGCATTCAATCAATATTTACTCATTCTCAAATTCTTCACTCCAGCACTCTTTCAACAATCTTCATGGCATGCTTTAACAGCTTTACTCCTCTGTAAGTATTGCAATTTCCAACCTCTCCCTTTCCTTTGAAAATTGGTACCAGCACACTTGTTCGCCATTTATCTGGCATTCCCCTCCCATCTAACAAGCATTGGCAAAGTTTTACCATCGCACTAACTCCTACTTCTCTACTAACAGTTATCATCTCTGCACATACTTCAAAGGGTCCAGCTGCCTTTCCTGGTTTCATCACTATTATAGCTATTGCCATTTCTTCACGGGTAACATTTTTAATAAGTCCCTCTACCATACTAACTTCTGTCACATGGTCCCAATCATTCTCTTTATTTATGATCTTCTCTGTGAAATTCTTCCATATTCTTTTTCCTGTCTTTTTCACTGAAACCTAACCTTTCGTCTTTTCCTCTAATGCATCGAACTCCTTCAATACCTTTTCCATTGTTTTTCATGAACTTCACCAGCGTAAAAATGTTATTTGGTTTTCCATTCAATTTTGTTAACTCTTTCTCAGCTTCTTTCCTCATAGAATAAGCAACGACTTTCTTGGTTTGATTTTTGATATTCTTATATCAAGCATTGTTTTCCTCCAATGATTTTTTGCACATCTTTGTAAATGTCACCTTTTGTTGTATTGGTTCCTTCACTTTCTAATTCCACCACAATGTATCCCCATGCTTCCTCCTACCATCTTCTTTCCTCATACTTCATCACAAGCTTGTAGCATACCATTTTTAATAGGCAGTGGCTATTTCGCCGTTGACGGCAATTTGCCCTTGGAATCTATTTTGCCGTGATCATTCACGTGTGTTTATATAGCCAAATTTGCTATTATTACACCAGTGGCACTGTGGTGTAGTGGATAGTGCGCTGGTCTTGAGATACCATGGTTGTGGGTTCGAATCTCAGCTGGCCAGGGCTTTAAAAGAAAGGCAGTGTACACTGGAGGGGCAGGCCTGGTATGTAAATGTACGGGGCAGTGTACACTGCAAGGGAGTGTACAAGGTGGGGGATAGAGACCCGGGGGTGCAAAATTTTTCTAATTGGTTTATAAAATTGACCAATCAGAAATGACCAAAAGTCACATGTTTAGTACGTCATTAAGATTGACCAATCACAAATAACTCACGGCAAAATAGTCTCTGAGGGTAAATTGTCGTCGACGGCAAAATAGCCACTGCCTTTTTAATACTATTTCATAGATTGGGTGCATCAACATCAACCAAACAAGCAAAAATGTTCGACAGCAAAATAGCTACTGCCAAAACAAAAACAACAAATTTTGCAATAACGTGTTAACTCTGACATTACCTTTGACCCCAAAAAGATAAAATTTGGGCTAGTTGGTAAGTTTTGGGACTGGTTTTTGTGAGTACAAAAAAAGCATTTTTCTGTGCCCAAAAATGCAAATTAAATGGGGTTTTCTTGGATTAGGACATCACAAACTGCATTATGACATGCACCTTAGAGAGGTAATCAATCATGACAAACTTGATATTTGTAAGTCCAGTAGTTTTAGGCAAGTTAAAAAAAATGTATGCACATACAGGAAGAACTCTGTTTCACATATTAGGTCGCTTATTAGTTGTATTAGTTAAAATAGATTCTCAATTTTATTTTATTGTTGTGCCAGGCTCTAATGCTTTTTTTCCCTTTTAGCTTTAATGGCAAAAAACTGTATCAGCTTACTGTCACCACTTGCAGTTTTTGAAGAGTTGGCACTCAATATATGTTATCAAATTAGCAGCAATGCAATTACTTACAATTTTACCAAGTTGTAGAGCTTAATTTATAGGTAATACAAATTTTATCATATGCAGGCTTACATAAACAAATTTAAAAGCTTGATTTTATTTTACTTACATAGCAAAACATAATAATGCACCTAAAACAAATATTGGTAAGTTTAATGTTAAGAAAAAAATTAGTCAGCTGGACTATGATTAAATAACTTTTTGATTGGTTACCAAAGTGTAAAATAAAACCTAGCAATTTGCTATCATGCAGTATCAAGCACATATAGGTGACTTAATACTTGGTAAATAATTAGGCAGTGGCTATTTTGCCGTCGACGACAATTTACCCTGAGACTATTTTGCCGTGATTTATTTGTGATTGGTCAATCTTAATGACGTACTAAACATGTGACTTTTGGTCATTTCTGATTGGTCAATTTTAAAAACCAATTAAAAAAATTTTGCACCCCCGGGTCTCTATCCCCCACCCTGTACACTCCCTTCCAGTGTACATTGTCCCGTACATTTACATTTGCCTTTCTTTTAATGCCCTGCCAGCTGAGATTTGAACCCAAAACCATGGTATCTCAAGACCAGCACACTATTTACTACACCACAATGTCACTGGCATAATTATAGCAAATACGGCTATATAAACACACGTGAATGATTACGATGAAATAGATTCCAAGGGCAAATTGCCGTCAACGGCAAAATAGCCACTGCCAAATAATTAACATAACAATAAAATTTCGTGCATTGTAACTTGTTCTTTTGTGAAAGCTTGCTGTAAGTGCCATATTTGAATAACAAAATTATATGCATCACATTTGATCGTTATGTAAAGCCAACTTTGTAACATTCCTAATATTATCAAAAATATATTTGTAACCAACCCCTGTCTACAATCAAGTCTGTATTATAGATAGCTGTAGCAGCAGTGTAGCATGCATAGAATGTCTGAAAGTCAGTAAACCTAGATTTATCTCTAGTTGTGTCATACCAAAGACTTCAAAAATGATATTAACAAGTTGCTGCTTTGCACTTTGATAAAAAGTTTAAAAACCTGACAAGTTTGAGTGTTGTAGTGTTTTGGAGTAAAGCTGATAAAAAAATAGCTACATCTTCATGAGGAAGGTAGGTGTATTGTTTCCACTGGTAAATCTAAAGCAGGTTTAAAGGTGAAATTATACAGCTGATTTAATCATAAACATAAGAGAAGAGGAATCTTCCATGTTTAATGCGAATGGCAAAACTCCCTCTCCCAAAACCAGCTCATATTTTTAATACCAACAACTTAAGGCATTTATTTATTGACAAAATAACCTAAAGCTACAGCAGTGCAGAAACTGGCATTTTTTTTAAATGAACAGCAACAATGATTCAACTGAAATTGCAAAATGCAGATAATGGTAAACTAAAACAGAAAATTAATGCCTGCCAATCATAAAGTGAAAAACAAAATAAAAAGAGCTTTTTAACACAAATTTTAGTTGGCCTATATGTTTTGCCAGGTTAACAGTAAGTTAGATGCCACAAATTCTGCAAAGCAATGACTCTTTGGCATAATGCATAAGACAAGTTGTTGATGACTCACAGAGAGTAATACATTGATGGGTCATTGCTACTGACCTGGTTTGAAATACTAACGCATATTAACCTTTTAAAACATGTAAAACAACAATGTTTTATAAAAGACATTTACATGAGATATGAAAAAGGCAGTTGAAAGTAACAATTGACAAGCACTGAAGCATACATCAAACAAATAATTGAATCAGTGCAGCGCTGAAAGCACAACAATGGAAAACAAAACATGAAAACACCAGAATATTACAGCACTTCAAATCATTACTGCAGCTCACACCATAATTGGGATGAAACTGGCCAACACTATTGACAATGATAGAGCAGTAGATTTATGTTTAGTGCATTAATGCAAATGACACATATATGTATGTATCCAGATGCATAGACATTATCACATCTTAAAACATTACAGTAAAAATTGTAACTTATCAAATCAAGGCAGTGGCAATTTTGCCATCAATGGTATTTTACCCTTGGAATTCATTTTGTCAATAAACGTTTGTGACTAGTCAGTTTTGATGACATAACGAAGATGTAACTCTTCGTTATTTGTGATTGATCAATTTCAATGACACTTAAACATGCGAGTAGAAAAAAAATTTAGTTGCAGTGTACACTGCCTCTGTTCACATACCCCCTACCTGCAGATATGTACCTGTATTTATTGCATTTAAAAGCAGCAGCACTATCTACTACACCACAGCATCACTACATGCATTGCAGCAAAAGCAATAAATTAAAGACACATTAATTTTGTTGGCAAAATAGATTCCAACGGAAAAATGCGGTTGACAGTAAAAATCCACTTCCTTAAAGTAAAGCATGCACACAAAAAGAACTGTAAATTTGTGATCTTATCACTGCAATGTAAGATAGAATAGAGGAATATTCACATAATCCAACAAAATGCTAATCAGAAATGAAAAATACTATTAGCTGTAAATAAACATTTATTGATCATAAACTTCTTGGATGGGAACATTTAATGATCAAAAACCACTTTATCAAGTCAATGCTTTTTGATTTAAAAGATAAAAAGCAGGTCAAATAGTGTAGTAAAAGTAAATTTTAAGTCATTTTGCTTTGGCAACAAATCTGGAGGCCATCAATAAGATACAAAAATAGGTTGCTACTAATTAAATCAGGAAAATTCCAGAAATACAAAAATTCACAAAATGCCCACTTTAACCTAATTTAGCTACTGTATCTAATTGAATTAGAGTTACCATATAGTTTTAATTTTTATCAACTTCTGTAAATTTCTGTATTTCTATCATTTCCATTCTTTTTAGGCAGTAGTTTTGCTGTATTTGCATTAATCAATGATTCATTCTACAGAATGAATTTTCATAATTTCATGTGTTGGTATCAATTTCTCAATTTCTGTGATTCATTAATTCCACAAATCAATGTGAATATTCATTCTTGATTAAATCTAAATTTCCATATTTAAACAGTTTAATGCAGCTCGAATCTGATTCCAATCACTTTGTGGCAAATATTAAGAGAAACCTGGAGAAACTGCAACATTGCCTCCAAAAATAAAGATTTGTGTCACCAGCAAGTCTGTGATATAATTATCGCAGTGGCTATTTTGTCATCAATGACATTTTATGCTTGGGATCTATTCTACTGTTGAACATTGGTGATTGATCAATTCCTGTGACATATTAAACGACTTGACAAAAATTTTATTCCCAGTGTACAGTTTTCCGTGCACTTACATACCCAGCCCCCCAATGTACACTGCTTCTTTGAAGTGCCCTGTCTAGAAACTATCAAACTTGTAGCCACTACATTCAAAGGCAGACACTACTAAAAGGCATAAATTTTTTAGAATTTCATGCACTAGCCCTAATTCTATTTGTAACAGTATACTCCTCATTCTAAAACTTAATCATATTTCTAAACAACTTTAATCAACCCCAACCCTAACTCCAACGTCACCCTAATCCCAACCCTAAACCCTGATGTGTGCTAAGGGATTTTCCTGTTTCAGTAGAAGGTAAGTCTATGAAAGCCTTTCTGTAAACTTTCCCATTCTAGTTTCTTCCTTTGAAGGCAGCAATACTATCAACTATCCAACAGCATCACCAGTTTATTATTAATATTTTGTGCGCATTACAATGTTATGTAAAACATAACATAGCTGTAGCACAAGGAGATGATAGAGATGACCATACAATTTTCTAGAAAGTATTGCAGCAAATGTGCTTATTTAAACACACACTCATCATGATCCACACAATAGCTTCCAAGGGTAAAATGCCATTGACAGCAAAATAGCCACTTCCTAATGTTAAAGAAAAGGCAGTGGCTATTTTGCCGTCGATGGCAATTTGCCCTTGGAATCTATTTTGCTGTAATCATTCACGTGTGTTTATATAGCCATATTTGCTATAATTCAGCCAGTGACATTGTGGTGTAATGGATAGTGCGCTGGTCTTGAGATACCATGGTTGTGGGTTTGAATCTCAGCTGGCAGGGCATTAAAAGAAAGGCAGTGTACACTGAAGGGGCAGGCCCAGTATGTAGATGTACAGGGCAGTGTACACTGGAAGGGAGTGCAGAGGGTGGGGGATAGAGACCTGGGGGTGCAAAATTTTTCTAATTGGTTTATAAAATTGACCAATCAGAAACGACCAAAAGTCACATGTTTAGTACGTCATTAAGATTGACCAATCACAAATAACTCACGGCAAAATAGTCTCTGAGGGCAAATTGCCGTCGACGGCAAAATAGCCACTGCCTAAAAAAAAACATTACCATAGTTCAAACAAGGTAATTTATTTACAAGCCTTATGGGTTAATTTACATAATTTATTTACAAGCCTTAAGGTTTAATGTCTTATGGGTTAATTTGTAAACTAAGGTCATGATTAGGTGATTTTCACAGGCAACTGGGCAGTAGGTACAGCTAACCCATAGAGTCAAAAATGTTAACTTATCAGTACTAAACAAAGATATTAAACCTAATTCAGCTACCAGCAAGTAAAAATAAGCTTAGCTGCAAGGCTAACAAAAAGCTCAGACTTTAAAAAAAAGTCAGTTACGTCTACCCGATAGCAAACTGCTGTACACACAACATAAACGTAGCAGTAACTAACTTAGCTTTGACTTGCCTTAAAGACAAAGAACAGTTACCTAGTTTGCAAATAGTTTGTTTCTGCAATACAGTTGGCAAACGATTGGCGCCAATTCGCAAAATTAACTTTTTAACAATTGTAAGACTTGAAAATTACTTTTGCTTAGCGTTTCAAAAGCATAGCTGGCTTTCAATAAACAAACGGAGCCGATCTGTCTCAAACCACAAGTTTGCTGCGCAGGACACTTTATACTCACTATTTAAAAGCATAGTTTATGAAGTATAAGCATGAAAGAAAGCAAATATCATAAACCTAGCGCATAATAGATTACGTAGGAACAGGCGAATTTAAGCAAACATATAGCCACAACCAATTTAACGAGATTATCCCTGGACGCGTTTCGTTTATTTGGACTCACCAGCAAAGCCCGTCCCGTCATATCAAAAAACATATTAGCTGGAATTTCGAATATTGAAATTTCAAAATAGCTATTCACTGTCATAGCAACACGTATTTTACGTCACAGATTGCCAACAGAATAGTGAATTTTTTTGGTGTAGTGGGGTAGTGGTGTAGTGGGGTAGTGATTTAAGCCTCCGCTTCGCAGCCGGTTGACCTGGAGTTCATTTCCCAATTCTAGTCAAACCAAAATACTTTAGAAAATTTGTATTTACAACTTTCCTACTTGCCGCTAGGCGTAAAAGGAATACTGTATAGAACAAACTGGCAAGCTCGCTTGTTGTGTCTTTGGGCAAACACTTAACGGTGTGGCTCCATCTTTATGTGGCCAAGAGGTCTACCGCTCATAGTGGCTCAGTCTAACTAAAAACTAGCCAAAACGGTTAATCAAAAGCTCGTTATCTGAGAACTTTCTCCAAAACCGAAAAATCTTACCCATACGAAGAAGATTGAATGTTAAATTCTGTTGTTGTGTCTCACTCACGTAGTTAAACCTCATCAAACATCGCTTTAGAAAATAGTGGCTGACCACGTTCCAAATTTTTGCATCACATTGCATAGGAGTGATGCCCTTTTATGTAAATAAAATGGACAAACAAACAGTTGTTAAATTAACATTAAATACCGGTATGTTTTTACTGGTGTTATGAAATGCGATCATTTTTACTATTGTTGTCCTGGGTTCGTTAGTTTTACTATTTGTTTTACTATACGGGTTGTGGTGCCGTGTTGCAACAGAAGCACGGTGATGCATGGAAACCGCTGGCATTCTTTTCTCAAACCTTTTCGCAAGCCCAGCGCAGTTATTCGACTTTTGATCGTGAACTTCTTGCAATATATCTCGCGATCCGTCATTTCCGCTATTTTGTTGATGGTCGGCAATTCATTGTATATACCGATCACGCCCCCCTGTGCCACGCCCTTTTCACACGTTCACGCCATTCATCTCCTCGCCAACTACGTCATTTAAATTTCATCTCTCAATTTACAAGTGACGTGCGATACATTAAAGGGGAAGATAATTTAGTTTCTGACTGTTTGTCACGTGCAGTTGGCGCAATTTTTGGGGGACAGCCAGCTACGGATTTTTTAGCCATGGCAGCGGCCCAAGCTCACGACCGCTCACTTACTGGTTTCCAAACCGGAGACCACTCATTGCAACTTGAGCACCGTCCAATTTCTGAACATGGCGTTTCACTTCTAGGCGATATGTCTACAGGAAGCTTCCGACCCCTAGTACCAGAGGCTTTCCGTAAGCAGGTATTTGAGACACTGCATTCCTTTTCCCATCCTGGTATCAAACACAGTCGAGAATTAATATCACGAAGATTCGTTTGGCCAGGTATGAATCATGACATCAAACGGTGGTGCAAAGCCTGCATCCCTTGTCAACAGTCGAAGGTGGGTGTACATACAAAATCTCCTTTTCAAAGGTTCGAGCCGGTTTCTTCTAAGTTTGCCCACGTTCATGTTGATATAGTTGGTCCGTTACCTCCTTCAAAAGGTTTCCGTTACATACTCACCATCGTTGATCGTTTTTCGCGCTGGCCAGAGGCTATTCCTCTTCCAGACATCACAGCACAGTCTGTGGTTGACGCGTTTGTGTTACATTTTGTGGGTCGCTATGGAGCACCGGAAACCGTCGTCACACTGCGGCGATTACGATTGGGGATGTGCTTACGGAATTAATGTGTATCCCAGTCAATGCTACCCTTTTAAAAAGATTGGTATGCGTAATTGTGGCAATACCTTCCAACGTTTTATGGATCAAGTAACGCGTGGGCTTAATTTTTGTTTTGCGTATGTTGACGATGTATTGGTGGCATCCAGTTCTTTTGAAGAGCACAAGACTCACATGCACGAGTTAATGCGACGTTTCGCACACTATGGGGTGGTGCTTAACAAGGACAAATGTGTATTCGGTGTCTCTGAGATAACGTTCCTAGGCCACCTCGTGACTCAAGAGGGTATAAAACCCCTTCCCCAAAAAGTAGAGGCAATTGAAAACTTTTTGCCCCCCACCAATCTAAAGCAGTTACGTCGTTTTTTGGGAATGGTTAATTACTATCGTCGTTTTATTCCGAATTGCGCCGACACTTTACGCCCGCTAAATGCTCTTTTATCTCCCGGCAAACCCAATAAAAAGACGATCGACTGGACAACAGAAACACAAAAGGCATTCGCAACGATTAAGTCCCAACTCAGCGCCTCGACCTTGCCAACACTATATCGAGTGAAAAATATTACGGTATAGTAAAACTAACGAACCCAGGACAACTGAGGAATAAAACCGAACAACAATAACGAACTCACGACATTGGTGCCCCGAGTGCACTCTCTCGGATTACGACAGAATTTCAAAGCTTCTCAACATTGGACCATCATCATCGGTACGAAAAAAAACCACTGAAGCCGTTAAAACGCGAAGTCTTTTCCGGTCAAATCGAAGAACGTAGCCATCCGAACAAAGGCAAAGCCGAAGCGACAACGAAGCGCAGTAACAACAACAACGCAGCGTCAACGACGACGAGGACGAAGAACTTTTCCCGGTACGAACATTCTTATTTTTATCCTATTTTGTGTTATAGTGTTGTCATTTTGCTCTGGGCCATATATTTTTAAATCTTTTGTATAATACCCATATTACCACTTTTACTTCTCATCAATGCATAAATTACCCGGCCCCTTTTATAATTTACGCAACCGTAAGGTAAAAACTATGGACCATGATGAGCTCACGCATGTGTCCACAATCTCTGTTACAGCTACAACTTCCCTTTCCAATCCAGACGCGTATCCTTCCTCTTCGTCCGCTCCCCGTTTGTCTTCCAAACCTTCGTTTATGCCTCCACCTCCACCACCCACTTCGACCTCTCCACCTTTTCCATTTTCTGGCACCAATATCGATTACCCACCTTTTTCAACGCTAGAGCAACCCTTAAACATCGGTAGAGCAGGATCATCGTCTTCGCAGCCCGTGTCCGCAACCTGTCATGCGTCTCCTTTACAGTCAACGTACGTCGAACCCCACGTTAGTGCATTGCCTGTTTCCCACAGCCATCCATCGGCGTCGCATTTCCAAGACGACTTGGCACCGAACCATAACCCGTTTGTCTCCCCGCGTCCCCCTTTATCAAATAATCGATCAGTGGGTATCGAGACTTGGGCTCAGAATTTAACAACTCCACGATTACAGTCAGTACCTAACCAACAAGCGTCGCCACCAATCCCTAACATCACCTTGCCAACATTTTGGGAAACCGATGTCGACTTGTGGTTTGCAGCGGTTGACCAAATTTTTGCCTCAAACGGGATTTGGGATGAGCAGCGAAAGTTTTCAGTGGCATTAAATTCGCTAGACTTAAAAAGTATTTGAAAGGTCCAGCATGTCGTCCGTAACCCGGGCATGTTTCCATATACCAACCTAAAAACAACCCTGGCTAAGACATATCGACTCTGTGAAAACGATCGTTTAGACAAGTTGTTTCATAATACAGAGTTGGGCGATCGCAAACCTAGCGAATTGCTTCTCGAAATGCGCTACCTGCTCGACGCGTTCAACACCTCGGATTCTCAAAGTCAAGCGGTCTTGCGCAAATTATTTCTTGACAAACTTCCGGTTCAGGTTCGAACCATTCTAGCGGGATCGTTCGACACCAACTTAGACTTCATTGCGCTGCGAGCTGACGAAATTATGGCCGCTTCAAAATCTTCCAACACTACTAATAACCCCCAACGCTTAATCAACGAAATATTTGATCAGCGTCTAAATCAGTTGGCTGCCACCATACACAATTCGCCACAACCCCAATTCGCCTCACCACAGCCCCCTCGACACCCCTGGTATAATACCGCTGCTGGCCACTCCAGAGGACAGAATAGTAGCTCGCATAAGTTTGGAGGCCCTGGGAACCGTCCTACCTTTCACAGGCAACCCAACACGAAAGATTCTTGGCATCATCCTTCCCGCTACAATGCCGCCGAAAGTGACCTTTGTTTTTATCATAGAAAATTCGGAATGCGTGCAAATAGATGCCAATCTCCTTGTGCATGGCGATCACGTTCGTTGCCAAAAAACGACTCAGCTCGCCATTGTGGGTCGGCAGTGTCGAGTCGCCAGTAAGTCCCGACCGCTCATTTACGGTTTTTGATCCTTCCAACAATGTCGAATTTTTAGTCGACACGGGGTCTCCGATTAGTTTGCTACCTGTTAAGGATTTCGCTTCGTGTGATCACTACTCAGGTTTGCAAACTTTATCCGCCATTAATAACACCCCTATATCCATTCATGGAACCAAGCATTTACAAGTACAGCTGCCAACAGGGGTCATTCATTCTTACCCCTGGACTTTTAAGGTAGCTAATGTAGAAATGGCTATCCTAGGCTGCGACTTCCTTGCATTTCACGGTCTGCAGCTCGATTTTACTGAGATGCTGCTTGTGGACCCCCATGTGTTTGGTTCGCACGATGAGCGTGTGATCCAAGGAAGTCGGCTCAATAACGCCGAGGAGCGATTTCCACCTCAACCTTCTATCAACGAGGTTCACAACTTATCGCTCACTCGCGATACCAACGTGCTCCCAGCCGAGAAAACCGCAACTACCGATATTGGCGTGGGAAGTATTGATCAGGCTGGTGCAAACAACCAATACGGTATCACACGTCAGCATATTAATACATGTGAACAAGGCGATGTCACGTGTACGCAGGATGTCTGGGCGTGTGAACAGGCCATTACTGAACTACCTATCGCCTCGGACTCCCCGGTTATCACTACCGCCTGCAATCCAGCGAGTGACGTGAGAGTTGAAGCCAAACCCTCCTTGTCTAGCTTCCCTCAGCCTCCCTCCAATCGCCTACCGGCTCTTTGCGATATGCCGCAGCCTTTGCAAAGTTGCACTGTGGATGTAACCACGTCTGCCTCAGTAGATCCAATTGTTAAGAATGATGTTCTGCGGGACGAGATTTTTTCAACATATCCAGGCGCTTTCGAACCCACCCTTACTCCGCAGCCTGCTCGCTGTAACATTGAGCACCACGTCATCACTAGTGGACCGCCAGTTGTGTCACGGGTTCGTCGTTTATCTCCTGAAAGGTTAGCCTTTGTCAAAAAAGAAATCCGACAACTGTTGGAGAGTGGCATTGTCGTGCCATCCTCATCGCCTTATGCCAGCCCTATTCATATAGTCCCTAAACAAAAGCCTGGCGATTTTCGGATGGTGGGTGATTACAGAGCCTTAAACAATGTTACGCAACCAGATCGTTATCCTTTACCTTATTTGGCAGATTTTGTAGATATTGCTCAGGGCTGCACTATTTTTAGCAAGTTGGACTGCCATAAGGGCTATCATCAGATACCAGTAGCGAAACAAGATCAGCAGAAAACTGCTGTTATTACCCCAGTGGGTTTGTACGAGTACACAAGGATGCCCTTTGGTATGCGTAATTGTGGCAATACCTTCCAACGTTTTATGGATCAAGTAACGCGTGGGCTTAATTTTTGTTTTGCGTATGTTGACGATGTATTGGTGGCATCCAGTTCTTTTGAAGAGCACAAGACTCACATGCACGAGTTAATGCGACGTTTCGCACACTATGGGGTGGTGCTTAACAAGGACAAATGTGTATTCGGTGTCTCTGAGATAACGTTCCTAGGCCACCTCGTGACTCAAGAGGGTATAAAACCCCTTCCCCAAAAAGTAGAGGCAATTGAAAACTTTTTGCCCCCCACCAATCTAAAGCAGTTACGTCGTTTTTTGGGAATGGTTAATTACTATCGTCGTTTTATTCCGAATTGCGCCGACACTTTACGCCCGCTAAATGCTCTTTTATCTCCCGGCAAACCCAATAAAAAGACGATCGACTGGACAACAGAAACACAAAAGGCATTCGCAACGATTAAGTCCCAACTCAGCGCCTCGACCTTGCTGAGCTATCCTATACCTGATGCTGTCACTGCTATTTTTGTTGATGCGAGTGAGACAGGTTGTGGTGCCGTGTTGCAACAGAAGCACGGTGATGCATGGAAACCGCTGGCATTCTTTTCTCAAACCTTTTCGCAAGCCCAGCGCAGTTATTCGACTTTTGATCGTGAACTTCTTGCAATATATCTCGCGATCCGTCATTTCCGCTATTTTGTTGATGGTCGGCAATTCATTGTATATACCGATCACGCCCCCCTGTGCCACGCCCTTTTCACACGTTCACGCCATTCATCTCCTCGCCAACTACGTCATTTAAATTTCATCTCTCAATTTACAAGTGACGTGCGATACATTAAAGGGGAAGATAATTTAGTTTCTGACTGTTTGTCACGTGCAGTTGGCGCAATTTTTGGGGGACAGCCAGCTACGGATTTTTTAGCCATGGCAGCGGCCCAAGCTCACGACCGCTCACTTACTGGTTTCCAAACCGGAGACCACTCATTGCAACTTGAGCACCGTCCAATTTCTGAACATGGCGTTTCACTTCTAGGCGATATGTCTACAGGAAGCTTCCGACCCCTAGTACCAGAGGCTTTCCGTAAGCAGGTATTTGAGACACTGCATTCCTTTTCCCATCCTGGTATCAAACACAGTCGAGAATTAATATCACGAAGATTCGTTTGGCCAGGTATGAATCATGACATCAAACGGTGGTGCAAAGCCTGCATCCCTTGTCAACAGTCGAAGGTGGGTGTACATACAAAATCTCCTTTTCAAAGGTTCGAGCCGGTTTCTTCTAAGTTTGCCCACGTTCATGTTGATATAGTTGGTCCGTTACCTCCTTCAAAAGGTTTCCGTTACATACTCACCATCGTTGATCGTTTTTCGCGCTGGCCAGAGGCTATTCCTCTTCCAGACATCACAGCACAGTCTGTGGTTGACGCGTTTGTGTTACATTTTGTGGGTCGCTATGGAGCACCGGAAACCATTACCACTGACAGAGGCAGGCAATTCACCTCTACTCTCTGGCATGACTTAATGACATTTTTGGGGACCAAAATCATTCACACCACTTCCTATAACCCCAAGGCCAACGGCATCGTGGAACGTTTCCATCGTGTCTTGAAGGCGTCATTAAAAGCCCACACCAACCCGTCCGATTGGTTTTCTAATTTGGGTTGGGTCTTACTGGGAATTCGCTCTATGGTTAACGAAAACCACCCCTATTCATCTAGCGAAATGTTGTATGGTACGTCTTTACGCCTGCCGGGCGAGTATTTTCACCTTTCAGAGAAATCGCAGAGCCCTAGCGCATACATATTTGACTTGCGTCGTTTCATGAAACATATACAGCCTGTCCGTGCTCGCGTCATAACCTCACAACTTACGAATCTTCCCCCTGACTTATCATCTTGCTCGCATGTGTTTGTCCGACAAGATGGCGTTCAACCTCCTCTCCAACAACCCTACCGAGGCCCTTATCGTGTCCTGCACAGATCGGACAAGGTGTTTACTCTTGAGCTGGACAGGAACATCGACAACGTATGCATAGACCGTTTGAAACCAGCCAACATGTTGAACTGCTTTAATATTGGTGCGCTAGAGCCCAATCCACTAAGGGGTCGCCCATCTGATGAGGGTGTTGCTACCGCTAATAGTCCTCCTTTTTCAGGAACCGATTCATCTGAGGTTTCGATTGGCGCACCGCTTCCCGCAGTACCTGAAACACCACCTTTAACCACGAGACGCGGCCGGATTGTTCGTAAACCAAGCAGATTTCGGTAAACCAAAATATCTCGCGAACAATCATGGATTTGTCTTTCTTTTACTTTTGTCAGTGTTTGGCTTTTTATTCATTGTCGGCTGTTGCTTATCAGTTTTCGGTACCGCTGTGCCACACCAACATGTTCAAAAATGAATTCTTTATCCCACAGCCTGAAAAGTGTATCAAGCATAACTCATTTCGCGTACATACCTGTCGGGCTGCCGTCTATTACCCGAGTAAGCATGTTCTCCAGCTCCCGATTACTACTTGTGAAATGTACAAAACGACGTCATCCACTACTTTCTATTTTTTTGGCGCAAAGGTCAGCAACGAGGATACTGTTCCTATGTCGCCTCCACCTGTAGAAATCTGTTCCATTTGGGCCAGGGAGCTGAAAAGTGGTTGTTGCGGAACCTTAGAAAAAAAATCCGACCACATTTGGTCTACCATCAACACGCCTGCGGTTAAATATGTCTGGCCCACTTCCCACGAGGAATCTGTTACTAACGCAGTAGTTTTGCGCAGCACTGCAGTTTATGATCACCTAAAAAAGCAATTAAGTAGCTCCTTATACCAATTAGGTAATTGTGATATTAAAAAAGGGTCGTGCGTCGCCGGCAACAGAGTCCATTTTTGGGATGTACCCAAAAGATTGGAATGCCCAAATGTTCAAAAGATTAAGAGCGTTCATAATATTTCCCTTCATTCTGATATGCGTGGAAACGTATATCGGCTGGAAGTAAAAACCCTGGGCATAAGCTTACATTCTCAAATTCGATGTCCTCCATCTGTTCACACTTGTTTTCCCAAGAATGCTGTATGCGACCCTTCTGGGATCGTTATTGTGCCCGACAATTGTCGCAGTGTAGGTCGCTTACGCACGGCACATTCGGCCACATTTAACACTCATTCCTCTACAGACCCTTTATTTGCTAGCTTTGTCACAGAAAGCGCCGACATCATGAGCGAAACCATCAACAACCTTAATGCCGACATCCATTTTCTTGAGTGCCAAATTCAATCTATCTTTTCTACCATGTATTCTATTCTCGGTAAATCATTCCCCGGCCCGGTGCTCTCTGCCTTGTTACGTCGTCACACTGCGGCGATTACGATTGGGGATGTGCTTACGGAATTAATGTGTATCCCAGTCAATGCTACCCTTTTAAAAAGTTTAAAACACGGTAATTATTTTTCACTTCGTCCCTTAGTACAATATGTGGATCATTTAAACGTTACTCGGGTAGGTCAGCTATACGGGGATGGCAATCTCTACGAAGGTGTTCACTTAGTTGAGCAATTTATTCCGGGTCGCGTTTTCACTTTTCGTATAAATGGTAAGTTCCATACCTTCCAAAATTACACGTTAACCCATGCGGACACCGATATCTGTCCTCTTTCCCCTCATCTGGCTCCCTTACATACCCATTACGACGCTCTTGACTACCAATCCTTTGTCAATCTTTTCCCTTCCTCCAGCCTTGGCATTGAAGATGTCAACTCTGTGTTACGAACTCTCAGTGAGGCCAATCTTATGCACCATCAGCTCACTAAGCTGTTCGAGACCAAACCGTCCTCCACCGCGTCCGCGGATCCTTCTATCTTGTTGGATTCCTCTACGTCACTTTTGAAAAATGTTTTTCTTCAAATGATTTCCTGTTTGACCAATCCTTTCTTGAGCGGATTTCTTTCAATCCTTTTTATCCTTAGCCTCATCTGGTCTTTTGTTCTAACCCTTTGGACCTTTCGTGTTTTATTGCCTTCTGTCTATAGGGCTCTTCACCGCAGATTTCGCGCCCCTGCTGATAATTAACTCCTTTTTCTTTTGCGGACGATTTCTGAAATTGCTGTGCCTATCGACCCATCATTTTCAAAAATCTGGGGTAGAGATATGTAGTGATTACGTGCTTATTTGATTACGTGCTTATTTGATTACGTGCTTATTTGATTTTGCTTTGCTTTGTGTTGATTGTAAATTATTTGGCTTTATTTTAATATCACAATCAGTATTTCCCATACCTGGTGTTAAACATCAACGTTAGCATTTGGTGTGGGAAATTACATTGCTTTCACGCCAACCTTATCAAAACTCCATTGCTTTATCTTGTCACGTGATCCGCGTGCATATATATGTTCGTATCGCCATGCTTAAACCATTCCACTATAATTCTGTTTGTTAAATATTGCTATTTGAATGCTATTGATAGTTACCAGCAATAAAAAAAAGGAACAACTCTATATCGAGTGAAAAATATTACGGTATAGTAAAACTAACGAACCCAGGACAACTGAGGAATAAAACCGAACAACAATAACGAACTCACGACAGATCTGACATCAAAATATGGTAAAACGTGTAAAAGCTGACTTGTTATTGCTGGTAGTTGGCCTAAATTTTTGGTATTAGCAAAACAAGAATTTTTGGTATTAGCAAAACGTATCAACACAAGAATAACAAAGGTTAATACGATCGTGGCGAAAAAGAACTTCAACAAGCCAATGAAATTGTCATCAATGAATGCTTTACAATGCTCCAATATGTTATAAATATTGTCATACACTAAAAATAACACAACAGTAGGTCACGATTGTAAAAATAGATAATAAGGTTCATCAATGAAAAAAATACATACGGTACCAGCAAAAAAATTAATTGTCATAATAACACAACGATGTTAATCTAAACTAGTTAGTATACAAAACACATGCCACAGTTAGTCTGATAGGCGAGCCTATTTGATTAAAGTCTGAAAAATAACTGCATTTTTGTCGATCTTTTTAAGATTATGCAGCCTGTAAGAACTAATATTTCCCTCCGACTGCCGCAGAAGTTCAAACAAGAACAAACGCGATGTTTTTCGTTTGCTACGGTTTTCTAATCAATGACAACGGAATCCACCTTTTTGTAAGAAACACAAAGTATGCAATACATAATGAACGTGAGCAATTGCCAAAATAAGACTAATACAATCGTGGCAAATAAGAACTCAAACACGACTAATGAAAACTTGCGAATAGTTTAATGCTGAGCAGATAGGGGATAAGGCCAAGCGAAAACAATTCGCTAACACGCAGATTAAGTAAAAACCAGCAAACTACTTGCCAAATTTTTAGGCGTCTAAATACTATAAGTCAATTTTTCAAACGTCTGGCAATGACTTTCTACACTCTTATAGGATCTGAAATAACCCCTCAATTTTATTCTTATCACCACTTTTTAAAGTATCCATGCACCTCGTAAGGGCTGGTGAAAACACACTTTACAATCGTGTGTCAAATCCGAGAAGAAATGTATCTGCTCAAGAACAATGCGGAAAATTCAAAGACGTACGAAATATGTTGTTTTTCAGTAAAATGCCTCTAAAGCAGCCCTACTCCCCATTTATCAGACCGCTTTAGAAAGAGGCAGTATCGAACATTTTTGCCATAGCAAGAAAAACAGTAGATATGTTTACAACTTATTTAGACGACGTGACATATCCCCCTCAAATGATCACTGGGAGTGAGCATTTTTAAAGTAAGCAATAGGGTCGTGGATGTCAAAAGCGCGTATTCACGATTAAGAAATTACATACAATTAGTAATAAATACAGAATATTAACCAAAGTTATACACTGAATTGTTTATTTTTAATAATTGGACAAAATTTGGTGATAAGTTGCTTAACAATGGCATTTAAACTTTTACCTTAACGGCACTGATCAAACCCATTTGATTTTGAAACGTTTTTATCATTTTGTCCATAACCCACTTAGAACGTTGCTGAGGGTCTTTCACGAGCAGATCTCATTGAATACTGACCTTTTGTCTGAAACTCTAAATCAAGACAAGGTAATTAATGCTAAAAACAATCGACCAATTGAAATCGAAAATTTATTAAAGAATGGTCTGTTTGTTGATTACATGGTGGAAAAGCTGATTTCTAAAATTTTACCAAATCAAGAAACTTATCCTGCAAATACTTTTAATATATTTACCTAAATTAAAACAAAACTAATACAATGATTGAAAATATCCAAGATTTGCAAAACCAAGTTCAAAACTTCAAAGTAGATTATAAACAACCAGAGCAATCTTCACGTTAAAACTCTATTTTGATTCATGGGATGCTTTTCATTGAAGGCGAAAACATAAATCAACTAGCCATAGAATTTTTCAGTTCTAAACTTGAAATCACGGTACAGAAAATAATACTGACAAATGCCACACACAAAAACAGTTTATGTAATTGAAGTCACAAATTGCTGGAAAGAAAATTTCCTAAGCTTTCAAAGGACAGTAATTGTTAGTACTTCATTAAAACGTTTTTGTATTATGGCTTGCTGCTTTTACTCAGCCTACCACTTTTTGGGAGGGGTAGAAAGATAAACCTCAGGTCTTAATATTCAGTTTTTTTAGTGTAAAAACAAACAATAATTGTACATATTATACACTATCGGAATCGCCTTGAAATAAACTTTAATGAACAAAGCACATAGACCCAAGGCATAGCCAGAATTTTGAAATGAGATATTCTATTAGGAAATGTAGCACAAAAAGTCGTGAAAAGAGTATGTGTAGAAAACACATTAACTTTTGGTAACTGGTCACACAAGGGCCTGATAGGTGAAGCCGGCTTGGCCGGCTGAACCCACACTCTCAGTCCCAACGTTACTGATGGCTGCTCTGCGGGTGGCGCTGACCCATATATTATAAAGCAAGAATATTTTCTCAAAAAATCTTGTTGGTGGTACAGAATTTTAACATAGCTTTGAAAAAAGCTATTTGAGCCATTAGCTGTTCGTGACCCTCCCATCAGTGGCGGTATCGCGTCAAAAGGGAAGATCTGGAGTGAGTAGCGTGTCTACTCGCTTATAAGTGGTGATTAACCGGATTAAGTGGTGATCCCATAGCTACTCCGTCTGTTTGCTGAACAGATTTTGATGGTTTCATTAAGAGGAACGTTGGTGAACAAGCTGGACACATCAAAAGAGCACATGAAGACATTAGGGTCCATGTCAAGATTTTGTATGGTCTTGGCAAGCGTAAACGAACTAGATATGCAATGTGACAAAAACCGCTCCAACACAGTCATTTCTAAAGACGTGTTTGATAAATTGATGAAGAGCGTTACATCCTCAGTTGAGTTTAGCTTCAATGACACTATATACAAGCAAACAGACGGAGTAGCTATGGGATCACCACTTAATCCGGCTTTGGCTAACATCTTTGTTGGATATTATGAACAAAAGTTTTTTTCTCAAACGTAGAAGACTCCAACATACTTCAGATATGTTGACGACATGTTTGCCAACTTCGATCACGAAGCTAAAGCAAATGAATTCCTGACCAAACTCAACTGCCTTCATCCATTCCTCAAATTCACCTTTGAAAAAGAGAAAGACAAATGTCTACCGTTTCTTGATGTTTACCTCGAAAGAACAGATATTGGCTTTGAAACCAGTGTATACCGGAAACCCACTTTCACCGGTCAGTATTTCCGTTGGGAGTCCTTTAGCCCTCTCAAACGTAAAATAAGTCTAACATCTACATCGGTGCATCGACCCCTAATGATTTGCACCAAGCGCGGACTCAATGGAAAAATAAAACGGACCAACAAAATTTTACTGGACAATGGCTATCCTAAAAACGTCATCAACTCTCAAGCCATCAAGAAAATCGCTCTGTTCTTCACCCTTAAGCGATTCGGCCCAGAAAAGTGCCTTGTGTATTTGAGGGTCCCTTGGATAGGCAAGTCATCCACAAACTTGGAAAAACAAGTCAAAACCGCCGTGGAAAACTGCTATGGTTCCGTCAACACCTGCTTGATCTTTATGTCAAAGCTCATGCTGCCTGTGGCCCGCATGGATGTTCTACCTACAATTCAGAAAAGCTTTGTCATATGTGAATATAAGTGCCACCATGATAGTCGGTGCGTAGGGCGAACATCTCAACGACTATAGGATCGCATCAAGCAGCATGTTCCGCAATGTTTAAAACAACAATTGACCCGTCCACGCCGATCTCAACCACACAGATCGTGCAAACGAAACGACAGCAAACCGGATTATGACTCTGCCATTGGTCAACGTCTTTCAGATAATGATTAATGTGCATTAAACCAAGGCTTCTCAAACTATGGATCGCGACCCCATTTGGAGTTGCATCAATTAGTTTTGGGGTCGCAAAACAAATTGGCTGTATTTATCAAAATTAAAAGCTTTGGTAACCCTCAAAGGAAAATTAAAAGAGAGCCTGTAGCAAAATGATTTTGTGCTGCATTTTTAGGGGTAACTCCGTCTTTACGCTGTCAGTTATTAACTAAAATGTCTTTATTATTAAAATGTTATTAACTTGGAAGGAAATTTCCTTGTTTGATAATATTTGGCTCCAAAAATCAGAAAAGGGGACACTAGACGGGAATGATCAAGACAAAAATTCAGAGAAAAAAAGAAAATTTACGACAACATATATTTACAAAAAATGTAATGTAAAATGAAATACCATGTAGAAAAACAGAAATTGCGGAAAAAAACGCTGCTTAACTTCATTTTTTGTAGTCCAAACACATTTAAGGAAAAGAAAAATGTTTATGCCTTAGCTGTAATATAAAATCGTGTTTTTAAAGCCTGACAAAATAGCTTTCGACTACTGCTAATCTTGGGAAGATTGGTTTGTTTAAGTAGAGCCAAGCAAAAGCCAATGTAAAGTGCGTAAGCTATGCAAGATGCTTACCACACCAGTAGCGTATTTTGCGAAAGTGTCATGATCCCTTGCTTTGACCTTTTCACGAGAATTTAAAAACTAATTATGTTTGCTACATTTGCGTCAACTCTTGACTTTTTTCAGTATGAATTTAAAGGCATTATTTCAAGAGCAAGCAGTTCTGACGTATGCTGGGGTCTCCGAGCCAGGAGCACTGAACTGCTACGCTTTATTTTGTCTCATCACATTGACCTTATTTGTATCCAGAAATCTAACCTTAATTTATCTTTCTCTTTCCAGATCCCTGAATTCTTTGCTCTGCGATTCGATGGCACTCACTCCCGATCCGGTATTTTTTCTATTGATGTCACAGACGCTAGCGACAGCGTCATCATTTTTGTCAGGCAGGGCTTATCCTTCTCTGAGCTTTCTACCTCTTCTCTTTCTTCGCTTGACCCCTGCTCTGATTATGTAGAGGTCAACATTTCTCTATACGACTCCTCCTCGCTCTCATTTCTTAATGTTTATGCCCACTCTATTCGCTTTTCTCCAAAGAATATCAGAACGAATTTCTTTTCTCCCTCCATTCTTTTCTCCTATGTGGAAGCGGAAGCAGTGGAATTTTCGCATTTCCGCGTGCACTTCCGCTTCAACAGAAAAAGGACCGCTTCCACATCCCTGGTTTCAATCTCTTCCCCCTCATTACTAATAACAATAATTTGTCCAAGATTCTTTGTGAGCATTATCAGATATGATTTAGAGAATATGATGATTACGATTTTGTGTACAAGAATTGTGAAAGTGCATAAAACTCATTAACTTTTTGCTACTGCTCACACAAGAGCCAGATGGGTGAAGCCGACGCAGCCGGTTGAACTAAAATACAAAACCCCGACATCACTGATGAAAGACCCCTGCCTGGCGACGCAGGCTAGTCGTTTGTCTAAATGCAAAAAGGGGCCCACCAAGTTGTGGAAATAGGCCTACCAATGAATAATCAATTTTTATCGTGAAAACAACCATAACTTACATATGTTTTTACTGTGAAGCGAGCGCAGTTGTTAGAATTAGTACTTTTTCACTCGACATAGCTGCCTATTGAGCAAAATTGCATCAAATTTAAGAAAAACATTTTGAAACTTCGTTTGACAACAGCTTCATAGAGCTACCAAGATCAATGATGAAAGTTTTGGGGTAAAGCAAGATCCGTTTTGACTCTCCTGGGTGAGTTTATACCGCGAACAAGACGTAGCCAGTCGTAGCCAGCAGGGACTTCAAAAAGTTTAAGGGAAAATTGAAACAAAACAATACCCTCTGTGTAAAATCGCTAAGAATGAAAGACCTCTTGGGTATTTTGCTTAAAGATATCTTCATATACCCACAGGGTTCAAGGTTAGATCTTTTAAACAAGGGATGCGTAAGGCCACCTTTACCGTCCTGGCTACCCGTAAGCAATGAACAGAGCATTTAGACCAACGGCTTAACCGGAATCTTCAAGCCACAAATTTAATTACGATAAGAAGTATCGCACAACAGAATTTTGGTTCTATCTTAACAATAGTATTTTGAAATTGAGGCGGCGTAAATGTATAAACAATTTGGCTGCCTGCAAATTTACTGAGACCTTGATGATTTGGTACTAAATATTTCCTCTACCAGCCGTAGATCCGCACCACTTTTTTGTGCAAAACAATAAAAAAGATGCTCACCATTAAGCTTATCCTCAACTGTACCAACCAACTTCAACAACTATTAGTTTCACTACGGTCTTCATGGCTTTCAACAATACGTAATCATTCGCCGAATATTCCTGCACAGATACAAATCAGCACTACTAATCCATTTTCTCTGTCTCACAAGATTTGTGGTTGTACGAGTATGCTAAACGTGGAATATTCTGGACGTTCTAGAAGAGTACGTCAAAAACCGTAATCACTATGATGTCATAAGTACGGATATCCCACAAAAAACTGTACAAAAAATACCCAAAAATAGCTATCCGCCAAAAAATTTAGTTCCACAAAAATGGTAGTGCTACAAAATAGCTATCCATGCGCTAACAGTTTTTGAAGCTGCTACAAATTATTATTTGTGACGGGGAGTTCACCAAGTCGGATGTTGTGCTTATTAGGTAATACCTAATTTTTGCAACAATCGCTGCATTGGCACCGCCATTCTTTCAGTTTAACTTAAAGTAAGCCCCGTTTGGCTACTTATTTATATAAACGAATAGAAAGATCGATATCATGGGAATTAAGGCTATGTTTATCGCGTCCATGTTGTTTTTCTTTCTCCATCACCATTTAAAGTAGCCTGCAATTGATTTAGAAATAAGAATTGGATCTGCAGAACAAAATTACCTTATCATTACTGCTCTCATAACTATCCTTTGGGTAAAGTCAGCGTAGCTGGCTGAACCATTGTTTTAAACCTCGACGTTACTGATGGGAGCAACGCGGGCGACGCCAGCATAGCCAGGCTAGTTTGTTTACATGAAATCGATTATTGGTTGCATTAAAAATCATTTTAGGCATTCTAAGATAAGCAATTTAACTAAAAAGATAAAAAACGTGTATTGAAATGTTGTTGCTTTGGTTAAAATTTCTTTTATAAAATAACAAAAATTTTCACTACCGAATGTCATTCTGGCTACGCCCGTTCTTACAATACAAGAAACTCTCAAAGCTAATTTCATTTTTTCATACTGTTTTCTAATTTATAGTCATATAAAGCTTTTCCACGAATGCTTTACGGAAATCAAAACTTATGAAATAACCAGATAATAAAATACACGGTTGCGAATAATTCGCAAAAATGAATCTTATTACTATAATTTAGAACTGCGTTTCGATTAAAAATTTATGAAAATCAATATTCGTTAAACAACCCCATACAAATAACATGTACACTGTTCTCAAAGAATTATTCGTAACTGTGCAGATATGATTTGTGAGTGGTTATTTTATTTGTAGTGCACTGTTATATAACATATAACCTATGCGTGGTTATAACAATGTACAAGCATATGTGTGTTTATAAAATGAGTTTTTATTGATCGTATGCAATGTATACGTAATTGAAAGAAGGCTTTCTGATTTCAAAATCCGGTATGCTACAATTGTAATTGAAACTCCAATAGGATGCTGTTATAAATATAATTCATATTCATCTTGAAACAAACGCTAATTCCTGATATGCTGCCTGCTGAAATGATCTAATTTAGTACAAAAATACCTGTACAAATCTGCTGTGTTAGTAATGGAATTCCAACTACGAAAGTCACAGTAAGTGAACTCTCGGTGACTAGAAGTTACAATACTTTTGTACAGTTGTGGCCTGCAACTAACTAATCTCACTCATTATGTTGGTCACGTGTAGCAAAGTGGAACAACCTGTAAAGCTTTCCCTAACCTCTTTTGGATGTCAGATGAAGCTCTCCCACAATTAAAGTAGTTTCCACTTCTCACTTAAAAAAGATGAATGATTGTGAAAGGATGGATAGTTTATAAGTAAAAACAATCGTGATTTAAAAGTGTAAAACTCGAGATCAGGGATATAATTAAATGAAAAGAAATTCCAAGATTGAGAAAAAACAACATAACGCTGGTTTGAACACAGTGTTTTCACAACCGCCTTCTCTCAACTTAGGCTAGTGATGTCTGGCAAGAATTGTTAGTTGTGAATATCACCATCAAACAATGAGTTTACTTTACGCAACTGTGGGTAGTTGCTTGGCGGCTTTGTCAGTAAATTGAAGCTCAAGCGCTTACTCTAAATTGCGCAAAAAAGTACACTGAATCACTGCGGTTCTTACAAATGTAGCTACAAAACAAGCATGCTTCGCTTACTATTTTACTTTTCACCAAATGCAAAAGAAATTACGAGTCAGTGTCTTTATAAGGATCACAGAAAGATATCATGCTGTGACGCAGACCACACAACTATTTCATTTCTTGTTGTGAATACCAATCCACGGTATATCGCAACATACAGACTTGCATTTGGAACAAACACCAAAGGCCAACTAATAAATAAAACTTGATCTAGAGAGATTACATTTGCTTGACAATAGCTTTATGGGGTCAGGTACAATTTGAGTAAAGGTATGGGGCTTTCTCGCTGTGATCAAGGAACTCAATATTACAAATATAATTACGCAAGAGGGCGAATCAAGTGGTAATGTAGGTCTGCCACAAAATAATTCATTTCTTGAAATGTGCAAACGACCATCATTTCGGCGCTCTCCTTCTTTTTTACTTGTTGCATAGAACGATGAATAGTTTGACAAATAATAAGGTGTTCGTTAGTTATTCCACTCAATTAATGCTGGCGGATAAAAATTTACCTTCGCCTAAACTGAACGTTAATCATGGATTAGCAAAAGTAAACCATTGGCTACGCTTGAATAAGTTAACTTTAAGTTTGCTTCGGATATCAACCACTGCAGTGATGCACTGCCAGTACGCACAACGAACTCACTATTGCAACCTCACCACCCATCGAAAAAACAGTATCACTTGCTGCAGCAAACGTTCCATAAACATGGGATAGAAATACATTGAACGACAACTTTTTCCAAGAAAGAAACTGATCTCAAAAAGAAAAAGACCTGAGATGAGCTCCTGTCGATAAAACCAACGTAAGCGACTGAACAAAATTACTGAAGAGCAACGGGGCGAAACCGAATGATGATACTTTTACGACTTCAAGGGCTACCTAATCTCAGTGCCATTTTATTTAAAAAATAAAAGCCCAAGAAATCTTTAAGGGCCGCAATTGCAGCAAATGCATTTCTTTCTTCAACTAGAATTAAGCTTGAGAGATGCACTAGAAAAAGGAGAAATAAAATTCAGCATGAGCAAAGCAGTATATTTGGGTATGAATGAAAACGAGGATGGTGATAAAGTGTTGCTGAAAGGTGTGAAAGTGATTAAGGTAACAGAATTAAAAAATTGGGGATCAACTTTGCAAAGCAAGGCAGAGCATGGCCGAGAGGTAAAGAAACATCTTCGGTGAGTGAAATGGAGAAAAGCTATGGAGAGGGCCATTTTTATTTTGACCAAACAAATTTTTGGACTTTATTTTTGGTAAATTTGATTTTATTTTGACTTAACAATTTTGTCCTATTATTGAGGTTTTGGTAAAAATGTGCCAGAAAAGGTAATTTACATAAGTTCAGAGAAGCTATAATTTGTATTTCATCGCTAGCATTTCAAAAAAATCTTAATTTGTCTTCTAGTGACGCACGACAACTAGCCTCACAAAAAGAGCGCTTTTGCGTTGCAATTGTCGCGCAAAAAAACTGCTATGCTTCTACAATTATATGAATTTTATTGTCAGCATCTCATGTGCTCAACAAGAAATCACACCGTAAAATTACCAGAATTATTTGTTGTAATATACAGCATTAAGTATTTTTTGACATTTTCTGATTCAAAATTTCCACATTTTCTCAGTATTTTTTTTAGCATAGAGGATAATTGCTTATCAGTAGCGGAAGTTGGTTCAGCTTTTTGCAATAATGCATAGGTGGTTGGGAGCAATTATCAAGTTTGTACAATATATTATTGCTTTTAAGTCAGAGTTGCATAATCGTTTCTTGATGTAAGCTTGAATTGAGCTGGGGTGATAGTGGAACTACTTACTTTTCAATAGTTCGTATCCTTCTGTCATAGTGCAATCATTGCTTCTAAGAACTCGACGTTAGCTGCTAGAGTCCGGTATTGATCAATATGCTCGTATATGCATATTTATAGCTTTTTTGCTGGCAAACTAAAAGTTCGCTACCAATCCAATTGTTGATCACAATACGAACAGCAGGAAAGTATACACCATGGTACAATGCAGTTCTAAGCCACGTAGTCCATCTTGTAATCACAGGGTCAGGAGGTGAGGGCAGACTAGCTTCACGAAAATCTTTTTTGCAATTTTTATTTTTGATCGTTGCTGCTTTTGTCTTTGCTACCGCGTCATCAATATTTTTAAAATACTCACCCTATGTCATAGCACAATTATGTAATAAGCGTGCAGTGCAGGAGACATGCATTAAAAAGGGTATAATTCTTTTCGTGTCATACCAGAAAGCAAAGCCGGATTAACCATGTAGCAGATATAACATTTGCTACGGGCCCCGCGCTTTTTAAAACCATAATTCAGAATAAAGAAAAACTAATTGTATTTACAGTACATACACTTCATAAGTTAATTCAAGCCACCTACTTGTCTTCAGTGTGTTTATGATATCGCACTGACGCTGTCTTTCATAAAAATTGAAAGATTTTTCTAGGTCTATTTAAAGTTTGTTTATACCTAAGACCATTGCCTAGTTTTCTGCTAAAAAATGAGTGGTAGCACCAGTAGAGTTAGGGGCATAAGTCGCCATTATCGCTCTGGATGGAGCAAACGTAAAGCAAGACAAAAACGCAAGACAGACTGAAAAAACTCAACTATTGATTTCAAAAACTCGAAAAATGATGGAATACTTTACTGCGCAAAGAGATATTGGAGATAGCAGTAGGTCAGAAAGCAAAAAATACATAGCAGCTACTGAAGCTGATGTAGAAACTGTGCAGAAAGAGAAGGGAACTGTTAAAGAATAAGATGCCAGTACCACTATTTTCATTTTTTCGAATGGCCTTGGTATGTGGCCGAAAAGATTGAGCGAGACTGACTGTGAGTACTGGATTCAAACGGGCAGTAAGAATTGCCAACATTTTGACTGCAATTTTTCTGAATCAATACGATATTGCGAAGGCGAAACGACTGCTAGAACCTGCCGTGATTCTCACTTCCAAACTATTCCTAGACTCACAAAAAAGCAGTATGCAAGAAATTGGTTATGCTATTCTGAAAGTAAAGGTAGGTTTTTCTGTTTTCCCTGCAAAGTAATGGCTTTCTCGCAGGGGCGGCCTTAGGCCGATTTGACCGATTGCTCCAAATCGGGCCCCGCGCTGAGAGGGGCCCCGCATTTATAACATACCACGTGTAAAATGATGTTTTGAGCTGCCTCCCATTCATGCTGTAGCATAAATTTTGACTTAATGATTTCATTAATAGTTACCATCTAAAAAACCCTACTATGACACACAAAGAAAAGAATTGCAACTTGGTGTTTTGCAAAATATCTCTATTTCTCTATTTTGTATTTCTAAACTTGCCCATTAGCTCCAAGAAAACTATTACCAATTTCTTTTATGTTGAAAATGCAATGAATCTCAAACCATTATCCATAAAAACAGGAAAATCTAAAATCATGACTAAAGGGCTAAACTTTTGCTCAAGTTTGGAGACATTTCACACCCGCGTAAGACAAAATAGGCTTTAGATTTTTCATGAATGTAGAGCAATGTCAGACATTTTGATGTACAGTTGGATTCAAAAAAATCGCTCCGTTTTTTCCTGAATAAAAAATATATAAAAATAAAATTGGTTAAAAAGACAACTATTTAATAAAAGGGTGTATAGAGTCTTTTTCGTTTTTCAATTTTTATAAAATTTTCCGCCATGAGAAATTTTTAGGATGTAGAAAATTTCTGAAGAATATATAAAAAAAATATTAGAAAGGTTGAGAATGGCCACTTTGCACTTGCAATTCTTTTCTTCTTTATGCACAATAATAAATAGTATAGAGGGGCCCCGCAAGCATCCAACTAATTGGGCCCCGCAACTTCTAAGGCCGGCCCTGCTTTCTCGGGTTTGAAATCACAAAATAAACTTGTCGAAAAAGGTTTTGATGACTGGAAAAACGCTAACAATTTGCTGCGAAGGCACAAAGAAAGTAACACTGATCAGCAAATTTGATAGAGCTTCTGATACACAAAAAAAGCAATGGTTGCGTGGATTCCCAGCTAGTGAGCCAAATAGAAGAACCAAAGTTACTGGAGTGCTTTTTCAGAGCGAATAATTGAGGTTGTGAAGTTTTTAGCTGAACAAGGTCTTGCATTTCGTGGTAGCGATGAAAAAATTGAGTCTCAAAACAACGGTAATTACCTAGGCTTGTTGAAACTTTTGGCAAAGTTTGACCCATTTATGGCGGAACATATCAAGGCTCATGCTAACAAGGGAAATGGGCACACATTATATCTTTTCAAAATCATTTGTGAAGAGTTCATTTGCTTAATCGGATCTAGCGTGCACGACAGCATTATCTGCAAATTGATGAATAGCAAGTACTATACTATTTCTCTAGATTCTATACCTGACATATAAAACGCTGCTCAGTTGACTTTAATCGTACTTTATGTTTTACCAACTGGACCAGTAGAAAGATTTATTAAATTTTTTGGTTGTAATACTGAACATGTACAGAATAAATTGTTAACGTTTCTTAATGTAAACGGCATAGACATTGTAAACTGCCGGGGTCAAAGCTGTGATAATGCCAACAATATGAGCGGCAGATGCAATGGCTTGCAAGCACGAATTAAGCATTAAACGAGTTTGCGGAATAAGCTCCCTGTTTTGCTCATTCATTGAATTTGGTTGGAAAATGTGCTGTTGAATGTTGTGAAGAAGCAAACATTTTCTTTGCTTTTGTCGAAAATATTTACACTTTTTTTTTGCATCTACCAATCGCTGGAGTCTGCTTACGGCTACTCTATCTAATGTCGACCAAACTCTCACAATAAAACATATGTCGGACACCAGGTGGTCGGCTTGCGCAGATTCCACAAAAGCACTTTTTTTCCGGTTATTCTTCTATAATGCAAGTGCTAGATAACATTGTTCAAGACAACCAACAAAAGGCGGAGTGTCGTCAACAGGCTCGTGGATTACTTTCAACAATGACGAAGTTAGAGACTGGAATTATGATTATTTTCCGGAATCAAATATTGCAGCGTTTTCAACTGACCAGTGCTTCCTTGCAATCTTCTGGGCAAGACCTGAACTCTACTTGTGCACTTTACAAATCAGCCTATGGCTATATTCAATCTCTTCGTTCCACCTACTCAGATATTAAAAAAAAGGCAATTGACTTGACTGAAACTGAAGAGTATGAACAACAACAACAACGGCAAAGGAAGCGCACGAGAAATCGCATATATGATGATGAGTGCAGCACATCTTCTGGTTCTGGTCCTTCGACTCCAATTCACACACCTTCTCATAGGTTCAAAAGAACAGTATTTTTTGCCATAATTGATAACTTGCTAGTCGCTTTATCAAAACGCCAAGCTGCTTATAAAAACTTGAACAGTATTTTTGGGTTTCTACGTCGGTTGCAATTATCCACGTGATGAAATTGTAAACAACTCCGCAAACATTGCCAAAATGTATCTAAAAGACTTAGAACTGAGCTTTTCTGAAGAACTATTGCAGTTTGCTGAGCTTCTAAAATCCCGTCTTTCCTCAAATATTAGTAAGATTGATGTTCCAGTTAAATTGCCGTATTATCGATTGCTTTCAGAAAATTCTTTGGATGTTTGCTTTCCCACCTTGGACATAGCGCTGCGGATATATTTATCCATGATGGTCCCGAACTGCAGTGCCGAGCACTCTTTTTCAAAATTTAAGAGAATCGAAAATGAGCTCCGGACCTCCATGGGCAAACAACGGTTAAACTATTTTTCTTTTATCAGCACTGAAAACCAGCTAATACACGAAATAGATATGAAGCAAATAGTTCGCAAATTTGCTCATCAGAAATCCGGAAGAAGTATTGCATAAAAATAAAGCTGAAGTTAGGTAATCTCCTTGGGATAAAACAATGAGAGCAAAAACAGTCATTTAGACTTGATTGTGGATAGTTTCTGCGTAGTATTTAGGCCAATAAATGAAATTGTCCACCAGATAATTTTATATTTGGACAGGTATTAAATTTTACAACACAATGTATTTTCTCCGGATGCAATTTTTATTATCATTTAACAGAAATTATGTTTAATTGTCCTCCGAACCTTCAAAAATTAGGGCCCCGCAGAAATTTTGCTACGGCTCTGCACCAGCTTGGGCCCTGTCAGCAAGAGACATATAACAAGCAGCATCTGTTAAAAGCAGGGCAAAACTTTCTCGTTTGGTGCCAAGGTATCGCAATATGTCATCCACAGTAAGCAGAATAAAACCACTGTTTACACTGTTACAGCTTTCAAGTGGATGACACTAAATCAGGGATGTGTTAGTTAGAGTCTCGAAGCTCCCAACCAACACATCATAATAGGCTACTTTTTCTTTGCTACGTCTGCGTCATCCACAATCAAAAAAGTTGTTTTTGTCGTGAAGTAGTTCTCAAATTGGATCTTTTTTTGAGCTGCTAATTGAGCAACGCTAGCCCGGGCTGCAGCCTCAGAAGGTAAAACTTTTTCAATCGTGGCAAACAGAGCCTTTAAAGCTGGATGCTTCAGTTTATGAAATGGAATATCTGTTGCTAGGAATGAAGAGACTGATTTTTCCTTAAAGTTTAGTTGATCTGACGGTAAAAAGATTTGCTTACCTTGGGATCTGCTTTTCCTCTGCAATCCAGCTAAAGGATGCCTACTTTTCTGACTTTCCACAAAAAGTTTTTTGTCATCTTTGACTAACATATCACAATAGTTGCGTCGTAAATCGCCGGCTGGAGTTGCCAAAAACATGCGAATATTGGCTGCAAATTTGCCTAACTTTTGCTGTAGACGATTTTGCTAGTTTAGACATCTTTTAATGCAACTAAATATCGCACTTTAAGGTTCAAAAAAGACCACTTGTAGCGAGACAATCTTTTATAGCACTAAATTAATTGCGCAACAATTATGCACTAATGCACCAACAATCAAGATTCTCAAATGAATATTTTTCTAACAAACACGCATAAAGAGACGAATGTCCAGTTTACTGATGCATTTTTGCTGTGACGATAATGCACTACTGTTACAAACGTTTGAATTAGAAGACTTTTCTAGCGACAGAAATAGAAACAGAATATTTAGATTATTTGCAGCTGCTCAAAACACCACGTATATATACATGAAATTAGTTTTTTGTAGGTAAACTTTGATGAGACAAAATTTTGACAAATTTAAACTTTATTTTGCTCTTTAAAATGTATCGAAAAGAGTTCTAAGCAACCGAAACCAACGTTGGTATAAGTTTGATGAATAACATAGCCCAGAAAAATTTTGATTTTATTGACTTTAGCGGGCCCTAGTTATGGGTGTAATTAATGATAGCAGAGTGCAGTAGACGCGCTTAATATGACCACCTTGGGACCAGACCATTTTGGTCATAATATCGGAATGGTTATAAAAACCGAAGTCGCCACAACCGCACCTAAATCCAGGCCTCAAGCCACAAGAAGTCCAAATACCGTAAAATTCATTGTTCAACCGAAATAACAGAGTGACGTTGACAGGAAAACAAAGTACAGTATTGTAACAGTACAAGTAACGGTAAAACCAAGTACAGTATGTAACATTATGTTGAAAATGTGAAGTTATAAGTGCGTGGCGGGAAAAAATACTGTACTGTAACAAGAGAGATGGAGAAAATGTTGGTCATATTATCCGAAATTTGGTCATATTAAGCAGAGAATTTTAAATGGAGAAATTCCGGACCGTACCAAATTGGTCATAATAAGCGGCTGGTCATATTATCCATGGTCATAATAAGCGGCGCCTACTGTATTTGACAAAGTAAATATGAAAGTTTATAAGATTGTGGTCAGGCCAACAATACTGTATGGCTTAGATGCGGAAGCACTGACTAAAAAGCAGGAAGCAGAATTGGAAGCAGCAGGATTAAAGATGCAGCGCTTTGATTGGAAATTACATGTAGGCTACTAGAATGAACAAACAAAATTAATATCTGCGAGAAACAGCACATGTGATCATAATAAAAGACTAGGCAAGGGCGGCAAGGCCGAGATAGTTTGGGCAGGTTCTGAGGAGAGAAGACAACAACCTTGGGAGGTTGATGGAAATGGACACATCAAATAAAAAGAGAAAAGTGAAACCAAAAGAAAGAGGTATGGATGCAGCGAAAGACGATATAAAGATGGTGGATTGATGAAGGAGGATGCCGTGGACGGACAAAGATGAAAAACAATGATCTGTTGTGGCAACCCCTAAAAGGGAACACCAACAAGAACAACCACTACTGGATGAAATAAAGTAATAATTTTTCTATATACAATCGCATGAGACACAAGAGCAGAATACATCCAATAACACGGAAATAGAAATATGGTAAACAGATGAGTAAGTTTAAGATTAGTAAATACATTCACTGATTAGCTTTACCAAGTAATGACTGGTTGTAATGAACATTAAAATTGGACTATTGTGACTCCTTTTAAAAAGATATGCGCACGAAACCTTTAGTAAAAGTTTAATTCTTTCGGACTGTGTGTGTGGCAGGGGATTGGTCTGGTACGGTTAAATTTTGTAGAAAAATACGGTACGAAATTACATACAATACGGAAATGCAGTTCTATTTTTTCTGTACCGTATTCAGTATTCTTCACGGAGGCCTAATTCGAAGTCTCCAAAAGACTTGCTTTGTTGAAACCAAAATTCACACAAAGTTCCAATTTTACAGCTGTAGCAAAAACTGCATTGCTATTGTGAAAAATTCAATTAATTGCTACAAATTTGACCTTGCTTGAGTTTATTGACCTAAAATCAGGGAATTTGGTATGGTACGGAATTACTTTACGATGCCGTTAAATTTTGAAGAAAAACACGATACGAAATTACGTACGATGTTTTAGTGAAGAATAGAATTTCGGTATCAAGTTTCTTTGGAGATCGGAGTATGTGTGTGTGTGTGTGTGTGTCTGTCAGTGTCTATCATCAGTAGGGGCGTGAAATCTGCAGTACAAGCATAAGGCAAGAAAATACGAATAGTCTAAAGGGTTAGAGCAAAAGAATAGGTGAAAAGTAAGAGCAAACACACGAGTAACATAAGGTGATAGGCGAATGAATTTGAAGCATAAGAGCAAAAGCGATTACAAATTTATCCATTAGTATCAGGAGCCAATCACCCCCTTCTCCGAAAACTTCCCCCAAAATGCTAAATTTGTGGACGCGATATGGAATTGGGGGAGCGGACGAGCGTGCGTGGATTGCCGGAGTGAGCTGCCGCATTCGCGACGAAATAAAAATACAATAAACAAAATACAAAAATGCCGGTGTGATGACCCAGGTTTGGGCTGGTTTAGACTGTGGAGCGACATGCCGACATAATTGGTCGGGCTTTGCGATACAAAAATACGCGAAAAATAAAATAACAATGAAAAAGAATGCGCAACGAATATTTGTAACAAAATGGGGGGGAAAATTTGCTCAATTCAATTGTCTGACAATTTCCATCATGCCAAGCAAAGTCTTCGGAGCAAGCAAGGTCGGCGCGCCAAAGCCACCGATGAACAAAAACAACATTTTACTCATAATGAAAACCTAAAACTCTGTAACGCCAAAGCAATGGCAATAAGAGAAGAGCGCGTCAAAACTAGCATAAACCCGGATGCAGTGTTACGTCATGCCCAGGATGAAGAAGGCAAGGCCAAACTCAATTCTTCAGAGACCTGTAACAAACCGGGAGTCTCATCATACTTAAAACGACTAATTCAAAAAATGTACAGAAGAATAATAAGCAAAGTTAACGTAGAGTCACGCAACGATCAGTTAATTTCCCTCTTGAAATTTGACAATTGGTTAATTTCTTCCTTCCTTCTTGATATCTCATCGGGGTCACCAATGTTGTTATATTTCTTCGATCTTCTCAGGAACTCACTCCGGGCACCAATATAGTTATGGTGCAGTCTTCTCCTATTGCCATTGCTTTGCTGTTACAGAGTTTTATGTTTTAGGCTCCAGTTTTTTATATTAAATTCTGTTTTGTTTCCATCATTAATTTTCAACCAAAATGTTGTTTTTGTTCATCGGTGACTTTGGCGCGCCGACCTTTCTTGCTCCAAAGACTTTGCTTGGCATGATAGAAATTGTCAGACAATGGGATTGAGCGAATTTCCCCCCTTTTCTTACAAATGTTCGTTGCACAATCTTTTTCATTGTTACTTTATTTTTCGCTCTGCCAATCCGATGGTATCCTTCTCATGGTTGTTCGTTGGGAAAGACACTTGGCGGAAATATGCGGTGCTTAGGCAAACATGCTGCATAAGTTCTGGCAGTTTCGAAACCTGGCTTAATGCAAGTTGTACATCGTGGACGGTAAGCTTTTGTTGTAGGTGTATTGGAAGAGGATGAAAACAAAAACATAAATTATTTACAAATAGTAATATCAATTAACGATGTCGATGAGATTTTTTAAACAAAGACAGACGGGCCCATCAAAAAGTCCCCAGACGCAAACAGAAGGCACCAAGAACGAAAATTAAGTAAAATTTTTTTGTTACCTTTGCATCACTTGATCAGAAGCACCAAAACCGCACACAAAAACTCAGTCTCGGCTTATTTTGATCACTAATTAAAACGATTTTTTTCTCGTTTTCACTTTTAGAATGAGTACGAAAACATTTGATCAAAAGCATCCATTCTTTATTGTTTTCGGACGCACGTCTTTGTTATTTATTCATTTACACTGAGAGGCGGTTCTTTCGTACGCCAGGTGACTAAATTCGGATGATGTGGTGTTTCCACTCAACCCTCTCTGGTCCCAGTCGGTTGGTTCAAACAGATGCTCAGTGGGGAATGTATGTTTCCACTTAACCTATCATATTGTCCCATCAGCGCTACGCAGCTCCATCTTAAAAATAACAGATTTTCACAAGAAAAATCTAGAAAGGCGTTGAAATCCTAGATGTGGAGCCAAAACCCAGATTTGGTCGCTTCGATATGGACCAGTGACCACTTTGGCCACTTCTTGTTTTACTGCGCAATGGCTTCACGTTATAACGTAATAATGCAATAACTAGCTCACCATAAATCTCATTCTATCAAGAAACCACTGTCAGCACTAGCGCGAGTGTTTTTGTTCGTTCCTGGTTTTGTTGCGTTGAAGCGAAGACTTAGTGTGAAGCGGCAAACTTAAAGGGTTCCTGCATCTCGTCCGTATAAACTTTGTCTGTTTCTCATAACTTTTCATCAGACAGTCATTTACAGAGCAGCAGAGTGAATAACATAGAGATTTTCGAAACTTGCGTTCAAATCTGCTATGGAGCTACTGGCAGGCTAACGCACTGTAGCGCAGGAAAGAAACAGGATATTGCCTTGAAGCGCCTTTTCCAACCAGGCCGAAGCGTAACAACATAAGAAAGCGAAAGCAGAGACGCATGTTTTGCTGAGCCTTGCGCTGAGATAAACTCAAACAAACGCTTTTGGACATTTTGTGCGTTGGCGTCAGTTTGTTTTTGGACGTTTACAACCTCGACATCGTCATAAATAGCGGACAATGCGTTGCGCGGTTGCCGGTACGCTGCATGCCACGTTTTGAGTGTGTGGTCTCAAAACTGCATAAAGGTCTTTGTGAGATGATAAACTGCTGGAATAACGCGGGAGGCAAAATCGCAACGCTGCTCGGCTTCGAAGTGATTCATGCGTGTCATCTGTCTAAGGTAAGCAGCGTATTTTTCCGACGCACAAAGGCGCTGTCGCGCTAACAGCGTTGGCAGTCGAAGTTGAAAATGGCAGTCGTTTGGTCGCTATAAGGCAGGCGCTTGTGACGCCTCGACAAACAGAAACGCGAGCGATGGATCCAGTTAAATGCTGCCTCGAGCCCAGTAGTTATGCCATACCAGGTGTTGCTTGTGTTTGTGCTTTCGAATCTTGCAAGAAATCAGCGGTGGATTTAGAATGTGGCAGCTGCCTCGGGCCCACTTTCCAGACAAGTCCGATAAGCAATTTCAGCCTTTCGATGTTGAAGTAACATACAAAGAACAAGGAAAAAAGCTCATCATCGAGAACTTGGACAGTCAGGAGTCCTCCCACGACTTTTTGCTTCCAGCCCCTAAAATCCTTAATCCACCACTGCATGTACTGTACAAGGCCGCATGGTCTGATCGACTCTATGCTATTGAAGTCTGCACAAACGTCGCAAACCTTGACCGAGCTGCAGACAGTGACACTGTTTTGACCTATCAGGTCTCTTCAGTACAGTTGGTGATCGACATGGAGCTAGAGGCGTTAAATAAAGCACATCTTAGACCAGTGGTTCCCAAACGTCTTTGCCTGGCGGTACTGGAAATCAGTTGAAGAAATTCCGCGGCACACCAGCCACTGGAATCTATTGCATCACAAGCAACAGCGAAAATGACAATGACTTTATTTTGGAGATCACCACTTTTCTGGCCAACGACCCCTGGCAATCGCGTGATGCAGCCCCAAATGACAGTGATTTCCAAACAAATAATCATTGCTTCTCTCACCGTGACCTGTAATGGCAGCATTTTGTCAAAAAATTTGTATGCACTTTAAACGAACTGGCGCCACACCTGCAAATATTTCACGGCACACAGTATGGGAAACATTGGCTTAGACTGTCACACTTGTGGGATCTATACTTGGTCCGCTGCAGTGGATGGTCTGTCAGTACTCTGCGAAACCGAATCACTCGTGAATGAGTGGCGGTTGTCGCACGATGTACTAAGTCTAATAGGGTGCTTGCTAGCACCTTGTGACAAACGAAAGCTCACTTACAAAGATCAGAAGATGCTTGAAAGCGAGCTCGGCCGGGTAAATTATGCTCGCTTTATCTGATTCATGCGAAATAGCAGGCGGCGCCAAACTTTGATCTAGCCAAGGTGATAAACTGCAAAACTGGGACGTTGGGGGCCAGCAACTGCAAACTGTGATCAAAGGAGCAGTTCAGGTTCGTCTTTTATGGTGACCAAGAATCAAGGAAACGCTAGTGGCAAACAAACAGAGAGCTTTTGGCCCAACTCTGCTGCAATGCCGGTAAAAACGTCCATGTCACATTGGCCGGTTCGTGCGCGGCGCCCATCAACGAGGTTAAGCGCGCCGAAATTCTTCAGAACGTCAGGGTGGCTCTGAAAAGAGCCGTTTTGACCAGGCAAAGCACGCGAGCGCTCACTATGAGCCGGTGTATTTGGTCACTGCCTTGTAAGATGGCGTGTTTTGCCAATTCACAAGGCAACAAGAGACGAACTCCGGTTTGGATGTCCCTGCTGCTGATCGTCGAGCGCTTGTTGTAGTGAGCGAGACGCGATGCCTCCGAAGCGATTCGTTCGAATATGTCGTTGACGAACGAGTTCATGATGCTCATCGCCTTGCTCGAAATGCCAGTGTCGGGATGCACCTGCCTCAGCACTTTATATACATTATATAAATGCTAAAGCTTTCTTTTTTTGTTGATCGTTTTCCTGTGAACCTAGGCATGTTTTTCCAGTAAGTTCTTTTCAACTTTATTTAGAAAATGATCTGGCGCCGCGCGAGAGAATAGCTTATAAATGTCGAGCTATGCAAATGAGCCATCGCAAATCGGACCAGTGACTCGTGCCACAGCGCATGGCGTCTCTCCGATGGGGCGTGTGCTTTCGCGCTTTATTAACTGCTGTTCGTTTCGACGTCTCTCTCAGATATATAAACGTTTTCAACCGACTGCTGCGTCTATTTATCGAAAACAATTTCTATTAACGTGCACAAAATCGAAATCATGTCAGGACGCGGCAAAGGCGATGGTAAGTCGACGGCAAAGCCAAAGAGCAGATCGTCGAGAGCAGGATTGCATTTTCCAATCGGTCGTGTGCACCGACTATTGCGCAACGGCAACTACTCGGAGAGAGTTGGCGCCGGCGCACCGGTCTATCTTGCGGCCGTTCTCGATTACCAAAGGTTTTAGAGTAGACAGGCAACGCAGCGCGTGACAACAAGAACACCAGGATCATTTCCCGACATCTTCAGCTTGCTATCCGCAACGACAATGGTGTAGTGGTTGGAGCGTCCGCTTCGCAGTTGGTAGACCTGGGGTTCATTCCCTACGTCGAGTCATACCAAAAGACTTCAAAAATGGTATTCCCAGCTTCTTTGCTTGGCGCTCAGCATAAACAAGGGATAGTGTGGAGTACAAGCTGACAAGCTTGTTTGTTGTGTTTTTGGGCAAGACACTTAACGGGACGCTGCCACGTTTATGAGGCAGACAGGTGGCCCACCCGTACTTCACCGAGTTGGAATTGTGAAGTTGCGAACCCAGCATGTCGTAAAAGGCGGCTCTTGGATACCACCAATGGCAATCCACCTTGCTGTTGGTGGGGTTACCAGTCAATCATGACTGGTTCGAAACGGGCTACCATTTTTCCTCTAGCCTAATCTCAATAAGGTTGTCGGCATGAACCTGAATTGCCGTTCGTGCCGTACCTCCATCCCGAGGAAGAGGAGGGGTAATCACAACAACAACGAGGAGTTCAACAAACTGCTCGGCCGTGTTACGATCGCTCAAGGCGGCGTTTTGTCCAACATTCAGGCTGTCTTGCTGCCCAAGATAAAGTCGAAGATAAAGTCATTGAAATAACTCTTGATTTTGACAGCTCATGACTGAAACAAAATACATGAAAACATTTATTATTATTATTGTCACAACATTAATGAGATATGTGATGTTGTTTTTGACTTGCAAGTTTGTTGAGATTCAGGGTTAAATTGGAAGTGGCCAGAAGAACAACATCTTGCAAGTAGCCATTATTAAGTTGTGTTCTGAACTTGCTCTTGGTGACTTTTATAGACGAAAACAACTGTTCGCACTCATAAGTGCTGCCAAACATTGATGCCACCTTTTTGGCATGATTGATCGAGTTGAGCCATTGTTTGCATTCTAGATATTTTTTATAAAAATCAAGCAGTAACTCACCGACTGCGCGGAATTTTGATTTTAACTCGTCGCTGCACTGCAACTGAACTAGTTCCATTTGATATTTCTCTTTTACTACATTCGCATGTACATCAAAGGGAGTACTGAACAATTTGATATCATTTTCTAGAAAACGAATCGCACCAAAGCGGGACAAAAATTCAGTTCTTAAATGTCAAATCACAGAAACAAATGGAGTACTGCACGTTGTTTTCTTGTAATGTAGGAAAGTAAGCATAATTTCCACTTTCCAACTGACCTTCCCATAGTCGTAGTTTTGTTGTGAATGCGCGTGTATAACTCCACATTTCGTGCATCAATTGGTGGTTTCTTTGAAGCTGCAGATTCATCTTGTTCAAATGAGACATTGCATCGATCAGAAATGCTACATTGCAAACCCATTTCTCATCGCGAAATTCTGCAGCATTAATGTTTTTTTGTTCAAGGAAAGTTACCATTTCTTTCCTCAACCTGTATACACTTTGTAGCATATCACCTCAACCAAGCCAGCGAACATTGCATATGTAAAGCAAGTCAGCATATGACTCTTTGCTTCTCAGAGTAGTTGTCGAAATTGACAATGATTCAATCCTCGCGACAAACTAAAGTTTACAGTCTTACTGCTGCTACGTCCATGATGTTTATTAAGCTTGCCACCTTTGCACACAATGCTTCCTGGTAAATAAGACTCTGTGATTTCACAATGTTATTAATTCCTTTGTTTTTCATGTGTTTCTGAAGTAAAGACACGACACCCTTATTTTATCCTACCATCGACGGGGCGCCATCAGTTGTTATTGACACCAGTTAGGTGAGATATAGATTGTTGGCTGCAAGACATTGAAGTAATGCCTTTACAACATCTGCTCCTGTCGTAGTATTTTTCAAAGAAATCAGTTCCACAAATTCTTTAAAATCATAACAATTTTCGTTTATTCTACGTACAAATACTGCCAACTGAGCTGTATCTATCGTGTTAGTGCTCTCAATTATAGCTATCGAAAAGAACCGTAGTTTTTCAAAGAAATCTTCTTAACTGGATTTCAACTTCTCGGACATGTCTTCAATTCTCCGGGTTGCAATTTCTGCAGAAAGACTGACATTTGAAAATAACTCTTTTTTCTCCGGACTTTCAACAGTAACCATCATACGTTGTTTTGCGATTTCTCGGTCGGTAAACGCTCGCTTGTCTTCCGCTATTATCTATGCTACCCTGTAGCTCGCAAGAGTATCATTTTTCGAATCAGTCGTTTGTTTTTGGAATACAGAACTCTACTTTTTCAAACTATCTTTTAGTCGATCAAGTTTGTCTTTTCTTGCTTGACCAACAAACTTGGAAAAAATTTGAATGCTTTGTGTAATAATGACGTTTTATATAGAACTATTTGTTGACAGCAACAGAAACATTGCAAATCAAATAAGTAGGCTTTCTGAAGTGGTTCATAAAAAGTACTTGCTTTCCCATACTTCATTAAAAACTCTGCACTCCACATCAACTTTTCTACGTTTTGATAACATTTTAAAATTGCTAAAATGAATCAGAAAAGTATGTGTTTACTAACTAGTATTATCTAATGTACAGGACTTCAGTCAGTAAAGAACACGATGGCAAACACATATGAAATAGCAAAAACACAAAAACGATCTCTACAGTGGCCACAAATAAAATGTTTAGAAAATAAAATTTATACAAAAATTAGCTTGTGAACGCCTTGTCTTGACACTTTCAAATCAGCAGCAACTTTAATCCCAAGCAAACCGTGTTCTATCTTAGTTGAAGCCCGATCCTTCTCTATCTCAGATAACCATTTTTTCCTATTTTTATTCACTTAACAACAAACTGTAGCAGCTCAAAATTTCAGAAAACTTTATCATTTAAGTGCTTAAAAATGGCAGCTTTTTCAACCACGTGGTTTTATAAAAGTGGTACGAGCCAATATTGCTAGAACTGGTAAGGAGTATGTCTATCTAAAGACCAATGATGATTTAGAAATGCGTGAGAAAAAGCAAGACAAAAGGTTTTGCACAATTATGTGTCAACATTTTTTGTGCGCAAGTGGTATAAACATTTCATTTGTGGCCACTGTATTGTGCCATAATGATTCAGGAGCGTGATTACTGCACGCTTAAAGCGAGATCGCCGAATGTATTGAGTAACAAGATGCTACAAAATTACCACAATTTGAAAAGATGTTGCAGGCCGGATCGGGCCCGCGGGCCGTAGGTTGGCGACCCCAGGAGTAGACGGTGGCAACGGACTAGATTAGACCGAAACAACTCTAACTGAAATACAAACGCTTTTGTACTCTTTTCGCTTGCATGAGATCGCTCTGAAAAGAGCCGTTTTGTGCAGGACGCGAGCCTAAGCACGCTCGCCACGAATGCTGCGAGTAAGTTGAATATGTCCGTAGGCATGATCGTAACTCGCTTAGCGTGGATGGCACACAAGTTGGTATCATCGAACAGGCCCAGCAAGTAAGCTTCGCTCACTTCTTGCAATGCCATGACGGCGCTGCTCTGAAAGCGCAAGTCAGTCTTGAAGTCATGGTCGATTTCGCGCACCAAACGCTGGAATGGGATCTAGCGAATCAGCAACTCGGTCGATTTCTGTTATCTTCGGATTTCACGCAACGCAACAGTCCTGGTGGGTAACAATGCGGTTTCTTCACGCCTCCAGTAGTCGGAGCGCTATAGCGAGCAGCGTTGGTCGCTAGCTGCTTGCGCGGAGCTTTGCCCAGTCGATTTTCGTGCGGTTTGCTTTGTTCTTGTCATTGTTTTTTCTCAGCGATTTTACATGGTCGGGTACGGGCTCGTGCCGTTATATACGGCCGAGTATCTGTCGCGTTGACGCCTGCTGTTTCGCGCCGCCGACGTTGATCGAAAGGCACGCCAACAATTATTCGGATAGATCAACGAGCGTTGCTCTTCAAATCACGGCAATCCATGCAAACGCCATCCCAAGTGGAAATGAAGTGTTTTGAAAAATCGAGTGACCCTGAAAAGGGCCGGCTGAAGCTCGAACAATCGTGCAAGCAGCTTAACCAACAAGGCCGCACAGGGTTCGGCCTTGGCGCTTCAGAGCGTACACGACGTCTAGAGCAGTGATTTACGTTCCCCAAAAGTGTCACGATTTACGTTCTCCAAAAAGTGGAGAACACCTATAGCCGCCGTTTAATTCTTGTTGCGGCTATAGGAATTAGATGTGACTTGTGGAGCCTCACACGGATTTATTGTTGTTCTAATTTTTATTTTGTACGAACTTGCACCGTTTTCTAAAAATAAATACACAATTTTCAGCACAGTTAAATAAATACGATACAATTACGAAGGATATAACGTTGAATTTACTTACCGGCAGTTCCGGCAGTCACTTGGGGAAATTCGCTTTTATTTCGACACACCAGCGTCAACTAACAACCACATAACTTGAATTCGCACTACTTCCAATTGAACGTTGCTCAACTCAATAGATTAAAAACAAAACTCATTCGAACAAAGGCCGTTGAAGCAGTTGAAAAAAGGTGCAAACTAAAGCGAGGGAAAACAAAGCGAGCTTATCTTTGGGCAATCGGTTAATTTTACTGCATGGATAGTCCTCGTTTTGTTGATACGAGATTTTTGGAAAGGGGTTCGAATTTTATATAAGCAACTTTTAGTTCAGTTTAATTTTGGCCCTTACATACCCGGCCCTTTAAGCTTCCAACGTATGCTTAACACAAGTTTCTATCACTAATAATTATTAACGCACATTGAAGATTAATAATGGCAGTAATACAATAGTTTACATAAATACGCAAATGCAGTTACAGTTACGGTTACAAAGACACTCAAATGCAGTTACGGTTACAATTATAAACAAAGAAATACGATCACAAAATATTAGGCCTAGTGCGTAAGTAACATACAGTGCAATACTTCATTGAGTTTTAGCTTTCTGCGGCGTGCAAAAAAGTAAGTTTAGTAATTGGCCGTGTAATGTACGATTGTTTCGTTTGCAGCTTAACAGTACGTACTAAACCGGATGGGTCAGGGTAGACTTCTACAATACGTCCCAATAGCCAGGTGTTACGGGGTAAGCCCTTATCGTGTACCAAAACTACGTCGTTAACGGTCAGGTTGCGCACAGGCCGGGTCCATTTTTGTCGATGTTGTAGCGTGGGTAAATACTCTTTTATCCAACGGGACCAGAACACGTTGGCTAAATATTGGACTTGTCGCCATTGTTTTCGGGAGTAGGAATCCCGTTTATCGAACACTCCTGGGGGAAGTGATCCGTTAGGCTTAAGTAGCAGAAGGTGATTAGGGGTTAGTGGTTCCAGGTCATAGGGGTCATTGGAGACTGTTGTGAGTGGTCTACTGTTAAGAATACTTTCTATTTCACACATAAGCGTAGAAAGAGATTCGTCGGTGAGAATTTGTTCATTGCAAACCGATTTTAAATGCTTGCGAATTGATCTAATTAGCCTTTCCCATGTGCCTCCATGGTGCGACGCCCCTGGCGGGTTAAAGGACCAGGATATACCCTTCTGCAGAAGAAAATCATTGATTTGTTCATTGTTCCAAGCTTGAATGGCCTCTCTTAGTTCGCGCTCTCCTCCAATAAAATTGGTGCCGTTATCGGACACTATTTCCGTTACTTGTCCTCTCCTAGCAACGAATCTCCGAAGGGCTTGTATGAAGGAAGAAGTGTCTAAGTTATAGGCTACTTCCAAATGGATAGCTCTTGTTGTGAGGCAAGTAAAAATTACTCCATAGCGTTTTGAGTTACTTCTACCCTTGCGTGTAAGGAAGGGTCCGAAGAAATCAACCCCAACCCATGAAAATGGGGGTTTATTGGGTGTTAATCTACGTGGGGGTAAGTCTGCCATTTGTTGTGTACATGAAATGTTAGAACGCTTGCGACATGCAACGCATGAGTTAAGAATTTTCCGAATGGTTGCATTTGCCCTGATGAGCCAGAATTTTTTCCGAATTTCCGCTAGTACATGCTGCCGACCGGCGTGACCTAACTTAGTGTGAATGTCTCTTATGATGAGATTAGTAACGTGATTTGAACGAGGAAGAATGATCTGGTGTTTTTGGAGAAAGGGTAAAGATGCCGCTAACTTCAGACGTCCTCCAACGTGCATAAGGCCGTTTTTTATAAAGGGACTGAGTTTGATCAATGAGCTAGAGGTTCGAACAGGCTTTCCTTTACTGAGATCATCTATTTCTTCTTTATAGTATATGTGTTGAAGATAAGAAATTATCAGCATTTCGGCCTTTGATATTTCCTCTAACGATAGACAGGTTATTCGTTTTTGTGACACATGAACTTTGGGTTTGGTTACAGTGGCGGTATACTCGGATTTTGTGGGTGAAACTAGGTTTTTGAAGCGCAAAATCCACGCGCATACCCGTAGTAATCTTTGCCAACTAGAGTAGCGTGATGTCAGATCGTCCAGAAAGTGAGGCGATTCGCAAAGTACAGTCAGACAGGAGTGCCTTTGTATGTCGAATTTTTGCTCTGGAAGATTTTCTTGAAGCAAGGTTGGTTGATCTGGCCACTTGTCTTCTGCTTTCCATAGAAAGTCAGGGCCAAGTTTCCACCGATCACGACGAAGGAACTCGTCAATGCTGAGATCACGACTAGGATCGTCTGCTGGATTTTGTTTGGAGCATAAGGTGCTCATAGGATGGACATATCCGGACTCTGTCTTAGCAAAAAAGCTTTTGCTGCTTTTAGTAGAACTTCCCTTTTTTGAGCAATTAACTACCCAGCCAACGGTTGTTCTGATCGCATAGTGATCAGACTCTGAGCTTATGATTTCGTGAGGTTTCGTAAGGTGTCGGTTGTCGTTTCCTATGAGTAAGCCGACGTCGGAATTAACACGTGGGATTAAGATATTGGCAAACTCTGGGAATTCGGATATGTCGTCCTGACTTGGAGCATCATCGATTGTAGCAGGAAGTCTTTGTATTGATAGAAGTGGTTGGAAGTGCGAGTAAGGGGATGACTCAAAAACGTCGCTAATTTCCAGATCCGAAATAACTTTAGCTTTTCGGGTGTCGGTGCCATGATTTATAGTTACGGTAGTAACTTTAACGACAGGGGATTGGCGTATTCCCAATTTATCAATAAGGTCGTTGGTAATGAATGAACTTGTACTACCTGTGTCCAGAAAGGCTTGGGTAATGATTGATTGTTCCGAGTTATTTGTACGGATTCTGACGGGAACAATAGGGAGAGAGCCGCGAGTTTGAGTGGGCACTCCAACGAGTCCGTTACGTACGGCGATGTGAGACAAGGCAGAATCGGCGGGTGAGTCCATCTGGTTGGTAGCAGAAGTCAAAGGAGTACACCTTTCAGGTGGGTGTAAGAGCGTTGTGTGGGAACCGTTGCAATCGGGCCTTTTACAAGGGGATTTTCTGGAGCAGTTTTTTGCAAAATGACCTGGCTCAAGGCAGCTGCGGCATAGCTTGCTTTCGTTAACAAATTTGATTCGGTCTTCGTAAACATATTTGCGAAAGCGCTTACATTGATTCAGGTAGTGAGGGCCTTTGCAAAGTTTACAACATGGCTTAGACGGTGACAAAACGGTCTGGGCAGCAAGCGTGGTTTCTTTTCGGGGTTTATGGAGGTCAGGCTTTCTACTACTTTGGGCCCAACTGCAGTCTAGATTTGTGGTCTGCCTTGTTTTTATTGTTACGTAGGCGGCCAAATTTTCAATGCTGACTTCTTGCTCCTTTTGGTGGATAAGTGAATCGACTTCGGCTTGCCAACCACTCAACCATTGGTGTGGCAACCTTTTGGCAACTTTAGTAATTACATCTAGATTGTCCATTTTGTGGAGATAGTTCATGCCCTTTAGGGTATTCATGCAAGAATTGATATCGGCTGAGAAACTTATAAGGGAGGGCTTGTCGTTTACGTGTAGCATGGGGCCGTTGGTAAGCGAATCAACACAGGCCTTTGCTATTTGGAATTTTTGTCCGAACGTTTGTTGTAAAAGTTTTCTCGCTTTTAGGTATCCTAGAGCATCGTCCATGTATTGACAGCCTTTCACCAATGAGTGTGCCGGACCTTTGGTATAGTTCAATAAGTAGAAGAGTTTGCGTTTAGGTTCGGGGACATTGAAGGCAATTAGTGCGTCAAAGGCCTCAATAAAGTTACGGTAACACGCTGGATTGCCATCAAAAACATCGGGCTCTAGTAAAGGAGTGGCAGAGGGCGACATAATTACAGGCGATTGGTAAGCAGCATTTGGGACAGGAAAATTTCGAGAGCTTGTGGACAATTCCTTATTAGACGTTTCAGGCCGGTCTACGTTGCTTTTTGAGTAACTACTGGGTTGCTGAGTTGGAACCATGATAGTTTGATTGTAGTCGACTGGTTCCGAGTTTGAACCCCTGGTCGACTGCGCAAAACGGGTTTCGCACGTGGGAGCGTTAGCCCGGGAGTAGTCGAAAGATGGTCGGTTTGAAACGTCTCGCAACTGACCGGACTGATGGTAACACAATTCGTTCAAAGTGCCGGGAACCTGCGTTACGCTATGTTCAAAGGGTGGCTCCGGGTTTACGTTTTGCCCAAGGTTGTGGTTTTGGGAAGCACTGCTCGCAAGCTTGGTGTCGGCATTAAACATCGACTTCGTTAAACGATCCTCACTAGGATTACATTTATCATACGTAGGATGGGCCGTCAATTCAGACGGGCCATCAATTTTTATGCCGTTGCTCGCATATTTGTTACAAAATAAGTTACTCACGATATGTTTGTTGTCATGAAAAGGCGGTACATCACTAGAAAGATTGGTTTGTTTGTTGATTTCATGTATGTCCATCACTGCTTGGGCTTCGTCTAGTTCCGCACGAAGTCTGGCCTCTTCAAGTTGCTGTTGATGCTTTCTTTCTTGTTCGTCTCTTAAACGTGACAAACGAAGGTCTTCTTTCAGTTCTTCTTCCCTTTGGAGAAGCTTGCATTTTAACTGCTCTTCTTCAAAATCGAATCTCTCTTTGCTTTGTTGTTGTTTTAGCGATTCAATTTCATTGTTGGATTTCAGTCGAGCCAAAAGAACAGCTTTTTTCGCTTTGGCACTTGAGTAAGAAGATGAACTGGAACCAGTCGAACCCGATCCACTAGATTTTGTTGAGCTCTTCGACTTTCGAGTTGAGCTCGATTTTGTTTGCGAACCAGGACGAGATTCACCTTTGTTCGATCTAACAGCCAATTTCTCTGAAGCTGTTTCGTTTGGTTTATGCTTCATTGCTGATGTAGATCGCCCACTAGCGAGAGATACACCTTTATCTGATTCGCTAGCAGGTTTTGAAGTAAGAAATTCATTGCCTTTTGACATTGATCTAGTTGTAACGCCGATTTTCTGAGAATTCATCGTAAGATTGTTGTAAAATGTTTCTTCGTTGTAAGCCTTGCCGAAAACTAATATAGCCGCCGTTTAATTCTTGTTGCGGCTATAGGAATTAGATGTGACTTGTGGAGCCTCACACGGATTTATTGTTGTTCTAATTTTTATTTTGTACGAACTTGCACCGTTTTCTAAAAATAAATACACAATTTTCAGCACAGTTAAATAAATACGATACAATTACGAAGGATATAACGTTGAATTTACTTACCGGCAGTTCCGGCAGTCACTTGGGGAAATTCGCTTTTATTTCGACACACCAGCGTCAACTAACAACCACATAACTTGAATTCGCACTACTTCCAATTGAACGTTGCTCAACTCAATAGATTAAAAACAAAACTCATTCGAACAAAGGCCGTTGAAGCAGTTGAAAAAAGGTGCAAACTAAAGCGAGGGAAAACAAAGCGAGCTTATCTTTGGGCAATCGGTTAATTTTACTGCATGGATAGTCCTCGTTTTGTTGATACGAGATTTTTGGAAAGGGGTTCGAATTTTATATAAGCAACTTTTAGTTCAGTTTAATTTTGGCCCTTACAACACCTTTAGTCTCTTCGTAGATAAGTCCTGAATTTCGCTTAACGCCATCTCGACGTGCCACCTCTGATCGCTGGCTTGGTAATGCCTTGGATGTTGTCGCGAAGAACCTTGCGATAGCGCTTGGCGCCTCCCTTTTCAAGTCTTATTCCTCCCTTACCTCGTCCCGACTTTTATTATTGGTAGTTGTTTAAGTGCAAACTGATGCAATAACAAAATGCCGTGTCTTGGTCGTGAACCGGTTGATCAAGAGTTGTTTCAAACGCACTCGAAACGCATGTACTGCCACACGAAGGCAGCAAACGATCGCATCACATGCTTCGAACAGCATTCATTCCGTGTTACGCGCAGCACCAGTCCAGCTACGATCGATCGGTACTGTGCGCTCTTTCAGGCAACCAAAACGGTGGCTCTGAAAAGAGCATTTTTTGGGGGACAACAGCCAGCCCAGTCGCCTACTTTTTTTTTGCCACCCGCATTGTTGGCCGCGGGCTTCTTCGCCAAGTTTTTGGTGCTTTGCTTATTAGTGTTTTCGATGGCGACTTGTTTGACGCTTTCGAGCCGGCAGACTTCTTTCCGGCGTCTTTTACGCTGAGGCGAACTTCTTAGATGATGCCTTCTTACTGCTAGCGGCGGACGTTTTGCTTTTGGCAGCGACTTCCTTCTTTCGAACGAACCCGACGCGCCTTTGCCTGTTCTTCGAGTCAGCTCTTTTTTGACGTCGGCAAGCTTGGGAAGCTGTGTTCGCACGTGCCTATCGGCGTCGCTTGACACTTTGTAGTTGGCTGTGATGTACTTGGTAATTGCCTGATGCAAGGAACCTTTCCTTTCCTTTAATGCGCCGATAGCGGTTTTAATCATCACGTTGTAAGTCGGAAGAGCCGGCGCAGCGGCTGGCTTTTTCTTGCTTTGCTGAGCAGCAGACATGATCGTCGATGCGCGATTAAAGAACAATAATATGGTTTTCAACATGCACGCGCGCGGTTCGATCGATCGCGTACATAAAGTCCAATATCAGACAAAAGCGAAACAACGTCAGCCAGAAGCAGCGCGACCGTTGCTTCGCACTGTGCGTGCGCGGCTGAGAGCGGCGACGGACGAAGCAAAAGTATTGGCGTCTGCGCTCAATGTCGCACCTTGACAGCAGGAGGAGAATGCGACCGAGCTCTTGATCACCTTTCCATATCTCGATCGATTAAACTTTGCTTCCGGTCAAACAAGAAATCGAAAGAACAGTGACAAAGTTGCACTCAGCCTTCAAGCATTCGCACCAGAATTTCGTTTCGGATCGAATCAGCAGCGCTCTTTGGCAAGCACCGTCGCCCAAGCGAGAGATTCTCGACGCTGCGCTTGCACCGAGCGTTGATGCACGCTCTTGCTACGCCTAGGCCTGTGATTCCCAACCGGTGGTATTCCCAACCGATTTCCCAACCGGTGGTATGCGAATGTCAATCAGGTGGTACGCGAGTTGATTATTTTTTTTGAAGGATAATTTTTTATTTTCAGTTTGTAATATTCCATTCCAACTAGTACAGCATAGTTTAACACAGTGGTTCCCAACCTTTTTTTAGTCACGGACCCCTTTCAAATAATTATCAAGCTTACGGACCCCTACATTTTCAAAACTGACTCTAAACAAATAATTTGGTAAACTACGCTTACTTTTACAAACCGCTAATGCTGATTTTCTATTAATGCTTGGCATTGAAACTGGGAGAAATTGGGACATCATAAACTTTATGACATAAAGGCTGGTTCAACGCGTAATTTCAATCTCTGAGTTTGGATAAACGTCACAATCAGCAAAAAAGATACTGATTAGTGATTACACAATATTTAGTCAAATACGGAAACAGTTTAGCCTACTGCGCTACATTATTTTCGTACGTACAAGTTGCTGCCTAGTGCCTACATTAACATGAAATTTATTGAATATTGTTGATTAATTTTGTCAAATTCCAATGCACTTGCGGACCCCCAGCAAGCTTTTCACGGACCCCTTCGGGGTCCGTGGACCCCTGGTTGGGAACCACTGGTTTAAGACTTTCGCTGTTACAGGTGATAATTAGCGCTTTCCGAGTGTACTGCCGCGCACGATATAATTAACTGCGCGAAACCCGACATCTGGTATTGCGGCAGCTAAAGTGTTAAAAACAAGTTGGCCTGATGGCCGCCTACTATAATATGGCAAATGACGTTACGGATGGCATAGCCGCTTTCGTCGCTATGCCAGAAACGAGATAAATAACGCAACCAAAGAACTTCAGTACCACAAATATAAATGAACGGGGCCGCACCAAATCACAAATCAGGCTTACTACTAAATAGTGTATTTATGTGAAAACAACCACCATTTAGCCGTCATCGTTATTTTTGACTGTATTTTAATCTCCCCTCACAATTTCTAAAAGTATTAATGATAGTTTGTGACAACATTTTATCTTTGTAAACATTAAGCTACTTTTTTTAATTGAGGAAATAAGATGATTGCCATTAGGTGTAGAGGAGGTATGAAAATAAAAAATATTAACTTTTCGCATCGCTCACACGAGCGCCCAATGCGTGAAGTCGGCGCAACCGGCTGAAGCGACATTGTCAACCTCGATATTACTGATGGGGGCCCTGCCTAGCGATGCCGGCAGAGCTGGCTAGTGGTATAATAAATCTAAAATAAGCTTACGGTGGTAAATTATTACATAAACTACCACGAGCTTTCACGGTAAGAACTATCACTTCCGTCAGTTGGTGTAAAATAGCAACAATTAGGAATATATGCTTGAAAATCGAAAAGCTTTACCAGCTAAAGAATATTTTTATATCAGTGGGTTTTAGAATCGCAAAGGAGAAGCTGCAATGCAATTTCGAAAAGGATAAGATCTCGCAGCGAAACTGCCTCACGCTAGGCTTGATCAAAAGCTGAATCTCTCCTCGCAGCGAGATACAAACATGAGCAAAACGCAGCAACAAGTCCCTAAAAGCTGTCTGCACCTATGTAGCCAATTCTGTTGCAAAACCGGCATTCAAAACTGAAAGTAAATGAAAACTGCGTAAAAGGGATATGACGTAAACAATGAGCAAAGTGACGTAAAAAGAAAAGGAAAGGCAAACTCAAGATGGGAAGTGCGTTGTAAAAATAATAAAAGTAGAGTAAAAGAGAAAGACAAAAAAAGGGGGGCGAAACAAAACGGAATTGTAAAACAGTAATAATGAGCCATTAAAGGAGGATCTGTATTAAGTTCCAGTAGAAGAATACATTAAATTTGGAAATGAGCTGCTGTTCTTTGATTTCTCGTAATTGTTGTCTGGATGATCGAATTTTGGTGAGAATTTCAATTTGTAAGTTGTCTAGAGGATAGTTCGTTTGATTAAAACGATTTGCCACAAGTTTATCGCAGTGATGTATAATGTTTGAACGGTGACTACTTAGATGTTCTCTTAGGAATTGTCCTACTTCCCCGATATCGAGTTTTCTACGGCAGTTAGTGCAGCTATTGGCATAAACAAGTTTAGTAGTTGTAATTATATTGGCCTGTAGTATGGTACAATAGTGACTGTTTATTAAGCCCACCCGCTTAATAAGCCTAAATTTGTCCGGTTCGGAATAACTCCATTTATTCTTGTAATAAAAAACCCGTTTTATGAACCCAAAGCCTCGCTTAATAAACACAATCGCTTAAAATTGGGTCAAAAAGCGTCGCAACTCTCTCTTCTTCTTCTTGCTTTCGACGGTTTCATACTTCGTTACACTGCTGGCCTAATTCGTAATTCAACTATTTTGTCGCATATCATTTATTTGCACCGCAATCGATTGTCAGGACAAATGGTGCGCTGTCGATTTTATTTTTAGCAACTTTTGGCCGTAATACAGTCGGCCATACTCTTTATGAGGATGAGAGCGGCAAAAGTTGTCCCTTGGTTAATAAGCCCACGCGCTCAATAAGCCCAAAACTGTCCGGTCCCGAGATGGGCTTAACAAGCGGGGACTACGGTATTTGCAGCCATTGACACCAACAATTTGGTTGTCCGTATTAGTAAACTTGCAGAGCTTGCATCTTGATTGGATGCTGGAGACTGTTCCATCGATTCTTGAGTTTGCCTTTCCTCAAAAATGCCACCGTAAGTTAATATCAGATTTATTGAATGCTATTGATCATTTATTGTTCGTGCTATTTATCTGTCAAACGACACACTCTTCGTGAACAAGACTTCTTCAAATATACAAGTTGTGACAGGCAGGGGGCGGTGGCCGAGCGGTCTACCAGTCGTGGTGGCTCAGTCCAACTAAAAACTAAAAAGGGCAAATGAGAAGCTCATTTTTTTGAGGTGATTTCCAAAAATGAAGTCTTGCCCATACGAAGAAGAAAAAGAAATGTATGAGTAGAATGATCGACTTTTGGGGCATTTTGAAGCGCGCACTCAATTTTTAAGTAGTTTTCTTACCTCAGCTTGGGGAAAGCAATGGATAAGTATTTGCTGTATGAACGTTGGACCAATATTTATTTAAGATAGGAAGATCGGGATTTAGAAGCAGAGTTAAATTCAATGAAATCCAAAGTGTAAGAAAAATTCAAAATAAGGCAATAGGCCTTATCAATTTGTAAAATTGGACCCAAAGGGAATATTTATGCTTTATAGCGCAAAAATCATCAATTGATGATCGCGGGAGCGAAAGAGTTAAAATACTACAAGGATAGAGTGCATGAGTTTGGGAAAAGCATGGACTCTTTTCTCACTTTGCTAAAACTAGAGAAAAAAGCGCAGCAAAACAATTTTATCATCTATCTATCTAAATGAGAAAGGGGGCGTGCCAAGTTATGAAAACAGGCCTACCAGTGAATAGTTAATTTTTAATTGTAAAAACAACCATAACTCATATATGTATTACTGTGAAGCAAGCGCAGTTGTTGGAATTTTTACTCGGCATAGCTGATGTCTAGACCTGCTTGAGCAAAATCGCATCAAACTTAAGAAAAACACTTTTGAAATTTCACTTGACAACAGCTTCATAGAGCTACCGGGATCAATGATAAAAGTTTTGGGCTAAGGCAAGGTTCGCCTTGACTGTCCTGGGTGAGTTTATGCCGCGAACAAGACACACGAGTCGTAGCCAGCAGGGACTTAAAAAAAGTTTAAGGAAAAATTAGAAGAAAACAATGCCCTTTGTGTCAAATCGCTAAGAATGAAAGATCTCTTTGGCATTTTGCTTAAACATCACTTCATATGCCCACCGGGTTCGATAGTATCTCAAAAGTGAGGCGGCGTAAATGTATTGCTTAAACAATTTGTCTGCCTGCAGATTTACTGAGACTTTGATAATTTTGTACTAAATATCTCATCTAACAGCTATATATCCACTCCACTTTTTTGTTTGAAGCAACGAGAAAGATACTTACCATTAAGCTTAAGCTCAACTGCACCGACTAACTTCAACTACTGTCAGTTCCACTTTGTTTTTATGGCTTTCAACAGCAAACAATTCTTCGTGGAATACTCTTAACACAGATACAAATCAGCACTACCAATTCATTTTTTCTCTCTCTCAAGATTTGCGGTAATATAAACGTGGAATATTCTGGATGTTCTAGAAAAGTACGGCACAAACGGTGTTATCGCACCAGAACCCTTTTTGAAAACAAGTGTTTTTTCAACTGAGTTCGCCGGGAGTTGGACTGACGCCCTGGGAACAAAAGTTTTTTTGCACGTTTGTTTATCGCACGCCACACGTTATTTACTTTTTACACTCTGACCTAAACACAAAAACGCGTGGCTTCAGGCTTTTACTAATTATATAAGAAAAACAAGTGACAATTTGATCGGTTATTTTTAAATTTGATTTTGCTGGTTCAATCGTGGGAGGATTAAAGTTTAGTCAATGTTCTCGTGCTGGTCAATTCAAAGTTTTTATCGTTATCGCTGTCAATAAACCTATTTGAATTTTACTGATTGATTTTATCGGTTGGATAGACAACAGTGTGGGGAAAATCCTGGCCGTCCGACTGTGACAGATACATCAGAAGGTTCGTCGCCCTCCAGAGGTGAATCCTTACCAAACAGCAATCACTATGTTGTCATAAGTACGGTTGTACTATAAAAGAAACAGTCATACAAAAACTAGTACAAAAATAGCTAGCTGCCAAACAATTTACTTCCACAAAAGAGGTAGTGCTACAAAATAGCTAGGCATGCCCCAAAACTAACCATAACTTTTGTGGTTCCAGTTCTTTTGAAACTAGCTCTTTTGTGGCTAGCTTACTAAGAGACACGCATAAATAGCAACGAGCAAGATTCAACACTGGCCATTGTTATACCACAATCACAATCGTACAATCGAAATGTTGTAAACGAATTTGGCTAAATGCATATTTACGTGAGATAAAATCAAATACAGTTTTTGAAGCTGTTACAAATTATTATTTGTGACAGGAAGTTCATCAAGTCGGATGTTGCACTTATTAGTCAATACCTGATTTTTGCAACAATCGCTACATTGGCACCGTCATCACCCCAGTCAAACTTAAAGTATGCCCCGCTTGGCTACTTATTTAAAAGAATAGAAAGGTCGATATTATGGGAATAGGGGCTATGTTTATCTTGTCTACATTGTTTTTCTTTCTTCATCACTATTTAAAGTTGCCTGCTCTTGATTTAAAAATAAGAATTAGATCTGCAGAACAAAATTACTTTATCATTACTGCTCTCATAACTATCCTTTGGGTAAAGTCAGCGTAGCTGGCTGAACCATTGTTTTAAACCTCGACGTTACTAATGGGAGCAATGCGGGCGACGCCAGCATAGCCGGGCCAGTTTGTTTACATGAAATCGATCACCAGTTGCATTAAAAATCATTTTGGGCATTCTAAGATGAGCAATTTACCGAAAAAGACAAAAAACGTGGATTGAAATGTTATCGTTTTGGTTAAAATTTCTTTTTTAAAATACAGTGATCCCTCGCTATATCGCGCTTCACCTATCGCGGCTTCGCGAAATTTTTTACAGTGCTTTTTTTACAGTGAATCCTGATTCGCTCAGGGGCTTTACTGTTGTCTAGAAGTGAAAAAAGTTGATATTGTATTCGTTGCTATATAAATAACATTGTTTTACAACACCGTTCTTTAAACTATATAGTTATACAAACACATTTTGGGCCTGAAAAGAGGTTTTGTTTTTTGTTTCATTCTGCAGTATAGTATTGCATTGTAAAATAACAGTAAAAAATAAAGCTGACTACTTCGCGGATTTCACCTATCGCGGGTTATTTTTGGAACGTATCCCCCGCGATAAACGAGGGTTCACTGTATCAAAAATTTTCACTACCGAATGTCATTCTGGCTACGCCCGTTCTTATAATACAAGAAATTCTCAAAGCCAATTTCATTTTTCCATACTCTTTTATCATTTATAGTCATTTAAAGCGCTTCCACGACTGCTTTACGGAAATCAAAACTTATCAAACAACCTCATACAAATAACATGTACACTGTTCTCAAAGAATTATTCATAACTGTGCAAGATATAATTTGTGCGTGGTTATTTGTAGCGTATTGTTATAACATATAGCCTACGCGTGGTTATAACAGTGTACAAGCATATGTGTGGTTACAAAATGAGTTTTTATTCATTGTATGCAATGTATGCGTAATTGAAAAAAGGCTCACTGATTTCAAAATCCGGTATGCTACAATTGTAATTGAAACTCCACCAGGAAGCTGCTATAATTATGATTCGTATTCATCTTGAAAGCAAACGCTAACTTCCGATATGCTGCCTGCTAAAGTAGAATGATCTAATTTAGTACAAAAATACCTGTATAAATCTGCTATGTTTGTAACGCAATTCCAACTACGAAAGCCATAATAACTGAACTATTGGTCATTACTTCTGATATAGCTTTGAAAAAAGCTGTTTGAGCCATAAGCTTTTCGTGACGCTCTCATCAGTGGCGGTATCGCGTCAAAAAGGAAGATCTAGAGTGAACAAGTGTTTTATGTGAACAATTTGGACGTTACGCAATCAAGACAAGCCAATGATAGCGCTAGTATTGCAAAGCGCGCCAAAGAAAGATTTCGCAATTGCAAAAGTTAGAGAAGGCGCAGCAGGAGGCCAAATGCCACAATGGCGAACATCTTAACGACTACAGGATCGCATCAAGCAACATGTTCCGCAATGGTTAAGACAGCAATTGACCCGTCCACGCCGATCTCAACCACACAGATCGTGCAAACGAACCGACACCAAACCGGATTGTGACTGCCATTGGTCAGCATCTTTTAGATAATGATCGATGCGCATTAAACTATGATGATAAACGGTTTTCAATCCTCGCCGCAGCGCGCAGCTCTTTCCATCTTAATCTTTTAGAGGCTACTTATATCAAGACCCGACGCCCGGTGTTATGCAGACAGAAAGAGTTTGTTTACATTCTCAAACTCTTTCGATAATCGTGGCATTTGGCCTCCTGCTGCGCCTTCTCTAACTTTCGCAATTGCGAAATCTTTCTTTGATGCGCTTTGCAATACTAGCGCTATCATTGGCTTGTCTTGATTGCGTAACGTCCAAATTATTCACATAAAACACTTGTTCACTCTAGATCTTCCTTTTTGACGCGATACCGCCACTGATGAGAGCGTCACGAAAAGCTTATGGCTCAAACAGCTTTTTTCAAAGCTATATTAAAATTCTGTACCACCAACAAGATTTTCATTACTTTTCTCGCCGTGACCTGTAATGGCAGCATTTTGTCAACTTTGGCAGAAAATTTGTAACAACAAAATGCACTTTAAAAGAACTCGCTGCGCACCAGCATATATTTCACGGCACACAGTTTGGCAAACACTGACTTAGACTGTCACACGTGTGAGATCTATACTAGGTCCACCGCAGTGGATGGTCTGTCAGTACTCTGCGAAACCGTGTCACTCGTAAATGCGTGGCGGTTGTCGCACGATGCACTAAATCTAACAGGGTGCTTGCTAGCATCTTGTGACAAACGAAAGCTCACTTCCAAAGATCAGAAGATGCTTGAAAGCGAGCTCGGCCGAGTAAATTATGCTCGCTTTATCTGATTCACGCGAAATAGCAGGCGGCGCCAAACTTTGATCTAGCCAAGGTGATAAACTGCAAAACTGGGACGTTCGGGGCCAGCAACTGCAAACTGTGATCAAAGGAGCAGTTCACGTTCGTCTTTTATGGTGACCAAGAATCAAGGAAACGCTAGTGGCAAACAAACAGAGAGCTTTTGGCCCAACTCTGCTGCAAGGCCGGTAAAAACGTCCATGCCACACGGGCCGGTTCATGCGCGGCGCCCATCAACGAGGTTAAGCGCGCCAAAACTCTTCAGAACGTTAGGGCGGCTCTGAAAAGAGCCGTTTTGACCAGGCAAAGCACGCGAGCGCTCACTATGAGCCGGTGTATTTGGTCACTGCCTTGTAAGATGGCGTGTTTTGCCAATTCACAAGGCAACAAGAGACGAACTCCGGTTTGGATGTCCCTGCTGCTGATCGTCGAGCGCTTGTTGTAGTGAGCGAGACGCGACGCCTCCGAAGCGATTTCTTCGAATATGTCGTTGACGAACGAGTTCATGATGCTCATCGCCTTGCTCGAAATGCCAGTGTCGGGATGCACCTGCCTCAGTACTTTATATGTATATAAATGCTAAAGCTTTCTTTTTTTGTTGATCGTTTTCCTGTGAACCTAGGCATGTTTTTCCAGTAAGTTCTTTTCAACTTTATTTAGAAAATGATCTGGCGCCGCGCGAGAGAAAAGCTTATAAATGTCGAGTTATGCAGATGAGCCATCGCAAATCGGACCAATGACTCGTGCAACAGCACATGGCGTCTCTCCGATGGGGCGTGTGCTTTCGCGCTTTATTAACTGCTGTTCGTTTCGACGTCTCTCTCAGATATATAAACGTTTTCAACCGACTGCTGTGTCTATTTATCGAAAACAATTTCTATTAACGTGCACAAAATCGGAATCATGTCAGGACGCGGCAAAGGCGATGGTAAGTCGACGGCAAAGCCGAAGAGCAGGTCGTCGAGAGCAGGATTGCATTTTCCAGTCGGTCGTGTGCACCGACTATTGCGCAACGGCAACTATTCGGAGAGAGTTGGCGCCGGCGCACCGGTCTATCTTGCGGCCGTTTTCGAATACTCGATTACCAAACGTTTTAGAGTAGACAGGCAACGCGGCGCGTAACAACAAGAACACCAGGATCATTTCCCGACATCTTCAGCTCGCTATCCGCAACGACAATGGTGTAGTGGTTAGAGCGTCCGCTTCGCAGTTGGTAGACCTGGGGTTCATTCTCTAAGTCGAGTCATACCAAAAGACTTTAAAAAATGGTATTCACAACTTTTCTGCTTGGTGCTCAGCATAAAAAAGGGATGGTGTGGAGACAAGCCGGCAAGCTTGTTTGTTGTGTTTTTGGGCAAAGCACTTAACGGGACGCTGCCACGTTTATGAGGCAGACAGGTGGCCCACCCGTACTTCACCGGGTTACAATTGTGAAGTTACGAACCTAGCATGTCGTAAAAGGCGTCTTTTGGGCACCCACCAGTGGCAGTCCACCTTGTTGGTGGTGGGGCTACAAGTCACTCATGACTGCTTCGAAATGGGCTGCCATCTTTCCCCTAGCCTAATCTCAATAAGGTTGTCGGCATAAACTTGAATTGCCGTTCGTGCCGTACCTCCATCCCGAGGAAGAGAAGGAGTAATCACAACAACAAAAAGGACTCAACAAACTGCTCGGCGGTGTTACAATCGCTCAAAGCGGCGTTTTGCCCAACATCCAGGCTGTCTTGCTGCCCAAGAAGACGTCGAAGAAGGCACAATTTAATGCTCGGTTTTCGAATGAAAAACGGCTCTTTACAGAGCCACCATACATGTTGAAAACGAGTATTGTGCCTCATTTTTCACATCGCATTAAAATCTGCTTTCATTCAAGAGTTGACCAGCTCTGCATATTGCGCTCACTTGTGATTGAATTCACAACGGCGTTGTGGTTCGAGTAGACCAGGGATCGGCTATTTTTTCCTAGTCGCGGGCCAAAACCAAACTCAGCGAGATCTCCCTGGGCCGTAATATATTTTCACCAATAGCTTGATGTTAAAAGTGTGACTTTTAGGCATTTTATTTTTATGAGAGCTCATTGAAATAAATCTTGATTTTGACAGCTCATGACTGAAACAAAATACATGAAAACATTTTTCATTATTATTGTCACAACATTAATGAGATATTTTTTTCCGGACTTTCAACAATAACCATCATACGTTGTTTTGCGATTTCTCCGTCGGTAAACGCTCTCTTGTCTTCCGTTATTATCTATGCTACCCTGTAGCTCGCAAGAGTATTATTTTTCGAATCAGTCGTTAGTTATTGGAATACAGAACTCTACTGTTTCAAACTATCTTTAAATCGATCAAGTTTGTCTTTTCTTGTTTGACCAACAAATTTGAAAAAAATTTGAATGCTTTCTGTCATAATGACGTTTTATATAGAACTATTTATTGACAGCAACAGAAACATTGCAAATCAACCAAGTAGGCTTTTCGAAATGGTTCATAAAAAGTACTTGCTTTCCCATACTTCATTAAAAACTCTGCGCATCAACTTTTCTACGGTTTGATAACATTTTAAAATTGCTAAAATGAATCAGAAGAATATGTGTTTACTAACTAGTATTATCTAATGTACAGGACTTTAGTTAGTAAAAAACGCGATGGCAAATACATATGAAATAGCAAAAACACAAAAACGATCTCTACAGTAACCGCAAATAAAATGTTTAGAAAATAAAATTTATACAAAAATTAGCTTGTAAACGCCTTGTCTTGACACTTTCAAATCAGCAGCAACTTTAATCTCAAGCAAACCGTGTTCTACCTTAGTTGAAGCCCGAGCCTTCTCTATCTCAGATAACCATTTTTTCCTATTTTTATTTATTTAACAACAAACTATAGCAGCTCAAAATTTCAGAAAACTTTATCATTTAAGTGCTTAAAAAATGGCAGCTTTTACAACCACGTGGTTTTATAAAAGTGGTACGAGCCAATATTGCTAGAACTGGTAAGGAGTATGTTTATCTAAAGACCAATGATGATTTAGAAATGCGTGAGAGAAAGCAAGACAAAAGGTTTTGCAAAATTACGTGTCAACATTTTTTGTGCGCAAGTGATGTAAACATTTCATTTGTGACCACTGTATTGTGCCATAATGATTCACGAGCGTGATTACTGCACGCTTAAAGCGTGATCGCCGAATGTATTGAGCAACAAGATGCTACAAAAGTACCACAATTTGCAAAGATGTTGCAGGCCGGATCCGGCCCGCGGGCCGTAGGTTGGCGACCCCAGGAGTAGACTGTGGCAACGGACTAGATTAGACCGAAACAACTCTAACTGAAATACACACGCTTTTGTACACTTTTCGCTTGCATGAGTGTCTCAGCACCGTAATTACCCTTTTTCTTCTTTTCTCGCGACTGTGTTTATAAACGCCGGCACAGTAGAAACTTTTATTTTTTAGTGAATTGTTATTAAGCAACAATGTAATTAAAAAATTTTACTGCCTAGAATTACGACGTGGATAACCCTTGATTAGTTTTTACTGCTTTTACTATGGGTCATTTGCTCTGAAGTTTGTACATTAAAGAAATTTTGCTGAATTATTGGATTCTTTGTACTAGCTTTGGAAGGACAGCAGTGAAGGTCTCAGCGTTCCTCTGAGACTTTTTATTTTTAACATAAAGAAAACTAATCAAGGTGTACTTATCTATCGATTCTCAACTATTACCAAAGAAATTCAACTCATACCTTCAAGGATCAAAAATACGGAAGAAGTTTGAATTATCTGCTTAACCTGGAGCTTGCAGCGACTGTCAGATTTATATCTCTTGGAACTGAAGTCATTGTACTCAGTAAATTCTATCTGACAACTCGCACTTACATCTTCAACCGCTTTAAGATGAAGAATCGCTTTAATTATTCGCCAATCATCTCTGGTGACGTGACTTTCCACACTTCCTGATCATTACTACCAGTTCTGTCATTCTGCGAGTTCAAATCTCCGAATTTCATCTTTCACTTCCGATTGGACTCCGGAATCTACTACTATTTCTTGTTCGGGATCAGCGGTGTGGAATATTCGCTACAAGGACGTGTTCGCGAAGATTGCAGTGGTTAACAACAATTTCAAGGTTAAAATTTAATTTATTTGTTGTATGTGTACTGTAAACAATCATGTCTAATGCTCCTAGTACTAAATTAACAGTTGGTGCAACCGAGGAGGGTGATGCTAAAGGGGTGTTGGGGATGCACGCAGTGGACAACCAAATTAAACCCCGGGCAAGTATTTCTGTTCCCATTGAAAGGGAAATTACTCTAGTATCTGCTGGTGATAGCGGCAGTAACGAGAAATTCGAACGTAAACTTTTGACCTTAAAAAGGCAGATTTTAAACCGCATGGAACGTGTTTGCGATAATTTATTTAAATGCGCGTCTCAAGAGCGTTTTCTGGAATTGTCGCAGCAATTCGCTGACATCAAAATTTCCTACGATGATTATAAAATAAAGTTAAAGAACATATCAGATTCAGAAGGAATATTTAATATGTCTGACAGTATAATTAACCAATTTCAAAAATGCGTTAATTCATACGAGAGTGCTAAACAGCGTTGTTATGGTCAGTTTTCCAAAGAGTCTTCGGTGGCGATCGAGAGCGATCATGGTGTTGACCTTGAACCTTCAGATAGCGTTTCTCAGGTTACCAAGTGTTATAGTATAGCATCAAGTAAGGCGATGGCGCGACAAATTGAGTTGGATCGTAAGCGAGCTGAACTTAAGGCCCATTATGACCTTGCTAAAGCAAAGGCGCACGCCGAAGCGAAGGCTGCCGAAGCCGAAGCTGAAGCTCATCGTCGCGTCGAGGAGGCTAGGCTTGATGCAGAAGAACGACTGATCGCGCTTTCTGAACGCGGGTCTTCAGTCGCTTCATCGCGTCATCAAGGCTCTGTTTCATCCTCAGGGCAATTGGGTGGACCTTCTGCTGGCTCCAAATTTCATCGTGGCGCCCTCTCGTCTGTAGTGAGGCGTCACGAACCCCGCGTAAGTGTCGAAGCTGCGCGGCATCGTTTTCGGCCAAATGAGGTACAGCCTAGTTTGCCTATTGCGGATGATGTGCACCGGGATGATAAACCTAAAGTGGCTTGGCCACTTCGGCTCGATCCTGATTTGCCTACAGATGCTTTAGGGCGTGGCTGTCACAAGCCGTCTCCGATTTATTGACAAGACTTAGCGCTGAGGACTTATCTTGACCGTCAGAGCAGAAGCGAGTTTATCAACCTGGCTTCTCAAATTGGATATAATGGTAAAAACATGACTTTTGTGTTTTACGAAAATCAAATTCGTAAACTTATGGACGAGAGTCCTTGTAACGAGCGCCGACTCGAAGTGCTGAGAGCTTCGTGTGTTGATCAGCCACGCGAGATAGTTAATTTATTTGTGGCACCCATGAAAAACATGTCAACCTCGCAACGTATTGAAAAGGCCTTAGATCGTCTACGGCAAAGATATGGTGTTTCTAACGGTCTTACCACTGAGCCTAAAATCATTTCCATTCGCAATGGCCCTAAAGTAACCTTCAACGTAACTTCACTGAAGGCCTTCAATGACGACCTTAATACCCTAGAAGTTTTTGCTTATGCCCATGATGAGGTAGAAAAACTATCGGGTCAATTGCTGCTCGATACCGCCAGTCGTCTTCCCAGCGTGTTAAAGCGACGTTATCTTGACTATCTTGCCAAAATGGCACTTGACTTGAATCACCCTGGATTCGACTCTTTGCGCGAGTTTATAACACACGAGTTGAGCATGATGACGTCACACTACGCACAAACATTTTTCAAAAATGATGAAAAGGACAAACCACGTGATTTTAAAAGTGTGCGTGATTCTTTTAGAGTTCAACAAGTAGCTGTAAAATCGAAACCAACTAGTTTAACGCTGACAGGATCTTCTAATAAGCGTGAATCAGCAGTTAGTGACAAGAACCAGTGCGCTTACAAACGATCTCCGACAAGACCACCTCCTAATTGTTTTATATGCATTGACTCCAGATCCAAACATTTCCTTGCGGATTGTGAAAAATTCGCAAATCTTTCTATAGACTGCAAACGGCAGATGATTATTAACGCTGGAAGATGTTTGAATTGTCTATCTTTGAGACACCGTGCTCGAGATTGTGCATTTTCATCGAAATGTCGTAAGTGTGCTCCGAACTTCGAACATAAACACGCAAGCGTCTTACATGACTTGTACAAACAGTCAAACTCTGTTAATGTCGGGGCCGCTGAAGTAAATCGTTGCAGAGTCTTACCCGAGGCAGGCAGTGAACCGGTTGATGAAACATCTGATGGGGAGCAGGCTGTCGTAAGAAAGTTGAAGCCGAATCATGACGTTGCTTTGTTGCGCACCAGTGCAGTAAGAGTTATTAACCCTGACACTGGGAAATCAACGCTAGCGTATGCGCATCATGACACGGCTTCCCAAGCTACGCTCATCTCTGAAGGTTTGAAGACTGAACTCGGGCTTAACACCAACAAAGACAAAACTATCACTATCAATACCCTGGCACAACAGACCACTCCCAGCTATGGCCTTACAGATTTTTCAATAGAGTCTCTTACCACTGGTGAGACCTTTAGGGTTAGGGATGCTTTGGTAGTACCAGACTTTACTGAGGATCTGAACACTCTTCCACATGCAGTGGATACCAATGGCCTAGAACATTTTAAAGGAGTCGAAATTCCGACCATTCCTCAGCGCAAAAGTATTGATATACTCATTGGGCAAACTGACAAGTGCTTGCTTACAGTGATTGAAGAGCGCGAAGGCCTGAATCACGACGACCCTAATTACGTTTTGACCAGGCTTGGTCCCATCGCCAGCGGTGGGCGTGTAAGCGTTAAGTCCTACTTGCGTGGGACTATGAAGGTCGGAGTAGATGCAAGTTGTAATGTAAACGAGTGTGACCGACTTAAACTTGAAATAACCAGTTTGAAAGAAAGCTTACGTAATTATGAGTTAGATGACGAGATTGTTCAGCCTTCTCAAAACGACGAACTCACTCGCCAGTTGGTGGAGCCTCACATAAAGGTAGTTAATGAACGCTATAAAATACCAGTTCCCTTAAAAACCGATGTCGTTAGCTCGTTGCCTAATAACCTTACTGGAGCTTTGGAACGTACAAAGTCATTACGGTGCAAAGCACTTAAAGATCCTAAACTAAAACTTATCCTTACCGAAACATTTCAAGAACTTGTTCATGAGGGCTGGTTAGTGCCCTTAAAGGACGGTACTTGTGATAATCGCAGCTGGTATCTCCCCTTTTTTTTGTTACCAAACAAAACAAACCGAGGGTTGTTTTCGATGGAGCAGCTACCTACGGGGGAGTAGCGTTAAATGATGCTGTGTTTGCTGGCACGAATTTGCTGAACAACTTAGTGAGCGTTCTTATCCGATTCCGATTGGGGAAATTCGCATGCATGGCTGATTTGAGCAAATGCTATTTTCAAATATCTCTGCCGGAAAGTCAACAGGACTTGTTTCGCTTAATTTGGTACACGGATAACGACTTGGACCGCGGAGAAATACAGCGCTATCGTTTTACAAGGCACGTTTGGGGAATAAACTCCAGCGCGTATATTGCCCTTCTTGCTATTGAACGTTTAATTCTCGAAAATCCTACTGCCGCTAGTCAACTGACATTGTCGATGATTGAGAACAACCGGTACATGGACGACATGTTGATGACCTCTGAATCGTTGACTGACTTTGAAATGATTACTCGTGAATCAATGTCGCTCTTTGAGAGTAGAGGATTTAAACTGCGTAAATGGGTAGCAAACGGCCTGTCAAAGTCTATTTTATCAAACATTCCTCAGAGTGAACTCGGATCTAGTATTCGGGAGATCGATCTTGGCTCTCATCCTATGCCCGACTGCAGAGCTTTGGGTGTAGTATGGGATGTAGAAAATGATTGTTTGAAGGTATGCCGAAACAGTGCATTATCGGAAGTCTCTACTAGAAGGGAAATGCTACGTATGCTTGCAAGTCACTTTGACCCCTTAGGTATCCTTGCTCCTTTCCTTTTAAAGGGAAAATTAATCCTCCAAAAGGTCACCTTGTCGGGTATCGGATGGGACGATGACCTACCTGGAGATGTTAAAAATGATTGGAAGAATTGGATTAGATCTATGGAAGCTGTTGCTAATTATTCCACTCCTCGTTACTGTTTTTCTGACGAGGTCGAAAATACGAATGGTGACAAGGTTATCTACCAACTGCATGGGTTTTGTGATGCTTCTAATCATGCGTTTTCATGTGTCGTATACTTGCGGCGTTTAGTTAATGAGAAGTTGAGCGTAGCCTCTATTCAAGGAAAATCAAAACTTGTTTCAACCAATAAACAAATTGGGTCATATCTCGTAAGGAACTGGAAGCTGCCACACTGTGCGCAGACTTCATGCTTAGTGTTTCTCGTTCTCTGAAGTACCTCGATTGTCGGTGCCACTTCTGGACCGATTCGCAAGTAACTCTAAAGTGGATAGTGAACCCAGACCTTCATTTACCTCGATTCGTCAAACGACGGGTGAACAAAATACTCCTAGTTGCTCCAGCTGATGCTTGGAACTACGTCCATTCGTCAGTTAACCCTGCCGACGTGTGCACTCGGGAAGCTAGTGCAAAACACCCAAATTGTTATGCGCTTTGGCTGGATGGCCCAAAATTTCTGCCAGATGGAAGTTTGGAACTCGAGCCATCAATTCTCACCACGGTTGTACATAAAACTACTGTTAATCACGAACCTTATAGCAAACGTAACACAGGTCTGGATCGACTAATTGCCTCTTCTCCTGATCTTTACACCTTAAAAAAGCGCGTTGGGTATCTCATCGCCTTTAAGCATTACTTGATGACTAGAAACAAAGGAATCGCATTTTCAAAACCTACTTTGGATGCCACCTTTCTGGACATGGCGCTGATGAATATAGTAAAATACGTCCAAAGTAACCTCTTTGGAGATGTTGTCGATCTGTTAAAGTCGGATACACCTGACGCCTTCGAATCCTTTTTGAAGTTTAGGTAAAGAAGGAAAAAATGCCGAACAATTGCGGCGGATTTCTGAATTGAAGTCTTTGCGAAATTTGCGTCCTTGCGTAGACGCCTCTTATTTGTTGCGCGTTGAAGGGCGGCTTGAGAATGCTGAACTTCCTCTTGACACAAAACACCCTTTAATTCTTCCCAGTAGGCATCCTTTAACTAGACTAATTGTGATTCAAGAGCATGTCGAAGCAGGACATGCTGGACCTTCGTATACTCTTATGAGAACGCGGCAACGATTCTGGATTGTTCACGGTATTTCTAGCGTAAAACGTTACTTGGGTGATTGTGGTATGTGTGCATTGCGCAAAGCCACTCCTGTTCGGCAATTAATGGCTGACTTGCCGGCGTGTCGAGTTACTCTCACAAACAAGCCTTTTAAGTTTTATGCCGCGGATTATTTGGGGCCGTACATATATCGTCAAAACAGAAGTAACTGCAAGGCTTGGGGATTGCTTTTCACTTGTTTGTGTACCCGATATATACATGTCGAAATCGTAACTGGTCCAGATTTAAATAATTTCGTACTTGCCTTTTCGCGATTTACTAACCTCCGCGGGGCGGTTGACACTATGTACTCAAACAATAAGTCTACCTTTTGCGCCGCGGCTGAACAGCTTTCGACGTTACTTGGCTCAACCGAATTTCATAACTCGCTTCGCAAACGCAACATCAACTGGGTAAGAATCCCACTTTACGCCCCTAGTCAAGGCGGAAGTTGGGAAAGCATGGTTAAACTCTTTAAAAATGCTTTAGGTCACATCTTGGGTAATGCTCGTCGTAAGCCCTCACTTGTCGAACTGCAAACTTTCACTTCTGATGCGGTACGTATTGTCAATGATCGACCCCTGACTACGCTCAGCGACAAACCTAACGATTTAGCTCCTCTGACTCCCTCATCCTTCCTCGGGCAAAGGCTCGCTCCTAACACCCCTATCAGCGCTTTCCATAATCGAGGAGACCTTCGCCGAGACTTCATGTATAATGCTGCGTTGGCACATAGATTTTGGTTAAGCTGGATCAAGGGATACCTTCCTACTTTGCAAGGCCGATCTAAATGGAGGGTTACTCGAGAAAACCTTTCTCCTGGTCAGTTGGTTTTAGTTGGAGATGCTACAGATATTTTCAAACGAGGGACTTACCGCTTTGGACGAATTCATTGCGTGCATCCACAACAGCGTAAGGGGAAAGATATTGTTCGTAGAGCTACAATTGCCGTATTAAAGGATTCTGGTACCGGAGAGATTGAATACATCCTTCGTGACTTATCTAAGATAGCCCCGGTATAGCTTGTGTAGCGTGAATTATTATAGCGTAATCGCCTTTCGCTTGCTATGTATGGTGAACATTGTGCTTGTATATATGCTCTGTGTATAGCTTTACTTTGGTGTTACTACGAAATTTAGGCTGGAAATATATTATCTAGATAGCTAAAATTTTAGATTCGACTTCTTGCAAGTGCTAAATTATCTTTACGATATTTTAATTACGACGGTGCTTCCTGACTTGTTGTTTGAAATTTCACTTTGCGTTGCTTTTCAAAGGGGCCGCTATGTCTCAGCACCATAATTACCTTTTTTCTTCTTTTCTCGCGATTTTGTTTATAAACGCCGACACAGTTAAAACTTTTGTTTTTTAGTGAATTGTTATCAAGCAACGATGTAGTTTAAAATTTTTACTGCCTAGAATTACGACGTGGATAATCCTTGATTACTTTTTACTGCTTTTACTAACGGTCATTTGCTCTGAAGTTTGTACATTAAAGAAATTTTGCTGAATTATTGGATTCTTTGTACTAGCTTTGGAAGGACAGCAGTGAAGGTCTCAGCGTTCCTCTGAGACTTTTTATTTTTAACACTGCAAACCGGTTACCAGGCGTACTTAAGCGCAGACATGATGATTACCTTTAGAAAAAAGGCGCTAGTTTAAATCAGCCTGACTTTGAATATTCGCGTAAATATATATTTCATGAGCCAAACATGATCACGTCAGTAAATGTTCAGTTGTTTTTCAAATCTGATGACAAGGACAGAGGTAATGGATCTGGCAACGGACATTCCTGTAAAAGACAAACATTTCAGCAGTCACTCAACAAGAATCGATGACGAGACCTCGCGTAAGCACAATAAACATCAGTTTATTAAACCTCCGGTATGTTTTGAATGCAACGACTCACGCTCAAAACACTTATTAACTGATTGAAAGCGAATGAAAAGCAAAATTCGTAAATAAACGCACTAAATTGTTGTTGATGTCGCCAGATGTTTTAACTATCTTTTCTCGGGACAGTTCTCTCAAGAATCTACTTTTTCATCAAAATGACATATATCTGGGCCGTAAAAATTCTAGTGCTTTTCCTTAAATATACGTCAATTCAAGCTCCGTAAACCTTGGAGCCGCTGACGTAGTGCAGTGTCATATTCCGATAACACCTGCATTGGGAAAAAAACAGACAATGGCTGAGTAAACAATTGTAGAAAACTGGTTTTTATTAACGATCTTGTGATGCTTTGAACCAGTGCCGAGAGAGCCTTGAAAGCTGTGACTGGCCAGTCTATTTTGGCTTATGCTCAGCATGACACGGTTTCTCAGGCTTCATTGATTTTGGAAAGCGAGTAAAACGAGCTTGCACTCGCCTCTAAAAAGGATCACGCGATCAGTGCCGGCGCTAGGCCAGCTGAGGCCCCCCCCGAAAACTATACGTGGGCCCCTTTATCCGCAAACAAAGTGAACCGTAAAAATTATACAAAATGCGATTGCGTCCAATTTTGCGTCTACGTACCCTAGTTTGAAATCTACGTACGTAATTTGATACGACATTTTCGTACGTAAATCGCATCGTATTCTGTGTAAAGCCTCCTTAAGTCCTTAAGCCAATCGCTGGTCGATGAAGAAACTGACTCTGACTCGTCTAATGAAAATAAATTTAATACAAAGAAGATAACGTATATTTAATACAGGTTTCAAAATGTTTTTCGGCGAGCCTTTTCAGCAGCAAACACATCAATTATGCGGTCGAGATCTAAATCTCGTACGCAAGAGCTTTCTATCGAAATTGTAGCTAGAGATGTTAGACTTTCGTCCATCATGGTGGATCGATGGAAGGTTTTGATTAGCTTCAGTTTGCTGAAACTTCTCTCAGCGCCAGCTACTGAGACCGGGCAGGTCAACAAAACTCGAAGAGCTATGGACAAATTTGGATATACTTCCAGCATACGCTTTCGATAGATATAGCTCAGAAAATCGTTGGCTGTTTTGAGATCTTTATTTTCTTTCACGATGACCACGAACCGTTCCAACTCCTCATTCATTTCCACAGGGTCAATATCGCCCATTGTTTCATAAAATTTTTGGCATGCATTAAGTAAACGATTGTGCCCGTATACTTGCAATAAACTTTCTTGATTATAAAGAAAATTAAAAATTGCACCCACAGTGTGCATTTGCTCGAAGCGTTCTTTTAAAGAAGATAGAGCATGATCCATTAGTGGCAAAAAAAAATTTGCTTTGAATTTTTCTTCTGGCGACATCTCGCTACCTTCATCTTCTGCTTCGTATTCGAACAGCCTCCTTCTTCTTCTGGTTCTACTCTCAGCGAAACTCCTCTCAATTTGCAAACCTTCAGCAATTTCACGTGCCGTGGCTACCGCGCCGCTGTACCCGTCTTCGCGATATTTCTTTAAAACTTCCTCAGTTGCTTTGATTTCTTTTTCAACTACTTCCATAGAAACACCAGTGGTTTGCATAACTTTGCTCGTCTTGTTGATGTGAAAAAGAATATCATGCCAAACTACAATTGACAAAATGAAGCTCCATGTTTCAATTCGAAGTATCAATGAACGAACATCATTGATTGTTTGACCATCTTTTTTTTCGAAGCAGTAGTTTTCCAATTCCTTCAATGCTTTTATCACTTCAGCCAAATGGTATCGTAAAGGTGAGATGCAATTGATGCGACTCTCCCAGCGAGTAGCTGATTGGGATTTGAGTGAGAGCGGAACATTCTTTTTTAGTATCGTCCATCGTTGCGTTGAAGAGGAAAACAGTGAATACAATTGCGTTAACACACCAAAAAATACCAATGCTTCAGTAGAAGATTTCACACTGTCGACTACAACTAAATTAAGCGAATGATTAGCACACGGAACATACAGCGCTTTTGGATTGATTTTCAGTAATCTCGCTTGAAAACCAGCTTCTTTTCCTTTCATGTTCGCCCCATTATCGTAGCACTGGCCTCGACAGTCAGCAAGATCTAGTCTTAATTCTTCGGAGCGCTTTAAAAAGACATTGAGCAAACCTTCGCCAGTGCTGTTATTGACACTCAAATAGCCAAAAAATGCCTCTTTTACTCTTGCACCGTGTTCATCATCACATTGAACGAAACGAAAAATGACGGTCATTTGTTCTTGATGTGATATATCCGGAGTACAATCAAGAATTATAGAGTAATATTTGGCTTGTTTCAGCTGCGTGAGAAGTGCGTTTTCTGTTTCTTTTGCAACTAAATTTATCAGCTCGTTCTGAATACTTTTGCTCAAATAGTGTTGCTTAGTTTTGTGCCGGATAATCCTATTTTGCAACTCATTCAAGACGGGATCTCTCTTCGCCAGTAGTTCAAATAAACCCAAAAAATTTCCATTTTGCGATGATCCCAGTGTTTCGTCGGATCCTCTAAAAGCCAAATTTCTTTCACCCAAAAATATTACGATGTCTATTAGACGCTCCAAAACATTCCTCCAAAATGTTCTTTCTGCAAGAAAAATCTTCATTGCTTGTTTATCCACCGTAGATTGAGTGTTAATACCCTCCTTAAGCAAAAGCCATTGGTTAAAACTCTTTTTATGAGAAGCACCGTTTTCATGATCCTTTAACTTCTTGGAAAACTCTTCCCATGTATTGATGCCCCTACTAAACGGACTAGCTAAGTTGCCAAAAAGTTTGCAGCTGAAGCAGAATGCTTTGTCAGAATCTTCAGAGTACATCAGCCATGACCGAGGAACAACCTCGCCATTACTCAAAATGCGTTTGTAATGAATAGAAGAAAATCGTCTTCTAGCTGCGTTGTATGGAAAATTTGTTACAACTTGCCGAGGTCCTCTTCTGATGATGTCAACCCGTTGCGGATCTGATATGACGTCAGGCCACTTCGCTGGGTCCCTATGGAGAGGGTCAAACGAACTGTGGGGAAGTGACGATGAAGTATCGATGGCCGCATTTTTTGCCCCCATAGACGTACATGGCACTGATGGTAGATTTAGTTCAACCGATTCACACAAGACATTTTCTGATTCTGCAGTTGACGCTGCTGCTGCTGAAACTAAGCTCAAAGTATCGCTGATAGGGACGGCTGGCAAAGTAGCACTATCTGTTTCAGTTTCTGCTCTGCTAACGGAAAAAAACTGTGTTAATTTGGTAAGCTTTTTAACTGATTCCTGAGCAGCAGCTGCTTCTTTTCTTTTCTGTGCTCCACTTTTATGGCGTTTCATGTTTCCGATAGACTATTTTTAAAAAATAGCTTCTAAATTATATATGCACGTAATTGGCTATTTTCAACTTCGAATTAACTCTAAAATCGATTAATATATTTTCAACTTCGAATTAACTCTAAGCATTGTCACAATTAAACTATAAATATTGAAAAACTAACTTCATATCTTTCTTAATCTAAAAATGCAGTAATCTATTTACTGTACTCTGTTTCCTTCACAGTAGCTGCAACCAACGAACTGGTCAGCTTTTTGGCAATTAGCTTCAAAAATTCATCATCTGACTATGACGTAACTATACGGCTTCTGACTGACTAAATGGTTGTAAAGTTACTTTTAAAGGCAAAAGCACTCGTTAAGAAAATTTGACTTATCTTATACGATACAAATGAGTCAAAGCGTCGAAAGCAATCAGAATCGAAACATGAAACAGTAGATCAAAATACTCAACGTCGAAACTTGAATATTGGTCTTTGGTTGGTATTCAATGGGCGGGGCCCCTGACCAGGCCTGGGCCCCCCCCCGACCGGGGGGTTCGGGGGGCGGTTCCGCCGGCCCTGCACGCGATGACCATTGGTGACTTGGAAAAACAAACTGTGCGAAGTAAGGGTTTTACGAACTTCAAAATCCAATCGCTGTTTAATATTGACGCTTTTTCGATAAAAATCGCTTTGGTAGTCCCGGGCTTTATTGATAACGAGAAAGTCTTTCCTCGTGCCGTAAATAAGGTAAAGTTGTGTAAATTGGACCCTCTTCTAAATTGGTGCATAGCTGTTTTGTCACTAATTTCATGGTTTGATGCGGAAATGGTCACATAATTTGAAACATCTTGGCAAGGCTTAGAAAAAGATTTAATGTTTGTTCGCAAAGTTATGAGTAAATAGACGATTTATAACAAGAAAGAAATGAAGGGTGTTTGATCTTATTTTCGGTACAATGTTATTGACACAAAACAGGAAGGCTGGGAATGATATGAATTCTACTGAAACGTTACTCATGTGTATCAACATTCCTGTACACTCCGCCGGAACCAAGTTGAAGGAATGATGAAAAGTGGTTAAAATAAATATCATACTGGGTTAGTATAAAATGGACCCCAACACCTTATGTAAAATGCACTCGGGGTCCAATTTACACAGAGAAGGCGTTCATCTTACATAATAATAAAAAAGCGTATGGCATTTTCTTATGTTGCACATAATTTATTTGTTTATCTGTATTGTCCATGTTTATCCTCCATTCACGGGAATGCGAATTGTATCGCTATATTTTGGACGGGACGTCCTCACTTGTTTGGAAGATGCCATTTCCGAGGTGTCTGGGCCACCTGTCTTTTACATAAATGTGAAGGTGTTCCATTGAGTGCCTTGCCCGAAGACACAATAAGCAAACTTTCTGGCTTGTTTTCAACAACCTTCCTTAAATGAAAGCTGTGAATCTCCAAGTCTTTTGGTATGATTCGACAAGGGGAATAAGCCCCAGGTCTACCGACTGCGAAGAACACGCTCTAACCACTACACCATCGCGTCGGTCACTACTAATATGGCTTTAATTTATTTTTTCTTGTATTTTGCAAATTTGCAGGTGACTAGAATGTTTAATTATTGCTGTTTAGATGTCGACACGAGCTGCACGAAAAAGCAAAGGATTTGATGGAAATGTTTGTGCCGATCGTTTTCTTTGTCTTTTGCTATTGCTATAAATAAATTCCAGTAATTTTCCTTGCATGACCAGTTTACAGACATTTTATTCAGCTACAACCACAGTACAAATAGAAACTCTCACCCAGAATATGTAGTATTTATCACTAAATAGTAAATTTTAAACTTACCCAACATTGCATCTTGTTAAACTGTGTTAAGACTGACTAAAATTAATGTATTTTGACTGTTTATCAAAAAATCCGTATTACACGCATGTCGTGTAAATTGGATCCTTTAATAAAAAATAAAGATCAATTTTGCATCTGAACGAGTGAACATAAAAGCTGGATAGAACATCACAATATACCTTTCATCCATCTTTACTGATACACAAAGTGGGAAAGAAATTGGAGCTAAACTATCGTCTTATTGCAATTCTTGCTTAAGGAGCCCGAATTACACAACTTTCTCTTACGTTGAAACTTGATCATTTCAAAGGGGAGCATTTCTGATATTTGTCAACGTAAAGAAATTGGAATTCTGAAAAAAACAACTAACAAAGAGTTGCTCACTGTTTTAGAGAAAAAAAGCGGCTTCAAATGAGAATGAAATTATTTACGTTCTGACTCTGCTGGGACCCATTTCCGGGGTGGTTGTGCTGGGATGGGATCGGATTCGCGTCAAACCTTTAAAGCAAATAACAGTTGTGACATACGTGAATGTGAACAATGTAAACAAAAAATTACCGAGTTCAAAGTGTGAATAAACCCGCAGCACGACGTGATTTTTCCTCCAAACTGGCTCCAATATGAGTGTTAGGTCATAAATCGTTTTTCGTTGGAATTGCGTTTCGATGTGCGCAAGTTTTGAGCTTGCGATCCTTTTGCTACTAAGTTTTGCGTAGCTGACCTGTCTGATAAGATCAAATACCTAATTAGCGTATTCTCGTTTGTTTGCCTTTTCCATTATTGTAACCGCAGGGCTATGCTTTGTTCTGCCGCATTGTTATTTTTAGCTAAGCTCGTTAACAGAATTCAATTCCGCTGCATTGCTCTAATTGATTGATATCAGTTGAAATTTCTACTCAAAACCTTTCATCATTGCATTGTTTACCTTAGCAGCAGCAGTAGCAGCAACTAAAGTTCGTTAGTGTAAGACAATATCAATTATCAAATCAACTAGCATCTTATAGTGTACCATTTTTCAGCTGTAAGAATTTGTAATTAAATTAATAAAAGTTGTGGATGTTCTGTCAAAAAACAAATTGGTAAGTTTTGCATATCGGTCATTTACGCAAGTAGCAATTATATTGTATCTGTTACTGTTGCTACAGAAACCAGTTTGTTGTAAATTTGTGGCATGATTTCATTTCTGGTTCACTGATTTGTCCTCGAATTTTCACTGAATAAACTTCGTTTCAACGACGACGTCTCGTCCTTCTCTTGTTTGCCGCAGCGAGAGGCAGACACGCGTATTGCAACGTAACAAAGAGGCTTCCATTGTATTAGCATTTTAGTTTTTTTACTAGACTTGAAATTTGCGTTTGCCACATTCGCGAATATTTGCGTTCACGAATTTCTGCTTTTCCTTTCCTTCGGCCAATTTTCGTATGCTTTTCACAAAGATAAAAGTTTACCCATCAAAACTTGCACCCTCTTTTCACGCATTTGGTAAATGGCAACTAAAATTTAATGAGAGCGAAAAAATATTCGGCTGGCTGTGTTACCGCGACTATCATCGGGAGACCCTTAAACAAGTTTCAGAAGTGTCTCAAACCATCTACCTTTATTTTCGTCACCACATTTAGCTGGATAACGACGTTTCACTGTTTTCTCGCATCTGGAACAAAACTTCCTAAAAGTTATTTGTTTGTTTTCGCATTTGGTTTGTGAAATCAGTTGACAAGACTCCGCAGATATTTGCCATCGCTTATCAATAACATTGGTTTCTGAGATACTTTTAAGGAAGAAAGCAAAATACACATCCAATAAATAGTCCTCAGCTGTGCACCAATTTAGAAGAGGGTCCAATTTACACAACTTTACCTTATTTACGGCACGAGGAAAGACTTTCTCGTTATCAATAAAGCCCGGGACTACCAAAGCGATTTTTATCGAAAAAGCGTCAATATTAAATAGCGATTGGATTTTGAAGTTCGTAAAACCCCTATTTCGCACAGTTTGTTTTTCCAAGTCACCAATGGTCATCGCGTGATCCTTTTTAGAGGCGAGTGCAAGCTCGTTTTACTCGCTTTCCAAAATCAATGAAGCCTGAGAAACCGTGTCATGCTGAGCATAAGCCAAAATAGACTGGCCAGTCACAGCTTTCAAGGCTCTCTCGGCACTGGTTCAAAGCATCACAAGATCGTTAATAAAAACCAGTTTTCTACAATTGTTTACTCAGCCATTGTCTGTTTTTTTCCCAACGCAGGTGTTATCGGAATATGACACTGCACTACGTCAGCGGCTCCAAGGTTTACGGAGCTTGAATTGACGTATATTTAAGGAAAAGCGCTAGAATTTTTACGGCCCAGATATATGTCATTTTGATGAAAAAGTAGATTCTTGAGAGAACTGTCCCGAGAAAAGATAGTTAAAACATCTGGCGACATCAACAACAATTTAGTGCGTTTATTTACGAATTTTGCTTTTCATTCGTTTTCAATCAGTTAATAAGTGTTTTGAGCGTGAGTCGTTGCATTCAAAACATACCGGAGGTTTAATAAACTGATTTTATTGTGCTTACGCGAGGTCTCGTCATCGATTCTTGTTGAGTGACTGCTGAAATGTTTGTCTTTTACAGGAATGTCCGTTGCCAGACCCATTACCTCTGTCCTTGTCATCAGATTTGAAAAACGACTGAACATTTACTGACGTGATCATGTTTGGCTCATGAAATATATATTTACGCGAATATTCAAAGTCAGGCTGATTTAAACTAACGCCTTTTTTCTAAAGGTAATCATCATGTCTGCGCTAAGTACGCCTGGTAACCGGTTTGCAGTATCCAAACTTTATTGCCCAGATAGCTTGTCCAGCTCGTCATGGGCACTTGCGTAAACTTTGCGGATGTTTATATCGTCTCAGAATACTTTCAATGAAGCAACGCTTATTGCTGCCCCATGTAAGCAGCGGATTTTCGCAATTTCAGTTTCCGCAGTTAGCCCATTAGAAAAGCCATACCTCTGACGCAAATAGTCCAAGACTCTTTCAATGCGCTGAGAAGTAATCACGTTTTTCATTGCTGCAAAAAACAAATTGACGATTTCCCGGGACTGATCCACGCACGAGGCTCCTAAAACTTCGAGCAAACGTTCATCTTAGAGACTTTTGAGCATAAGCCTCCAGATTTGATTTTCATAAATGAAGTTTATGTTGCTACCGTCTTACTGTTCGTGAGGCGAGATTTATAAGTTTATTCCTGTCATGGGGTTGATATAGGCGGGAAATGTAGGTTCATCACAAATCACAGAGGGCTAACTTAAATGCTCACCATCGCCAGCAGCAGGATCTACAACAGACTTTCGATTACTTGGATCTGCGAATTGCTACCATCGATTTTGAAGCCATCGTCATCACTCAAAACACAATCAAAAACCGATTGAAAATTGCGTATAGCCGGCTTATAAACGTTTTTTTCTTTCGTTTCGAGATTACTTGGAAAATTTGGAGATTTTGTGCGAGGAGGCTCTGTTATTTTCAAATCTAACTGCGTTTGTATGTAACGATCTTTGAAACAAGAAAGAACTCCATTCCACGGCACCATATTGTAATTTGGATGCCTGGTTGTTCTTGAAGCGTAATGCTGAGTCTTTGCAAAACCCTTCACGGACAAGTGAGCCCGATTCCAACGAGTTAATCCAAGGAACAATGGGACCCTGCCTTGCTAAATACAGGTACCGATGAATATCTTTTGAAAAGTGCAACCAATCTTTCTTCTCGATATACTCTAGCTGGGGCAACCCCAAGATGCAGCTCTGTATGTAGCTTCTGGTTCGGGTTTCGCAAAAGCATATTTATCTTAAATTCAGCAGATTTATTACCCAAGTAGCTGACTTTGCCAGCGTCGATTGACCGGGCTCTCCATCAGTAACGTCAAGGTTAACAAAATCGCTTCAGCTGGCTGCACGCATTGGGCACTCGCCTGAACAATAACAAAAAATTAATATTATTTATTTAATTTCCAAAATTCCTGTACATGTAATGGCGATGATCTTATTCTCCTAATCAAGACAGGTAATGCTAACAAACAAAGAATGTTGTCACCAACTATCATTAATACTTTTGAAAATGTGTGAGGGGGGAGGGATTGAAATAGATCTGGAGCAGGGTTTCTCAACCTTTTTCATCATATGGACCCCTTTTCCCATTTTTAAAAAAATAATCGCCCATATTTATTGCAGTGATGACAAACAGCTAAATAAATTACTTTGCTCACGTTGTTTTAATGAGATCTCTGTGGATGATGCTTTGCCACTAAACCTTCAACATTTGGCTTGAAATTTGTAAGTTTTAGTCTGATGTCTCCTCAAATGCATATATCTATTTTGTTTCTTTTCTTGGTCAAAATTTTATTGACTGCGCTGAAGCCACATTTAATCAAATAAGAGGTTGGAAAGTATAGCAGTTATTTAACCGTTTCAGACCACATTTTCGGATATAGCTGTTTTGTTGTATTTGATTGCCATAACTCAGTTATTCCACCTCTTTCAAATTTGTAATTACGTTCGTCATTACATTTTAGTTCAATAAGTTCTTCTTGCAAATTTTCATCGACACTTTCTACGTCACAACCAAAGGGCTGAACTTCAAATGAAAATAAATCTGAGAATCGGCTGTTTAAATTTTCTCTCAATTTCATTAGTCTTCATATTTTTTTCTGGTTGGTTCTGAGAGCTGTTCACTTACTTCTGTTAACTCGGGCATGTCTTTAAAATTTTTCATTTGTATATTTATTGGAAACCAATGTAATTTTTTAGCAAAGGCTTTCAGAACACGTTTGCAATCCAGCATTGTACATAATTTACCTTGAAGCTGAAGTGACACTCCATTGAACTTACAAAAAATCCATGCTACGAAGAGAATGTCGCACTTGTGGATTTTAATTTCTTTTGCAAAATTGTCTTTGTTTAAATTTTCTAAGAAATTAACAACTATCAAAATATCCTATCAAATAACTTCACAAATCTTGCCTGGCAGTTTCCTTTCGAAAGCCAGCGGACTTCTTTGTGGAGAATAAGTCCTACGTGCTCTTGTTCAGTATTAATGCAAAACTTTCGAAAAAGTCTATCGTATTTACTGCACGACTTTGTTTTATTTACAGTCTGAATAACTACTCTCAATGATTCATGAAGGTCAGAGCTGATTTTTTCAGCTACTTTATGATGCCGATGTACCACACAACGAACTGCAAGGGTTGAAGGACATAATTCTTTCATAAGAGCAATAAAGCCATTCTGTTTAACAAATACCATTTGGAAACCTTGTATCTGCGCAATGGATGGTGCTACAGTCGAATCCGGTTAATTGCATACCGAATAATTGCATAATCCGTTTTATCGCATAAGGATCATAAATCCCAAACCACAGTCAATCATTTGTTAAAGAAAAATTTCGGTTAATCGCATACTGGTTTATTGCATAATCTGCTTAATTGCATAGAATTGAACGGCATTTATTCGATTAGTGAATAAAATTATGCAAAATTGTAGCGACAAAAGCACGACTTTTAAATTCTGAAAGAAAACGAACTGTTTCAATTTACTAATGAATGCGCCGATCGCTAACATCATAAAATGAAAGGCCGCTACTGATTAGAGATCAAAAACAACACAGTGTGTGATGTGATTAATGTTCTTCAAAGACAATTATCGATTCAAAACAAAAACACGTGGCTATCATTTTGCAATCACTGTTATTCGCACTGTTTTTGTTTCATTTCGCTTTTATACAGTTTGTGAGGCAACAGTTTGCGAGACAGACAATTTTCAAATTTCAAAATGAGTGAAGCAGGAACAAGTAAGCACATAAAGTACAAAGGTCTATCATTGGCTGACAAAATCCTTGTCATTGATGAACTTGAAAAGAAAACATCGCAAAGTACAATCGCCAAAAAATTTGGAATATCGCAATCACAGGTGTTGCGAATTCTTAAATCAAAAGAAAAGCTTTTTTCTGCTCATCGTAGCAACAAAAATCCAACTCGTAAAAGGGCAAGAAAAAGTACCCAAGAAGACGTAGAGGATGCTTTATTACAATAGTTTAAACAAGCAAAAAGCAGGGGTCTTATAATCACTGGCCCAATGTTACGCGAGAAAGCAAAAAACTTTGGAAAAATAATGAACTTAAATTTTGATCCGTCATCCAGCTGGGTCACTCGCTGGCGAGAACGCAATTTAATCTTTAAGCAAAGCGTAAGCATGGTGAAAAACAAGATCATGATTCTGAAGCGGCTGAAAATTGGATAGCGTCAGTGTGGCCAAAAATACATGAGCGCATTTCTGCCTCAGAAATTTACAACTGTGATGAAACGGGGCTTTACTTTCATGCACTACCAGAGGAAACTTTGTGCTTTAAAAATGACAAACTCTCTGGTAGCAAGAAGTCAAAAGAACGTTTGGCCGTCCTACTTACTGCAAATATGGATGGTTCAGATAAGTTATGACCATTTGTCATTGGAAAATCGGCAAATCCACGCTGCTTCAGGGGAATAAAAAACCTCCCGGTAACTTACAAATCCAATAAAAATTCCTGGATAACTGCAACACTCTTTCAAGAATGGTTGGAATGGTTTAATGATCGCTTGAGGAAACAGAAAAAAAGTTTGTTTGCTGTTAGACAATTGTACTGCCCACAAAATTGAAAGTAATGGACTACAATTCATTGAACTTGTATTTTTGCCACCAAATACAACTTCATATATTCAACCACTTGACCAGGGCATTATTAAAAACTTCAAACACTATTACCGCCGTCGAATGTTACAAAAAATTGTGCTGGCAATTGATGCAGGTGAAAACTGCACTGCGACAGACGTGGTTCGGTCTATTTCTGTATTAGATGCAGTAAATTTTATTAGCGCTGCTTGGAATGATGTGTCTGCAGACACAATTTAAAACTGCTTTTTTCGCAGTCTAACACCAGCAACACCTGATGAACCTTTTCTCGGATTTACAGCCGATGAAGTTCCACCCTCATTTACGCAGGAAACATACACGCAATATGTTAATCTTGATGATGGCCTTGAAGTTACAGGTGTTCAAGATGATACTGATATTTGTGCAGAAGTTTTGCGTAATAAACAAGTTGAAACAGACGACGTCAATGAAGATAGCCCTGTTGACGCAACTGTTTTGACTCCACCAAAAAATAAAGTACTCCATGCACTTGATACAATTAGGCAACGACTACAATTTAAAGGGGAGGATATGGACATATTTCTTTGCTTGGAAAAACAAATGCAAGATAGCATGCATAATAACATCAAACAATCAACAATTGCACAGTATTTCTCTTTAAACGAATAAATGTTTAAGCCTTAAAATTTGTGTGTTTTGTTTAGTTTTTGAGTAAAAGTAGAATGATCGCATTGCGCTTGCTTTGAAGTCTGATGTTTAGACGTTTTTTAGCGTGACACTCGTTGCGGGTCAATTGGACTTAGCACTTCCGCATAAACGCATAATTTGCTTAATTGCATAAAAAGGTTTGTCAAATTGGCTATGGAATTAACCGGATTTCACTGTATATCCATGTTAACCAAGCATGGATAGAACACCATCCGTTGCGCAGGATACAAGGTTTCCAAATGGTATTTGATTCTTGTCAAACCAAGATTTTGTTGCTTCAAAAATGCATAATCCAGTCGTATCAGTTTCTAATAATTTTGCAAACAACATATCTTCACGAAGTTTGCAGCTATCATCTATGACAGGGTGGTCCAAGGTTGTCAGTGTCGTGGGCCAGATTATTTTCCGCACATGATCGCGGGCCACACACAGCCACATCAGTGCTAAGAAATCATCAACAGATTATCTAATCGATTTAACAGTTCAACACATAAGTTTTAATTAATAGCCAAACAATTTAAAGTCATTTGGTGTTTATTGATCACGCATTCTTGATTAATCCTTCTATATCAACATCAACTTCAGTAGTTGCCAGTCGCAAGCAGGCTTCCAATGTTTCGCCAACCTCTTCCTTGCATTAGACTTCAGTCTCTTCAATACAGAAAAAGTACTTTCGCAAATGTAGGTGCTCCCAAAGATCGATAACATTTTCAAAGCAAAATTTCTGAAAACTGGGAAGTGTTCGTTGCTCACAAACTTCCAAACAGCTCCATTTCTCTCATTCTTTCAGGATTGGAGAAAAGAATCCGATTGCAAGTCACATAATTCTAATTGAAATTCAGACGCCTGTGTTTCAATTTCTATTTCCATTGGGTTATTGAAGAGTTTAATTTGCTTTTCCATTGAATTAAATTCGGCGAATCTGTCATAAAATTCCTTACGTTATCAAGAATCCCTGCAAAAGCGGAAAACTCTATCGATTTTCCCTCTTCCAGTAAGGTCTGACATGATGGAAAATGAGTGACAACATTTTTATGTAAGTCAGCCATAAGAACCTTTAACTTCCTGAAAAAAGCTTCAATATGTCCAAATAGTTGGCATATATTTTGATCCTTTTGTTGGAGTTTTGGGTTCAAAATGTTGAGTTGAAATATCTGTGATAAACGCAAGTGATGCGATAAAATTTTCATCGCTCAAAAGAATTTCATACTTTTCCGAGCCTTTAACTTCTTCCCGCAGAAACAATAAGATTTCTTTTCGCAAGGAAAGAAATGCTGCAAAGTGTTTCCTGCACTCAACCATCATATTTTTGAGTTGAGTGGGACATCTTCATATGTTTGTGATTACCCCTCCTTTTCCTCGGGATGGAGGTACGGCATGCTGTCAACCTAATTGAATTAGGCTAGGGGAAAGATGGCAGCCCATTTCGAACCAGTCATGAGTGACTGGTAGCCCCACCACCAACAAGGCGGACTGCCACTGGTGGGTACCCAAGAATCGTCTTTTATGACATGCTGGGTTAGCAACTTCACAATGGTAATCCAGTGAAGTACGGGTGGGCCACCTTCTGACACATAAAGGTGGAGGCGTCCAGTTAAGTGTCTTGCCCAAGGACACAACAAGCAAGCTTGCCGACTTGTTCTCCACACTATCCCTTTTTTATGCTGAGCGCCAAGCAGGGAAGCTGTGAACACCATTTTTTAAAAGTGTTTTGGTATGACTCAACGTAGGGAATGAGCCCCAGGTCTACCGACTACGATGCGGACACTCTCACCAGTACACCATCGCGCCGATATCTTCATATGTCGTATCTTCATTGACACCTTCATATGTCGCATCCAAATCTTTCAGAAACTGGACAACCTTTCTATGTTTTTGGGCTTTATTTCCAACTCTGAAGAGGTTTACTATGGCAGATCCGTTACACATGATGTCACTCATTTGGAAGGATTTAGAGCACGACACATCCTGGTGAATAATACAGTGGAATGTCCGGCAATTCACACCATTATTTTTTAGTAGACCAACCAGTCCATTATTGCGTCCAATCATTGCCGGAACCCTCATCTGTCACAACACTGAAACACTTTTCAAAGCCACCATATGCACTGGCAACAGATACGAGACTACTATAAATGTCTGAACCCTGTGCTGTCCCCTAAAGTAGAATTGCCTGAAGTAATTTTTCATGAATAGTAAAATTTTTAGTGATAGTACGGATAAAAATTGAAGCTGATTAACATCACGTACATCAACGCTTTCGTCCAAAGCCAGAGAAAAATATTTGCACTGCTGAACAATACCTTTACCTTTTGAAGACACATGATCATTTAATTCCATTACTCTCTTTGCAACAGTTTGGTTAGAAAGAGGTACAGGTTCAAATTCTTTTGCCATTGTAGTATCACCAAACGCAAGGACATCTTCATTGCGCACTTCCCCGTCTCTGAAAGCTTTTCCATTTTTAGCCAGTATTAAAAAAACTTCGTAAGATGCCTTCTTGTCAGAAAGATTAGTTTTTGTGAAGTTAGTCGTACAACCAGTTTGCTTATTACATTTACTTTTCAAGTCTTGTAAAACCGCTACTCTAGCATCTCCCTTGTTTGTTCATATCGACTCTTATGGCGAGTTTCGTAATGCCGTTTTTAATTGTATTCTGTTGGCACCGACACAATTTGCAGACGCACGAGGTATTGTGGTTTACTCTTGGTCTCAATAAACAAGTACTTTTTCTCCCATAATGAGTTAAAAAGCTGGTTGCATTTTTAAACTTTCTTTTCACACTCATGTTAACAGAATACTTATAAACCGCTGCAGAAACAAATTTAGCCTACAAATGCTGACCAATAAAGGCAAGTTCACACACAATGAAATGTTACACTTGTTCGCTTCTTTGTAACAGTCGCACCTACCGAATTCAATTGCAATGGTTTCAACGAAAATGAAACTTTATGGATCAGAATGTAAAATGCTTCAATGACAAATGAAATAAGTACATTCAATAGGTTAATATAAAAACTCTATTTTTCAAAAATGCTGAATCTTCCGCAGGCCACTTGTGGCCCGCGGCCTGCGTTTGGACCAGCCTGATCTATAAAACGAACATATGCCACAAGAATAGCTCTACTATCACTTACTGTTGACTCGTCAAGTTGAATTGAGAATTTACTGGTTTTTAATTTTTCAACTAGTTGGCTTTCTACATCTTATGACATTTTGTCGATTCTTTTTCGGATTGAGTCACTGCTACGGCAATAATTTTAAAACATTTACTGAATCTTGCTGTAATACAGTTTTTATGAAAATTTCAAAAGAAGGCTCAATAATATTTTCAGCAACTGTATGTGCGCTCTCAGTTTTTGCTATTATTTGCGCTATCTCATAAGATGCAGTCAAGCTTCTTTCATTTATCTGTGAGCGTTTTTTTGAATAAGCTTTATAGAGTATTACGTTGATCGAAGTTCTTCAAATTTTCAAAATAAGCTCTGGTTCTGTCCACTTTATCGGAATGTTTTCTTTTCAAATGCTCTGCAAGCGTTGATGGTTTCATTGCTTCATTGGAAAACGAGTTGTTACAAACACGACACATTGGCTGTTTCTGATCATGCGGGCTTTCTACGAAGCCGAAAGCCAAATACAGTTTCACCTCGTTAACTCGGGCAGCTGGGGGGAAGGGTGTCTGTGTTAGCCGATTGTCCGACTTAACCGACGGCCGATAGGCCATAGGTTATAAGCATGCTTAGGGTAACGAAGTTTAGTTAAAAATGCCGTTATTATATTGGCTATTTTGTTTTACTACATTTATCTTCATAACATGTAAAAAAGCAAATTTATTTATTTAAATATTCATTTATTTTTGTTTATTCAAGTAAATCATCTGACGAAGGCTACGTTGGGCTAGCCTAGCCTAGCAAACAAACCTGCACCGATATCGACTGTTATTATCGGCTATTACCACAGTTATTTTCTTTTACCTTACCTTCATAACATGTAAACAATTAATGTACAGTACACCTGTACACTATAAATGAGATTTGTTTTGTTTTTAGTTTTATGGAAAATATTTTTTTCTCGGTCATGGTCAGAGTTAACCGATATCTGGCTTAACAGGGTTCGTGGTAACGAGGTGAAACTGTACTCCTCTCTATACTGTCTACATTTCTTTTTGCTCGCCATAATGGCGGGAAAAGAACTTAATAATATCACAACGACACTTATCACAGTAAGTTGATGTTTGGTAGTACTACTTAAAAAACATCAGATTGCAATATTAAATTTTAACCTGAATGTACAAAATCCATTGAACTACGGAATAAACTGACTGGTTAATAATACTTTTAATTAATGGATATTAAGGCATATAAGGCTAACCTGTAATCAGTTGAATAAAATACTTCTACGACCGGTTTCGTTCCTATTAGAACTCGTCAGGTGGACTCAAGTATTGAACCGACGGTCACAAGAATTGCTTCATGCGGTTTATGCCACTCCGTCATCGGTCCTTTGACTGATGCTGTTAATTTTAAGCTTATATATGGTGCACGCTCCTGCAATGAGCTTGATGCGATATATGCTTTTAATTCCCAGCCAAGGCTAATACCACCAAAGCAAACACCAGCTCCTATAATTCGTGTTATAAAGTAATAAAGGCACTGGCTACAGACACCTGAAAAGACTACAGACACATGAAAAGATCCACACATTACCAAAATAATACCAAAAAACTTTATATTATACTAGCCGGAGTTGCCCGGCAAAAGTCCTCCATCAGTAATGTCGGAGTTTAGTATTTCGGTTCAACTGGCCGAGCCGGCTTCACCCATCGGGCTCTTGTGTGAGCAGTAACAAAGATTTAGCAATTTTATAAACTTCTGCAATTCTTGTACACGAAATTGTCATCACTATATTCATTTAATTAAGACATGTAATCCTCACTAAGTAAAAATTTTGCCACAAATTTTCATTAATACTTGTGAGGGAGAAGAGATTGCAACACAGTAGCGGACAAATAATGGGTGTTTCTATAATTACAGAAATAATTTATTTATTCGTAAATCTATTTTGCGAAGTGGTGCTGCCATTTTCCTATTTATATTTGTGGTATTAAGTTCTTTGGCTGTGCTATTAGTCTCGTTTCCGGCATAGCGACAAAAACGGCTACGGCTTCACCAAAACCATTCACCATATTTTAGTAGCGCCCATCAGGCCGAGTTATTTTCAAACAAATGTTCTCTCTAAATTCAGTTTTGCAAATTGTTAGGATTATGGTTTTATGTTGATTTTTTTTTAAACCCAGGATTTTATTACAATGCAGTAGACTATAGACATAAATACTTCAACAGGCAGCATATCAGCATAAGAAGAAATCCTTGGGTTATGGTATATACGACGGCGTCGCCCCCAGAATCCCCATCAGTAACGTCGGAATTGAGAATGTCGGTTTAGCCGACCAACCCGGTTTCACCTATGGGGCTCTTGAGTGACCAGTTACCTAATATTTATTTGTTTTCTGCACATAACGATTTTCACGACTTGTGTGCTTCTTTTCGAAATGGAATTTCCTATTTCAAGGCTTTGGCTATGCCCTAGGTTAATGTAGTGTGTTTATTGCTTACGTGAACTCAAGGAGCTTTGCGTTTCCCTGAGTTTGGAAGTGGGCAACACATTTCTGATAATGAGTTATTTCCAAGGAAAATGCAAAAATGTCTTTCGTGTGGTGCGATTTGACACAGTGACGCTGTTTTCTTTTGATTCCCCCTCAAATTTTCTCAAGTCCTCGATGGATATTTATTACGTAGCATGTTCTTTTCTTGCTGCCTTACGTGCCCCGGAAAGTTAAAAAGTATTTGCTTTGATCCCGGTAGCTCTATAAAGCTATTACAAAATGAACTATTAATTATATCTTCCATGTGGTGCGATTTGACACAGTGACCCAAAATGTTTAGGTTTGATCCCGGTAGCTCTATAAAGCTATTATAAACAAACTATCAATAATACCCTCCATGTGGGGCGATTTGACACAGTGACGTTGGGTTTTTTAATTTTCCGTGAAACTTTCTTAAGTCCCTGCTATCTACGCATTATGATTTATGTTTGTTTTTCCTTGCTTAGGTATGCTCAGAGAAATCAAAGAGTCCTTGTTTTAGTCTTAAAATAGGAATGAACAAACACATATAAAGAACTGTTAGTCGGAAAATGGCATTCTATCTGGTATTTGATTGGACCTATAGCTTGTGGCCCCGGGATCTATTTCAGCGTTTGTGGTCATTGGCTCTACACCATCGATCAATTGTATATTGGACACAGGGTTTGTAATGGATTGGTTTCTTTTTGCCTTTGTGTCCAATTTTACACAAGTTCATCATGTATTGAGAACTGTTGTATCAGCAGCGATGCAAACTAGGAAAATACTGTTTTACTTCATTGATACCAAAATAGTCTTATTAGCAAAAATATGAAGTAATAAAACCACTGTTTAACCAGAAAGTAATACTTGTTTCATTTTATTGCGACAGACCAAATGGCACAAACAAGTTGGATTTTGTTTCTTTAGTAAACTTTAAAATTTATCCTTTTTTCTTGTTTAATTTAACCAGTTTTGTCAGGCAAAACTGGATACCTGAACTTTAGCATTTCTCAGGAAATTTACAGCCTTAATTTATAATGCTTTTACTCACATTTGCAAGTACCGCTCCAAGAGGCGACTACTTGCCAACATAGTATCATCTTTTATAAAATCGGGCTAAAGTCAGACGAGAAACCGCAGTGCTATAGTCAGTGACCACGTATAAAAAATCACTTGCTCAGAACTAAACTATTCTTTTGCTTTTGACATCACTTTCATTGAAAGGAACGGTTCAACTTCTGTGAAACGATAAGCTGCTTGTTACTAAAAATATTCAACCTTCGAATTTTTATCTTTAAAATCAATTTTAGCAATCGATTTTTGATAATCTCACTATAAATTAACTAGAACATATACTAAATAAAATGCGATTACGATATTTCAACAGTATTTCGCAACAACACTATTATTACACTCAATGTCTATCTATGGTCTATCCCTTGACTGCACATTCAAATTCGACACAAAGCAAAAATCCTTTGAAAATATTTCACATTTGCAAAGGCTTTCACCTGTATGGATTCTAATGTGTTTTTTCAATCCTGAATCTCAGTTGAATTGTTTTGAACGCATTTCACATTTGTAAGGTCTTTCACCTGTGTGGACTCTGAGGTGCTGTTTTAATACTGAACTGAGTGTGAATCGGTTTGAACATATTTCACAATCGTAAGGTCTTTCACCTGTATGGATTCTGATAAGTGTTTTCAAGTCTGAATCTTGTTTGAACATACATCGAATTCGTAAGGTCTTTCACCTCTATGGACTCTAATGTGTCTTTTTAATGTCGAATCTTGTTTGAATCGTTTTGAACATACATCACACTCATAAAGTCTTTCATCTGTATGAATTCTAATGTGATTTTTCAATGTCGAATTTCGATTGAATCGTTTTGAACACACATCACATTTGTAAGGTTTTACACCTGTATGGATTCTGATGTGACAGGTCAATGCTGAATTTTGATTGAATCGTTTTGAACATACATCACATTCGTAAGGTCTTTCACCTGTATGGATTCTGATGTGTCTTTTTAAATATGAATTTTGTTTGAATCGTTTTGAACATACATCACATTCGTAAGGTCTTTCATCTGTATGGATTCGAATGTGCTTTTTCAAATCCCAATCTTGTTTGAATCGTTTTGAACAGATATCACACTCGTAAGGTCTTTCACCTGTATGGATTCTGAAGTGTTTTTTCAATGCCGAATCTTGTTTAAATCGTTTTGAACAGATATTACACTCATAAGGTCTTTCACCTGTATGGATTCTAATGTGGTTTTTCAATGCCGAATTTTGTTTGAATCGTTTTGAACAGATATCACACTCGTAAGGTCTCTCACCTGTATGGATTCTAATGTGGCTTTTCAATGTCGAATCTTGTTTGAATCGTTTTGAACAGATATCACATTCGTAAGGTCTTTCACCTCTATGCATTCTAATGTGTCTTTTTAATGTCGAATCTTCTTGGAATCGTTTTGAACATACATCACACTCGCAAGGTCTTTCATCTGTATGAATTTTGATGTGATTTTTCAATGCTGAACCATCGGTAAATCGTTTTGAACATACATCACATTCGTAAGGTTTTTCACCTGTATGGATTCTGATGTGACGTTTCAATGCTGAAATTTGCTTGAATCTTTTTGAACAGATATCACATTCGTAAGGTCTTTCACCTGTATGGATTTTGATGTGTTTTTTCAAGTCAGAATTTTGTTTGAATCGTTTTGAACACACATCACATCCGTAAAGTTTTTCACCTGTATGCATTTTAATGTGTCTTTTCAAGTTTGAACTAAGTTTGAATCGTTTTGAACATACATCACATTCATAAGGTCTTTCACCTGTATGGATTCTGATGTGATTTTTCAATCCTGAACCATCGGTAAATCGTTTTGAACATACATCACATTCGTAAGGTCTTTCACCTGTATGGATTCTGATGTGACGTTTCAATGCTGAAATGTGCTTGAATCGTTTTGAACATATATCACATTCGTAAGGTCTTTCACCTGTATGGCTTCTGATGTGTATTTTCAATGTCGAATCTTGTTTGAATCGTTTTGAACATACATTACATTCGTAAGGTTTTTCACCTGTATGGCTTCTGATGTGTATTTTCAATGTCGAATCTTGTTTGAATCGTTTTGAACAGATATCACACTCGTAAGGTCTTTCACCTGTATGGATTGTGATGTGTCTTTGCAATGTCGAATCTTGTTTGAATCGTTTTGAACATTCATCACATTCGTAAGGTGTTTCATCGGTATGGATTGGGAGATGTTGTTTCAAAGTTGAACTACGTGTGAATCGTTTTGATTTTTGATTCCTCCTAAAAACAACAATTATATTTTAAACACTTTTTTCCACAAAATCATTGCTCTCAAATCTTAACATCTATTCAAGGAAAAACTTGCCACCTAATTTTTTAAAAATATGAAAAATACATTTTTGATCAAATAATATGCTTTGAGTGACAGTTAGAATGTAAGTTCAGGGTTTTCCAACATGAAGTTGATGAACCACTGCAATTCTGCGACTATTGCACAAAATAATCATGAAGATTCAACAAAAATTTTACACTCTTGAACATATAGATGATAAAATAAGCACTCTGCTGTTAGAATTGAACACAAAAACGCATAAAATGGCTATTTTTAGAATACAATGCACATCCTTCGTTGGTCTCACTAAAGTGCTTTGTAATTCATTTCTATTTGCAGTCAGGCATATACTGCGGGATAGTTTAAATTTATGAAGAATCAAGTGCGCTAGAAATGCACTTTAAACGGGAAAGAAAATGATGATGACGTAATCAACTACAATGATCACGAGTTGAAATTTAACACCTCGCATTTTTCAACTCACAGGCAAGAGCACATACTATGAAAACACGAACGGAGTCTACTGAGCTAAGCTTTCAATAAGCAAACAAGCTAATTTACAAAAAACTTGATTTCTTGTCAATTACTTTTGGTTTGGCATTATCTCTCTGCATTGGTTGAGTGGAAAAGTTGATGCAAGTTACAAGTAAATTTGAAAAAAAAAACAGATTTAAAAGTACGAATATGTTGTCCAAAAAGTCTATAAAAGAATTGTTAAAAGAAAACTATCAGGCCTTGTTATCTAAGACTAAAATGTTGACCTGGTTACGTCCATCTTGATAGTGGGTGAACAATTTGAACCTTTCAATTTGTACGAGCATTTCTTTAATTTCATAGGTTGGCATATTATCTATACCATAAAACGCTTTTCTTTATGTGTGTGTCCGTCTGTGTGTATTAACTCCTACGAAAATACTGGGTGTACAAACATCAAACTTGACACGATTGATTACCACCACAGAGTGAGTGTCATAAGCAGATTCGTGACGTCATTATGACTTAACGACAATTTTTAAAAAATTACATTTCCTAAAAAAGAAAAAAGGTTGTTTGCTTTGAGGTAGTATAACTCACTTTCCTTTGGTCCATTATATCGAATCCCCCCACCCCCCTTATATTTGCTGTACTTCTGAATGGCAATAGGACAAGAGATTGCTATTTTCATAGGAACCTTGAAATTTTTTTTATCTTTATGTTTTAGGTCGACAGTCAAATAATTTCATATCATGTGGACCGGCCGATTGTCCACTTATTGTCTGACCACTTTGTGAAAATAACCTGCTTGCCCTCCAAAAATATTGCATCACCTCTTTCCATTTTTTTGTCTGTTGGAATTAGTTCTTGTTTGGGAACATTTTTCGATTGATGTGTTCAGTTTCAGTACTAAAAATCTTTTTGAGATAAAGAGTGACCTGTAACAGGGGAGAATTAAAATATTTGTCAAAGTATACTTGACACAGGAGGCTTTCTGATTTTTCTGTGTGTAATAGTAGCACTGCTTCTCCCAAACCACACTTCACACCACCATGCTTCTTCCCACTGTACAAATTGAATTTAAAGAGATATCTGCACTTAGAATCGCACCTGCACTACATCTTGAAGTACTGTATTCTGACTTATTCCTAAAAGGTGAAAACGACTCAATATCAACAAATATGATAAGGCTTGAATACTGTTCTATGTACATTACAATACAGAGATGATGGGTTGAAATATAACAATAGAATAGACACAGCGTAATGTGAAGAAAAAAAAGATGACAGAGTGAAAACCAAAAATCAACAACAAAGCACTAATACTGAGAAATTATTTAGGCGATGCTCATGTTATTCTGCATGGTGGGTTTTGTTCCATGTGTAGGGCATAAATTTGTGGCTTTGATGGTCTCTTTGCTACATCCACTTGTCTATTTTATTGTGGATTTATGCAAGTAAAATGAAGAAGCTAAAATTTTGAACGATAACCTACTATTAAAAAACACTCAAAATTTTGGTGCCTGGGTTTCACAACATTCCACTTTCAACAAAAAATTCAGTCTCTTGGTTAATTTAAACTATTCTTCTTCAAAAGTATGGATTTTGGAATTATCTACCAAAAATTCTTTTCAATTTATTTAAAAATGAAGTCTCTAAATATTTTAAAATATCGCTGGCTCCAAACAAAATCGATGATCTGCCTACTCAAGAAGAAGGCAAAAAATGGTCCTGAGCTATTTCCTGCTTCAAGGTGTTAGTGTCAAGCTTTTATCTGCAAAAAGCATACAAAGATTAGCCACAGTAAAGGAAAAAGAGAAATTTGTGGCGCGGATTATTTGAGTAGGGTAAATTTTTTTAATTTTAATGGTTTTTATCTCAAAAATTTATCGAAGATGAGTTATTTCCCTACTTTCAAAAAAATCTTCACAATTTACAGGTCAGAAAACATAAGAATTGACAATTGAATGGTCCAATTTGAATAAGGGAAAAGAAAAATATTAAAAGACATCTCATGAAAATGCTCACTTGTGCCACAAATGGAGAAATTGAAATGTAAATATCTTCAAAACCATTTTAGTCAATGAAATAATTCCAAAGACATTCTTCATCATTTCATGAAAATCAAAGATTTTCCTGACATGGTTTTCAATTTTTCAATGAATGTTCATCTTACTGTGCAATGAACCTTGGTGGTATATTTGTCCCTTTAAGTAAGTAAGCCAATTCAAGTCTGCTAATGCTGATGAAGTTGTGGTGGGTTCAAAGTTCTAGAGTAAAAATTAGCTCTGCTAATTCACAACACAAAATGAGTTAGTTTATGGTTGTTTGATCGTTAAATGACTGCCATTTTTGCAAATAAAAATTGAAGTGGAATGTTGGAAATTGTTATCAATGTGTGTTTTACTAGAGCCGTGGTGGCTTGCAGGTGGAGCTCATACCATCGACAGGAAAGGTTTTTGTATCAAGCTGCTGGACCATGTTGGGTTTTAAGAGTTGCCTTGAGGGTGCAGTGCTGGCATTTAATCATGCCATTTGATTGGGTGTGAAAATGCAATGGTATGAAGTAATCTGCATCCCGAAAACTAAACTAATTACAACTATTCATTGAAACCGAACAGTCTGTCCCAGTCAAAAGTGATAATGTTTGGGCAACGGGCATCTTAATCAGGCAACCCAATAGAGGATGAAAGTGTCTGCACATGACTAAGTTATTATCTCCTTCATAGAGATACATTCTATATATCAGGTGAAATGGCAAATGACTATCAGTAAGCATGACCCTGTTATGGTGGGAGGGGTCACATGAGATCCACATGTACATGGAAAAAACATTCGTCTGGCGATAAATATGTCTGGAGCAGAGCGTTGTTGTCTATGCACATTAGAAACCTGACAGGGTATGCATCAGTGGAAAAAAACTAGCAATTTTCTTATGCACTCCAAACCATACATAACAGACCCCAATTAACTCTTGTGACACTTTTATTCGAATAGGTGATAGTGAGTCTAAATTGTCGTTTTACAAAAAACCCTGGGGTACAACAACTCTAGGAAACCCTTTAGATACTGCAACCACAAAAGAGGTTTGTAATTCGAAAACAAAAGTTTCTGTGAGTTTGAGTGAGCTGTCTTTCACAGCATGTAACTCTTTGTTAAACAAGTCGTGAAGTTGTTCTAATGCAAATTGTTTGATGTCAATAGGTCCCAAATCTTGAAAAACTGCTTTGTGTTGGGTGGGCGACTCAAGCAGTCAACTGCAATATTTTCAATCCATTTAAAGAGCTGGATATCGATAGTTAACTTCAGATGTATTGGAGCTGACGCAATTAATGTTTGGTGTTATCCTTCAAATTGGCTGTAATTGCATGAGTAAGGGGTTTGTGATCAGTGAATATGGAAACTGTCACCCTTCTAAAAATATGCAAAAGGCTTAATTGCTAGGTATATTGCCACCAACTTCCAGTCAAAAGTTAAATATCGACATTGGGTGGTGGTGAAAGTCTTAGAAAAAAATGCAAGAGTTTGGGTTATACCAAAACCTCCTGATGTAAGGCTACCCCAACAGATAAGTCCATAGCGTCAACAACAACTGATATTGAAGCTCTCATACATAGGTAGACCATAAAGGTAGCATTAGGAATTTGTTTTTGATTTCTACAAATCCTAGTCTAGCTTTAGGCATCCAGTTGATAGTTTGGCAGCTCCCTTTATTTGAGAACAACTAAGTGAGGAGTAGTAAGGATCTCTTCCACCAACAGTAGTAAACATCTGTAAAAACTAGCCATACACAAAAATTGCTGTAGTTGCTGCATGTCTAAAGGCATGGGGAATTGGCAGACTGCTGCAGTCTTTCTTTTCAATGAACTCGTACCATCCACATTTATTACATGGCCTGAAAATTCAATCTCGGTCATACCAAAAACTCCTTTTTTTTGTTCAATGTGAGACCATAATGGTGACGTCACGCAAAGACTTCTGACAAGTGATGGCAGTGATTATAGTGGTCATGGCTAAAAATCAAAATATCATCAATGTACACAAAAACAAATGGAAGACATCTCTTTCTTCCTTCAAGCATTGGAAAGTGTTGCCAATGTACTTGAGTCCTATTGACAAATGTGGGTAAGCATAATTATCAATTGGTGTATGCAGTGATCTAATAAATGTCCTCTTTGACGATTTTGATTTGATGATGTGATTTAAAAAGATGAAGGCTAGAAAAAATTTTGAGATTGGACAAACAATCAGCTGAGTCAGTCACAATCGGGGTTGCATACTGGGTTAGAAATTGATAGTGCAAAAGCAGGGGATAAACTGATATTTGATTTTTCACATAAAAGTAGAGGATATTCCGATTTGGATATCAGTTTTATAGACTAAAAAGTATTGATTAAACAATCATAATCATTACGTTATACAGTTTGCAGTTACAAGATTTGGCCAAAAAGAAACGAAACTGACCTCACAGATTTTATCATACAAAAGACCATCATGAAACAATGCTTTCACAATGTGACAAAGTATCTGTTCAACGTTTAAAATCTGTTTTGGCACAATAATATTGTTGTGTTTGTTTTAGAGAAAGTTAAGTGAAAGTGATAAATTATTTGGCAAATAAAAATTTGATTAAACTGTTGTTGAATATTTAACTAGTTTTTGGAAATTTGATAAATGACAACTTAGGAAAGAATCAACATAGACTTAGAAAAATAGTGACGGAAACCTTGAAGATGCTGTATGAGGTTTATGGTGACTCTGGTGTTTCGAGAACAATAGGATTTAAATGGTACAAGCAATTTGTGGAGGTTAGAAAGGACGACCCCAAAACAGAAAGACCTTCCACTTCCAAGACCATTGCCAACATAGCAAAGGTTTGTCAAGTGATTTACAGTGACCATTAACTAACCACTTGTGTTATGGCTGACAAACCAGAAATTGCCAAAGAAACTGTCAGAATTAGTTCGATGGAAAAGCTGGGCATGCAAAACCAGAATTTTGTATCATGACAATGCACTCGCTCACACATCCTTAAGCCTGAGGCCATTTTTGGTCTCCAAACAAATCATAATATTTAACAATCAACCTTACTCTCTGGACAGTCTTTGTGATTTCTTTCTTTTTAAAAAATTGAGGGAGATAATCAAGGGGACACGCTCTCTGGAAGTTGATGATATCAAAACCAATGTGACAGCACACATCAAATCCATAAAAAAAGGCGATTTGAAGAGTGCGTCAGGGTGTGGTCACGAAGAATGCAAAAACCCCATGGCTAAGATTTTGAAGATTACTGTTAAAGGTTACTTTAGAGTTGTACTTGGTAGCCTATTCAAGGTGAACTAAACTAAACCATCAACCTTATTCTCTGGACACACTCTTTGTGATTCCTTACTTTAAAAAAATCGAAGAAGATAATCTGTAACATTGTTCCTTGCCTCAGCTCCTTAGGCAAAGAACAATATGGTAGACCCTTGGCAGTGTAGAATTTGCAACTTCTTGATCATAAAAGTGGTTATGAGGTGATTGCTGACAAAGTTGTTGACAATATTACAGTTTCCATCATTTTGTTTAAAAATGCTTTCATAATGGCATGGTAAACAATAAAACATTACAGTGTAATTCAATAATGTAAAAATCACCACTAGTTTTTTTCTTACAAATTATGACCAATGGAATAGATTGTGAAGAGATACTGATAAAATTTGTGTAGCTGATTACCCACATACATCCATAAAATCCTTTAATGTAGGTAATATTTGAATTTATCCATATTACAGTAACACAACATCATAGTCTTGCATATGTCCAGATGATAACGTTTAACACTACATATAACTACCCTAAGAAAGAAAACCTCTCGATTTTGTAATGCCCGTCAATGAAAAAGAAATGCTTAGTTGTAATAGCATAGAAAAACAATACTGGTAATAAAAGTGACAAATTGATGCAAAAATTATATATACATGATCACATTTTTTAATACAAAATGATACATAGTATAGCATCAAACAATAATTGACGGTTAGAAATGTGCACCTTGATATTACAGCTAATGCACATAAGACAAGTTGGACATAATGAGCTTATTTGTAAGTTTTGTTTTTGGTCAAAAATCTAATTCTCATTGAATCTTAGCATAACTGAATTATTATCATTTTGCTTGTGCTCACAAAACTTGACTAAACCAAGCAAATTTTTAGCTATTTTGTTGCTAGAGTACATTTATGAGCAAATAAATATATCTTAGATGCAATATTTGCTTAAAAATTTACCCAGCATCTGATAAGTGAAGTTAAGAGTTCATCAAAGTTAATCTTCACCACAACGATCATTAACCTAGCTTATGATCAGTACTTTTATCTACTTTAATCACAATACTATGGAGATGTCTTGCTTATTCTTATCATTTCTCATTACTACCAACTTGCTTTATACAGCAATGCTTTTTGCTCGTCAGTAATCCCATTAAACGTGGAAAAAGTGAGAATTTGCAAAATCATGTTGGTCTGATGCCGGTTCAAAATCAACAGTGCGTAAAAAAAGCCCGGCGGTTTTTGTTAGCTTTCAGTTGGTTAAAATTTTCGCAATTTTGCAAGCAAAATCTTCAACCAACTGCTCAATGCATGGTGTTGCAGCCTCTGCAACTTCGATGCACACATGCGCAGCTATCAATGTGATCTAGTTGGTAAGTGTCGTATGAGCACGAAGATGTTACAAACCACAAACCGAAAGTCATCAACAGCAATGTTAATTTATAAACCAAACGGAATCACTAATATTGTTACCATAACAAAAGTGACTTAACGCCATATAGAGTGTACTTTTGTTTGACACCGGACTACAGCTAGATGCTTGCCGTTGCGCTACAACGGTGACGCCCCAAAAGAAGTACATCTATCTCGATGTAGTTGGACGGCAGCGCCTTCATTGAAGCAGCAAAAGCCATGGTTGAGTCGCCGAGCCCAAAATTTCAAGAGCGCTTTCGAATCAATGTCTTGACGGGCATTTCATCCACTTCGGCCGGCAAACTGATCTCACTCTCATTGATGGCGGAAAAGGTATGTTGCAGATTTTGCAACTTCGATGCACACATGCGCAGCTATCAATGTGAGTTAGTTACTAAGTGTCGTATGAGCACGAAGATATTTCAAACCGCAAACCGAAATTACCGGCACGATGGCGTAGTGGTTAGAGTGTCCGCTCCCCCAGCAAACACTCACTTGTGATTTCACGTGGTTTTGTGGTGGAAAGCTGGTGAATTCGTTATTTGATATTTTGGAACAAGTTTGCCACAAGTTTTTATATTTATTTGTTTGATGTAATTTTGTTGTTGGTTGTTTAAATTTACGTATGATGTTCAAGATAACGAATTTGTTTGATTTTCAGTGCCTAGACATGTTGAGATAAAGACTTGCGTTTAACTTGTGGTATTCCTGTGTCAAAATCATTTAGATGTTGATCACGTGTTGTCACATGTCTTTCACATGACAACGTGTTCCACATAAAATCGCTGGAAAATGCAGATGGATATTTACGTTGTTTCACTGTAGATTGCGCTTTTCATAGCCTTCCAACAATTTTTATGATAGTATATTTAATTACTTCCATTGAGCCATGACTCAAAGCCGACTTTCAAAAGAGTATATAGGAAGGTTGCACGCACGTGATCAAATGTCATCAAAATGCGCTTTGGAAAAAAGTGGATGACCAAAGCAAGTGTTTTTGCATTGAATTGAATAGGAGCGATATCGTTTTTTGCAAAGCAAATGAAGAAACGTGACAGTTGTTGAATGCACGTTAAATATGTTGTTTTATTAATGTTAAGGAATGAATCTAAGGTCACAGTAAGATAAGAGGTGCTAAGGTTTGCTTGTTATTGCTAATAGTTGGGCTAATTTTATGGGCTAAGCATGCAGGCTTATTTGTAGCCAGCTTTTGTGAGGGTTTCATATTCGATTAATCAGCGTGTTTGGGAATGATGAGTTTAAGTTAATTGTAATTTGTAACTTATACAGTATATTTAGTGGCATAAGCATTCTGAAAAGTTGAGAACTTAAGTTATACTGTAGCCTAAATGACAGGGCAGACTTCTGTACCGTTTGACAGATGCTGGATTAGTTATTGTTGGATAAAATCAGTAAGTTTTTGAAATTTTTTGTCAATAGTAATTGCAGGCCAGTCATATTGATATGTCAGATGTAATTGTGTGACCTTAACCACTCTTTAAACAATTGTTTGGGCTATTACCTAGGCTGCTGGATCAAGGGTAATACAAAAATTACAGTACCGATTTATTCATTCATGCGTAGAGCTCATGCTCTGTTTGCATGTCTTTTGTCACACTGGATCACCGCGACGGGTAGACTGCTTGGCCCCACCACCTGTTTGCCACATAAAGATGTAGGCATACCGTTAAATGTCTTGTTCATGGAGACAGCAAGTAAGCTTACCGGCAAGCTTACCGTACCGGTAGTAATGATCAAATAATGGTTGTTTTTGCTAATGTACCGACTGGTATCTAATTGGTATTGTTTATTTTTAAGTGAGGAGCAAATGGTAGTTAGATAGCACTTCTCTTAGGGGCATTTTTAAAAAATTAGCCCACTATGCTAGGCTTATACTAACCAACTGAAAGACCAAATCTCAACCAAATTGCTTTTGGTCAAGTTTATTTCTTTCCGAGAATCCAACTAGCAATAATTCATTCCAAATTTTAATTAATTTTTCATTAGTTTTCAAAATAACCCCAAAAGTTGGTGTTCGCCCTATACCTCTCCAGCATAAATTAGAGCTTTTGGTCAGCCAGTTTTTTTGGCGCGAAATGTGTGACGTCACATGCAACCTTCCTATAGGCTACAAATCACGCCAAATTTTTATCAACAAGAAATTAATCTGCAGTTCACAAATTCTAAATTTTCATTCTGCACGTTCCACAAAGCAAGTTTTAAGGTTTAGAAATTATCTTTTTTCTTTAAAAAATTGTTTTTCTATTTGTTCGATTTTGGTTCTCAAAGTTTTACTTTTTTCAAAAAGGTTCTGCATGAATGACTGCACGAGCGAGCTTTGTTAAAGTTAGCGCGCTTTTACCCTGTTTAATTCTTTGGTGGTTAATATTACAGAGTTAAATTGTGCAAGTACTTTTTTTGCTAAAATGAACTGCTGTGGAGGTATGAATAGGCCCACATAATGATAATTAGTTTATGTAATGATCGTATTGATTGCTCAATTGCTAATTCCATTTGATTGAGCTGGAGGACTGCATTTAGCTACTTTTGGACTAAACAGCTAAAGCTGTACAGTACTAAAATTGCATGGTGTTATTAACTTGATTGCTGGCAGCTGTGTTGGATTGTGATCATTTTTGTCAGGTAGATTTATTGTCATAAAATTTTCACATCAGTTTAGCCTGATGAAGTTCTAAATTTAAACTTGGCTTATTCGTATAGCCTATACTGGAGTAAATTAACCTATCCTTCAGTCCTTACAGGCCAAAATGTTTGATTTTGATAAATATGCTTGTTGTTATTATTAAATTGTTTACTATTATTAAATGAAATATGATAAAAAATGTTTTGCTAGTAAGGTATAGCAATATTACCAACATGGATTTTAAATCACCTCTCTATTGAAATTATTTACTGCTGTAATTCTGGACAAACTACATCTACTGTTTTGTTGTTGTACTTATCCTCCTCTTCCTTGGGATAGAGGTACGGAACAAATGGCAATTCAGATTCACGTTGTCAACCTAATTGAATTTAGGCTAGAGGAAAAATGGCTGCCCATTTCAAACAAATCATAAATGACTGGTAGTCCCCCCACCAATAAGCGGACTGCCATTGGTGGGCACCCAAGAGTCGCCTCTTACAGCATACTGGGTTAGCAACTTCACAATTGTTACCCGGTGAAGTACGGGTTACCATCTGTCTGCTATATAAAGATAGAGGCATCCAGTTAAATGCCTTGCCCAAGAACACAATAAGCAAGCTTGCCAGCTTGTTCTCCACACTATGCCTATATGCTGAGCACCAAGCATGGAAGCTGTGAATACCATTTTTTTAAAAGTCATTTATTGTGACTCGACGTAGGGAATGAACCCCAGGCCTACCGGCTGCAAAGCAGACACTCTAGCCACTACACCATCACGTTGGTGTCTATTGTTTTTGCAAATGTAATTTTAATCTAATCACTGTTTTTGAACGTTTCCATATTTATTTAACTTGTTGCAACCCTGCATGATTTAGAAATTTTTTGGTACAGAAATATAGATGATTAAATTAAACATTTCTGCTGACCTTAACTGCTAAATTTTCCCATTGATGGGGTGGTGTGTTGTGCTCAATAGCAGTAGAAGATACTGGTTTTATAGTGTTGAAGGCTTGATGGGCAAATTGATCCGATCTAAATTCAATTTCTTGTTAATAGTCATAACTCATGATAAAGTATCACTGGGTGCTAGCATAACAAAAGTTGTTGGGTGTCACCTTGAGTTATGTCATCTACGCTCACTCTGTGTGGTCAAGCAAAACTAGACTAGCTGGAGGTGTAAGTTTTGTTCAGAATTGTGAAAGGCCAGGCTGACATCAACGTGTTTGTTCAAATTATGTAAAGCATGAGTATGACACACATCAACATTCAAATTACATCATATGCCAAATTACTCCAGCATACCTGCCTCAGAAATTGAGTAATCTCATCTCTAGAGTGGGCTGTTTTGAAAGGTTATTAATGACATAGAAATTGAGTAATCTCATCTCTACAGTGGGCTGTTTTGAAAGATTATTAATGACGTAATTGTAATCAAAAACAAAAATGTAGAACAATATTAATTTGAAGACTGGCTATTTTTCCATGTACAGTTGTCGGTGATTGGTTGATTTGTATGACAAATTGAAAATGTGACATGACAAAAATTTAATCTTCAGAGTACATGTTTCTTCCATTTTTAATACCCACCCCATCTTTCCCCCAAATTGGTGTGCCACTGTATATTCTTCAATAAATCCAATCCCAATTTGCTTCAAAAAAAGAGACCAGCAAAAAATCGAACTGCCAACCATGTTGCTCAAAAGCCAATACACTAAACACTACAATATTGTGATGCTAAATCCATCATGTCAAAGGTGTTTTGTTAAAAGTACACTAATTATTGAACTGAAGAACATAGCCACCTAGGGCAAAATGTTGTTGATAGCAAAAAGCCTCCTCTTAATTTAACAAATTAGAAAGGCTATTTGGTGAATTACTTTCTGCAAAGCAGTAGATTAATAAATTCAATTAGTACTATATTTTACTCGACTAGGTGAAAAAAGGAAATCAAATAGATCAGTCATACAATAGCTGTACGTTTACATCAACTTCCTTTATTCCCTCTTTTTCAAATTCATTCTTAAAGCCAATTACTAAAGAGGTAGCATCAAGTAAATCAAGAAACTTCATCAAAAAAGCATCAAGTCTAGCTGCCTCTTAAATATATCATGTTAGCTGCGTGTATACTTGCTCTTGCTGTAAATAAACTATAGGCTACAATTCCTTTATTTCAACTTTTGCTTTCCCCAATTGCTTTTATTGCTGTTACTTGATTGTTAGAGATAATTTTGTTGTTGCCTGATGATGTGGCTACTGACTCTGATAATCTATGGCAGGGTTTGCTCAACTTTTCAATTCAACGCATTTGAAAAAACTTGCAGTTAAACAAAACACTGACTTATGGTCTTTTAGCTTTATGCTCGTCAAGTAACTATACATGAAATCACATTTTGGATGTCTTTCTCTTTTGTTTATGAAGATATTAATTATTTATGCAAATATTTTATTTGTTGATGAATTATTTTAATGAATTGAATTGATAAACATCATCTTGGTGAATCATGGCTTATGGATTATCATGGTGGAGCATGCGTCACAAAGCTCTTAGACAAATGACTAGTGAAGATATTAACAATGAGCAACTTAATTCTACACTCAGTGGTAGTAGTTCTCATGTATTTGCAACAGAATCTAATATGACAACACCTAACCTAAGCCCAATAACAGTGATAGTTTGGAAAACTTTTTACAACATAAAAACTGAGCTAATGCCTTGTAGTAACCCCAACTCAATAGGACAGCATGTAAAGCAGTGCACTGATGAAACATTACACTTTTCTGCTACTGATAGTGATGTTACCAGCACAAATGAGCGTAACAGTTTATTCCACTTGGGAATGGTGTATGATGATTTTGGATACAAAAATTGTATTTCAAGCAGTGTTGAAGAAGAAACACCTTTAAGTTTAAAGGAAAAGCTATTTTCTTGGGGTATTACTTTCAATGTTTCAAATACGTCATTTGCAAGTTTACTTGACATTTCAAGAGATGAACACCCTGATCTTCCTAAGGATTCTCGAACCTTACGCTCAATTTCCCAAAGCATTCATCTTAAATCTGTTGCTGGCGGTCAGTATTTTCATCTTGGTTTAAAGAAAGGTATTATTTCTAAACTGATGCTAATAAGTCAGCATCAACCTGAAGAGTTTCGAAGACTAAAACAACTCTGCTTGCAATTTAATGTAGATGGACTGCCACTATTTAAACGTGTACGTGGAGAATTCTGTCCAATATTGTGTTTGATAGAAAACATTTTGTGTAAAATACCATTTGCAGTTGGTATATACTATGGAAAACAAAAGCCAACAAATGTTGACGAGTATTTTACAGCATTTATTTCATAGGGCAAATCAGCCCTCTGATCTAATCATTTTCTCATTTGCGCTATCAGCACATAGCATTAATCTAATAACTGTTTTTGGTTTTGCAACAAACAAATCTTCCTGGTGCAAAAAAGCCTGAGTGGGCAATATCTCTTGAGCAAGATGGTAAGTTTTTTGAGAAAAGCACAATGATCATCAAACATTGCGCAATAGTATTAGTTCAAGCATGAAATATATTAGATCCATTTGAAGTGTCAGTCCAATCAAGCCCACACAGACGAAAACGTTTTTTTGACATTTTGATTCTATTTAAACAAGAACAAACTGAAGGTGGCTTCTTGAAGGCCGAAAATGATTTTGTTAATATTTTTATTAAATTTGACTAATTTGATGAATGATGTCAATGTGTATCAAAAACATTATTTGCAGTACGCCGCATTCGTATTGGACTGTTAGGAATACGGCAAGAAGTACGGGCCAATCGAATTTTGCTGGAGAAAATCGTCAATGCATTGAGCACAAAAGAATTTTCTTCTGATTTAATTTACGAATTGGATCAAAGACTTTGCACCTTTTCCATTAAATTCATTGGAAGATTTTGATGAACTAGAAAGGAAACTTGAGGATCCAAGCGCTCAGAAACAATTGGTATGATTATATTTTTGATATAAGTCTACTTGCAGCATGCACTTTTTTATCATAGCAGCATGCTTCAAGATTTTTTCCGCTAGACAACCAATATTTACAAAAAATCAAAGGCTAAACTAGAGTTTAAAAAGTCTTATTGGGAGCCCTAGATTTTTAAAGGTTTTCACAGGATTCATCTGCAGACCCCCCTTGTGATCTTTTTCTGTAGCTCTTGTGGCTGTGGTTGCCAGGAAAGTGTAATCTGGAGACATCAGAGATATATTTTTGTTCTTGCATAATGAATTGGTGCAGTAGAAAGTTTTATGACTGGTTGTCCTTCGAGTCTTAATCTTTGACTAAATGAACTTCATACCTCAAAGGCAGTAGGAATGAAGATTACTTTTCCGATCAGTTGAAACAATTGCTGGGATGATGTTATGAGGTGACTAAGTCTGTTTAGTTCAGACATTAGGATAGGGATGTATACAGATTTTCACACACCCAAACCGACTGCTCATCGGTGGTATCACCGTCTGCATTAGCCACTCCACGCAAGATGTTTTCTCAAACAAAGTTTTTCATTCACCAAAAATAAGTCTTCTAAAAGAATTCTGGTACGTTTTTTTACGTTGAGCATTGCTCTTGCTACAGCTTCCTTCTGCTCATGACAAAATCCGTTAAGAATTTTGTTCAATATTTTATTTTTAATTTTTGAAAGCAAAATGCTGCGAAGATATGCTTTTCTACAACTTGTTAAAGAAGGATTGAACCATTTGCTTGAATAAACAGTTTTAGGTTATTGTTTTATTGACAAAATATCTTTAAAGATACAAAGAAGAAAAAGTTCGATAAACGGTGAAGAATGTCCTGTCAACGTTGATGACTGATAGATTGATGGCACAATTTAATTGGATGGGTCAGAGGGGAAAAAGACCTATCCAGTCTTGCAAGATAATGAAAGTCATTTTCAGTGAGATAATTTATACGTTATAGTTACGTTATAGTTTTGATGAGTTAATTACATAATTAAATAATAAGTTAATCGATTTTAATGTCTGTATGAGCAGCAAAATGCCGTTATTTTTTCAATATGACGTGAGTTTATGCAGTACGTAGAAAAATGGTTGCAATTTTACCCTGGCCTTGAAAATAAGATGAGCTTCAGAGTTGAAGTTTGTATCAAAGTGACCGTAAGGGTTGATCTCGTATCTGCTTTTGAAACGTTGTAAATGGCCTACTACAACAGAAAACGAAAGCATTTAGAGAAAATAGTTTTGGGCCAGTTTTGCATGAAGAATGGCAAAACTGCACAATTTCAGCAACACAATATTTTAAAAGTTCGCTTTAATTGCATAGCTATTGTGCTGTGCTATTTTTCCCAACAGTTGACGCTGTTTCACTGTCATTTAAAGACTGCTAATTGAAATTTTGCTACTTCCACAATAAAGTTACCAAGTTTTGCTAAATGTCTTCAAAAAACCATCCTGGGCCCTCTCAATTTTTCAGCTCTGCCTTCACAGTTGCTTTTTTATGGCTTTATGATTCTTTTTCTATGGCTTAGTACATCACAGTTGCTTTTACTTTTTTCTGAATTGTCACCATGCCAGATCAAAGCAACTGAGGCTACAGGGCTAACAAACATGGAAGGGTTTAAGGTGGTTGAAATAGTGTTTTTTGATTTTTTTAATGAATTTTACCACTTTATTGGGGGAGGAATTTTACTTATGGGACTCCTAGCATATTCTGCCTCTCAATGGCAATGCATGTAGCCTACCATAAGTAGTAGTAGTTATTCAGTTTTTATCCGGTGTTTTCCCTTTAGCAGAGATGGCCGGATTTACCCCATTCCTTCTGCAATTTTACGCACTCCGTCCCTCCACTTGTCTCGTCTCAGGGCATCTTCCTTCTTCAAACCAATCTTCTCTGTCTCCTCTTCCACTTGCTTCTTCCAGGTCTTCTTCGGTCGTCCTCGCTTTCTCTTGCCAGTCACTTCAAGATTCAGAGCAACCCTCAAAACACTATCGTCATCCCTCCTCAGTACATGTCCATACCATCTAACTCCATTCGCTGTTGCTAACCGGTCTATTGTTTCCTTCAACCCTAACATATCCATCTGTTCTTCAGTCGTCTTTCTGTCTACCACTTTCTGACCGCACATGGCTCTCACCATAGCTCTCTCTGTTCTTCTCAAAATCGCTTTTTCATTTTCTTTGAGACACCATGTCTCACTTCCATACAGTATTGCTGATCTTACGCAACAACAATAAACTTTACCTTTCATCTTCAGAGGGAACCTATTTCCAAGCAACAACTCTCCACATTTCCTGAATCTTACCCAACCGATTCTTACTCTTGCTGTGACTGCCGCTTCACAACCACCACTAGCATTCAGTCTGTCTCCCAAATAACAAAATCCATTCACTGTCTCCACTTCATCGCACAACTTCTCGATCGAATCCATCGTCCCTTCCATTATTCCTTTACATTTCAAGCAAACAAAATGCATTGCCAACCTAGCGGTAACTCTCTTCATTTTTGCACATTTGCCATGAACCCAGTTTTCACATTTTGTGCACAACACTGAGTTAGCCATGACTCTCCTTTCACAAACTCCACATGGATCTATCTTGCTTTTGTATAGTTCGCCTTCTGACCCGCTTACCATCATTTTTGTTTTTCTGGTGTTGACCTTTAAACCTTTACTTTCCAGTGCATTCTTCCAATTCCAAAACCTTTCCTTCAAGTCTTCCATGTCTTCACTCATGATAACAAGGTCATCTGCATATAGTAATTCGTTAACCACACCCCTTCTTGCATTTTCAGTAACAACGTCCACCACTATTGCAAACAATAGTGGCGACAGCACAGATCCTTGATGTACACCAACATTTACTTCGAATTCCTCTGAATATGCAGATCCCACCCTCACTCTTGTCTTTGCACCATCATACAGGCTCATAACTGCCCGAACTATTACTTCTGATAGACCCTTCTTTCTCATGGCCCATTCCATCACTTTTCTCGGCACTCTATCAAAAGCTTTTTCCATGTCAACAAAACACATATACAACTTCTTGTCCTTCTTTTGATATTCTTCCTGCATTCGTCTCACAATAAATACCGCATCCACTGTTCCTTTTCCTGGCATAAATCCAAACTGCATTTCATTCAAATCGACTAGTGTTCGTATTCGCCTCTCTAGCACTCTTTCAACAATTTTCATGGCATGTTCTAGCAGTTTCACTCCTCTGTATGATCCGCAGCTCATCACATCACCCTTTCCTTTAAAGATAGGTACAATCACACTTGTTTTCCACTCATCAGGCATTCCTCTACCATCCAATACACGCTGGCACAGTTCCATCATCACTTTAACCCCGATTTCGCCACTTGCAACTATCATCTCCACACTTACTTCAGATGGTCCGGTTGCCTTTCCTGATTTCATCCTTTGCATTGCCTCCACAATTTCATTACGAGCCACTTTTTCCACTGGTCCTTCTACTACATCAGTTTCCACCATGTGGTCCCATTCGTTTTCTTCATTCATGATCTTTTCCATATGTTCCTTCCAAATTTTTGCCCGGTCTTCTTCAATAAAACCCAATCGTCCGTCTCCTCCTCTCAAGCACCTTCCTCCTTCCACATCCTTCCCTTCCTTTTTTATTCTTCTAAGGAAGTAGAAAACACTATTAGAATTATGATATAAATTATTCAACTCCTGATTAGCTTCCTTTCTCATAGCTCTAGCAACAATTTTCCTTGTTTGATTTCTTATACGTTTGTATTGAGTTTTATTTTCTTCTGATGGGAACCTGCATAGCTCTTTAAATGCCGCCTTCTTTCTTGCAATGGTATCCTTGACCTCTTCATTCCACCACCACATGTCTCCTTGATCTCTCCTAGACTTCTTCTTTCCACACACTTCGTCACAAGCCTTTAGAACACCATCCTTAAAAGTTTTCCACAAATCAGGTGCATCTGCATTCACTAGTTCTTTTACTCTTTTTTCAAATCTCACTCTTGTTCGGTTTTCATTCAACTTCCAAATCTTTCTTCTTATGATTCGTTCCTTTCTCACACCCTGTTTTAGAACCTTTTTATCTAGATCTGCGACCACCAGCCTGTGCTGAAGTTCCCATGGAATCACTTTTACATCCCTGATATACTTTCTATATTTTTCCCCCACAAGCACAAAATCAATTTCTGTTTCACACCCACCGCCACTATAAGTAATTTTCCTTTTGTCTGTCTTTTTAAACCAAGTATTTGCCACGCACAGCTCTCTTTCATCACAGAACTCCAGCAATCTTCTTCCTTCTGCATTTCTTTTCCCAACACCATTCCCCCCGTGAACACCTTCAAAACCTTCAGCACATTTCCCCACATGTCCATTGAAATCCCCCAAAGAAACAATGATTTCACTACAACTTCCCAAGTCCCACTCACTCCCCATTTCATCATAAAAACGAACTTTCTCTGCATCTGGTCTTCCACTTTGTGGCCCATACGCACATATTACGCGCATCACCTCCCTACCTAGAGTTAGCACAATCACGATTACTCTGTCACTTTTTCTTCTAACTTCCACAACGTTTCCGGATATTTCCTCTTTCACCAAAATTCCAACCCCTCCAAATCCTGCATCATTTCCTGACCACCACATTTTATACCTTCGTCCCGAAGCACCCACAAAACGAGCTCCTTGGCCTTTCCATCTTACTTCCTGGATGCAACACACATCAACTTTTCTCTTCCTCAGTTCTTCACACACTTCCGTTTTCCTTCCACAAAGACTTCCCACATTTAATGTTCCAAATCTTATCCCATGACATTCAGATTTTAACCCGGAGATTCTTCGCACCCCCTGCCCATTTAAGAGCTGCCGGGGACTGGGGGCCATTTGTATATTTTTTCTGGTCATGGGGATTTACTGGAGCAAAATTCTTCTACAGGGAGCATGCCCTTGCTTACCCCCAACCTCAGTTTTTGAAATAAAAGTCAAGTAAATGCTAAGCAATTGAAATAAAACGTCAAAACTAGTAAAAGTACCCGTTATTGTATTAAAGTGAAACTGACCCAAAACCAATTTTCTTCTGAATAGGTCACAGCAAAGCAATTTACAATATATTCGGAAAAGAGAAAGATTAAATAATTTTATTTAGCTTATCCCATTCTCAAAATATGGCACAAAATCTGCTAAGTCTTGCTTATAGATGAAGTTCTAACAACAAATAATGTCATTTTCGTTCAGCGGTAAAACATAAATCTACTATTATATAGTGTTTTGTTATTTTACTGCTAAAATGCACATAGTTTGGGTTGCCTACTAAAGTGATTGTAGTTGATGAAGACATTAATCTGACAAAACGCTTCAAACGGCTTGCCTTTGCTAGCAGCATACTGGAATTTTTCAAAAATGTACATGGGTGTCCCAGTTTTTGAAGTGACTACCCCATTTTTGGAAAAAAAGCGACCACTTTTTTAAATAACCAACAACTTCAAAATAAACGACAAACATGGCATGTAAATACTTAATTGTTTAAATTTTATTTTTGTTGTTCATTTTTTTTTACAAATGATTGGGGTGTAAACATTTTTGGTTGGTGGGATAGGGTATACCTCTACCCTAGATGCCCTCATTGCTATTTAGACGTTTAACGGCAAAATAATATTGCTAACTTGCGTCTTTTCTTACTAACTGTCTGAAACCTTTAGGCATTGTTAAGAAGAACGAAGTGTACCAATGATACAACAATCAGACAAATACAGGATTATTTTCGATATGCTGATAAGCGTATAAAGCGTCGTGTACAAAAGGAGAAACAAATGAATGGAAATAATTAAATTTTTTTTGTGGATTGGATGCTTTTCTTTTTGTGTTTAATAAAGTTTTGGTAGCTTATTATTTTTGTTAGTTTGCCGCGAAGGTTAAAGCAGCCCCATTGTAAGATAACGTGGTGAACTTAAGAGAAAATCACGTGGTTTATGCTGGGGACACATAGCAAACTTATGTTTGTCACATGAAAACGCGTGATTGTTAACAACTTAAGCCACAAGTTTGTGGTAAAACCGATAACTTAATTGGTGGCAATCACGTGGCTAATTAGTGGCAAAGACTGGTCCTTATGTGCAAGATCACAAGAATATCACGTGATTATAACAATTTGCCACGTGTTCAACACAAGATTCTTGTGAATTCGCCTCAAGTTTTTCATGTGTTTTTCTCGTGAAAATGTTTGCGGGGTCGTAGTCGGTAGACCTGGGGTTCATTCCCTACGTCAAGTTATACCAAAAGACTTTAAAAAATGACATTCACATCTTTCCTGCTTGGCGCTCAGCATAAAAAACGGATAGTGTGGAGAACAAGTCGGCAAGGTTGCTTGTGGTGTCCTTGGGCAAGGCACTTAACGGGACGCCTCCACCTTTATGTCGCAGACAGGTGGCCTACCCGTACTTCACCGGGTTACAATTGTGAAGTTGCTAACCCAGCATGTCGTAAAAGACTTTTAGGTACCAACAATCGCAGTCCGCCTTATTGATGGTGGGGCTACCAGTCACTGAAGACTGGTTCGAAATGGGCTGCCATCTTTCCCCTAGCCTAATTTCAGTTAGGTCGACCGCATGAACTTGAATTGCCGTTCGTGCCGTACCTCCATTCCAAGGAAAAGAAGGGGTAATCACAACACAACAACAAAGTCATCAACAGCAATGTTAATTTGTAAAACGAACGGTATCTTCATTAGTAGCTTTTATGATAGAAGTGACTAGTCGCCATATGGAGTGCACTTTTTTGACACCGGAATACAGCCAAATGCCTGCCGTTGCGCTACAATGGGAAATAGAGAAAAGAAATCCAAATTTGGACCAATCCTTTTTTAGGGCAGTGCAACGTCTCACGCAAGCATCACTCGGTAGTGACGGCGACTTAAAATATCGCGCACGCCATTGACATATTCTTTTTGTTACAAACCAGCCGGCTTCCCCCGGCAGGGGCCGATCAGTAATGTTGCAGTTTAGTATTTCGGTTCAACCAGCCAGGCCAGCTTCACCCATTGGGCTTTTGTGTGAGCAATAGCGAAAAGTAAATGAATTTTATGCATTTTCACAATTTTTGTACACGAAATTGTGATCATCATATTCTCTTAAACTTGCACCCTTGAAAATGTGTTCACGCGAATCGCCTTGTTGCAATCGGGCTGCGGGGCATGGTGTAGCCATAAAGATCAGCAAACGTTTTGATGACCAGCCAAGCCGACAATCAGAAACCAATCACTGCAGTCGGTTGCGACGCGGCGAAGTTGTGCTCGAATGACGCGAAAACGTTTATTTGCTGCTGTTTTCTGTTCATCAAGCTTCTGCGACCGCCTAGGTGTAGCAACAGCGTGCATCAATGCTCGGTGCTAGCGCAGCGTCAAGAATCTCTTGCTTGGGCGACGGTGCTTGCCAAAGAGCGCTGCTGATCGATCGGAAAAGAAATTCTGGTGCCAATGCTTGAAGGCTGAGTGCAACTTTGGCACTGTTCTTTCGGTTTCTTGCTTGACCAGAAGCAAAGTTTAATCGATCGAGATATGGAAAGGTGCTCAAAAGCTCGGTCGCACTCTCCTCCTGCTGTCAAGGTGCGACATTGAGCGCAGACGCCGATACTTTTGCTTCGCTCGTTGCCGCTCTCAGCCGCGCACGCACAGTGCGAAGCAATGGTCGCGCTACTTCTGACTGACGTCGTTCGCTTTTGTCTGAGATTGGACTTCATGTACACCATATTACTGTTCTTTAATCGCGCATTGATGATCATGTCTGCTGCTCAGCAAAGCAAGAAAGCGGAAAAGCCAGCCGCTCCGCCGGCTCATCCTACTTACAACGTGATGATTAAAGCCGCTATTGGCGCATTATAGTAAAGGAAAGGTTCCTTGCAACAGGCAATTACCAAGTACATCACAGCCAATTACAAAGTGTCAAGCGGACAACCGCCTCAACGTGGTGGTGCGGTCCCCGGCCCCGTTTGGGTTGGGTCGAAATGGCTGTTGGCCTTCCCGAGGGTCCCAGTTACCCTGGGCACTCCCCATTCATTTTTTGGCTATGCTGCCCCCTGAACGACCGCAGAAGGGCAGCACACAGTATCTTTAAAATCGGTCGCCTGTTCTCACTTTTTCTTCTCTCCTGCCCAACTCTTGCCCTTCTTCGTCTCCTCATTCTTCTTCTTTTCCTGATGAGCGGTAACGTTCATCCTAACCCTGGCCCCATCTTTCCTTGCTCTGTGTGCGCTGGAAATGTGACCTGGCGGGGCAGGTCAGTGCAATGCTGCACATGCTCCAAATGGGTCCATCTAAGGTGCTCACAACTTTCTTTATCTAATTTCAGAGCTCTTGGCAGCTCTCACTCTTGGAGCTTCCCCCCCTGCCGTAACATTGTGACTCCCCCTTCTCGGACTCCTCCGACACGTATATTTCCACTGTGGAATCTGCCCCCCCCCTCTACTAATGCTGCACTCTTGCCCCACCCTCGTCTCCAAACTTCTTATACCCCATCTGCCCATCTTATATCTCCTTCCTCTGCCCTCCCACCACCGTCCCTTGCTCCTGGCTATACTTCTGCACCTCCTGCCTCTTCTCCTTCCCTGACTCTCTCAGGGTTCTTCAATGGAATGCTGGAGGTCTTCGAGCCAGGAGCACTGAACTACTTCACTTTCTTTCATCCCATCCTGTCGACCTTATCTGCATTCAGGAATCCAATCTTAACTCATCTTCCTCTTTCCGTATTCCTGGATTCTCTGCTCTGCGTTCTGATCGCACCCACTCCCGGTCTGGCATTCTCTCTTCTGATGCCACGCATGCCAGCGGCGGCGTTGTCTATTTTGTCAGACAGGGCCTATCCTTTTCTAAACTTTCTACTTCCTCTCTTTCTTCGCTCGATCCCTACTCTGATTATGTAGGGGTCAACATCTCTCTAAACAACTCCTCCTCGGTGTCATTTCTTAATGTGTATGCTCCCCTATTCGCTCCTCCCCAACGGATGGCAGAACCGATTCCTTCTCTTCCTCCATTCTTCCCTCCTCCAGAAATCTCTTCATTCTGGGGGACTTCAATTGCCATCACTCGCTTTGGGACTCAAGAGGTACTTCCGACCCCCGTGGGGAGAAAGTATTCGACTGGTTCATTTCCGCTGACCTCCTCCCCCTTAATGACCCTGACACAGCCACCCTTCTCCATCGCTCCTCTCCTGACATTTCCTTTGCTCCTTTTACTCTTGCTTTTTCTTGCTCCTGGGAGGTGCTTCAGGACCTGGGTTTTGACCATCTACCAATTCTTCTTTCCGTCCCTCTCTCTCCGGTCTTTCGCCCCAACGAGCGTCCCCCTTTCCTTCAATTTTCAGAAAGCTCGCTGGGATGGCTTTGCCTTCTACTTTGACTCTCACTGTCCCTCTGCAGAGGAATACTCGTCTCTTTCCTCTGCTGCTGCTCTCTTTACCTCTCTGGCACTGAATGCGGCCAAATCTTCCATTCCTTTTGGCCGCATCAAACGCCCTCCTAAAGCCTGGTGGTCTGCTGAGGTAGAAGAAGCGGTTAGTGAAAGACGCAAGGCTCACAGAAGTGATGAAGATCGCCAGGCTTACATCTCCGCTTCTCGACGTGCCTCGTCAGTCATTGCCAAGGCCAAGGCTGAGGCATGACAGACGACCTGCACTTCTCTTTCACCTAACTCTAAATCTGTGCACTCTCTTCTTCGCTCTATCGCTGGCTCTCCTTCCTCGTCTTCCTCCTCTCCTAACTGTTCTTCTCCAAGGGAATCGGCTTCGGTTTATGCCGCTTACCTGAGGTCTCACTTTTTCGTTTCTCAGCCAAAGGCCCTGCGTAGCAAAGCCAGAGGTTACCTCACTGAGCTCCGTTGAGCCACGTGCCCTGTGGAGTCTCACTCGTCCTTTTGCTCTCCCTTCTCTCCCGCTGAATTCCTTGCGGCTGCCTCCAACCTCTCCTCATCCACTGCCACTGGTTCAGACAAAGTTGCCTATCCCATGCTAGAGCACCTTCCTTGCTCTGGCATGGATTTTCTTCTTCACATCTTCAATTTTTCTTGGTCTTCACATTTCTTTCCTTTCATCTGGAAGACATCTTCTATTATTCCCATACATAAGATGAGAAAACCTCTCGACTCTCCTGCTTCCTTCAGGCCTATCTCTCTCACCTCCTGCGTATCAAAGCATTTTGAACGCATTATTCTATCCCGTGTACTCTTCTTTCTGGAATCGAATTCCATTCTTTCTCCCCGCCAGGCCGGTTTCCGCCCTAAACGGTCTACACTCGATCAAATTCTGTTTCTTTCTCAGTCCATTTCGGATGGGTTTAACAAACCCAGGCCGGGCTCTCGGACGATCCTGTCTACTATTGATTTCTCTAAAGCTTTTGACTCTGTCTAGCATCCCGCCCTTTTCCACAAACTCATTTTGGCTGGCCTTCCTCCTTGCTTTGCTCGTTGGACTCAATCTTTCCTTTCTGATAGGCGCGCTTGTGTGGTTTATCAACATCACAAAAACCGCTCTTTTCGAGTCCGTCGAGGTGTTCCTCAACGATCCATTCTTGGCCCTGTACTTTTCTCTCTCTTCCGGCTTCTCTGCCTTCTTCCGTCAGCTGCTTATTTTACGCTGACGATCTGGTTATTTGGTCCTCCTCCCCCTCGGTCCCTACTGCGGTGGAGGCAACACAAGGAGCTCTGTTTCGATTGGAGCGCTGGTCTGAGTACTGGTGTCTTCCCATCAATCCAAGCAAATGTGAGGCCTCCTTTTTTTCAGTGGATCCCCACCAAGCTAACCTCCAGCCCAACCTCCTCCTACTCGGCTCCCTCTTCCGTTTCAATCCCACTCCAACTTTTCTTGAAGTCACCTTTGACTGCACTCTTTGCTTTGCTAAACATGAATCTTCGCTGAAGGCCAAGTTTTTTCCACGTCTCAAGGTCTTATGCTGTATCTCTGCTTCCTCGTGGGGCCCCTCTAAGGAGTCCCTCTCTCTTCTGTGTAAATCTTTCCTTCGTCCCCTTCTCACTTGCGCTTCGCCCGGATGGTTTCCTTTCGTAAGCGCTACCAATATCACCAAATTGGAGCGCCTCCACCGAGCGGCCAGTCGCGCAATCACCGGCTGCCTCTCGTCGTCCCCTATCCATCTACTACTCACCGAGGCTTCTCTACCTCCCCTACGATTCACTTTGACTCACTTCACTCTTTTATCTTATGAGCGGGCTCTTCATCTCCCAACCTCCTTTCTTATTTCAGGTTTGGCCATACTTGGAGTGAAACCAAGACTCTGCAGATCGTCCTGGAGAGCTCTTGCGTTCACTCACCCGCTCATGCTTTCTTCTACTTGTTCTAGGGAGGCTCTTGTTGCTTGTCTTCCCTTTCCTCCTTGGAATCTGCCTTCCTTCACGGTCGAGACCACCCTTTCCACTCCATGCTCTCGCTCTGATCCCCCTCACTCTCGCCAAGGTGCGGTTCTTGCCCACCTTGACTCTCTCCCCACTCATGATCTGGTACTCTGGACGGACGGCTCTGTTCCTTTACCTTTTGGCAAGGGCGGCTGCGGCGTTCTTGCCAACTGCTCTCTCTGTGGCACTGAGGCCACTCTTTCCTTTTCGGCAGGCCTAGTATGTTCTCGTTTTTCCGCTGAAGCCTGCGCCATTCTGCACGCTCTTTGCTGGTCTCGGCAGCACCAACAAGTCTGCCATTTCTCTTCTCTTCTCCTCCTGTCTGACTCTCGTTCTGTGCTCACCACCCTGTTCTCTCCTCCATCTTTCCTGTTATCTTAACTCTCTGGCAGATCTGGCAGAAACTGTGTCCTCGTTCCTCTTGTTTTATCAGGCTACAATGGATCCCCGGACACTCGTTTCTTCCGGGGAACGACGCAGCTGATGAGCTTGCCAGACGGGGAGCGCTACTTGCGCCCTCCGCAATCCCTTGTAGTCTCTCTCCTCTTATCTCTCGTATCCACTTTCGTCTTTTCTCGGACTGGAGGCGTACTGTATCTTCCAAATATTTTGACACACAGGTTTCCTCAATTTCCACTGAGGAACTTGTGCTCCCTCGTCATGCTCGCTGTGTCCTCTCTCGTCTTCGCTGCAATAAACACAGCCTTCTTTTAGGTTTTTATCTCTCTAGGATTGGCAGAATCGAGAATTCTTCTTGCAGCGCCTGTGGACACTCGTCCCAGGACATCTCTCATTTCATTCTGCACTGTCCAGCTACGGACTCTTTGCGCCGCTCACTCTTTTGCGACTCTCTGTCTATTTATGACCTCTGGTCCAAACCCTGGATAGTTGCCCAGCTTCTGGGGCTCCATGGTCTTCCGCCATGCCTCCATCCCTCGGAAGGGCTCGAGTAACCAACAACAACAACGCCGATAGGCACGTGCGAACACAATTTCCCAAGCTTGCAGACGTCAAGAAAGAGCTGACTCGAACAATGAGCAAAGGCGCGTCGGGTTCGTTCGAAAGAAAAAAGTCGCTGCCAAAAGCAAGACCTCCGCCGCTAGCAGTAAGAAGGCATCACATAAGAAGTTTGCCTCAGCGTAAAAGACGCCGGAAAGAAGTCTGCCGGCTCGAAGTCTTAAACAAGTCGCCATCGAAAACACTAATAAGCAAAGCGCCAAAAATGTAGCGAAGAAGCTTGCGGCCAACTATGTGAGTGGCAAAAGAAGTAGGCGACTGGGCTGGCTGTTGTCTCCTAGAAAATGCTCTTTTCAGAGCCACCGTTTTGGTTGCCTGAAAGAGCGCACAGTACCGATCGACGCATAACACGGAATGAATGCTGTTCGAACCATGTGATGCGATTGTTTGCTGCCTTCGTGTGGCAGCACATGCGTTTCGAGTGCGTTTGAAACAACTCTACATGAACCGGTTCACGACCAAGTCACGGCATTTTGTTATTGTTCCAGTTTGCAGTTAAACAAGTACCAATCAAAAAAGTCGGGACGAGGTAAGGGAGGAATAGGACTTGGAAAGGGAGGCGCCAAGCGCCATCGCTAGATTCTTCGCGACAACATCCAAGGCATTACCATGCCAGCAATCAGAGGTCTGGCACGTCGAGGTGGCGTTAAGCGAAATTCAGGACTCATCTACGAAGAGACTAAAGGTGTTCACAACTTTTTGGAGAACGTAAATCGTGACACTCTCATCTACACCGAGCACGCTAAGCGAAAACCTTTACTGCGTCACTGCTCTAGATGTCGTGTACGCTCTGAAGCGCCAAGGCCAAACCCTGTACGGCCTTGTTGGTTAAGCTGCTTGCGCGATTATTTGCTGGTCCATGGCTGAAATGTGCTCACTCACAAAAAGGAAATTTACGGTACGTTTATCAAGGGATTCGATGTCAGAGTCTGTTAATGTCCGATTTGTGAACCGATTTGGCCAATCACTTGGTTTACATTTCAAAAAACCAGGTCCTGTAAGCCATAACAAATTGCTTGTTAAGTTATCAGCTCTGCCACCTCGAGATAAAAGATCTGCCGGATTCAACTCTGAGGGTACATGGTTCTAACTTGAAACTGACTTATGCTGAGCAATCATAGCTAAACGACGGCTTTGTTGGTTAAGCTGCTTGCGCGATTGTTCGAGCTTCAGCCGGCCCTTTTCAGGGTCACTCGATTTTTCAAAACACTTCATTTCGACTTGGGATGGCGTTTGCATTGATTGCCGTGATTTGAAGAGCAACGCTCGTAGATCTAACCGAATAATTGTTGGCGTGCCTTTCGATCACGTCGGCGGCGCGAAACAGGAGGCGTCAACGCGACAGATACTCTGCGGTATACAACGGCACGAGCCCGTCCCCGACGATGTAAAATCGCTGAGAAAAAAACAATGACAAGAACAAAGCAAACCGCACGAAAATCCCCGCGCAAGCAGCTAGTGACAAGGCTGCTCGCTATAGCGCTCCGACTACTGGAGGCGTCAAGAAATAGCATTGTTACCGACCGCGACTGCTGCGTTGCGTGAAATCCGAAGATAACAGAAATCGACCGAGTTGCTGATTCGCTAGCTCCCATTCCAGCGTTTGGTGCGCGAAATTGACCATGACTTCAAGACTGACTTGCGCTTTCAGAGCAGCGCCGTCATGGCATTGCAAGAAGTGAGCGAAGCTTACTTGGTGGGATAAAACGTATAATGGTTATTGTTGAAAGTATACGTCCGGAGAAAAAAGAGTTATTTTCAAATGTCAGTCTTTCTGTGGGAATTGCGACCCGGAGGATTTGAAATCCAGTTAAGATTACTTTGAAAAACAACGGTTCTTTTCGATAGCTATAATTGAGAGCACTAACACGACAGACGACAGATACAGCTCAGTTGGCAGTATTTGTACGTAGAATAAAAGAAAATTTTTGTTTTTGAAGAATTTGTGGAACTGATTTCTTTGAAAAATACTGCGACAGGAGCAGATGTTGTAAAGGCATTACTTCAATGTCTTGCAGCCAACAATCTATATCTCACCTGACTGGTGTCAATAACAACTGATGGCGCCCCGTCAATGGTAGGAAACAATAAGGGTGTCGTGTCTTTACTTCAGAAACACATAGAAAACAACGGAAATGATAACATTGTGAAATTACAGCGTCTTATTTACCAGGAAGCATTGTGTGCAAAGGTGGCAAGCTTAATAAACATCATGGACGTAGTAGCAATGAGACTGTAAACTTTAGTTTGTCGCGAGGATTGAATCATTGTCAATTTCGACAACTTCTCTGAGAAGCAGAGAGTCATATGCTGACTTGCTTTACATATGCAATGTCCGTTGGCTTAGTTGAGGTGATATGCTACAAAGTGTATACAGGTTGAGGAAAGAAATGGTAACCTTCCTTGAACAAAAAAACATTAATGCTGCAGAATTTTACAATCAGAAATGAGTTTGCAATGTAGCATTTCTGGTCGATGTAACCTCTCATTTGAACAAGTTAAATCTGCAGCTTCAAAGAAAGCAGCAGCTGATACACAAAATGTGGAGTTATATACGCGCATTCACAACAAAACTACGACTATGGGAAGGTCAGTTGGAAAGTGGAAATTATGCTTACTTTCCTACATTACAAGAAAACGACGTGCAGTACTCCATTTGTTTCTGTGATTCGACATTTAAGACAACTCCCAAGCGAGTGCGGACTTCCCGTCCAAAGTATAGCGATACAATTCGCTTTCTCGTGAATGGAGGATAAAAATGGCAAATAAAACAAAAACAAAATAAAACAAAGAACTGAATTTTTGTCCCGCTTTGGTGTGATTCGTTTTCTAGAAAATGTTATCAAATTGTTCAGTACTCCCTCTGGTGTATAGGCGAATATAGTAAAAGAGAAATATCAAATGGAACTAGTTCAGTTGCAGTGTAGCGACGAGTTAAAATCAAAATTCTACGCCGCGGGTGTGTTACTGCTTGATTTTTATAAAAAATATCTAGAATGCAAACAATGCTCCAACTTGATCAATCATGCCAAAAAAGATGGCATCAATGTTTGGCAGCACTTATGTATACAAACAGTTGTTTTTGTCTATAAAAGTCATGAAGAGCAAGTTAAGAACACAACTTAGTAATGGCCACTTGCAAGATGTTATTCTTCTGGGCACCTCCAATTTAACCCCGGATCTCAACAAACTTGCAAGCCAAAAACAGCATCACATATCTCATTAAGGTTGTGACAATAATAATGATAAATGTTTTTATGTATTTTGTTTCAGTCATGAGCTGTCAAAATCATTCAATGAGCTCTCATAAAAATAAAATGCCTAAAAGTCACACTTTTAACTCTCTACCTATCTCCTACGTAGCTCCTTTTAATAGGTCCTTCTAAAGCGTTGCCAAATGAATCATCTTATACTACTCGTGTCTTTCACAGATGCTTCAATATACGACTGTTTAGGGCTCTCGCTCTTATATATTGACTAGCCGACTCTACCGGCGTCGCCCGGCAGTGGCCCTCCATCAGTAATAACGGGGTTTAGCATTTCAGTTCAACCGGCTGCGCCGACTTCACGCATGGGGCTTTTGTGTGAGCAGTAGTAAAAAGTGAAATGATTTTTATGCACTTTTAAAATTCTTGCACACGAAATCGTGATCATTTTATTCTCTTAATCATGACTGGCAATGCTCACAAAGAATCTTGCCACAAATTATGGTTAATACTTAAGGGAGAAGTGATTGAAACACAATCAAAATTGAATGTAACGGCGAAATGTTGGCTGCTTTCACAACTACACAAATAATTATTTCGTGTTAAAACTATTTTGCAATACGGTGCTGCCCCTTTTCAAAGTATATTGGCCGGCTATTTATATTTGTGGTATTAAGTTGTTTTGGCTGCGCTATTTGTCTTGATTCCGGCATAGTAACAAAAGCGGCTGTGTCTTCTCCAAAATTATTTACCATATTTTAGTAGGCGCACATCAGGCCGAGTTATTTTCAAACAAAACGCTCAGAAATATTTGATGTAGGTCTCTTTTTTTTCAAAAGGAGCATGAAGTGACATGAAGACTGAACTGTGTGCCCTCAACCGCTTTCGCGCAAGTAATAAAAAAATCTTGTGTATTAAAATTTGTTGGGTTTACAGACAATGCAAATGCAATGTAACTGTGAGTCAGCTAAGAGTTAAGCAAAGCACGGAAAACGATTTAGGACGTGACATAAGCCTTTTTTTTTAAGTATAATTGCCCCTGTTGTATTCTCCCAAGCTACTATCTAAACAAGTTATTGGTTTATGAACAAACTATTCTGTCCTTGAAAAGAAAATCCAGCGGCAAAAATTTAAACATAAGAAAAATTTACTTTTGACGCTAAAAATTTTAAAATCAATAAAGTTTATGACGTCACAGCGCTCTGAAAATAACTCATGCAGTTGCCCCGTTCAGGTTAAACGGTAGTAGGTCTAGCTGGTTTTCATAATTTCAACAAAAATGGCTCATTTTACTAAAATTTTTAGTTGTTTTTCATGCTAACATAGACTACTGTCACGGATCGAACACTTCTTAAATTCTTATTTTGGCAAATGTGCTGTTTGCTCGAATTCAATGCTTGATTTTCACTCTGCAGGAGACCTTTAGTTTATGTGGTCCAAAACTGTCTGCCAGCTGTTGGATATTTGTTTTTAACTATAAAGAAAAACCGAATGTGCTAATTAACTATTTCGCCGTTTGTCTGTTCGCTTTGTTTTAGGAGTATTTATTTGCACAAAGACGAACCCCCGTAACTGCCTTCATCAAATTTGGACATACGTAACAATTGAATGCTTTGTTCTGCCACCAGACAATCTAATCGTGTCTTTACTTTTCGCTCTACGTACCACTTAATTTCGAAACTGTGATCCTACTGTTTAACTTGCGAAATGTGACAATTGGAATCTATAGAACAAGATCTGAGAAATTCCGGCTTGATTATTCTAGAAAATTTACTACACGTGGCCTGTATCGTGAATTTTGATTGGCTGTTGCTACCGTATATAAGGCCTAAGAGCGTAGTTCTTCGGTTCTGTAAAAAGTTTGAACCAGAGGAAATAACAGTGTTTTGCTGCTGACGACAATCTTGAAAATTAATAATTTGCGTGGGACCTCAAATAGTTCAGTAAGTTTGTATGTATCTTGATGTACTTAGTAAGTTTGAATGTGAATTGTTGGCTTGCGACGTAGTATTTGTAAATTTTCCATCACAACATATGTTACACCGTCGCAACGCCGTTTTTGATCTTCGAATTTGCATCGAAATCCCTATTTTTAATATGTTTACATTATGAAGTTAGTTAAGTGTTTATCGTAGCTGTTTGTTTACACTTGCATTGTGTTTTAGAAAACCTGTCGCCCTATCAAATATACCATGTGGTCATTTTGGATATCGGAGCTGTAATAAAATTTCGTATCTCAACATCATCACTTTGTGGACACTTGATTTAGCGACTGAGTTTGCGGCTATTTGTCGTGAATTTCCCTATCCCAAACCATATAGCCTGAGCAGCAGCTATATGTAAGTTTTTGAACTGTTTGGAAAGCTAATCTTGAACATTGAATACTTCTTCGTGAACAAAATAGGTCGCTGTTCCCCCCCCCCCCCCCCAGTTCTCTTGTTCTTGAATCTGCGACGTCATATAATGGCTTCTGCAATGCAAAAGGAAGATCTTGCCCAAACTGCACTAACCCAATCAACCCCAGAGGATGAACCGAAGAAAAGTATGTCGCCTGCAGCACCAACGCCTTCAACAACCAAGGATCGAGTCGACAAAAATGATGAACGAAGTGAGCGTTCCAACAAATCAGCTTACAAGTCAAAGGCGCCCAAAAGCGAAATCCTGACTCGATCCAAATCAAAGAAGATGGCTGGCTCTTCGACATTTCCTTCGGTCGCACCATCATCCCACCACTCAAGTACCTCCTGGCGTTCAACGTCAAGCCGGAGCAATTGGTCGAGATCATCTACAAGCAGCGCTAGGGCTCGCAAGGCAGCATTGGAAGCCAGAATCAAGTCGCAGAAACACATTGACGAATTGAAGCAGCAACAAATGCAGCAGCGCCTTCGCCTGGAAGAAAAACAGTTTACCCAAAGACGTCATGAAGAGGAAAGAGAGTTTCAACTGATGAAAGAAAGAGAGCATCAAGACATGATCTTCCAACAACAATTGGAACATGCTCATTTACAAGCCGAATTGGATCAGGTCGATGCGGAGCTAAGTAGTGAACTTTCTAATATTGGTTGTGCGGATAAACGTAAATGTGATACTAATGTGCTAACATTTGTTGCTAACGATAACGTCCCCCATGACCACCCCGAACAAAGCAAATCTACAGTGGTTGATATGGTCGGAAACAATGCGGACGCTGCAATAAATATACCTAGCACTGCTAATGCCTCAAATAAGGCACTCACCAATTTGCATGATAATCGTGTGAAAAGTGACGTAATTAAATCAGGCCTCACTAGGAATGCTCGTAGTGGCATGCTCACTGATATTAATAAGCCCATGGATTTGAAACCTAAATTTGAAGTGCCGCTCGTGAAAACTGTGCCTGATAACGAATCTTTAATTTTAAGACCTGTGGTTGACGTGTCGAGTTCCGTTTCCGTACCAGTGGCAGTGCCTTGTACTTCGCCTAAAGTTAATGGCGATGCTAACGTAAATTGTGCCAAAATGGTCTCAAACCTTAACCCATATAGTAAGCCGTTTGAAACTAAGACATTTTATGCCCCTAAGGCTTCTAATACTAACGTGCTTGGTTCTAATGGTACTGGGAATACTAGAGTAATGTCTCAATTTAATTGTGATGCGTCAATACACCCAGGGGTCTACGTGCCCACACAAAGCGCTATGCAGACACCTACCTTGTCCGACAATGCTAATCCTATTAATCCAGCTAATGTTTTGGCACATTCCGACGATTCCCAACATAACTCATATTTTACTAAATTACCTACCCTTAAGGTAGAACCTCCGTTTTTCAATGGTAACCCAGCTGACTATTTTAGCTTCATTAAGGCCTTCGACGTCTTGATTGATCAGCAACTGACCGACTCGAATAGAAAGCTGTTCTTTTTGTTGCACTACACTAAGGATATAGCGCACTCTCTGATTAAGGGGTGTCAACATATGCAAACAGCAGAACGAGGTTATCAGGAAGCAAGAGGGTTGTTGCAGTCGCATTTTGGTCAGAGGCATAAGGTCATTGAAGCGTGCATTAGACCTATTGTTAAAGGACCAGCGCTTAGCGAGAATGACCATAGAAGCCTGATTAAGTTTTCAGCGGATTTTACCTCTTGTCTGATAACTCTGCAAGGAATGGATTGCTTGAATCGGATGGACAACATGGATATGGTGACAAAAATTATGAATCGCCTGCCGCAACCCTGGATACCTGCCTGGAACCACGAGGTGGACCAAATATTGCACAAACAACACCGAGATATTAGTATCAATGATCTCGGTGATTTTGTGCGACAGAAGACTCGAGAGAGCACCAATCTTTCTCAAATACCCACCTCCTCCAAGTCGTACAGTAGTCAGGAAAACAGTACCAGCCGAAAAACGAAGAACTTTTCCACACAAGTAAAGAACAGCAAAGACACACACGCAGCCAAGTGTCTCATGTATGAAAAGGAGCACTTCCTAAACCAATGCAAAAGGTTCCGAGACCTTAACTACCACGAGAGGATAGAGTTTGTCAGTCAACGCAAACTCTGCAGAGCCTGCCTAAAGGAAGGCCACTTTGCTAAGTTCTGCCGCCGCAAAAATGAGGCTTGCAAAAAGCGTGATTGTAAGCAGTTTCACACAACACTGCTGCATCCACCAGACGAAGATGAATCAAATCCTGCTAGCAAGCCCGTAAAGGATGGTGAGAACGAGAGTTCCAAGACACCTAAGCAAGTGGTTAAAAATGGACTCATCAATCTGCCGCAGATGGAACAAAGTCTGCTACCCGTAGTACCGGTGAAGATACGAAGAAAAGGGTCTGCTGAGTTAGTTATCACCAAGGCTTTGTTGGACACTGGCAGCACACACTCCTTTGTCACTGAAGATCTTAGAAAAAAGCTAAAGATAGAAGACTGTGAGGAGGTCGGAATTCGCACCATCACGCTCAATAAAGATCAAGGACATCAAAAAACAAAGATTGTGTCTAATCTGGAAGTGACTGACATGGACGAAATCTGCTGCATTCCACTGAGCTCACTTTACTCCTGCAAGAAACTGCCAGTTAACCATAAGGACATCCCAACTCAAGCTCATGCAGACCAGTACGCTGAATTTGAAGATGTCTACATCCCGGAAGTGAAATGCAAAGTTGGTCTATTAATTGGCAATAACAATCGAATGGTGATGCAACCGCAAGAGGTCATAAGAGAACCGTTTGGCAGCTATGCGATTCGTACACCTGTGGGATGGACATTGAATTGCGCAGGCGGTCGTTCGGATCACGTGACTAGCCTTTTTGTCAGGTCCTCATTCGACAGTCAGAACCACCCTATGTGCTCTCTCTGCACCGATATCATGGATTCCTTGGTAAACGGAAAGGAAGAGATGTCAGTCGATCAACAGCGATTCATGAAAGCCGTCAATGAATCTACCAAACAACTGGAGGATCACCATTACGAAATCGGACTCCCGATCAAGTATCCAAATCTCAAGCTACAAAACAACCGAGTTCAAGCACTGCAGAGAGCGAGTCATCTGAGGAAGAAATTCAGCAGGAATGATGGATTCTACAATGACTACAAAAGGTTCGTTAGCGACATGATAGACCAAGGTTACTGTGAGAGGGTTGAGAAGCCAGGGCCCGAAGGTAGAACATGGTTCTTACCGCATCACGGAGTTTACCACCCTGAAAAGCCAGGTAAGATCAGAGTGGTTTTCGACTGCTCAGCTCAGTTTAATGGGGTTAGTTTAAATGGTAACTTATTGCAGGGACCGGACCTCACAAATAGCTTACTGGGCGTTTTGATGAGATTTAGAAGGGAGCTAGTGGCAGTTCAGGCTGACATCAAGGCCATGTTCCATCAGGTAAGAATCCCGGTTGAAGATAGAGACCTGCTTCGTTTTATCTGGTGGAAAGATGGAAATATAGATGAAGAAATTGAAGAGTACAGAATGACCGTGTACCCCTTCGGAACCGTGAGTTCACCTAGCTGTGCCAATTTTGCTTTGAAGCGTGCAGCTTCCGATCACAAGCAAGAATTTGACAAGAGAACTGTGGAAACAGTGAAGCGCGACTTCTACGTTGATGACTGCTTAACTTCAGCTCCCACGGTCGAAACAGCCATTAAACTGGTACATGAGCTTCGCGATCTGTTGGATAAAGGAGGTTTTTGCTTGAACAAATGGATAAGCAGTAGTCGAGAGGTCATGGGTTCGATCCCTAAGTCAGAGTGGTCTAAGGAAGCTTTAGATTTGGATTTAGCTAGTGATGAGCTACCCACAGAAAGAGCTTTAGGCCTGCAATGGAACGTGGAAAAAGATTCATTGACATTTAAGGTTCAAAGAAGAGACAAGCCATGCACTAGAAGAGGGATTCTGTCAATGATAAACTCTGTGTTTGACCCACTGGGTTTTGGAGCAGTGGCAGTTTTACCCATAAAAGTATTGCTACAAAAACTTTGCCGTGACAAGTTGGGCTGGGATGACCCGATTCCCCCAAATGAAAAGGGGAAGTGGTTAAACTGGCTCGAGCAACTTCCTAAATTGAAGCTCTTCACATTGCCAAGATGTTTCAAGCCTCCCAAATTTGGCAATATCGTTCACGCACAACTACATCACTTCGCAGACGCATCAGAGGGAGCATATGGATCGGCCACTTACTTGAGGATGATCAACAAAAACGGTGAAATCCACTGCTCCCTCATTTTTGGAAAAGGTCGACTAGCCCCTCTGAAACCACTAACCATTCCAAGATTGGAACTATGCGCTGCAGTGGTGGCCTCCCAGAATGACTTGATGATTCGCAGAGAACTACAAATGCCAGAGTTGGAAGTCCAATCCGTTTTCTGGACAGATAGCGTGACTGTTCTATGCTACCTAAACAATGAAAGCAAGTGCTTCCACACCTTCGTGGCCAATCGAATTCAGAGAATCAAGAACGTGTGTGACCCCTCACAGTGGCATTATGTTCCCTCCAAAGATAACCCAGCCGATCTACTTACACGTGGACTGACCATCGACGAATTTTTAAAATGTAATCGGTGGAAAATTGGACCAGCTTTTTTGTGGCAGCCACCTAATTACTGGCCTACAATTCCTCAAAATCCTACCACACCAGAGTTTACAAGCGATCCGGAAGTAAGAAGAGACCAAACCCTTATTTATGCCGTAAAGGTGCAACCAGACATCAGCCTTTTGGATGGACTATGCAGGAACTACTCAAGCTGGCATAAAATAAAGCGAGTTTGCGCTCAGGTGATTCGTTGCAAAAACATTTGGCTTGGTCGATCGCATTTAAATGTGAAGGATCTTCTGAGTCTTGAAGAGATTCAGGAGGCGGAGTACCTAATTTTCCGACACTTGCAGCGGCGATACTATGGAAAAGAGATCGAGAAGTTGCAAAGAGGTGAACAAATTTCATCTTCAAGCTCATTGCGCAATTTGGATCCGTACTTGGAACATGGAATGCTAAGAGTTGGTGGGCGACTACAAAAGTCAAGTCTTCCACATGACAACAAGCATCAGATCATTCTGCCTAGGTGTTATGAGAGTGAGCTTATGATCAGAGAGCAACACGAAAGACTAGGCCACACGGGACGCCTACACGTCATTGCTAAGCTAAGGGAAAGGTTTTGGATAGTAGGTGTTAACTCTGTGGCGCGCTCTGTGCTGTCCAAGTGCGTAAAGTGTCGCAAGATTCGAGGACAGGCACTTACACAAAAAATGGCTAATTTACCCGAGGAAAGACTTATTCCTGATAAACCTCCCTTCTCCTGTGTTGGAGTGGATTTTTTTGGAACATTTTTGGTGAGGCAGGGCCGATCTAAACTAAAGAGGTATGGAGTACTGTTTACCTGCTTCACCACCAGGGCAGTACACATTGAAGTGGCATATAGCCTGGAAACCAGCTCGTTCATTCAAAGCCTGAGACGTTTCATTGCACGCAGAGGCCAGGTCGCGGAACTTTGGTCTGACAACGGGACTAATTTCGTGGGGGCCCAACGGGAACTTACCCAAGCCATTGATGATTGGAATCAAGCCCAGATAAATGATTTCCTTTTGCAACGCAACATCAAATGGAAGTTTAATGTGCCCAGAGCATCTCACCATGGTGGTGTTTGGGAGCGACTCATTCGCTCTACTCGAAAAATTTTGACTGGCATATGCAACGAACAAATTTTAACTGACGAGAGTTTACTCACCCTCTTGTGCGAGGTCGAAGGCATAATAAACAGTCGACCTCTCACCACTTTAACGGATGACCCTCGAGACTTAAGTGTATTAACAGCTAATCATTTGCTCCTCTTAAAGGAACAAGTTTCCCTACCTCCTGGTAACTTTTCAGAAAAGGACAATTTTGCTAGGAGACGTTGGAGACAAGTGCAGTATCTTGCAGATATATTTTGGAAACGTTGGACTAGAGAATATTTGCCATTGTTGCAAAAGCGCTCTAAATGGGTCAACACTTCACGCAATGTCACAAATGGGGACATAGTTCTTATAATGGATAACTCACCTCGTAGCTCTTGGGTCATGGGCCGAGTAATCGAAACCTTTCCAGACAAACAGGGTCTGATTAGAAGCGCCAAAATACAAACCCAGTTTTCTGTGTGTGTTCGTCCAATTTCTAAGATGTGCGCATTGCTTGAATGTGATAGTGTATGATTCTTATGTAAATTAAATTGTATTTTTGGTGTACATTTTTGCGCCTTTGTGTTAAGCCTTGTGACCCCTCATCGGCTTAAGGGGGGCGGTGTGTCACGGATCGAACACTTCTTAAATTCTTATTTTGGCAAATGTGCTGTTTGCTCGAATTCAATGCTTGATTTTCACTCTGCTGGAGACCTTTAGTTTATGTGGTCCAAAACTGTCTGCCAGCTGTTGGATATTTGTTTTTAACTATAAAGAAAAACCGAATGTGCTAATTAACTATTTCGCCGTTTGTCTGTTCGCTTTGTTTTAGGAGTATTTATTTGCACAAAGACGAACCCCCGTAACTGCCTTCATCAAATTTGGACATACGTAACAATTGAATGCTTTGTTCTGCCACCAGACAATCTAATCGTGTCTTTACTTTTCGCTCTACGTACCACTTAATTTCGAAACTGTGATCCTACTGTTTAACTTGCGAAATGTGACAATTGGAATCTATAGAACAAGATCTGAGAAATTCCGGCTTGATTATTCTAGAAAATTTACTACACGTGGCCTGTATCGTGAATTTTGATTGGCTGTTGCTACCGTATATAAGGCCTAAGAGCGTAGTTCTTCGGTTCTGTAAAAAGTTTGAACCAGAGGAAATAACAGTGTTTTGCTGCTGACGACAATCTTGAAAATTAATAATTTGCGTGGGACCTCAAATAGTTCAGTAAGTTTGTATGTATCTTGATGTACTTAGTAAGTTTGAATGTGAATTGTTGGCTTGCGACGTAGTATTTGTAAATTTTCCATCACAACATATGTTACACCGTCGCAACGCCGTTTTTGATCTTCGAATTTGCATCGAAATCCCTATTTTTAATATGTTTACATTATGAAGTTAGTTAAGTGTTTATCGTAGCTGTTTGTTTACACTTGCATTGTGTTTTAGAAAACCTGTCGCCCTATCAAATATACCATGTGGTCATTTTGGATATCGGAGCTGTAATAAAATTTCGTATCTCAACATCATCACTTTGTGGACACTTGATTTAGCGACTGAGTTTGCGGCTATTTGTCGTGAATTTCCCTATCCCAAACCATATAGCCTGAGCAGCAGCTATAACTACCGTATACCAATTTAACAAACATCAAATCTTTAGCATCTATTTAAGTAAACGTTTTAACTACTCAAACGGTTTAAACACATTTGAAGGAACTTCTTCCAGTCCCTGTGAGAAAAAGACTTCGATAAAACAATGGCATCCATGGGTCTCCTAAAGCCTGGTAAACGTTCAAGCTCTCTGTTTTTATGTGTTAGGTGGAAGCGAGTTCAATCTCAATACCGTATTTTCAGGTACTACTTAGTTGCTTTATTGGGTACTAGCCGGCTCTATAGGCGTAGCCCGCAGGGCCCCATCAGAAACGTAGGGTTAAAAATATAGGTTCAAACGGCTGCGTCGGCTTTACCCAATGGAAAACTCCGCCTTGATATGGCAAAACCTGGTAACTACAAAAATCATGTTTTAAATATATTGACTTTGCTGTCATTTATTATTGCTCAGCCTGGGAGCAAGTGACCATTTTTTCATCTTATTTCTAAAGGTGCAAACTATTTGAAAGCAAATTATTTTTTCGCGTTTGCATCACTACGATTAATCATCTTACTTTATTATTTGGCTGAATATTATCAATCACTTAACGAATATTTGTTTATTAAGACAAAGTCACTACAAGTTAAAACTTGCACCACTTAGACATGCTAGTTTGCATGTAAAGACTGATAGGCTTATTTGGTTATGTTGAAAATAAATTCTGAAATTCCACTCATCTTCATGAAGACAGTCACAATTTTGATAAGTGTGTTGTAATTCACTTGGAGTGCATTGCTCACGGGCCTATAATTGACAAGTCCCACATTGTACTCACTTCTCACCAGGTTTGCTGTTGTACAAAATCTCCCCACACACTTAATACGCACACTCTTTTTCATCTAAATTTGGATGTAAATTTTTTGAGCATTTCTTTTGTTTTGATATTTTTTTGCTCTCTTTTGATTTTTTGTTTTTTCACGTTTTTTCTTCCAAATGCTTTTTGTAAGGTGAGGATGTCACTACAGTTGCATTTTCAGTTTTACGTTTGTTCTTTTCTCTACCGACTTGACCGAGCTACACAAGTTAGTAAGCATCTGGCAACAACGACATTTGCTTGATCCTCTTGAAAGCTTGACTTTTGGTTTGAAGAAAACGACAATGTATCAGATTTCTTTTGCTGTTCATCTTGCCTTGGTGCATCTTCACAAAAAAATGCGTGCATTTGTAACAAGAACCGCTGACTTTGTTATGACAGACCGGCGTGAGTATCTTTGCACCAGGAGTCTGAAATGCAGAAATCTACTGTTAGAAAAGAAAGATTATCTGCATCTCCAGCAACTGCTTTTCGAAAACCTGAGCAGTCTCGGTTAGAAACTTTAAAACGATGCCTAGAGGAGCTACGGCATACCACTGCTATTCAGCTGTGCTACGATGGAAAAATTCTGAGCAAATTGGATAGGTGGGTGCTTTTAGATCAGTTTGTTAGCGAGAAAAAAAGTTTGAAAATTTATTGTTGTGAAAATCTTTTTGGAAGAAACATCTGCGACTTCTAAAAGTATCTTTTCTATTGCAACTAAAGAAGTATTATGGGGGTGCTTTAGGTAAAGTATATTCAATGACATCGGATACTACTGTACTAAACACTGGTAAAAAATCTGGCATAAACCAGAGTCTTGTCGACTTCTAGAGGCATTACGACGATCGTGAAAGGTACTCATTGGAATGCCTGTTCAACGTAACTGAAATCTATTTTACACTAGTCACTGCAAAAGTTGAAGGGAAAACGAAAGGACCAAGAGCTATGCACGATGGAGCAATGATGAAACTCGTCAAAGATATTCAAAAGCCTGACTTGAGCAAAATCGTTTGCCGCGAAAAACTCAAGGTTCTAATCACAAAAATTGCAGCTCTTCATTTGAGGTAAAATCAGCGAGCGGTGTGCCCGTTCTCTAGCCTCACTAAAACGCTGCCAAAAGTGCCGATACAATCCCACTATTAAACTTCCTCTGAGTAGGCATGGGGCAGCCAAAGAAGATTGTTGGAAGCGTCTTTGAGTGGGTTGGGAAGACATTTATGCTGACAGTCATCTTGAGCTAAAATCTTATTCTTGAAACATTGTTGCACATTTGGAAAAGGCACATTATGGCCATTTTGCTCTGGTTGTGGTAAAAACGGACTGCATCAGCAGCATTGGTAGGTATAAACCAAACGACATTACAGAATAACCGGAAAAATTTTGCCTTGACAACAAAACAAAAATGCACGGTATGAAAACAATAATTGAAAATTTTAAAATAGAAAATGCCACTCCACAACAGGAAAAGTTTTCAAAATTTGAAATATTCTCTAAAAAATACTTCAAACTAAATTTGTCCACATTTTGAAAATGTTCTCTAAAAAAAGTTTTAAATTTGTTTTTCGATGGCTAGGCAAAAAACGTTCTCTTGGGCAAAGTCAGGGAATCTATTCTGAAAAATCCACTGCTTGTACCTTGGACGTAAACTTTTAACGGGGTAGGAAATGTGACTTTATTTGTTACAAATGGCAGAGAAATTCGTTCTCGCACCCTCGTTGGTTTGCTCATGAACCACTGCTCTACAATCTGCCATACATCGTCCCCTTACTTTAAATCCACTTCAGTGTTGCAAGAACTAAATGCAGTGCGTTTCTACCTCAAAACACTGCAACCATCGAGCGAAAAATTGCCCTTTCCAGAACTCAGCAACGATAAATTATGTGGATATAAAATTTACAAACTCCGGACTGCAAATACATGTTTTACTACGTCAAGTCACGATAATGACGACCAATTGAGTTGGATATTCTTAAAGTAATTTCGCCAAAGAAATATTTTTAATTGGTTCAGATAGCACTGATCAAATTTTTTTTATCCGGCGCGGGGCGTAGCGTTTTGAACAACGGTTCTTATCATGTTTTCTGCAGTCCTCCTTTACAGACGTTAGGTTCGATTTTTCCCTCTCTAATTCCTCATATTTCTTTGAAGATCTTTTTGGTCGTCGATGCTTTTGACTTGGTATATGTGCAATGCTCTCTTTTACAACCCAGATTTTTCCTACTTAGAACAAATTTCCTCCCCAGAAAAATATCTCCTTCCTTGATGTTGTTCGCTTGTAGCTGTGTTCTTCTCCTTTTTACGTGGCAGTCTAACCGTAGTGTTTGCAAAATCTCACAAAAGAAAAGCGTAAAAGCGTAGAAATGGGTCAAAAACAAAGACCAGACAAAGCTTTTCCTACCACACTTGTGATAAAAACGTAGCTATTACTGTACTGGCAGTAGCTTATTGGCAATTGCACAGCTAGCAGATGATAGTAGAAAAAATTTTCAGTGACAAGAAAATTAAATCTATCATATTGTAGACTGTGGAAGTGCTTACATCTTCCCGAGGAACGGAAAAGTTCAGCTCAGTTTTGTTTTCAACGACACACTACCAAGTTTATGCACAAAAATAAAAATTTTACTAAAAACAGATTGGTAGATCCTTAATTAGCTGATGAGTGGTCAACCTGCTACATCAGTTGAACTTACTCTATTTTAGAGAGCTTTGGGCGTTCCACATAAAGTTTTTTCAAAACTGCACTGCATCTGACAGCAGCCAGCACTTTTGCTAGTGACAGTGCTCTTGAAATTATCATGTTTTGATATTTTATGAGTTTGTAAAAACAATATATCAACACGCCTTTACAAAGTGCAAACAGGAAACTTTTTAAATTTTAGAAAAGTCAGGATTTATTGCTTCCATTTACGCTTGAGTTGCTTTAACCAGTGGCATTGCATAAGGGAGGAATCAGCCTAGGGAGAGGGGAAGAGTTTATTTTCGCCAAACGTGCTACATGAACACCCAAATTACATTTTATAAAAATAAAGGCGTCATACTCAAATAAGTAGTGCTGTTGGTGTGCTTGCAGTACAATGGCCAAGAGCAACAAGGAGCGATATCGTTTTTTATGTAAGTTGCTCCTGACAGTGCGAGTAAAGTGAGTCGCGAAGAGATGATATGCAACAGATAATTAAATATTACGGTAATATCAACATTAAATGCTTCAGCAAAATGAGGATACGAGAACCAGTGATGGATTAAGCTGTTTATGGGCCAGGGGATTTATGATAATCAAAGGCCTATTTTTCATTTATTTGTTGTACTAAAAACTGACCACAATTGAAACGAAAAACAAATACATAAAGTATTTATTTCGTGTGCACACATTCAAATGACACATTTTATGGATTTAGACAATGCAAAGCTTTTATCAATGTCATCGGTGTTTATTTTTTCCAAAAGTTCGTTTTCAATGCAGAGTAGAGCTAAGGAATTCAACTTTTTCTGGCCCATAGACAAACGCAGTTGATTTTTTGCTCTTTTTAGAACTGAAAATGTGCGCTCGCCCGAGCAATTAAAAATCATCAGACAAAGGTACAGCCTGAAAACAACAGATATGTTCGAAAAGGCATGCATGAATTCATTTTCATGTATGAACCCAAACTACTGAATATCTTTGCATTTGCTGTTAAAGTGGTGTTGTTTTATCAGTGTAGAGAAATGAATCATTTCCTCAGGCAATGACTCCTCCATATCATCTGGATAATATAACGTTTTCGCACTTGCTTCAATTTTGTAGTTAGACATGGTGTTCAATTCCATCAGAAACGAAAATTTTCTTTGAAGACGTTCGTAAGCTTCTATTTGGGTTTTCATAGACGAAAGAATTTGGCCAATAATTGGCAAATATGAGTCTACTTCGAATCTGCTCGATGGTTCAAGTGATGTGTCTTCAGATTCACCTTCGTTACCCAACCTTACTTTTCTTCTTTTCTTTCTTAAAATTTCTTCAGTGTAATGATGACAGCCACTTAATACTTGACCTCTTCCTTCAAATTTTTGAAATTGGGGTCTTAGAAGTTGAATAAAGTCATGTAGACCCTGAATCAAAATTTTTGTCCTATTCAAAGTCATTTTGCTGTCCTGCAGAGCCCGACAGGTCTTATGAAACCGTTCCATTATGCACGACCATATCTCGAGTAAAATACCAGTTCCAAGCTTTTCCATTGATGAAACAATATCCCTGGCTGTTTCTTTAGTTTGATATTTTTCATCATTGTCATCACACATTGCCTTCAAGACTTGAAGAACTGGCTGGTAACCTTTTTTTAGTGCATGTAGAGCATTATATCCCGCCTACCAACATGTATCAGACAAAGGCTTAATTGTTGGACATTAAAGTGGTTTCAGTGCAACAGTAAGGAGATTCCACCTGTGTGTTGAAGCTGAAAAGAACACATAGAGTCCCTGAACAAGCATGAAAAAACGGACACCGGATTGGCAACACTCAGCAGCACATTTTCCCACAAGATTTAAGAAATGTGCTACACAAGGAATATATTCCGCTAGGTGGTTGAACTTTTTTATTATAGCTTGCATACCATTATATTTTCCGATCACGTTCGAAGCGTTGTCATAAGATTACCCTCTGAGATCTTTCAAACTGATCTCATTGTCTTCTATAAACTCGAAAAGTAAATCAGCCATTTGGTGACCAGTGTGTTCACGGGTGGGTATAAACTTGACAAAACGTTCCACGGGACCATCAGGTATAACATACCGAAAAATTATTGCTAACTGGTCAACATTTGTGATGGCAGATGTTGAGTCCACGGACACTGAATAATACTTTGCTTGTTTTGTTTCAGAAATAATAATATCATACACTTTTGTTGCAATTACGTCAATGAATTCCTCGCATACAGTTGATGAGAAATACGAAACATGTCCCTTGCTTTTGTTTAGTCTCTTTTGAATATGCTCAGCAAGGAAAGTATTGTATTTTGCCAACAACTCCAAAATTTCGAGGAAGTTACTGTTTCGTGGATAACCAACCAACTACTACTTACGCCGAAGGCCAGCCCTCTTGATGATAGGAATTTTATCACACTTGAAACTCGAGCCCATACTTTGCACCAATATTTTCTGTCAGATTCTTTTTGCTCTTCCAAATCTTTGCAAATGCTTACTCTTTTTGCTTTTCGAGAGATATATGTTGAAAGATAACTTAAGTGTTTGTTAGAAGATTCGTTCCTGGCCAGGTCGCGTGGTGCATGCTTCCAGTCACCGTAACCAACTGATGAAAGCGTGATTTTTTTAGAATCAAACGCAAAAAGTTTGCAAACAAAGCATTAAAGTTTTTTTGGTGAAGGTGAATAGCACAACCATTCACGTTTTACCTTTTCGCCGTTCAATTGTTCTCGCCAAAATAGCGATTTAGAGCAACGTTGTTTGAATTTATCGCCGGTAAAACATGTCTCTGAAGTAGAAAAATCTGCATTAAGATGTTGAAACTCCAAACTTTCAACTTGGCAGTAACCTCTCAGATGGTCAAAAAGTACTCCCCAGTATCCAACATTCATGTTGTGTTGAATAGTTTCTTTTACCCTATGCCCTTCATCCTCAGCAACAATACATGACTTGGTTTGCAGCTCTAAGCCAAGTTGCCCATCTTGTGATCACCGGGTCAGGAAGTGATGGCAAATCAACTTCAGTGAAATCTTTTTTGCAATTTTGTTTTTGATTGTTGCTGCTTTTATGGTTGCTACTAAGTCATCAATATTTTAAAATACAGACGCACTCAAGTTTCAAGTTTAAGTTTATTATAGTTGTTTGCCCAATACACTCAATAAACGTCAACATAAAACAGTAATAAAATAAAATAGTACATTCGTGTATGGGACAGGAGACACTGAAATAACCCAAAGGTTTACCAGTCAGTGCCTCCTAATAACAAAAAAACAACAAATAAATTACCAGCAATAAATAAAAATTTAATAGAGACTGGAAAGAAGAAGTAAAAGAGAAAAAAAAGAAAAACGAAGAGAGGAAGTTAAATTTTGTATAAAAGAGCATAGCGTGAAAATCACATATTTAATGCATGCATCAATTTTTGTGAAATAATCTAGAATCAAAGCAAAACTTTCAATTTAATAATCTCTAATCATTCGTTCTTTTAATATTTTTTTGAAGACTGGTAACCGTTTCGTTTTTATAGAATTGTCTAGAGTTGCCCACAATTGAGTACCACGAAAAGCCAATTGTTTTTGTGACATTGTTTTGTTGACCCGGGTTAAGAAATAATTGTTTTTAGGTTTTTGTCTTGTACTGTACGAATGCACACTTTCAAGTTTAACAAAATTTTTTTCAAAAACTTTAGGAGTCATATTGCAATTTAATTGATGCATAAACTTTGATAATTCTAATTTGTAAATGTCTTCTAATTTCAATAATTTTAGTTGCTTATACAGTATGCTAACGTGATCAAATTTCCTACTCCAGGTCATAATCCGAACAATGTTGTTAAGTCTTAGAACTATTTCTTTTTGTCTCGAGTAGGTTGCTGTTCCCCATAAAATAATACCATATTGAACACGACTGTAAATTAAACTATAATATAACAATTTGAGTGTTTTAGTATCAACAAAGTTACGTAAGCGATATATTATAGCTGAGGATTTCGAAAGTTGCAAAGAAAGTTGTTTAATATGTGGATCCCAATTAAGACCATCATCTATGAGCATACCTAAATATTTTACGTTTCTAACTCTATTTAATACGTTTTGTTGTAATTTGATTTCAAAATGTTTTTTACTTGAGGCATTGATGCAATTGTCAATGAGCATATAATTACTTTTAGATATATTTAAAGATATCTTATTATTTCTCAGCCAAACATTTATTTTATTTAGTTCATTGTTAACCCGTTTTTCCAACTTTTTGATATTACAGTCAGATAGTTGTAACAAAGTATCGTCAGCAAATAAAGTGGTTTTAAAGTTTGAAGACGAAGGTAAATCATTAACATATAAAAGAAAAAGTAGCGGCCCAAGAGCAGACCCTTGTGGCACCCCACAAGTGACAGTTCTCAGACCTGATCTGTAATTGGAAACTCTTGTGTACTGATATCTGTTGCTTAAATAATTACTCAGGAATAGTTTAGCGTTATCTGGAAATCCAAAATTATATTCTAGTTTCTTTATTAATATTTCGTGGTTCACTGTATCGAATGCCTTTGAAAAATCAGAAACAAACAGCAATTGTATAATTTATCATCTTTGCTTTTTAAAAGTTCACCATAAATGCTGCTGATTGCATGAATTGTTGAATGATTGCTGCGAAACCCGAATTGGCGTTCATCAATTAAATTATATTTTTCAAGATAATTATACATTCTACTGTAAGTTAATTTTTCAAATATTTTATTAAATTGGTGGTTTAAAAATATCGGCCTGTAGTTGGTGGCAAGTTCGAGGTTCCCTTTTTTAAATATAGGAATTACTTCATTTATTTTAAATAAATCTGGGTATTCACCTTCAACAATACATTTATTATATATTGTACATAGAAATTGTGCTATTACAGATTTACCATATTTGATGAATTTTGTAGGAGCATCTATACTTCTACAAGCTTTGTTTGTTTTCAACTGATTAATTAACCTTTCAATTTCTGGTGGAGTTGCTGGAGAAAAAAAGAAGGTCCTACTTAGGCGTGATTGTTGATTAACAGTTGTTTTTGCATCAACTTCAAGACCTGGTATGTTTGATGCCATTTGTGGACCAATGTTTACAAAAATTTCATTGAGAGTTTCAGCAATGGCTATGGGCGAAGTAACAGTCCCATAGGGCGTTTGCAGTTTTGTAATCTCGACTTGATTTTTTAGTTTTTGGGAATTATGTAGTATATTAATAGTTTGCCAAATCTTTTTCGGGTTGCTTCTATTCTCAATAAATATTTTATTATAGTAATACCTTTTTGCGTTACTTATCAAACGATTTAAAGTATTTCTATATGTTTTATACCTTTGATTAAAATCATTAACCAAGTCATTGGGGTTGTTACTTAATATATAAGAATGAAGATTTTTTAGCATTTTGTTTTTTATTTTAATTGATTTTAAAATTCCACGCGTTAACCAGGGTTTTCTTTTAAGCCTCTTTTTTTTTTGCGTCATTTTTCTAAATGGAGCTAATTTGTCTACAGTATTGGAAAAGGTATTCAAAAAAATTTTAGTTTGTTCATTAATAGACATAGTCGAAACCACATTTTCATTTAAAGCTTCTTGCAAAGTTTTATTGAATTCATCTTTACTAAAAGTTGTAAAATCTCGTATCGTAATATGTTTTTCTGTTTTGTAATTTTTTCCTGCATTCGAAATCAGAGAGAATATAGGATAGTGGTCTGAGATGTCTGTCACTAATACAGAGACGTAGCAGCCGCCACCCAAACCCCCCGATTGGGGGGGGGGGGGCCAGGCCAACTTTGGGGGCCCAAGTTAGTCTGAAATTGCTTTTTGGCTACGTGACTATTTTCAGTTCAGCAGACTTGTTTACAACCGATTTAAACTGTAGGAAGAAATTGGCTTGTGACATCATAAGTGAATGCTATGTCATTTTATCTCGCAGAATCTAGAATATTTCGATTGATTTTCTGGTAGAATCTTGAATATTCGATTGACGTAACAATGCCGTTGTTACGCAACAATCATAGAATGGTCTGGAATTCTGTTTGGCTATAAATACCGGGACAATATATATACACTGCAGAGTGCAGATAAAGTATTTTATTGACATTGTATAGAATGAAACGTTCAAAAAGTGCTGCTCAAAAGAGAAAAGAAGCAGCCACTGCTCGAGATGCTGTAGCGAAATTGCCCAAGATGACAGATTTTTTCAAGATTACTGAGCAGAGTAGACCTGGCACTAGTACCGAGAGGGATGAAGAAAACTATAGCGTACAAGAAAAAGAAGACTATGACGATCAGCATCAAAGTGATTGTGAATTTCCAGAAAATGTAAGTTGTGATTTACCTGCCAATACGCAACCTTCAATATCAAAAATAACTGAATCTCAATTTACCCCTATCCCTGATGACCCATGTAAATGGCCTGAAAGTATTTCTGATGCTCAACAATGTGATATAGTAAAGCGTGGACCACATCAACTAATAATGAATTTTCCATATAATAACACAACTCCAAGGCGACGTTTTTCCTCCAACCATTATAAACGTGTGTTACCTAATGGTGAAAGTGTTTCACGGTCGTGGCTAGTTTATTCTGGGGAATCAGATCAAGTTTTTTGCTTTTGTTGTAAGCTATTTGGAAAAACACTAAGCCCCTTTTGTAGTGGTATAAATACATGGGAGGGTTTTTCGAAAAAACTGAAAGACCATGAAAACGGCATTTCCCACCAAGAATGCTGCAGTCAATGGATGTTGCTAGCTGAAGGGATAAGAAATTCATCCACTATCGACAAACGCGAGATGAATATTTTTTTCAATGAAAGACGTTTTTGGAGAAATGTTTTAGAGAGACTTATCGACATTGCCTTGTTTCTATCGGAAAGGAATCTTGTTTTAGAGGATCTGAAGAAGTCTTAGGATCTCCTCACAATGGAAATTTTCTGGGTATATTTGAGCTTTTGGCAAGAAGAGATCCGATCCTAAAAGAGCTTCAAGACAGAATCAAGAATAAAAACACTAAAGATCACTATTTGAGTCCTACCATACAAAATGAACTAATTGAATTGCTAGCGACAGAAGTTGAAAAAGAAAATTTACAGCAATTGAAATTGGCAAAATATTTTTCTATAATTTTGGACTGCACTCCAGATATGTCACATCATGAACAAATGTCTGTCATTCTCCGTTATGTACTATGTAATGAAGAAGCTGCTGTTGTTAAAGAAACATTTTTTGGCTACTTGAGAATAAGTGACAGTACTGGGAAAGGCTTGTTGGACGCTTTCTTAGAAAAAGCGACCGAACTGCAACTCGAATTGTCTGATTGTCGAGGTCAGTCATATGATAATGGTGCTAACATGAAAGGAAAACATTCTGGGGTCCAAGCAAGAATGCTAGACATCAATCCCAAAGCTGTTTACGTGCCCTGTGCAAAACATATCCTTAACTTAGTTGTTGTTGACAGTGCTAATTGATCGACGGAAGCATTGACATTTTTTGGAGTACTTACAAGGTTGTATGTGCTGTTTTCTTCCTCTGCTCAGCGTTGGGAAATTTTGAAGAAACATGTGGAGCTGTCCATAAAGTCACAATCTGATACTCGTTGGGAAAGCAGAATTAAATGCATCAAACCTCTTCGATACAATTTAAAAGAGGTGTTGCTGGCACTGAAAGACTTGGAAGCCATTTCCATAGAAAGAAAAGATGGAAGAGCTGCCTCAGAAACAAAATCGTTGATAGCTCATTTATCAAAATGGAGTTTTCTTTTGTCGATGTTTATTTGGTATGATATCCTATTCCAAGTCAATAAAGCAAGCAAGATTCTTCAATCGTATGGAGTCTCCCTTCATACAATGGAAACGGAAATCCAGGCAACTGAAAAGTTTTTGCAAAACTATCGCACAACGGGTTATGACAGTGCCGCAACATCTGCTGTTGAAATAGCACAGGAATTGGATATTGATCCTTCTTTTCCTCCGTCAAGAAGTGGAAAGAAAAGAAGATTGTTTGATTACCAAGGTGAAGAGGAACAACGAGCTACTCCTGAACTGAAATTTAAAAGCAACTTTTTCTATCCATTAGTAGACCAGGCTATTATGTCAATAAAGGAGCGCTTTAATTTGTTACGTGAGGTTTCTTCCGCCTTTTCGTTTTTGTACACACGAGACAAACTTTTGCTTGTGCAACAAGAAAATGCTCTTCTTACTTGCTGTAAAGAGTTCCAAAAAAAGTTCGGTGACATTGATTCTGATGAAATGAGCGCTGAGCTACAGCGGTTTGTTTTAATTTTACAAAAAAAAACGCAATCTCAATACGGCTCAAGACTTTCTGAACTATCTTCTAAAGACTCATTTATTTGAATTGTATCCGAATGTGTACATCGCACTTCGAATCTTACTAACTTGCCCCGTGACTGTTGCCAGCGCTGAAAGAAGCTTGAGCAAATTGAAACTGATCAAAACTTTTAATAGAACGTCTATGACAGACAGTAGACTATCTTCATTAGCCATGTTGTCAATCGAAAATGACTGCGCCCGATCTCTTGATTATGACAATGTCATAACAGCATTTGCGAACAAAAAGGTTCACTCCAGACTATTTAAATGATACTGTGTTTTTATAACTTTTTCATGTTTTTCAGTGTCATTGCTTTCGTTTCGCAGTGTCTGCATAAATGTCCTACTGAACTCTGGCATCGGTGCCGAATTTTTTATGACTTGCACCTTCGGTATCGGCATGCTTTATTCTGACATTAGCCTGTTTACTTATGTACAAATTGCGGTGTATTTTCTTAATGCAGCTTTTCAATTTTATACCTCTAAAGTGATATGACCTGTGCGCAGGGGCTCTTGCGCTTACTTTGGGGGGGGGGGCCCGAAGTTGGAGTGCTACGGGACTGCACTAATACTCCACTTAATAAAATGTTTTTAAGCAGTGAGGTATACGCATGATCAAGTAGAGTCGCTGAATTGATATTCACTCTTGTGGGTATGTTTATTATGCATTTACATGAGGAATTAATTAAAGAATTTGCATAGTTTCTAGAATTTTCATTTTTTTCGATTTTTAATAAATTAATATTAATGTCGCCCATCACAAAAAAATATCGTTTTTGACTAATTATTTTGCGATGCACGTTTTCGATGCTTTCAATAAATTTCCCAATGCTATCTTTGTCATATACTAGGTGACGATAAATTACCCCAACAGTTAGTTTACCTACAATATCATTTTCTATGTTTACCCATAAACTTTCAGAACCAGATATTTCGAATTTAATATTAGAATCAATGCTATAATTTATATTAACCTTAATGTACATAGCAACTCCGCCAGCGCTAGTAGTGGTATCTTCATGTACAAATATGTATCCGGGTATACTAATATCGACAATAATGTCACGTTTTTTCATAAGTTTAGTCTCAGTAAGTAATATAAAATCTGGTTTTTGTTTAAGTTCAGATAAGAAATTACTTAAATTGTCAATGTTTTTTGTATGCTTCTGATGTTAACATGGATAAGGAACAGTTCAGAATCCTTACTATTACTCAATTTGTTATTTAGTTCTTGTACACTATAGTAATTACAGTTCGAAAAGAAGTCATTGTAATCGGCAATTACAGTTTGTGTTGATAATGCATTGCTTAGAAGTGCCAGACAATCAGCAGCTGATAAGTTGTTATCACGTGACTGTATAGGTACGCTTATAGATAATGATGTGTCAGCGCTTTCAAGCATTTTATCACAGTAACTATCGGATGATGTAACTAAACAAGTACTGCATTTTGATTCATCGAATTGTACAGGATTTCGAAAGCACAAATTGCATAAATCATTTGTCTTCATTTTCGATTTAGATTCTTTACAATGATTTTGAAAAGTTGCCATTTTGTTTAGAAAAGTAGTTTTAGTTAATTACAAAGTTTTTTAGGCAAATTAGCTTTCGGTAACACTATAGTTAATAACGCATAACGGTCGGTAATTAAGTTTAAGGAAATTAATGTCAACTCCATACCTATGAAAATCATCTGGCGTCTCGATCTTCAGCCACATTGCATTTCCATTTTCATCACTTTTATCATTATCATCGTTTTCATCTGATGTTTCTTTCATAATTATCTTTTCATTAATTGTATGAACTTTTGCAAATCGACCATCACATTCCTCTTTAACATAACGTAATAATTTGGCTCGCAACGAAGTAAGATCCTCCGTAATGAACGCATTTTAAAATTTTTTTATGGACGGGTCTTCATTCTTTACATCTGTGGTTATAGTCTTCAATTTCTTTTTTAATTTCAGTAATTCTAATCTCTTTTTAAATGAGACAAATCATACAATTGTCGGTCTAGTTTTTCCAATTCTTTTTTGTCCCAGCCGGTGAGCTTTTTGAATATCTAAATCTTTCAAATCAACATTAAGAAGCTTTGCTATTTCAATAATGATATCTTCTCCATCATCTTTTTTATTGGCACTTTCAGGAACATTATAAATTCTGAGATTTTCACGGCGACCGTACTGTTTTAGAGAATCCGATTTATATGAGGACAAATTTAATTGCTGTTTAAGTCGCTGGTTTTCTTCTTTTGTTTCTTCCAAAATTCTCTTGTTCATGGCCAATTCACTTTTTAATTCATTAACTTCTTCAATTAACTTTTTAAATGAAACATTAATTTCTTTTAGTTGTTTTCTGTCTTCTTCTGTGAAGCATGCACTTTTGCAATTCAAATTTTCCTCAGTGCTCGAACTGCCTTTGCTTTTTTGTCTTGTCATAGTAAAAAAGCACGTTTTCTAGCGCGTTCGAGAGAAAAAAAAACACGTCCGTTTAGTAGACTTGCACGCGTCGAATGCACTCGCATAGAACAATTATGTAATAAGTGTGTAATGCAGATGATATGCATCAAAAAGAGACTAATTCCTTTTGTGTTTTACCAGCAAGAAACATTTAACGAGCAGGATCCGTCAAAAGCAAGGTAAAACTTTTTCGTTTGGAGCCAAAATGTCGCAATATGTCATTCACATTGAGCAGAATAAAACCACTGTTTACAGTTTACACAGTTACAGCTTTCAAGTGGATGACACTAAATCAGGGATGTGTTAGGTAGAGTCTCCAAGCTCACCACCAGCACTTAATATACTTTTTATTACCCACCTCTACTTCATTCATAATCAAAAAATATTTGTCGTGAAGTAGTTGTCAAATTTGATGTTTTTGAGTTGCTAATTGAACAACACTAGCCTGGGCTGCAGCCTTAAAAAATAAAACTTTTCCAACCGTGGCAAACAGAGCCTTTAAAGCTGGATGCTTCAGTTTATGAAATGGAATATCTGTTGCTAAAAATGAAGAGACCGATTTTTCCTTGAAGTTTAGTTGATCTGACGGTAAAAAGATTTGCTTACCTTGGGATCTGCTTTTCTTCTGCAATCCAGCTTGGTGATGCTTACTTTTTCTGACTTTCCACAAAAATTTTTTTGTCGTCTTTGATTAACACGTCACAAATGTTGCACCGTAAATTGTCTGCTGGAGTTGCCAAAAACATCGAATATTGGCTGCAAATTTGCCTAACTTTCGCTGTAGACGATTTGGCTAGTTTAGGCATCTTTTTATGCAACTGAATATCGCACTTTACGGTTCAAAAAGAACACGTGTAACGAAACATAATCTTTTATAGAACTAAATTAATTGCTTAACGATAATGCATTCATGCGTCAACAATCAAGATTCTCAAATAAATCTTTTACTAACAAACACGCATAAAGAGACAAAAGTCCAGTTCACTCATGCATTTTTGCTGTGACGATAATGCACTACTGTTACAAACCTTTGTATTAGAAGACTATTTTAGCAACCGTATAGAAACAGAATATTTAAATTATTTACAGCTGCTCAAAACGCCACATATATCAACAAGAAATATGTTTTTTGGAAGTAAACTTTGATGAGACAAAATGTTGACAAATTTTGACTTTATTTTGCTCTATAAAACATATCAAAAAAAGTTCTGAGCGACCGAAACCAACGTTGGTATAAGTTTGATGAATAACATAGCCCAGAAAAATTTTGATTTTATTGACTTTAGCGGGCCCTAGTTATTGGTGTAATTAGTGATAGCAGAGTATTTGACCAAGTAAATAGGAAAGTTTATAAGATTCTGGTCAGACCAACAATGCTGTATGGCTTAGATGCGGAAGCACTGAATACAAAGCAGAAAGCAGAACTGGAAGCAGCAGAATTAAAGATGCAGGGATTTTGATTAGGAATTGCACGTACTAGAATGAACAAAAAAATTAATATCTGCGAGGAACAGCACATATGATCATAATAAAAGACTAGGCAAGGGCGTCAAGGTCGAGATAGTTTGGGCAGGTTCTGAGGAGAGAAAGCAACAACGTTGAGAGGATGATGGAAATGGACATACCAAATAAAAAGAGAAAAGTGAAACCAAAAGAAAGACGTATGGATGCAGCGAAAAACAATATGAAGATGGTGGATTGATGGAAGAGAATGCCGTGAACAGAGAGAGATGAAAACAATGACCAACACGAACAACCACTACTAGATGAAATACAGTAATTCTTCTTCTTCTCGTATGTACAGTCGCATGAGACACAAGTACAGATTACATCTGATAACACGGAAACAGAAATATAGTAAACAGATCAGTAAGGTCACGATTAGTAAATACATACACTGATTAGCATTACCAAATAATGACCGATTGTAATGAACATTAAAATACTAAAAAGCGTAAATCTTTCGGTCTGTGTGTGTGTAGGGTGGAGGGGGCAGGGAATTGAGTGCGGTTCGGTTGAAGTTTGAAGAAAAGTACCGTACGAAATTACGTACGGTATTTTTCAGCATATTACGGTGCAGTACGGAAATACCTCTTTATTTTTTCTGTACCTTACTTGTCTTCCCGGAGACCTAATCTATAGTCTCCAAAAGACTTGCTTTGTTGAAACCAAAAGTCGCACAAAGTTTTAATTTCATAGCTGTAACAAAAATTGCATTGTTGTAGCGTAAAATTTATTTAATTTCTTCAAGTTTGATCTTGCATAAGTTTATTGAACTGGAACCAAGGGATTGGGTACGGTACGGAATTACGTTACGGTGCGGTTAAATTTTTAAGAAAAATACGATACGAAATAATGCATGGGACTTTTTTGTAAAGTACGGAATCTGGTAACATGTTTTTTTGAAGGTCGGAGTACGGAAACCATTCCGTACCGTACCGTACCGTACCTCATTCCCTGTGTGTGTGTGTGTGTCTGTGTGTTTTAAATCCTCCGAAACTACGTGCGTACAAACATCAAACTCGACCCGAGTAATCACCTCCGTGGACAATTGTAATAAGGGGAACCGTGAAGTCATAATCGGCAATAATTCTTTTAACATTTACTTTTTTTGACAGAGGAAAACGAGTTTTTGCTCAAACGAAACCCAGCTCCCAACTTTTCGACCTACAAAAACGTCATTCCTTTTGGGTCTAAGATGACGTCACACCTAAACGCTTGAATGCACTATTTTTCTGCATTTTCTCAAAAACTATTGATTGTAGAAACGCGACTAAAATCTTCTACACAAAAAAATTTCTTTAGCAATTTAAGCTGAATCGAGTATTCAACAACAGATTCTTCTGTTAAGCATTTTGAGCATTTTATTGAACACGCTTTTTTTCTTGAACGCTTAAATGTCTTAAATTTACCACCACAGCCTGTTTGATTTAAATTGTTTAGACATAATTACGTAAGTTTTTAGTGAAGTGCGGAAGTCAGAGCAGTTACGAAAACCATGCTAAGAGGCTTCCAAATAGTACGTCAGTTGTAATCAGGCGCCAAAGGCCCGAAAAATCTTTTTAGGCTTATCATTGAAAAAGTGGTCTAACAAGCAGCTAACAACTACTAAACAGCGCCATCGTTCATCCAATTTACGTCAAAGGCGCAAAAAACGATGACGCTTTTTTCTTGAAAATGGCCCTAAAATGATAGTTACGCAACGTTAAATAGTAAGTAATTCAAAAAAGTTGATACCATGCCCGACCAATGGTTAACCTTCCATCTCCACATTCCCTTTACCCCCATCCTACGACAATACACATGTAATTATGTAGGGAGGCTAAGCGAGCATTTTTGCCCGAAATAAATAAGAGCAATGATAGAAAGCAAGCAAAAAAGGTATGAGAGAAGAGGGAAATCCAATACCCATTTGAAAGATATGAAGCACCGTTATCGTCTGTTGTGGACAACTTTGCAGATCTTATTGGGCGGGCAATAAAAGTGAAAAAGAATAAAATATATACTTTTCAGCGTGCCATGAGTAATCATCTCACGTGCCACTTCTCACCGACCCCGGGTCAAAGCAGTACTTGATTTTGAATAACTTTTTCTAATTATCTTGCTGGCTGCCGCAAATGCGTTTGCGGGGCGTATGTTGTGCACCCCTGTATTTCAGTATTAACATATCTTTTAGTCAAATACCCAGTTGTTTCAGTAATGCAATGGCAAATTAAAATATTTTTGTACACTCGTGTCGCAAGTCTGATTGATCTCAACCTCTAAGACATTCTAACAGAGATAGACTGTGGCACATTACTCTTAAGTAGCTGCAACAGTAACGCCGTTACTTTTAGATTTTAGTAGCTGGTAGCGGTAGCGCCCTAACTTTTGCAGAATTTGTCGTGGTGCTACCGCAATCATCAACAATATTTTATTCACTTAGAATACTAAAAGCGATTTTTTACTTTCTTGTACTGTAAAAATTAGTTTGCAATGCCTTGATCATCAAGTAGTGGAAATACAAAAGCCACTGTAAGAAAGCAAGCTGTACGTTGCAGTGAACTTTTACGACGCTATTGTTCATCCTTATCTATTCAAATCGTATGTGCCAAACGGCTACTGAAAGAACGCTTTGAAAAAATTTGTGCATCTCTTTTAGATCAAAGCAAAGCTTCTGCTATCATGAGTTGTTGCAAAATGATTCCAAGACACCTAACCTCCCGCAGTGAAACTTGCGATTATTGCTCTTTATATCCGGCAAAGCTGTTAGCTTGTTTGAAGTGTCGTATGTAGGCGAAGAGATTGCTTTTATTAGAATTAGAGCAAAAGAAAATGGACAATGCATGTGTAACTAGACCCATTTCAATCAAGATTTATTTTAGCGTGAGGTCAATTTTGCTCTGGACGGGGAGGAGATTTAGGGAAGGAGACCGACAGTAACCTATGTTGAATCATCCCAATGTTTGTTAGTAGCTTTGTATATGTGGCTACTTATTGTAACCTAATCCAGCGTTTCCTACACCTATTAGTCTTACCACATCCTGAAAATACAAGCAGCTTGCGGCACCCTGAAATAAGTTACATAAACTTCACTTGGGCACTGGCATAATGGTTAAAACATCCGTCTCGTACTTTTGGTTCATTTCCTTGTCCAATTATACCAAAGACTTTGAAAATATTATTCACAGATGTTTTGTTTGGCACTCAGCAATAGGAGTAACTTGCAGAAAAATATCCGTACCAAATTTACTCAATCGCCCTTAAAATATATTGAGGCGTTAAAAACCAGCTGCAGTAGCATCGCCCCAAAGAAAGGCTTAATAAGGAGCTGCGCAACTTATTTTGCAGGCGGGCCAATTTCAAACTGGTTGAAAATTTTTTTGGGCCAGTCAAGGTACGTCATCCATGTTGTTTCTACGCACTAACAAGCTTCGAAATAGTGACCAGTGACAGTTTTCACTCATCTTTATTTTCTTGGAGATCGGTTTTTCTGAAATGTAATTCATAAGTTTGATATCCAATTCATGTGTCACAGAACCTTCCCGCAGGCCACCAAATTTCACGTCACAGGTCGCACACCCCTTGCTTAATATTAGATTTCTCTAAGCCTCTTTGGTTGGAGCTTTTTCGACACTTTGAAAATGTAGGCTATTACAAAAACATAGAGAGAACTACATGAAGCAACGAGATTTATTTAAATGCCAGTATTAACCCTCAAAAAGCAGCCTCGATTTTGTAACGTAAAAGGCCGCGTGGGGTCAAATTTGACCCCATAATGTAATGGACGATAATCGGTTACGTTTTTGAGTTTTTTGCTTGAAACTAATTTGTAGTCTAAAATTAAATCAAAATACTCACCGCAACTACAAACACTGCCTATTATGACGTCACAATTGTCACCGCTTTTTGTCGAACTCTTCTCGAAAGAGCCTGGGTGTTTGTGGCGCTGTGAGCAACGTGTTTCAGAGTGATTAGACATAACGCAATTAAAATGTGGTATCTTCGGCTTGCCGTCCCTTTCTTATCCCGATCGATCTGTGCTTCGCATCCAAGGGAAACTTACTTGTTTTTTTATGTGTCACAACAATGATGTCGTTTTTTGTAACGGAAAAAATTGTAGCGTAAAAGGCCGCGTGGGGTCAGAACTGACCCCAGTGCAAAATATAGCAAAAAAGTAGATGGATAGTTGTTCATGGCAACAAAAAACATTATGTCAACCGAACGGACTATAGTCGCAACAAAGTCAAGAAATTTGGCGCACCTATGAGACAAAACAGGAAGCTCACAACAAAAACACCAACTCTGGGGTCATATTTGACCCCACGCGGCCTTTTGAGGGTTAAACTTCTGCACAATTTTTTGTCTAAATCCCGTAAACTGATTCAAAGATACAGACTAAGTAAATTTATAAATTTTTACTGTAGTTTGAGAAGTTTTATGGATATCGTTTTTATCTATTTTTATTTCTACTGGATTAGCTCATTCTCAGATTGTACCCTATGAGCTTCAACAATCAAGCAAAATTTTTCAAAAATAAGTAATATATATTTGTGGCGAAACAATAAATTGTTATCGCTTCAAAAATTGATTGCATCTGAACCACTGTGAACTGTAGGCTACTGATTGGATTGAATCTGGATTTGGAGTTGTGATGGTATGGATAAAAAAATAATTAATGCGCAAATTTTATCTTTTCCGCTTAGTTGTAATTTCTATCAACATTCCCTGGCTGGGATTTAACTGATGGTAGTATTTATATCATTTCTCGCTCATCCTGGTTGGTTAAATGCCTGTTGTTAAAACTTGCTAATTATGCTACTAATAACTAATGGTTTTGTGTGGTGGCTTAGAAATAAAACCTACGTAGGCCTATTTTGATGTAGGTAGGGTAATGTGGAGCTGAGGTTGGTGGCGCGACGTTGTAGTGGTTGGAGGTCCTTTATGTAATCGGTAGACTTGGAGTTTATTTCTCTTGAAATTGGTATTCGCAGTTTTCCTGCTTGGCGCTAAACACGAAAAGGATAGCCTGGAAAACAATAGGGAAGTTTGCTTGTTGTGTCCTTGGCAAGGCGCTCAACGAATGCCTCGATCTTTAAGTGGTTGAACCAAACAGTAGCTCACCCCAGGCACCAGGGATGTATGAACAAAAGTAGACAATCGTGTCCAAGGTGACCTAGAGAAAAAAGCTGGTCCTCCTACTCTCAACACATCCGTAAACTCAGAACAATGATAATCTTCAACTTTCCATCTCCAATTTTGGAATATAGCATGGATCTTTAAGAAGAATGCAGAGAACTAAATGGTATGCTTGAGCTTCATAAACTTTGACGTTATATGCTTTTGTAGATATTGCTTCTTTCAAACACATGAAAAATTAAAAACGTGACTTTTGTTATTGTACCTTCAAACAGCCTCGCCTTTAAACGGTCCAGATTCCGGACCCAAATATAAAATCATAGTTCATTATCCGTCCATACAACCAATTTGAATGATAATAAGTACTTGATTAACTATTCATATATTTTTAGCGTACGCGTATTTATTAAGGAGCGTTTGAGTGAAATGAACATTGAACATCATACATTTTAAATATTGCAACATTTAAGTTAAACTAGCGTCCAATACTTTTACTCCGAAGTAGCGGAGGCGTCGCTGCTATTCAAAACAGGTATGGCGAATGCTAACCTTTTGCATAATAATCAAGCTGACGATTTTTTTGCGTTAAATCTTATAGGAATCATGGCAATTGTCCGGCTATTAATTTTAAAAACCTGATCCATGGATTATACTCTTAAACCATAACCTAACCTATTGTAATAACTTATCTGTAAGTGTTTGACTTTGGATTTGTTTGCACTTCCCCTGACTGAGATTATGCCAGGATCTTGCAATGTACGCAAAACCAGAGATCTTCGGTCAAATGCATAGGCCTACATTACAAAAAGTCGTAAGTGGTAGCCTATGTTGAATATTTAACTATTTCTGAAATTATACAGCATTACTTTGGCAAACTCCTACACCGCAACTTTACTTTTATTCTTTCATGCTAGTGGTGAAACAAGCGGATGCAACGTTTGTGAAATTATTGTTTGCTTCAGGTGTCGGCAAGCCTTTTTTTCAAGCACCTGCTGAAAATAGGGCAAATAAGACGTTGCTAGCGACTTCAAAAACTTTGGGGCAAATGCAGTCTTGCAGGCTGAGCGCTACCATTTCTAATGTTTTTTTATTTGATCCCCATTAAAAGCACGGTACTTTGGATTTTTCCACAAAAATTGGCTATGAAAAAAAAATTCACTTTTGATCATACAATTACAAAATAGTGGCTATAATTCGTACAAATAGGCACACAAGCAGTGATCCTAATGTTTAAGACGGCAGCTTATTCTTAAAAATTCAATTGCTTGGCGCCCTCCAACACTCTTGAAACTATGCTTCTATGCACTTTATCAAATAAATGCATAACTTTTGTGAAGTCGTTGGCTGTTCCAACTGTGAGCAAGTCCACTTCCTAAGTACGCCTACAACCGGCGCAATGGCGTAGTGGTTAGAGCGTCCGCTTCGCAGTCGGTGGACATGGGGTTCATTTCCCTAGTCGAGTCATATCAAGACTTTAAAAAGTGGTATTCACAGCTTCCCTGCTCGGCGCCCAGCACAAAAGGGATAGTTCGAAGAACAAGCAGCTGTAAGCTCGCTTGTTGTGTCTTAGGGCAAGACACTTAACGGAATGCCACAATCTGTTTGTGACAGAGCCAAACAGTCAACCTGCCATGGTGGCCCAGTCTAACTGAAGACTAGCAAAAGAAGAGAAGCTCATACACATGACTGACAGTGCGCTAATGCTAAAAACAGGGCAAGACGTAGCCAGGGACTGAAGAAACTTAGCGGCTATGCGCAACTCCCTATAATTTTTATCAATTAGATTTTGGAACGAGATTTGGCTGTGTCAACATTAACTTTTATAACTGTTTTTAGAACTGTCAACTGGGCGAAGCCGGCGCAGGGGCTTGATTCTAGAGAAAGAGACGAGTATTCCTCTGCTGAAGGACAGTGAGAGTCAAAGTAGGAGGCAAACTCATCCCAGCAAGCTTTCTGAAAATTGAAGGAAGGGGGGCGCTCGTTGGGGCGAAAGACCGAAGATAGATAGATAGATAGAAGAATTGGTAGATGGTTAGAACCCAGGTCCTGAAGCACCTCCCAGGAGCAAGAAAAAGCAAGAGTAGAAGGAGCAAAGGAAATGTCAGGAGAGGAGCAATGGAGAAGAGTGGGTGTGTCAGGGTCATTGAGGGGGGAGGAGGTCAGAGAAGATGATCCACTCAAATACTTCCTCCCCACGGGGGTCGGAAGTACCTCTTGAGTCCCAGAGGGGGTGATGGCAATTGAAGTCCCCAGAATGAAGAGATTTCTGGAGGAGGGAGAGAAGGAATTGGTTCTGCCATCCGTTGGGAAGGAGCGAATAGGGGGGGGGGCATACACATTCAGAAATGACACCGAGGAGGAGTTGTTTAGAGAGATGTTGACCCCTACATAATCAGAGTAGGGATCAAGCGAAGAAAGAGAGGAGGTAGAAAGTTCAGAAAAGGATAGGCCCTGCCTGACGAAAATGATGACGCCGCCGCTGGCGTGCGTGGCATCAGGAGAGAGAATGCCAGACCGGGAGTGTGTGCGATCAGAACGCAGAGCAGAAAATCCAGGAACCTGGAAAGAGGAAGATGAGTTAAGATTGGATTCCTGAATGCAGATAAGATCGACTAGATGGGACAAAAGAAAATGAAGTAGTTCAGTGCTCCTGGCTCGAAGACCTCCAGCATTCCATTGAAGAACCCTGAGAGAGTCAGGGGGAGGAAAGGAGGCGTAGAAGGATGGCCAGGAGCAAGGGACGGTGGTGAAAGAGCAGAGGAAAAAGATATAGAATGGGCAGATGGGGGATAAGAGGTTTGGAGACGAGGGTGGGGCGAGAGAGCTGCGTTAGCAGAGGTTGGGCTAGATTGCACAGTCGAGGTATACATGTCGGAAGAGTCCGAAGAGGGAGTCACAGTGATTCGGCAGAAGAGACAGCTCCAAGAGTGAGAGCTGCCAAGAGCTCTGAATTGGGATAAGGAAAGTTGTGAGCACCTTAGATGGACCCATTTGGAGCAGGTGCAGCATAGCACTGACTTGCCCCGCCAGGTCACATTTCCAGCGCACACAGAGCAAGGAAAGATAGGGCCGGGATTAGGATGAACGTTACCGCTCATCAGAAGAAGAAGAATGAGGAGACGAAGAAGGGCAAGAGTAGGGCAGGAGACAGGAAAAAGTGGAAACAGGCGACCGATTTTGTAGATGCTGTGTGCTGCCCTCCTGCGGTCGTTCAGGGGGCAGCATAGCGAAAAAATGTAGGGGGAGTGCCCGGGGTAACTGGGACCCTCGGGAAGGCCAACAGCCATTTCGACCCAACCCAAACGGGGTCGGGGACCGCACCACCACGTTGAGGCGGCTGTTGATTGGTGCTGATTGCTTCACTTCGGGTTGATATCCTGTTCCCTAGCTGCGTTTGTGTCAAGACGAAGCAACATACCCGTAGCCAGTGTATTTTGCTCATACAAATTTGCGTACAGTTATAAAAGTCTAAAGTAGTGGACCTAATATTTAATGGCTTATTCCTTAAAACACATATCAATCACTTGGGCGCTTTTCCGCAACTTTCATATGCTTTCAAGCAGTTTCCGAAAAAGTTTGCAAAGTTTAAAGAGGCCTATTCTGAAAACAGAGCTATTAAGACGTTACCAGGGATTCGAGAAACTGAGGAGACGTAAAGGCCTAGTGGCCATGGAAATCTCTCCATAAAGTGTTTTAATTGATTCTATTTCAAAAAACGGAAGTTTTGTTTTGAATCGAAATTTGGCTATAAAAATGAATCATTAACTTTCTATTGTTTTTACCACTATCTATTGGGTGAAGTCGGCGTAACCTGCTGAACTAATATTGTTAACCTCGACATCACTGATAAGGAGAGGCTTGCAGGCGAGGCTGTTCATTATACACTTCTACCGGTTACGTTCAAACATGCTTCTTGATTTACTTAGTTAAGGCACTATAGCAATAGATCCCAAGTTATAGAAAACAGAAGCGTCAATTATATTCGTATGCTTAATATATGTAACTTCGTAGGCCTACTACTACAACATAAAAAACCATGCAAGCCAGTAGCGGATCTAGAAAGTTCTGGTGGGTGATTAAAACGTCTGAGTTGTCGTAATTTCAATACATATTAAAAGTGAAGATTTTTTTTATATCGGAGATTACCATTTTCAAAGTTTGAAAGTGTGATTTAAAGTATCGCATTTTCATTCCCAATTAAACGTGAAAAATTTTTATTGGAGAACATTTATTTGGAAGTCTAATTTTTGAACACAAACACATGCAAATAAACTTTCGTAATCAAAACTTGAAAAAGCTGGTGGGGATGCATCACCACATCTTTCTCTTGGATCCGCCACTGATGGCAGTTTCCATAAATTAAACACTTTTATAAAAATTCTAAACGCTTTCGGCTCGTTACATAGTGTAATCCTTTCAGACAATCAAAAAAATATTTTACTTTTACCTAAACTTGAAATGACAAATAAATATGCACATACAAAACCAGCTGTAATACATTAACAGCATGTAAACAGGTAACAAGACGCATTGCATTAATGCATATAATATAACAAACATTAAAACATACAAATGAGTAAATGCACAGATAACATAATATACCAAGTAGCCTACTAATTAAAGCATAGTGAGCTAAAAGAAACAGCTATTAATATGCGATTTTATGTTCAACAAAAGTCATAAATTGAACAGTGAGTAAACTGTCAAAAAGTGAACAGCGTAAAATCTCAGGGTTAACATAATATCTGTCGTTAGAGGATTTGCAAATGCACAATCAATACAGAAAGCAATATTAAATAATACAATACGCCAACATTCATAAGAATTTGATTATGAGCCAACAATAAACATTATAAATGTTTTCTAATATTTCTCAAAAAGACATAGCAACACTTTAAAACAACAATACAGTGCGTCGATTTCTTAAATCTTGCATTTTATAGTACTCTAATGCATAGTTATAAAATCAACCACTTAAAAAGTTCAGTCAAAGCAATTTCATGCAACCGGTACAAAAAATTTACATGAAAATCAATAAAAACGTAAAATGAATAACAAAACTTCGTCAAAGTTTTTCCATAATAAAGCATAAACATTTACATTTTTTTTTAGTAGGATTTATAGACGCGAAATTAGTACAAAAGCATCATTTAATAAACCACATGGCTAGCATCACCTGCACGGTAGTGTATTGGTTAAAACTTCTGCTTCGCATTCGGTAAACCCAGATTCGATTCCAATGCAGAGCCACACTAAAGACTTACTATAACAAAGTTATATTAAAAAAATGGTACTAGTGAATTTTCTGCTTAACGCTCAACAATAAGAATAATGAGGAGGGTGAAATAAAAACTGAATTCAGTCATGATTGATAGTGCATTCGACCTCAATGACTTAAGCACGTAGCTGCAGTTGGTGCTTCAACAAAAATAAAACAACATGCATTAGAAGAGCAATCATAGGAGATTGATCAAGAGCAATTAACAAATATTGAATATTCTTTGTAATTTTTGAAATTGATCACCGAAAATTTTCACGACAGTACTGTATATATTCTTAAACAACGTAGAGTATTCATTCTCGAAGCTTTTTGTCTAACACTTTTCAAGAGAATCCGTCAGAAATAGAGTGAAAAGGTGAAGTGAGTCACTTATATAGAGACACAGTTGACGAAAAAGAAAAAAGGGAAAAAGGGCTCTATCATGATTGGTAAAAAGAAGCGACCAATAGAAGGAGCGGAAACTAATGTGTGATTTTTAGACCATAAACGAATTCCTTTTGTTTGCATAAATTTGGTTTGGATGTTTTAATGTACGTGGCTTCAAGGGTGGAAAGATGAAAAGAAGTATGGCCACGGGCAAGAATAGAAAATTTGTTGTCATTATATTCGTGTGCGCATATAGGGTTTTGTAAAAGATGTTGTCCTATGGCAGAAAAGAAAGTTTCAGTTTTAAAGCTTCTGATTGGCTTGCAAGAGCGGGCCAATGTGCTTCGGTCCTGAGAAATATGCTTCTGGAGAATGGTTTTCGGCACGTGCTGCTTAATCCTCTGTTGTAGCCTTTGAGACGTACGACCCACGTACCGACTATCGCAGTGGCACAGAAATTGATAAGCAATGTTGCTTTGATGAAAAGCGGGTAGTACATCCTTTTTGGCTACAGGCAGAAGTTGTCTGGTGGTGTAGACAATGCATGGTTCAACTGCAAAGTAACAGCGTTTGACGGCTGTTTTAATTTGCATTTCGTACCTCAGCGAAACATTGCCCAGCCATGGCAAGTAAAGATAAACTGGGCATTTCTTCGGACCGAATTGCGTTGGTCTGCGAAATTGATTAATTTTCTTGGTCATAACAGTGTTGATTATAGCTTCAGGGTAACCGTTGTTCATAAGGATTGATCGAATATTGGAAAGTTCATTTTGAAGAGTAGATTTCGAACAGATAACTAGAGCTCTGTGGACTAGAGTTGAAATGAAATTAGTCTTCCGCTTCATGGGGCAAAAAGAGTTCCAGCGAATGTATTGGCCGGTGAAAGTCGGCTTCCTGTAGATAGATGTAACAAATTCGTGATCATTCTGTCAGACGAAAAGCTTCGAGAATGAATACTCTACTTTCTGCAATTTTCAAATTCTGTACCACAAATCAACTCTTCAAATATTTCCGAAGACGGTACAGCGACCAGCAACTGAAGATCCTCAACAAGCTGGTCAGAACTCGTGGAAAGATTAGAAGTGCTATCTCACAAACAGCCTTTCTTAAGGCTTCTGTTGGTCAACGAACGCTCCCTAAGTTCGTGAAGTTTCGAATAGAAAAGTCATCAGTGCGTCAGACACCAAATATAGAACGTGCGTTTATGTGCGATGAAATTGAAAAGAGTAAATCGTTGATAACATTCTTGAAAGGCAAACTGCACGTACTGTGGCAAGAAGTTAGACAATTTCTGTCTTTCTTCGATTTCATTCGATTCTGCAGATATATAGCCACCATTGACGAACGGAAAGAACGAGAACTTTCTATCAAGAATGAACGGAAACTCAAATTTCTTTTCCGACAACGATTTGGCAACATGGCGAAACCAAACAAGGACACTATTATTAATCTCTCGAATTACAAACTCTCCCCAACGGAAGAATTTTTTCTCTCCCATGGACTAAATTTTTGTTTACCACCTCACAGTGTTTAACGAGAAAAGATCTTTGCCGAATTCGAGGTGTTCATTGGTCAATTGCTACATCATGTCCCTCATTCTTCCGAGCAATTTTCAGCCTTGAAAGCCAATTTGCCACACAATGCCGACCATGCCTAACAATGTTTCTTTAAACGAAAATCTTGCATCATCACCTTCTTGGCAATGCTGGCTTCTGGACACCATTCACTAAGACACTTTTCAGCGTCCCACTATTTACATTAGCAGTCAAAACTATTGCATGCATATAAGGTAGGAAAGTACCAAATCAGTTTTTTCTTTCTTTTTTTCTCTTTGTTCGTTCAGGTGCAGCAACCGCACATTAATTTGATTTGTTCTGTGTCTTACAAGTAAATGTTGTGCGTTTTAACGTATACCGTTTGTTGCTGTTTCCTGTTTTTGGCTGTTGTTTTAATGAATTCTTTTGCGTTGCGCGCGTTTTATTGGTCAAAAAATAAATGTGATACTACTACTACTACTATTAGTGCAGTTTGCGACCGACCATTGGTTCGGAGCTTTTTAACCTGTGGGACCTTGTCTAGGTTCCACAAGTGTGAAGTGCAAACCTATGTTTTCAAAGCCTCGAGCTCAAAGTTTCTCAAACTTTGAAATGCGCCAATAAGATCAACAAAAACTCGAGCCCACCTAAATTTGTGACAGTCTTTTATTTTTTAATATGACGGCCAGATTTCTGGTCATTGTCGCAAAATTGCTCTCGAAACCACTATGAAGATTTTTTTATATTTTGGAGATGGAATATATATGTTTTCTAAAAGTTTTTTCTTTGTTTCAAGGATGACTATGGACTCGTGGCCTCGCGCCCTGCCTGAAAAACTCCCGGGCTCCTCAGCTCTAGCCAGTTCTTGTCGTTTACCAACTGTAGTGATAAGGCCGGATGAATTGAAACTGTGTACGCCGTATGCAGTTAGGCTTTAAACTGCTAAAATTTAAATTAAAAAATAATTGTGCTATTAACGCTATTGTGAAATGACGTGAATTTATTCAACTCATCGCACACCAAAGCAGCAGAGTTTTCGAGGTCTTTCAAGTCAACAGCTACTTATCGCCGACTGATCGCTGCGATCAACACCAGCCCTTGAATCTGAAACTAAAGTCTTCACGCAAACGCTAGGCTATAATGCATGCAACATAACGCTTTACCCACTAAACCGCGATCTTTTGACCCGAAGGTTTCACCATTAGTTCATCACGCAACACTGTTGTGAGAAAACTGAAGTCTATGAATAGTAACCTCATAAAACTTCTTTTCATTACTTTGCCCAGGGATGTAAAACCTGCAGCCGCGTAACGAACCGTAGTTAGCTGGTGCTCCCCAAGTTGTTTTCTTTAAAAAATCTTTGGCGTGAAGAATTTTAGTTATAAATTGCTTTCTGAACAAATTAAAACTACAAAACTCTGCCTTTTTAGGATTAATCTCTATGAAATACGGTTCAGTAAAAAATCATCTGAACGATTTCTCGGTGCATTAAGCCTCATGGTTTCATCTGGTTAACCGAGAGTAATTCGGGCTCACCAGAGGAAAAGGTTGCCAAACTCAGACCTAACCTAGGCTAATATGTACGGTAAATAACATTACTTCTTGAACACTACAACACGTTTTGTTTCATTGCTTGCATTTTGATTCCAAATTGATTACCAAAAAGAAATTTCGTTTTTATTTATTCTTCTCATCCTAGTGCGTAACACCTGGAGAAGAATGTTGGCAACGTGGTCGAGGACGGGAGCGCCGTTTAGAGAGACAATGATCGTGAGTTTAAAACTTAAGATGTTGGATATTATGAAAAAAGCACTAAAAATACTCGGCTTAAAGTAAAAACGCATTGGGCCAGCGGCAGTAACAACTTCGAAGCAAGTCTGTGCGCACTGATGATCTAGCTTAACCAATACGTGTCTTTTATGACTGGAAAAAAAAATACGAAAATCCCCCAAAAAAAGGCCAACTTACAATTAGAAGAGTTAAACTTCAAAAGTGTATATAAGTGGTTTTGAACGTAAATAATTTTTATTTCAAAAGTGTAGTTCGAAAGTCCTAAAAAAACTTTGGTTAAAGGCGTTCTTTTCAGCCCAGTGGATCATTTCCCGATTGCAACACTGCCAGTATTTCAGACGCAAACATTTGGGCTCACTGGATCGTAAATAAAGATTAAGTTGTAAACAAATTGGCTGAGATCTGTACCGCTAAAAGTTATTTTTTGCACCACGGGGTGCGAGTAGACTATTACTGACAACTATTGCTTTATCGTTTATCGAACAACATGAGTTTGCTTAGGTTACTTTAGACCTAGTGAGATGTTGGAAAAACTGAAAGCGCCATGCGCTCCCACCACAAAGACCGAAACCAATCAGCAAATGTGTCGCATTGAAAGCTTAGCGACAATTAACTACGCGAATGTTGCATTCACAATTTCAGATTAACAGTAGTTTGGCTCACACTAATCAAATTTTTTTAAAAGTCCTAGTCTGTGATATGGTTAGCGTCCGCTTTATAGTCGGTAGACCTCAGTTCAACTCTCTTGCTGAGTTGTTTGGCGTACCAAAGATTTGAAAATAGGTATTCATAGCTTTTCTGTTCCACGCCCACGACGAAAAGAACAGTGTGGAAGAAAAAACCGACAAAATTGCCATTCGAGTCGTTGGGTAAGGCATTTAATAAGATAACGGAACCGGAACTTCAATCTTTATGTGGTAGAGGGGTGAGAGATTGCACCGTCAATATGGCGCTGTGGGCCAGTCAACTAAAAATAGCGAGCAAACCATTAGCTTACATACATTAGCCAACACAAACGACCTAGCACATGGGAAGAAACACCAAAAATTTTCTGTGTTTGCTCTCTAATAATTGTGATAAAAACGTAAGACTTACTAGCACAAGCCAAGTTACCACTGCTAACCTGGCTGATTTTATGGAAAATAGTTTACAGTGACACAAAAATACACCTAATTTTAGATTGTTGTAGCGTTTATGTCACCCAGAAAAACAAAAAGACTGAATTTAGTTTTATTCTTTAGCGTAGCACTGTAAAGAATATCAACAACGAAAAAAATTTAACTACAAATTGGTTGGTTAATCCATAATTAGCGAACTATCAGACAGCCAGCTACATCTGGTGTAGAACTACCATGAAGAAGTTCTAAGCAGTTCCTGTTAAAAAACTGTTCTGCATGGTGGCTGCGACAGACTACCATCAGTGTTCCTAAAAACGGAGCAATGTTTCGCAATTTTTGTGATCGTTAATAGGCAATACATTAACGCACAACTACACGCAATACATTAACATACGTTCGCGAGAAGAAATAGAGAAGCTTTTTCCGAACCCCAGGAAAAACAGACTTCTACGATAAATTAAAAACCAGACTGTGAGCCAAGCCTAAAACTAGTTTGGGAATCAAAAAAGATGAGTCGAGGCCCTTTCCATGAAACTTGGGAAGACGACGCGATAGATTACAGATGAAATCTAATCGGAAGTAACTAAAAAAGATACTTTCTACCATGTAAATGGGTACTTAGATCTGAGACTGAAACTTTATAGAGTAAAGTTGTAACTGAAATCAGTCAATAGTAGAACTCACACTTTATTAACAAATCGATTTCTCTAAAATAGCATCATCAGTGTTCTGTAAAGCAACCGCAATGATATATACTTACGTCAAGTAGAACGGACAGGCTCATAAAACTAACTCCACAATTAACCGAGCTGACTTAAACAAGAAAACACTGCACACTTTAAGCTGATACAACGATATGAAGTTATCCTTACCGAAGCTGCCAAGTAACTGGAAAATTTAACAGGTTGCCAGAGTATTACATATGATAACGGTTATGACAAGGCATTACTAATAATCAGATTACGTAAAAAATGTAATAATGAAATACTGCAGGCGCAACAAACAGTTTATATAAATGAAGAAACCATTACAATAAAATTACAATGCAACATGAAAAAGTAATAACAGTGGCATTGAAAAAAGGCGTCAAAATTTTTTTGGTAATAAAAGTTTTATTTATATTTATTGTAGCTTTTAATTTTTTGATCCATTTGCTTTTGCTAATATCAAGGTTATGGTAATATCTAGGTTCCTGTAAAAATATGACGTGGTAGCATTCAGAAATGTCTGGGTGAGAACTAACGAAGTTTTTGTGGTGATTATGGAAATGAAGTAGAAGAGCAGCTTTATCAGTATGGTTTTGTGTGTTATCATTTTTCCAAAACGTACGGTGATTAGTCCATCTAATTGAAAATTTGTCTTTAGTTTGTCCAACGTAAATTTGATGACATAATTTGCATTGCGCTGCGTATATTCCGTAGTTATCACAAGTAAGGCGTTGTGTGAAAAATAACTTTTTGTTTTCAGTAGCATGCAACTAGTAGATATTACCATATTAGGGTTATTGCCGTCTTTGCCGCATAAGCATTTATTGCATGGTTGGGAAATGCCATTGTGATCATCGTCTTTGGTGGTGTTGTGTGCAATATATTGATGACTAGTTAGTATTTCGCGGAAAGTGGGAGGGTTTTTATAAATTACTAAAGTAGAGGGAATGAGTTTCTTTTTCTGTTTTGTCTAAAGAAATGAATTTTGTGAAAGGGGTAGCTCAAACAAGTTTTTTAGATTCAACTTGTTGGCTACTAGTAGTACTGTCAGGACTAAAACGATTTTGCCAAGTACCGCAGTAGCTATTTTTAAGATCTTATTAACCAATGCCAAATTAAAATTTGACTTAAGGCATTTGGTTTTGAGTTGTTGTAAACTGTGAAGATATTTGTTGGTAGATTCATTTAATCGTCTCATTTTAATCGCTTCCGAATAAACACTGATTTAAACACATGAGGAGGATGGTATGATTGACCTTTTAAAAATAGACAATTAGTTGCCGTGGGTTTTATGAAATTTTTTGTAAAAAAGCAACAACTATAAGAGCTGCCAATTTTATGTTCTACGTCGAGAAATTTTAAAGTGGAACCAGAATCCGCGGTGTTGAGCATACGGAAAGTCAGACCCAACTTGTTGTCCTGAAAGGTTTCAAGGAGACAGTTCTTGATTTCGAGGGTAGTTTCCACATCGTACGACAACCATATTATATTGTCAATAAAACCTTTAAATAGAATAGATTTGCTAAGGATGTCAGATATGGGTAGAATGCCGTAGTGCAGGGTAATATTGGCAAGTGATACTAAATGATTGTCTCCAATAATTATACCAGATTTTTGAGTGTAAAAGTTTTGGTAATGTTGTACAGAGCGTTGATAAAGTCTCTCCGCAGTTGAAAATTTATGTCCATCTAAATCATTTCATTGGTGCGCACGCTTACACTACAAACGTTATCTCGCGACGTGAAGGGTATTGTTCGATATCACATTGAGAACAAGTTAGTGGTGTTTAATTTTAATACATTGTCAGATAAGGAGAGTTTTACGTCTTTATTAATCTAGTGTCTTTGGTGCAGCCACTTTTTATTCTGTCTGACAACCTGATATGCCGCTTACCACTGAAGAAAGGATATTTCTGATCGAGTTTGTTTTTCGTGGAGACAAATATACAGTGCGTGTGCAAGAAAGATTCAAAGAAAAATTTCCACCTACGAAGGCACCTCATCGTGATTTGATCAAGAAGTTTAGAAGAACTGGATCAGTCAAAGACAAAGGTAGAAGTGGAAGACCAACGAAGTTGGATTAAATAAATGACAAAATGATGCAGAGCCTTTCAAAATCGATGCATAAACTCGCCCTGGAGACAAATCTATCGATAGTCTCGACACACAAGGGAGCAAGAAAGAAGCTCGGTCTTTTTCCTTACAAAGTTACTGCAGCCCAAGAATTGAAAGTAACAGATTTCGAAAAACGACTTTATTATTGTCACTGGTTGAAGACCTTTGTCACTATTCACGGAAATGAAATCTTGAACACTACTTTTTTTTCTGACAAAGTATGGTTCTATCTTCAAGGTAGCGTCCATTCCCAAAATACTCGTCTGTGGTCAAACGAAAATCCTCACGAGATCCAAGAAGCTCCACTTCATTGTGAGAAAGTTGATGCTTGGGCCACTATTTCACGCTGTCGAATCGTGGGCCCTATACTTTTCAATAACACTATAAACTCCGAGCGCTATTGGTCTGTTATTTTGCAACCATTCATCAATAAACTTTCAGATCATGAATGTCAAGTCGGCTCTACTTCCAGCAAGATGGCGCTACCGCACATACTGCAACCAACTCGATGCGATTCTTGCAAAATGTTTTTGGACAACGACTCATCTCAAAAGGACTCTGGCCACCACGTTCTCCCGACTTAAGTCAGCCTGACTTTTACTTGTGGGGTGCAATAAAAGCAAGTGTTTACAAGCAACGTCCGAAGAATTTGGATGATCTCTGTGACTCCATCACTGACTATATTCAACACATTCCCCCGATATACTCTTCAACGAGTGTTTGACAACATGATGCGCAGCATCGATTTGTGTGTCGAAGCTGAAGGACATCATTTTCAGCACAAACTGTAACGACTTTTGTATGCTGTTTGATGAAATATTTCTGATGTAATTATGTCTTCACAAATAAAAATTGTTCATCACTAAAACGATTTCAAAAATTTCAAAAAGCCTACTGCGGAGAGACTTTATAAACGCACTGTATAATGACATTGTGGAGGCAAAACAAAGCTAGATTAACCAAAATATCGATAACAGCCTGAGTGAAAAGTGAATGGTAAGTAAGAGCAAATGTTAAAGCTTTTTCTACCAAAGACCTAGGCATGCTAGGGTAAAGAGATTTAACATCTCCTGCTACTATGTACAAGTTGTTTTCATTAAGATCTAATTCCGCATTATTTTTCCAATTAACTAAGTTTAGGAGATAATGCTTCCTGTCTCTACAGTATTCATCGAGCTTGCTGGAACAAAACTTAACGCTGATAGGCTGAAAAATATATTCTAGAAAAGCCGTATTTTAGAAGTGGTAATATTGTCTGCAGATTGGAGAAGACATGTAGAAATAACAAAAATAAAAATATCCTGCAATCTACCAAGATCTATTGCATGTCTTTACAATCGCAATATCTATGCCGTTACAATTGCAATATTATGTCGTTACAATCGTGTTAATACACATTTAACGATCGCTACAGAGAGAAAATTACGATTCTTCGCTCATCAGTCTCACACAAACACAGTGATACATTATACAAACAGCTAAGTAATGCTGCGAAAATAAATAGGTGCTATACTGATTAGCATTAGCAGTGTACTACGGTAACTTATCACACACACAATATGCATCAAAATAGGCTAAATGTGACCGGCTCAAAAATGTGACTGATTTAAAAATATACTCTGCGGAATGTCTTTTACATCATCAAATCACATTCAAAGAATATGACATAATAGTATCATTAATGACGTAATAAAGAAATGAGAATAACCAAAGAAACATTTAAAGTTAAAAACAAAATAAATGCACAGACAACATACTGACTATGAATTAAAATACGTCTAGCAAAAAGGAACAGCCTTTATCATATAATTGTGTGCTTAACGTCACTAATGAATCGAATAAATTAGGAACATCTCACAGAAAGTTAACAGCGTAAATGACCGAGTCGTAAACAATACTTGGGTTACACAAATTAGACTACATATGTGATGTTAATAACAAAGAATGATTTGATGAACTCAAACAATCACAAGAATTTGATAAATAAGCTGTTAACAAAACATTTTAAATATTCTTGCACATTACTAATAAAATCACAGAAAGTTAACGCATGATAACAATGTGTGATCTGAAACAATGATGCAATGTATCTTTTTCTTCTACTTCGGATTTCATTGATTCACCGTAATCTACTTGCATTAAATCAATTATAAAAAGTTGCAGCAAAAGCAATTTAATGCAACCTAGGATGAAAAATTTGCAAGAAAACTTTTAAATACGTAAATTGAATATCACGACTATGTTCAAATTGTTTTTTCAGGATACATTTACGAACATTAACATTTATGATATAAAGTAGGATTTACAAGTGCGCAATCAGTAAAACAAATATTATTTAATAAACCACATTGTGAGGAAAACTGGCGCGGCAATGTAATGGTTAAAGGGTCTGCTTTGCAGTCGGTAGACCAAGAAATCATTTTCTTATCAAGTCATACCATGGACTTTAAAAAATGGATGGATCTCCTGGTTGGCGCTCAGCAATGAGAGTAATGCTAAAGGTGAAACTACACTTACTCAGTCACAGATAATTAGAGCGCCATGCAAGCTTCAATGGCCGAAGCACGTGGCCACTGTCGACGCCACAACAGCAAACGCAACAAACATTGCGGAAACAATCATAAAAATATGGCAATGTGCCAACAACATTATAAACATTTTTTCACATTTTTGAAAAATTAAACATGATTAGTCTGCATGTATATTCTGAAACGATACTAGTGTTTGCAACCCGAGTTATCCCGAACCTGAAAACCCGGGTTTTATTGATATTTTTTGCATAGCCAAAATCCGGGTTTTGACGATGTGGAAACCCGTCCTTTTTTGGTCTTTATCTATTTGAGAATCTTTGGGAGTCTACTTCGGTCTTAATTATGTGAATCTGTTGATGTTTGAAAAGTACATTTGCATGGTTTCATAAGCAAAAATCATTATTATTGTTGCTTTAGCTCACCTGATGAAGCTTACAAACAAAGGTGACAGATTCGCATGGTTAAAGTCACAAAAGAAAAAATAGAGCTTTGGCTTTCTATCACTTGATTGCATATCATTGCCAGAACAAGGCGTGAAGTAAAAAGGCGAGCAAAATTGGTTGCGGCACACAAGAACTAATTTGAAAAAAGTAGCGGTTGTTTCTTATCTAAGTCTTTTTTGGTGCCAATTGCCTGGCAGTAAGTAAAAAAGGATTATATTATGCCAAGGTCGTGCCAGGCATCAGTGTGTATTTTAGGGAAACTTGGGTAAGAAAAGTCGAGTTATATCTATTAACACTAAGTTTGTACAGAATATTTTTGTTTTCGGTGAAAGTTTGGTTCTGATATGGATCCAATCAGTACTTATAATTTCTACAGTTGTTTTTATTTTAATCGCTATTAGAAAATCAGAAGTTTGGCGCCATTTCCAGTACAACAGAGAAAAAGTAAATCCCAAATGCAAAATTGTGTTTAGTGATACTGAAAGCAGGTGGTTGTAGCACGAAAAGTCTAATGAGCCATTTTAAATTAAAGTACAAAACCCAGATCAAAAGCTAAAAAAGCTTCTCTATAGTGGCTGCTGTTGGAAACAATCAACTAAACTCAAAATTTCCACGAATGAGAAAGGGTCTATCGGCGAGGTCATAGTCCGGTTAGTTTCCGCATATGGGCTGACTTTTTACCCAAATCGAAAGGAATTTTCTAATCAGAAGAGCCATTAAAGCTGATGGTTATTCTCTGCCCAAAAGTCCCCATACCATTCATGACCACCTTATTACAGGATTTGAAAACACTCTCATGATTATTACAAATACATTTTACGTTATAAAGAACGGAGGACGTTTTTTAGTTAGCTCTGATGAGTCAACTTTAGTGAAAATTCGACGATATACGAATCTCAATCTGCTTTATGGACAAATCTTTTAGTCTCTTGGAATGATACGTGTCACAGGCAGCATGACAGCTAAGAGAGCAATCAAGCTTGTTTAAGATAGACTTTCAATGTTCAAACTAGATTTGGAGGCGGACATTGTGGGCACTATCACAGATGGAGCAAGTGCTATGATGAAATTTGTTCGAAATACAAGTCCTTTACGCTTTGCTAGCTTGGTGCTAGCAATAAATTAGTGCATTTGTGATGTACTACACAAGAAGCGAACCCGTGACAAGTTGTTTGCGAAAGATAACATTTCCAGAGTTAATGAGGAAGAGGAAGAAAATGATCAACAACTAAATGAAGATGTTACTTTTAAAGACAACCTTGTCTTGATAAGATTTCAGACACGGTTTTGGTTCCTAATTTTCACACAATTGTTTAAAAAGTCCACAAGACAGTGAAACTATTTCGAATCATGCGAGTTTCGAGTTCGAAACTATTTCAAACCAAACTATTTTGAACCAGTTTCCTGTGCACAATGGTGCCACTTTGGAGCCTCAAAACAGTGTTTCCTTTAAAAAAAGATCTTTTCTGGATTGCAAAACTCGGTGGAATAGTTTGCTCAAAATGCTCCAGCAATTTTACAAATTACAAAAGGAAATAAAGATAGCAGTGGTGCAGCTCGATCGCAGGTTTGAGTTTACAAATGCTGAACTGCACAAGATCAAAGAACTTTGTGAAGCTCTTGCTCCTATTGAAATGGCAGTTGAGTACCTAGATAAAGAAGATGCAGGCTTGCTTCTTGCTAAAAAGGTGGTCATGTTTACTCTCAAGAAATTGAGGGACCAAGATACAGAGACAGGTAAAATACCACTAGAAAAGTTTGAAGCCGGCGTAGAAAAAAGAGGAAACACCTAACTAATTCATTTGCTAATTTAAAGTCGCCAGATTACCTGAACGAGCACCAGGACCTATTTGTTAGTAAAATTAGAGAGCCCAAAATTGAAATTCTAACAACCTCACTTCTGAAACGACTATATCCCTACTAAGACCCTGCTCGGGCAAAAGTCGTAGATGGTAATGTGGAACAAGTAACTGAGACAAGAGTTGAAGATGGCCAGAATGACTTGCAAGCACCGAAAATGAGCCTTTTTGAAGTTTGCATCTTACTCAGCAAGGGAAAAAATAACAATAAATTACAGAAAGATGTGCAAACAGTGCAATAACAAATAGTAAAAAAATGGGCCTCAGAAGCTACAAAATAAGCAACCAGAAAATCTTAAAAACTATTCCATGCGCTCCTTGCAATTAAGCTCACCTCTGGGGAGACTAAGAGAACTTTTCAGCCTTGGGGTTATTTGTTACAAAAATCCGAAACAGAATGAAGGATTACACTCTTGTGAGTTCGATTTTTGTGCATAATTATTACAAAAATAGAGTGAAGAGTACTTGCTTAGCTCATTGAATAAATTACCATATTCAAAGAAATCTCAAGTTTTACTGTCATAGGCAGCTAAGCCATGAAGAGGAGGAAGAAAAAGGTATAAATTTTACCTCTAACAATCATCAATCTATCTCATACTATTAAAAAGCATTTCCACAAAAACGATCTTCAATTTATCTCATGCTATTGAAAGCATTACCAAAAATTTACCTAGACTATTTTATAAGTGCCGACGACAAAGAACCTGAGTGCAATACATATATTAGCAACGCGGCTTACTAAGAAGCCAGTCACCCCATTGTGAAACAAGAGGATCAGGCTAAAACAAACAAAAAACCTACACTTTAAACAAACCGGCTTGCAAAGTAATGAAGATCAATCATATCAGCAAACGGGGTTGCTTGTTGTAACAAGTGCAAAGTAATGAAGATCAATCATATCAGCAAACGGGTTGCTTGTTGTAACAAGTGCAAATAATGGAGACTTCAAACAAGGAGCAGCAGACGTGTGGTGGCGTGGATCACAGCACTTACTCTGGATATATTGCACAAACGTTTTTCAAAAAACCCAAAAATCTGGGCTCCAGGGTTTTTCTCTCTCATCCTGGGTTTTTCTCTCACATACCAGAAACTCGGGTTTTTAAATTTTGCTTTAAACTGTAAACACTAAACATTACAGTGTGTCTTTTTCTTCAAAGTTTTGATTTAGTTACTTTTCTTAATCTATTTGTAAAAAATAGTCATAAAAGTTTCCATCAAAGTCATTCATTCAACTTTGAAAACAAAATTTAGATAAAAAATTATAAAAACAAAAAATTGAATATCCTAACTTTAGTTAGATTATCTTTTTTTACAATACCAAACATTTCTGAAAATACTAAGCTCTTTTTCCATATACTTTCTCGCTGCATTGCCAATAGAGCTGCTAGGCTGCACAATAGTTTAACACGATTTCTTTGCGGAAAGCAGATCACAAAGATATCAGGCAACACTTGTTTTGATCACTCTCATTCAGCAAGTTTTCGCAAATATTATTTGTTTGAAATCCAAATTGCTTATTACTCGGTAAGTTATGTTTGCTTAAAAATGAATAAATACTTAGGGTAACTGTAATAGTTTTTCAAAAGTTTTATTGAAATAAGGTTAATTTAAAAACCGTCTAAAACTCTAATCTCAAACAGTGGGTCACAGCACATAACTCGGGTGAGACTGAAGCTACAAAAATGTACACAGAACTTTGTTAAGTAGACTACGACTATAAAAAGTTGAAAACTCCTGGTCTAAAGTTATTAGTTCTTAGAGAGCCCCTCTTTAAAAAAAAAGAACTCTGGAGATATTAAATTAATCAGGAAAAATGTCCTGGCTTGAGCATGCGTAACTGATCAGCATAAAAAATCACAAATAATTTACTTAAGGTATTTGACAAATTCAGAAGAAGGTTCGACGCTTCTGCAACGTTACACAGTTATAATGGATTTATTAAGGCATTGATTTACCTTGGAGTAATTGGTGATAAGAATAGCAAATTATTCCCAGCGTTAGGTGATGGTAATAGTCTTTTAATATCATGAATGTGTCAACACGAGCAGATTGAGTGTCACTTCTTGAGCATATGACTGTGCCTCGATTAGAAGTTACTGCTGCTGTTGTATGTGTCATATAAAGTTAGGAAGATTGGTTAAAAATAAACCTGAATTTCAGATTGAAAGTATCACGTTTTGGACTGATTCGACAACTGTGCTTTAGTACATTTCATATCCTACTGCCAGAATTTAACTTTTTGTTGGTAACAGGTTGCTTGATTCAAAGTGCTTCTTCGGCAACCAATGAAGGCATATTGATACAATATGATGTCCAACTAATCATAGGTGTAAACATATGGGGGCTGCAGCCCCCAACACATTTTGGCAATCATTAAAGAAAATTGAGAATTGTGAGCTATGAGAACACCTGCAATAGGCCAAAGAGCTTACAAATTTCAAATACTAAAAACCTTTTGCAAAGGAAGTTACTGGTACAAAAAAGAGCATTTTTACAACCTGCAGCCGACAACGATTGCCAGAGCTGCTGCTTATATTCGATTGTGATGTCACTTACGATATTGTTTGTTGGTTTCAATTTTCTTGCCATTAGTGCAAAGCAAAGCAACAAATACCAATTTGGATTAATCTTGTTTCTGTAAATACAGGCAGTGAGCACTAACGGTAGGCCAATCAATATATGGGACTTTACTAGGCAAGCAGTTAGGCTTGAGCGTGTTTACTAACGGTAGGCCAACCAAATATATGGGACTCTACTGAGTTAAGTGTGAAAATCTTACAATAGGCTACTAAAAAATTAGCAATGTGATAAGCTAAAGCAATATTTAATAATTAGGACAGAGATAAGAATCAGAGGTGTCGTTGGTATTAATATTGTACTATATTTTGACTAAATGTCGTTATTGAGATAATTTATCAATGACATGAATAAATTTGTTGTCAGACTTCAGTAGAACAAAACACGTGATCCAGTCTTCAAATGTAGGTAATATTACTCAAAAAAACCTTGTCCTATAACAGAACTAGAAATACTGCCTTTATCCAATAATGAATATGAACTTTTTCCGCACAGGCAACAACAAATGGTATTGGATGCAAAAAAAGGGGCAATAGGAAAGGTCATTTTAATTGAACATTTCAAACCAAATGGAAGGAAACTTACTCGTGGATTTGCTACAATGCAGAACAAGAAAAGGCCTTTTGTTCAGTTTGCAAAGCTAAAAGAACCGACAAAACCCTAACAAAAGTGTTAACACATCACAAGCAGCCGATAAGAATAATTAGTCCCACTGCATATTTCCAGGAATTTAAATTGAGCCCTTTCCAATATCATCTAACTGATTTTTTAATGTTTTAGTTTATATTTGCAACACTATCTACTTATCTCTCACACGTGCAAATATTTTTAGTTAGTTTTAAAACGACTTTGGAGTTGTGAGGTTGCTGTAATTGTTTTAACAAATTTAGAAAATGTCACCAAGAACAGATAAAGGCAAATATCTTTCAAAAACGTGATATTCTCTATAAAAAACCTATTTTACTACATATTACTGCAGGTTTTTTTTTAAATCAAACTTCTACGGGCAGTATTGTAAAATAAAAGTGGGACTATTAAGTCCCATTCGAACTGATATGCACTTTTTCCAATGTGCTGTTCTTCTATGCAGAAATACAAATGGCTAGCAAGCAAAAAAGATCAAGGCAGTTTATTGTAGATTTGAATATTGTTTACATGAAAACCGCTAATAAGTCTGATTCATCAGATGATGATCCTGTGGATGAAAATGAAGTAATAGTAACTATTGATGAAGCTTGTGCTAAATGTAGTGAAGATACATTTGTACCACCGCCACTTGACCACACATTTTGTAGGAGAAAGTTTTCCACAACTGTGCAGATACCTACTTGTACTTTGTCTGGTAAAGTTGGTTTGCAATACGATGATGGCATTAAACCAAAACAATTAGATATTTTTATGAACAACAATGCAAAGTTAGACGACCTGCTACAATTTGTGATTCCACTAAGTGTGTTATGCATGCAATAGCAAGGCCATGTTTTTGCCATAGAAGTTGAAGAGATGAAAAAATTCATTGGTATAGCAGCCGAAGCTGATGTGATGTCACGAGATTGTTTCTTTGAACTAAGTAGAGCTCTGCACTTTGTGAACAATATACAACCAAAGGATGAAAGATAAAATGCTTGGAAAGTTGGACCAATAATTAGTCAATCACTTTAACTCTTTTGCTTCTGCGTGAATAGCGAAAAAAAATGTCCGTAAGGTGGCAGTGCAAAAAACTGTCATAATTTGTCATAATCAATCATAATTAATCATCATAAAATACCCTAAGTTTGTTTGTAAATCATTACTCATCTGTTTACTTCTACATCAAGTGTTATATATCGTTGAAATCTACATTTCTTGAGGATTTCAAATATAATAAAAACAAAAAATTTTTTTTTTGAATATGCAAATTAACCCCCCCAACTGGGGCTGAGTTGTCTTCAAATTTCAAGAGATACCCTCACGTCAAAGATCACTACAGATTTTATTTTCTACCAATTTCTTTAGAAATGGTCGCAAGATGATGATAAGGAAATAAGCTTTCAAGGTACATCAATCAAAACTTACCTAAGAGCCTAGGTTTTCTACAATTTTCAATTTTCTGAGGCACATGACTTGTTTTTTTACCGGTACTGACCGGTACCAAATTTTGGTAGTTAAATTTAGTACCTAAAATATGATCAGTCATTATCTGCTAGAGGTTAGCCTAAACCATGTAACATTAAGTATTTTTGAACAGGAAATTTCTTCAAGATTCAGAAAATATCAAGTTTAAATAGAATATGCTGTCACTGACAATGAAGCAGAAGCTTTTTTGCACCCTTCCCATTTCTTGAGAAACAAGGGGGATACAGCAAACTTTGATTTAGAGAAGCCAAACTTTTGTTAGCTTTTAAACTTGTATTTCGCTTCTTGTCTCCTTGGAAACTTGATGCGAAATGACAACTTTAGTGGTGAAATAGTTGCAATTTATTTTATCTTTTTATAGGGTGTAGGTTTTCTAAAAATTATAATTTAGTGAAGGTAAGGCAAAACATTTTGGGGGAATTTGAACTGATATGATGTACAGTACTCATTTTTGATCAGTAAATATCATATACCACTTAGTCTAAACTATTTAAAGTTATATATTGCTGGAAAGCAAATTTCCTAACCTTTCAGATGTAACCGGTATTTAGCAACATATCATATTTTTTACGCACTAAATTTACTTTTATCTACTAATCATTCAAATTTGTTTGGGGGGGCTTTGAGACCCATAAAAAATTTGGAAATTTAAAAAAGTAAAATTTATTATTATCGCTTGAAATTTTGTCAAATGATGCTCCAAAAGAGTAGTTTTCAGACTGTGTTAATGATAAAGGGTTCGGTTATGTGGTAAAGATGTAATATCAATTTGATTATAGCGTAGTTGGCTATTGCTGAGAATATGGCCGATTTTGTCGTCTGCAACTGGGTTGTTGGTCTTTTTAACCGTTTTTGGGTATAAAAATCCAAGAGCTAGGGCACAAATTATACATCTTCCGATGCGTGAGGAAATAAGCGTGATCTTTTGAAAATTTTATGAAAATCAGATGAAAAATAAAGTCACAAATCGATTTTTTAGTAAACTAATTTTGTAACTCAATTTGAAAAATTTGAGGTAAACACTGAAAACACGAGATCATCAATCGATGATCGCGGGAGCGAAAGAGTTAAGAACTTATTCATTCAAGAAATGCTACAAACATCCCACCAAACAATTGATGAAGATATGATAAAGTTGAAAGGCCACCATACTAGAAAGCAGTACATGCTAATGAAGCCAACAAAACAAAAATTCAAAATGTGATGCAGAAACAACTCTGAAATTGCTTATGTTTTCCAGTTTGACCTGTACACTAGGGTGCAATAAAATCAGTGATATGCCTGCTTTTTTAACTTTACTTTGTGCAAAAACACAAATGTTACTAAAATTTAGTGCTGATCATGACATATAACTTTGTGGTTTTCACTTTTTTGTTTGCTAGCCATTGCCGATTGCAGGCCATTTTTCTGGTCTTAAAACCTTGCAAGACAAAGACGACTGCATTGAAACAGAAAAATACTGCCACAAAATCAAAGCAATAGCCAAGGCATTCAATAAAAGATTTGCTGACTTCCAAGCTCTGCAAAATGATTTTGCTATTTTCAGTAACCCTCTTTCTGTCAATACCAAAGAGGTGCCACCAAAGTATCAAATGGAGCTAATTAAATTATAGTGCAACAGCATCCTCAAAGATAAATTTGCAAATGTTGATATCACAACGTCTTATCAGTACGTTGGATCAACCTATCCCCAATTAAAGGAATTGGCATCAAAAATCATGTCCATGTTTGACAGTACTTATGCCAGCGAGCAACTGTTTTCTTTAATGAACTTAAACAAATCTCAATTTCAATTGCAACTGACGGATTCACATCTCAATGCAACGTTGAAAGTGGTGACTGCACAAACATTGGTTCCAGATATAAACTTGCTTACCAATGCCAAACAATGTCAAGTTTCTTCATGTCATAGTGCTATGAATAAAGAATAAAATATTGATCGTTATTTGTTTGAAAAATTGTTTGGCCAGCATAAAATTTAAGTGCGTAAATATGGCCCACAGCACAAAATAAGTTTGACACCTCTGCTCCAGACTGTTATTGGCCATCTCTTCAGAATATTGTTAAAACTCATTACCAACATTTCATAGTTGATTCCACATAAGGTCTTGTGACTTGCGATGCAAAAAAGTCTCTTTTCCTTCAGCCTCCCTGTTAAATTTGCCAGTGCCAGCTTTTGGTGTTTGTGTTTTCTATTTTAGGCTTACATGAATTTTAAACCAAGGCCTACGAGTTGCAGCATACTGAGCATATATTGTAATTTGATGTAACTAAAAATGTAAAAAAAAAAAGAGTTGATGAATTAGTGAGCACATCAGGCGCTGTTGTCTTTGACAAGCTTACCCTGGTTAAACAGTTGTGCCATTGAGACTTATAGCAGTGGTTCCCAACTGGTACGTAGTTTTGAAATTTCAAGGGCGTCGCAAACGTGCTTTCACTAGCTTTCACTTTTATTGGGAAAAATTGAAAACAACATGATTAAGGTTTATGCAATTCAGTTCTGAAAGCACTGGCATTGTTACGAGTTGAAACTGGTACCATGACATCATAGACATGGAGGGATTTATCTTCCATTATCAATAACGGACATACAGTAGCCAAGCTGAGTGGTGTAATGTAAGCATAGGTTGTAAGGAAAGCTAACTGAAAGTTTGACACGTCACCTAAGGACTCGGACTCGCAAAAATGGCTTTGCATTTTAAATTGTGCTGCTGTTTTTAGCAATACACTCATTTCTTAAATCAGTATTAGTTGAGCTGAAATTGTTAGTGGTAAACATAGGATAGACACTGCAGTTAAAAAGGCTTACAGAATGTTGAACAAAAGAAAAGCTAAAGAAGAAAATGACAGTCGTCGAAAAAATGTAGAAAGTATGATGTGAGTTACATAACATTTGGGTTTACAAGCCAGTATCGTAATGGTGAAGAATGTCTACAATGCGTAATCTGCAACAAACTTTTGGCAAATGAAAGCATGCTCCCAAACAAACTAAAATGACATTTGAGTTCAGCGCACCCAAGCTTAGTAGAAAAATCGAAAGAATATTTTTTGTGCAAACTTGAAAATTTGGCAAATCAGAAAGCCTCAATCAGTAGTTTTTCCCATACTGGACAGGATGTGGTAATGGTGTCTTACAAAGTTGCATACCGTGTGGCTCGTTGCAAAAAACCACACACTATTGCTGAAGAATTAATTCTTCCAGCTGCTACTGACTTGGTGAGTATCATGGTAGGAGAAAATGCAGCCAAAAAACTAAAAGATGTTCCCTTATCAAACAATACTATGTGTCGACGAATCAAAGACATGGGAGTACATATCATTGACCAGCTGATTTGTAGATTGAAAGATAATGAATTTGCCATACAACTTGATGAAGCAACCTTTGGTGGTCATGATGCCTATTTGATATGCTACGTGAGGTCTCTGCTCCAGGCAGAAAAACGAATAGTTGTGGATATTCTTTTTTGCAAACCTCTCAAGTTACGTTGTCAGGGCATAGATATATTTCACATTATAGATGATTTTTTTTTCGAAAAATGGTTTGCAATGGCAAAATGTTGTTGGGATTTGCACTGATGGAGCAAGGTCTATGTCAGGCAAGTGCAACGGTCTTCAAGGTTTAATCCGTGAATGCGCATCTCAAGCTAAATGGACCCACTGTATGCTTCGTTGGGAAGCTCTAGCTTCTCAATGTTTTAGTGTTGAGCTAAACCAGGTTGTTGAAGAGATTGTGAAGGTGATCAACTTCGTAAAAACGAGCGAGGTCAGGAGTCATATTTTTAGCAAGCTGTGTGATGATTTAGATACGCCACACAAACAGCTACTTTTCCATGCCACTACTCCGTGGCTGTTGTTGGGAAATGCCTTTGCACGAGTTTTTGAACTGAGGCAAGAGCTACTCACATTTCTGCAATCAGAGAGACACTCAAGTGCTGAAAGCTTTCAACACACTGACTTTTTATTAAAGTTTAGTTATCTTTGTGACATCTTTGAAAAATTGAACAAACTAAACATCAGCATGCAAGGAAACGATGCGAACGTTTTAGAATTGTCTGACAAAATAGAAGCCTTTTTAAGAAAAAATTCCTTGTGGCGTGTTGACGTTTCCAATAATTCTGGCCATAACTACTTTCCTTTCCTTAATCGCATGCTAGCTGATCTTTCCATTATTATTTCTCTACCATCAGTGGTCTCAAACGCAGCTTCTGAACATGTGAATAGACTTGAGACAAATTTCAAGCAGTATTTTACCAGTGATTTTTCTTCCTATGCCTGTATAAGAAACCCATTTTTGGTGAGCGTTGTTCCTTTGACGTTTAGCGAACCCCAAAAAGAGGAATTTATTGACCTCTCTTGCAACAATACCCTGAAATCCAAAATGGATCGACTTGTACAAATTTTTGGATTGAGGCTTGCGCAGAGTATCCCGTTATTTCAAAAGCAGCTCTTCATGTTTTGATTCCTTTTGCTACTTCTTACATGTGCGAGGCTGGTTTTTCTGCTAGGGCAGTTTTAAAAACAAAATATCACTCGAAATTGGATGTTGAACAGGAAATGTGCATTGCGGTTTCAAACATTGCACCACAATTTAAGGTGCTTTGCCTAAACAAAAGAGCTGATATGTCGCATTAAATTCAACTAAATAACAATGTGTTAAACTTTTGTGAGGCTGTGAATGGTTTGATCTTTTTTGTGAGATAAGTGTGTCGTGGGCTTAGGTGAGTTGGGAACCACTGACTTATAGCAATGAGGTTGTTGAGGTTTTGTTTGTTTTGTATATTGATTGTATACAACTAACTTTAGATGTGTAGTGAAATGTGATCTAAAATAGAATATGAATTAGACCAAACATTGGATATTGTTCCGAGATTGTGTTGACGTACTAGGTAAGAATGGCAAAGTCTTAAAATTTTGTAAGCATACACTTATTGTTGTTTTTATTATTGCAGCAGTGGGCGCGTCATTACTTGCTATCTGTGTGCAACTGTGCATATTCAGTTAGTATGCGACTTTTGGATTCAGTATAACTTGATAAGGCTTTGTAATTCTGTATTCACTTAACATAAGGGACTATTTGCTGCTTTTGTATATTTGGAAAGCCGTTTCCGGTAAGTCTGCGTTTCTCTGTCAATATATCATCATTCAGCTTTGAATTTGGTGTGACAAACAGGGATGCGTCTTTTGAATAAATCTTTAGGAATACTGCATATTCTTCACATTCCCATAAATGCAAAGAATTGCACCTATGCTACCTATATTGCTTCAAGGAACTTGATATGGAATCAAAGTGAAAAGACAGGATTGTGTAGTGACAGTCCTTGGTTTTTATCCTATTCAGAAGTGATTGACCACAAAAGCCACAACTTTCCACTGCAATGCCTGTAAATGTTCCAGAATTAAAGTCAAAGGCAAATGTTGATGACACTAAATCTTATCAAAAGCTTAACCAAATATGAAGCAGAGCTTAACCAATAAAATGGCTAGCCAATACGTATCTCATATTGGCTATTTGTTGGCAATAAACATTGGCAAGCAAGAGCATGCTAAAATCCAAGGTGTTGTCACATATTTTGTAATCATTATGGCTTCTAATAATTAGTGCTGGATTTGTGGGATTACTGTTGCTTTTTGTGTTTTAGATTAACAAGGATTGGAATGATTTGCCATCGTCGCAATGCATAAACATTTTCAGACTACTTTGTTATTTTTAGGATTTTCATTGGTAGCCAAATTTTCATGATTGATATATTGGTTATTGGTAACAACCTAAAAAAAATTTTAAATATCAATATCAATCTGAAAAAGTCTTATTGGTCAAAATGCACACAGAATTCTATTTTTGTGTTTCTACTCGCTTGATTTTCAATTGTTATTTTGGGTTCTTGCAACTGTTGCCTTTAATGACTGTGCTGGTATGGTACATAGTGTGTAACAAGTGTGGTTAAAAGGTGATTTGTTTAGTGATAGTATACATTTATTCTGCCAATATCTTTTGTGAATGTTAGCTTATTATAAATACTTTATTGCATCAGTGCATTTATTCAGTTTAACTCAACATCAACCAATTTCAAGCAAAGTAACAGCCATGTCTCTGTCAGTTGCAATGTTTTCCGATACATGTTGTTGAATTTTTAATGCTTTTCCAAATACTCCTTTGCATCAGTAACTTCATTCATTTCAATTAAACATCGACCAATGTGATTCAAAGTAAATGCAATGTCTCTGTCACTAGCAATGTCATTTGGTAATTGTTGTTGAATTTTTAGTGATTTTTCCAAATACTCTTTTGCATCTGTAAATTTATTCATTTTAATTAAACATTGACCAATATCATTCAAAGTAAAAGCCTTGTCTCTGTTAGTATTAATGTCATTTGATAATTGTTTAATTTTTAGTGCTTTTTCTAAACACTCCTTTGCATCAGTAAGTTTGTTCATTTTAGTTAAACATCGACCAATTTCATTTAAAGTAAAAGCCACATCTCTGTCAGTAGCCACATTGTTTGATGTTTTCTGTTTAATTTCTAAGGCTTTTTCAAAATATTTCTTTGCATCAGCAAGTTTATTCATTTTAATTAACACTTTCAGTGCGATAGGACGTTCTGCAACGTCTTGAGAGAAAATGCACAGGGTGCGTTCGGACGTTCCAGAACGTCTTTGAAATAGCTGCAATGCGTTCGGTGCTAAAAGCGTTCTACAACGCTTATATAGCGAAAAGCATTGAAACGTGTATGTAGGAATGTCGCTAGACATTTTGCACACGAAACTTTGCAAAGGCTTTTTGAAGGTTTTCAAACGCTGAGCTTTGAAGATAGGAGAAAAGAATAAAAAAAGTAAGTGGTAGAATGAGAGAGTCAATGCAAAATTTAATCCTAATTTTCTTTATTTAGCAAAATGAATACACAACAAGTAGTTGATATTGTTATGGACAGTGACTCTGACATGTCAGAGATCAATGATAGTGATTCATCCGATTTATCGGACAACATTGAAAGCGATTCTGATTTTACATCAGGATCTACTGGTGGAGGAGATAGTGATGATGGTGATGAAAATGATGTTCATTTTCCAAGCTCTTCACAGCAGCCTGGTCGTAGACAATCATAAAAACTTTGTTTTATTGTTTCTTTTCAAGCATAGTCTAATCTACTCTCTGCACATGTTTTGAAAAAGTTATTTGCTGATAGTATGCTGCGAAGACAGTAAAAATGACAAAAAAAGAAAATCGCCCGCCGCCCCGTGCGATCGCTTTATGCGCGACTAGCGTAGCACTGAACGTGTTAAGCATCGTCCAATCACACAGTAAGAAAAAGCAACATCTCTATCAGTAGCAATGTTGTTTGATGTTCGTTTTCTTATTTTTAGTGCTCTTTCCAAATATTCTTTTGCATCATCATGCTTATTCATTTTTGTTAAACATTGGCCAATTTCATTTAAAGTAAAAGCCACATCTCTGTCAGTAGCCACATTGTTTGATGTTTTCTGTTTAATTTCTAAGGCTTTTTCAAAATATTTCTTTGCATCAGCAAGTTTATTCATTTTAATTAAGCATCGCCCAATCACACAGTAAGAAAAAGCAACATCTCTATCAGTAGCAATGTTGTTTGATGTTCGTTTTCTTATTTTTAGTGCTCTTTCCAAATATTCTTTTGCATCATCATGCTTATTCATTTTTGTTAAACATTGGCCAATTTCATTTAAAGTAAAAGCCACATCTCTGTCAGTAGCCACATTGTTTGATGTTTTCTGTTTAATTTCTAAGGCTTTTTCAAAATATTTCTTTGCATCAGCAAGTTTATTCATTTTAATTAAGCATCGCCCAATCACACAGTAAGAAAAAGCAACATCTCTATCAGTAGCAATGTTGTTTGATGTTCGTTTTCTTATTTTTAGTGCTCTTTCCAAATATTCTTTTGCATCATCATGCTTATTCATTTTTGTTAAACATTGGCCAATTTCATTTAAAGTAAAAGCCACATCTCTGTCAGTAGCCACATTGTTTGATGTTTTCTGTTTAATTTCTAAGGCTTTTTCAAAATATTTCTTTGCATCAGCAAGTTTATTCATTTTAATTAAACATCGACCAATATCATTCAAAGTAAAAGCCATGTCTCTGTTAGTATTAATGTCATTTGATAATTGTTTAATTTTTAGTGCTTTTTCTAAACACTCCTTTGCATCATTCAGCTTATTCATTTTAATTAAACATCTACCAATTTCATTTAAAGTAATAGCCACATCTCTGTCAGTAGCAATGTCAGTTGATATTTGCTGTTTAATTTCTAAGGCTTTTTCAAAACTATCTCTTGCTTCACTAAGTTTATTTTCTTTAATTAGACATCGACCAACATCATGCAATAAATTTGCCACATGTTTTTCCGCAGTAACATTGTTTGACTTTGTTTGTTGAATTGCTAGAGCTTTTTCAAAATATTCCTTCGCCTCAATGAATTTATTCATATCAAATAACTTTTGCCCAATCAAGTAGAATTTGAAGCTTGAGCATTCTTCATTTTCGGCACTACTAGCCATCAATGACAATGTGTTTGTAGGTAATGTTTTTTTGGTTCTTAAAATACGTAAGCACGTATCAAAGTCTAGTAAGGGTTGTTCTTTAGGTGTCACTTTAAAAGTATTGATACAGTCTTCAACTTTTTTCCAATTTCGGAAACTTGAATAAATGTTTATATTAAGCAAGTCTGGGTGAGAATAATAGTGTCTTTTCTTTAGATCAAATCTTTTAGAAATGTCACACTGCAAGGCATAAGCAATTTGAAAATAGCTAAATGCACTGATTTCACCTATAATTTCTAAAAATTTTGAAGTTTCTTCTACGTCACTAATGTTGTCTTTTTGCTTTCTGTTGACCATGTACCATCTTAGTCGCATCTCGCATGCTATTGCAATTGCATACATCAAATGGTGCTTTGCATAGTTACTAATCACACGCATTTTAGCGAGTTTTCGAATAATATCAAAGCATGAATGAGTGGTAATTTTTTTTAGCCTTCCCATTGCTGATATAAATAGTGTAGTGACACGATAGATGTCTTTCTTGACATTGCACTCTCCTTTCTCAGTGATTTTCAAAATCACTGATCTTATAGCAGAGTTTTCAAGGTCATCTACAATTTGATTTAAAATTTCTTGCTTTAAATTTTTATTTGTTTTTTTCAAAATATTGTATACACCTGATTTAAATTCCTGGTACAAACTTTGATCGCCATACACATAACAAATTTTTGTGAGAATATCTCCCAAATGGTAACCGTTTTTAAGACTTTCGTCACTGTTCAAATATTTTAACATGTTTGGGACTGACTTTATGAGTTCTGTTTTCCAGTCTTTGTTTCTGGTCAATTGTTGTCTTCCTAAAGGATATTTACTTGCCCATGGAAATGTGCCATCAAAAGATATTCCTGATTTAGTAATGTCATCGTAAAACCATGAACCCAATTTTGAATTTGTTGTATTTAACACACTAGGAACTATAGTTTCACCCAAATTCACCAAAATAATTTGAAAAATAACAGAATACCATCTAAAATAGTTTAAAATATTTTCATTTTTGTCATCACACTTTGAGTCCAACACTATGACATGCTCAAAATCTGAAAAGGGTGTAATTTCTTTCCTTGCTAGAGAGCCCATTCCTGCAATAGCAAACCTACAAGGTGCTTTTCCCATAATTTGCTCACAATCTTTAGCTAAGTTTGCCATAATTTTAGTGTATTCATCACTGATCTTGTTCTGTAGGGATTCAATTGCTTCTACTTTGTTCAGTTCTTGTTCCCACAAATCATCTTTAGATTGGTGTTCTTCAACTTTTGGTATTTTACTCAGTTCTTTATTAACATCTTCTCTCATTTTATTAACTAAGAGTTTCACTTTTTCAGTCTTCTCAATTAAATTTACATCTTTTTGTTCAGCCTCAGCTGATGTAAGTAAGTGCTGATTAAGTTGTTTCAAATCTTGTTTAATCACATTTGAATCACTGCATGTTCTCACCAATGCAGCATTCAACAGGACAGCACATCTGATCAAGCAAAACATACCTTCAATTGTGGAGCAAAGTTCACTCTGACAAAGATAGAGTTTCCCCAGTTTGTAAAAAATCACTGCAGAAACTTCAGGATTAATCTCTCAGCCATCACCTTTACAATTCAATTTCAATTCTTTCAGAAGCCTTTCTTCTTCCTGTGAAAACTTGTCAGCATTGCTATTTTCCATTTCTTCCATTCAAAGCTGAAATTATATAATTAATAGTGCACTAATCAATTTTGCTAAAAATAAAAAACAAGTAGATGATGCTCTAGTTACTCCAACTAGAGCTCAACACTGCAGCTAGAAAATACCAGAAGGACAAAATTGTATTCAATGAAGGGGACAAAATTTAAAAGAGCATTATGGCACCTAGGCTTACTAATGTTGCTTAGTGGGGGAAAGCCACAGAATTGCCAGGGTAGTCATACTCTTTGTTTTTGTTGATTATATAGTCTTCGTTGCTGTAGAATTCTCAAAGATACATTTTTGTTGCGCAAGGTCTGTCTAAAAAGTATCTGGCCCTATCTTCTGCTGTCAAAAATAATGCCACACCAGCAAAGTGGTTTTGGCAGATTGTAATCTCACAATTACTGCACACGCATAAAAAATTTCAAACTGCATGATCATCAATTTTTTGCTCACAAGCATAATGACAGAAAACATTGAACAAAGATATTGTATCAAGTTCTGCCAAAAGCTAGGAAATAATCAAACTGAAACAATTCAAAAGATTCAGCAAGCTTTTGGAAAGAAGGCCTTAATTCAAACTCAAGTAAAGGAATGATTTAATTGCTTTAAAAATAGTTGCATATCAGTGGAAGTAAGGCATGCTCTAGCAGGCCATCCACAAGTCAAAATGAGGAGGTGATAGAAAGTTTGCAGCAATGTCAAAGTGATGCTGACATGTTTCTTCAATTTCCGCAGCATAGTGCATCACAAATACACAACAAAAGACCAAACAATCAATAAAGAGTACTACCTGGAGATTTTGCATCACCTCCATGATGCTGTGCAAAGAAAACACACATGTGGACAGGGAAGAATGACAATGCTCCTACTCATTCCACCCCATGTAATCAAAGGCTTTTTGGCCAAAAACAATATGGCACTTGTGTGTCAGCCTCCTTGCTCTCCTAATTTGGCACCATGCAACTTCTGGCTATTCCCAAAAGACGTGATTTTAGTCACATAAGGACATTACAAAAAAAAACAACAAAAGAACTTAGGAGCATTACAGAGGAGGAGCTCAAGAAGTGCTTCCAAAAGTGGCAGAGGCACTTGCAAGGGGAGTATTTTGGAGGAGATTACAGATAGGCCAGCTCCTAAAAGAAATCAGCATACTCCTAACTTGGCCCAAATACACAATATTTGCAGCCTATAATAAATTTTTAGTCCATGATAAGCTCTTTAATTTGTTTGGAATACTTTTTGTATCTTGACTTGTAAGCTTTTCTGAGAAGCAATGCCAACAAAATTATCATTATTTCCATGATGACTACAGTATTCTTCTTGTAGCAACAACCATGGATCCATGCAAAGGCAATCTTTATGACTTCATTAAAAAGATTGGTTAGCTTATACCTGATTTCCATTTTTATAAAACTTTCCATAATACGTTATGAATGTGAAACAATTACTTAGCCTCCCAAAAATACAGAAAAGCAAAAGGGGAGGACAAAAGAGCCTAAAAGCTGACTTGTTTTGTGAGATATCAACCTCACTTCCTCAAATTTCACTTTCTACAATTAGGTAAGACTTCTCAAACTTTGAAGGTATGAGGTAGTTCCATATTAAATATGCAAGCAAGTTCACCCTACATGTAAGATTTTAAAATAATTTCGGTAATACATGCTGGGAAGTAAAACAAAAAACTTTTTGATTTTTATCACCTGGGGTTAAAAAAACATTTAGCATGTTAACTCTCCCTAGATTGTAGTTTTCTGCACTACACACACTAAATTTGAAAGGTAGTTCTTGTTAAAATTTTACAGATTAAATTGATGATATGTATTTTAAAAGAGTAAATTCGTTTGATAAAATCAAAATAGTTCATCTTGCTGGTTATCAATGCTAAACTGTTGTTTTGGTGTGTCGCAAAAATTTGACAAATCTAAAGACTCCTATCATGTTCAAAAAGAGTAGTACTCCTTGTTTTGATAAAACTTTTAATTGCATTTATTAAAATACATTTTATTGGTAGCAGGCTACTTATGGATCAGGATGGAGTAAATTTTACTTAATGCTTTGGATTTTGATTTAACTCTTTGAGGATAAACGGGACGCATATGCCCAATAATGTTGTTATTTCATTATGATGCCAAAATCACTTTTCTGAAATCCATTGTTTTCCTATTGTTACCAAACAATTACCAATTTATTTCAAACGTCACTAATTAAAGTCTTGTAATTCCTAAAGGGTTAATATATTGTAAAACTCAGCTTTGGGACTGAAATAACTCCAAGAGCAATTTGGTCCTCCTAGCCCTAAATTGACTTTTCTACCAGGGTCAAATATTGTGCAAGGTATAATTTTGTCAAAACTGCTGTATCTTCACTCCTACTAGTGCTAGAAAGCTGGTTTAAGGCTTAAAAGATTCAAAGGATCCATATTCTCATCTGCTCTAGCAAAAATTTTTCTTTTAGAATTTGACTTAAAAGCAAAAATCCTTTTCGGTGGTTATATTGCACATGTCACATTATACCTAATGCTCTTTAAAAGACAAAATATTGAATTTCTATGAAACATATACACTCTACGTTTGTAGACTTACTAAAGCTAACTATAGGTATTCTAACAAGTTTGGTGTTTTATCAATGCTAACTTGGTGATTAATATATCGATAACTAACTAACTACACCAACAAAAGTAACCAGTGAAAGGAATTCTACTTTGGAGTTCTGGTATAAATTCCAAAGAAGTGAGTATTATCCTGACGCTCTCTATTCCACAAAACAAGAAGATATTACTAAGATTGCTGTAGGAGCAGAATTGGCATGGCAAAGGTGCAGTCCACATTGTTTCAAGAGTTTTTCAAGGTATGAGTTTAGGCAATTGTTTACACAATTTCACATAATATTTCCTATCTTGGCAAAAAGTTTTGAGGAACATTATTCTACATCCAAAAAAGAAAATGGATTAAAAAAAAAATTTTACCAAAAGTATCAATGTTTTTAAACAAAACCAACAGGAATACTAAGAATGAAAAAAATTTTATATTTGCAAAGGAATGAAGGTGACTGAAACTTTTGTGATGTTCAACGTGGTGCAAAATTTGATAATTGTTACCTGATAAATGGGGGATACAGTCAATCTGATTTAAAATATATTTCTAGAAATAATCAAAAATATCCTGACAAATGATGATTATAACCAACCATCCACATTAATTTTAGATGCAGCAGCTGCATTAAATGAATTTAGAAACTCATCTCAACCTCCAAATAATAGGAATCTTCATCACTTTTTCTCAACCTGCAAAACAACCAAACTAAACCAGCAAGATTTGCTCAATCTTTCACTGAAGTGTGATTGTAAACGTTTTGCTACACTGCAGATGCTACAATTGCATCAGCAGTTTCAAGATTTTGGAGTGATGGATGACAATAATGTACCAGAAGTTGCAGACCTCAGCAAATTGCGACAAATGCATCAAAAATGTGATGAGTGTCATAAGGGTGTTGGTAATGCCATAATCAAAAAAGTTTTTAAATATGCATTACTTGACACAGGACAACCACTTTTTGCTCAAATAAAAACCAGCTTCTGATTTACCATATTACAAAAACTTTCATTTGTTTGGGGTCTAAAATGACGTCACAATCAGCTATTTATTGCACAATCTGTTTTTTGTTCTTTCTCAAAAAGTACTGATTGCAGAAATGTGACTGAATGCTGTATCCGCAGATATTAATAAGTTGCTTTCGACAAAAACCACTTTACAAAAACTAAAGGGTATTTGACTATGCTACAAGCAATTTCTTATTTAAGCACTTTAAGCCCTATGAGCATTTTTTTCTCTTTTTTGCTTGCACACTTAAAACTTGCTCTAAGATGCCATAATATGTCTCATACGATTAACACAAACTTTTCACTACTGCAGATCATAATATGAAGATGTTTTCGAAAATTGCAACCTTTTTGCAAAATCAGTTTACTAAAAAACTGATTTGTGACTTCATTTTTCAACTGATTTTCAAATATTTTTGAACAAATTAAAGGTTATTTCAAGGCAATTCTGATACTGTATAATAGATACAATTAATATTAGTTTTTGTACTGAAAAAATGAAATTTAAGACCTGTGGTGTAACTTTCTACCCATGCCTAAAAGTGGTAATCTGAGTAAAAGCAGGTGACTTTAATACAGAAGCATTATAATAAAGTATTAACAATTACTGTCCTTTTTGAAAGCTTAGGAAATTTCCTTTTGAGCAATATATGGCTCCAATTACTTATGACTAAGGATTAGTTTATAATGGCTGATCAAAAATTGGTTGCCATACAGAATGTTCCATTTTTAGTTGAACAATTATCCTACTTGACCTAACAAACTTGAAATTGTTAAACATAGTTAGTTCTTTAATACATTTTGACTACTTTTCCTCACAAGTATGGTTCTTTTGCATTACCTGTTGAGGGTTTCAAAAACTTTCACCAAAAACTGAAGTCTCTAAATGTTTATGAAATGTAGTCTACAAGTTAGAAACACACAAAATTTTGGTGTCAGCACTTCAAAAAATTACCATTTTTAAAAAAACTAAGTACTTTGGTACCCTTTGTCTATTCTTTCTCGATAGCATGGATCTTTGGCATTATCCATCAAAATACTTAAAAAGATTCATCAACAAATGAAGTATACAAATTTTAATAAGCAGCCTACTCCAAGCAAAACACTTGGTGATCACCCAAGATAAAAACAATCCTTTCTTATCATTTGCAACAACATCTAAGTGTCGAGCTACATATGATCTAAATCTTGAAGCAATTTCTTTTGCAATAGGGTGAGCCTGGTGCAGCCAGCTGATTTAATATCCTTAACCTCAACATTATTAATGGGTGTCCCTGCTATTGCTATAACTTAACTGTGAGTGCTTCATTTCAGGTTGGTTTGCTCTTTGCATGGCAATCTTTATGCCAGGGCCAAGGAATGTTAATGCAGTCACAGATGTTAGCTTATATTAATTTGCCTACTAAAACAAAAAAAGTGGTAAGTAGTGACCACAGTATTTAATTGCTTAATCACAATGCTTACCACTATTTAGTGAGAACAGCAGCAGTAAACAAAATTATCAGCTATCATTTTGATAGCAAACATAAATGGTAAAGCCCATCACTGATATTTGTAATTGCAAGGATATTGGTACAAAATACTAATCATCATTTAAAAAAAGGGAGGTCTGGATTAGGGGGAAAGCTAAATATAATGAAATCCCAAATTTAAGAAAAGATCAAAATTAAACAATAATAGCATCAATTGGTAACACTGGATTAAGAAGTAATGTTTTTTGTTTGAAAAGAGCTAAGTAGGTGCCTATTGCAATAAGTTGTATGACTTAGGGGAAAGACATGGCCCCTCTTCATGCTTTGACCAAATTGAACCAAACAGTGCTGGCAAAAATCTTAATGTCACAAATACTAATACAAAAGCGGGGTCACCAAATCATCAAATAGGCCTACCAATAAATATTTCTTTAATTGTCAAAATGACCACCATTTGGGCGACAATACCAATTTTGACTCTATCTCATCCCCCACCATTACACTTTCAAACATTGCAAATAGTAGTTTGTAACATCATTCTTTCCTTTTAAATACTTTCAGTCTTGATTAATAGGCCAACTGATCACCATTACATGTACAGCAACTATGGCTTATATCTACTAAAACATTTTGTTGTTGCTGTCACAAATGTTCGTTCGGTGAAGCTGATGCAGCTGCATTAATAGATACATTTCAAATTGGCATGGGAGATAGTAAGCCCTGCCAGGGTAAAATCACACCATACTTAGGAAAAACATGTTTTCCATTTTGCTTGATAAGTTTATATAGCTACTGGGGTCAAACCTGAAAATTCAGGAAAAGGACTTATTAGCTTCTGATCTATATACCAAATCTAAGCAAGGAAAAACGAATATCAATTATAATGCATAGCCAGCAGACTTGAGAAAGTTTGAGGGGAAATTAAAATCAACAACGTCATTGTGCTAAATTGCACAACATGGAAGATGTTATTGGTATTTTGCTATATAGATCAAGCCAAACATTTGAGGAAAAGCAAGGACTTTTGTAACTCTTCTGGTAATATCAAGCAGGGAGAAAAAAACAAGCCACATAATGCACAACCAGCAAGGACTTGCAAAAGTATAAGGGGAAATCAAAAGAAAATAGTATCACTGTGTCAAATTGCATCAACAGAAAGAAATTTTTGCTATTTTGCTTGAAAATAGCTTAATATCAGAAATGTGATCCCTACGTTCAAACTATGGGGAACACAAGGCTCCCTTGGGTTCATGACAGCAATCAACAGAGCACATAGACCTAAGGCATAGCCAGGATCTTGAAATAAGATAATCTATTAGGACTAGGAGCACAAAAAGTTTTGAAAATCTTATCTGCAGAAAACAAATACTTTTGGTAACTCTTTACAAAGAGCCTGATAGGTGAATCCAGCTTGGTTGGTTGAACTAACACTCTCAATCCCAACATTACTGTTGGGGCCTCTGCAAGTGACACTGTCATATACAGGGTGTCCCAGAAGTTGCGCACCATCCAGGTTTCTACAGAAAACGCTTTTATTGATTACAGTCATAACAGATGCTCAAACTGTGCACCTACAGCAATGAAACAAGCATCAAATCTCTCTGCAAACTGTCTTTCACTCTCTTGAGCGTTTTATTGCTGATTTTTGGGCACTCAAGTAGTTATTGCATCCTTGTTATTGTTGTCATTTAGCACTCAGTTGCTATTGTTATTCTTAACGGTTGCTCTCGCTCAGGGCCATTAAGGTTGGATTCTTGAGCTACAGATTGGTGTGTCGTCCCAGCTCTTCAAAACATAAAAATGAATTTAACTCTTTCTTGTACTTTTAGTTTCTTCCGTGTAATTAAATCAAATATGAAAACGCAGATTAGAATGGTGCGCGACTTCTGGGACACCCTGTATACTACAAAGCAAGGATTTTTTCTTGTGCTGATATGCTGCCCGTTAAGGTGTTTATGTCCATACTCTACAGCAGGGTTCACCAACTGTGTGCCCGCGGGCACCATGTCGCCCGTGAAGGCATTATGAGGTGCCCGCCAGCCTGTTTTAAAATATTCTCAAAATTTTTTCAAAAGTCGATGGTGGCTCCAAAGAAAAATAGGTAGCCTAGGGTTGCCAGACGTCGCCCACCGAAGTAATGGCAACTGATATGTAATGGCACCGCCTGCCAATACATAACAGATTGAACCTGACGTCTGGGATGTTGCAAACTATAGGATAAGTGCGCCCCCGCTATAAGTAATGTCCAAAAAGTAGCCCGTGGCCCAAGAAAGGTTGGTGACCCCTGCTCTACAGCATTGTAATAAAATTCCAAGTTTAAGAAAAAATGAACATAGAACCATAACCATAACAATTTGTAAAATTGAACTTAGAGAGAACATTTGTTTGAAAATAACTCGGCCTGATGTGCCCCTAGTGAAATATGGTCAAATGTATTTGGGGAAACCATAGCCGCTTTTGTCACTATGCCAGAAACAAGACAAATAGCATAGCCAAAAGAACTAAATACCACAAATATAAATAGGAAAGAGGCAGGATCACATTGCAAAATAGGCTTACCATTAAATAGTTCATTTCTTTAATTGTGAAAGCAACCACCATTTTGCTGCTACAATCAGTTTTGATTGTGTATTAATCCCTTCTCCCTCACAAGTGTTAACAATAATTTGTGGCAAGATTCTTTGATAGCATTGCCAGTCATGATTAAGTGAATATAATGATTACAACTTTGTGCACAACAATTGTGAAAGTGCGTAAAATTCATTAACTTTTCACTACTGCTCTCACAAGAGCCCCTAAAGAAACTATTGTTTTTTCAAGAAATGGTTCTTATAAATTAGGAAGAAAAGTCATCACAAATGAAATAGGAAAAAAGGACAGGTGACAAAAAACCAGCTAATAAGACAGGAAAAAAAGGCCTTACATTTACTGGAGTTGTTTTTTTTGCTCCATAGCAATTTATACTAAAGATAAACATTCATCTTAAACTATTTGTTCGGTTTTCACTCCTTCTAGTCAGGTAAACATACTTTCACTGTGGGCTGAAACTCAGCTAACTCATCTACTCTCAGAATTGCTCAATTTCCTCACTCTCTTTTGTTGACCACTTATATCCTTTTTGTGCTATGTCTACATTAAATTTGTGTACTGTGCTCCTCTCGAATGTTTTTCTTCTGCAGTTCTGTATGTCCATAGGAAAAGACTCCTCGGCTGATCTGATCACTAAATTTTTTTCCTTTTAAAGCTTTAAATCACTGATGCCATGTATGTCTGTCCTTTGTCTACTGCATCTGCACTATGCCCATTTAGCACTACCAGTCTCTGAAGATGCCTTTCCTCCATTCTCATCTATACTATATCCTTCTAATCTCAGAGCAGTCAGTGATAAACCTAGTGACCATTTTCACCAGGTAAGCTCAGTTATGGAATCAAGATACAAAAGGTGGATGAATACCAATATGATTGAGGATTATTGCTAGTTTTTTCAGCAAGACACAACCGAAATTCACAAGCAAAAGGCTAAATCTGCTAAACATTTTTAATGTTGCTTTTTAAAATAGTGTAGTTTCGCATAAAATTAATACAACTTACAGCTAGTGTATTTAGAAACTGGCAGCTTAGGTCTACTATACTCAATGGAAGTACCACGTTTGCATCAGAATTTACCAAATATTGGTTGAAAATATTTAACTGATGCAATAAAGAAAGAAGATATCTCATTATACCTAGATTGCTGGCAAAAAACAAAATTTGTGAAAGTATTATTAGTTAAGGTTGCGACTACTGAGAAAAATTGATATCATATACTATTGGTTGGCAGTGTATCTAAATATCTTAATGCAATTGCAAAATTTTGACTTTATATTTGAATTGAGCTTCCCCAATGTAGTCAAAATCAGATCTATTTGTCATAGTTTAAAAAAATTCTCTTTTGGTTAACCAGTGTAATTGCATCATTTAATCCTACCAATAGAATTGTAATCTCTCTTTGTGCAGTTTATTTAACTTGTTTGAACTACATGGCAGCACAGTATAAAACCACTGCAACATGTGTTAAATTTATTTTGCACAAATGTGATGTTTGGGTGGCAGCTAGTATAATTTTTGTGAACATGAATCAGTGCGTTTATGATTATTCCTGGTCACTAAGTCTACAACGCTGTTGTCCTGACAAGGCTGTAACCACTTTACTATAGGCCAGCGTGGTCCAATAGCAGGCCTGTGGTCAAAATTTTTGTGGCCCGCGAAGTTTCTCAGTATTTATTTAATCTGTTATGTGTATGTTGCAGTTGAATAATTTTTCATAAAACTGTTAGTCATGAAATAGTTTGCAATAACTCGTTTTTTCGCATGGAGATAAAGAAAAATAAGAAAATCAATATACTAACAAATGCGACTTGGTTTCCCTCACGAGACGATTCATATATTCAATAGTACGTTAATGTTTCTAGTGAAATAATCTGAAAGAGGAAAATAAAGTTTTAGCCAGAGTCGAAGTAGTAATTTTTAACATTCAAAATTTGCTGTAAAGGATATACATGTACACACTATTAAAATGGAAACAAGCAAGAAGAGAAAGCTTGCTAACGAAGGCAGAGTATTTAATAAAAAATGGTTGGAAAATTACTTTATGATGGAAAATAATGGCAAGCCATTATGTCTGGTTTGCATGCAAGTAATTGATGTGATGAAGGAATATAATGTTAAGCGACATTATAAAACGCAACACAAAATGCATTAGGCCTATGAAGAATGTTATGGGAAGACTCAAATTGATATTGCTGACTGTCTTAAAAGGGAATATCAGAAACAGAAGAAAGTTCTGAGTAGTTTCATAAAACCACAAACAACAAATACAGTGGCATTGTATGAAATCGCTCTGATGTTGTTTAAGGAAAGTAAATCATTTAGGGATGGCAAGTTGGTAAAACAATGTGTGATAAAAATGGCACATGTGTTTGGGGAAGACAGGGTTGCCAGAAAATTTGAAACTGTATCACTGGCTCATCAGACTATTGCAAGAAGGATAAGTGATATTGGCAAACATATATCATCAAAACTAAAGAGCGTAGTAGAAAACTGCATGTATTTTTCATTGGCACTGGATGAGAGTACGGATATAGGTGACACAAGTGAGCTTCTAATATTAATACACACTGTTGATAAGAATTTTACTGTGCAAGAAGAGCTGGTCAAAGTGTGTTCCTTAAATGAAGAAATGACGAGCTCAAATAATTATGCTGCCCTTGAGTCAGCTATTTATGATTACGGAGGATATCAAAAATGGTCATGTATCATAACTGATGGTGCAAAAGCTATGACTGGTAACAAGACCAGATTAGTTGGTTTGCTGAAGAAAAACGGTGTAAATTGTACAACGCTGCATTGTATCATCCACCAACAAGCACTTTGTCGAAAGATGCTACAAACGAGTGATGTCATGAAAACAATTGTCCAAATATTGAATTTGATTAGAGGCGGCAACGAGGCCCACAGACACAGGCGTTTTATTACTTTTTTAGAAGAGTTAAATGCAGAATTCAATGACCTACCTCTGTATACAAATAATAGGTGGCTTAGTGCTGGGAAAGTACTGAAACATTTCTTTGGTCTTCGAATGGATATCCTTTCGTTTCAAGCACAGGAATTGAGTGAAATACATGTGTACCAGACTCAACTGAGAGATAAAAACTCTCTTTCCTTGGAGATATCACAGTGCACTTGAATGTGTTGAACCTGTGGTTGCAGATATTTCACATTTAGTTGTCCATGTCAAACCTTTCAAAATGAAACTGCGCCTGTTTGCTACACGTTTGAAAAATAATGATCTTTCACACTTCAATTCTTTACACGAGCTTCTGGCAGATGATGTAGAAGTGGAATGCTCTCGTTTTGTAAAAGATCTCATGAGTTTGAGAATAGGTTTAAAGATTTTGATAGATTAAAACCTAATCTCTATTTGTATAACAATCCTATGGATGTTGATGTGGATACACAGCTATCAGAATTTCAGCTCGAACTCTGTGAGCTTTAATGCGACCCATTCTTGCTTTCAAGAAAAAATGAAATCCAAAAGAGATTCTGGAAATAAGTCAGCAAAGATAAATTTCCCAAACTGAAAGATTTTGCACTAAAAATGCACTCAATGTTAGGAAGCACATATGTGTGTGAGAGTACATTTTCTACTATGAAGCTGGTCAAATCTAGAAACAAAAATCGAATGGTAAACCAAACACTGGACAATTGTCTCTGACTTTCTACCACTAGCATTGATATTGATATAGAAACTATAGTGTCAGAGAAGTCTCAAACACATGCATCCCATTGAAGCAAAGGTACTATAAACTGGCTATTTTTCGCACTCACTTATCTTTGCTGTTTGTTTTTTTTCAAATCTTATGATTCTGAATTTGTTCTTTTTTAATCTTGTGACATTTGTTTGAAATGGCCCGCAAGGCATCATGTTTTTGTAAAGTGGTCTGTGGGTCAAAAGTAATTGGACCACGCTGCTATAGGCAAATATTTTTCTGTCTGAGTGAATGAAGTTATATGAAATAAAGAATAGTGATCATGGAAAAATTTGAGGAAGGAAGTAGCTCCTCTTATTTTAGAGTCATACATCAGCATCAATGGCCTGGACAGGTTTGCCAGAGAAACCACCAGATGGTGTTAAATCTGTAGTCTATTGCAGTGCTATGCAAAGTGCGGTACACGTACCAGTGCCAGTATGCAAGTAGTTGAGTGTCGGTATGCGGTCAGTAAGAAAATTTATATAAAAATAGGCTGAATATTACTTTACATTCATAGGCGCCGAGTTTGTGATTTTACCGGGCATGCACAAACTTTATGACGTCAAAATTAAAACATTACCGTTTGATTGTCTATGACAGGGGTGTCAAACATACGGCCCGTGTAAGGATTTCGTGCCACAGTGCGAGCGCCTGGTCTCCGAAGTTGGTCTGCGAAATTTACGTGAAAATGTTTGTAAAGTAATGGCTGACAATCTCCAGAAGTTGCGGCAGGCATGACGGGTTGCGGTGAGAGAGGCGATGACCTTTTTTTTTGGAGATCAGCATTTCGGGCTACATCCCATAACTTCCGGAGATCGTTTGATCAAAGTTTGGGGACCATTGATATACACTCTTGCCTGCTTATGTTGTTTTTCAACTGACTCTAGCTTGTATCTGACCTCCATGTGTTGAGTGTAGTCAAATGTGCGGGCATGCGTGGCATGACCGCATGCCCGTAGTCGGCGCCCCTGTTTACATTGATCAGAGCATGTTTTCACATTGTGGTCAGAATATTTTTTGTTCCACGCATAATTTCAAGTACTTTCTTGAGCTTTCATGACTATATGGCATTTCATTTATATTCACTGACATAGTGATCTTTACTGGAAGACAGGACAACGTTCAATCTGCTCTCACAGCTGGAAACTGACTAGTGTAAAAGAAAAAATGCATTGGCTAAGACTTAGTTGTAAGTCAAGCAAAATCTATTGTTACAACGCAAAAAAGTTTTATTTTGCAACTGCTATTCTTCCAACAGCTAGCTGTAGTTGAATGTGCTTGTTAGTAGTTTTGTTGAAAGCAAACTTCAATTTTAATTTGTCTTGTAAAAGTTTTGTAATAGTACATTAGTCGCACTAATTAAAAACAACAAAGTTAGTAATTTGTAAATTAATAACTAATTTTGGTAGTCTTCTAACAGCTAGTAGAAAATATTTGATCAGTCAGCTTGTAGAAAGCATAATACGTTTGCTAGTTTGCATTCAAGATGTTTGTTTGGTAGTTTGTGGTGAAGCGGCAGCTACAAAAACTGCAAAAGTACCTCTCTCAAGTGACACTATCGCACGTCGAGTTGTTGATTTGGCTGAAAATATGAAAATTTAACTCATTAATCAAATTAAGTTGGCTAATTACTATTCTCTGCAACTCCATGAAAGCACAGACATTTCTAACAAGGCAATTCTGATGGTGTATGTGTGTGATGAAATGAAGGTGAATTAAAAGAAGTTTCTTTTCTTTGCTGCACTTTTACAAGGAACAACTGGTTTAGAAATATCAAAGACCATTATTAATTACATTGAAAACAATGGACTAGATATTAACACGTTGGGTGCCGCGTGTATATTGCGCGTGCATACTGGCTGGTGCCGGCCATTTCTGTCTGCGGTTTTCCAGTGCGTTTATTTTCCGACGAGAAAAGCAAGCAAAATTGATATACTGCTACTTCTCTAAGCCATTCTCGTGCATACACACACACAGACATTCAGAAAACCATGTCTAGGCTTATCACGACGTTAAACTACGTCGAATCCAGCGATTTGGCAGTTAACCAATGGCATTTACCAAACGACGTAGATTTACGTCATAAAGCACTCTGCGCAAAAAAAGTCAACGACGTAAATATACGTCAAACGGCACCCAACGTGTTAAGAATTGCGTGGGAGTTTGTTCTGATGGTGCTGCTGCAATGATAGCAGAAAAATCTGGAGTAATGTAAGCAAGTAAAGGATTTTGCTCCAGAATGTATTTCAACTCATTGCTTTCTTCACAGGAAAAGTCTTGTAACCAAAAAATTGTCAACCAAGTTAAACAATGTGCTTTGTGAGGTTGTAAAAATTGTAAATCATATTAAAGCAAGACCATTAAATTCAAGACCCTATTATGCGACAATACGCAAGCAAATCACAAGTGACTTTTATTTCATTTCAGGGTGCAGAGGCTGTCAAAGAGAAAAGTATTAGTCAAGAGTATATGAACTCAGAAATGAGCTGGCAATGTTTTTGAATGATAAAAAGTGAGAAAGGGCACAGCTATTCCGAGATGAGCATCGACTTGCCAAGCTTGCTTACCTAACTGGCATTTATTGCTATTTTTAATGACCTCAACACATCAATGCAAGGAAGGAATGTTTCACATTTTGCAAAGTAGATAAAATTGGTAGTATACAACGAAAAATAAAAGCATGGAAGTTTCACATTTCAAGAAATTGTTACGACATGTTTCAAAACTTAACATCAGTTATTAAAGATGCAGGAGAAAATTTGAAAGTCAAAACCATTCAAAATACTACCATGGAACATTTGACAAATTTGACTGATTGTATTCAGCATTATTTTTCAGAACAAAATGATCCACAAAGAGGAAATGAATGAATCCAAAATCCCTTTGCATCTAATGTAAATGCAGAAGAGTTAAATGTAATGTCGATTTGAAAGATAAATTGTTGGAGCTATTTGCTGATGAAGGTTAGCACAATTGTTTTGAACCAACCTTACTTGCAAACTTGTGGATTAAACTGTAAGTAGAATAACTGAGGTTAAGTGACATGGCCATTAAAACACTACTTCCATTCCTTCCACATATTTTTTCTTAGCTGGCTTTTTGACCATTACTTACATAAAGGAAAAGCACAAAAATGCACTCGATATCCAAGCTCCTCTTTGATTAGCACTGTCTTCCATTGAAACTCAATTGGATAAGCTAATAGAAAAGAAGCAAGCCCATACCTCGCATTAGAGAATTAAAATAAAAGCATTTTTTACTCTGTTTATTGTATAGTTGTTATTTATTAAACAAAACTTGCTCTTGTCTATTTTTTTTATTTGAAATACATGACTGGTACATCGAATGACAGAAAGTGCACTGCAGCTACACTATATTAAAAAGTTTGAGTAGCACTGGTCTATTGGGGTCTGTCACCAAAGCCAAAAGGTTTTGATTTACTAGAAAGTTTCATCAATGTACACATTTATCAATGCTTTTTTTGACTTGCCAGCAAACTTGCTGATCATCTAATAAGCACAGGGTTTTTGAGGATGACGGGTTGGGGGAGTAATATCTCATAAGGCACCTTTTGAGTATCATGTCAAACATATTGTTACTATGAGCCAGCAATAGACTCACAAGCTATTTAGTAACTTAACAGCTAATCTAGCATGTTTTTAAATAGTTTCTTTTTGGCTTACATGTCCACTGCCACAACTGACAACTCGGCAGAGTTTAGCTTTGATTTATAGCACAATACATGGACTGATTAATTAAAATTAGGATCAAAATTAGTACATGTAAGCTAACCAGCTGCCCTCCACACTTAGATGTTTTCAATTTAGAGTCGTATTCAACAAATTGCAAAGTTTAAGCAGCCAATCAAGCTCCAACTAAATTTAGTTAAATCAAGTTTGAGCAAAATTATGCTTTTGTGATCACCATGGCTGTTTCAACTGAGTGAAGTTTAAGCGTAGTTTGTCAACTTGGATCAGCTGCTTTTGTGCTGGTTGAAGGCTGTGATAACCCAAGCATAAATATTTTTGCAGTAAAAAGACAATAAAAAGTTTTCAAGGAGATTGGTGGGGCCCTAAAATGTGGATATTCTAGAATTTTGGGATTACCATATATTTCAGCATATAGGACAACCATTTTTCCCCCAAATTCACCAACCAAAATTGGAGGTCATTTTACAGGCAAGTACAATAGGCTAGCCTTGAAAAAACTTAGCAAGATAAGTATTGGTATAGATAATCAGCCTAGTGCTACAGATAACTAAGCCTAGGCAAGGGGTTCCCAACCTTAGGTATGCAGAAGCTTTCCAAGTGGTATACGAGATGTTTTCCAAAAATGCAAAACAAGTATTTGTTTTCACAGAAACACTCATGTATAGAAATGCAGTAATGCGACTTTGGTTTCAGTTTGTTTTCTTTTGCTTCTCAACTGTAATACATGTAAATTTGTACATATTGTATAATGTAGCATACTGTTACGTGGGCTACCTAGCAGCTGGTTTAGTTGGCGCTTATATTCTTTCCGTGGTGTATCTGCAGGAGCAGCAGCAAGCTGCAACACGATCGAATATTCTAGCGAACGTGTTACACAATATCTCCAGTAATGAGCTCATGACTGGTTAAAGCTAAAAGATGTAGCAGATGAGGAAATAACTGATTCATACAGATTTTTTAGAAAAAATGTAATTGGCTTACAACTGAAGAACTTTCTTGAAAGTTTTTTGTCAGTATAAATACGATTGCTTGTGCATCATATTTTTATTTATTGGCGTGTTGAAGTTCATTCAGTGATAGACTGATAGAAGCTTTGTGAATCTAATATATAAAGCACAATTCTGTGTGTCTGTTTTAATTCCTGTGAAACTGCTTGAGGTACAAGCATCTAACTTGGCAGGATTGATCAGCAACCCCTGGTGAGTGTCATAAGGGTATTTGTGATGTCAATATGACGCCATAGCCCAAAATAATTATTTTAGAACTTGCATTACTTAATAGAGGACAACCGATTTTTGCTCAAACAAAATCCAGCTTCCGACTTACCACATTGCAAAAGCTTTCATTTGTTTGGGGTCTAAAATGACATCACAATCAATGCTTCATTATGCAATATGTTTTTTGTTTTTTCTCAAAAAGTACTAACTGCAAAAACGCGATTAAATGCTCTTTCAGAAGATATTAACAAAGTCCTTTTGATAAAAACAACTTTACAATAATCATTGTTTATTTGACAATGCTATGAGCAATTCTTTATTTTAGCCTTCTAAGCATTTTTCACATTGCAAAAACTTTCATTTGTTTGGGGTCTAAAATGACGTCACAATCAAAGATTCATTGAACAATCTGTTTTTTGTTCTTTCTCGAAAAGTACTCATTGCAGAAATGCAATTAAACATTCTTTTAGAAGATATTGATAAGGTGCTTTTGATAAAAACAACTCTACAACAATTGAAGCCTATTTGGCAATGATACAAGCAATTCTTTATTTAAGCACTTTAAGCTCTCTATGCATTTTTTCTTCTCTTTTTTCCTTGCACGCTTAAAACTAGCTCTATGTCACAAATGTTTGCTACGGCAGATCATAATATTAAGATGTTTTCAAAAATTGCAACCTTTCTGCAAAATTAGTCTACTAAAAAACAGATTCGCGACCTCATTTCTGAACTGATTTTCAAACTTTATTCAACAAATTAAAGATTATTTCAAGACGATTCCGATAGTATACAATATGCACAATTAACATTAGTTTTTGCACTGGAAAAACTGAACTTTAAGACCTGTGGTGTAACTTTTTACCTCTTCTGAAAGCTCTGCCATATCGACGCCAATGAGCCTACTCCAAACAAAACACTTGATCACCCAAGAAAATAACAATGGAATAAAGATGGTCCTTCCTTATCGTTTGCAACAAAATGTTATTGTCAAGCTACATATGATCTAAATGTTGAAGCAATCTCCTTTGTAATTGGGTGATGCTGCCACAGCAGCCGGTTGATTTGGTAATCTTAACCTCGACACTATTGATGGGGGGGTTTCAGCTACTGCTATAACTCAACTGTGACTGCTTCATTTTGAATTAGTTGGCTCTTTGCACGGCAGCGTTTATGCCAGGGCCAAGGAACATGCACACAGTCAGAGACGTTACTTCATATTAATTCGCCTACAGTAATGAAGAAGTGGTAAGTAGCAATCCTAATAATAACAGCTCAAAACGCATTGTGAGATCATAATGTTAAATGCCATCGCAATGCTTGCCACTACATAGTGAGAACAGCAGTGGGCAGCAAAATTATTCATATCATTTTGATAGCAAACATAAATGGTAAAGCACATTACTGATTACATTACAGTCATGATTAAGAGAATATGATGATCACAATTTTGTGTGCAAGCATTTTGAAAGTGCATAAAAATCATTTCATTTTTTGCTACTTCTCACATAAAAGCCCCATGCGTGAAGTTGGTGCAGCCGATTGAACTGAAATGCTAAACCCATCATTACTGATGGAGGGCCCCTGCCAGGCGATGCCGGCCAAGCAGGCTAGTTTTGAAATAAAATTTTGCTCTTCTAGCATGCTATATATATATTTGCTGTTCCACCTAATTTTATTTTTCTTTGCTGTTGGAATCTGGTTGTTTTATAACTTTACTTGTATTATATTTGTATGGTCATATGTCTGTTAAATTTTGTGTACAGATCTTTTATGGACAAAATTAATTACCAAGTTAGGTGGTACGCAGCTACAGAAAAACTCCCTAAGTGGTACATAGCAACCAAAATGTTAGTAACCCCTGGCCTAGGCTAATGCCCAGTATATTTTCTCAGTGTAGTACCATACCTACCGAACCTATATATTAATATTTGAAACAATTCTCATTATTGCACCATCCTACTGTGGCTTCAAAATCTTTTTCTTTTTTATGATTTGATTTTGCCCATTTCAATGCATATGCTCTATTTTTAGTTCTTGTTATGAAGTAGCCATTTTGTCTTTGTTCTAGTAACCATTCTGCAACATGATTTTCCAACTCAGGCCATTGAGTGTTTCCACTTCTTAATGCATATTTATGCTTTGGTATTTTTCTCAATCATTTTTTTCTCCACTCCCCAACCATTTTCTCTGTCACATAAAAAATTCTAAATGCAGCATCATTATTTGTTTCCTCTGCCACTTCGATAACTCTTAATTTGAAACTTGCTTCATATTTCCTTCATTTCTTTGGGATTTCATGGTTGAGAAAAGTGAACAGTATAACAGCTGTTAACAGTACATGGTTATCAGCCCATCAGCTGTATTAGCATTTGGCATAAATAAATGCCACCAGCCACTTACGTTTGCCAATACATGGTGCCACAGACTTTGTTCATGTTGGAATTTAAAAAAATGAGAGGTGAGATGCTGCTACTGGCGCGATGGTGTAGTGGTTAGAGCGTCCACATCATAGTCAGTAGACCTGGGGTTAATTCCCAAAGGCAAGTCATACCAAAAGACTTTAAAAATGGTATTCACAGCTTCCCTGCTTGGCGCTCAGCATATAAAAGGGATAGTGTGGAGAACAAGCTGGCAAGCTTGCTTGTTGTGTCCTTGGGCAAGACAATTAATGAGATGCCTCTGCCTTTATGTGGCAGACAGGTGGCCCATCTGCACTTCACCAGGTTACAATTGTGAAGTTGCGAACCCAGCATGTCAGACAACTCTTGGGTACCCACCAGTGGCAGTCCGCCTTGTTGGTGGGGCTACCAGTCACTCAAGGCTGGTTTGAAATGGACTGCCATCTTTCCCCTAGCCTAATTTCAATTAGGTTGATGGCATGAACCTGAATTGCCGTTCATGCCATACCTCAATCCCGAGGAATAGGAGGGGCAACCACAAACAAACAAGATGCTGCTCCATTTGTGACATTTTTATGATAAAATAATAAAATAAAGGCAATATTTTAGCTCGCAGTTCTATGGAAAAACAATTAATGCAGAGGAAGGCTTCTTTTGCCAATTTATTATGACCAAGATCGACTTGTACTCAGAAAACAAATTATGGTTCCTACTCGCTCTGATGACAACAATTGACTCATACTCAGAAAACAAGCTACAGATGCTACTTTCTCCAGTTCACAGAAACTACCACTACTACCAAAACCTTTATAAAAAGCTGTCAAAGCAACCCCACTGTGGCAATTGTAAAAGAAAGCCCAGGTTATAAAGTCATGCTGCTATCTATGTTGGCTTCAGCAAAAAGTTGATTAGGCTTAATAAATACAGTTTTGTATAAAATGATGCTTTGCATTTGTAGAAGATATTCCAAATTTAATGGAATCATTATTTGGTGCTTGGCCTTCTTCTGTCTACTTTTTAAGGTCCATTGAATGAGTATGTTAATATAATCTGATTCTAAGATAACTAAATTAATTTCTTGCTTAGGCCCATTGTTGGGCCATCAATTACTGACAGGTGAAATGAGTGAAGCTTACATTTGCATCAGGAGTCATTAATATAGAATCACTTTGGTTTGTAAAATCATTTGATAAATCATCAAAGCTAACAGTGAGGGTTAGAGCTTAAGGTTAGGGTGAGTCAAAGCTGAAGTAGTAAAAGCTCAGTTGTGAAGTTTGATTTATGACTTGTGCCAAAAGCAACATTTAATTAAGTAGTCACACATGAACATTCAGAAAGCACCCGACCAATTTTGCCATTATTGGGACTCTTCAGTGATGTATATCCAACCAGCAGGGAACGGAACATTCGAAATGTAGACCTTCTATCTGTGGCAGGTACCATTCGATCACCTGATTGAATGCCACTGCTGATGTTATAGCTGCTTTTTGTAAGTGAGTGATTGGATTCCTGGCTTGGCTAGTTGTGGAGTGCCGAGAATGCACTATGATGTAACTCCACAGCAGCACCTCATCACCAAGACTTCACCAAACAAGACATAAGCATTGCACTAGACAAGTACATTGAGGAGCATAGAGAAGAATTATGACGAGTAAGGATCTTTATAATAATTAAATAGTCACACACAAACATTCAGAAAGCACCAGACCGATTTTGCCATTACTGGAGCTCTTCAGTGATGCATATCCGAGCAGCAGGAAACCAAATATTCAAGATGTACAGTAGACTTTCTATCTGTGGCAAGTACCACTCAACCACCTAACTGGACACCATTGCTCATTATAACTATTTTTTGTAAGTGTGTGATCAAATTTATGGGTTTGCTACTTTTGTAGTGCCTCAAATCCACTATGCTGTAACTCCACAGTGGCACCTCATCACCAAGACTTCACCAAACAAGACATAGCAATGCACTATGCAAGTACATTGAAAGGCAGAAAGAAGAATTATAATGAGTGAGGATTTTTTTAAATAATTAAATAATCACACACAAACATTCAAGAAGCACCACATCGGATTTGCCATTACCGGAGCTCTTCAGTGATGTATATCCGACCAGCAAGAAACCGAACATTCAAGATGTAGACCTTCTATCTGTGGCAAGTACCACTCAACTGCCTGACTGGATTATCAAGAGATAGTGAACAAATTTCGCAAGCTGTTTTGTCTATTTTTTTAAAAAAGTTCTACAAAAAAGCACAAGGTAGTTTTGACAATTGGTTTCAGGCAGCATGAATCGTTTTAAGTCTTTCCAAAAAACTTGCACGCTTGTCAGACTGATGCAGCATGGCTAAATTTTAAAAGCGCTAGCAAGAAGTGTGCCACGGTATTTTGAGAAAAATCCAATTGCTGGAATATGTAATTGATCTCTACATTTCTTTTGAAGTTTTATTGTGACTGCTTCTTTTATCACTGGACTCCCGCTGCATTGCAAATAATAATCACACTACCGCAGCTTCAATTTTTAAAAAACTTATTGGCAGCTAAAAATCAAAGATAGATAGGAGGAAGTCATTAAAAAGCAATAAGTCAAAAAGGCACTTGGCTGATTATGAAATCTACTTCCACAAGTTGTGCTTCTTTAAAATTGCAATGATACTTTTTCTTCTAATGCTCGACTTCCGTTTAATCGCAAGCAATAAATAAAAACAAAACTGTTGGAATTTTTTTTCTTTTCAACTCACAGTTAAAAATGAAAGGCAGATCAAAGAAAATCATTAAAAGGCAGCAACCCATCTCATCAAAATCATAAAAAAAAGAATTTGATATAAAAACAGTCTATTTTTAATCACAATATGTTAGAAAGCAAAAATGGAGTAAAGGGACTAGCTTGAAAAAAGCAAAAAGTGTAACAGGTACAGACCAACCAATATTGTTTGGTTTTTTCTTGTGGCAATGCAAATGCTCTGATTAGGATGTTGGGCAAAATAGGGTCTACTACACCTGAGGATAATTCATTTCTGAATAGAATGAGTGCTGAAGATAAAAGCACAACTGATGGCGAAAAGGATATTGTGATTATGGAAAATGTCGCTATAACTAGTCAATTGCATTGTATATCCAATCAATTTAATTTTGATGCAGTTTTGGACTTAACCTGTAATGACATAAATAATTGCAACCAGCAAGAAACCGAACATTCAAGACAGTGCCAAAAAAATAATTACTTTTGAGTATTTACCCACAGGTAATTTGAGATATGCAACATTTTTAATATTTTTTCCAACATTCTACTATTGTAAAAGCTGTGGATGCTATGCATCATATCTGTAGAAATGGTAACATTTTATTTGGCATTGGCTTTATGAAATGTCCTTTTGTGTTGCTGAATCATTTGTAAACATCAATGGTGGATTAAGGAATAATTTTGGTGCCTAAGACAAAAAGTCATAAGAGCCTCCCAAAATGCCCAAGTTCTCAATGATGATCACTTTTTTGCAGATGACCACACCAAAGGGCTGAATAAAACTGTGTTTATTACAAATAGTAGTGATAAATTTTTTTTGAGATTACTACTATTTAAAAAGGCTGAAATAACCAATTAGTCTTTTTCTCCAAATTAAGGCATACACCTTTTTCTTTGGAAATTAAAGATTTTAACACCAAAATTCTGGATATGTCTGGAAGGCAATTTCCTGAAAAAAGTGATTAAAAATAGGCATAGTTGGGATGGTGTGAGACCAAAAAAAAAATGGTGTAAACAAGAAAACAAAGCCTTGCTTACTTCCTTTAAAAAAGATTTATTAATTTTTAGTTTGATATGTTTAGATTGGCCATTGAGTCTGTGCAATGAGACTTCAAATTAAAAGCTGCATTGCATTTTTCAGTAACATTAAATTTGTTGCTTTCCTAAATGTTGGTAAATTTGAACAAGTTTTTGTATGGAGAACATAGCAAATACCAATAAGATTATAATAATCAGCTGAAGTTGCTATTTGAGTTAGTTTACTGTAGTACTTGACCCATTAAAGTTAAATTTGGAAATGTTTTACTAAAATTTATACTTTCATCTCCCTATCCCCAGGCATGCATACTTTCACTGTAACTCAACTAACCCTTCTACTCTCAAAGTGGTTCACTTTCCTCACTCTCCTTGGTTGATCTCGTAGATCCTATTTGTGCTCTGTCTCAAACTCTCCACCTGAATGTTTGCCTTCTTTTGGTATAGGTGCTGCTGCAAAGACTGTTTAGGGAGCCCACATTTGACTGAAGCTCTGGTCTGATCACTGATTTCTTTTAATTTTTTAAAATCATTGATGCCTACTATATCTACCACGCCTGCTATGCCTGTACTATGAGTGCTATAGAGCTGCCTCACCCTATATCCACCACTGGTATACTTTTACTTGATCTCTTTGAAGACATTTTAAATGAAAAGCTACTGTACTTTTGTTGTTATTTTATTGACAATTAGGTCCAGTTGATTGCAGCACCATTGCATACAACAGTGGTCTAGCGCGCTGGAACCAGGTGATGCATTTTTGTTTTAAGCATATCATATATGTCAACATTCTTGGTTTTCGTTAAATTTTCAGAGACAAACAGGGTTGTTGTGAGAACAGTCCAGGCCCAATGCCAACACTAATTCTGGGCCCCTTTAACAAGGATCTGCAACTTTTTTTGTGGACAATTTGATACAAAAAACCTGATACTACACCAAATGTTGGGTGAGCCTTAAAATGGATCTTTGTATAAAGTTGTTCCAATGTTCTAACACTGGGCCACTTTTGACCAATCCAAGAACTGAACCAGAGTATCTCACTTTAAAAACACTTGTGATATTACTCAGAAATTACCAGTCTTGAATTAGACAACAAACCTACTTATATATATAAGTAGGTTTATATATGTATGTATGTATGTATACATACATACATATATACTGGTGATGCGTTATATATACAGAGTGGCCAATAAGTAGCCCAATAGTCAGAAGAGCAAAATTCAAATTGATAATCACTCATGAAAATAGCATTAAAAAGTACTCAATTTAATCATTTAACAAATTTATTCATCTAAAACATTAACATTTTAATTATTCTACTAATTTATTGAAAGCACAACATCAATAATAAATAATAATAAATGTTAATAATAGTAATAATCAATAATAAATGTTCAAACTGGCAACCATTCTGTTCAACGCATTTGGTCATATGAGAAACAATGGATTCACAGACTCTGGCACATAACTCCTAGTTTGAGATAGTAGTATTAAACTGGATTGTGATAGCCATTTTAAAACCATCAAAAATACAGGGTTTGCTGTTGTAAATTAGGTTTTTTATAACACCCCTCAAAAAAATCCAGGGGCATAAGATCATGCGATCTAGGAGCCAACTCGATTGAACCACATCTACCAATTCAACCACCAGGTAGTGCATTTAGTAGATTTCTTACACTATTTGCTCTAAAGTCTGAAATGAAATTATGATTGTACGATTGGATGAATTTAGACATACCTTGCATCCTGCGCATGCGCACACACAAGCTGTTAGGCTACTTATTGATTATCTTTCCTATCCTATGTAACTGTCAGGCTACCTATTAGCCACCCTGTACATATATATCAGTGGTGAAAAATGCAATCGTGTTGTGTGACCAAAAAGTTTACATGCACAACCAAAAGGTTTACATGCATGACCAAGAAAGTTTACATGTGTGACCAAAAAGTTTAGGAAGTGGCTATTTTGTCATTGACAGCATTTTTCCTTAGAGGCTATGTTGTCATGAGTTATTTGTGATGGATCAATCTGAATGATGTACTGAACATGTGACTTTTGGTCGTTTCTAATTGGTCAATCTTAAAAACTGATTAAAAAAATTTTACACCCCCAGTGTCCTCTCCCCCACCCTGTACACTCCCTTCCAATATACACTACCCCATACATTCACACACCAGGCCTCTCCCTCTAGTGTACACTGCCTTTCTCTCAGTTCCCTGCCAGCCACGATTCCAACACACAACCATTGTATTTTAAGACTGGTGTACTATTATGTGCAACAGTGCCACTGGCAGAATTGAAGCAATTATGGCCATATAAACACTCGTAAATGATTATGGCAAAAGTGTCTCCAAGGATAAAATGCAGTCAATGTCAAAATAGCCACTTCCAAAAGTTTGCATGCACCTGACAAGAAAATGTAACCATCACCACATGTTAATTACCAATACTATGCTTGTCCTGCCTCTCAATTTAGGTAAATTTAGCCATGTTCTTTAGGATGATCTTAAAAAAAAGTCAACTACTGTTGACCACTGCAGCTTTTGCCTCACATTCCAGATAATTTTGGCCATAATTCTTCTTTGGTAAAATTTGTGTGTGCAACCAACAATTTCTACATGCAACTAAATTTCAAAAAAATTTTTGCACCACTGGAAAAGAGAAAGTCTCACGTTGTTGACACAGTGCTTGCTAACATATAAGGTTAGAGCTATCCATATATCATTTAAAACACTACACATAAGGATAAAATAAAACCACTACAACTGTTTTGCCTTGAGGCTCATCCGGTGGCAACTTTTTCAAATAGAATCTTTTTGAATATAGAACTTATGATATTTGATTTTATTTGAATAAGTTGCCACCTGATGAGCCTCCAAGCAAAACAGCTGAAGAGGCTTTATTTTATCTTGACGTGTAGTGTTTTGAATTATATCTATATATATAAAACTCAAAGTTTGTCTGTCTGTCCGCTATAGAAATAAAACTGGAGACATTTAGATACAAACAAACATATAAATCTTATATAACTTTTTACAGGGAAGCCAAGTACAGTATTTTGATTTCGATCAGAATCATCTATGGGGGGCTACGAGCCTATATTTATTCAACCTATATTAAAATATGGTTATTCAATTGATTCGAAAATATGTCGCTTGCTTTATAATTCAATGTGCAAATTCCTGTAATATCTGGATTTCCTCACTGGTAAATTCAGACAATTTCTTAACCAGCCAGTTTTATAAACACTTTCTCCACCTTCATGACCGTTAGGCTTTTGCCTTCTCAGGGATTTCAAACATGTCTGCAACTCTGTGTTTGTTTGTTGTTTATGCTCTGTGTTTGTTTGCTCTCGTTGAGCTATTTTAGTGTGATTTATGCTGGACTAAAGTTTACTTCGCTGAAAGTTAACAGGTCTGTTAAATAAATAAATTTAATTTTAATATAAAAATTTAATCAGTCTTTACATTTTACCCGATCAACGACGGGTAAATCTGCTAGTATATATATATACTGTATACACCACATGAAACATTTTAATCACAGAGTTTTCAAGTATGATCACTTACAATTGTATACTTACCAGAATCATAGTCTTACATTAGATAAAGCAGAAATATTGCCTTCTTTGGTATACATTAGAAACACATATCATTTCATGAAGATGCTAAACAGCTAAAGCCATAATATTATCAACTTTTGATTATTCAGCATCAGTAAATTAAATCATACCTACAACATTCAACTGATTGTGATCTACTGATGACATATCGGCAACTCTGTAGCATATTTTAAGCAATTCAATTTAATAATTTATGTAGGAATCAGCACGAAGAACTAATACAGTCAAACCTCGGTTTTTGAACGTGATTCGTTCTGGAAGGCTGTTCAAAAACAGATTTGTTCAAAAACCGAATCATATTTTCCCATTACAAATAATGCTAAAGAGATTAATTCCTTCCATGTATCAAAAGAATAACTTATTTGCCTGCTTACACTACACTCTGTATATAATAGTATAAAACCATTTATTCAAAGAGTAAATAAAACACAAAAGTGTAAATAAAACAAAAAACATAACAAGTAATTTTAAGGCAGTGGCTATTTCGCCATCAACGGCAATTTGCCCTTGGAATCTATTTTGCCGTGATCATTTACGTGTGTTTATATAGCCAAATTTACTATACACGCACTAGTGACTCTGTGGTCGAGTGGATAGAGCGCTGGTCTTGAGATACCATGGTATCGAGTTCGAATCTCAGCTGGCCAGGGCTTTAAAAGAAAGGCAGTGTACACTGAAGGGGCAGGCCCGGTATGTAAATGAACGGGGCAGTGTACAGGGTGGGGGACAGAGATCTGGGAGTGCAAAATTTTTTTAATTGGTTTTTAAAATTGACCAATTAGAGACAACCAAAAGTCACATGTTTAGTACGTCATTTAGATTGACCAATCACAAATAACGCACGGCAAAATAGTCTCTGAGGGTAAATTGCCGTCGACGGCAAAATAGCCACTGCCTAATTTTAATGTAAATTTAAATAATACAGTACTGTATTGAACATATGCACACCTTTTTGATGCGAAGTGATGGGAAGAAAGGGATGAGTTATTTGTTGGAGGGGGAATCTCCTATAATAAAACTTTTTGGTAACTCTAAAGGTGTTTCTTCTATTCTCTGTCTTTTTGGTTCAGGTAAATCTTTCTTTTGAGTTGTTTAAGAAGCAAATTTTTGTGCGAGGACTGAGTCATTTTCATCTCAAATTTTCCGTTCGAAAACCAAATTGTTCAAACTCTGAGACATTCGAAAACCGAGGTTTCACTGTATTTAAAATCATCATTAAATTGAATAAACCTTGGCATTAAACATTGTTTCAGATGTATGCTTGTTTACTACCCACGGTTCTCAGTTATGCACACAACTTGTTGCCAAACTGCTATCAAAAATTACAAAAAGATTTTAAAATCCATGACACCATTTAAATTAAATAACATGACAAGCATCACCAGATTGTAATTCGTTATATAACTGAATGATTAAATAGCTAGCTAGTATTGACTAAAATAAAATAGCATTTTGAGATACAAACACAGTATTCAAGCTGTATGCAGACCAAAATAAAATAGCATTTTGAGATACACACACACAGTATTCAAGCTGTATGCAGATATACTAGCAGTACACCACCATCTTGAAAACTATTACCGTACTTTTACTTCATATGCTAGTCATGTCAGTATTATATACTGCTGAACTACGCAGCATGTGCATAAACCAAAACTAACAAGAAGTAACTTTACAATGCACTTCCATAATGCGCATACATTATACAGTTATTTGCCACTGTGGCACTTTGAACTACGAAATCAAGCTAACTACTTTAGCACTAACACAAAGTAAGCATGTGGTATCCCAAGTAGCAAATGCAACTAAAAACAACACAAGCATGGCAAGCTTAATCTCCACACACACATCTCTACACCAAATCATGCACTTATATTGTAAACTTGTAAAATGCCAATCACTGAAACAGAATATCAGACAGCCAAACTTGCTGTTCACAATTGTTTTCACAAAGTCAATACAGAGCAAAATCTATTGCAAATGTAAATTTGACGAGAGTGACGACTTTAATGTCAAATTATTTTTGGAAGTTGAGCTCTCTCTGCATACAATAAGCTAAATCATATCACCAACCTAATCGTTTCACTTGAATGAAATGAAACCACTATAAAAACATTAACGCTGCATTCAGGCCAGATATACTGGTATTATAGCATCTATCTTAAACACTGGCACTTTCACTTAAAATGCTAATTCACACAATACATGTATTAATAGCTTTTAATAGCTATACCACACAGCATATGCATAACCCATAGAACTCAATTTTACATTACAGTTTTATTCTGATAAATGTACGCACTTATGTGATAAATGTGTCTTAAATACAGAGGTGGGCAATACCGAGTATAACTGCACCGCGGTACTTTTTACTGCATTTTACCCGGGTTTTTGATCGGTACTTTTTTAGCAATTTGATCTCTTGAATCTGCATCCGCTCAAGCTTAAATTCGTTTTTGTATTGCCTTGAATCGTTGATGCATGTCTTCTTTCTGGTTTCTTTACAACGCTCAACGTCACTAGCAAATGAAAGTGACTCGTAGCGCCGATTTGGGAACAAAAATGGCGGCATTGCTTATTATCATACATCGATGAAGATTCACTTGAAAAAAATGAGCATGTTGAGTTGCAAACGCTTAAAAGGAGCTCATATTTATGAAGTGTTGGCCAAAGAGCTTGAAACAAGCAATTGGGTTTTTGGAATTGAAAACAAAATTGCAAACACAACTACTCAAAATGGCTCCAACTTTGTTAAGTCATTTAACCCTATTCGGCCCAAGCGGGACAATAATTGCCCGAGCAATTTCCTCTTAAGTACAGCTTTGTCCGCGATGACCCTACAATATCAAGATTTCATGACTTTTCCCAAAAATAATTCAATTTGTTTTTGACAAAATTTGAGTTGACTGTTGGTTGTAGATCGAAAGTTATTAGCAAATTTATGCACATGACTGCTACAATATGCAGACATAATAGCAGAAAGATAAAAAAGATAGTAACCTCACTCTGCGCTCGTCGTAGCAGCCTGAGAGCGAAGCGGGCAAGTCGTAAACAAGAGCTAACCAAAGTTCACGAAAAACTACTTAAGTTCAATTGCCATATATAGCATGTACATTCCCCAGAGAAAGCAACTTATTGCCTGGCTGTGACTTGAGAAAATAGAGAAAACGCGTTTTTCGCGAACAGACAATTGCGCATTTGTTCTTGAATTGTATCATCACAAGCAAAGTGACTGTTCATTAGTGATGAGCAATATCACTTTTCCATCGCATTGCTAGCTTTAGAGTAAATCTTTGTCATACATAATTGTAATTCCATAACAGGTGTTGTTACGGGACTGTTTCTACCGCGCAGCTAGACAGATATAAAAGTATGGTTATATTTTTGTAATTTTCAGGAAAACGTCACACAGTAACGAATTGTCAAATACAGTAGATTTCGCTTAATCGGGTCACATCGGGATAAGTACCATTTGGCCCGATTAAGCGGCTAACCCGATTATCCGAAGTCTTGCAGTATCTGTGCCAGGGTTGTCCTTGGTACACCAATTATCTTAGCTAGCTGGCGATGACTAATGTTTGGAGATTGCTCTCTAATTTTTCTTAGGACAACAACCCTTTCAGCAATTGTTAATTGTTTTTGTGGCATCTCTGCTTGGGACTTCACAAAATCTGCAACAAAACACAACAATTACCATGTCCAAGGGCATGAAATGACAAAATAATTTGCGCCTGTATTTTTCAATTGTTACATTATATAGTTGGCTTTGTGATATTGAGTTCTATTACATAACAAAAGCGGTTTTGCATTTAAAGCAGTGTATGTCTGACTACAGTCGTGGCCCGATTAAGCGGAATAGTGGCCCGATTATGCGGATTTAACGTAGTGCATTATCTTTGATTGGATTTTGTTCTTAACAATTTGGCCCAATTAAACGGCTGACCCGATTAACCGGCGGCCCAATTAAGCGGAATCTACTGTATTCGGAAATTCGTTTTGTGCGATGCTTCAATAAATAAATGCTGCGTGTAAATATATACTGCAGCAAACACAATAAATGAGAAAAAAGGCCTGTTCGGTCATTTGAAAGCATAAAAAAAGTTTTCAAATTGTGACCTACATTGGTGGTTTCATATAATTTTCCCAGACTTAATTAAGCAATAGGCTAATATTCAAAGTGTTAAAACAGCGAAGGATATTTTTCACAAAGCTTTTTCTAGGTCGAGATCACAGAAATGTTAGTTCGCAATTTTGACTAAATTAACATAAAAGCTTCTCCATAGTCATTATAATTCTGGTTTTACGAAACCATAAACCGAAAAAAACTAAAACAAAGTCAGTCGTATGATTAGTGTAAACTGTGTAATAAATAATGATCAAACAATTCAGCCACTACGCTATATTTCAAAGCAAGTAAAATTTATTGCTAAAATGTTTCACGGGAAAAGAATAAAAAAATTTAAAAAGAAGCTTGAATCGCAAGTTCACAAGCCATTTTCAATGTTTCACAGATATTTAGAATTGACGTTTTGTCAAATGAAATAAAATTTCGCGATGAATAACCAACGCAACTCAAGGTCGTCAAACCCTTGATATCTTTCGCCTAAATTAAATTTCAAGGTGTAACCAGAACTAAAAATAATAGATGATTTATCGGTACAACGAAAACAAATATTATTGCATTTGTATTTTGAAACTAGATTACAAATTATGCTCATTGTTAAGAAATTCATGTTTCCCATATTCATACGAAAATAGATCTCCAAAAAGAAAAATGATTCATTACCTCCCAATGTCGAGGATGGCCAGTCCGCGGACGGAGTTGATTTACAAAAGAAAATAAGGTCATTGCGCCTCCCATTCATGGGTGCTGGTCCGTATGGCGATTCATATGCACCACTATTACTGAACCTCATTCGACTTGCAAACTGATTATTAAAGTAAGTAACGCAAAAGTCTGTGGCCCACCCGACTAACGTGCTGTGGCCCACCGGTTGTATTTGAGCTACATTATATTTTTTTTGTTTTGCACAGTAAACTTTTGGCCATTATCAAGAATTATTTTTTGATAAATTCCACTTTACTAAGTGCTAGTCTACAAATTGAAAGACAAAATTTGGTGCGGTCTACCACACTATAGCGTGAGATCTACCTCCGGTTACTACTATAGCGTGAGGTCTATCACTGAATTATTTATCCCTCACCCCTCTATAGCTACACACTTACCACTTTAGCGATAATAATTCCAAACACCACACATACATTCCATACACAAAGGTAAACTTATTCCAACGATATACACTTCGTACATCTTCTAAGAACGACACAAATCATTGGTTGGAGTTAGAGTTAGGGTTAGGGTTAGGGCAGTGGTTCTAACTCTAACTCAAGGCCGGATTAAGCAATGGGCAAACTGGGCAATTGCCCCAGGCCCCGCGCTTTGAGGGGCCCTACGCTTTTTATCGCTATTGAATTGAATTGAATTGAATTGAATTTTTAACTATTGAATTGAATTGAATTAAAATAAATTTATAGCCTTATAACCTACATTATCAGCAAACTTGAACTGAAGAATCTAAATATTTACATACCGGTACAGTTATTACTTGTTCAAAAAAAAATTAAAAACAGATTTTCGATGACAAGGTAACTGTGACGTTACAGTAAAGACTGATATAATCAGTGGTGTATTGCTAAATAATAAAGTAAGTGGACGGTTGGATGGCTGCAAAACATTAAAGTAGGTGGACGATTGGAACTGATTTTAAACCTTATGGTCTGAGAGACATGCGCAACGGCACACTTCGCTACAGCGCAAGGCGGGAAGCATAGACAACCTATAATTGAACTGTTTGCAACAAAGAGTATACTAATTAAAACAAATTTATTTTAAAAAAGTATTTTTGAAAACATATTTTAGAAACAATAAGATAAAAAAAATTTGAATATTAATAAAATGTGCCTTCAGTCAAGCGTTTTCTAAAAAAAGTAAGTGGGCGGCGATCCCCCTGATCCCCCTTCAATAAATTCCTGGGTATAATAGCATTTAAATTAATGGCTGCGAACGACTGTCAAATGTTAGAGCAGTTGTAAGAAATGTTAGACGCCACTAAAGTCCTCAAGGAAAATTTTGTTGAGTTGAGACAACTGTAAACCGATTTTACGTTGGATGACAATGAAACAAATAAAACCAAATCAGATTCATGGTATTTGAAGAAGAGTATAGATGCCTTAGAAACAGCCATATTATGTGTTTTATGGCACAAAATCCTTCAAAGGTTTTACAGTACAAGTAAAAGTCTACAGCGTGCTGACATATCTTTAGGAAGCTGCGTAGCACTTTACAACGGAATCGAGAGTTTTTGCCAGCATTTACGGGATGAATTTGAAACAATTGAAAAGGATGGTTTGAAACTCACACCCGGTATACAGAAAACCTATGAGTCTCCAAATAAACGAAACCGAAAAATGAAAAAGACTTTTGATTATGAAGGAGAGGACACTGGATGCACTAGAGCTTTGGAAGGTGCTCGAGAATCCTTTCGTATTGGAACTTACCTTCCAATCGTTGATACCTTAATTGCAGAGTAAGAAGACGAAAATCTGTGTACTGCATATTGCAATAGAATTTAAATTTTTTGCTGAATCTGAACACTTGGGCTATCAGTGAGATAGAAAACGCAGCAAGTAAGTTGTTAGAAGTAAATGCAAGCAATTTGGATAGCGACTTTCCTTCGGAAGTTGTGCACTTTGCTGTTCATTTACGTTCATCGCTTGATCTTGCTTCGAAGACAAATACTGCGCAAGAACCAGTGATGTACCAGCCGCCCTGCAAACCCCCCAATTGGGGGGGGCCCAGGCCAACTTTGGGGGTCCAAGTTAGTCTGAAATTGCTTTATGGCTACGTGACTATTTTTAGTTCAGCAGACTTGTTTACAACCCATTTAAACTGTAGGAAGAAATTGGCTTGTGACATCATAAGTGAATGCAACGTCATTTTATCTCGCAGAATCTAGAATATTTCGATTGATTTTCTGGTAGAATCTTGAATATTCGATTGACGTAACAATGCCGTTGTTACGCAACAATCATAGAATGGTCTGGAATTCTGTTTGGCTAGAAATACCGGGACAATATATATACACTGCAGAGTGCACATAAAGTATTTTATTGACATTGTATAGAATGAAACGTTCAAAAAGTGGTGCTCAAAAGAGAAAAGAAGCAGCCACTGCTCGAGATGCTGTAGCGAAATTGCCCAAGATGACAGATTTTTTCAAGATTACTGAGCAGAGTAGACCTGGCACTAGTACCGAGAGGGATGAAGAAAACTATAGTGTACAAGAAAAAGAAGACTATGACGATCAGCATCAAAGTGATTGTGAATTTCCAGAAAATGTAAGTTGTGATTTACCTGCCAATACGCAACCTTCAATATCAAAAATAACTGAATCTCAATTTACCCCTATCCCTGATGACCCATGTAAATGGCCTGAAAGTATTTCTGATGCTCAACGATGTGATATAGTAAAGCGTGGACCACATCAACTAATAATGAATTTTCCATATAATAACACAACTCCAAGGCGACGTTTTTCCTCCAACCATTATAAACGTGTGTTACCTAATGGTGAAAGTGTTTCACGGTCGTGGCTAGTTTATTCTGGGGAATCAGATCAAGTTTTTTGCTTTTGTTGTAAGCTATTTGGAAAAACACTAAGCCCCTTTTGTAGTGGTATAAATACATGGGAGGGTTTTTCGAAAAAACTGAAAGACCATGAAAACGGCCTTTCCCACCAAGAATGCTGCAGTCAATGGATGTTGCTAGCTGAAGGGATAAGAAATTCATCCACTATCGACAAACGCGAGATGAATATTTTTTTCAATGAAAGACGTTTTTGGAGAAATGTTTTAGAGAGACTTATCGACATTGCCTTGTTTCTATTGGAAAGGAATCTTGCTTTTAGAGGATCTGAAGAAGTCTTAGGATCTCCTCACAATGGAAATTTTCTGGGTATATTTGAGCTTTTGGCAAGAAGAGATCCGATCCTAAAAAAGCTTCGAGACAGAATCAAGAATAAAAACACTAAAGATCACTATTTGAGTCCTACCATACAAAATGAACTAATTGAATTGCTAGCGACAGAAGTTGAAAAAGAAAATTTGCAGCAATTGAAATTGGCAAAATATTTTTCTATCATTTTGGACTGCACTCCAGATATGTCACATCATGAACAAATGTCTGTCATTCTCCGTTATGTACTATGTAATGAAGAAGCTGCTGTTGTTAAAGAAACATTTTTTGGCTACTTGAGAATAAGTGGGAAGACAGTACTGGGAAAGGCTTGTTGGACGTTTTCTTAGAAAAAGCGACCGAACTGCAACTCGAATTGTCAGATTGTCGAGGTCACTCATATGATAATGGTGCTAACATGAAAGGAAAACATTCTGGGGTCCAAGCAAGAATGCTAGACATCAATCCCAAAGCTGTTTACGTGCCCTGTGCAAACCATACCCTTAACTTAGTTGTTGTTGACAGTGCTAATTCATCGACGGAAGCATTGACATTTTTTGGAGTACTTACAAGGTTGTATGTGCTGTTTTTTTCCTCTGCTCAGCGTTGGGAAATTTTGAAGAAACATGTGGAGCTGTCCATAAAGTCACAATCTGATACTCGTTGGGAAAGCAGAATTAAATGCATCGAACCTCTTCGATACAATTTAAAAGAGGTGTTGCTGGCACTGAAAGACTTGGAAGCCATTTCCATAGAAAGAAAAGATGGAAGAGCTGCCTCAGAAACAAAATCGTTGATAGCTCATTTATCAAAATGGAGTTTTCTTTTGTCGGTGTTTATTTGGTATGATATCCTATTCCAAGTCAATAAAGCAAGCAAGATTCTTCAATCGTATGGAGTCTCCCTTCATACAATGGAAACGGAAATCCAGGCAACTGAAAAGTTTTTGCAAAACTATCGCACAACGGGCTATGACAGTGCCGCAACATCTGCTGTTGAAATAGCACAGGAATTGGATATTGATCCTTCTTTTCCTCCGTCAAGAAGTGGAAAGAAAAGAAGATTGTTTGATTACCAAGGTGAAGAGGAACAACGAGCTACTCCTGAACTGAAATTTAAAAGCAACTTTTTCTATCCATTAGTAGACCAGGCTATTATGTCAATAAAGGAGCGCTTTAATTTGTTACGTGAGGTTTCTTCCGCCTTTTGGTTTTTGTACACACGAGACAAACTTTTGCTTGTGCAACAAGAAAATGCTCTTCTTACTTGCTGTAAAGAGCTCCAAAAAAAGTTCGGTGACATTGATTCTGATGAAATGAGCGCTGAGCTACAGCGGTTTGTTTTAATTTTACAAAAAAAAACGCAATCTCAATACGGCTCAAGACTTTCTGAACTATCTTCTAAAGACTCATTTATTTGAATTGTATCCGAATGTGTACATCGCACTTCGAATCTTACTAACTTGCCCCGTGACTGTTGCCAGCGCTGAAAGAAGCTTCAGCAAATTGAAACTGATCAAAACTTTTAATAGAACGTCTATGACAGACAGTAGACTATCTTCATTAGCCATGTTGTCAATCGAAAATGACTGCGCCCGATCTCTTGATTATGACAATGTCATAACAGCATTTGCAAACAAAAAGGTTCGCTCCAGACTATTTAAATGATACTGTGTTTTTATAACTTTTTCATGTTTTTCAGTGTCATTGCTTTCGTTTCGCAGTGTCTGCATAAATGTCCTACTGAACTCTGGCATCGGTGCCAAATTTTTTATGACTTGCACCTTCGGTATCGGCATGCTTTATTCTGACATTAGCCTGTTTACTTATGTACAAATTGTGGTGTATTTTCCTAATGCAGCTTTTCAATTTTACACCTCTAAAGTGATATGACCTGTGCGCAGGGGCTCTTGCACTTACTTTGGGGGGGCCTGAAGTTGGAGTGCTACGGGACTGGCAAGAACAGCTGTCGTGTTTGAAAAAGAACTGCTAAATTCAAACTTTTCCATAGGTGGCTATTATTCTTTGTATATATCTGACCTTGCCTGTTGCAAATACGGAAGGTGAACGTTTTTTTTCGGCATTGAAAAGAGTGAAAAACTATTTGCGCTCATCTCTGAAGCAGGATCACGTTTGTGATTTCTGTATTATGGCCATCGAAAAGAGTTTCACAAAATCTATGAGCTTTGAGGATATTATTGATAAATTTGCAGCAGCGAAATGCCAAAAACACCAGTTGCTTTAGCTTTTTCTGTGTTGCACCCTCTGTGTTGTTTATTATATTTTCTGTGTTGTTTATATTTGCCCCGTTAATGAAATAGTGCGAAAATTTTATTCTATATTTACTTTTTTAAAATAAATTTCAAAGTAAATTTTAAACAAAATTAATAGAATTTACTTTTCTTAATAAATCAAAATAACAAATTAGACTCAACTTCTTTGATCTAAATAAATAATATTCAAAATAAAAATTTGTTTTTTAGTTTGAATTTCAATCAAACAAAAACACAATTAATGCAAAAAAATCAATTTTTAGTTTAAAATAAATAATGTACAGGCAAATTAACCCATTTATACTTCACCCATTTTAAATACCAAGGATTACGTCAGGGACACCCTATTCCCGGAAGGTAAGAGCTTATTATGTCTTCCATTATCAAGATCTATTAAATCAGTGCTCCCAAACTTTTTCGAGCGTGACCTAAATCTAAGTTGTTTTCGCGTTCCATAATTTAGGGGCCCCGCACTCTTATCTGCCCCGGGCCCCGCGATCTCTTAATCCGCCCCTGCTCTAACCCTTACCCAAACCTCACGCGGTTTGAACCTCGGTAGGTGCGAGTCAAGCGGTAGACCTCACCCTCCATCTCGGTAGGTGACTTATGTCGGTAGACCTCACGCTATATTAGCACCCAAAATTTTATGTAGAGGTAGCAAGTGAACATTTAGCTTAATAATTATTAGGGTGACAAAAATGATGAAATTCGTCAGTTATCACCATTTTCTTATCTACAAGGGAGAGTCAAAAGTTCTTAGACAAATGCCGTAATTTCAAAATGCGAAAAGTTTTATTTGTTCAAACATGTCTTTTTGTGTTGTTGTTTTGTGACTGGAAGAAAGTAAATATACTACTTCATTTTTCTTGGCTTTGTAGCTAAGAAGCATAATATTTTCTTCTGGTGGCATAAATAAAAATGTAGATGAATACAAAGTTGCACCTTTTCCTAGCTTTGCTTCGAGAGGAATTTTACGTTGATGTGCTCTCATGATATCTAGCATCGTAATGTTGCTCTGCAAAAGTCTTCTGGCTAAACTCAATGATGTCAAAAGTTGCCGGTGATTACATTGAGCCCCATATTCTAGTACGGTTCCATCAAAGACAAGGTCACATGCTCCCCGAGTCCAACTTCTCTTTCTTCTCTACCAACATAAGGAAAAGCCCGTAGTACAAAGGAGGTTGTGGTATCACACACCATCCAAAACTTAATTCCAAATTTTGCCGATTTTTGTAGCATATATTGTATGAATGGACATCTAAAGCAAAGAATATTTTTATTACAAAAATATGTTTGTTACTGTGTAACACCACAGTAAATTATCAGGTGTCTGCTAGGGTTACCTTACTCTACACCGAAAAAGTTGCTCATTAATTGTGACATTTGCACCAGGAAAATATGACTTTTGGAAGTTATCCATGACTGAATCCCATAATTCCCTTATTGCAGCAAACTTGTCAGTCTGTCGTCGAAGACTTCGTGAGTTTTTATCATCAAAACGAATGTAGCGTAGTATAGATTGAAATTTATTTTTACTCATAGTTTTTCGAAAGATAAGACGCCCATATTCTTCAGCCCGGAAATTGAATAGGGGTTTGTCTCTCCCTTTCAGCACACCACGGAGTATGTACAGACCAAAAAATGCGGTAAACTCGTCCTTGGACAAAAAAAATGCTTCATCTCCTTCCTTTCGCGCTTCAGCAAGAGTAAAATGCATTACATTTTCAAAATTCTGATGTCCCCAAAGCTCTTGAAACACATCTTTTTCATCATTTACACGAGCAAGTATAAATCGCTTAGTGCCTGGTTTGGTACTGAGAATATTTCTTTTTTCCTGACGTCCTGTTGTACAGGCAGGTTCTTTGTTCTATATTGTACCATATCTGCTAAATACTCGACTTTGTTGTGGCGCACTTGGTCTTTGTAAATCTTCATTTGGAGAAAGAGAAGATTATTCAGTGTCAAGATCTTCTAATTCTTGTTCATCATTTTCTCTGTCTGATTCTTGTTCTTGTAATTTTGGCTGTGATTCCTCAAAATCCTCTTTGCCAGAATCTTCATCAACGCGGAGCATATCTAGCACTTCCTTTACATTATTATACACCTTGCCTTCACCGGATTTTTTAGCCATTGTCATTTAGCCTGACCTGCAAAAGAATTTGAGTTTCTAAAGATGAAGCAAAAATAAAGAGAAAATTGCAGATTCAGTTTGCCAAAAAATTATCATTTAGGTAAATAGCGAATTCTGACTCTGTTTACTACACTAAACAGTGAAATGTGAATCGCATTCTCGACTAGATTTGCAGTTAGGTTATAAAACAGGGTCAAAATAGCTATATTAATTTGTAACAATAACGGATACAAGTAGCCAGTCTGGCAAACGATTTATCAGTACATCAAACAAAAGAGCATGCTATTCTAACTGATAGGTTACAATTTGTGCAACAACCAGGTTGCGAAAAAAATATCACAACACCAAATAAAAGTAAAACCATAATAACATAAAAAGCTGTAGAAATATAAGAATAAATAAATAATTGCTGGGCTGTCTTCTACTTATAGTAATAAAACACAACTAAGTAGGTCTTTCTTCGCTTTTAATCGCTAAGAGGTCAATCGACCCGTATGGTCTTTCTTGAAGAAAAAAAATCTCGGTCTTTCTAGGGTTAAATAAAAACAAACATTATAAAGAAGGATTAACCACGCTTGACCTTAGTGCAACCGGCCATATTATTATGCAAAGCCTATGTGATACATATCGTAATAGAAGCTGTGAAATCTACGTCATACTCGTAATATAGAAACGGTTTCATAAACTTTATCTCAATGATATCAGCCAGGGGGTAGAGGCAAGCGTAGGCAGGCGAACAATCACTCGCAAGGAATTTTGAAATAGCTGAGCACACCAGTTTCATGTTGTTGACTTTAAACAAGCGAGAGAATTTTCGCGCTTTTTGTGGTGTTATGTAAATTGCGTCAAATCCGTTTCTTGACAACAAAACGCTTTCGTGTAAAAAAGACATTAAAATTAGTTCTAAAAAAATGATATTGCCCCGTCGAAATTTAAACTTTCGTAGTTGTTATACCAGCAAATAATGTTACCGATGTCTAGTAAAATGTCATCAATTCTTTAGCGGCGATCTATTCTTGGACTTCATAGGTTACAAGAGTTCGCCGACATTACGTGATCAGCCAAGCGCAACTGGCCTAAAGTAGTCAATTTGTCTTGCTGTTAGGAGTGGAGAAGTGAATGAGAAATATTTGTTTCTTTTAAATGAGAACTAACGGCAACTATCAAAATTTGACTTGCCTTCAGATTAATTGTTTTTTCTTCTATAAGCAATAATTTCAGAAACATGTTAAACACAAATACAAAATAAAATAAAATCTTTTTCCGTTTGCCGGCCGGTTCAATCGTTTTTCTACGTGGTGTAGTTCATAAGATATAAAGCTTTAAACTTTCGGGGCAAAAACTACCCCACGTTGGACTTAGCACGACGCAAATCTCTTGGGCCGAATAGTGTTAATGTTTGTGTAGAGACGGCTGAAATTGTTGAAGAAGAAAGCTCTGATGAAGCGAGATCAAGTTGTTCCGGCGGTAATGTTGACGAAGACACGGTACAACCAGTACAACTGCTACCCATTCTTGAAGGAGATAATGATGAGGAAAGTGTTGGAGTATTCTTACCAAAACATGTGCTTTGTGCATCACACTCTCTTAATCTTGTGGTGACTATTGATGCTGGTAAGACTCTGAACAAATGTGCTATTTACAAAAAGTATTGTAGTTCGGCGCTTGCAAAGCCCCAAGAGATATGGTATAAACAGTCAAGGAGCAGCAAGGCGTCTGATGTCATAAAGAGTAACATTGGTTTTCTGCTTCAAGTCCAAGTGTAACTCAATGGAGTTCTGTATATGATGTAGTTCGACGATTGATCGCTATTTTCGACAACCGAGACAATTTAAAAGCTTTTCATCGAGCTTGTACTATTTTGACCTTGCCGCTCTTCACCAGCAATGATATTGCATTTTTAAAAAAATATCAACGGGTAACGCGCCCTAATGTACAGCTTTGGATAAGCTGCAAAGGGAAAAATATGTGTTCACAAGAATTCTTTTACCGACACTCTTCATATCGGTAAAAAATACGTGAACTTCAAACGAACAATAATCTTGCGATTTGCTTGCCTTTGGCAACGATTTTGATTGAAATTGTGCAGAAAAGATTTCACAATGTATTGAGTAGTACGGTACTGAATATCAAGTAGCAATGGCATTGCGTCCGCATTTTCGATGCTCGCTTATGTCGGATGCAGATAACCAATTTTACCAGTTTACTTCTGAACCCACTCGAGAGAAAATAAAGACCACGATGATAGTCCTGGTTGAATCTTTGCTAAATGAGAAAGATCTACGTGCTGCCAGCAGCAGCCACAAAACAGAGGAGTCTGCGAAGCGAGATGATTTTTTGTTTAAACAATCAAAAGACGGAAAACGTAGCGCAGCTAAACTCTTGAAAGGATTTCTTGACGCTAGTCCAATAGACATGTCAATGCTTCATGCTGCAATGCTGTTAATTTCATATGTTACGCATGAAGCATTAAAACGAGGTTTCATAAAATGAACACTGCCGTACCCTCAAGTGCTGCAGTTCAAAGAGTGTTTTCGATTGGGAAAGACATTCTAAAGCCCAAAAGATCGGAGTTAAATCATATCCATTTTGAAATGCTCTTATTTTTAAAAGCAAACAAGTAGAGTCAGGTCAGTTGTGTTATTATTTTTTTTAGTATGTAAATAAAAGCTGCAAAATTTTGTAACTTTTCATGGTGTGATTCAAAAAACAATAAAAGTTATACAAGTGTGTATATTCATTCAATAACCTCTTTAAAAGCACCGTGCCGAGTACCGTACCGGTATAGCGGTACTTTTTGAAAAAATACCAAGTACCGGTACCACAGCACTTATTAGATCCAGTACCATGTACTGATACCTCGATACTTTTATTTTGTACCGTGCCAACCACTGCTTAAATGTTTTGTGGGTGTTAAACTATCACTGTGACAGATTGTACTATGAAAACAAGCTAACTACTTCAGGCATCAGCATAAAATAGGAATATCATATCTTATTAAAAAAAGTAAGATTAAAAATAACAAATATGGCTAGCTTAAACTACTGCACACACATCTTTATTCCAAACAATACACCTATCTGCAGTATTATATCTGCACCTATCATAAATACAAATACCAAAATCGTTTGTAAACTTTAAGTTTGGGTAAGTAATTTTTTGTAGGTGCATGCCTTGTTGTTACAATCTAGCATTGGTTGCTATCGCGTTTTGATATAATATAGAAATTTTCGGTTGTATCTCAATCTTAAATTTCCTTTAAAATTGAGGAGACGTATAATAATCGCTCCGATAATTAGGTCTGACTGCAACTTAATAAAACTTGGAAAAGATTGCCTTCCACTAAAAACACCTTAAACCACTTTAATAACGGAATAATGTATTCGCAGAAATAATACTTTACGACTTCAAGCTTCTTCGCTCAACGATCTCAGAATTAATCACTTTACTACACAATCAGAAAACCGCAAAAACTAATTTCAACAATAACTGCTTAATACTCGCCACGTCCACAGAATCCACAATAAATTATCACAAGAAAACAATATCCCTTCTTTACTCTGTCAATCAATCTCTCTCTCTCTCTCTCTCTCTCTCTCTCCATTACCACGTTTCTACACTCTCTACTACTCAAAAATCCCATCGCCTTATATACTGTATAAATCGAAAAAACAATCCAGAAAACGATAGAACGAAATCACGTGAAAAAAGAAAAAAAAACATTAAGTTACATAATCGGTTATTGAAATTCTTCGAAGAAGCTAGAATCACTAGATCAATCTGGAATCTTATTATGTCGTAATAACGATTGTGACGTAATGAAGGCGTACTACAGCAAATCCACTTGCGAGGAAAAAAGGTCTTTTTTTCAATCAGTAGCCGAGCGAACAAATGACACAGCACTTTACACACATATGAAAACTATGCTTACGAGGCAAATTTCCTCATTCGTGACAGTTGCCTAGGCTTGTGGTAAATTTACGTTTTTAACAACCGTACATATCTAAGCAATAAACATTTTTTTATAAGTATTTTCTCAGCTCGAGTTTCTGAGCAAACACATCCTTGAGTAGTCGTTTGTCTTTCCTTTTCCGACTTACACTTGTTATTTTAGACCAATCTTTTCCCAAGTGAAACGATAAATTAACGTAATATAGTGCAGGTCAATTTTCTATTTAGTGGGGGGATCCAAACACCCCTAAATTTTGAGAAGTTTTGAGTTTTTCAATTTTATTTTTACCACATCTTGAGGTTTCTTTCATAAATGCTTATTTATTGGCTTACAGCCTAATGTTAAGATCATAGTTTTGGTGCTTTGGTTCATTATTTTTAGCCCTAAAGCATCAATGTAATGTTGCATGACATTTCTGTAACTTAATGGATTGCTGCTATTTTGATTACTTCATTTTCAATATAGAAATTACCGCTACTAACCCAAGCCCTATAATACCCATTGTAATACTGAAACTGGGTTACACATTTTGTAATGCATTCCTTGTACAACTGCAATTTAACACCAAATTACTGTAGTACATGCATCATTATTTTGAGTAGCAAACTACAATTAGCGTAAATGTAACGATCCCTATGGTCTATTGTTGCCATGATTTTTCATGTTTGTGAACACTTTTCGCTTTATCAGATTTTAGTGCAGAATTCTCGAACATGGGTAAACAGTTTAGGGGTTGAAGAAAAATTTACTCTTTAGTCTATACCAGCACCACGAATTAAAAGAAATAGTGAACTTAACACGAAAACAAAAACATTTGCAACTTTATTGAAGGTCGATTAAATTTCCTTTCTTAAAATGAACCCGCAAAACGAAACAATTTGAGAAAGCCTACCTTTATGGAGCAAAGTTTCGTTATTACAGGGTTGGTGTTCTGCTAGTTTCAACAATAAACCGGCGTAGCTTGTGATGAAATAAGGGTACAGTAGAACGCCGATTATCCGAACTAATTGGGACCAAAGATGTTTCGGATAATTGACTTTTTCGGATAATCGAGCAACAATGCCAATATTGTTGCGCACTGCCAAAAAAGAAACCCTCACTCCTATTGCTAATCAATCTATAGTCTCATGCTTTGTCTCAATCGTCACTGCATTCGGTTTTCTTTTCATGGAAGACATAGTCATCAGATTAGTTTGAAACTGAAAAGCTTTCGCCCTTAAACACAGTTTATTATCAAGTGCAGATAGCAATTTCTCAAGATAAGAACGTAGATGCGCTATAATGACGTTTGTCAAAGTAGCGTTCAAATAATCGGCGTTCTCCTGTATTATTGATTTTAATTAGTGGTGCATTTATGACGTCAGTGGCAGTTTCCATTTGAAGAGGGGGAAATTTGAAATGGCCAGAAACACTGCCTCAAACCAATTCCAAAATTTGAGTTTGGTTGTTTTTTGACTTATTTTACATTAAAATCTTAAGCATTGGTGTCAGCAAAACATTTTCGTATCTCAAACTGCATGCGTTGATAACTTGAAGTTACTGTAATACTAATGTGTTATATTTCCTTTACATGTGTTACAGCGTTTACTTTACCGTGATTTGAGACACAATTGAGACATATTTGAGGCACCGTTATTCGACATGACAAGCAAAAGAATGCATCTGGACAAAAGTTGATTTAGTTAGCGAGCCAACCCCAAAAGAACTGGGCCGAGCTCTTTGGCAGATGTCGTATCGGCACCGCCGGTCACAGCCCGCTTTCCATTCCACTCCAAATCATGATTGCAACCAATTGTATTCCATCTGTTAATCTAAATTCATGAATCCATCTTACAGGTCTGAGCTTTCTGATCTCGGTGGTAGAAAATGATTGCTAAAAAGTTACTTTTGTAGACGAAATGTTCTGGCAATTTAAATTGGTTGTTTTAACGACAAAAGTGTTTTTTTTGCTACTTGAGCAATGTTAAAAAATCGTGACCGCGTTCTAAACGTCAAACAACAATTTGTTATCACTTGTGCTTATCTGGTGTAAATGGACCTGAAACTGAATTTTTATCAGATCGTGGTAACTTTGTCGATATTATCAGCAGTAGCTGAGTTGATGTTAAGCAATTAAATTTTACTTCAATAAATGTTGTGATTTTTCGTTATTAGGTTATTAATTTAGCTTTATGATTTGGAGGGAAGAAAAAAAAAGGGTTTCTGGAATAATCAAGAACTAGATGGAGGAGTTCAATTGAAATTGCTTTGTCAAGATTTGATACAGCAAATGTATCAAAAGGTCGTAAAATTTCAGACAAAAAGAATGTCTAGGGCTGATGTTCTAATCTTCTAGGGCCTAGGTGGTAAAGCGGAAACATTCTGCAAACTCTCCGCTGGTCCCGACAGCACCAACAAGTTTTCCATTTCTCTTCTTCTCTGCGACTCTTGCTCTGTTCTTGCCACTTTGTTCTCTCCTCCGTCTTCCTATTGCCTCAAACTCACTGGCAGACCTGGCAGGAACTGTATTCCCCCCCTCCTTTACTATCAGGCTACAATGTAACTCCGAACACTTGTTATTCCCGGGAAACGACGAAGGTGATGAGTTGGCCACACGGGAAGCGGTTACTTGCTCTCTACAATCCCTGGTAACCTTTTACTTTTAGAACGACAGTTTCTTATCTTTTCACGTACTGGAGGCGTAGCCTAATGTCTCATCAAAATTGTTCGACACACAGGTTCCCTTGATTGTCATTGAGGATCTTGTGCTCCCTCGTCAAGCTCGTTGTGCCCTCTCTTGTCTCCGCTGCAACGGACACAGCCTTCCGTTAAGCTCTTATCTCACTAGAATTGGCAAATTTAAGAATCCTTCATGCAGCTTCTGCTGACATCTGTCCCAGAACACCTCTTATCTCATTTTACACTGTCCAGCTGCAGACTCAGTGCGCCGCTCGCTCTTTGGCAACTCTCCTTACGATCTCTGGTCTAAGCCCTATGGAGTAGCACGGATCCTGGAAATCCATGGTCTACCGCTATGCCCCATTCCTCGGAAGGAATTGGGTAACAGCGACTACAAGGCGGGAAAATGTAAGCATATGCATTCATAATTGCCAATTTTGGAATTTTCAAGATTTTGGGTAATTTTCAAAAGTGTTAGGAATTTCACTTCTGCACATGTGCTGAGAGGAGATCATGATAGTGTCTCGAGAAATGACTTAAATTTTCAATGAGAAGCAAGAGAAAGTGAGGAAGATCTGGAAGAAGTAAGTGTAAAAGGAAACAGAGAAAATTGATTTTAAAGATGAAGAATACCCTAAATCGAGTGATGTGGCGAGATGAATTGCAAAGTAATAGGATGAATATGGCCAACTTCATGAAGGAGTCAAAACCCGATAAAAACTGACTAACTACTACAATGTGTTTAAGAAACGCTTTTTGTAGTTCCTGTAATTTATTGACAAAAATATTTGGCAGTTCGTGTAATGAATAAAAATTTATCCCAACAAGCAAAGTTGAAGTTATGAGGTTTGGCTTACGCTGCCAACTGTAAAAATTTTTAGTGATCAATTATCTCGCAAACAGAAATATTAAAATAGTGTCGCGTTGCAGTAGAATTTTTGATTCTATCTCAATCTTAATTTTATTCATAAAATTGAGGCGACTTATAGTATCGCTCGAATAAGTGAGTCTGGCTGCAACTTAACAACTAGGTGAAGATTGGCTTTTACTACCATATTTGAACCACGCACTTTTCGATCAAGAACAGAACAAATATATTTATAAAATGCTTTGAAATTCTAAATTTTTTCGCTCGATAATCACAAAAGCTAAAGCACTTCAGTATAGCAATCAGGAAACAGCCAAAACTAAATCCACCAAACTACCGTCTGACACTTGTCAACGCCAACAATCCACAATAAATCACCACAGAACAATACGTCTTTTTTCTGCTTTGCCACTCTACTACTACTACTGCTCCTCTATCTATTCTACGGAATCGTAAAAAATCTCACTGCCTTATATAAAAAAAGGATGGCGTTCCAGAGAAAGCCAGAACAACATCAGATGACACAGAAAAAAAGCACCGTCAATAATTACGTAATTGGCAGACGAAAATCTTCGAGGAGAAACAAGATTCACTCGAAAACTCTGGAACTTAATCATATAGTCAACCATTGTGACGTAAGAAGAAGCATGTGAGTTACAAATCTAAATGCGAAACAAAAAAGGTCTTTTGCGAAAACAGCCGAGATATAAAACCAAGTTTGGGCTTACAAATTCAAATTTACAAGTAAAATAATCACTGCAGAACAAAACGATAAATCACAACAACAAATTTACATATTTGTGACAAATAGTTTAATGAATTTTAACCATCAATCAACATTTTATTTGAATTTTAACCATCAATCAACATTTTATATAGGGATCAACACAACAAACAAATAATCAAATCAAATAGACTTTTGAGAAAAACTAACAATTTTTGAAATAGTTTCGTATTCAATACCAAACTGTTGATCAACCTTTGGTAGATATTCATTTGATCCACTTTTACAGTAAATGATCTATTGTCCGACTCAGAGAGGGGGCCTACGCATCACCAATAGCTGTAGAACATAGAGCAATGACCCTCTTTATAAACGCAGTCGAGGGAAGCAAAGAGACTATGCCTCAAAATTTTTTGACCGACCAACGTAAAAAGCTATTTTCAAGTAAAATGGCAACAGCAATACCTATATGTTTCTTGTTTGCTATTTCTGCTTACTGCCTGTCTAAGCTATCTACAATGTCACGATTATCGCGGATATTCTGCTATACACCTTGTTGGTGAAGGTTGAAATCTGAAAGAGAAAGAAACAGCGCAACCCACAATGCAAGCGTACACAACAATCTTTCTAATATTAAAAATACACCACATCAACATCCCTTTTTTTTCACAAAACGCATAAGCAAAAAACGAAAAAACAAAGGCAAAACATATTTCAGGTTTCACAGTCGCCAAACCAAGCAGGTTGTCTACGGATTCTTCGGCTACGATTGTATGGTAAACAAGTTTGCAAATCACAATGGGTTTGACGAGAAGTGGTAGTCGGATTTTTAGTGTCAGGAAACGCAACAGTGGGAGGCATAGAGTCATAAATATCAATATCGTCAGATTTGACAGTGCAACTGTTGTTGGAGCGAATATGCACACGGTTTCTGAGATAACGAGAACCATTTTCAGTTTGGATTACATAGGATCGCACAGAGAATTTTTCTACGACTTTACCATTTTGCCATCCCTCCTTATCCGGGTTTTAAAAATACACATTTTGATTAAGGTGCAAAGGAGATAGCGACTGGGTAGGTGTACATTTATCACGAGATAACTTCTTAGTATTGCAGCGTTTAAGACGTCATTTAAAATCAAAATCGGTACACTTTTTGTTATTCACAACAGCCATTTGGCTTACCTATTGGGTCGGTTCAGAAACGGGTGCAATTACACCTTTGTCAACAAGGCTGTCTAATTCAGCTTCAATTTTGTCACGAATAGCAACAGGTAATCTACGACAAGGCAATATACGAGGTTTCACGCCGAGATCAACCGTAAGTGAAGCATATCCTAAATGACCCAATTATCATTAATCACTGTGGCAGTAAAGGCATCAGAGTTTACAGTAATTTCAGTAAGTTCATTCGCCGTACAGTATCTAGTCCAAACAAACATTCCAAATCATTGTTCACAATAAGAAAATTCCCTACTTGGCGCTCAGCGCAAAAGGGATAGTGTGGAGAACAAGTCGGCAAGTTGCTTGTTGTGTCCTTGGATAAGGCAAGGCACTTAACTGGTGGCTCCATCTTCATGTGGCAGACAGGTTGCGGGGGCAAGCAGTCTACTGTCGAGGTAATCCAGTCTGACGAAAGACATGCAAACCGAGCATGAGCTCATACGCATAACCTAACCTAACCTTCTTTTTTTGGAGAACACTTCCATTTGGGGTAACACAACACGAGCTACAACATTACCAACCGTTATTATAGAGCAATATCTACTTAAGTTAGTCTCAAAATATGTGTTTATAATCAAGTGAAATAGTCACAACTTTTGGTGGCCTCGTAACAAAAGTGACAAATTTTAAACTTGCAAGCCAGAGGTAAAAAATTTTTACAACCTTGCTGCGAATACTTAAAAGCGTGAGCATGAGAGAAAATGTGTCTGGGATTTTGCCTCATCAGATATGGTAACCCTCAAGTAGACTAACTTGAAAACCTTGTCCCGACTCAGTCAATTCTGTTACAGACAAGAGTTTTTAGCTGAAGCCAAAAGCTGGAACCTAAGATCAGAGTGTTTTTGTCGGAGCCGAAGTTGGAGTTTTGTTTCATTTTCAAGAGGAGCCTAAGTTGGAGCTGAGACCAGATCTTCATACACGACTCCTGTTTCAACTTTTGCTCAGGCTATTGTTATTTTGTTGCGATGCGCACACATTTAAGCACGTACAGTCATTAAGCTATCGCTTACTGTACCGATAATTGATACGGAATACTAGGATCACTGTCATATTAGTTTAAGATGTCACAAAGGCTTCACGCCGATCAAAGTAATTACACACCGTTAATTCAAATAGTAGAAGTAGTCACATCAACCGCCGAGATGTAGCGGCCGCATCGGTTAAAGGCGCTGTTGGCTGCGGTGAAATCATGCTTTCTACCTGTAACACGTGTTTGACAATGGTGTAGTTGTGGACTCGAATCACACTCCCAGCATTGCTTTTAACATGCTGGAAGTTGTAGGGCCAAGGGAAATATTCAATCATTGATTCTATTGATACATCATTCTTGTTGGATGACCCTTTATTTCGAGATTGACGTTTGGCTAACTTACGGTCTCTCAAATTTATTGATAACCTTTTTTTGGATATTGACGTTCTGTGACCGTTATATTTAAAAACACTTCGGGTTTAAGAAAGTTGGAGGGTGCATGCCTCTTTTACCACGCTTCAAACAGAGTTTAGCTTGCCTTATTATAGTTGGCGAGGAGCACGAGTTTAAATCTCTCTCGCTGTATTGATAAGCATTTCGGTTAAACAGACTTTGATTCAGCTCTTGTTTTTGTAAATTTAGCATCTTAAAAATATTTTAAAACTCGGTTTCTTGAAGCTAATACTACATTGCTTTCTTGCTTGGTTAAATGAAACGATTAAAAAAAGTTAAGATTTTAATGATATAGATGTAGTTTAAGCAATCATGGAGTCATGATAAGTAATTACGATAAATGGTGCCTTTCAAATAATTTACTAAGCAGTATCAGGGCTTTGATTGAATTTTTTGCGTTTATTTTGCCATTTCATGCATGCATACCGGGACATTTGTTGCACTAAAAGGGCTCGGCCCTTATATTAGCCTCGAGTTCCTCTTAGGCTTTTGTTGATCAACCTTGCTAAAGACCATTTTAAAGAGACCCTTGCTGCTAGCAAATAATAATAAATTTGTCTACATTTTATCTCAAGAAAGTTTGGTTCTGGTAGGCTATACGTAGCGCCAGTGGCGCATTTAAGAGGGATAAAAGGGGAGGCTCCCCTAAACTCTGTGAGAAAAGCAAAAAAGGTAAAATTAAAATATGTTTAGGAGCAAAATTCTCAGTTTTAAAAAGCAGATTTCCAAAAAAATGTTTTCATTTTGTTTTGAAGATCAAACTAGAAAATTTGATTGCTTTTGTTTGTTTTTTTGATCGCTTGAGAAAAACATGCTCTGCCCCAAACCCATCGAATTTGTTTTCAAAGACGCCAGTTTGTAGCACTGCAAGAAAATTTTTCAACAATTTTTGCATTGGCATCATTTTGACCGTTTGCGCATTCTTTTTTTATGTAATAGGCCGGAACAGATTGTAAAGCAGCAGAAAAGGCTACAAATCAGTGGTTGTTCATTTTTTTTACAACTGTACACCCTTTTAACTTAGTTTGAAAACCTGTACGCCCTTTTTCCACGTCATGCATTCAAGTCAAACACCGTAGTATTATAAGCTTAGAAAGGTTACTTTGTGACGGAAAAGTCATGCACAATGTCAGCATAAAACAAAAGCACATATAATATATTTAGTGCGATTGTTGCTGCTGATTTTTATCAGACAGTTGTGAAAAACGTGGCATTAACCGTGTTTTCAATGCTCCTCTCATAAGAGTATCAACATCTTTGATTGAGTTTCTCATTTTCGATTTAATTTCAACAAAAGAAGAAGGAAACCCTTGCTCGCAATGGTATGCTGAAGACATGCGAACAAGAATGGAAATTGTTTTTTGAGCGAGAGTTTGGTATTTGAGATTGCTGAGAAGCGATACCCTAAAATCAGTGTAGTTTTTAAAAGTTTTGAATCCCACATTTTTTACCAAATCAGATCGTAGTTAAATAAGTTTGTTGGTTTGGTAGTCCTAGTTAAAGTCTTCGTTTGTGAATGGATGCACAATCCACAATAGAGAATTCAGACTCAAATGATTGTCTTGTGGAAAAATAAACTCCAAAGTTTTGTTGTAGTACTTTGAAATGCTCATGCACAGTTGACTCAAGGTTTGTTGTTTCGATTTCCTACTTACAAGTCAGCATTGAATTGTTTAACAATTCAAAATCTGAAAAGTCGCAAATTGATACTTTCCTCTGCCACAACTTTAACTTTTGTTTGAAGGCTTAAATCTTTCTGTCTGCTTCAAACACATCAGATTTTTTTCCTTGCAGCAACAAATTTTACTGATTTGTTCTTTCAAATATTGAACACAAATAAGACAATTATGCAAGCCAAAAGCTATCTCGAAAATTAATGGCCATTGGATGTTTATGCTGAGCAAGAAAAACACATAACTCTTGCCGCAATTGAAATACGCACTTTAAAACCTTTTCTCTGGATAGCCAGCGTACCTCAGCATGACACAGCAATCTCATTGCGTCTGCGTTCATATTTTTTGCACAGTTCTGAACATACTAGATGTTTTTTTAAAATGTATGTGGACTAAATTCACAACTTTTATTACATCGTCAACAACAGATGCAGGATCACAACCCTGGTTGGTTCCGTGTTTTAATTTTTTAAATACAACTGCCTCTCGATAAATCATGCAAGGATTCGAAACACGTTCAGGTGAGACGTTTTTGATTTTCCGAATAACTCCATTTGTAGAATCTTGCACGGCTTTTGCTCCATCATTAGTAAATGATTTACATCTCGTCCAATCCAGACAATGCTCCTCAAAAAATCGATTCAGTCGGTCAAAAATAGTTTGAGCAGTTGCGCTAACACCAACTTTTGGGCAGCTTAGATAATGTTCCACAATGGTTCTTGCTCCCTCATCGGCAAACCTACTATACACTATCAACTGCACCTCATCTGAAATAACTGTAATTTCATCGAGTTGTATACCATAAGAATGAGCGAGCTTTCTTCAACTTGTCAAAATGTTGATTCAGCAAATCTGAAATACGGTCACATCTGCGTTTAGTTTTACTGTCCGATAAAGGAATTTGCTTTACTTTTGCGACGGCTTTTTCCCTCCGTGCAGTGTGTCAGCAGCAATTTCAAGACACAAAAGAACTACGTGTTCCAACTCTGTATATGAACGCTTTTTTTTTCATTACGAATTGAGCGATTTAAAGAGAAGCTAGAACCAAATCATTGTTTCTTTCTTTTGCCATATTATTCTCAAATAAAGATAGTTGCTTTAAATGATTTTTTAGACATAACCAGGGAGAACGCCGTTGATATATTTCGATTACTATGGTGCTGTGTCTTCAAAGGTTTTTAGAGATGACCTCAAATCAGGTTACTATGCAAAAACAGCTGCGCAATACAGCAACACACCGAAGGGCATAGTTTCAAAGCCTGCTTTTTGTGCGATACAACCCATAAGCAGTGTGATTATCTTTCCATTTGCCTTTCGCTAAGTTGCATAAGCTTTTCTTTTGAATAATTGCCGTTGCAACAGAGCACTCATCTGTCTTACTGTTAATTGTAGAAACCTGTGCTACATTCATCTCAGGTGCATGTGCTTCGCTAATATTTTCACTCACACGTACTTCACTCGAGCTTAACACAACTATTCTTAAAGAAATTGCGTATATCCATTTTCATTTATGTCAAGCAACCAACTGTAACAACTTAAAATGAGTCATATTATTAGATTAACATTATTGCTGATACATTTTACAAGTTACACTTTGACCCTCGTTTTACCTGAATAAATGCTGCAGGAACCTGTCCGGATAAAGAAAAAGTCCGAAAACACAAATGGATTTATGTAATGTAAATAATATGAAATAGCCGTGTTCTTGGCAATGTGATTAATTTCCTTAACAAAGTAATGTGACATAATAAATTAAATTTTCCTGTATGTTTTCACTGTTACCTCATGAAATGATATAATTTCCCGTTCACTTACGTTGTATTTTTATGTGGAACGGCAGAATTGCTCATTGATATCAGACAAAACGCGGTGTTTACGAGCGTCGGTAGCCCTCTATCTGGCATTTCTAGCAGTACGCCAGGCGCGCGTTGTTTGAATTCATTTGTCGGCCGTCCGGACTCACTGTCCGGATAAACCGAAATCGGGATCGACGAGGTCCGGAAAAACGAGGCTCGAGTGTATTGTAAAATGTAGACTTTTATAAAATCGCAGTTACGAAAGTCATTTTCTCAAATCAGACAAACTACACTTTCACCAGTATATAAGCGCTCGCCTAATGGTATGGCACAATTACACTTCTAAGCGCCGGCACCTGGCAATATAACTTCAATAAAAGTTTGTTTTCAAATGATCAATCAAACTTATGACACCGCGAAGAACAAACGTTAGCGAAAACATCGCATCAGCAGCTTCTTACGACATTGGGTAGAAAAAACGATTATGCCCAAAAAAGAGCGACTGCGGTTCTCCAACGAGTTTTCTCTGGTCTACATCAAATAATTCTTACGGAAATTAAATCAAATTAATAATAAATTATTTCCTATTATTTCCTTCAATACGCCTATCGTAGCAAAAAAAATGTTACGTTCATAAATAAAGACTCAGCCCCATATATATCTTGAAAACGAAATATCTGGTACGCCCTAAGGCGTACTCCACACCCAGTTGACAAGCGCTGCTATATACTACTACTTTAGCTTAGTGTTTTTGTAGACACCTACATACCTATCTTTCTCATTTTCAGTCTGTCGAAAAAGATGTCGCTTCATTGTCATAGGCAAACTGTTAGTGAGAAATGACCATGTTGGGCTGGCACTAGTCGTCCTAGATCGAGAAAAGTGTGCGCATTCTCAAGAGAGCCTATTTAGATCAAGCTTAACTTCCTACGTATGACAGATGCCAACTGGTCTGTTTCGATTAATTAAAACGCTTCAGGTCTGTCCACATCTGTCATACGTTCACTGACAAGAACCTTTGACAATCTATTGTCATTCAAGACACGGGTTTTGGCAGCTTTGTGGATAGCCGTTCTGGTTATTTATGACCACGCAAAGATTTTCTATCTCCTACCACTTCTCAGCTAGTCAGGAAAAGTATTAACTATTTCTAACTTTCTACTTCTGTTACGTGACAAATGTGCTGTAGTTAGGTGAGCCGGATCAGAGCTCAAACAGCCATCCAGGGCCAGATCAATCCAATAATAAGATAACGTTGTGCAAGGTTAGTTGATGGTTGGAAGGTTCACACCGACATAAATCATGAACATTATATTGAAAACAATTTAGTGTGTATTGCAAACAATGTACCCAACCCAATTTGACGAGACCATCCCTGGAACATCCCTGGAACATCCCTGGTTCCAGGGATGGTCTCGTCAAATTGGGTTGGGTGCATTGTTTGCAATACACACTAAATTGTTTTCAATATAATGTTTATGGTTTATGTCGGTGTGAACCTTCCAACCAATCCAATAATAGTAACCAATATGACGTATTTTTTACTTTTATTGCAATTGAAAAATACATCGACAAATACATGGATTAAGCACTTGCAGAGTTCTTTAACAAAATCAAATGAAACCAAGACATCTATGCGGTAAATTTAGTCAATGCAAGAAACATGTGTAAATGATATTCTGGTTGGTCACAATTAATTAATAATGTGAATTTCCTTGCGTAATTACTACCTTCTCTTGCGGGTTTATCGAAACTTCTCGGTCATTCGGCAGTAAAGAGCTGCCCTAAAGCAGAAGGTCTTTCTACGGTTTTCTATTCGTTTTTTTGTCGAAGTTATTCATCGTTGGAATGTTTTAACCTTGTAGCGATTCCGTTTGCAAGTCTACGAGGGTACATAACTGAGCCACATGAACAACTTGAAGCATCCGAAAAAATGTGCAATCGGTAAATTACGTGATCCTGTGGAGGCACGAGAATCGTTCCTTCAAAATGATTCCAGGCCAAAGGAATATCCCACAAAGAGTGTAGCAACAGAAGCCATACCTTGCACTCTTTAACAATGGGCCCACAAACTTCTTCGTCCCAATCATACTTTTAATAGCCATACGCTGTGGTATCAATCTTGTTTGTACAAAGAGAGGCGAGGAAATTTCTGAAGGATTTATTTAATTGATTCAACGTGGCCCGACCAGTTTACTTTTTCAAAGATGTCAACGAACTTACAATACGAAAATCGTTTTCTATTATTTCTCAGACACTTCTAAATGCTCTAGCAACAGACAAATCTACCTTCAGACAAGTTAGGATTACACTTTCTGAAATCCAGAAACTATAACTTCTTTTTCCAAATACGCTAAAACAGAAATTGTCTCTCGATTTACACTGCATTTCACCAATTTGAAACCACGACTATCAAACAGTTCTACAGCCCCATGCGCATAGTTTTAGTCTTATTAAAGCTTTTAGCTCTACACATTACGTCATCCATGCACATATTTTTTTTAGTGTCCCAGGTCAAATCGGACGATCTGTTAGCATTTTATTCCAATGCTTTTTGAATTTAAAAGCTAGAAATCAAAAGCTTGCTGTTTATATCCTAAGGACGACGTGTAAATCAAAATGAGGCAACTCTACGTCATCATTTTCAAACCCTAAAATCCAAAACAAGTTACGTTGCTTTTCAGGCAAACTAATTTGAAAAAAAAGCACTTAATCAAATCCGTTATCATTCCAAAATTTCCTAGTCGAAATCGAGCCAAAGTGTCCGCCGACGAATTTAACAAATCTGGTTTAGTTTCAGCAAAATTGTTTATGCAAACGTCATTAAAGTCAGTTGTACCATCATAGGAATTTCGATTTTTAGCTTGAGAAATCACAAAATACGGCAGTTACCACATTGCGTTTCCAACTCATTCACTTTCGTCAACCGACTCAATATAATTCTAATCTTGTAGCTCATGAAATTATTCCTTGAGAAAAACACACAAGCCCTCATCTTTCATGGCCTTTTACCTGAGGTTGCCTAAACGCTTCTGGTCCAGCCGCAAATAATCAGCCATTGCCAGTTTTTAAAGGAACTGGTATCTCAAACCGAGAATCTTCAATCACGGCTTGAGTCTCAACAAATTTTTTAGCCTTCTTATCACTCCGAAAGATATTAACTGCAGCATCCCGAAAATTCGCGTCTCTTAAAGCTTGTCGAAGCTCCCGTGTACGACCGTCACGAGACTTAATTTCGGAGCTCAAAGAGGTCTTTACTTGGATAAGGTTTAGGTCGTCACGAGTTGTGTCATGTATTTTTCAATTGCAATAAAAGTGAAATTACGTCATATTGGTTACAATTATTGGGTTGCTCTGGCCCTGGATGGCTGTTTGAGCTCTGATCTGGCTCACCTAACTGCAGCTCATTTGTCACGCAACAAAAGTAGAAAGTTAGAAATAGCTAGTCCTGCCTAGGCGACAACTGGTAGGAGATAGAACATCTTTGTGCCAAAACAGGTATCGGCTATCTATCCAGAGCGGCTATCAAAAGAGCTGCCAAATTCTGTGTCTTGAAAGCAACAGGTTGTCAAGACATACCGTCTAAGGGGGCCTCGCATTTCTTGACATAAAGTGTAGACAAATTTATTATTATTTGCTAGCAGCAAGGGTCTCTTTAAAATGGTCTTTAGCAAGGTTGATCAACAAAAGCCTAAGAGGAACTCGAGGCTAATATAAGGGCCGAGCCCTTTTAGTGCAACAAATGTCCCGGTATGCATGCATGAAATGGCAAAATAAACGCAAAAAATTCAATCAAAGCCCTGATACTGCTTAGTAAATTATTTGAAAGGCACCATTTATCGTAATTACTTATCATGACTCCATGATTGCTTAAACTACATCTATATCATTAAAATCTTAACTTTTTTTAATCGTTTCATTTAACCAAGCAAGAAAGCAATGTAGTATTAGCTTCAAGAAACCGAGTTTTAAAATATTTTTAAGATGCTAAATTTACAAAAACAAGAGCTGAATCAAAGTCTGTTTAACCGAAATGCTTATCAATACAGCGAGAGAGATTTAACCCTTTATCGCCGAAATTTTTTTTATTCATTAAAAAAATTTTAGGTGTAGTATATTCATGTTATTTGTGTATTAGAAAGCATGTAAGTTAGTTTTTACGATGATAAACTGACCAAGCTCAAAATTTTTTGATCGTAACTAAATCGTCACGTTCGTCGATTAAGTCTTTCACAAGGCTGATTGGATTGTAACTAAATCGTCACATTCGGCGATAAAGACTTCTACAGGCTGGCTAGCTGTAACTCTCATCATCACTGCAATACCGCCTGGAAATTCACCACAACATTATTTGCAAAACGAAAAATGACAAGAACTGTAATGAGGAAGAAAATCACAAAAAAGCATAAAATAAACAACTATTGCAAGACCATACTTGACAAAAGTTAGTAGGATGCAACGCTGCAGTAGACATGTCTGTTGTTTCGATTGCATGTACTCTAAATTCAACACAAGATTGTTTACATAAAACGCAAACAAGTTAGTAAAGTATTGAACAAAAAAAATATAAAAAGTAACACAAAAAACAAGCAGAAAACCATTGAAAAAACACAACACATTACAGTAAGAGGAATAAGATGCGAGACTGGTTCATTTAGTATGGAATTCCTTGAAGCAATTTTTGTTTTTTGTGATACAAAGATGTACTTGGCACTTGTTGCAAAAGAAAACTGGTGCAGCCTTGCACCCAGGGTTCTTGCAACGGCCTCTAGTGACTACGTCAGCAAAATGATGGTAGCCATCAGTTCTAACTTCTGCGGAGGGAATTGCTTTGGTGGCAGGTGAACTTTTTAGCTTTTTATCGTGCTGCAAAGACACAGACGCAGCATTAGATGGTCGTCCTCTTTTTTTTCGGCATGGTCTTTTTCCTTCAAGCAACAAAGCTTCTGCAAGTGATAGCTTAAACTCTTGCAGCTTCATCACATTTTTTGCAGGAATTTCCATGTCTTTGCAATCTCTCCTATACAGCAGCCAACAATTCACCACAGTAACATCCACAAAATGAAAAAAGAATTTGTGGTAATACTTCTTGGACCGACAGTGAATGCGATACAGCGCTATGAGCGCATCCATTAAATCGACCCCGCCCATGAATTGGTTGTATTCCTGCACAATTGCAGGGCAAGGAACGATTACAGATTTCTTTTCTTTTTTATCATACCATTTGCACTCATTCAAGGGTTCAGCAGAGGCAAAAGTAGACAGAAGTGTAACAGATCTGTTATCCATCCATTTCACAGCACGGACTTCACATGCATCAACTACTGTGCTTTTTTCTTGATAAGAACCCCTGCCAGTTTGTAGAAACTCTTTGTCACTTGCGAATGCAATTCCAGGAAGCCGGTTGACATTGACAGTTCCCAAACTATAAATGCCTTTACTTGCCAGATGAGTTTGTAAAGGAAGTGAGGTAAACCATCTATCAAAATAGAGCAGGTGATTCAAATCATTTGGTATGGCCCTGGCCAGGTTCACAACAATATTAGAACTGGCACCGAGATCTGGTTCATCAGAGAGAGGCTCAATCTTTCCCTTGTATATAACAAAGTCATACATAATGCCATCTTCCCCACACAGACAGTGAACTTTGTAGCCCCACTTTACTGGTTTCAAAGGCATGTATTGCTTTAGCGAAGAGATACCTTTAAAAGGTATCATTTGCTCATCGACACAAAGTCTTTGTGGTTTAAGAATTTCATTGAATTTGTTTGTAAGGTGAGTGACTAACGGTCTAATTTTGAACAGTTTGTCATAATTTGGGTCATCTTTGGATGCCACATAGTTGCTGTTGTCATTAAAATGAAGATTTGATTTTATTTGCTCCCATCTGTCTCTAGACATGACTTGTGACACTAGTGGGCAGTTCAATTTTCCACTCCAGTACAGCCGAGAGCTTGACAGCTTTACAAGTGACATGGCCAGCAGCGATCCAATAAATTGCTCCAACTCCGAAACACATAAATTCAAATTATTATTTAAATTTTTTTGCACTGAATAAAGATTACTTTGGTCTACAATGTGCTGGAGGATATCAGAGGAAAAACATGTCTTGAAATATTCAACAGGAGATTTTATGGTTGTGGCAGGTTCCATATGACCCAGCCAATCTGGTACTGTCCGTGCAGTATCAGTACTGGTTTGACGCCACTTAGGAGCATCTTTCTTTTTGTTTTTTCTTGATTTTGATGTTGTGGCTGCAGTTGGCTCAGGTGCTCTTGATGGACCTGGTTGAGGTTCAGGTTCATGATCATCATTATCTTTGTTCATAATGAGGTCTTGTTCATCATCGTCCGGAACAGCGTCACTACCTAGAATATATATTGTATTACAAAATTATCATTTGCATAAAATGGCAACAAGAAAAGTGAGGCATACCATTTCCCACTTGCCTCAAATTTTATTAGTTTGTTACATGATAAAGAATTTATCAAAAGGTTAAGCTTTGACTCCTACTAGTTGTATGAAAAGTGGTAAATTTGCAATTCCGACTCCTTTTTTACTATTGAAAACAATGTTTTTTCTCTAAATTGCATTCATGCTGCGAGGCACAATGGCAACTCGGACTGAAATCAAAGGCAGTAGCATCAGTTTCTCATGTGATTCTTCCACCCTTGAACCAGATCAGTTCAAACTTATAATTGCTAAAATAAGTCACAACTCTTACCGTAATCAGGACATTCGTAATCGGAATCCAAAAGTTCTTGCTCATCGCTTTCAGAACGTTGCAAGCGCTGCAATTTTTGCCTTACACCATAGAACCTAAGAGAATCCATATTTTCTAATACACTAAAAACAGCAATAGTTTTAGACTAAAAGACGAAGTGAACGAAATCGTCACGTTTGAAACAAGAGGAGTTGCTTTCTACCAAAATACTCTAACACCCTAAAATTATTAGTTATGGCATCTGGAAGACCTACGAATCAACTTCTAATTTTCTGAAACTGAAGGCTTCTTGCTTCTCTCTATAGCTATGCCGTAAACTGCAGTAACTTGGCTGGCTGTGAAAAAACCCGCCACGTGAAGCAAAAACCTAGAAAAAAGGTTGGTCATGTGATTTATTCGCACGCTTTCAAAGCAGAGGGGTAAACTGGTTTGTAACAAAATCGTTAAATTCGGCAGTGTGACCAAAACCTGTAATTAGGTTTGTTTAAAGCCAATTGCGTTGAGCGTAACTAAAAAGTCACGTTCGTCAATAAAGGGTTAAACTCGTGCTCCTCGCCAACTATAATAAGGCAAGCTAAACTCTGTTTGAAGCGTGGTAAAAGAGGCATGCACCCTCCAACTTTCTTAAACCCGAAGTGTTTTTAAATATAACGGTCACAGAACGTCAATATCCAAAAAAAGGTTATCAATAAATTTGAGAGACCGTAAGTTAGCCAAACGTCAATCTCGAAATAAAGGGTCATCCAACAAGAATGATGTATCAATAGAATCAATGATTGAATATTTCCCTTGGCCCTACAACTTCCAGCATGTTAAAAGCAATGCTGGGAGTGTGATTCGAGTCCACAACTACACCATTGTCAAACACGTGTTACAGGTAGAAAGCATGATTTCACCGCAGCCAACAGCGCCTTTAACCGATGCGGCCGCTACATCTCGGCGGTTGATGTGACTACTTCTACTATTTGAATTAACGGTGTGTAATTACTTTGATCGGCGTGAAGCCTTTGTGACATCTTAAACTAATATGATAGTGATCCTAGTATTCCGTATCAATTATCGGTACAGTAAGCGATAGGTTAAGCCACTAGCGTTTCTGAATCTGAATCTGAAACTGAATCTGCCTGTCCAGCGGTAGCCTGTGCGTTGCGTTTTTAAAAGTGATCGTAATCAACAAAAATCACTTATCATTCAATAAGATCAATATAATCGATAGGCATCGCATATGTCATAAAAGCTGCATACCAGTTAAGGTGATAACGCCCCATTAATTTGAATAGTAGAATTAATTGCATCTACCGTCGAGCTGGGATGGCGGAATCGGTAAAGGTGCAGGATCCGTTTTAGTCATTCTCTTTGAATCCCGCTCCCAGTATTGTATTCGACATGCTGGGAGTTGTAAGACCAAGAGATAGATCCAATTAAAATCCTCTCAATACATTAATACATCATACGTGTTTATAGTGATCATTTCTAAAAATACAGTGCATATTGCTAGGCTGGTTGATTCAGTAACCGCTTGTATCTTAGACTGGCAATTTGTGGCATCAAAAATATGAGAGACAGAAATTCTGAGCATATATTGTGGCACGCCTCAAAATCTGCTTTTGGCTACGCTAATGATCTTGCAAATCAGAGTTTTGAGCAGACCAAAGTTTTAAGCTGTTCCAGCTCTAAACTGTCTTCCAACAAGATATTTTTGCTGCTCTGGATCATCATCATATTTGTTTTGTTTCCACAATAAGAAACTTTAATTATTCACTTTTTGAAGTTTTGGTAAGAGCTCACAGTAATAAATTAATAATATTATAGTTTGCTCTATCTGTCGCTTTAATGACTGCACGTGCTTAACCCTCTGTCTACCAAAAAAAACTCATTCAACTTATACCATTGGGGTCCGTTGGACCCCAATTTTAGAAAGGCATGTTAAAGGACAAGCAATGCAGTGGAAATCTTCAAAATTATTGGCTAAACGGAAAATGAAGCAGTTAACACTCAAAAATCTGCTAATAAGCACACATAAAAACGAAAATACCGACACACAAAAAGTAAACACACGCAGTCACAGAGCAGCATATGGTGCAATTTACTAATAAGCCTACTAAAACAGTCTTGGATGGCCTATGCATGTTAAGAAGTTTATTTCAATTCCATGAAATGTTTGTCAGCTTATCTATAGAGGGTAGAAGACAAAGGTGCGAACCCCCCTTTCACGAATTAAAAAAATGAGCAGAATTCAGAAATTTTGGAAAAATTCGAAATAATATTTTTTTGGGGCAGTGTTTATATTGTAAAAGTTTGATAAAGTTCCGACATATTTGATCAAATTTAGAAAATTTGAGAATTTCCGACAAATTTGAGCAAGATTCATAAGATTTCGGGCAAATTTATAAAATTAGGCAAAATATGCTAATTTCAAGCAGGTTGGTGGAGCTCCAAAAATGTTTTTCTCTCCTAGGTTTATGAGCATATTCATGCACATAGCCTTCACTAGAAGTTGAGGTACCGGCATATCAGAATTCATATGAGCAGTTCGCAGGAACACAAATGAGTGTACTCAAGCTTACTGCGCTGTGTGACACATAAAAGTAAAAAATGCATAAATTGGCAAACAATGAAACCAATTACACAGCAATAAACATTGTACCAGTACTTAGAAAACTGCTGTGACGAGTTCAGCTTAAGCACGCCTGCATTGAATACATATGATTTCCTAAAGCTCTTGGCAAACGTTCTTTTTGCAGGCAATGCAGGTTTGCTTACATTTTCTATCTTTGCTTCTGTCACAAAGATGACATCTTGCCTTCTTTGGTTTCGGCTGCTGATCTTCAGTTTCAGCTCTCTTCCTTTTGTTTTGTGGCAGAGCAGCATGATTTATATATGTCGGTAACTTTTGCCAGCTGAATCAAAAACTTTCTTCTCTTCTTTTTGCTAAAGCAGCTGCTGTTTTCACCTTGTTATTGCTGCCATACCACATACGCATTGACAGCACTTACATCAAGCATATTGTAAAGTAGTGCCACTGGCCATCTTCTTGTCATTCTTTTGGAAGTCTAGGTCCGCACCATTCTATTCAGAATGTCCACTCCAATTTTGGTGCTGTTGTAATACAAGATTACTTCAGGCTTCTTTTCGCAAGAGGTTGAAGATATGTCAGGGAGTGCCTGCATCGTGGACAGCATATTTACCACACATCCCTTTTTTGGGCAATATGATGCAATCATGGCATCACTTTGAAATCCAAAAACAGTTAAGGTTACCTCACGTCCTTTCGCTAGTGTGAATTTTGGTGGCAGTTCTGGTTTGTTTCTTCGAATGGTTCCAACAAGAGTAAGCTTCTTTTGAAGCAGGTCACGTGCAAGTGACACGCTAGTAAAAAATTATTGCAAGTAACATTCCTTCCAGAATTTTCAATTTCTTTCACCAAATCTTTGACAACCCTTGTTCCCTGGTTAACTTCTCTTCCAATCGTAAGATCTTTTCCAGTGTACACTTGCATCTTCCATGCATAAGAAGTGTTGACTTCACATATTGCCCATACTTTTATTCCATACTTGCCAGGCTTTGAAGGAATATACTGCCTAAACGAACATCTTCCTCTGAAACAAACCAATTGTTCATCAACAGTCATGTGGGGTCCTGGAGTGTAAGCATCCCGAAAATTGAGATTCCATTCTTCGAAAACATATCTAATAGGCTGAAATTTGTCAGCTGATCGGTTGCTTTCCCGTGCATTTGCATTGTCAAACCGAAGTACTCGCAGGATTTGCTGATACCTATTTCGGCTCATAAGCTTATTGAAAATTGGTCTCCCATCCTCTTCACTCCAAAGTTGAGCAACATTTTCACTATTTGATTTGTATACTCCAATAAGAATTGCTACACCTAAAAATTTGTCAAATTCAGATTGATCTATAGAAGTCCAATTTTCTTTGTATACAAGCAACCCTTCGGCATTTGTCCAGTCCCGAATCTTATCCAGCAGTGTATTTCTGAAGAGTTGTTTGAATGAATCAGATTCTGATTCGCATTGAGATTTTGCATAACGTAAAGGGCCTGTTCTTTCGCGAATAATGTTGCAAGCAGCAGTGCAGCCAGTATTACTTGTGCAGGGAGTTGATGACCAATTTTTCTTTTTATTTTGTGAAATAAAACATGTCGAAGAAGCATTCAGGTTTTCGCTATCATCATTAGTATCTGACACTTCAGATGAAGACAATTCTTCAACACTGAGATGGTCGCTCTCTCCGTCATCGGATGATGCACTCCAACTACCACTTTCGCTCTCATCATCTTCGCTCTGTTCCAATATGTTCAGTGTTTCATCATCTTCCAGATATTTATCCATTTCTTCGATTTTCACTTCTTCTGACGATGTCTTCCAGTGCCTCCTTTCAACCAAATAACTCTTTTACTCGAATTTTTATGATATCGTCAAATTCTTACAACTGTTTTGAAACGTAATACAGGTTGAACATTGAAGTTGAACAGATAGATTTATATAAAAACAAATAAAAAACAAAAAAATAAATATATTTTTGTTTGTGGTACTAAACAAAAAAATTACATTTCTCAAAACAAAAGGTAAAGATCAACATTGATGCTACAAATTACGCTATGTATGTCTGGTACAAGCGTGTGGTCCAATGGACTCCACTGGTATAAGGTGCTATTTCTTTTTTTTATACAACATATCATTATCTTAGATTTACAATATTCCAATTGGCTACAGATCAACATAACTTAAGAAAAGTCAAGGAATTTCAAGACCGTATCTGCTAAACGTTCTAAGTATTAAAAAAGCAAATTTCACTTTGGGGTCCATTGGACCCCATGGTAGACAAAGGGTTAAATGTGCGCGCATCGCAACAAAATAACAATAGCCTGAGCAAAAGTTGAAACAGGAGTCGCGTATGAAGATCTGGTCTCAGCTCCAATTTGTGCTTCTTTTGAAAATGAAATAAAACTCCAACTTCGGCTCCGACAAAGACACTCTGATCTTAGGTTCCAGCTTTTGGCTTCAGCTAAAAACTCTTGTCTGTAACAGGATTGACTAAGCTGGGACAAGGTTTTCAAGTTAAACTACTCCAATGCAAACAAGCATAGTTGAGCAAAGTTTGCCTGCATAAACCACCTTATACTGAAAGTCAATACCTAGGACAACAGTTTATGCATTTTATTTCTATTTATATTCTATAAATCATCAATGCTGGTGATGCTAACTACATGTAAATTGGCCGTGTCGGCCTAGTATTCAGACACCTTAGCCCAGAAGGCGATCAAAAATTTCTGTTTTATTTTAAATAAATAGGCTTTCTGATTTTCTGTACAGATAAATCCCATCTAACTAAGGTATTGCTGATATAGCTGCTGCTCAGGCTATATGGTTTGAGATAGGGAAATTCACGACAAATAGCCGCAAACTCAGTCGCTAAATCAAGTGTCCACAAAGTGATGATGTTGAGATACGAAATTTTATTACAGCTCCGATATCCAAAATGACCACATGGTATATTTGATAGGGCGACAGGTTTTTGAACTATTTGAGGTCCCACGCAAATCATTAATTTTCAAGATTGTCGTCAGCAGCAAAACACTGTTATTTCCTCTGGTTCAACTTTTTACAGAACCGAAGAACTACGCTCTTAGGCCTTATATACGGTAGCAACAGCCAATCAAAATTCACGATACAGGCCACGTGTAGTAAATTTTCTAGAATAATCAAGCCGGAATTTCTCAGATCTTGTTCTATAGATTCCAATTGTCACATTTCGCAAGTTAAACAGTAGGATCACAGTTTCGAAATTAAGTGGTGCGTAGAGCGAAAAGTAAAGACACGATTAGATTGTCTGGTGGCAGAACAAAGCATTCAATTGTTACGTATGTCCAAATTTGATGAAGGCAGTTACGGGGGTTCGTCTTTGTGCAAATAAATACTCCTAAAACAAAGCGAACAGACAAACGGCGAAATAGTTAATTAGCACATTCGGTTTTTCTTTATAGTTAAAAACAAATATCCAACAGCTGGCAGACAGTTTTGGACCACATAAACTAAAGGTCTCCAGCAGAGTGAAAATCAAGCATTGAATTCGAGCAAAACAGCACATTGCCAAAATAAAAAATTTAAGAAATGTTCGATCCGTGACACACCGCCCCCCTTAAGCCGATGAGGGGTCACAAGGCTTAACACAAAGGCGCAAAAATGTACACCAAAAATACAATTTAATTTACATAAGAATCATACACTATCACATTCAAGCAATGCGCACATCTTAGAAATTGGACGAACACACACAGAAAACTGGGTTTGTATTTTGGCGCTTCTAATCAGACCCTGTTTGTCTGGAAAGGTTTCGATTACTCGGCCCATGACCCAAGAGCTACGAGGTGAGTTATCCATTATAAGAACTATGTCCCCATTTGTGACATTGCGTGAAGTGTTGACCCACTTAGAGCGCTTTTGCAACAATGGCAAATATTCTCTAGTCCAACGTTTCCAAAATATATCTGCAAGATACTGCACTTGTCTCCAACGTCTCCTAGCAAAATTGTCCTTTTCTGAAAAGTTACCAGGAGGTAGGGAAACTTGTTCCTTTAAGAGGAGCAAATGATTAGCTGTTAATACATTTAAGTCTCGAGGGTCATCCGTTAAAGTGGTGAGAGGTCGACTGTTTATTATGCCTTCGACCTCGCACAAGAGGGTGAGTAAACTCTCGTCAGTTAAAATTTGTTCGTTGCATATGCCAGTCAAAATTTTTCGAGTAGAGCGAATGAGTCGCTCCCAAACACCACCATGGTGAGATGCTCTGGGCACATTAAACTTCCATTTGATGTTGCGTTGCAAAAGGAAATCATTTATCTGGGCTTGATTCCAATCATCAATGGCTTGGGTAAGTTCCCGTTGGGCCCCCACGAAATTAGTCCCGTTGTCAGACCAAAGTTCCGCGACCTGGCCTCTGCGTGCAATGAAACGTCTCAGGCTTTGAATGAACGAGCTGGTTTCCAGGCTATATGCCACTTCAATGTGTACTGCCCTGGTGGTGAAGCAGGTAAACAGTACTCCATACCTCTTTAGTTTAGATCGGCCCTGCCTCACCAAAAATGTTCCAAAAAAATCCACTCCAACACAGGAGAAGGGAGGTTTATCAGGAATAAGTCTTTCCTCGGGTAAATTAGCCATTTTTTGTGTAAGTGCCTGTCCTCGAATCTTGCGACACTTTACGCACTTGGACAGCACAGAGCGCGCCACAGAGTTAACACTTACTATCCAAAACCTTTCCCTTAGCTTAGCAATGACGTGTAGGCGTCCCGTGTGGCCTAGTCTTTCGTGTTGCTCTCTGATCATAAGCTCACTCTCATAACACTTAGGCAGAATGATCTGATGCTTGTTGTCATGTGGAAGACTTGACTTTTGTAGTCGCCCACCAACTCTTAGCATTCCATGTTCCAAGTACGGATCCAAATTGCGCAATGAGCTTGAAGATGAAATTTGTTCACCTCTTTGCAACTTCTCGATCTCTTTTCCATAGTATCGCCGCTGCAAGTGTCGGAAAATTAGGTACTCCGCCTCCTGAATCTCTTCAAGACTCAGAAGATCCTTCACATTTAAATGCGATCGACCAAGCCAAATGTTTTTGCAACGAATCACCTGAGCGCAAACTCGCTTTATTTTATGCCAGCTTGAGTAGTTCCTGCATAGTCCATCCAAAAGGCTGATGTCTGGTTGCACCTTTACGGCATAAATAAGGGTTTGGTCTCTTCTTACTTCCGGGTCGCTTGTAAACTCTGGTGTGGTAGGATTTTGAGGAATTGTAGGCCAGTAATTAGGTGGCTGCCACAAAAAAGCTGGTCCAATTTTCCACCGATTACATTTTAAAAATTCGTCGATGGTCAGTCCACGTGTAAGTAGATCGGCTGGGTTATCTTTGGAGGGAACATAATGCCACTGTGAGGGGTCACACACGTTCTTGATTCTCTGAATTCGATTGGCCACGAAGGTGTGGAAGCACTTGCTTTCATTGTTTAGGTAGCATAGAACAGTCACGCTATCTGTCCAGAAAACGGATTGGACTTCCAACTCTGGCATTTGTAGTTCTCTGCGAATCATCAAGTCATTCTGGGAGGCCACCACTGCAGCGCATAGTTCCAATCTTGGAATGGTTAGTGGTTTCAGAGGGGCTAGTCGACCTTTTCCAAAAATGAGGGAGCAGTGGATTTCACCGTTTTTGTTGATCATCCTCAAGTAAGTGGCCGATCCATATGCTCCCTCTGATGCGTCTGCGAAGTGATGTAGTTGTGCGTGAACGATATTGCCAAATTTGGGAGGCTTGAAACATCTTGGCAATGTGAAGAGCTTCAATTTAGGAAGTTGCTCGAGCCAGTTTAACCACTTCCCCTTTTCATTTGGGGGAATCGGGTCATCCCAGCCCAACTTGTCACGGCAAAGTTTTTGTAGCAATACTTTTATGGGTAAAACTGCCACTGCTCCAAAACCCAGTGGGTCAAACACAGAGTTTATCATTGACAGAATCCCTCTTCTAGTACATGGCTTGTCTCTTCTTTGAACCTTAAATGTCAATGAATCTTTTTCCACGTTCCATTGCAGGCCTAAAGCTCTTTCTGTGGGTAGCTCATCACTAGCTAAATCCAAATCTAAAGCTTCCTTAGACCACTCTGACTTAGGGATCGAACCCATGACCTCTCGACTACTGCTTATCCATTTGTTCAAGCAAAAACCTCCTTTATCCAACAGATCGCGAAGCTCATGTACCAGTTTAATGGCTGTTTCAACCGTGGGAGCTGAAGTTAAGCAGTCATCAACGTAGAAGTCGCGCTTCACTGTTTCCACAGTTCTCTTGTCAAATTCTTGCTTGTGATCGGAAGCTGCACGCTTCAAAGCAAAGTTGGCACAGCTAGGTGAACTCACGGTTCCGAAAGGGTACACGGTCATTCTGTACTCTTCAATTTCTTCATCTATATTTCCATCTTTCCACCAGATAAAACGAAGCAGGTCTCTATCTTCAACCGGGATTCTTACCTGATGGAACATGGCCTTGATGTCAGCCTGAACTGCCACTAGCTCCCTTCTAAATCTCATCAAAACGCCCAGTAAGCTATTTGTGAGGTCCGGTCCCTGCAATAAGTTACCATTTAAACTAACCCCATTAAACTGAGCTGAGCAGTCGAAAACCACTCTGATCTTACCTGGCTTTTCAGGGTGGTAAACTCCGTGATGCGGTAAGAACCATGTTCTACCTTCGGGCCCTGGCTTCTCAACCCTCTCACAGTAACCTTGGTCTATCATGTCGCTAACGAACCTTTTGTAGTCATTGTAGAATCCATCATTCCTGCTGAATTTCTTCCTCAGATGACTCGCTCTCTGCAGTGCTTGAACTCGGTTGTTTTGTAGCTTGAGATTTGGATACTTGATCGGGAGTCCGATTTCGTAATGGTGATCCTCCAGTTGTTTGGTAGATTCATTGACGGCTTTCATGAATCGCTGTTGATCGACTGACATCTCTTCCTTTCCGTTTACCAAGGAATCCATGATATCGGTGCAGAGAGAGCACATAGGGTGGTTCTGACTGTCGAATGAGGACCTGACAAAAAGGCTAGTCACGTGATCCGAACGACCGCCTGCGCAATTCAATGTCCATCCCACAGGTGTACGAATCGCATAGCTGCCAAACGGTTCTCTTATGACCTCTTGCGGTTGCATCACCATTCGATTGTTATTGCCAATTAATAGACCAACTTTGCATTTCACTTCCGGGATGTAGACATCTTCAAATTCAGCATACTGGTCTGCATGAGCTTGAGTTGGGATGTCCTTATGGTTAACTGGCAGTTTCTTGCAGGAGTAAAGTGAGCTCAGTGGAATGCAGCAGATTTCGTCCATGTCAGTCACTTCCAGATTAGACACAATCTTTGTTTTTTGATGTCCTTGATCTTTATTGAGCGTGATGGTGCGAATTCCGACCTCCTCACAGTCTTCTATCTTTAGCTTTTTTCTAAGATCTTCAGTGACAAAGGAGTGTGTGCTGCCAGTGTCCAACAAAGCCTTGGTGATAACTAACTCAGCAGACCCTTTTCTTCGTATCTTCACCGGTACTACGGGTAGCAGGCTTTGTTCCATCTGCGGCAGATTGATGAGTCCATTTTTAACCACTTGCTTAGGTGTCTTGGAACTCTCGTTCTCACCATCCTTTACGGGCTTGCTAGCAGGATTTGATTCATCTTCGTCTGGTGGATGCAGCAGTGTTGTGTGAAACTGCTTACAATCACGCTTTTTGCAAGCCTCATTTTTGCGGCGGCAGAACTTAGCAAAGTGGCCTTCCTTTAGGCAGGCTCTGCAGAGTTTGCGTTGACTGACAAACTCTATCCTCTCGTGGTAGTTAAGGTCTCGGAACCTTTTGCATTGGTTTAGGAAGTGCTCCTTTTCACACATGAGACACTTGGCTGCGTGTGTGTCCTTGCTGTTCTTTACTTGTGTGGAAAAGTTCTTCGTTTTTCGGCTGGTACTGTTTTCCTGACTACTGTACGACTTGGAGGAGGTGGGTATTTGAGAAAGATTGGTGCTCTCTCGAGTCTTCTGTCGCACAAAATCACCGAGATCATTGATACTAATATCTCGGTGTTGTTTGTGCAATATTTGGTCCACCTCGTGGTTCCAGGCAGGTATCCAGGGTTGCGGCAGGCGATTCATAATTTTTGTCACCATATCCATGTTGTCCATCCGATTCAAGCAATCCATTCCTTGCAGAGTTATCAGACAAGAGGTAAAATCCGCTGAAAACTTAATCAGGCTTCTATGGTCATTCTCGCTAAGCGCTGGTCCTTTAACAATAGGTCTAATGCACGCTTCAATGACCTTATGCCTCTGACCAAAATACGACTGCAACAACCCTCTTGCTTCCTGATAACCTCGTTCTGCTGTTTGCATATGTTGACACCCCTTAATCAGAGAGTGCGCTATATCCTTAGTGTAGTGCAACAAAAAGAACAGCTTTCTATTCGAGTCGGTCAGTTGCTGATCAATCAAGACGTCGAAGGCCTTAATGAAGCTAAAATAGTCAGCTGGGTTACCATTGAAAAACGGAGGTTCTACCTTAAGGGTAGGTAATTTAGTAAAATATGAGTTATGTTGGGAATCGTCGGAATGTGCCAAAACATTAGCTGGATTAATAGGATTAGCATTGTCGGACAAGGTAGGTGTCTGCATAGCGCTTTGTGTGGGCACGTAAACCCCTGGGTGTATTGACGCATCACAATTAAATTGAGACATTACTCTAGTATTCCCAGTACCATTAGAACCAAGCACGTTAGTATTAGAAGCCTTAGGGACATACAATGTCTTAGTTTCAAACGGCTTACTATATGGGTTAAGGTTTGAGACCATTTTAGCACAATTTACGTTAGCATCGCCATTAACTTTAGGCGAAGTACAAGGCACTGCCACTGGTACGGAAACGGAACTCGACACGTCAACCACAGGTCTTAAAATTAAAGATTCGTTATCAGGCACGGTTTTCACGAGCGGCACTTCAAATTTAGGTTTCAAATCCATGGGCTTATTAATATCAGTGAGCATGCCACTACGAGCATTCCTAGTGAGACCTGATTTAATTACGTCACTTTTCACACGATTATCATGCAAATTGGTGAGTGCCTTATTTGAGGCATTAGCAGTGCTAGGTATATTTATTGCGGCGTCCGCATTGTTTCCGACCATATCAACCACTGTAGATTTACTTTGTTCGGGGTGGTCATGGGGGACGTTATCGTTAGCAACAAATGTTAGCACATTAGTATCACATTTACGTTTATCCGCACAACCAATATTAGAAAGTTCACTACTTAGCTCCGCATCGACCTGATCCAATTCGGCTTGTAAATGAGCATGTTCCAATTGTTGTTGGAAGATCATGTCTTGATGCTCTCTTTCTTTCATCAGTTGAAACTCTCTTTCCTCTTCATGACGTCTTTGGTCCTCTGCCCGGCGTTTTTGGGTAAGCTGTTTTTCTTCCAGGCGAAGGCGCTGCTGCATTTGTTGCTGCTTCAATTCGTCAATGTGTTTCTGCGACTTGATTCTGGCTTCCAATGCTGCCTTGCGAGCCCTTGCGCTGCTTGTAGATGATCTCGACCAATTGCTCCGGCTTGACGTTGAACGCCAGGAGGTACTTGAGTGGTGGGATGATGGTGCGACCGAAGGAAATGTCGAAGAGCCAGCCATCTTCTTTGATTTGGATCGAGTCAGGATTTCGCTTTTGGGCGCCTTTGACTTGTAAGCTGATTTGTTGGAACGCTCACTTCGTTCGTCATTTTTGTCGACTCGATCCTTGGTTGTTGAAGGCGTTGGTGCTGCAGGCGACATACTTTTCTTCGGTTCATCCTCTGGGGTTGATTGGGTTAGTGCAGTTTGGGCAAGATCTTCCTTTTGCATTGCAGAAGCCATTATATGACGTCGCAGATTCAAGAACAAGAGAACTGGGGGGGGGGGGAACAGCAACCAATTTTGTTCACGAAGAAGTATTCAATGTTCAAGATTAGCTTTCCAAATAGTTCAAAAACTTACGTATAGCTGCTGCTCAGGCTATATGGTTTGAGATAGGGAAATTCACGACAAATAGCCGCAAACTCAGTCGCTAAATCAAGTGTCCACAAAGTGATGATGTTGAGATACGAAATTTTATTACAGCTCCGATATCCAAAATGACCACATGGTATATTTGATAGGGCGACAGGTTTTTGAACTATTTGAGGTCCCACGCAAATCATTAATTTTCAAGATTGTCGTCAGCAGCAAAACACTGTTATTTCCTCTGGTTCAACTTTTTACAGAACCGAAGAACTACGCTCTTAGGCCTTATATACGGTAGCAACAGCCAATCAAAATTCACGATACAGGCCACGTGTAGTAAATTTTCTAGAATAATCAAGCCGGAATTTCTCAGATCTTGTTCTATAGATTCCAATTGTCACATTTCGCAAGTTAAACAGTAGGATCACAGTTTCGAAATTAAGTGGTGCGTAGAGCGAAAAGTAAAGACACGATTAGATTGTCTGGTGGCAGAACAAAGCATTCAATTGTTACGTATGTCCAAATTTGATGAAGGCAGTTACGGGGGTTCGTCTTTGTGCAAATAAACACTCCTAAAACAAAGCGAACAGACAAACGGCGAAATAGTTAATTAGCACATTCGGTTTTTCTTTATAGTTAAAAACAAATATCCAACAGCTGGCAGACAGTTTTGGACCACATAAACTAAAGGTCTCCAGCAGAGTGAAAATCAAGCATTGAATTCGAGCAAAACAGCACATTGCCAAAATAAAAAATTTAAGAAATGTTCGATCCGTGACAGCTGAATTGAGCCTATGAGAGGAATGATCAGCTCTTAGGTTGATAGTTTGGCCTACATTGTTTTAGGGCCAAAGAGCTATGGAAAGGCCTGTAGCGACCACAAATTTTGATGACTGGCAATCGTACGTAAAACTGCAAGTCTATGCTGCTGCTTCTAGTTGACCAAAATATTTAGCAAAAGAATTGATGCATTTATTTAACAAACGGAACAGGAATCACAATCAGGGATGCGAATGGTGAGTCCGATTCTCGCATGATTCCGAGGCTAAGCATGTCTTTTATTTCCTTTTCAAGGTTTTCTCTCATGGCGTAGGGCAAAGGATAAGGCCGAGACCTGACTGGATTATTATCAGTGAGCTCTATCTTACGTTCGATCATGTTAGTTTTACCTGGTATACCCGAAAAAACAACGTTTTTGTATCTTGACAAGGTGTTCATTATCTCTTGTTGTTGTGTTCTAGTCAGTTCAATCCCCAACTTCACGTTCTTTACTGTTTCCTTCTGATGACAATTAGCCAATTCCATCATTTCATCGTCATTCACACTCAGATCTTCATTTTCTCCTATAATCTCGGTACAAACATCACAAGACATTCTCTGATTATCGTCTGAATTTTGTTGTGGTGCTCCGTCCTGGACAGTTCTTTTGATGTATTTCTTCATCATGTTTGCATGAAACGTTTTCATTTTCTTATTCAATTCTATCCGATAATCTACCCTATAATTAGCTTTTCCACATCTGCTCATTATTTCATGAGGCCCTTGTCATTCCTACAAAAGCTTATCCGTGTCCGTCGGCAGTAGCAGTAATACCTTGTCGCCTTCTTGAAGTTCTCTTCGTTTAGCTCCTTTGCCATACAGCGTTTTGTTCTTCTTCCGACTCTTTAACAACTCCTTCTGGGCGATCTTCATAGTGTTGTATAAGCGTTCTCGCAATTCAAAAACATACTGGTAACTTGTCTTAATTTCTGTCCCATCTGTATCTCCTGTCCACAGCTCCTTCAAGATTTGTACCGGTCCACGTACTTTTTTCCCGTACAATAATTCAAATGGTGAAAATCCAGTGGCCTCCTGTGGCGCTTCTCTGTATGCGAATAGTAAGGGCTTAACAAAACGATGCCACTGGCAGGGCTGCTCATTACACAAACGTCTTAGCATTTTCTTGAGTGTACCATTAAAACGTTCAATCAAAGGCATATCTCCTAGTAGCACACAGGGAGCGGATCCTTTAGCAGTCGACTTCTGACCTACATCATATGATCTGCAGAAACTAATAACATTACCTTGCATGCCAGGCCAGTAGAAATTTGTTTGAATGAGGTCTTTAGTGTTCTTGATCCCAAGACGTCCTCCAAAAATAGAGTCGTGGGCGACTTCCATATTCTTCTTTCTCTACGTTTTTGGTACCACAATCTGCTTTGAGCACTCGTGTAATCCATTAACTCGGTTCCGAACCCCGTATAATATATCTCTACGCTTTTCATACTTTATTTCGTAGTCTTCTTTTCTAGTAGAATCCTTCAGGTCAACGTATTTTTCCAAAGTTGTGTCTTCCTGTTGCAGTTTGATTCCTTTCTGTTGCAGTTTGATTCATTCTTCGTGATGGATGTCTAAGCCGTCACATCTTTTGCAAATAAAGGTTTGATCGTGGCATCCTGCCGAGCTTGAACCCTCGTAACCGCAGCGGCACATGTCTTCACACAAGGAACAGGATCTTCGGGATTCCGTTCTTTAGGAATGTTTCCAATAACCAGGTCAAACGAGGAGTCTCACGAACATATGGCTTGGGTCACTCCCGCATAATAGGGCGTGTCCACTTTAATCTCAGCAATGGGTGCCTCCTACAATGTCCGGTCGATAGCCATCACATAACCCATGCTACCGGTAAAATCCTCCTCCTTCACCAACTCTTTCCTGATATTAACGCCGTTGCAGCCTGTAACACAAAGGACCTCAACTACATTGTCACCCACTTTTCCAATCGCAAGAAGCATACACTTTTTATTTTCATTACTCAGGCAGCACCATTATGCACGACTATAATTTTCTCTCCAGATTTGAACTCCAAATATTCTTTATTCTTCGCTTTGGCATCATCCGATAATCTTCCAATTTATGCAGCGCATCCTACTCGATACGGTTGTGACGTAGGTCTAGGGGTGTTGCCTCCACCCTGAGGAACAGCTAGAGGGCGGGGTGCGTTCCGACAAAACCTCTTCTCATGTCCAATTTCACCACATTAGTAGCATGCAACTGCGTGTCTACCTGATCTGTTATACTCGTTGCGTCCTCCTCCTTGTTTAATCCGACAGTCAATCGCTTGGTGACCAACGCGATTAAATAAGAAGCATTTGAGGGTTCCCGTAGGAGGAAATCCACAATGCTTGTCTTCAACACCGGCTCTTGCGCTTTCACGTTTGATCACTTCCTTACTTGACAATTTTTGATTGCGCGCTGCTAAATATTGATCAGCCAACCGTGACAATTCATCTAAAGTTTTTGGGTTGCTCTGCTTCGGCCGGATCGATAGATCTTTGGGACAGGAGCTAGTGAATTGCTCGCGTACAATCAAATCAACGACGCCCATGAAAGTTTGCTCCACTTCGGCCAACTCTATCCACTTAGTGAAATAGGTTTTTAACCTGAATATAAATTGACTTGAGCTTTTGTTTCTTTCCGGTCTAGCTTCTCGAAATTTCTCACGGTATCCGCGCTCAGTAAAATCATACCTTACCAATAAAGCAACTTTAAAACTCTCATAATCCATTGCTTCTTCTGGCGACAGTCTATTATACACTTCTACCGCCTTGCCTGTTAACAGCGGGCATAACTGGGTTGCCCAAATCCTTCTATTCCATTTAGCCACATTAGCGTACCTTTTAAATCTCAAAAGATATTCGACCAAATTATCCTTCCCGTCCACGTAAGATGGTAGCGGTGGCGTCCTCACAATATTTTCAACCGATCCTTGATTAAAAATTGCTCACCATTCTGAGATTGGGAGAGCCTTCTCGTTTCCCATTCCAGCTCAGTTTTTCAACTTCGAGTTTAACCTTCCTTTCCTCGGCTGCTGTTCTCTGTACCTCAGCCTGGACTGCTAACCTTCGTTCTTCAGCTTCAGCTTCAGCCGCTATTCTCTGTTTTTCAGCTGCTATTCTCCGTTCTTCAGCCTGGGCTGCTAACCTTCGTTCTTCAGCTTCTCTCATTCGGCGCCATTCTTCCGTAAAAGCTTGTTCCTCTGTTTCTCATCCAAGCCCAACGATTCTACTTGTCTCTTGAAGTCCTCCAATTTCTTCCTATTAAGTTCTTCCGCAGCCATTTTAAATTGCCAATCTATAAAAGGATCACGGACGAGCCACCAGATGTCGCTTTTAACACAAAATTTTTGATTCTATTTCGACTCTAATTTACTTCTTAAAATTGAGGTGACTTGTAGTGTCGCTCGAATAATTAAGTCTGGTTGCAACCTAATAGCTAGGAAAAGATAGCTTCCACTAAAATATTTAACTCACGCACTTCTCGATCAAAAACAAAACAAATATATTCACAAACCACTTTAAAACTTTGAATTCCTCCGCTTGTCAAACACAGAGACTAATGCACTTTAATATGTAAATATCAGACACTAACCAAAACTAAAACCAACAAAATAAAGTCCTGATTGCTGTCACAACAATCACCACAGAACAACGCTTTTTTAGTGTACTCTATTCTGCCACTCTCTAAAAAAATCTCGCTGCCTTATATATACTGAGACGAGTTTCCAAAAAAGGCTAGAACATCACCTGACATAGAAAACCGTTGATAAATTACGTAAACGGCAATAAAAAAACAAAAAAAATCTTCAAAAAGAACCAAGATTCATTTGAATACACTGAAACTTAGTGACGTAAGAGTAGGCGTGTGAGTTACAAATCTGAATGCGAAAAAGAAACAGGTCTTTTTCGAAAACAGTCGAGGTATAAAACCAAGTTTGGGCTTTCAAATTCAGATTTACAATTAAAATAATCACGGCAAAACAGAACGACAGATTACACAAACTATATGTAAAAACTATTCCCACAACGCAAATTTACTTACTCATGGCACATACAATTAAACAAAACTAATTCTTATGAGAATACACGGTCTTGTAAATCGATATTGTGCGGAATGTGCTACCTTGTCTGTTAAAAACGCTGATTGCTAAATTACGTAATGCAGAAACCACAAGAATAGCTTTATAACGGTTGAATTGATAAATTTTTTGTCTTAAAATCCTGTGAACATGTTTTGGAAGCAGATATATTACAGAATTTGAAAGATCTAAACAAGAAAATGTTAAAAACTGCATAATAAAGGAGCAAGAATTGTATCATAATTGCACAAATATTATGTAATTGTTATAGGGTAAATCTGTACAAGTATCACCAACATTGACTCCTTGCGGACTTCTAGTAACACAGACAGCTCCATACAACGCCAAAAATTTAACTCCTTAACAACCTCAGAATAAGGTTAGAATTAGGTTTAGGATTAAATCTGCAGTTAGCTCTCTCGCATAGATCTAGGATTAGAAATCTTAATAATTGTCACCTTCCCACCAACAACGCACCCAGTACCTGACCAACAAAAATGCCATAAAAACTTAGGACGTCATAACCTAATGACGCGATTTACAAAACATTTCTAACTCTTTACCGACCCTTAGTGACACTACTAACAAAACATAAAAAGTTTTAACTCTCTACCTACCTCTTCTAACGAAGCTCCTTCTAATTGGTCCTTCTCAAGCGTTGCCAAATGGATCATTTATACTACTCATGTCTTTTACATACGCGTGTTTTTCACAGACGCTTGAATATACGACTGTCTAGGGCTCTGTTTGTTTGTGGTTACCCCTACACTTCCTCGGGATGGAGATACAGCATGAACGGCAATTCATGTTCATGCCGTCAACCTAATTGAAATTAGGCTAGGGGAAAGATGGCAGCCCATTTCGAACCAGTCATAAGTGACTAGTAGGCCCACCACCAACAAGGCGGACTGCCACTGGTGGGTACCCAAGAGTCGTCTTTTACGACATGCTGGGTTAGCAACTTCACAATTGTAATCCGGTGAAGTACGGGTAGGCCACCTGTCTGCCACATGAAGGTGGAGGCGTCCCGTTAAGTGCCTTGCCCAAGGACACAACAAGCAAGATTGCTGGCTTGTTTTCCACACTATCCCTTTTTAATGCTGAGCGCCAAGCAGAGAAGCTGTGAATACCATTTTTTAAATCTTTTGATATGACTCGACATAGGGAATGAACCCCAGACCTACCGGCTGCAATGCGGACGCTCTCACCACTACACCATCGCGCCGGTGCCTAGGGCTTTCGCTCTTATAAATTGCTTACCTCAGTAACTAAGTTCAAGGCATTCTTCATTCTAGCGGCCAAGTTCTGAATGCGAAGACTATACAATGGAGTATGTAATATGTACCTACAACAAATGGACTTTTTTCTTGCACCTTTTTAATGAAGCCTGACAACAAACCAAACAGCCCCATTAGGGCACACTGCGTAACTCTACCGGTGATTGTAACGAAGGTTGGTTTTCTTACAAAAAGCTAGACACAACAGTAAAGAAAAGCTTTTGTTGCATGACTTCTGATCAGGTGGCAGAATGGCGTTTCTTTTTTGACGACATGAAACGAGCACAGCAGCGGTAGCTGCGAAAAATTTCTTTTGGCTCTTTACAGAGCCACCGCACTTATCGAAAACGAGTGTCGTGCCTCATTTTTCACATCGCATTAAAATCTGCTTTCATTCAACGGTTGACCAGCTCTGCATATTGCGCTCACTTGTGATTGAATTCACAACGGCGTTGTGGTTCGAGTAGACCAGGGATCGGCAACCTTTTCCCCGTCGCGGGCCAAAACTAAACTCAGCAAGATCTCGGTGGGTCATAATAAATTTCCACCGTTAGTTTTTTGTTAAAAGTGTGACTTTTAGACATTTTATGTTTATGAGAGCTCATTGAAATAACTCTTGATTTTGACAGCTCATGACTGAAACAAAACACATGAAAGCATTTATTATTATTATTATTATTGTCACAATATTAATGAGACATTTGATGTTGTTTTTGGCTTGCAAGTTTGTTGAGATTCGAGGTAAAATTGGAAGTGGCCCGAAAAATAATATCTTGCAAGTGGCCATTACTAAGTTGTGTTCTTAACTTGCTCTTCATGACTTTCAAGGACAAAAACAGCTGTTCGCACTCATAAGTGCTGCCAAACATTGATGCCATCTTTTCGGCATGTGTGATCAAGTTGGGGCATTGTTTGCATTCTAGATATTTTTATAAAAATCAAGCAGTAACACACCCACGGCGTGAAATTTTGATTTTAACTTGTCGCTGCACTGCAACTCAACTAGTTCCATTTGATATTTCTCTTTTACTATATTCGTCTGTACATCAAAGGGAGTACTGAACAATTTGATATCATTTTCTAGAAAACGAATCGCACCAAAGCGGGACAAAAATTCAGCACTTAAATGTCGAATCACAGAAACAAATGGAGTACTGCCCGTCGTTTTCTTGTAATGTAGGAAAGTGAGCATAATTTCCACTTTCCAACTGACCTTCCCATAGTCGTAGTTTTGTTGTGAATGCGCGTGTATAACTCCACATTTCGTGTATTAGCTGGTGCTTTCTTTGAAGCTGCAGATTCAACTTGTTCAAATGAGACATTACATCGACCAGAAATGCTACACTGCAAACCCATTTCTCATCGTGAAATTCTGCAGCATTAATGTTTTTTGTTCAAGGAAGGTTACCATTTCTTTCCTCAACCTGTATACACTTTGTAGCATATCACCTCAACCAAGCCAGCGGACATTGCATATGTAAAGTAAGTCAGCATATGACTCTTTGCTTCTCAGAGTAGTTGTCGAAATTGACAATGATTCAATGCTCGCGACAAACTAAATTTTACAGTCTCACTGGTAGTACGTCCATGATGTTTATTAAGCTTGCCACCTTTGCACACAATGCTTCCTGGTGAATAAGATGCTGTAATTTCACAATGTTATTTATTCCGTTGTTTTTCATGTGTTTCTGAAGTAAAGACACGACACCCTTATTTTTTCCTACCATTGACGGGGCGCCATCAGTTGTTATTGACACCAGTCAGGTGAGATATGAATTGTTGGCTGTAAGGCATTGAAGTAATGCCTTTACAATATCAGCTCCTGTCGTAGTATTTTTCAAAGAAATCAGTTCCACAAATTCTTCAAAAACATAAAAATTTTCTTTTATTCCACGTACAAATACTGCCAACTGAGCTGTATCTGTCGTCTGTCATGTTAGTGCTCTCAATTATAGCGATCGAAAAGAACCGTAGTTTTTCAAAGAAATCTTCTTAACTGGATTTCAAATTCTCGGACATCTCTTCAATTCTCCGGGTTGCAATTCCTGCAGAAAGATTGACATTTGAAAATACAGTGGACGCCGCTTAATGTGATCACTTTTGTTGACACCAAAAATGATAACAACAACCGATTGATAACATTAACCGAAAAAATGAAAATTGCCGTTTTATCATTCAATAGGTGTCGCAAAAATAAAATTAAATAAATGAAATATTTAATAAACAATAAAACTTACTTTAGACACAGTACAATACATTAATTGGGAAATTGTCCAGCTTTTGCCTGCTTCATGTCTTCACGTAGCAAATCATTTATAAAGGACTCATACTCATAATGTAGTTCAAATTCAGAAGATTTATTTTGCACTCCAAGCCGTAACACGCGAAGAGCTTCCCGCATTTCCTTATTTGTTGGAATGTACACTGCTGGTTGATCTTCCTCTACTTCATCGTCAGTGCCTACTTTATTCTCCCCAGCCTGTGTAACAGCCTCGCAGACGTCGGCCTCCGTTAACTTTGCAGCTACCTGGAAGTTATTGTCCACTGCCATCCACTTCTCGAAGTCGGTTTGCGTCATATCACTTGGTTTTTTAGCAACAATACCTGACAGTTTCTGTTTCGATATTTATAGCTTTCTCAGGCCGCTAATCATCAGAGCTGGGCATTTACGTTGGAAGTTAACAAAGTTATTCATTACGTTTGGGAAAAAATTGATAACAATAACCGATGTACTGATTGCAGTAAGCGGCATATTTGTATTGCATATTGTACGTTCGGGCGGTGATCAGGAATTCCGATAATATTAACCGATTGATAACATTATCCGTGATTACATTAAGCGGCGTCCACTGTAAATCTTTTTTCTCCGGACTTTCAACAATAACCATCATACGTTGTTTTGCGATATCTCCGTCGGTAAACGCTCTTTTGTCTTCCGCTTTTATCTATGCTACCCTGTACCTTGCAAGAGTATTATTTTTCGAATCAGTCGTTTGTTTTTGGAATACAGAACTCTGCTGTTTCAAACTATCTTTAAGTCGACCAAGTTTGTTTTTTCTTGCTTGACTCACAAACTTGAAAAAAATTTGAATGCTTTGTGTCATAATGACGTTTTATATAAAACTGTTTATTGACAGCAACAGAAACATTGCAAATCAACCAAGTAGGCTTTCCGAAATGTTTCATAAAAAGTACTTGCTTTTCCCATACTTCATTAAAAACGCTGCACTTTACATCAACTTTTCTACGTTTTGATAACATTTTAAAATTGCTAAAATGAATTAGAAAAATATGTGTTTACTAACTAGTATTATCTAATGTACAGGACTTTAGTTAGTAAAAAACACGATGGCAATGAAATGAAATAGCAAAAACACAAAAACAATCTCTACAGTGGCCGCAAATAAAATGTTTAGAAAATAAAATTTATACAAAAATTAGCTTGTGAATGCCTTGTTTTGACACTTTCAAATCAGCAGCAACTTTAATCTCAAGCAAACCGTGTTCTATCTTAGTTGAAGCCCGAGCCTTCTTTATCTCAGATAACCATTTTTCCCTCTTTTTATTCACTTAACAACAAACTATAGCAGCTCAAAATTTCAGAAAACTTTATCATTTAAGTGCTTAAAAAATGGCAGCTTTTAGAAAAACGAGTGTCCGGGGACCCATTGTAGTCTGATAAAACAGAAGGAGAAAGAAGACAGTTCCTGCCAGATCTGCCACAGAGTTTGAGATAAGAGGAACGATGGAGGAGAGGACAGGGTGGTGAGGACAGAACGAGAGTCAGACAGTAGGAGAAAAGAAGAGAAATGGAAGACTTGTTGGTGCTGCCGAGACCAGCCAAGAGCATGCAGAATGGAGCAGGCTTCAGCGAAAAAACTTGAACACACTGGGCCTGCCGAAAAGGAAAGAGTGGCCTCAGTGCCACAGAGAAAGCAGTTGGCAAGAACGCCACAGCCGCCCTTGCCAAAAGGAAAAGGAACAGAGCCGTCTGTCCAGAGTACCAGATCATGAGGAGGAGAGAGTCAAGATGGGCGAGAGCCGCACCTTGGCGAGAGAGAGGAGGATCAGAGCGAGAGCATGGAGAGGAAAGGGTGAATTCCACGGTGAACAAAGGCAGATTCCAAGGAAGACAGGGAGGGCAAGCAAGAAGAGCCTCCCTAGAACAAGTAGAAGAAAGCATGAGCGGGTGAGTGAACGCAAGAGCTCTCCAGGATGTTCTGCAGAGTCTTGGTTTCACTGCAAGTCTGGCCAAACCTGAGATGGGAAAGGAGGTTGGGAGACGAACGGCCCGCTCATGAGAGGACAGAATGAAATGAGTCAGAGTGACACGTAGGGGAGATAAAGAAGCCTCAAAGAGGAGAACTGGGAACTCCAATTGCAACAGAGCTTCTTGTGAGGCTCCACCGCAGTGGAGACCGAGGGGGAGGAGGACCAAATGGCCAGATCGTCAGCGTAAAGAGAGCAGCTGACGGAAGAAGGCAGAGAAGCCGGAAGATCATTAATGAAGAGAGAGAAAAGTACAGGGCCAAGAACGGATCCTTGCGGAACACCTCGACGGACTCAAAAGGAACGGTTTTTGTGATTTTGATAAACCACACAAGCGCACCTATCAGAAAGGAAAGATTGAGTCCAACGAGCAAAGCAAGAAGGGAGGCCAGCTGAAATGAGTTTGTGGAAAAGAGCGGGATGCCAGACAGAGTCAAAAGCTTTGGAGAAATCGATAGTAGACAGGATCGTCCGAGATCCCGGCCTGGGTTTGTTAAACCCATCCGAAATGGACTGAGAAAGGTACAGAATTTGATCGAGTGTAGACCGTCCAGGGTGGAAACCGTCCTGGCGGGGAAAGAGAATGGAATTAGACTCCAGAAAAAAAAGAAGACGAGATAGAATGATGCATTCAGACAGCTTTGATACGCAGGAGGTGAGAGAGATAGGCCGAAAGGAAGCAGGGGAGTCGAGAGGTTTTCCCATCTTGTGTATGGGAATAATAGATGTCTTCCAGATGGAAGTAAAGGAATGTGAAGACCAGAAAAGATTAAAGATGTGAAGAAGAAAATCCATTCCAGAGCGAGGAAGGTGCTTTAGCATGGGATAGGCAACTTTTTCTGGGCCAATGGCGGTGGACGAGAAGCGGTTCGCGTGAATACATTTTTAAGGGTGCAAGTTTAAGAGAATATGATAATCGAAAATTCGTGTACAAGAATTGTGAAAGTGCATAAAATTTATTAACTTTTCGCTATTCCTCACACAACAGCCCGATGGGTGAAGTTGGCGTTGCCGGTTGAACCGAAATACTAAACTCCAACATTACTGATGGAGGGCCCCTGCCTGGCAACGCCGGCAAAGCCTGCTAGTTTGTAATAAAAAAAATGTGGCAACAGTGTGCGCGATATTTTAAGTCGCCGTCACTGCCGAGTGATGCTTGCGTCAGACGTTGCACTGCCCCAAAAAAGGGTTGGTCCAAACTTGGATTTCTTTTCTCTGTTTCCCGTTGTAGCGCAACGGCAAGCATCTGGCTGTAGTCTGGTGTCAAAAAAGTGCATTCCATATGGCGACTAGTCACTTCTAACATGATAGCTACTAACGAAGATTCCGTTTGGTTTATACATTAACATTGCTGTTGATGACTTTCGGTTTGTGGTTGTAACATCTTCGTGCTCATACGACACGAAGTAACTAGATCACATTGATAGCTGTGCATGTGTGCATCGAAGTTGCAGAGGCTGCAACACCATGCATTAAACAGTTAATTGAAAATTTTGCAAGAAAATTTTAACCAACTGAAAGTTACCAAAAACCGCCAGACTTTTTTTACGCACTGTTGATTTTTAACTGGCAGCAGACGGAAATAATTTTGCAAATTCGCACTTTTTCCGAGTTTAATGGGACTACTGACGAGCAGAAAGCATTGCTGTATAAAGCAAGTTGGCAGTAAAGAGAAATCATAAGAATAAGCAAGACATCTCCATAAAATTGTGATTAAAGTAGATAGAAGTACCGATCATAAGCTAGGTTAATGATCGTTGTGGAGAAGATTAACTTTAGTGAACTCTTAACTTCACTTATCAGATGCTGGTTAAATTTTTGAGTAAATATTGCATCTAAGCTATATTTATTTGCTAATATATGTACTCTAGCAACAAAACAGCTATAAATTTGCTTTGTTTAGTCAAGTTTTGTGAGCACAAGAAAAATGATAATAATTCAGTTATGCTAGGATTCAATGAGAATTAGATTGTTGGCCAAAAACAAAAGGCAGTGGCTATTTTGCCGTCGACGGCAATTTACCCTCAGAGACTATTTTGCCGTGAGTTGTTTGTGATTGGTCAATCTTAATGACGTACTAAACATGTGACTTTTGGTCGTCTCTGATTGGTCAATTTTAAAAACCAAAAAAAAAATTTGCACCCCCAGGTCTCCATCCCCCACCCTGCACACTCCCTTGCAGTGTACACTGCCCCGTACATTTACATACCGGGCCTGCCCCTTCAGTGTACACTGCCTTTCTTTTAAAGCCCTGGCCAACTGAGATTCGAACCCGATACCTTGGTATCTCAAGACCAGCGCTCTATCCACTACACCACAGAGTCACTGGTGTGATAATAGCAAATTTGCATATATAAACACACGTGAATGATCACGGCAAAATAGATTCCAAGGGCAAATTGCCGTCGACGGCGAAATAGCCACTGCCAAAACAAAATGTTTCCAATCATCATTATGTCCAACTTGTCTTATGTACATTAGCTGTAATAGTCAAGGTGCACATTTCTAACCGTCAATTATTGTTTGATGCTATACTATGTATAATTTTGTATTAAAAAATGTGATCATGTATAAATAATTTTTGCATCAATTTGTTACTTTTATCACCAATATTGTTTTTCTATGATATTACAACTAAGCATTTATTTTTCATTAACGGGCATTACAAAATCGAGAGGTTTTCTTTCTTAGGGTAGTTATATAAAGTATTAAACGTTATCACCTGGACATATGCAAGACTATGATGTACTGTTACTGTAATATGGATAAATTCAAATATTACTTACATTAAAGGATTTTATGGATGTATGTGGGTAATCAGCTACACAAATTTTATCGGTATCTCTTCACAATCTATTCCATTGGTCATAATTTGTAAGAAAAAAGCTAGTGGTGATTTTTACATTATTGAACTACACTGTAATGTTTTATTATTTACCATGCAATTATGAAGGCAATTTTGGACAAAATGATGGAAACTGTAATATTGTCAACAACTTTGTCAGCAATTACCTCATAACCAGTTTCATGATCAAGAGGTTGCAAATTCTACACTGCCAAGAGTCTATCATATTGTTCATTGCCTAAGGAACTTGGGCAAGGAACAATGATACAAAAAATACATCCTGATTTCTTGAAGTCGTGATGTTTGGAGTACAAATGCACAGTACTGGTAGTTGAGGTTTCAAAGCCAAGCTGAACACAAGATTCATTATGATTAATTGCAAAACTTTTTCTGTGATTAAAAGATAAATTTGAGGTCTGGCCAAAAAGAAACAAGACTTGCATATAAAAATTTGCAAAAAAGCATAGCAACCAAAGTTCACTTTGAATAGGCTACCAAGTACAACTCTAAAGTGACCTTTAACAGTCATCTTCAAAATCTTAGCCATGAGTTTTTGCACATTTTGCCATCCTTCTTGGCCATGCCCCGACGCACTCTTCAAATTGCCTTTTTTTTATGGATTTGATGTGTACTGTCACATTGGTTTTGATATCATCAACTTCCAGAGAGCGGGTTCCCTTGATTATCTCCTTCAATTTTTTAAAAAGGAAGAAATCACAAAGAGTGTGTCCAGAAAGTAAGGTTGGTGGTTTAATATAATGATTTGTTTGGAGACCAAAAATTGCCTCAGGTTTTACGGATGTGTGAGCGAGTGCATTGCCATGGTATAAAATTTGGGTTTTGCATGCCCAGCTTTTCCATCGAACTAATTCTGACTGTTTCTTTGGCAATTTCTGGTTCGTCAGCCATAACAAAAATGGTTAGTTGGAGGTCACTGTAAATCAATTGACAAACCTTTTCGATGTTGGCCTTGGTCTTGGAAGTGGAAGGTTTTTCTGTTTTTGGGTCGTCCTTTCTAACCCCTACAAATTGCTTGTACCATTCAAAAACTGTTGTTCTTGAGACACCAGAGTCACCATAAATCTCATACAGCATCCTCAAAGTCTCCATCACTATTTTTCTAAGTCAACACAAAATTAAATGTTGATTCTTTCCTAAGTTGTCGTTCATCAAATTTCCAAAAAACTAGTTAAATATTCAACAACAGTTTAAACAAATTTTTGTTACCAAATAATTTATCGCCTTCACTTAACTTTCTCTAAAACAAACACAACAATATTATTGTGCCAACACATATCTTAAACGTTGAACAGATACTTTGTCACATTGTGAAAGCATTGTTTCATGACGGTTTTTTGTATGATGAAATCTGTGAGGTCAGTTTTGTTTCTTTTTGGCCAAATCTTGTAACTGCAAACTGTATAACTTAATGATTATCGATATTGATTGTTGTAATCATTATTTTTTGGTCTTTAAAACTGATATCAATATCCAAAACATGCAGCAATTACAACAATTTTTGTGTATGGCTAGTTTTCACAGATGTTTACTACTGTAGGTTGGAGAGATCCTCACCCCTTCTCACTGAGTTGCTGTCCGCAAATAAAGGGAGCTGCCAAGCTATCAACTGGATGCCTAAAGCTAGACTAGGATTTGTAGAAATCAAAAACATATTTCTAATGTTACCCTTATGGCCTACCCATGTATGAGAGCCCCAATATCAGTTGTTGTTGACGTTGTGGACTTATCTGTTGAGGTAGCCTTATATCATGAGGTTTTTGTATAACCCAAACTCTCGCATTTTTTTTCTAAGACTTTCACCACCCAATGTTGATATTTAACTTTTGACTGGAAGTTGGTGGCAATGTACCTAGCAATTAATCCTTTTGCATATTTTTAGAAGGGTGCTAGTTTCCATATTTACTGATCACAAACCCCTTACTCATGCAATTACAGCCAATTTGAAGGATAACACCAAACATTAATTGCGTCAGCTCCAATACATCTCACAGTTAACTATCGATATCCAGCTATTTAAACGGATTGAAAATATTGCAGCTGACTGCTTGAGTCGCCCACCCAACACAAAGCAATTTTTCAAGATTTGGGATCTATTGACATCAAACAATTTGCATTAAAACAACTTCATGACTTGTTTATCAAAGATTGCATGCTGTGAAAGACAGCTCACTCAAACTCACAGAAACTTTTGTTTTCGAATTACAAACCTCTCTTTTGGTTGCAGTATCCTGAGGGTCACCTAGAGTTGTTGTACCCCAGGGTTTTTTGTAAAACGACAATTTAGACTCACCATCACTTACTGGAATAAAAGTGTCACAAGAGTTAATTGGGTCGGTTATGTATAGTTTGGAGTGCATAAGGAAATTGCTAGTTTTTTTCCACTGATGCATACCCTGTCAGGTTTCTAATGTGTATAGACAACAATGCTCTGCTCCAGACATACTTATCACCAGACGAATGTTTTTTCCATGTACATGTGGATCTCATGTGACCCCTCCCACCATAACAGGGTCATGCTTACTGAAAGCCATTTGCCATTTCACCTGATATATCGAATGTATGTCTATGAAGGAGATAATAACTTAGTCATGTGCAGACACTTTCATCCTCTATTGGGTTGCCTGATTAAGATGCCCATTACCCAAACATTATCACTTTTGACTGGAACAGACTGTTCGGTTTCAATGAATAGGTGTAATTAGTTTAATCTTTGGGATGCAGATTACTTCATACCATTGCATTTTCACGCCCAATCAAATGGCATGATTAAATGCCAGCACTGCACCCTCAAGGCAACTCTTAAAGCCCAACTTGGTCCAGCAGCTTGATACAAAAACCTTTCCTGGCAATGGTATGAGCCCCACCTGCAAGCCATCACGACTCTAGTAAAACACACATTGATAACAATTTCCAACATTCCACTTCAATTTTTATTTGCAAAAATGGCAGTTATTTAACGATCAAACGACCCTAAACTGATCCATTTTGAGTAGTGAATTAGCAGAGCTAATTTTTACTGTAGAACTTTGAACCCACCACAACTTCATCAGCATTAACAGACTTGAATTGGCTTACTTACATAAAGGGACAAGTACACCACCAAGGTTCATTGCACAGTAAGATGAACATTCATTGAAAAATTGAAAACCCTCATGTCAGGAAAATTCTTTAATTTTCATGAAATGATAAAGATCGTGTTTGGAATTATTTTTTTAACTAAAATGGTTTTGAAGATATTTACATTTCAATTTCTTCACTTGTGGCACAAGTGAGCACCTTCATGAGATGTCTTTTAATATTTTTCTTTTCCCTTTATTCAATTTTGACCATTCAATTGTTATGTCTTATATTTTCTGGCCTGTAAATTGTGAAGATTTTTTTGAAAGTAGGGAAATAACTCATCGATAAATTTTTGAGACAAAAACCGTTAAAATTAAAAAATTTTACCCTACTCAAATAATCTCTGCCTCAAATTTCTCTTATTCCTTTACTGTGGCTAATCTTTGTATGATTTTTGCAGATAAAAGCCTGACACTAACACCTTGAAGCAGGAGATAACTCAGGACCATTTTTTCCCTTCTTGAGTAGGCAGATGACCAGTTTTGTTTAGAGCCAGCCATATTTTAAAATATTTAGAGACTTTATTTTTAAATAAATTAATAAGAAATTTTGATAGATAATTCCAAAAAACCATACTTTTGAAGAAGAATAGTTTAAATTAACCAAGACACTGAATTTTTTGTTGAAAGTGGAATGCTGTGAAACCCAGGCACCAAAATTTTGAGTGTTTTTTAATAGCAGGCCATCGTTCAAAATTTTAGCTTCTTCATTTTATGATGAATCTTTTTCAAAATTTAGATAGATAGTCTTGATGTCAGAAAACCATGTTTGTGAGGAAAAATAGTCAAAATGTATCAAAGAATTAACTTTTTATAAAAAGGCAAGTTTTTTTAGGTCTAGTAGGAAAATTGTTCAACTATAAATTGAAAATGATGCATGGCAACCAGTTTTAGATCCACCAATACAAACTAATCTAGACCTAACTAATTGGAGTTACATATTGCTGGAAAGTGAATTTCCTTAACTTTCAAACGACAATAATTGCACTTTTATATAATAAACTTATCTGTGTTTACTCAGCTTACCTTTTTTTGGGAGGGTAAAAAGTTAACAGTTGGCCCACAGATGTTAAAAGTTCAATTTATTTGGTACTAGCCGGCTGTGACGGCGTCGCCCGGCAGGGGTCCTCCAGCAGTAACGACGGGGTTTAGCATTTCAGTTCAACCAGATGCACTGGCTTCATGCATGGGGCTTTTGTGTGAACAGTAGCAAAACGTGAAATGATTTTTATGCACTTTCAAAATTCTTTCACACAAAATTGCGATCATCATATTCTCTTAATCATGACTGGCAATGCTCACAAAGAAACTTGCCTTTAATTGTTGTTAATAGTAATACTTGTGAGAGAGAAGAGATTGTACATATTAAAACTGATTGTAGCAACAAAATGGTGGTTGCTTTCACAATTAAAGAAAAAACTATTTATTGGTAAGCCTATTTTCTGATGTGGTGGTGCCGCTTTCTTATTTATATCTGTGTTATTAAGTTCCTAATTTGGTTGTGCTATTTGTCTTATTTCCGGCATATCGACAAAAGCGGCTCTTGCTCTCTCTATATTCAGCTTTACAAATTGTTATGGTTATGGTTTTATGTTGACTTTTTCTTAAACTTGGAATTTTATTACAATGCTGTAGAGTAAGGACAAAAATGACATAAATACCTTAACACATAGCATATCAGCAAAAGAAAAAAATCCTTGCTTTATAGTGTATACAACGGTGTCACCCAAAGAGCCCCCATCAGTAACGTCGGGATTGAGGATTTTGTCAATATATTTCCTTCTATAATGCCATTTAATTTTAAATACTGTATATCCTCCTTTTCATGTGGTTTTAATTGAATTTGCAATTTAAAAGTGCCAGTATCCTGTAACTGTTTAGAAATACGTCTTCTTATATATATCTAAAATACTCAATCTCTGAACGGCTGCCGTTTCTGCCTTTGTGGCGTCATCAGCAGAACACAGAGCGTTCTGGCATGCACTACCAACCGAGAGGTTAATATGTGCTGGAAAAATCGTTTCGTTTGTGGTACGTAACAACTTCTCCACATCGCATTGCAAAGAGCTCAAACTGCGCAAGCAGTGAGCAACGCATAGTTGCAGCGCGATACAATGCTGCCAGATAGAGAGCTCAATCTGCACTGCACCGAGGCCCAATACAGAGAGCATAATACTCAATCTCCGAACGGCTGCCGTTTCTGCCTTTGTGGCATCATCAGCGGAGCACAGAGTGTTCTGGCATGCACTACCAACCGAGAGGTTAATATGTGCTGGTAAAATCGTTTCGTTTGTGGTACGTAACGACTTCTCCACATCGCATCGCAAAGAGCTCAAACTGCGCAAGCAGTGAGCAACGCATAGTTGCAGCGCGATACGATGCTGCCAGATAGAGAGCTATATATAAATATATATCTAAAATTAAATGGCATTATAGAAGGAAATATATTGACAAAATCAACTGGCTGTGGTACAAGCAAGCTGAAAAAAGACGTTCACTCCCGACTACTAAACTGACTATGATACTAGTCTGGAATATCTAAAAAACAAATGTTTTAAATTCAAATTTCCTAAAACTCTCACATCCAAGATAATTGAGCAGGCCAAGTTATGGGTGGATAGATTTCATCCTATTAACAACAGCAAATTAAAGAAAAATAAGCAGAAAAAATCGTATGGGTTACCCAGTTTCCAAAACTACTGCAGTCTAGCCCGAAGGAAAAACGTCTGCAATCAAACGTAATGCTTGCATACAAGCGCCCACAGACACTAGGCAATTTTGTCGCTCGCTATAAAAAGCTTTTGTTTGGTCCTCTTGAGCGTAAGGATGTGGGCATATCTGGGCCCTGTGGTAAATGTGCACTATGTGGCAATCATGGCTCACATAATTCTATGGTCCCACTGATGAAACATATACGAGCACCTAATGGAGTACGTCCTTTGACCCAAAAACTAAACTGCAAAGATTATGGTATTTACGCGCCATGTTGCAAAAACTGTGACAATTACCATGTTGGTCAAACAATGACATCTTTTTCACAACGTTGGACAAAACATCGAGTACTATGGAACAAATTTCACTACTCTAAAAATAATGATAATTCGGCCCTACTTAGACATTATGATTAACATCATAAGGAAATATTTACCGGTAAACCTGATACAGCGCAATGTTTTTTTATTATATTTATTATAAAACCTGAGTTTGAAAATTTAAACTTTTATGAAGCCAAATGGTATCGCATACTTAATGCAAAAATAAATATTAATAAAATGATTTTACCTCGCATATAACCTAGTATTATTTCTCACCGTGCTTTAATATTTTTACTACTTTAAATTTAGTCTACTATCAGCCTGCGTTTTAATCGTATTTTTTTCGTCATAATGGTCTGCTGCCTTGTGGGTAATACTTCAATACCATAATATAAAATTATTTGTTTTGATACGCTGGATATATAATTACTTATGTGATGAGTGTAGATTTGTCAGTAGAGCTATTGCTTGGAACCTTAGATTTAGTTGCTTTTATTGTTCTTTTACAGCACTGATGATCCTTTATAGCGAAATGGATTTGTCTTAGCGTATTAATGTATAAATAAAATTTCTTAAATTTGTGACTTTATTACATTTAACTTTGCCCCTAATTCAAAACTCCCTACTTCTAAATAAAGATTGGTATTTTGTATCGATATCCTTGCAATTACAAATATCAGTAATGGGCTTTATCATTTATGTTTGCTATCAAAATGATATGAATAATTTTGCTGCCTACTGCTGTTAGCACTATGTAGTGGCAAGCATTGCGATGGCCTATAACATTATTACCTCACAATGCGTTTTGAGCTATTATTATTAGGATTGCTACTTACCACTTCTTCGTTACTGTAGGCAAATTAATATGAAGTAACGTCTCTGACTGCGTGCATGTTTCTTGGCCCTGGCATACACGCCGCCATGCAAAGAGCAAATTAATTCGAAATGAAGCACTTACAGTTGAGTTGTAGCAGTAGCGGGCGCCCCCATTAATAATGTCGAGCTTAAGAACATGAAATCAGCTGGCTGCTGTGGCACCCTCGCCCAGTTGCAAAGGAAATTGCTTCAACATTTAGATCATATGTTGCTCGACACTTACATTTCGTTGCAAACGATTAGAAATGGCCATCTTTACTCCCTCGTCTTTTTCTTGGGTGATCACCAAGTGTTTTGCTTGGAGTAGGCTACGTATTAAAGTTTGTAGAGTTCATTTTTCGATAAATGTTTTTGAATGTTTTGATGATAATGACAACGATCCATGGTATCGAGAAAGAAGAGCCAACATGTACTTAAGGACTTAGTTTTTCCAGGAATTGGAATTTTGTAAAATGTAGGCAACAAAATTTTGGGTTTTTTTTTGATCAGTAGACTACATTTCATAAACATTTACAGACTTCAGTTTTTGATAAATATTTTTGAAAACGCCAACAGATAATGCAAAAGAATCGTGCTTGTGAGGAAAAGTAGTCAAAATGTACCAAAGAACTAACTTTGGTTTAACATTTGCGAGTTTGTTAGCTCAAGTAGGATAATTATTCAACTAAAAATGAAACATGGTGTATGGCAACCAATTTTTGATCACACATTTTAAACTAATCCTTAACTCTAAGTAATTGGAATCATATATTGCTGGAAAGTAAATTTCCTAAGCTTTCAAAAGACAGAAATTGTTAGTACCTTACTATAACGTTGTTGTACTAAAGTTACCTGTTTTTACTGAGCTTATTACTTTTTGGGAGAGGTAAAAAGTTACACCACATGCCTTAAAGTTAAGTTTTTTCAGTATAACAACAAATATTAATTGTCCATATTATACACTATCGGAATCGCCTTGAAATAACCGTTAATTTGTTGAAAAAAGTTTGAAAATCGGTTGAGAAATGAGGTCACAAATGAGTTTTTTAATAAGCTGATTTTGCTAATAGGTTGCAATTTTTAAAAACATCTTGATATTATGATCTGCGGTAGCCAAAAAGTTGTGTTGATCATACGGGACATATTATGACATCGTAGAACCGGTTTTAATCGCGCAAGCGAAATAAAGAACAAAAATGCTTAGATGGCTTAAAGTTTTTAAATAAAGAAATGTTCGTAGCATTGTCAAACAAGCAATAATTGTTGTAGAATTGTTTTTGTCCAAAGAACCTTATTAACTCTTTCGCTCCCGCAATCATCGATTGATGATTTCGTGTTTTCAGTGTTTCCCTCAAATTTTTCAAATTGAGTTACAAAATTAGTTTACTAAAAAATCAATTTGTGACTTTACTTTTCATCCGATTTTCACAAAATTTTCGAAAGATCATGCTTATTTCCTCACGCATCGGAACATGTATAATTTGTGCCCTAATTCTTGGATTTTTATACCCAAAAACGGTTAAAATGACCAACAACCCAGTTGCTGACGACAAAATCTGCCAAATTCTCAGCAATAGCCAACTATGCTAAAATCAAATTGAGATTACATCTTTACCACAATACCAAATCCTTTATCATTAACACAGTCTGAAAACTACTCTTTTGGGGCATCATTTGACAAAATTTCAAGCAATAATAATAAATTTTACTTTTTTAAATTTCCAAATTTTTTAGGGGTCTCAAAACCCCCCAAACAAATTTGAATGATTAGTAGATAAAAGTAAATTTAGTGCGTAAAAAATATGATATGTTGCTAAATACCGGTTACATTTGAAAGCTTAGGAAATTTGCTTTCCAGCAATATATAACTTTAAATAGTTTAGATTAAGTGGTATATGATATTTACTGATCAAAAATGAGTACTGTACATCATATCAGTTCAAAGCCCCCAAAAAGTTTTTAACTTACCTTCACTAAATTATAATTTTTACAAAAACTACACCCTTTAAAAAGATAAAATAAATTGCAAATGTTTCACCAATAAAGTTGTCATTTCGCATCAAGTTTCCAAGGAGACAAAGACTGAAATACAAGTTTAAAAGCTAGCATAAGTTTGGCTTCTCTAAATCAAAGTTTGCTGTATCCCCCTTGTTTCTCAAGAAATGGGAAGGGTGTAAAAAAGCTTCTGCTTCATTGTCAGTGACAGCATATTGTATTTAAACTTGATATTTTCTGAATCTTGAAGAAATTCCCTGTTCAAAAATACATAATGTTACATGGTTTAGGCTAACCTGTAGCAGATAATGACTGATCATATTCTAGGTACTAAGTTTAACTACCAAAATTTGGTACCGATTAAAAAAAAGGTCATGTGCCTCAGAAAATTGCAAATTGTAGAAAACCTAGGCTTTTAGGTAAGTTTTGATTGATGTACCTTGAAAGCTTATTTCCTTGGCATCATCTTGTTACCATTTCTAAAGAAATTGGTAGAAAATAAAATCTGTAGTGATCTTTGAGGTGAGGGTACTACTTTAATTTCGAAGACAAGTCAGTCCCAGTTGGGGGGGTTAATTTGCATAAAATTTGCATACCGGTTTCAAAAAAAAAATTTTTTTTGTTTTTATTATATTTGAAATCCTGAAGAAATGTAGATTTAAACGATATATAACACTTAATGTAGAAGTAAACAGATGAATAATGATTTACAAACAAACTTAGGGTATTTTATGATGATTAATTATGAATGATTATGACAGTTTTTTGCACTGCCACCTTACGGACATTTTTTCGCTATTCACACGGGAGCAAAAGAGTTAATATCTTCTGAAAAAACGTTTAATCACGTTCGTGCGATGAGTATTTTTTGAGAAAGAACAAAAAACAGATTGTTTAATGAATCGTTGATTGTGGCATCATTTTAGACCCCAAACAAATGAAAGTTTTTGTAATGTGGTAAGTTGGAAGCTGTTTTTTTTAGCAAAAAGCGATTGTCCTCTCTCAAGTAATGCCAATTAAAATAGAAGATTTTAGATTATGATGTCATGATGACGTCACAAACACTTATGGCATTCACCATGGGGTGGTGATCAATGGTGCCAAGTTTGATGTTTGTACGAGGGTCAGTCAATAAGTAATGAGACTTTCTCAATAACTCAAGTTTGCAATGGCTGGTAATCAAAAAATGCTTTTTTATTTTTCAACATAGTCTTCCTCCTTTGCAACACACTTGTTCCATCTTGATATTAGATTGTCTATTCCTTTGGCATAGAATTCCGTGGACTGGGTCCTTAGCCAGTTGCTCACTGCAGCCTTCACTTCTTCGTCAAGCTGGAAGTGAATTCCTTTCATACTCTCTTTGAGTGGGCCGAAGAGGTGAAAATCAGATGGTGCAAGGTCTGGGCTGTAGGGTGGGTGTGTTAGAAGTTTCCAGCCTAAATCTTCAATTTTGGCTAGGGTTCTTGCTGCTGTGAGGGGCCTTGCATTATCCTGAAGAAGAATCACACCTCTTGATTGAAGTCCCCTCCGTTTGTTCTTAATGTCTTTTTTCACTTGAGTTAGAAGCTCACAGTAGTTCTCTGAGTTCACAGTATTGCCCCTTTCCAAGAAACTGATAGTGATCGGCCCATTTCTGTCCCAGAACACAGTGAGCATGACTTTCCTTAAACTTTTCTGAGATTTGAATTTTTTCTTCACTGGGGAAGAAACATGCTTCCACTCCATTGATCGTCGTTTCGATTCAGGTTCATAATGAAAAACCCAGGTCTCGTCAGTTGTCACTATTCCCGACAGAAATGCATCTCCCTCCTTTCTGTATCTGCGTAGTGATGCTCTGGAAGCCATCAGGCGTTGCATTTTGTGATCATCCGTTAACATCTTGGGAACCAGACTGACGAAGAAGTGAAGGCTGCTGTGAGCAACTGGCAAAGGACACCCAGTCCACGGAATTCTATGCCAAAGGAATAGACAATCTAATATCAAGATGGAACAAGTGTGTTGCAAAGGAGGAAGACTATGTTGAAAAATAAAAAAGCATTTTTTGATTACCAGCCATTGCAAACTTGAGTTATTGAGAAAGTCTCATTACTTATTGACTGACCCTCGTACCTATAGCAGTTGCAGAAAATTTAAAACAGACAGACAGAATTGCGCTTCATATATTAGATACAAAAATGTAGTAAAGATACATGTTACTCGTATATACTGTTGTAAATGCCTAGAAATAACTTTCCAGTTGTTATTAAAAAGTTTGAAAATTAGTTGAGAAATCAGTTCACTAGTCAGTTTTTGAGCAAGTTGATTTTGTAAAAATTGTGCAATTTTTGTTTTTGTTTTGTTTTACAATCAGTAATAATTGAGAACAAATTGTGCAATCAAACATCTGTGATATCATCTTAGATTCCAACGAGTAAAATTTTTACAAGTTGATAAATTGAAGGCTGGTTTCTTTTGAGCAAACAACCTTTTTTCTTTTTTAAGAAAGGTAATTTTTAAAAAATTGTCGTTAAATCATAATGACGTGACGAATCTGCTTATGACACTCACTCTGTGGTGGTAATCAATCGTGTCAAGTTTAATGTTTGTATACCCAGCATTTTTGTTGGAATTAATGCACGCAGACGGACACACACATAAAGAAAAGCGTTTTATGGTATAGATAATATGCCAACTTAGGAAATTAAAGAAATGCTCGTACAAATTGAGAGGTTCAAATTGTTCACCCACTTTCAAGATGGACGTTACCAGATCAACATTTTAGTCTTAGATAACAAGGCCTGATAGTTTTCTTATAACAGTTCTTTTATAGACATTTTGGGCAACATATTCCCACTTTTAAATCTGTTTTGTTTTCAAATTTACTCGTAACTTGCATCAACTTTTCCACTCAACCAAGGCAGAGAGATAATACCAAACCGAAAGTAATTGACAAGAAATCAAGTTTTTTGTAAATTAGCTTGTTTGCTTATTGAAAGCTGAGCTCAGTAGACTCCGTTCGTGTTTTCATAGTATGAGCTCTTTCCTGTGAGTTGAAAAATGCGAGGTGTTAAATTCCAAGTGGTGATCATCATAGTTGATTACGTCATCAACCTTTTTCTTTCGCGTTTAAAGTGTATTTCTAGCGCATTTGATTCTTCATAAATTTAAAACTATCCCGCAGTATATGCCTGACTACAAATAGAAATGAATTACAAAGCACTTTAGTGAGACCAACAAATGATGTGCATTGTATTCTAAAAATAGCCATTTTATGCGTTTTTGTGTTCAATTCTAAAATATTTGTTGAATCTTCATGATCATTTTGTGTAATAGTTACAGAATTGCAGTGGTTCATCAACTTTATGTTGGAAAACCCTGAACTTACATTCTAACTGTTACTCAAAGCGTATTATTTGATCAAAAATGTATTTTATATATTTTTAAAGAATTAGGTGGCAAGTTTTTCCCTGAATAGATGTTAAGATTTGAGAGCATTGATTTTGTGGAAAAAAGTAGTTTAAAATATAATTGTTGTTTTTAGGAAGAATCTGAACAAGCTACTTAGGTTTTTGACTCTAGTTCTTAAACTATTTATTTACTGTTTTTGCAAGGAGTTTTTTTTATGTTTCAACACTGATTCGCTTTGTTTTAGGCCCTTTTGGATGATTTGTAGCTAGCTCATAAAGTGCAATTTCCCACTGGTTACGGAAAGCTGATCTTGTTATAAGTCTTTTGCTTATTTGAAGGTTGAATGTATTGGTAGTCACTCTAACTGTTGATGTAATAATTGTTAAATTATGTTTCACTGAATGTGATAGTAAAACTGGAGTTTTTCTGGAAAAGTTAATCATCAAAGTACTTCGATGATTCGATTTGAAATCAAGGAGGAAATGCAAGAGCTTGCTAGTGATAGGAAAAATTGTTTGATGAGTCAGGTCATCGTTCAACAATCAGAAAACCATCACAAAAATGTGGTTCAAACCATGTCGGATTTAATGGAACCGACAATTGATTTTATTGATGGCTCTCATGCGTTAAGTGAGGGTTTTGCTTTGGAAGATTCAGAGAGAAATAATTATGCTTTGAATAAAAGTGGAAAAGTTTCAACTCGTCTTGCTGGGAGGTCGGATGTATTAAAGTACGTTTTTAATACTGGTGGTGTGGTGTTGGATAATGGTGTTTCTACAACAACCTGTAAGAAAAAAGATGATAATTTTGAAAATGATGAAATTTGTTATTTCATTAAAGAGGAATTAGAACAAACAAATTTTGCTTACAATTGTAAAACATTGAAAAGACACATTAGAATCCATACAGATGAAAGACCTTACGAATGTGATCTACATTCAAAACGATTCAAACAAAATTCGACATTAAAAAGACACATCAGAATCCATTCAGGTGAAGAACTTTACGGGTGTGAAATATGTTCAAAACGATTCAAACAAAATTCAGATTTGAAAAAACACATCAGAATCCATACAGGTGAAAGAACGTACAAATGTGATATTTGTTCAAAACTATTCAAACAAGATTCAGCTTTGAAATGTCACATCAGAATCCATACAGATGAAAGACCTTACAAATGTGATGTATGTTCAAAACGATTCAGAGAAGATTCGGCATTAAAAAAACACATTAGAATCCATACAGATGAAAGACCTTACGAGTGTGATATCTGTTCAAAACGATTCAAACAAAATTCAGCATTGAAATGTCACATCAGAATCCATACAGGTGAAAGACCTTACGAATGTGATGTATGTTCGAAACGATTCACTGATGGTTCAGCATTGAAATGTCACATCAGAATCCATACAGTTGAAAGACCTTACGAATGTGATGTATGTTCAAAACGATTCAAACAAGATTCGACATTGAAAAACCACATTAGAATCCATACAGGTGAAAGACCTTACGAGTGTGATGTATGTTCAAAACGATTCAAACAAAATTCGACATTGAAAAGACACATCAGAATCCATACAGATGAAAGACCTTACGAATGTGATGTATGTTCAAAACGATTCAAACAAGATTCAGCATTGAAAAAACAAATCAGAATCCATACAGATGAAAGACCTTACGAGTGTGATATCTGTTCAAAACGATTCAAACAAAATTCAGCATTGAGATGTCACATCAGAATCCATACAGGTGAAAGACCTTACGAATGTGATGTATGTTCAGAACGATTCACTGATGGTTCAGCATTGAAAAGACACATCAGAATCCATACAGTTGAAAGACCTTACGAATGTGATGTATGTTCAAAACGATTCAAACAAGATTCGACATTGAAAAACCACATTAGAATCCATACAGATGCAAGACCTTACGAGTGTAATATATGTTCAAAACGATTCACCAAAGGTTCAGACTTGAAAAAGCACATCAGAATCCATACAGGTGAAAGACCTTACAAATGTGATGTATGTTCAAAACGATTCAAACAAGATTCAGCATTGAAAAAACACATCAGAATCCATACAGATGAAAGACAGTACGGGTGTTAAATATGTTCAAACAAGATTCAACATTGAAAAGACATATTGGAATCCATACAGGTGAAAGATCTTACGAGTGTGAAATATGTTCAAAACGATTTACACTCAGTTCAGTAGTAAAACAGCACTACAGAGTCCACACAGGTGAAAGACCTTACAAATGTGAAATGCGTTCAAAACAATTCATCTGAGATTCAGGATTGAAAAAACACATTAGAATCCATAGAAATGAAAGCCTTTGCAAATGTGAAATATTTTCAAAGGATTTTTGTTTTGTGTCGAATTTGAATGTGCAGTCAAGAGATAGAACTTAGATTTTGCGTGTAATAATGGTGTTGCAAAATACTGTTGAAATATCGTAATCGCATTTTATTTAGTATATTTTCTGGTTTAATTATAGAGAAGTCATCAAAAATCGATTGCTAAAATTGATTTTGAAGATGAGAATTTGAAGGTTAAATATTTTTAGTTACAAGCAGCTTATCGTTTCACAGAAGTTTAACTGTTCCTTTCAATGAAAGTGATGCCAAAAGCAAAAGAATAGTTTATTCCTTAGCAAGTGATTTTTTTGTTCGTGGTCACTGACTATAGCACTGCGGTTTCTAATCTGACTTAAGCCCGATTTTAAAAGAGATGACACTATGTTGGCAAGTAGTCGCCTCTGTGGAGCGGTACTTGCAGATGTGAGTGAAAGCATTATTTTAGGCTGTAAATTTCCTGAGAAATGCAGAAAAATTTTCTTTTGACAGAAATTAGACAGCGTCGTAAGGTACTGCAGAAATTGAAAACTACTGCTGAGGAATTGCGTAAAGGATTAAACATCTCAATCGGTTACCTATCCCGCATCTACGTGCAAAGATTCATAAAAAAGAAAACAGAGTTAGCAACAAGAACCATTCGAATTATTCATAAACACAAACTTAAAGATTTAGGCTTGGATATAGGCTTAGGGGAAGAAACGGAACAGATTGAGGTATTAACTAATTCATCAAATTACAATCTTTCTGACAGAGAACGTAAAGTACTGATCAAAGGCTTAAAATTTGGCCTCTTTCCGGATAAGCTGAATTTAACCAACATTCAGACGGAGTTTGAAGATTTTTACCAGCAAATTCGGCCTAATCTCTTGAACAACAAACATCGCCTTGAACTCAAATCTAAGTTGATGACATTGTACAGCAAATTCAAATCATCGTTCTTTTACGGCTTGAAACATCAAGACATTACCCTATCGACGGAAGAACGCGATGCTTTACAAAAACTGGCAAATAATCCGACGCTAATTATCTGCAAGCCAGACAAAGGCAACGGAGTAGTTGTTATGAACAAAAATGACTATATAAACAAATTGAATAAAATTTTATCCAACAAAGCGCAATTTCAGAAGGTATCTGTTGATGACAATATTGCCAACTTATCCAAATTTCAACGATTTCTCTATAATCTAAAAAGAAAGCAATTTCTCAAAAAAGAAGTTTACGATCGAATTAGACCCATCTCAGCTCTTACTCCTACACTTTATGGTTTGCCAAAACTGCACAAAGAAGGATACCCACGTCGGCCTATCCTAGCATCAAATGGTAGTTATGCTTACGATTGCGCAGTATGGTTAAATGAAATACTCACACCACTTTGCGAACGTCCATCTTGCATCAAAGACACTTTCGATTTTGTATCCCGATTATCAAAATTCAACTTCGGTTCAAGCCATATGGTTTCATTTGATGTAATTGGCCTATTTACCAACATTCCACTGGATTTAGTTATTGATATTATTTTACAAAAAATCTACTCGAATAAAGAAATGACTTTTTTCCATGGGCTCACAAAAGCTCAATTTAAAAAGTTATTAATCTGGACCACCAAAACTACTACCTTCCCGTTCAACAAGCAATACTGCAAACAGACAAACGGTGTAGCTATGGGGTCTCCCTTAGCTCCGCTTTTGGCTGATTTATGCATGAATTGGATCATTGACCAAACGAAACAGATTCGACCCCAACCTACTCTATTTTATAGATACGTAGACGACTGCTTTGCATTGTTTTCAAGTCAAAAAGAGATTTTAAAGTTCTACCAACAACTCAATATGGTTCATCCCAATATACAATTTACCTACAAAGCTGCTGAAAACCATCAAATGCCTTTTTTAGATGTTTGGATAGACAATACCGAAGGAATATTGAAGCTAAGCACTTACCGAAAACCTACAAATACTGGTCTTTACATTAATTGGCAAAGTTTTGTTCCCTCCCGTTATAAATTAAATCTAGTCAAAACCCTGCTACACAGAGCATATAGCATATGTAATTCGTATAGTTTAATCCATGAGGATTTTCAAGGCATATCTTCTATATTGAAACGAAATGGCTATCCTCTCCGGTACATCGAAAAACAAATACGTTTATTCCTGAACAAGCGATATAAATCGCCAATCACGCAGAAATATGATACAAGAAACAACTGTGAAAGTCTGAAAACGTCAGAAAGCAAAGAAATTCCCCTTTTTTTGCGATTACCTTACCTTGGCAATATATCGTTGCAAATTGAAAAAGAAATTCGGCAGTGTTTAATTAAAAATCTTTCTACAAAATTTCGATTCAGATTGGTGCACGACACTCACAATATTGGCAAATGCTTCAAATTTAAAGATCGTCAAGCCCTATTACGCAATGCAGGAGTTGTATATAAACTAAATTGCTCGTGTGGACAATCATACATTGGCCAAACTCACCGCAATATAGTCACACGTATTCAAGAACATGTACCAAACGGAAAACAAAATCAAGAATCAGATGTTGCAAAGCACCTTGTGCGCAATCCTAATCACAAGATTAATTTCGATTCTCCCGAAATACTTGGTCACAGCAACATTCGCAGAAAGCTACGAATCAAAGAAACCTTACTTATTCAAAAAATTCAACCGCAAATTAACCTGGATGGAGCATCGCAACCAATTTATTTGTTTAATACGTAATAGTTATAGAAAGTATATCTGCAGTGCGTCTTTTAAGTTAGCCTTGCCTTGCTAATTAATGGCAGTCGTTTGTTTTATCAGTTTGTGATGTCATAATTTTGATAACCCTACTAAATTTAGTTGTACAGCGATTAGCTATCAATGCAGTATCTATTTAGCCTAGCCTTAGGTGACCATTTAGTTAACTGACGATGCTTTTAGTGTAAAAGCGAAACGTTTTAATAAAATGTTTACCAGCATTTTGGCTTTATTCTTTTTACTAAGAATTGCGAATAAATCCCATTTTTATGCTCCTAGTTTCTGGTATCCAGTTTTGCATGAAGTTAGGAAACAAAAATGGTTAAATTAAACAAGAAAAAAGGGCTAGATTTAAAAGTTTGCTAAAAAAACAAAATTCGACTTTTTTGTGCCATTAGGTCTGTCGCAATAAAATGAAACAAGTATTACTTTCTGGGTAAACAGTGGTTTTATTACTTCATATTTTTGCTAATAAGACTATTTTGGTGTCAGTGAAGTAAAACAGTATTTTCCTAGTTTGCATCGCTGCTGATACAACAGTTCTCAATACATAATGAACCCGAGTAATATTGGACACAAAGCAAAAAGAAACCAATCCATCATAAACCATGTGTCCAATGTATAATTGATCGGTGGTGTAGAGCAAATGACCACAAACGCTGAAATAGACCCCGGGGCCACAAGCTATAGGTCCAATCAAATACCAGATAGAATGCCATTTTCCGACTAACAGTTCTTTATAAGTGTTTGTTCATTCCTATTTTAAGACTAAAACAAGAACTCTTTTAATTTCTCTGAGCATACCTAAGCAAAAAAAACCATCATAAATCATAATGCATAGATAGCAGGGACTTACGAAAGTTTTACGAAAAATTAAAAACACAACGTCACTGTGTCAAATCGCACCACATGGAGGGTATTATTGATAGTTTGTTTACAATAGCTTTATAGAGCTACCGAGATCAAAGCTAAACATTTTGGGCCGCTGTGTCAAATCGCACCACATGGAAGATATTATTGGTAGTTTATTTTATAATAGCTTTATAGAGCTACCGGGATTTAAGCTAAACATTTCGGGAAAAGCAAATACTTTTAACTTTCCGGGGCACGTAAAGCAGGGAGAAAAGAACATGCTACGTAATACATATCCAGCGAGGACTTGAGAAAGTTTGAAGCGGGAATCAAAGGAAAACAGCGTCACTATGTCAAACCGCACCACACGAAAGACATTTTTGCATTTTCCTTGGAAATAACTCATTATCAGAAATGTGTTGCCTACTTCCAAACTCAAAAAAACGCAAAGCTCCTTGGGTTCACGTAGGCAATAAACACACTACACTAACCTAAGGCATAGCCAGAGCCTTGAAATCCGAAATTCTATTTCGAAAAGGAGCACACAAAGTCGTGAAAATCGTTACGTGCAGAAAACAAATAAATTTTAGGTAACTGGTCACTCAAGAGCCCCATAGGTAAAGCCGGGTTGGTCGGCTGAACCGACATTCTCAATTCCGACGTTACTGATGGGGATTCTGGGGGCGACGCTGTCGTATATACCATAACGCAAGGATTTCTTCTTATGCTGATATGCTGTCTGTTGAAGTATTTATGTCAATAGTCTGCTGCATTGTAATAAAATCCTCGGTTTAAGAAAAAATCAACATAAAACCATAGCCCTAACAATTTGCAAAACTGAATTTAGAGAGAACATTTGTTTGAAAATAACTCGGCCTGATGGGCGCTACTAAAATATGTTGAATGGTTTTGGTGAAGCCATAGCCGTTTTTGTCGCTATGCCGGAAACAAGACTAATAGCACAGCCAAAGAACATAATACCACAAATATAAATAGGAAAAGGGCAGCACCACATCGCAAAATAGATTTACGAATAAATAAATTATTTCTGTAATCATAGAAACAACTATTATTTGTCCGCTACTGTGTTGCAATCTCTTCTCCCTCACAAGTATTAATGAAAATTTGTGACAAGATTTTTACTTAGTGAGGATTACATGTCTTAATTAAAAGAATATAGTGATCACAATTTCGTGTACAAGAATTGCGGAAGTTCATAAAATTGCTAAACCTTTGTTACTGCTCACACAAGAGCCCGATGGGTGAAGCCGGCTTTGCCAGTTGAACCGAAATACTAAACTCCGACATTACTGATGGAGGACCCTTGCCGGGCAACTCCGGCTAGTATACTACAAAGCTTTTTGGTATTATTTTGGTAATATGCGGATCTTTTCATGTGTCTGTAGTGTAAAGCAATATGATAAAATCTCAAGTTAAAAAAAATCAACACAAATCCATAAACCTAACACTTTTTGTTTGAAAATAGCCTGGCCTCATGGGCGCCTACCAAAGTATAGTGAATGATGCTGGCAAAGATATAGGCGCTTCTGTCGCTATGCCGAAAAGAAGACAAATGGTGTAGTCAAAGAACTTAATATTACAAATATAAATACAAACGGGTCCGCACCAAATTGCGAATTAGGCTTATTATTAGTTTATTTCTGTAAGTTACCACCACTTGGCGGCCACCATCATTTTTGACTCTAGAGTTTAGATCTATTTGAATCCCTCTTCCCTTACACATTTTCAAAAGTATTAATAATAGTTGGTGACAACATTCCTTGTTTGTTAGCATTACCTGTCTTGATTAAGAGAATAAGATCATCGCCATTACATGTACAGGAATTATGGAAATAAATAAATATTATTAACTTTTTGTTATTGTTCAGGCGAGTGCCCAATGCGTGCAGCCAGCTGAAGCGATTTTGTTAACCTCGACGTTACTGATGGAGAGCCCTGTCAATCGACGCCGGCAGAGTCAGCTACTTGGGTAATAAATCTGCTGAATTTAAGATAAATATGCTTTTGCGAAACCCGAACCAGAAGCTGAATTCAAAAGTGCATATACACAACTGCATCTTAGGGTTGCTGCAGCTAGAATATATCGAGAAGAAAGGTTGGTTGCACTTTTCAAAAGATATTCATCGGTACCTGTATCTAGCAAGGCAGGGCCTATTGTTCCTTGGATTAACTCGTTGGAATCGGGCTCACTTGTCCGTGAAGGGTTTTGCAAAGACTCAGCATTACGCTTCAAGAACAACCAGCCATCCAAATTAGAATATGGTGCCGTGGAATGGAGTTCTTTCTTGTTTCAAAGATCGTTAAATACAAACGCAGTTAGATTTGAAAATAACAGAGTCTCCTCGCACGAAATCTCCAAATTTTTCTAAGTAATCTCGAAACGAAAAAAAATATGCTCATAAGCCGGCTGTACGCAATTTTCAATCGGTTTTTGATCGTGTTTTGAGTGATGACGATGGCTTCAAAATCGATGGTAGCAATTCGCAGATCCAAGTAATCGAAAGTCTGTTGAGATCCTGCTGCTGGCGATGGTGAGGATTTAAGTTAGCCGTCTGTGATTTATGATGAACCTACATTTCCCGTTTATATCAACCCCATGACAGGAATAAACTTATAAATCTCGCCTCACGAACAATAAGACGGTAGCAACATAAACTTCATTTGTGAAAACCAAATCTGGAGGCTTATGCTCAAAAGTCTCTAAGATGAACGTTTGCTCGAAGTTTTAGGAGCCTCGTGCGTGGATCAGTCCCGGGAAATCGTCAATTTGTTTTTTGCAGCAATGAAAAACGTGATTACTTCTCAGCGCATTGAAAGAGTCTTGGACTATTTGCGTCAGAGGTATGGCTTTTCTAATGGACTAACTGCGGAAACTGAAAGTGCGAAAATCCGCTGCTTACATGGGGGCGGCAATAAGCGTTGCTTCATTGAAAGTGTTCTGAGACGATATAAACATCCGCAAAGTTTACGCACGTGCCCATGACGAGCTGGACAAGCTATCTGGGCAATAAAGTTTGGATACTGCAAACCGGTTACCAGGCGTACTTAAGCGCAGACATAATGATTACCTTTAGAAAAAAGGCGTTAGTTTAAATCAGCCTGACTTTGAATATTTGCGTAAATATATATTTCATGAGCCAAACATGATCACGTCAGTAAATGTTCAGTCGTTTTTTAAATTTGATGACAAGACAGAGCTAATGGGTCTGGCAACGGGCCTACCTGTAAAAGACAAACATTTCAGCAGTCACTCAACAAGAATCGATGACGAGACCTCGCGTAAGCACAATAAACATCAGTTTATCAAACCTCCGGTATGTTTTGTATGCAACGTCTCACGCTCAAAACACTTATTAACTGATTGAAAACGAATGAAAACAAAAATCGTGAGTAAACGCGCTAAATTGTTGTTGATGTGGCCAGATGTTTTAACTATCCTTTCTCGGGGCAGTTCTCTCAAGAATCTATTTTTTCATCAAAATGACATATATCTGGGCCGTAAAAATTCTACCGCTTTTCATTAAATATACGTCAATTCAAGCTCCGTAAACCTTGGAGCCGCTGACGTAGTGCACCGTCATATTCCGATAACACCTGCGTTGGGAAAAAAACAGACAATGGCTGAGTAAACAATTGTAGAAAACTGGTTTTTATTAACAATCTTGTGATGCTTCGAACCAGTGCCGAGAGAGCCTTGAAAGCTGTGACTGGCCAGTCTATTTTGGCTTATGCTCAGCATGACACTGTTTCTCAGGCTTCATTGATTTTGGAAAGCGTGAAAGACGAGCTTGCACTCGCCTCTAAAAAGGATCACGCGATGACCATTAGTGACTTGGAAAAACAAACTGTGCGAAGTAAGGGTTTTACGAACTTTAAAATCCAATCGCTGTTTAATATTGAAGCTTTTTTGATAAAAATCGCTTTGGTAGTCCCGGGCTTTATTAATAACGAGAAAGTCTTTCTTCGTGCCGTAAATAAGGTAAAGTTGTGTAAATTGGACCCTCTTCTAAATTGGTGCACAGCTGAAGACTATTTATTGGATGTGTATTTTGCTTTCTTCCTTAAAAGTATCTCAGAAACCAATGTTATTGATAAGCGATGGCAAATATCAGCGGAGTCTTGTAACTGATTTCACAAACCAAATGCGAAAACAAACGAATAACTTTTAGGAAGTTTTGTTCCAGATGCGAGAAAACAGTGAAACGTCGTTATCCAGCTAAATGTGACGGCGAAAATAAAGATAGATGGTTTGAGACACTTCTAAAACTTGTTTAAGGGTCTCCCGATGATAGTCGCGGTAACACAGCCAGCCGAATATTTTATCGCTCTCATTAAATTTTAGTTGCCATTTACCAAATGCGTGAAAAGACGGCGCAAGTTTTGATGGGTAAACTTTTATCTTTGTGAAAAGCATACGAAAATTGGCCGAAGGAAAGGAAAAGCAGAAATTTGGTGGACGCAAATATTCGCGAATGTGGCAAACGCAAATTTCAAGTCTAGTAAAAAAATTAAAATGCTAATACAATGGAAGCCTCTTTGTTACGTCGCAATACTCGTGTCTGCCTCTCGCTGCGGCGAACAAGAGAAGGACGAGACGTTGTCGTTGAAACGCAGTTTATTCAGTGAAAATTCGAGGACAAATCAATGAACCAGAAATGAAATCATGCCACAAATTTACAGCAAACTGGTTTCTGTAACAACAGTAACAGATACAATATAATTGCTACTTGCGTAAATGACCGATATGCGAAACTTACGAACTTGTTTTTCGACGGAGCATCCACAACTTTTATTGATTTAATTACAAATTCTTACAGCTGAAAAATGGTACACTATAAGATGCTAGTTGATTTGATAATAATTGATATTGTCTTACACTAACGAACTTTAGTTGCTGCTGCTGCTACGGTAAACAATGCAATGATGAAAGATTTTGAGTAGAAATTTCAACTGATATCAATCAATTAGAGCAATGCAGCGGAATTGAATTCTGTTAACGAGCTTAGCTACAAATAACAATGCGGCAGAACAAAGCATAGCCCTGCGGTTACAATAATCGAGAAGACACACAAACGAGAATACGCTAATTAGGCATTTGATCTTATCAGACAGGTCAGCTACGCAAAATTTCGTAGCAAAAGGATCGCAAGCTCAAAACTCGCGCACATCGAAACGCAATTCCAACGAAAAACAATTTGTGACGTAACATACCCCCGCACAAATGTGTACCAGGGCTACACATTTATATTTGACCGACAGAGTGAAGTCACTAAGAATCGTTTTAGGGGGACCGAATCAAGGAAAAGTGGAGTCTGAATTCTTTAGGTTTCCTACAATACAAAGTTTAGCAATCGGTCTCTTGCTCGTACCGTGTTTTGTTTTGACAAGCACTGTAAGATCACGCCCCTTTGAGTCTGGAAAGGTTTCAATTATTCGGCCTAACAACCATTTGGAACGGTGTTGCATATTATATACGACCAGCACTAGATCTTTCTTCTGTACGTTGGGGTGAGTTTGAATTCATTTTTGCCGTTGAGTCATATTAGGAAGGAACTCTTTTAACCATCTAGACCAGAATTGGCATGACAGATACTGAATCTGAGCCCACCGATTCTTGGCGTAGCCATCTTTTTTGTTGAACAGACCAGGGGGAAAGTTTGCGTTGCCGCGCAACAGGAGAAGGTGTTTTGGGGTAAGAGGCTCATCGCTCTGTGGGTCGATTGTAATTGGGACCAAAGGCGTAAAATTTAATATGCCTTCTACTTTTGCCATCAGTGTGTTGAATGCTTCATCGGTGGGAAATTGAGTTTCCAAAAGGGCGCCAAGAATACGCCTTATGGAGCAAATCATTCGTTCCCAGGCGCCCCCCATGTGGCCTGCGCCAGGCGGGTTGAAAAACCAATTTATATCCCGCTGCACAGAAAATTGATAGATTTTCTCTTGGTTCAATTTCTGTAATGACTCGCGTAAAATGCGAGCCGCTCCTACAAAGTTGGTGCCATTGTCATTATAAATCTCTTTCGGGTTCCCGCGCCTCGGGATAAATCGCCTGACTACGACTACTACGAGTTAAACAAGTAAACACACAAATGTACCGCTTTACGAAGTGACGGGCTTGCTTGATTTGGAACGGTCCACAAAAATCAATGCCAACACTGTAAAATGGTGGATGATTAATTTGGAGTCTGGCAATGGGTAAGTCCGCCATTAATTTTTTACCCACCATGGCATTTCGTTTCTGGCAAAACACACATTTACCAATCGAACGACGAACTGCAGCGCCGCCCTTGACAATGCAATAGCGCTGGCACACCTCTGTCCAAGTGTGGCTGGTGCCAGAATGACCCACGAATGCGTGATATTGTCTTGTCACTAATTCGTTAAAGTGCGAGGACATTGGGAGAATTATCGAGTGTTTTGAATCAAAGTGAATTTCGACCTTCTCTAATCTACCTCCCACTCTAATTACGCCTTCAAACATCACCAGACGCAATTTTTGCATGAAGCGAGGACAACGCTTTAAATTCTGTGCATGATTAACTACTGTAGACAAAAGATAGGGAAACGCCTTCTTTTGCACATATTTTATTGGAGCGATTTCAGTCCGCAGAAGTTGACAAACCGAAAGTTGACCAAGGACGGTATCTGTTACACCCTCAACGACTTTTTTTACACAATTTATCTTTTAGTCTTAACAGCCATGCAGCTAATCGTTTTAGCTTTATGAGGGAAGAACATCGATTTATTAAAACATCTATCGGATCATTAATTGCAATCTCCGCAGTAAAGTTTGACTGAACAGGTTCAGTTTTAGACAAAAATTCGCAAGGTAGTTCAGGAAGAAGAACTGGAGGTTCAATCCATGCTGATTTTGACTGAAGCAGAAAGGGAGGACCACACAACCATTCATGAGAGTACGACAATTTAGCAGCTGCTACAGGACGAGAAGAAAAATCAGCCGGATTTGACTTCGATGGAACATAGTGCCATTGATCCACAGCTGTATGCTCATCAATAATGGCTAGGCGCTTAGCAACAAATATGGGAAATCGCTTAGTTGAATTCCTTATGCTTTGTAAAACCGCAGTCGAATCGGTCCAGAACATGGACTTGCAATTTGATATATTGAGTTCCCTTCTTACAAGTTGTTCCAGACCGACAGATACTACAGCGGCGGTCAGTTCAAGCCTAGGCACAGACACGGATTTAATTGGGCCCGCACGTGCCTTGCCTAAAGCAAACGCAACATGAACCTCTTCCTGATAATTGACAATCCTTAAATAACAGCAGCTACCGTAGCATTGTAAAGAGGCATCTGAGAAGACGTGAATTTCGTAATGCTTTACAGCTCCAAAATTTTTAGGCTTAAAGCAGCGTCTTATGCGCAGCTTACTCAGATCGGCTAAGGCTTCTAGCCATAATTTCCACTTCTGCGCTTCATCTGCATCGATAAGTTCATCCCATTTGCACCCACGTTTGCACAGATTTTGCAGTAGAAGCTTAGGTTCTAAGATGACTGGAGCGACAAACCCGAGAGGGTCAAAAAAGCTGCTCACGGAAGAAAGGATTCTTTGCCTTGTCAAGGTCTTTTGAGGAAGAGATACGTCAAAGCCAAATTCGTCATCTCTCAAATTCCACTTCACCCCTAAAATCCTTTGACATGATGTAGTTTGAAAGTTTAAAGAAGACGAATTCTCCAATTCCACCGATCTTTCTTCTTTAGATATATTCAGGAGAACTTTATAAGAACTGCTTGCCCATTTAGTTAAATGAAATCCATCTCTTTGCAATAGTTGAATTAAGTCCATTATTACGCTATTGGCCTCCTCTACAAAACTAAATGACGCCAAACAGTCGTCGACGTAAAAATTATGAATTGGAATTTCTGAAGTAAGGGGGTAGTGCATATGCCCAAAATCCTTGACAACTTGCCGTAAGCAAAATGATGCACAAGCCGGCGACGATGTAGCGCTAAACAAACGAACTACCATGCGGTAATCCATTGGATTTGAATTTAAATTCCCTTCAGGCCACCACAAAAATCTTAATGCATTCACGTCCTTTGGGTGAACCTTTACCTGGTGAAACATAGCTCGTATGTCACCAGTGACAGCAATTAGTTCCTTACGAAAGCGTATCAAAACGCCGACCAAGTCATTAGTTAGATGAGGCCCTTGCATAAGAGCGTCGTTCAAACACATCCGTCTGTAGTTGGCAGAACAGTCAAAAACGACCCTGACCTTAGGTTTTTTTGGATGAATTACCGGATGATGTGGCAGTAAGCAGATGGTGGAGCCAATCTCCTGATTCAGGGGAGGAACAGGGTCCGCATAGCCTTCAGACAAATAGCCTTCTATGGTCGAAATGTATTTTTCTCTCAAAGATTGGTCTCTCAAAAGTCGGTTTCTCAGGCCCTTCAAACGCTGTAGTGCCATGTCACGATTATTGGGCAAGGCCTTGGTATCCGGCTTCCAAGGCAGTGGAAGCTGATAATGCGTGTGAACGAGAGAAACCGAACTTTCCATAAGTTGGTATGTTACCCTATCTTCTTTGGAATGTGACGTATTTAAAACTGAGGTACCGTCACGAAAATCCACAGACCACAAGCTGTCAATGTCCCTTTGTAAGGAGCCCTCGCGAGCGTTAACAAAATTAACAACACAATTACTCGTGTTAGACGTCGAAAGTGAAGGCCCAAGCAGAGATCAACCTAAAGGCGTTTGTATCGCAATAGGTTCACCACGTCGCCTTTTGCCCGCGTTAATTGGGCAAAACAACTCTGGCACATTTGCCCCAATTAGCAACGTAACAGTCGAACCCTTGTCAGTAGGAAAAGATAGGTCACTCAAATGCGGCATTTCTTTTAGTTTGTCCTTTACGGCAGGGCTTCCCCAACTTTTTCGCTCGCGACCCCTTTTAATCTTCTAAAATTTTCCGCGACCCTTCACGGTTAAAATGATAAACAATGCAAAATATGCATTTGTGATAATTATTGAAAGGCGAAAAATAAAAAAAGCTACCGGTACTCAAAGCCTTCTAATTTACACTTAGGTAGCTTATTGGAAACAAAACAAAAAGCACACAGATTTAATGTAATGAGTGCGGCTGTTTTCTGCTACAAAGCGAGTCCAGCCCTGGCTCAATATTTGTTAATACTGGTCTCAAGCGGGTTTCAATGTTGCTTAGGCTGAAACGGCATTTTGTTTTGATTGCCCTCAACGTTGAAAACGCTGACTCACATTGATGTGTCGAGACAAACAGCAGGAGTGCGGTTACTGCTGAGTCAGATAATGATGGATATTCCGCTCTAACGCTAAGCCAAAAAGTGTGAAGCTGTTTTCAGAAAATTCAAGCTGCAACTTAGATTCAAAAGATAGATCAGCAAGCTTTTCCTGAAATTCAAGAGAGAGGTACTCGGTACTTTGTCCGTCAACTCATCAAGCAAAATGGTAAATTTACGGCTTTCTTTAATTCGTAGAATGAGTTGCACGCGTTGATCTTTGCCTATTTTGGAAATTCGCTTGGACACAGTATTGTATAACAATGAAATTTTTCGCATTTCATTGGCCTCTTTTTTTGCCGCGAACAATTGCGTTCATTTCAATTGCAACTGATAGAAGAAAATTTCGCCAATGTTGTAAAGTTTATTACTCTTTGCAATCAACAAGTAAGCCTCAAACGATGCTTGTGTATACTTCCCTTCATTTACACATTTACTTTCAAATGACTGTCTTTATCTTTCCGATGTTCGCAGAAAGCGATGAAAAAACTCCACAGGCCTGTAGCGATGAGAATCATGCTTGGTGTGAAGATGTCATTTCAACTTGGCCGGCTTAAGACTCTCACTTGCCAACGCTTTTTTTCAAATCAAACAAAGAGGACGGTGTTCATTGCTTTCCGATATGAAAGCAAAACCATACTGCAAAAAACTGCCGTTATAGGTTTTTGATATGACTAGCCTCGTTTTTCTCATTGAACTTTCATCGATCTGCCAGTCAGTGTTGCATCTACCTCTACCGTTGCTTCAACATCATCTGCAGTAGGCTTATTACCGTTATCGTTCGATTTTTTAACCAGCTATCCATTAATTAGATCATTTTTTTTATATTTAGCTACTATCCTCTCGTCTGCACAACGCTATGGCGTCATAAACTGAAGTGACGAAACAAAAAGTGATGCATTCAGCTGTGCCACATGATACCGAAGTGACGAAACAAAAAAGTTATGCATCCAGTTATTCCACGCGATACGAATGCGCAAAAGTCCAACCGTTGTCAATTAACAAAGTCTTACTCTTTGATACTATAGCTACGATTATTTACGTAGAATCTACAGCTAAGTTAGAAATGATGTTTTGCACAATTGCAATAGTTTTTAACGACCATCAAATATCGGAGAGAGTATACCAATTTTACACACAAAGTGCTGCATATACTATAGTTACTATAGTATATGCAGTATAGTATGTGCATTTACTACAGAAACTTTAGTATATGCAGTACTTTGTGTAAAATTGATACACTCTTTGCGACCCCTCAACATCATTACGCGACCCCCCAAGGGGTTGCAACCCCCAGTTTGGGAAGCCCTGCTTTACAGGAATCGCATTAGGTCTGACAGGCACTTCAGCAATAGAGAGGACATTGGAAATTTTAACACTGTTCGCCCGATCAAGAGAAGAAATTTTTAGGCAAACGCCATGCCTTGATAAGAACGAATAAGATTGTTCAAAGTCTGTAAGTTAATGTTTTCTGAAGGCCCGGAAATTTTTGAGGCATTGATCAAGGTTTGATCACAAAAACCATGACTTGAACCTTGGCCAAGAAACGCATAAGTCAAGGCTTCCTTATCTTTATATTGCACTCTGACTGGCACAACGCAAAGATAAAAGTTATCTGAAGTTTCAGAGCACGCAATTGCTTTCGTATTCTCACTGCTACAAGGGCTTTCATTGGTAACACTCTTCCTCGTAGGTAATGCCGGTGGCGCAATGTCTCTGTGCAGTAAGGTGTGATGAAATGTGCTCTTACATCCTTCCACTTTACAGCAATTAAAGCGAGTGCATTGATTCGTTTTATGCTTGGAGCTAAGGCATTTATAGCACAGCCGTTTTGATTTTACAAAAAGCGACCGGTGTTTTACTTCGGATTTTAGAAACTTAGAACAATTTAGCAATTGATGCGTGCAATCGTTACAGTACCAACAAGAGTTAACTTTTACTTCATTCTTTGGACGAGTCGCGCCTATAGCAAAATTATAAGTTTTCGATCGCGAGCGATCGCTAGAGTTCTTTGATTCGAGAGTAGTAAACACGCGACGCCCTTACAAAGAATTCATTTCTTTAGTCTCGGATCTAACCAATTTAACAAAATCCTCAAAGTGGGCAACACGATCGCTATTTTCTTCGATCGAGACAGACCGCTTAACCCAGCGTCGTCGAAGCTCAAATGGGAGTTTGCTTATCAACTTGGTCATGGTATCTAAAGAGTTAACGCTGCCGAAGCTATACAGATTTTGTAATGTTGCAAGTGCCTTTTCAAGAGTCTCCGAAAATCGTTTAAAACTTTCTGGATCATTTGCCTTAACTTGTGGAGCTTCTTTTATTTCTTGCTCACATATGTCAGCAATCACGCACTCGCGCCCATATTCTTGCTGCAATTTAGTTTTTGTTAAGCGATAGGCCATTTCGCCTTTTCCAACGTAATGGTCAATTTTTGGTTTAACTTTTTCTTCGCAATGCTGGAGGAAAAGGCAAAACAGCATTCTGGAATCACTTACTCGAGATTCTATGTGAGTTTCAAAATTTAAGGGAAAGGAACGAAACTCCAGAGGATTACCATTGAATTTTTTGAATTCTGGTCGCGGCAAGAATAACTCGTCATATGATAGCTGGCGATGAAATTGAGGCAATGGTTGAAACCCCGGCGGAGGTAGCGGTAAGTACACAGAGTCAGGGTGATGATAAGGTTGGTAGGGATAAGGTTGGTTGCTATTTACCTCAAACTTTGCATTTTCATTTTGGCGAACATAATTAAGAGGGCACTCTGACAACCCTGTTGTGTGGGGGTAGGTTGACGTTGCACTGGGCGCAGTAGAATAAATTGCATTTGGTGCACACACACCGTTAGCATTATTAATTGTCGAACTCATAAACGCATTAGGTTGACACACAGCGAAACTAACCCGACTTTGGTTAACCCACACAGGCACATTTGCATTAGTTAATTTAGATTTAAATTCACTAACCGTAGTTGCCGAATTTGATTTTGCCGAACATCTTGCCATTTTCATAGCAGACGTTGTAGTTGAATTCATTAATTCACAGGAAGCGGTGGTATGCGTCTGCACCGCGTTATTTAGTCCATACATAGCAGGGATCATGTCCGTGTCAGTCTTCATCAGAAGAACGCTTGTAGATGGATGATTTACTGCGCTGCTTGTAGAGTCTTCATCGGCAGCATAGTGACGATTTGCCGACTGTTGCCATACTTTCAGTTTTGCAGCTGCAACTTCAAGCTTACGTTGAGCTTCGCGTTTTGACTTCATCATCTTATATAGCGTTTGATTTGCCAGAAGCTACTGGAATTTTAGTTCTTCTTCGGCTCGCTCATTTGCTTGCTGTGCTAACACTTGAGCAGCCTTGCATTCCGCTTCTGCTTCCAGAAGTTTTATTGTGGATCCGGACGAAGCTTTGGACCGTATACTTCCTTTGCAACTGCGGGTGGTCGAGACATTGCTTGATGATTCGCTGGATGCCTGAGTTTGCATCAGATCGCTTGCGCTTTTCTCGAAGAACGCGGCAATGTAAGAATCAAACTCGATCTTATTACGCACAATAGGATCACTCCTCATTTGAACAGTATCGTCATCAAGTTGATTTATCTTCGAAAGAAGCTCATCATGCGAACCCTTTCACTGTCCAGGCGATTTTTAAGGGTTGTCTCAAACGCTCATTTCTGTTTTTAAACTTATAATTATCGCATGACCAAATAATTTATTTTGGAAGTAGAATAGGGTAATATAAAGACATTGACACAATAAATACCTGTGCATCATATGTGACCCACAGGGCGTGTAAACCATAACTTATATGCAATACGCTCTGTGAGTCACATGTGGTGCACACGTTTGTGTAGTTTGCAGGTTTTTATTGATTACATTTATTGCTTATAATTTTACTTTTTCAGAATCTGATAATTGTATAAGCCTTTATAATAAATTCACTTAATTTTTATGGCAAAAGAAAACAACAAAATGTTGATAGTGTTGATAGTGATAGTGATCTGTGTGAAAACCATTCTGATATTTCAAATTCTGATGACAGTGAAGATAATTATTTGCCTGATGATGATTTATCATCAACTAATTAATGACACATCGAACTTCAGTTCAGATTTTAGAGATAATCAAGATGAAAATGATGGAAATCAAGATGATGGCTCTAATCAATCCCAAAGAAAAAAACGACGAGTGGAACAGAATCAACCATGTGCACAAACTTTATACGACTGGAAAGATAATGCCACTGCTAGAAGCCCATTTTCTTTTACTGGCAATTCTGGATTGCAAAAAAGGATTATGCATGATGACCAGAGTAAAAACACATTGCCAATTGAAATATTCAATCAATTTTTTGACGATAGCATTATAGAAATGATGATTACTGAAACTAATCGTTATGCGCAACAGATTTTATCAAGCAGGCAAATTCGTCGTTCATCAAGAATGAATAGATGGAAGGACATCACAAAAGAGAACATGGAAACGTTTCTTGGAATAATTTTAGTTACAGGCCTTATAAAATATCCCAAGATGGAAGAATATTGAAGTCTAGATCCCATCTATTACCACCCCTTAATTCACCAACTTGCGATGAGTTACAATCGATTTTCTTTACCATTAAAAAACTGGCACGTTGCTAATAATCTTGATGCTGAAGAGGGTGACAGATTACATAAATAGCAAACTTTGTAAGATTATTTACCTCCAACATCAAAGATGTATATTTACCTGCTGGTGAAATTTCTGTTGATGAGACTCAAATTGCTCATAGAGGTCGACTTTCATTTCGACAATATAATCCCGGAAAGGCAAATAAATATGGGATTAAACTGTTCAAGCTTGCCGAAATGACAGGCTATGTGTGGGATTTTTCTATTTACTACGGAAATGGAAACGAAACTACAATAGATGGCTTAAATCATTCTGGATCCATTGTTGTCAGTTTGGCAGAACCGCTTCTAAATAAAGGAAGACTGCTGGTAGCTGACAATTGGTACAGTAGCATTGCTCTGGTCAAGTACGTCTGTGAAAGAAATGCTGAATACTGTGGGACAATCAGGTCAGACAGAAAAGATCTACCTATTAGAGTGAAAGACGCAAAACTAAAAAAGGAAGAAACAATATCTGCAGTTAACCAAGATGGGATCAGAATAATGAACTACAAGGATAAGAAAAATTTGCTTATGGTTTCTACTTTCCATGGTCCTGATTTGAAGTGTACCTGAAAGAAAAATCGTGCTGGCAATGATATTTTGAAACCAGCAGTCATATTGGATTACAACACAGTAAAAGGAGGAATTGATTTATCTGATCAAATGATCTCTTATTACAGCACAGCCAGGAAAAGTGTCAAATGGTATAGAAAAATTTTATTTCAATGTGTAAGTATTGCAGTGCTAAACAGTTGGGTTTTGTATAATCGATTTTATGCACCACAGAAAAAGATGACACTCGTCTCTTTCATAAAATCTATCGTAAGCTCCCTTCTTTATGTTCAAGAAACTTCAATTGATAAGCCTACAAGAGAAGCTCACCAACTTGTCAAGATCGCAAGAGGACCTAAAGGTAAAATAAACAGAAAAAGGTGTAATGGCTGTTATGCAAGAATATCCAAGGATCGCGGTCAAAAAGAAGCTGTTGCCAAAACAAAAAAAGTCGACACACAATGTACTGAATGCAAAAAAGCATTTTTGTTTAGAATGCTTCAACCAAACTCACTCCAAGTAAGTAAATTGAACTTTTTGTTTGTATTTCCAACGGTCTTTTTTAGTTCGTTATTGCTTCTTTTTTAGTTTTTGTTTGTGTTTAGTGACAAATAAGTTATTGACAGTAACCAAATTAGCTTTACTACACAGTAGTAGGGCCATTTTGCAAGTAATATTATTTTTCTTTTGTTTATTGTAACTTTGCGATTATTCAATAAAGTGAAAATTTCTGTCATTTTTTTCGAAGTCTTACTCTATTAGTGAGGAGTTCTATGGTCGTATATGATACATCACACTATATTGAACCTTTCCTGAAACGTCCCATTCAATATAATGCTCTATACTAAAACGTCATTAATTTATAGTCATTCGAAAAAGCATGCTTGTGTGCATCACATATGGTTCACGGACGTATGAGTAAAATGTCCTGTGCACCACATGTGGTGCACGGACAGCGAAAGGGTTAAATTGATACTTTGCGAGATTGATCGCAAACTGTCAAGATTAAGATTTCGAAGCATCATAATTTTCTCTCCCGCAAGATACAGAGCATTTAGTTTCTGTTGCAGGCAGTCAATGGCTTCTATTACTGGATCTTCGTTGGGAATACAGATGTTGTATTCCGGAACAGTGACAAAAGTTGAAGTCTTCTCCGCCATCATCAAAACAAGTTGAAACTTTCTTGTTACGTCGCAATACGCGTGTCTGCCTCTCGCTGCGGCGAACAAGAGAAGGACGAGACGTCGTCGTTGAAACGCAGTTTATTCAGTGAAAATTCGAGGACAAATCAATGAACCAGAAATGAAATCATGCCACAAATTTACAGCAAACTGGTTTCTGTAACAACAGTAACAGATACAATATAATTGCTACTTGCGTAAATGACCGATATGCAAAACTTACCAACTTGTTTTTCGACGGAGCATCCACAACTTTTATTAATTTAATTACAAATTCTTACAGCTGAAAAATGGTACAATATAAGATGCTAGTTGAGTTGATAATTGATATTGCCTTACACTAACGAGCTTTAGTTGCTGCTGCTGCTACGGTAAACAATGCAATGATGAAAGGTTTTGAGTAGAAATTTCAACTGATATCAATCAATTAGAGCAATGCAGCGGAATTGAATTCTGTTAACGAGCTTAGCTACAAATAACAATGCGGCAGAACAAAGCATAGCGCTGCGGTTACAATAATAATCGAAAAGACACACAAACGAGAATACGCTAATTAGGTATTTGATCTTATCAGACAGGTCAGCTACGCAAAACTTAGTAGCAAAAGGGTCGCAAACTCAAAACTCGCGCACATCGAAACGCATTTCCAACGATTTATGACCTAACACTCTTATTGGAGCCAGTTTGGAAAAAAATCACGTCGTGTCGCGGGTTTATTCACACTTTGAACTCGGTAATTTTTTGTTTACATTGTTCACATTCACGTATGTCACAACTGTCACTTGCTTTAAAGGTTTGACGCGAATCCGATCCCATCTCAGCACAACCACCCCGGAAATGGGTCCCAGCAGAGTCAGAACGTAAATAATTTCATTCTCATTTGAAGCCGCTTCTTTTCTCTAAAACAGTGAGCAACTCTTTGTTAGTTGGTTCTTTCAGAATTCCAATTTCTTTACGTTGACAAATATCAGAAATGCTCCCCTTTAAAATGATCATGTTTCAACGTAAGAGAAAGTTGTGTAATTCTGACCCCATAAGCAAGAATTGCAATAAGATAATAGTTTAGCTCCAATTTCTTTCCCACTTTGTATATGAGTAAAGATGGATGAAAGGTATATTGTGATGTAGTATCCAGCTTTTATGTTCACTCGTTCAAATGCAAAATTGATCTTTATTTTTTTATTAAAGGATCCAATTTACACGACATGCGTGTAATACGGATTTTTTTGATAAACAGTCAAAAGACAAGAATTTTAGTCAGTCTTAACACAGTTTAACAATATTTCAATCAGATCACTTCGTTCTTTCGACAAATTTTCTATTCAAATTTAACGTTTCGCTCCCCTTAGTTACCGGGGAGCTTCTTCAGAACACGGTAGATGTTAATAATGTGACATACAAACTGTACAACATAAAATTACAAAGACTACCTGTATTAAGAACAAGCCTTGCAGTGCCGGAAATCATGGAAGCATTAGATATTTGTTTACAATCATCGTTTTTTGTGTATAATGACGTCATTTATAAACAGATTTTTGGTTGTCCGATGGGCTCTCCTTTGTCACCAATAATAGCAAACATGGTTATGGAAGAGATTGAACAAACAGCTTTGAACACGTATTTGAATCCTCCGTCTTTATGGTTACGTTATGTTGATGATGTGTATGCTATTATGAAAAAAACTGAGGTCGAGCCCTTTCATGATTACTTAAATACTATATCTACTTCAATAAAGTTCACTAAAGAATTGGAAAAATCAGGACAATTAGCCTTTTTGGACGTAAGCATACAACAGATGGAAGATGGATCCCTTGCTACATGCGTATACAGGAAACCAACACACACGGACAGGTATCTTCAATATTCGTCTCATCACCCGGTTAATCAAAAGGTTAGTGTGGCTCGTACATTATTCTCCAGAGCCAACAGGATCACATCCAATAACGAAAGAAAGATTGAAGAGTTTCATCACATAACAAAAACCTTAAAAAATAACGGATTTCCCAGTAACAAATGTAGTTTTAAGAAGTATTTGAAAAATCATAATTTTAGAAAAACAGAAAAACTGCAACGGTTCACTTCGATTTCCTACGTGCAAGGTGTCTCCGAACCTATTAGCCGAATTTTGACTCAAGTTGGTATCGGAGTGGCTTTAAAACCACATCACACGTTGTCTTCGTTGTTTCGCAAACCTAAAGATGTTATTAATTTTGAACAAAAGCGTGGTTTGGTGTATCAAATTTCTTGCCGGGATGGCAATGCTGTGTATGTAGGTGAAACAGGACGTAGTGTTAGAACCAGAAAACGGGAACATGTTGATGCGGTCAAGACTTTTAACACTAAAAAGTCAGCGCTGAGTCAACATGTTATGGAATTCGATCATAGAATAGATTGGGATAATGTCAAAATTCTGAAGTCAGAATCACATGCATACAGACGTCGCGTTGCGGAAAGTTTTTTGATAAATCAAAAGGCTTGTTCATGTAATGTTATTAATCGCAATGATGGTGCGAATTTTCCGACTGTTTATAGTGTGTTCGTCTCCAATAAGTAATGTCTTATGTTTCTCACAACACTTTTCACTTGGCCACTCCTGTATCTGTGATGTAACAATGTTTTTCTTATTACGTGATTGCCTGCCCTGTTGATAAATAATTTTTAGTGTTTAGTAATACAGGTAGTCTTTGTAATTTTATGTTGTACAGTTTGTATGTCACATTATTAACATCTACCGTGTTCTGAAGAAGCTCCCCGGTAACTAAGGGGAGCGAAACGTTAAATTTGAATAGAAAATTTGTCGAAAGAACGAAGTGATCTGATTGAAATATCGTTACACTCGACATACGAGGAATGCCTGCTATATTTAACAGTTTAACAAGCTGCAATGTTGGGTAAGTTTGAAATTTACTATTTAGTGATAAATACTACATATTCTGGGTAAGAGTTCCTATTTGTACTGTGGTTGTAGCTGAATAAAATGTCTGTAAACTGGCCATGCAAAGAAAATTACCGTATTTTCCGGGGTATAAGTCGAATTGTTGACCCCTAAAATTTTTGTTTAAATATCAAGGTCGACTTATATGCCGAGTAGACTTTCAAGGTACATTGAAAAATTATTTTTATTGAGAAATATTTATACATATACACTACATATTTACACTACAATTAAAATCTATCGAATTCATCTTCCTCATCGTTCGATTTATCAGTTCTAACGTTTCCACATCTGTACGTCCCATCAGCACATCATCGTATGGGTCCCATTCTTCTTCGGCGTCAGCAGTATCGTCCTCGGTATCCATATCTTTCCATAACCAGCCGTCCTCCTCTCCGTCCAACGAATTCGAAATGCCGCACTTCAGAAAAGAATTTTCCACAATTTTTGCATCGATGGCTGCCCAAGCGCGAACTACCCACTCACACAATAAATCCAAGGTGGGTGCACGCATATTTTCACCCTTGGTGAAGGTTTTCTCCCCATCTATAATCCATGCATTCCAATACTGACGAATCAAGTCCTTGAATGGTTTATTCAGGCAAACATCTAACGGTTGAACAACAGATGTCAAACCACCTGGAATGACGGCTAAATCTGTATTCGTGCGCTTCACGTGGTCCTTCGACTTTTCAGCAACGTGGGCCTTGAACATATCCCACACCAGCAAACTCTTCGTTTTCATAAGACTTACCGGTCGTTTCTTCCAGACTTTGTCAGTCCATAATTTCACGCCGTCTTTATCCATCCAGCCTTTTGGATGCACGTGCACGATAACACCAGCGAGGAATTTCAGTTTCGGTATTGTCTTCCTCTTGAATACCACCATGGGCTTGAGCTTGGTCCCATCTGCCATGCATGCTAGGACGTCTGTGAATCTTGTTTTCTCGTGGCCTGTTGTTCTTATTAGCACAGTCTTAGACCCATTACTGTTAACTGTTTGATTTGGCGGCATATCAAAGTTCATCGGCGTCTCGTCCATGTTTCCTATGTTGGCCAAGGCGTACTGGTGCTCTACTCTCTTCTTAATTACATAGTGCTGGAAACTTATGACTTTTTCGTCCAGTTCTGCAGGGAGTTTTTGTGCGATCTTTGTCTTCTTGCGCATCACAAGGTCCTTCCTCTCCATGAACCTGGCATACCAGCTGTTTGTGGCTTTGAAGTTCTGACTCTTTTCTGGATTTTTTTGGCCCACTTCAGTGCATAAATGATAATGGCATTACGGGTTACTGGGAAACCATTTTGGCGATTTTCCATGACCCAATCTGTCACTTCGTCTTCCAGCTCTGGCCAGTGTACTTTGCCACCTCGTCTTGCACATTTCGTCTTGGGCATCTTTCGTAGTTCTACCTCGGCTTTCCTCCAGTCTCTCACGAGTTCCTCGCTGATGGTGAATTCTCTTGCTGCTGCACAGTTATTCGTCTTCTTCGCAAATTCGACCACCTTCAATTTAAAACCAGCATCGTACTTCATTCATTTTCTTGCAGGAGCCATAGTTGTTAAAAAATTTAAAAACAATATTTAACAACTCCTTACTTGAAAATACCTGCAATAATACGGTAAATCTTGAAATACTGTTAGTCAAGAAGAAACGGGGGAGGGGGTCGACTTATATGGCGAGTATAGCTTGAAATTCTAGTTTTTAGGCCCAGAAATTTAGGTCGAATTATCTCCCGGATAGACTTATACCCCCAAAAATACGGCACTGGAATTTATTCATAGCAATAGCAAAAGACAAAGAAAACGTTAGGCACAAACATTTCCATCAAATCCTTTGCTTTTTCGTGCAGCTTGAGTCGACATTTAAACAGCAATAATTAAACATTCTAGTCACCTGCAAATTTGCAAAATACAACAAAAAATAAATTAAAGCCATATTAGTAGTGACCGACACAATGGTGTAGTGGTTAAAGCGTCTGCTTCGCAGTTGGTAGACCTGGGATTTATTCTTCTTGTCGAGTTATACGAAAAGACTTAGAAATTCATAGCTTTCGTTTAGGGAGGTTGTGGAAAACAAGCCGGAAAGTTCGCTTGTTGTGTCTTCAGGCAAGGCACTCAACGAAACACCTTCACATTTATGTAAAAGACAGGGGGCCCACACACCTCGAAAATGGCATCTTCCAAGCCAGTGAGGACGTCCCGTCCAAAATATAGCGATACAATTCGCTTTCTCGTGGATGGAGGAAAAACATGGACAAAACAGAAAAACAAATAAAGTATGTACAACGTAAGAAAATGCCATACGCTATTTTATTATTATGTGAGATGAACGCCTTCTCTGTGTAAATTGGACCCCGGGTACATTTTACATAAGGTGTTGGGGTCCATTTTATACTAACCCAGTATGATATTTTTTAACCACTTTTCATCATTCCTTCAACTTGGTTCCGGCGGAGTGTACAGGAATGTTGATACACATGAGTAACGTTTCAGTAGAATTCATATCATTCCCAGCCTTCCTGTTTTGTGTCAATAACATTGTACCTAAAATAAGATCAAACACCCTCCATTTCTTTCTTGTTATGAATCGCCTATTTACTCAAAACTTTGCAAAAAAACATTAAATATTTCTCTAAGCCTTGCCAAGATGTTTCAAATTATGTGACCATTTTCGCATCAAACCATAAAATTAGTCACAAAACAGCTATGCACCAATTTAGAAGAGGGTCCAATTTACACAACTTTACCCTATTTACGGTACGAGGAAAGACTTTCTCGTTATCAATAGAGCCCGGGACTACCAAAGCGATTTTTATCAAAAAAGCTTCAATATTAAACAGCGATTGGATTTTAAAGTTCGTAAAACCCCTATTTCGCACAGTTTGTTTTTCCAAGTCACTAATAGTCATCGCGTGATTCTTTTTAGAGGCGAGTGCAAGCTCGTCTTTCACGCTTTCCAAAATCAATGAAGCCTGAGAAACAGTGTCATGCTGAGCATAAGACAAAATAGACTGGCCAGTCACAGCTTTCAAGGCTCTCTCGGCACTGGTTCGAAGCATCACAAGATCGTTAATAAAAACCAGTTTTCTACAATTGTTTACTCAGCCATTGTCTGTTTTTTTCCCAACGCAGGTGTTATCGGAATATGACATTGCACTACGTCAGCGGCTCCAAGGTTTACGGAGCTTGAATTGACGTATATTTAATGAAAAGCGGTAGAATTTTTACGGCCCAGATATATGTCATTTTGATGAAAAAATAGATTCTTGAGAGAACTGCCCCGAGAAAAGACAGTTAAAACATCTGGCGACATCAACAACAATTTAGCGCGTTTACTCACGATTTTTGTTTTCATTCGTTTTCAATCGGTTAATAAGGGTTTTGAGCGTGAGTCGTTGCATACAAAACATACCGGAAGTTTGATAAACTGATGTTTATTGTGCTTACGCGAGGTCTCGTCATCGATTCTTGTTGAGTGACTGCTGAAATGTTTGTCTTTCACAGGAATGTCCGTTGCCAGACCCATTTGCTCTGTCCTTGTCATCAAATTTAAAAAACGACTGAACATTTACTGACGTGATCATGTTTGGCTCATGAAATATATATTTACGCAAATATTCAAAGTCAGGCTGATTTAAACTAACGCCTTTTTTCTAAAGGTAATCATCATGTCTGCGCTTAAGTACGCCTGGTAACCGGTTTGCAGTATCCAAACTTTATTGCCCAGATAGCTTGTCCAGCTCGTCATGGGCACGTGCGTAAACTTTGCGGATGTTTATATCGTCTCAGAATACTTTCAATGAAGCAACGCTTATTGCCGCCCCCATGTAAGCAGCGGATTTTCGCAATTTCAGTTTCCGCAGTTAGTCCATTAGAAAAGCCATACCTCTGACGCAAATAGTCCAAGACTCTTTCAATGCGCTGAGAAGTAATCACGTTTTTCATTGCTGCAAAAAACAAATTGATGATTTACCGGGACTGATCCACGCACGAAGCTCCTAAAACTTTGAGCAAACGTTCATCTTAGAGACTTTTGAGCATAAGCCTCCAGATTTGGTTTTCATAAATGAAGTCTATGTTGCTACCGTCTTATTGTTCGTGAGGCGAGATTTATAAGTTTATTCCTGTCATGAGGTTGATATAGGCAGGAAATGTAGGTTCATCATAAATCACAGAGGCTACCTTAAATGCTCACCATCGCCAGCAGCAGGATCTACAACAGACTTTCGATTACTTGGATCTGCGAATTGCTACCATCGATTTTGAAGCCATTGTCACCACTCAAAAAACAATCAAAAACCGATTGAAAATTGCGTACAGCCGGCTTATAAGCATATTTTCTTTGGTTTCGAGATTACTTGAAAAAGTTTGGAGATTTCGTGCGAGGAAACTCTGTTATTTTCAAATCTAACTGCGTTTGTATTCAACGATCTTTAAAACAAGAAAGAACTCCATTCCACGGCACCATATTCTCATTTGGATGGCTGGTTGTTCTTGAAGCGTAATGCTGAGTCTTTGCAAAACCCTTCACGGACAAGTGAGCCCGATTCCAACGAGTTAATTCAAGGAACAATGGGGCCCTGCCTTGTTAGATATAGGTACCGATGAATATCTTTTGAAAAGTGCAAACAACCTTTCTTCTCGATATACTCTAGCTGCAGCAACCCTAAGATGCAGTTGTGTATTTGCAATTTTGAATTTAGCTTCTGGTTCGGGTTTCGCAAAAGCATATTTATCTTAAATTCAGCAGATTTATTACCCAAGTAGCTGACTTTGCCCGCATCGATTGACAGGGCTCTCCATCAGTAACGTCGAGGTTAACAAAATCGCTTCAGCTGGCTGCACGCATTGGGCACTCGCCTGAACAATAACAAAAAGTTAATATTATTTATTTATTTCCATAATTCCTGTACATGTAATGCGATGATCTTATTCTCCTAATCAAGACAGGTAATGCTAACAAACAAGGAATGTTGTCACCAACTATCATTAATACTTTTGAAAATGTGTAAGGGGGGAGGGATTGAAATAGATCTGGAGCAGGGTTTCTCAACCTTTTTCATCATATGGACCCCTTTTCCCATTTAAAAAAAATAATCGCCCATATTTATTGCAGTAATGACAAACAGCTAAATAAAGTACTTTGCTCACGTTGTTTTAATGAGATCCCTGTGGATGATGCTTTGCCACTAAACCTTCAACATTTGGCTTGAAATTTATAAGTTTTAGTCTGATGTCTCCTCAAATGCATATATCTATTCTATTTCTTTTCTTGGTCAAAATTTTATTGACTGCGCTGAAGCCACATTTAACCAAATAAGAGGTTGGAAAGTATAGCAGTTATTTAACCATTTCAGACCACATTTTCGGATATAGCTGTTTCGTTGTGTTTGATTGCCATAACTCAGTTATTCCACCTCTTTCAAATTTGTAATTACGTTCGTCATTACATTTTAGTTCAATAAGTTCTTCTTGCAAATTTTCATTGACACTTTCTAGGTCACAACCAAAGGGATCCATCATCCACGGCTGAACTTCAAATGAAAATAAATCTGAGAATCGGCTATTTAAATTTTCTCTCAATTTCATTAGTCTTCATATTTTTTTCTGGTTTGTTCTGACAGCTGCTCACTTACTTCTGTTAACTCGGACATGTCTTTAAAATTTTTCATTTGTATATTTATTCGAAACCAATGTAATTTTTCAGCAAAGGCTTTCAAAACACGTTTACAATCCAGCATTGTACATAATTTACCTTGAAGCTGAAGTGACACTTCATTGAACTTACAAAAAATCCATGCTACGAAGAGAATGTCGCACTTGTGGATTTCAATTTCTTTTGCAAAATTGTCTTTGTTTAAATTTTCTGAGAAATTAACAACTATCAAAATACCCTATCAAATAACTTCACAAATCTTGCCAGGCAGTTTCCTTTCGAAAGCCAACGGACTTTTTTGTGGAGAATAAGTCTTACGTGCTCTTGTTCAGTATTAATGCAAAACTTTCGAAAAAGTCTATCGTATATACTGTGCGACTTTATTTTATTTACAGTCTGAATAACTACTCTCAATGATTCATAAAGGTCAGAACTGATTTTTTTAGCTACTTTATGATGCCGATGTACCACACAATGAACTGCAAGGATTCAAGGACATAATTCTTTCGTATGAGCAATAAAACCATTCTGCTTACCAAGCATGGATAGAGCACCATCCGTTGCACAGGATACCAGGTTTCCCAATGATATTTGATTCTTGTCAAACCAAGATTTTGTAGCTTCAAAAATGAATAATCCAGTCGTATCAGTTTTTAATAATTTTGCAAACAACATCTCTTCACAAAGTTTGCACCTATCATCTATGACAGGGTGGTCCAAGGTTGCCAGTGTCGTGGGCCAGATTATTTTCCGCATGTGATTGCGGGCCACACACAGCCACATCAGTGCTAAGAAATCATAAACAGATTATCTAATCTATTTAACAGTTCAACACAAAAGTTTTAACTAATAGCCAAACAATTTAAAGTCATTTGGTGTTTATTGATCACGCATTCTTGATTAATCCTTTTATATCAACATCAACTTCAGTAGTTGCCAGTCGCAAACAGGCATCCAATGTTTCGCCAACCTGTTCCTTGCATTAGACTTCAGTCTCTTCAATACAGAAAAAGTACTTTCGCAGATGTAGGTGCTCCCAAAGATTGATAACATTTTCAAAGCAAAATTTCTTAAAACTGGGAAGTATTCATTGCTCACAAACTTCCAAACAGCTCCATTTCTCTCATTCTTTTAAGATTGGAGAAAAGAATCCGATTGCAAATCACATAATTCTAATTAAAATTCAGACGCTTGTGTTTCAATTTCTATTTCCATTGGGTTATTGAAGAGTTTAATTTGGTTTTCCATTGAATCAAATTCGGCGAATCTTTCATAAAATTCCTTACGTTATCAAGAATCCCTGCAAAAGCGGAAAACTCTATCGATTTTCCTCTTCGAGTAATGTCTGACATGATGGAAAATGAGTAACAACATTTTTACGTAAGTCAGCCATAAGAACCTTCAACTTCCTGCAAAAAGCTTCAATATGTCCAAATAGTTGGCATATATTTTGATCCTTTTGTTGGAGTTTTTGGTTCAAAATGTTAAGTTAAGTTGAAATATCTGTGATAAACGCAAGTGATGCGATAAAATTTTCATCACTCAAAAGAATTTCATACTTTTCCGAGCCTTTAACTTCTTTTCGCAGAAACAATAAGATTTATTTTCGCAAGAAAAGAAATGCTGCAAAGTGTTTCCTGCACTCAACCATCATATTTTTTAGTTGAGTGGGACATCTTCATATGTTTGTTTGTTTGTGGTTACCCTTCCTCTTCCTCGGGATGGAGGTAAGGCATGCCGTCAACCTAATTGAATTAGGCTAGGGGAAACATCAAGACTGGGGCAGCAGGTCCCGTCTTGGTGTTCACCTGGAATTAGATAGCAGTAATTTCACGCTTTGACATTACTCCCTTGAAGGGCGCCGCTCAACCAGTTCACATTAGAATCAAGGATGAATAATGAGAAATGGCTCAGAATAATAAAAGCATTTAGAAGAGAAATGGACTTGTATGAAACAGAATTAAGAATCTCAGAAATAAACGAATATCTCATTGAACTGCACATGCATGTTTTGTGTGAAAAGTCTTGTAGACAACTCGACCACAGTTCGTCTTCTCTTAAGAATCTTCCAACAATTGATCCGAGAATCTCTTTTTCGATCTTCTCCGGTCAGCAACGTGAAAAAACTTTTAATCACTATATAATTTCTTATTCAAATAAAATGTACATAAAAAAACATTAGTCAAATACGCGTAAACATGTCACACATAAGTTTCTTACTAAGCAAATTGTTACACATAACACGTTTGACTATGGCCGAGATAGCTTATGGGGAGAAACATAACATAACATTGTTAAGGACGCAAATATAAGGCCGCGCATGATCGTCAGTGAAAGGGAATCCTAGTATGTTCCTGATAACATAACAGAGGCTTCTCTTCCAGATATAGCAGCTTGTGGCGGCTATGTCATAAAACAAAAGACGCATGTTCTAAAGGTCACAAGTACTGGTTGTAACAAAACGCAGTGTGACAGGGTCAAGTAACTATCTCGCGTTTAGATCCACTGTCTCAACGATAGTTGAGAAAAGAAAAGGGCCATCCCTAAACAACCAGGAACATTGATTTACCGACATATAGGCCAAAAACACTTTCTAGATATTTGCGTACTTCAACAAGGTGCTTTCTTAAATCTATTTACATGATTGAAAATATGGCATCACTTTAATATATACCGTATACATTAATTCTACGAACATAAGTAAGAGGAAAACGTTTATCAAGGTGTTTATCAATCAATATATGGTAAGTTATAAAACATGAAAAATTCATTAGCAATTGTTCAACATTTCCTTTCAGAATTTGTAAATGTTCACAAGTGTTGCTATACATTATTTTTTGGTGGTATCTCTTCGGGGGTAGTTTAGTTCTTGAGTTAATTTTAAGCCGACTATCCAATAGAGGTGGTTATAAAGTCCTTGTCGTAGTTCCGCAAGAAATAATTTAACTTAAATTATCATTTCTTTTATTTGTTTAATATCTTCTTCCATCTCTTCTCTCAATTGTTGCTTTAGGAATAAAGTTAACTGCTCGGATTCTATTTCGTTCTTATGCATGTGCAGTTCAATGAGATATTCGTATATTTCTGAGATTCTTAATTCTGTTTCATACAAGTCCATTTCTCTTCTAAATGCTTTTATTATTCTGAGCCATTTCTCATTATTCATCCTTGATTCTAATGTGAACTGGTTGAGCGGCGCCCTTCAAGAGAGCAATGTCAAAGCGTGGAATCACTGCTATCTAATTCCAGGTGAACATCTGGGACGCTGGGACAGCAGGTCCTTCTTTAAAACATTTTACTCATCTGTATACTAAAGCAACTTTATTAAGTTCCTTGTTTATAAGGGATGTATTTTCTTCTAAGAATTTGAATTCCAGGTAAGTTTTTGAGTTAGCGAAACTTTTATCTTTTATGGCATGTTTCCATAATTTTGGATTCTTTTTGATCTTTGAAGAGACCGAACAAATCTGTCTAAGAATATCTAGGTCGAAGATTGAGTCAAAATTCCATATGGTTGGATCGCTCAAGAGTTCGTTTACTTCTTGTATTAATTGAAGATCGTTTACCAGGTCCATTTTTGTATTAAGCAATTTCTAAATTCTTTTAAACGAGATTAACACAAAAAACTATCATGATAAATATGTTGTTCCCAATAGTCTTTGGTTATAGGATATAATTTCACGTAAGGGCTCCGAACTCGTTCCCTATAAGGGAGCGAAACAGAAAAGAGTGCATCATAGTCAAATGTCATTCCGGGCGAACATCAGGTCCGGCATTTGACCGATCCCTCAATTTCAAGAAGTTACAATAGTTTATCAGAGTTTTCGCGACGATTGTCTGCGGTTTTTCCAGGAGTTAGATTAACTCCTGTAGCAAACTTGCAAGCGAGTATTACATTGAGGCCGCCTACTATGTTATTTATAGCATCCTGAAAAGTTATGTTAGTGGAATTGAAGTTTACATTTAGAAGTGCCACATCCCATTGAGGATCCGAAATATTTATATAAATGGGGACAATATTATCATCTTTTGACACATTAACGAGCAGCCTTCTCGTAGAATTAATTCTATTTTTTAGTATTCTCGTTGTATTTTGAAAAATGGGGTGTTCTTTATACATTTGGGCTTGTGTTTCATTACTACTTGTTCTAAATGGTGGGCATATTGTTTAAGGGATAAATTACCATGGGCTGTTCGCGAGAGATAAATGGTATTATTTTTAAAAAATTTTACTGCAGTTTGGTTTATCAAGGATTGTAATATTAATTTATCGAGTATTAATTGTCCCATGCTGATTTCAGAAAGTGATTTTATGGATCGGACCTGTTCATTCAAAGAAAGGAGGGCAATCTTTTGATTCTCACTGATTTCCGACTGAAGAAACAAATTCTTAATCTCAATTTCCTCTTCCAATTTCAGAATATCGTTGGTGATATGTGAGAGTTGAGAACCTTGAGTATATTCGACTATTTTCAGACCGTTTATCTTTTCACTGAGGTGTTTGACATTTTCATTTAGTTGATTCCATCTTTTATTTTACTCGTCTTGGTATTCGTTCATTTTGGTCTCGAATTCTTGTTGCATTGTCAGTATAGCAGCGTAGGCGCCTGCTGCTCCCGCAAGGATGGACGTTGATACAGAAAGTGCAACTACACCAACTGTGATTTGTCGCTTCGAACGGTGTTGGTCGGAGCAGAGCGAACTACACACACCTGTTGCTCTCTTAGTTTTTGGGTACTTTTGTGTAGTTCAATAGGTGTCGAGGGGAATTGACTTCGGTTTTCCACAGGATCAAAGATAACGTGATTAAAAAAGGCTAATTTGGGGATCATTCCTCCCACCGGGTTCAATACTCATATTGCGAATAGATAACTGAATATGGGATTCCGAAGCCGTCGTTATTTCCCACGTAAGGTACAACGTGTTGGAATAGTGTTTGGAGGGGAACCCAAGACTGGTGATATTGACCATTTGATCCTGCAGACGAACCTGAATAGTTGTGTGCCATGCCATTGATCGTCGTCAGTAAGGAGAGGACGAGGGGTCCTATCCAATTATGTCGTCGCATATCTAAAAGAGAGGTAGAAACTCACTGAACTCTAGTAAGTAGGAAATAAGGTACAGTAGTAGGCACAAGACATACATTCATAAACAATGTTCTATACACATTTATATTATAGGACAACAAAAGTCGAGTGTCCACTAAGAGGACAACAGGAAGGCCTCTAGCTAGGGTTCTCTTATAATGATGAGTATTGTATAACAGTGGGGGACCCACTGATGTGAAATGAATATACCATCGATTCATAGGTGAAAGTCCCATGACCTTTATTGAAGGTAATCTGTCGAGCGTAGTGACAAGAAAAAGATTGAGGTTAGGACCACCATATGTCTCTGGAGGGAGAGTATTGCCATCTCGAGTATGTCCATATTTAGCCATGATCCATCCAGACTCTATTGAAAGTCGTGGTTCTTCCTTCAGGTCTCTAAGAAGGATCTGAAACTGTTCCTTCGATAAACCTTGGCAGAGGCATTTACTTACAGGGCGTTTGCCCTGTTTATCATGTTGGCATTTTTGATTTCTCAAATGTCAAGTCACCTGTCGGGAGATGGCATCTACCAAAGAAGGGTTGACAAATAAGGCTGGCCACGCAGTTGGGTCATCCTCCTCGATGGCAAGTTGATGCCATGCCATTCTTGACAGAGCATGGGACGTGAACACCTCATTGGTTGCTTTGTGAATTATCTTTTCGACAGGATGAAGCATTATCGTCTGTAGATAACGCAAGGTCACTACATCCTTTGGGGACTTTCCTTGTGCAAAGTTGTGTAGAAGGTGGAATATTCTCATATTATTTGTAATGATAGTAAAGGGGTATATTTTCAAGAGGGAGTCGTATTTCAGAATAGTGCATTTTAAGGCATCTGTTTCCTTTCGGCATGTATGCGCAACTCGTTCCATATTGGTTTTCCAGGCTTGTGACGAGTAAGCCAAGGATTGCACTTCTTGACTGGTTGCCCCACCACCAACAAGGTGGACTGCCACTGGTGGGTACCCAAGAGTCGTCTTTTACTACATGCTGGGTTAGCAACTTCACAATGGTAATCCAGTGAAGTACGGGTGGGCCACCTGTCTGACACATAAAGATGGAGGCGTCCAGTTAAGTGTCTTGCCCAATGACACAACAAGCAAGCTTGCCAGCTTGTTCTCCACACTATCCCTTTTTTATGCTGAGCGCCAAGCAGGGAAGCTGTAAATACCATTTTTTAAAGTCTTTTGATATGACTCGACTAGGGAAATGAGCTCCAGGTCTACCGACTGCGATGCGGACACTCTCACCACTACACCATCGCGTCAGTATCTTCATATGTCGTATCTTCGTATCTTCATTGACATCTTCATATGTCGCATCCAAATCTTTCAGAAACTGGACAACCTTTCTATGCCTTTGGGCTTTATTTCCAGCTGTGAAGAGGTTTACTATGGCAGATCCGTTACACATGATGTCACTCATTTGCAAGGATTTAGTGCACAACACATCCTGGTGAATAATACAGTGGAATGTCAGGCAATTCACACCATTATTTTTTAGTAGACCAACCATTCCATTATTGCGTCCAATCATTGCCGGAACCCTCATCTGTCACAACACTGGAACACTTTTCAAAGCCACCATATGCACTGGCAACAGATACGAGACTACTATAAATGTCTGAACCCTTTGCTGTCCCCTAAAGTAGAATTGCCTGAAGTAATTTTTCATGAATAGCAAAATTTTTAGTGATAGTGCGGATAAAAACTAGAAGCTGATTAATATCACGTACATCAACGCTTTCGTCCAAAGCCAGAGAAAAATATTTGCACTGCTGAACAATAACTTTACCTTTTGAAAACACATGATCATTTAATTCCATTACTCTCTTTGCGACAGTTTGGTTAGAAAGAGGTACAGGTTCAAATTCTTTTGCCATTGTAGTATCACCAAACGCAAGGACAACTTCATTGCGCACTTCCCCGTCTCTGAAAGCTTTTTCCATTTTTAGCCAGTATTAAAAAAACTTCGTAAGATGCCTTCTTGTCAGAAAGATTAGTTTTTGTGAAGTTAGTCGTACAACCAGTTTGCTTATTACATTTACTTTTCAAGTCTTGTAAAACCGCTACCCTAGCATCTCCCTCGTTTGTTCATATCAACTCTTATGGCGAGTTTCGTAATGCCGTTTTAAATTGTATTCTTTTGGCACCGACACAATTTGCAGACGCATGAGGTATTGTGGTTTACTCTTGGTATCAATAAACAAGTACTTTTCCTCCCATAATGAGTTAAAAACTGGTTGCATTATTTAACTTTCTTTTCACACTCATGTTAACAGAATACTTATAAACCGCTGCAGAAACAAATTTAACCTATAAATGCTGACCCATAAAGGCAAGTTCACATACAATGAAATGTTACACTTGTTCGCTTCTTTGTAGCAGTCGCACTTACCGAATCCAATTGGTTTCAATGAGAATAAAACTTTATGGATTAGAATGTAAAATTCTTTAATGACAATTGAAATAAGTACATTCAGTAGGTTAATATAAAAACTCTATTTTTCAAAAATTCAAAATCTTCCGCGGGCCACAAAAAATGCTGCCGCGGGCCAACTGTGGCCTGCGTTTGGACCAGCCTGATCTATAAAACAAACATACGCCGCAAGAATAGCTCTACTATCACTTATTGTTGACTCGTCAAGTTGAATTGAGAATTTACTGGTTTTTAATTTTTCAAGTAGCCTAATTGGCTTTCTACATCTGATGACATTTTGTCGATTCTTTTTCGGATTGAGTCACTGCTACGGCAATATTTTAAAACATTAACTGAATCTTGCTGCAACATAGTTTTCATGAAAATTTCAAAAGAAGGCTCAATAATATTTTCAGCAACTGTATGTGCGCTCCCAGCTTTTGCTATTATTTGCGCTATCTCATAAGATGCACTCAAGCTTCTTTCATTTATCTGTGAGCGTTTTTTCAAATAAGCTTTATAGAGTATTACGTTGATCGAAGTTCTTCAAATTTTCAAAATAAGCTCTGGTTCTGTCCACTTTATCGGAATGTTTTCTTTTCAAATGCTCTGCAAGCGTTGATGGTTTCAAAGCTTTATTGGAAAACGAGTTGTTACAAATAACACACATTGGCTGTTTCTGATCATGGGGGCTTTCTACGAAGCCGAAAGCCAAATACAGTTTCACCTCGTTAACTCGGACAGCTGGGGGGTAAGGGTGTCCGTGTTAGCCGATTGTCCGACTTAACCGACAGCCGATAGGCTATAGCTTATCAACATGCTTAGGGTAACGAAGTTTAGTTTAAAAAGCCGTTGTTATATAGGCTATTTTGTTTTACTACATTTACCTTCATAACATGTAAAAAAGCAGATTTATTTATTTAAATATTCATTTATTTTTGTTTATTCAAGTAAAACATCTGACGAAGGCTACGTTGGGCTAGCCTAGCCTAGCAAACAAACCTGCACCGATATCGACTGTTATTATCGGCTATTACCAAGGTTATTTTCTTTTACCTTACCTTCATAACATGTAAATAATTAATGTACAGTACACCTGCACACTGTAAATGAAATTTATTTGTTTTGTTTTTAGTTTTATGGAAAATTTTTTTTCTCGGTCATGGTCCGAGTTAACCGATATCCGGCTTAACAGGGTCCGTGTTAACGAGGTGAAACTGTACTCCTCTGTATACTGTCTACATTTATTTTTTCTCGCCATAATGGCGGGAAAAAAACTTTATAATATCACAACGTCACTTATCACAGTAAGTTGATGTTTAGTAGTACTACTTCAAAAACATCAGATTGCAATATTAAATTTTAACCTGAATGTACAAAATCCATTGAACTACGAAATAAATTAATTGGTTAATAGTTATAAATTATGTGTAATCATTACAAAATACACTAATCTGAGGCTGAAAATGTTTGATAACTTTTACACTGCGTTGAACGACTTACTATAAGTAATGAATTGTTATGCAAACGAGAAAGCACGAAATCACACCTGCAAGAATAGGGATCGATCCTTTTTAAGTCCACTCCCTTTAGCGGTTAGAAAGTAACGAGTAGCACTGATAAGCAGGGTCTTAAATTACTGCAAAGGTCGAACTAAATGGCTTTAATATTGAAGTTAAATGCACAAATAAATGAAATTACTTAGCATGCTCAGCTCATCAGTCAAACAGCCTGTAACTGCTGTATGGTACCGTATGATGTTGGTGATCATTCTTGAGCAAAATTTTTTATTTTACCGTATTCAAGGCAACAAAGTTATTTATACAAATAACCCCACCTATCTAACAAGCATTTACTCTTTCCTCTCCATCAAAAAAGAAAAACAAGGCGCTCAAATAGAGTGATTACCACGCTGAATTAATCTACAAACAGGCGCGAAATAATGAAACAAGTTTACCAGATCACATGACTACCCTGCTAGATTAATCTACCAGCGGGCGCGTAATAATGTAATTAATTAATGAACAAAGCAATTGTTTCTAATAGCACCCTTACTTAGGTAACTGCAAAAACATAACTAATCAGCTACTTCAGACTTACCGCTAGATTTTATGTTACAGTACATTATCTGTTCTTTTCAAAATGTACAAAGCGATATAAAACTGCATCAAGTTAGCAGTAAATAATTGCTTCTTTATGTCTAAAGCGTACTTAATGTATATGTAATAACTTGATCAGTGAACATCGAAAACACAGAGAAGTGAGGGAATAGGAGTTAAGCAGATAACAGAGAGCAAAATGGAAGACAACAAACAACACCTCTTGTCATCGACGGCGGCAGAACAAACAAATCCAGCTATATACACGTGCACATGCGCGCGCAGAGTACTGCATAGGTGGCACTGGCTACGTCATTTCTCTGCTACTGAGAGCTGTAGTGCTTCCAGCACTATCGGAACATATTTTGCGCAATTGATATTTGTCAACTAATTTTTGTTAAAATTTGTAGCCTTGTTTGTGGCAGTTTATCGTTCCCCTCAGCTGAACATTCGACCACTGGGGGCGATATTGCCCCCTGTTGAGAACCACTGGTCTAGAGTAAAAAATGATGGTGGCCGCCAAGTGGTGGTAGCTTACAGAATTACAGAAATAAACTAATAATAAGTCTAACTCGCAATTTGGTGCGGACCCGTTTGTATGTATATTTGTAATATTAAGCTCTTTAACTTCGCCATTTGTCTTCTTTCCGGCATAACGACAAAAAGCGGCTACCGTAAAATGGGGTGAATAGGGACACTTTTGACTGTTTTTAATCTATAAAATTTTTTTCCGAATAAATTTTACAATCTGCGTTAGTTGATTTTGTGGCCACATTACTAGACTCTCTGCAGAAAAATTTAGTTTGTCTTTAATACTTGTCGATCTCGTCACAGGTTATAAAAACTGCTTACATGTGACATAATGCAAATGTCACATGTAATCCCTATTTAGTCTTACTATGGGGTGAATAGAGACATTGATAGAAGCATATATAATGTGCTTCTTGATAAAATGATACTGTGAGTGAAGCTAACGCTTCATCAAGAACGAATTAGTGAAATAAAACAAATGAATGAGGCCAGCAATGCACTCTGCTAACTGAAGACAGTGACACTGTTTCGATCAAATCTCTTCAGTGCAGAGTGGGACGGTAAAAAACAAAAAGCAATTTGATTTTCCTCGCATTTTTGTATGATTTCTGCAGAAAGATGCGAACTGAAATTGTCCCCCACTAACACCTTTTTGCCTCATAGTGGTTTCAAATAAGGAAGAGCGACGCTCATAAATCAATCCTCAAAACATCGCAAATCAAACCACCCAGATTTGCTGCGATTGTACCTCGCGCCTTATGGGTCTCCAAGAGTCCTCGTATCGCACATGTTTGTGGCTTTATACAACATACGGCAGTAGTAACGATCCATCAATCCATCAAGCATATACTATTGAAGTTGCTGATTTAGTGGAGTTCATTACACGCTCCTGGCGTTTTAAGCCTCGTTTTGCAATGACTTTTTTTCTTCCTGGATTATCGCAAAGATTGGTTTCATCATAATTCATGATGTTACCAGGTGGAACATCTTTCAAAATATCCCACAGGTTATCAAAAAAGTCATTAACGACTTTCGGAGAAATCGTAGCTCTTGATCTTTTAATATTTTGGCACATTCTACGAGCCAGAAGATGCTTGTTTCGGTATAGAAAGAAATGAACCCAATCCCTTCCTGGCATATTATTTTTAAAACATTTGTGCTGAATGCCTCTCCTGTCTAAGTGAGCTTTAACGATGCAGCGCGAATCAAATTTGTCCATAGGATAGCCATATAGCGCACAAAGTACAAGGCGCTCAACAAAGTGTTTTCAAGACGCTTTCTGAGGCAAGCTGCCCTCCTTGTCGCTTGATATATTTCTTCTTATAATGCCTTTCCAAGACACTTTGTGGAATTTTAAACATGTTTTCTGCCTTCCTGTAGGGAAGTCCTATTTCTGCAGCCTTTGCCATAACTTCCTTATCGTATTTTCTGTACCGCCTGGCTCCCGGTTTTGGTTTGTAATTTCTTGGCATAGCGTCCCGATTTACCCCCAAAAACTTTCAAAAACAGCTCGAAAAAAAGAAATAAATATTTTTCAGAAAGTAGATTTCAAATATGTTTTTGTGTGGCTTTAAGACGTGTGCAATAAACAACTTAAAAAAGTGCAAGGGTCAAGAGAGCTAGCTTAACTATAATTAGATTTACAGAAACAAAGTTTTGACCACCAAAAAATTTACCAAAAAAACACACCAAATTCTATCCTCTGCACCTGCAGTTATGAAAATCTATTCAAAATGACAAATATCAATAATTACTTATTACAACTACATGCACCTGCAAGTCAATTATCAGTTTAAAAAAAAATTATAACATAGATTTTTTCAAGACACAAACAAATTTTTATGTTTTGTCCCTATTCACCCCTTAGTCCCTATTCACCCCATTTTACGGTATATCTTTGCCAGCATCATTCACTATACTTTGTTAGGCGCCCATAAGACCAAGCTATTTTCAAACAAAAAGTGTTGGGTTTATGGATTTGTGTTGATTTTTTTTAACTTGAGATTTTATCACATTGCTTTACACTACAGACACATGAAAAGATCCGCATATTACCAAAATAATACCAAAAAGCTTTATAGTATACTAGCCGGAGTTGCCCGGCAAGGGTTCTCCATCAGTAATGTCGGAGTTTAGTATTTCGGTTCAACTGGCCGAGCCGGCTTCACCCATCGGGCTCTTGTGTGAGCAGTAACAAAGATTTAGCAATTTTATAAACTTCCGCAATTCTTGTACACGAAATTGTGATCACTATATTCTTTTAATTAAGACATGTAATCCTCACTAAGTAAAAACCTTGCCACAAATTTTCATTAATACTTGCGAGGGAGAAGAGATGGCAACACAGTAGCGGACAAATAATGGTTGTTCCTATAATTACAGAAATAATTTATTTATTCGTAAATCTATTTTGCGATGTGGTGCTGCCATTTTCCTATTTATATTTGTGGTATTAAGTTCTTTGGCTGTGCTATTAGTCTTGTGTAAGATATACTTGCTGGTTTACCGGCGGGCCAGGTCGTTGTTCGATCCCGCTCTCACAATCTCTTAGCCCTATCAGCAACGCGCTTGCGTCTATCGATTTGTTCCGAGATTCTTCCTGCGTTCCTGATGCTGTAGATTTGTCAAGCAGACGATCAGGGGGAGTTTGACGTTTATTGTGAATGATTCGTATATTGTGGAAATTTGAACGACGTAACAACCAATTAATAGACTCAATGCGAACGACAGCGCATGCGGTTACCAATAATTTGGGCTGCGCAGTTACCCAGATTTATTAACACTTCTTTACTAATTTCCTACTAACGATTCACTAATAAGCAGCAATTTAGCTCTGTAAAAGAAAACCCGTTCAATGGTATCAAAGCTGCAGCAGAGATTCTAGTGAACGAAATACTAACTTCAAAGTGACAATTCTAATCGCTATGCAATGTGCATCAGGACCAACCAACAACCTTCGACAACACAAGCACGTTTGGGGCAATTATGCGCCTGTGCGACACAATCCAATAAAAGAAAAACTCGATTGAATTACAGCGTTGAACAACAAAAACTAGATCATGCGCCGTCGGCCCGGGTTCAACTTCAAATCGGGACGACGGAATGCAGCACACAAAATAACAATATTTTACATCTTGTTTCCGGCATAGCGACAAAAACGGGTATGGCTTCACCAAAACCATTCACCATATTTTAGTAGCGCCCATCAGGCCGAGTTCTTTTCAAACAAATGTTCTCTCTAAGTTCAGTTTTGCAAATTGTTAGGGTTATGGTTTTATGTTGATTTCTTTTTTAAACCGAGGATTTTATTACAATGCGGCAGACTTTAGACATAAATACTTCAACAGGCAACATATCAGCATAAGAAGAAATCCTTGCGTTATGGTATATACGACGGCGTCGCCCCCAGAATCCCCATTAGTAACGTCGGAATTGAGAATGTCGGTTCAGCCGACCAACCCGGCTTCACCTATGGGGCTCTTGAGTGACCAGTTACCTAAAATTTATTTGTTTTCCGCGCATAACGATTTTCACGACTTTGTGTGCTCCTTTTCGAAATAGAATTTCTGATTTCAAGGTTCTGGCTATGCCTTAGGTTAATGTAGTGTTTATTGCTTACGTGAACCCAAGGAGCTTTGCGTTTCCCTGAGTTTGGAAGTAAGCAACACATTTCTGATAATGAGTTATTTCCAAGGAAAATGCAAAAATGTCTTTTTCCTGTGGTGCGATTTGACACTGTTTTCTTTTGATTCCCGCCTCAAACTTTCTCAAGTCCTCGCTAGATATGCATTACGTAGCATGTTTTTTTCTTCCTGCTTTATGTGCCCCGGATAGTTAAAAGAGTATTTGCTTTTCCCGAAATGTTCAGCTTAGATCCCGGTAGCTCTATAAAGCTATTGTAAACAAACTATCAATAATATCTTCTATGTGGTGCGATTTGACACAGTGACGTTGTGTTTTTAATTTTTCGTAAAACTTTCTCAAGTCCCTGCTATCTACGCATTATGATTTATGTTCGTTTTTCCTTACTTAGGTATGCTCAGAAAAGTTAAAGAGTCCTTGTTTTAGTCTTAAAATAGGAATGAACAAACACTTATAAAGAACTGTTAGTCGAAAAATGGCATTCTATCTGGTATTTGATTGGACCTATAGCTGGTGGCCCCGGGGTCTATTTCAGCGTTTGTGGTCATTTTCTCTACACCACCGATCAATTATATATTGGACACATGGTTTATGATGGATTGGTTTCTTTTTGCTTTTGTATCCAATCTTACACGGGTTCATCATGTATTGAGAATTGTTGTATCAGCAGCGATGCAAACTAGGAAAATACTGTTTTACTTCACTGATACCAAAATAGTCTTATTAGCAAAAATATGAAGTAATAAAACTACTGTTTACCCAGAAAGTAATACTTGTTTCATTTTATTGCGACAGACCTAATGGCACAAAAAAGTCGAATTTTGTTTTTTTAGCAAACTTTTAAATTTAGCCCTTTTTTCTTGTTTAATTTAACCATGTTTGTTCCCTAACTTCATGCAAAACTGAATACCAGAACTTTAGCATTTCTCAGGAAATTTACAGCCCAACTTATAATGCTTTCATTCACATCTGCAAGTACCGCTCCACAGAGGCGACTAATTGCCTACATAGAATCATCTCTTTGGCTGAACTATTCTTTTGCTTTTGGCATTCACTTTTACTGAAAGAAACGGTTCAACTTCTGTGAAACGATAAGCTGCTTGTAACTAAAAATATTCAACCTTCGAATTCTCATCTTTAAAATCAATTTTAACAATCGATTTTTGATGAATTTTCTATAATTAAATCAGAAGATATACTAAATAAAATGCGATTACGATATTTCAGCAGTATTTTGCAACACCATTATTAGACGCAAAATCTATGCTCTATCTCTTGACAGCACATTCAAATTCGACACAAAACAAAAATCCTTTGAAAATATTTCACATTTGCAAAAGCTTTCACCTGTATCAATTCTAATGTGTTTTTTCAATCCTGAATCTCAGTTGAATTGCTTTGAACACATTTCACATTCATTTGTAAGGTCTTTCATCTGTGTGGACTCTGAGGTGCTGTTTTAATACTGAACTGTGTGTGAATCGTTTTGAACAGATATTTTTCACTCGTAAGGTCTTTCATCTGTATGGATTCTGATGTGTCTTTTCAAGTCTGAATCTTGTTTGGATACACATCGAATTCGAAAGGTCTTTCACCTGTATGGATTTTGATGTGTCTTTTCAATGCTGAATTTTGTTTGAATCGTTTTGAACATACAACACATTCGTAAGATCTTTCACCTGTATGGATTCTAATGTGCTTTTTCAATGACGAATTTCGTTTGAATCGTTTTGTACATACATCACATTCGTAAGATCTTTCACCTGTATGGATTCTGATGTGACATTTCAATGACGAATTTTGTGTAAATCGTTTTGAACAGATATCACATTTGTAAGGTCTTTCACCTGTATGGATTTTGATGTGCCTTTTCAATGCTGAATTTTGTTTGAATCGTTTTGAACATACATCACATTTGTAAGGTCTTTCACCTGTATGGATTCTAATGTGCTTTTTCAATGACGAATTTCGTTTGAATTGTTTTGAACAGATATCACATTCGTAAGGTCTTTCACCTGTATGGATTCTGATGTGACATTTCAATGATGAATTTTGTGTAAATCGTTTTGAACAGATATCACATTTGTAAGGTCTTTCACCTGTATGGATTCTAATGTGTTTTTTTAATGCCGAATCTACTTTGAATCGTTTTGAACATACATCACATTCGTAAGGTCTTTCACCTGTATGGGTTCTGATGTGACATTTCAAAGCTGAATTTTGTTTGAATCGTTTTGAACAGATATCACATTCGTACGGTCTTTCACCTGTATGGATTCTGATGTGTTTTTTCAAATCTGAATTTTGTTTGAATCGTTTTGAACATATTTCACACCCGTAAAGTTCTTCACCTGTATGGATTCTGATGTGTCTTTTTAATGTCGAATTTTGTTTGAATCGTTTTGAATGTAGATCACATTCGTAAGGTCTTTCGCCTGTATGGATTCTAATGTGATTTTTCAATGTTGTACAATTGTAAGCAAAATTTGTTTGTTCTAATTCCTCTTTAATGAAGTAACAAGTTTCATCATTTTCAAAATTATCATCTTTTTTCTTACAGGTTGTTGTAGAAACACCATTATCCAACACCACACCACCAGTATTAAAAACGTACTTTAATACATCCGACCTCCCAGCAAGACGAGTTGAAACTTTTCCACTTTTATTCAAAGCATAATTATTTCTCTCTGAATCTTCCAAAGCAAAACCCTCACTTAACGCATGAGAGCCATCAATAAAATCAATTGTCGGTTCCATTAAATCCGACATGGTTTGAACCACATTTTTGTGATGGTTTTCTGATTGTTGAACAATGCCCTGACTCATCAAACAATTTTTCCTATCACTAGCAAGCTCTTGTATTTCCTCCTTGATTTCAAATCGAATTATCAAAGTACTTTAATGATTAACTTTTCCAGAAAAACTCCAGTTTTACCATCACATTCAGTGAAACATAATTTAACAATTATTACATCAACAGTTAGAGTGATTACCAATACATTCAATCTGCGAATAAGCAAAAGACTTATAACAAGATCAGCTTTCCGTAACCAGTGGGAAATTGCACTTCATGAGCTAGCAATAAAACATCGAAAAGGGCCTAAAACAAAGCGAATCAGAGTTGAAACACAAAAAAACTCCTTGCAAAAACAGTAAATAAATAGTTTAAGAACTAGAGTCAAACACCTAAGTAGCTTGTTCAGATTCTTCCTAAAAACAACAATCATATTTTAAACCACTTTTTCCACAAAATCATTGCTCTCAAATCTTAACATCTATTCAGGGAAAAACTTGCCAACTAATTCTTTAAAAATATATAAAATACATTTTTGATCAAATAATACGCTTTGAGTGACAGTTAGAATGTAAGTTCAGGGTTTTCCAACATAAAGTTAATGAACCACTGCAATTCTGCGACTATTGCACAAAATGATCATGAAGATTCAACAAATATTTTACACACTTGAACATATAGATGATAAAATAAGCACTCTGCTGTTAGAATTGAACACAAAAACGCATAAAATGGCTATTTTTAGAATACAACGCACAATACAATGCACTTCCTTCGTTGGTCTCACTAAAGTGCTTTGTAATTCATTTCTATTTGCAGTCAGGCATATACTGCGGGATAGTTTAAATTTATGAAGAATCGAATGCGCTAGAAATACACTTTTAACGAGAGAGAAAATGATGATGACGTAATCAACTACAATGATCACGAGTTGGAATTTAACACCTCGCATTTTTCAACTCACAGGCAAGAGCACATACTATGAAAACACGAACGGAGTCTACTGAGCTCAGCTTTCAATAAGCAAACAAGCTAATTTACAAAAAACTTGATTTCTTGTCAATTACTTTCGGTTTGGTATTATCTCTCTGCATTGGTTGAGTGGAAAAGTTAATGCAAGTTACGAGTAAATTTGAAAAAAAAAACAGATTTAAAAGTACGAATATGTTGCCCAAAATGTCTATAAAAGAACTGTTATAAGAAAGCTATCAGGCCTTGTCCATCTTGATAGTGGGTGAACAATACGAACCTCTCAATTTGTACGAGCATTTCTTTAATTTCATAAGTTGGCATACTATCTAGAGCAGTGCCTCTTAACCTTTTTGGCGCTCGAACCCCTTAAAATTTTGTGAAATGTTTTTGTACCCCTAGACTTATCCAACAAGCACCTAGAAAAAAACCAGTAAATATACAATCAAACAATAAAATAAAACACAGTGTAGCATGTTACCGGCAGTAGTGGGCACTCGCTAGTTACAAACAAACGTCACTATCGCTAACGCTAGTCAGCAAAAAATTTATCGGCGCTACCGCTATCCGCTAACCACTTTTAACTTTAGCGCGATAAACGCTAACGCTAGTCCTTTTTAAAAACTAGCGGTCGCTAACCGCTAAGGTGCTAAATGCAATAGTAACAAGTTTGAATCTCAGTCAAATTTCCCCACGGGACAGGCCCTGCTGAAGAGTCCAAGAGGACGAAACGCGTCCAGGGATGGTCTCGTCAAATTGGGTTGGGTACATTGTTTGCAATACACACTAAATTGTTTTCAATATAATGTTTATGGTTTATGTCGGTGTGAACCTTCCAACCATCAACTAACCTTGCATAACGTTATCTAATAAAAAAAGGTAATTTTCAAACTGGTACCACCGTACCAGTAAAGAACAGTAATAACATTTACAACTGCAATAGCCTCGCTATCATAAAAACAACACAAAAAACGAAGATTCATTAAAACGCAGTTATTTCAAAAAAACAAGCATTTCAAAATGTTTATTGCTAAGCCCAGATCGTTTTGGTTTAAGCACATCCTTTCAAAGGGAAAACAGGCGTTCCACTGCTGCACTGGAAGGTATAGCTGTGTTGTACCCAGTCCCGTAGCACTCCAACTTCGGCCCCCAAAGTAAGCGCAAGAGCCCCTGCGCACAGGTCATATCACTTTAGAGGTGTAAAATTGAAAAGCTGCATTAAGAAAATACACCACAATTTGTACATAAGTAAACAGGCTAATGTCAGAATAAAGCATGCCGATACCGAAGGTGCAAGTCATAAAAAATTCGGCACCGATGCCACAGTTCAGTAGGACATTTATGCAGACACTGCGAAACGAAAGCAATGACACTGAAAAACATGAAAAAGTTATAAAAACACAGTATCATTTAAATAGTCTGGAGCGAACCTTTTTGTTCGCAAATGCTGTTATGACATTGTCATAATCAAGAGATCGGGCGCAGTCATTTTCGATTGACAACATGGCTAATGAAGATAGTCTACTGTCTGTCATAGACGTTCTATTAAAAGTTTTGATCAGTTTCAATTTGCTCAAGCTTCTTTCAGCGCTGGCAACAGTCACGGGGCAAGTTAGTAAGATTCAAAGTGCGATGTACACATTCGGATACAATTCAAATAAATGAGTCTTTAGAAGATAGTTCAGAAAGTCTTGAGCCGTATTGAGATTGCGTTTTTTTTTGTAAAATTAAAACAAACCGCTGTAGCTCAGCGCTCATTTCATCAGAATCAATGTCACCGAACTTTTTTTGGAACTCTTTACAGCAGGTAAGAAGAGCATTTTCTTGTTGCACAAGCAAAAGTTTGTCTCGTGTGTACAAAAACGAAGAGGCGGAAGAAACCTCACGTAACAAATTAAAGCGCTCCTTTATTGACATAATAGCCTGGTCTACTAATGGATAGAAAAAGTTGCTTTTAAATTTCAGTTCAGGAGTAGCTCGTTGTTCCTCTTCACCTTGGTAATCAAACAATCTTCTTTTCTTTCCACTTCTTGACGGAGGAAAAGAAGGATCAATATCCAATTCCTGTGCTATTTCAACAGCAGATGTTGCGGTACTGCCATAACCCGTTGTGCGATAGTTTTGCAAAAACTTTTCAGTTGCCTGGATTTCCGTTTCCATTGTATGAAGGGAGACTCCATACGATTGAAGAATCTTGCTTGCTTTATTGACTTGGAATAGGATATCATACCAAATAAACACCGACAAAAGAAAACTCCATTTTGATAAATGAGCTATCAACGATTTTGTTTCTGAGGCAGCTCTTCCATCTTTTCTTTCTATGGAAATGGCTTCCAAGTCTTTCAGTGCCAGCAGCACCTCTTTTAAATTGTATCGAAGAGGTTTGATGCATTTAATTCTGCTTTCCCAACGAGTATCAGATTGTGACTTTATGGACAGCTCCACATGTTTCTTCAAAATTTCCCAACGCTGAGCAGAGGAAGAAAACAGCACATACAACCTTGTAAGTACTCCAAAAAATGTCAATGCTTCCGTCGATCAATTAGCACTGTCAACAACAACTAAGTTAAGGGTATGGTTTGCACAGGGCACGTAAACAGCTTTGGGATTGATGTCTAGCATTCTTGCTTGGACCCCAGAATGTTTTCCTTTCATGTTAGCACCATTATCATATGACTGACCTCGACAATCAGACAATTCGAGTTGCAGTTCGGTCGCTTTTTCTAAGAAAGCGTCCAACAAGCCTTTCCCAGTACTGTCACTTATTCTCAAGTAGCCAAAAAATGTTTCTTTAACAAGAGCAGCTTCTTCATTACATAGTACATAACGGAGAATGACAGACATTTGTTCATGATGTCACATATCTGGAGTGCAGTCCAAAATTATAGAAAAATATTTTGCCAATTTCAATTGCTGTAAATTTTCTTTTTCAACTTCTGTCGCTAGCAATTCAATTAGTTCATTTTGTATGGTAGGACTCAAATAGTGATCTTTAGTGTTTTTATTCTTGATTCTGTCTTGAAGCTCTTTTAGGATCGGATCTCTTCTTGCCAAAAGCTCAAATATACCCAGAAAATTTCCATTGTGAGGAGATCCTAAGACTTCTTCAGATCCTCTAAAAGCAAGATTCCTTTCCGATAGAAACAAGGCAATGTCGATAAGTCTCTCTAAAACATTTCTCCAAAAACGTCTTTCATTGAAAAAAATATTCATCTCGCGTTTGTCGATAGTGGATCAATTTCTTATCCCTTCAGCTAGCAACATCCATTGACTGCAGCATTCTTGGTGGGAAATGCCGTTTTCATGGTCTTTCAGTTTTTTCGAAAAACCCTCCCATGTATTTATACCACTACAAAAGGAGCTTAGTGTTTTTCCAAATAGCTTACAACAAAAGCAAAAAACTTGATCTGATTCCCCACAATAAACTAGCCACGACCGTGAAACACTTTCACCATTAGGTAACACACGTTTATAATGGTTGGAGGAAAAACGTCGCCTTGGAGTTGTGTTATTATATGGAAAATTCATTATTAGTTGATGTGGTCCACGCTTTACTATATCACATCGTTGAGCATCAGAAATACTTTCAGGCCATTTACATGGGTCATCAGGGATAGGGGTAAATTGAGATTCAGTTATTTTTAATATTGAAGGTTGCGTATTGGCAGGTAAATCACAACTTACATTTTCTGGAAATTCACAATCACTTTGATGCTGATCGTCATAGTTTTCTTTTTCTTGTACACTATAGTTTTCTTCATCCCTCTCGGTACTAGTGCCAGGTCTACTCTGCTCAGTAATCTTGAAAAAATCTGTCATCTTGGGCAATTTCGCTACAGCATCTCGAGCAGTGGCTGCTTCTTTTCTCTTTTGAGCAGCACTTTTTGAACGTTTCATTCTATACAATGTCAATAAAATACTTTATCTGCACTCTGCAGTGTATATATATATTGTCCCGGTATTTATAGCCAAACAGAATTCCAGACAATTCTATGATTGTTGCGTAACAACGGCATTGTTACGTCAATCGAATATTCAAGATTCTACCAGAAAATCAATCGAAATATTCTAGGTTCTGCGAGATAAAATGACGTTGCATTCACTTATGATGTCACAAGCCAATTTCTTCCTACAGTTTAAATCGGTTGTAAACAAGTCTGCTGAACTGAAAATAGTCACGTAGCCAAAAAGCAATTTCAGACTAACTTGGGCCCCCAAAGTTGGCATGCCCCCCCCCCAATTGGGGGGTTTGGGGGGCGGCTGCTACGTCTCTGGTTGTACCTAACAAACAACTCCCTTAGCGTCGTGCTAGAGAGCAACGTAGCAATTTCTTTGCTTTGGGACTCGTGCTTCTCTTTTAGTTTTCGAAACTTTAATGGTTTTCGAAACATGTTTTCAGTCGACAAACTGCATGTGTGTGTGTGTGTGTGTGTTCACATCTCCTCTTCCTTGGGATGGAGGTACGGCATGAACGGTAATTCAGGTTTATGCCGTCAACCTAATTGATATTAGGCTAGGGGAAGATGGCAGCCCATTTCGAACCAGTCTTGAGTGACTGGTAGCCCCACCACCAACAAGGCGGACTGCCACTGGTGGGTACCCAAGAGTCGTCTGACATGCTGGGTTAGCAACTTCACAATTATAATCCGGTGAAGTACGGGTGGGGCCACCTGTCTGCCACATAAAGGTGGAGGCGTCCCGTTAAGTGCCTTGCCCAAGGACACAACAAGCAAGCTTGCCGGCTTGTTCTCCACACTATCCCTTTTTTATGCTGAGCGCCAAGCAGAGAAGCTGTGAATAGCATTTTTTAAAGTCTTTTGGTATGACTCGACTTAGGGAATGAGCCCCATGCCTACCGACTACAATGTGGACGCTCTAACCACTGCACCATCGCGCCGGTACAAACTGCATCGTAAACCGAATTCCAACGAGTTGTGGTCGGTATAACAAGCAGAAGTCCAAGTTCTATTTTGATGCAATCTGCTGCTTGGGGGCTCCTGAAAAACATACGATAAATGCAAAGACAAGTTTAAAAAAAGAATTCCAAAAATTAAAACTAAAGCTATTACAAATGAATTACCTTGACTGTTTGTTCCACAGCTCCTGGGCTTTTGCAAAAGCTGATCTGAAAGTTTTTTTAAAGGAAGTACAAGACAAAGCCTTGCTTGCGTCAGCCGTTGCAATTAAGTTTCAAGTATGTGCTGCACATCTGTTGTGTCTTGGTAGTGCGTAATTTACGATGCTGTCGCTGTCTGTAACAAGTTTAAGCAATAATTATGTACAAAAACATTGACAAGGGATAAGTTATCGCCAAGGGAACGCGATGAGAACCAAAGGCAGGTTATAAAGTTTATACACAATCCAGTTAATGATAAGAATACCACAACTAAACTTGGGTGTTACTGTGAACTAGTAGTGGATAAAAAAAAAATGAAACTGAGAAGCATAATACATGTTGCGTTGTCTTTCGAGCTGAGGTGCCAAAATTTGTCTTGGCGAAAAACACTTACAAGCTTGTGGTACCTTGTTGTAAAACATCAGTCAATTGATTGACCTCTATATGATCATCATCGTCACGGTCACTTAATGAGACTACCAGTCCAGTGTTGCTGTACTCTTCATCTAAGCCAAAAACACTGCAAACACAAAAACGACTGTTAAAAAATATCACCTGCATTCAATGGTGACTCCGAGCTGGCCTGGTTTAGCCAAAGTCACAAAAAAGATGGCATTTTTAATTTGAATTCGGTAAACATTGACTTTTCAAACAATAACAAAATTTAACTCAGGCACATTATAAGAAACCTTGTTGTGGTTACTGCATGCTCAAATGTATCGGTCTATTTTTGCAAGGTCTTTTCAGAAATTTTCTGTCTAAGAAAGTCCTAGCTTTCGTTATTTCAACAAAATCCATTTTACCGAGAATAACCGGACATTCATTTTTACTTAACTTTATCTTACTCGAGGTGAGGAAAATTGCGCAAATAGCCAGAGTTGTTTTGAAACAATTACATTACTATTCTGGGAAAATAGTAGAGTAATTCACGAAAAGACAACTAAAACGCCTCTTTATCGAAAAAACAAAACAATTTTCTTTTCTGGTACAGTACAGTAGGTAGTCATTAGCAAATTTTAGCCTTTACTTATAAGTTATTATGAAAAATGACGTAGTGTTTATAATAAAAAGAAAGTCAATCGGGCAAGTAAACTAGCAGCAAGTTACTACCTACTAGCTTAAATTTTTTGTCTTATTGCAAATTGTACTCACTGTCTTAGCCTACTTATTTCTCACTTCTTAAGCAGGATATACAACACATTGGTAGCGTGTGTTACGTTACCTTTCGTTTATTTGTGTCAAAATCTACCTTGAAGCCGAGTAACGATAAAGACCCGAGGTTCTCTACACCATACTTACTCTTAAAGCTTTGTATTTGTCACAGGTCTAGTAACAATTTAACCAAAATTAAGGTTTAGGAAACTAGGAAGTCAATAAATGAAATGTTTACCTGAATGCCTTAACAAAGTTTGAACCATTATCCGTAGTTGTCATACACACTTTGCCATCAATTTCAAACTCCCAGTGGATTTTTTGTATTATATTGGCAAGAACATCATAGGTATGACGACCTTTGAGCCGCCGACAGGCCAAAACTGCCTTTTTTCTTTGCAGGTTATCGCTATCAATCCACTGCAGTCATGCCAAGACAAGACCTGTGAAACAACAGTTAAAACTCATCAGCGAAAAATAGATGATAGATTGATTTGAATTAATTTTCGTAACACATCTCAAAGATAAAACAAACAAAATACACATTGACGTTCAATTTGAAACACAAATATATCGTTTGATGGTGGTTCTTTCACGGGCCGTTGATAAGGCCTACTAATGTAAGACTATACGTGAAATCAATATTACTGCCATCTTGAAATTAACGTATGAAGTGGGTAGAGTTTCTTTTGGCTTCCTCTAATTCTCCCTTAAACGCTATTGTTTATTGTTTTAGTGCTTTATTTTATAACTTACAACAAAAAATAAGTGCCACTGCAGTAGTTAACGAGTTGCAGCCTTATCCGAAAACAACGTCATAAACTAATAGCCACGAAGTAAATTTGAGCAAAAATTTACCCAAGTTGGTTCGGGTTCACACAGATTGTTCTGGCTGAAACTCTAATATAACATTTGCGCCCAAAAACGCACGCGAGTTTTATGCGGCGTTGCCTCGTGGTTCGAACCAAGAAAGCCCAATGAACTCTAGGGTACAAAAGGAGATTACAATTCTATTGTTCGGTTTAAATCACAATGCTATCGTATCAGAGCTGTCTGCGATTTAATCCCTCAAACCAATACTGCTGTACTGGCTTATCTCTAAAATCAATAATACTTTACTATCTGCTCCGAAAATCATTACCCCTAAAATACTATCTAAGTACAGTACTATTGATATTAGAGATTAGATAACGGACAGCTTTTATACAAGAAGAAAATCATACAAATGAAGCTGTTGGAAAATACAACAGTCTTTCTTGCATTATGTTCAAACAAAAGGCAGTTAATAGATAGTAAATAGAATCAACACCACAGAGGATTTTTTAGCATTATAACTGGGTGGGCAATTGCCTACCTAGTGAAGTTATTTTTGAAGTATTTAATGGGCAACATTCATAACTTGTTTGATAAATCAAAATAAACTTATTTTTTAAATGAATTTATGAAATGAAACATAACGTAGATAATTAATAAATTTTCGGGCAACATTGACCTTACTTCAGTGCCCAAAAATTAGCTATCTGTTGTGAACCGCTCACGTCAAAATCATCTATAAATCGACCACAATGTATTGGTAACCAGAATTCATAAAATTGGGACCTTTTTCAAACTTTTTTGTCTCATCATAAAATTGCCTACCGGTGAAATTTAATTGAAAAATGCTTTGCAACACTGCATGCAATTTGACTTTTAAATTCGCATAATCATGAATTGCTGGTAATGACAATTACGTGCATTTATGATTTAACCAAAAAGAAAATTTCATTTTTGCGTTACCTGTTTCTGCATGACCATGCATCTGCTGTGGTGGCCACTGCAACAGCATCTTTCAGCGCAAGCTTTAATTGATCCTTTTTTTTGTAAACCTTGGAAAAAATACTTTTAAAATAGGTTTATAGCAAGTATCACAGAATATTTAATATACCAAAGGGTAAAAGCAACCAAATTTCATCGAATTGGTATCATTGGCTAAACTTTTATCTTTAACATGCATTGTTCTATGTTATTTTATAACCTTCCACACTCTTTAAGAAACAACCCCACGTTAAACAATGAGTGTCAGGTAAATGTAAGTTTGTAACCAAAAGGTATGAGCATTTAAACGATGCAGCAATAAAAGCATACTTTTTATAAATCCTTCGTGTTAAGGTTCTTCTTGAAATGCCTTTCGCAGATGGAGCACAATACTTTATCAAATCCCTAAAACTTTCAGATTCTACCACATCCAACGGAATCATATTGGCAACAAAGTGGTCCAGTAACTGAAAACAGGACTGGAGTAAACAAACCACACACACAGCCCATAAAAATAAAACATTTAGGCAGTGACTATTTTGACATCGCTGACATTTTACTCTTAAAAACTACTACGGTGTGCTGCTGAATGCCTGTGATTGTCGAATTGTATGACGTACCAAAAACGTAACTTTTGATTGTTTGTGACTGGTTAATGTTTAAGACTTTTTGAAAAAAAAAGTGAACTTTGTGTACACTCTTCTCACAATTTTAATATCCAACAATAACGTCTATAGCCAACTCTCTAACCAATACAATTCAGCGACGCTGAGTCATTCGTGTCAAATATGCTTATTTAAAAATAGAAAATTATCAACGGGAAAATAGGTTTCAAGGTAAAATGCTATCAACGTCAAAACAGCCACTTTCAAATATTTAAGAGTAAATGACCAAAAAACGAAAAAAGTATCTAAACTGTGTATTTGTCTAACAGTAATTTCCATTTACCTTGTCTTCGTATTTGTTTTGAGAAAAACTTCCCAGAGCAAAGGAATGACCTATACGGAGTTGCTTTTGCGGCGGGCCAGCCATTTTTGTTTGGTCAGGAAACTTTTCACATGCTATATGTGACTTCTGTGTCAACGACTTCGCATTTTTTAAATGCTCAAGAAAAGCAGCATAAGAGCTTGCATGAGCACTCTTGTAATGCACCTTTAGATTGTTGTAAGAGCGACGATTTACTGATAGTGTTTTGTTAATTGGAAAGCATGCCAAACATTGGTAGATCACATTTTTGTCATTTTTTTCTCCAATGAATTTGAAGTACTTTTTTAGATGAGGCCAGGGATCAACATTATTTTGTCTTTCTTCTTTCTCTTCCGCCGTTATAGAAACGACTCTTTCATCATCAGAAGAAGAATGTATTTCAACAGCACGATTATCATTAGCCATTTTATTTAAATACTCGGTTTTGTTTTTCTAGCTAGATAATGTAAGCAGATAATTAGGTTAATCTTACCGAAAAAATGATAACATGACATTTTTACTTGCAGCTACAAATGGAAGACTTGCAGAAGTTAACTCGGGGAATTTGTTTGATTGTCATACTACATACAATTTGTTAGCCTGCTGCTAGTTTTTAAACAAGATAAAACTGACTATTTTGAAGCACACCATTCATTCTGTATCTGCAGTTCCGCTTGATGTTATACTGGTAGTGATTAAGCACTACGTACAATTTGCTTTCTCGTGAATGGAGGATAAATATGGCAAATAAAGCAAAGCAAAAAGCAAAGCAAAGCAAACGTACTGATAAGCACACAAAAACCGCACCAAAAATGTAAAATAAATTTTTAAACTAAGTCCAGTATCTCAGTGTTATTTTATGCCTACGCTACTCTACATTTTATGCAACACTTTTAGTCTGAGGTCACTTTCGAAGTACAAGGACTGGCAAAAAAAATAACCTCAGCCTGCTGTCACCAACTTCCTACTGAAACAAACTTCAAAAATGAAAGGATTGCTGCGCTGCTCTAAACTTTAAACGCATGTTGAGGGCTCAGAAAGCACTAGAGCGAAACATTCTGCCCACGTAAAACGATATATTTTTATTTCAACAAGGGACTAATTTAGTGCTAACGACAGCAAATTTTAGAAAAACTAACGCATCTTCCGCTAGCGCCATAGAAATTGAGTAATCACATCTCTACAGTGGCCTGTTGTGAAAGATTATTAATGACATAATTACAATCAAAAACAAAAAATGTAGAACAATATTAATTTGAAGACTGTGGCTATTTTTCCATAAACAGTTGTCAGTGATTGGTTGATTTGTATGACAAATTGAAAATGTGACATGACAAAAATTTAATCTTCAGTGTACATGCTGCTTCCATTTTTAATACTCACCCCACCTTTCCCCAAATTGATGTGCAACTGCATACTCCTTTAATGCAATTTGAAAAGAAATAACTGCATTACATTCTCCAACAAGTCCAACCCCAATTTGCCTCAAAAAAGAAACCAGCAAAGAATCGAACTGCAAACCATGTCACTCAAAAGCCAATACACTAAACACTACAATATTGTGATGCTGAATCCATCATGTCAAAGGTGCTTTGTTAAAAGTACATTAATCATTAAACTGAAAAATAGCCACCTTGGGCAAAATTTTGTTGATAGCAAAAAGCCACCTCTTGATTTAACAAATTAGGCAATCTGGTGAATTATTCTCTGCAAAGCAGTAGTTTAATGAATTCAATTAGTACGGTATTTTACTTACAGGTGAAAAAAAGAAATCAAATAGATCAGCCATTCAATAGCTGTACGTTTACATCAACATCCTTTATTCCCTGTTTTTCAAATTCTTAAAGCCAATTACTGAAGAGGTAGCATCAAGTAAATCAAGAAACCTCATCAAAAAGCATCGAGTCTAACTGCCCTGTTAAATATATCATATTAGCTGCGTGTATAATTGCTCTCTCTGTAAATAAATTATAGGCTACAATTCCTTTATTTCAACTTTTGCTTTCCCCAATTGCTTTTGTTGCTGTCACTTGATTGTTAGAGATAATTTTGTACATTTTGTTGTTGCCTGATGATGTGGCTACTGACTCTGATAATCTACGGCAGCGTTTGCTCAACTTTTCAATGCAACAGATTTGAAAAAACTTGTAGCTAAACAAAACACTGACTTATGGTCCTTTAGCTTTCTGGTTGTCAAGTAACTACATGAAATCACATTTTTGATGACTTTTTTCTTTTTTGTTTATGTAGATATTAATTATTGATGCAAATATTTTATTTATTAATGAATTATTTTAGTGAATGGAATTTATGAACATCATCTTGGTGAATCATGGCTTATGGATTATCTTGGTGGAGCATGCGCTGCAAAGCTCTTGGACAAATGGCTAGTCAAGATGTTAACAATGAGCAACTTAATTCTACACTCAGTGGTAGTAGTTCTCATGTATTTGCAACAGAACCTAATATGACAACACCTAACCTAAGCCCAATAACAGTGATAGTTTGGAAAACTTTTTACAACATGAAAAACCTGAGCTAATGCCTTGTGATAACACAAGCACAATAGAAAGACAGCAAGTGAAACAGTGCACTGATGAAACATTACACTTTTATGCTTTTGAAAGCGATGTTACCAGCACAAATGAGCTTAGTAATTTATTCCACCTGGGACTGGTGTATGATGATTTTGGATACAAAAATTGTGTTTCAAGCAGTGATGAAGAAGAAACGCCTTTAAGTTTAACAGAAAAGCTATCTGCTTGGGCTATTACCTTCAATGTTTCTAATGCATCATTTGCAAGTTTACTTGACATTTTAAGAGATCAACACCCAGATCTTCCTAAGGATTCTCGAACCTTATGCTCAATTCCCAGAAACATTGAGCTTAAATCTGTTGGAGGCGATCAGTATTTTCATCTTGGTTTAAAGAAAGGTATTATTTCTAAGTCGATGCTAATAAGTCAGCATCAAATGCACCATAAGCTGACACCTCCCTTTCCAACAAACTCATAAACAAGGAGGAAAATACTTGATTCTTGCCTTTAAAAGTATCTGAAGCCACCAGATATCTGGAGGCTAGTCTAAGTTGGTTAGAAACACAGAAAATGGACCTGATTAAGATTCTCGATCTTAAAGGGCATTTAAGATTTTGCTAGGAGCCAAAAACATGTTTCTCTTAAGCAGTATATGATAGAAACTTTCATGGTAATATGCAGTATTGTGTAAAACTTCATAAACTTTATTTACTATTCATTTACTATATAGTATATGGTTTTCAAGTGATGCAAAAAATAAAAGCGGTGATGTTTTTGATCCTCGTACAGCCGATTCCATTTTTTACACGATGACGCTTAGGAACCCTACGATTGTGTTACAACATAGTTTCACTGTATTTGTTTTGCTTTTTAACTTTTTTTCAATTAGATTGTCAGTATACAAGAAAGTTGATGTACTTTTTCTGCATGTTTATTACCTAAATATCTACCATTATGAAAAAGGTTACACAAATATTAATACTTGTACATTAGTCTAGAAACATTGGTTTTGATGTTGTATACCTGGTTATTTTTGCATTATTACTGGTATAAAAGGTTTTTATGGTTAATCAGTTGTTTTTTAACACGTTTGAATTTTGTAATATAGGTTATCTAGGTGAATAGCTTCATAACAATTTTGATTATTATTATAATGCCAACTGTATTACAAATTCATAGCAAGCTCTATGCGGTCGTAGAATTTAGAAATGAGAATGCAGTAGAAATAGTTGCTACCAAATGGTTGATCAATGATGAGGGGAGATTGAAGTGTTATTGGCCTCCTGGTGGATACTCTAAAGCAAGACAGATGGCTGTCAAGCAATGCGATGCAGACCCTTCCATATGGAATTGTTACAATGTTAAGTTGGTACATGCAACAAGTATGTGTTATCTATTTTGGATCACATGTTAATAGTTCCACGAAGGCTTGTTTCAGAGGTGCCCAAGACTTTCATGCTGCTGGCCACATTAAAAGACTACTTTTTTTCAGATCAGTTTTGAAATCATTTGTTCTTAGTTGCATGGGGTGCTTGAAACAAAAGTCCTCACTTGAATTTACTCAATTTTTTTCTAAACCAATAAGGTTCTAAAAGAAGAGGTCTTCACCTAATTTTTTCCTATTGGTCTTCATCTAGGATTTCTTATTGCTTGGGCTGTACGAGGGTAAATCAAAATCTTCTGAGACGAATTGAAAAAAACTTTATTAAGGTTGCAAAATTATTTTGCTACATAAGATCCACCTAACTCAATACACTTCTGCAAGCAATGTTTCCATCAAGAAATTCCTTCTTAATAAAATTTTCGAGCATGTCTAGTCAACCAGGTCACAACCTTACTTTTTGCTTCATTTACGCATTGAAATCTTGTTCCTTCAATTTTGGAAATAGGAAGGAGTCACAAGGAGCTAAATCAGGACTGTAGGAAGGATGTGAAAGGATTTCCCAGCAAAACTCTCGTAAAATTGTTGTTACAGTCTTGGTCGTGTGTGCTGGAGCATTTTCGTGATGGAACAAAATTTGACAATGGAGCTTTTCTTGTCGCTTCTTGGCCAATGCAATCTTCAGCTTTCTCAAAACTTTTTCGTAATAACTTGCAGTGATAGTTTTCTGTCCTTCAAGAAAATGTAATAAAATGATTCCATCTTTATCCCAAAAAACAGTTACCATAATTTTTGTTGCGATATTTTTGTTTAGATTAAATTTATCTCATTTGTCTTAGAACTTTTTGATTTACCCTCGTATGCAATTAATGAATACAATGCATTAACTCTTTGTAAAAGCAGCACTTTGAATCTCTGAAACGTATACTGTTTTTATGGTGCAGAAGACAAAGATTTTTGTATTTCTTCAATAAACTTAAATCTAAAGCTACTTTATCTGCAAAATAGTGCTCCGTTTTGCAAATGAACTTTATCAAGCATTCTTTCGTTTATCACTACAGTATTCATGTGTTCATTACTGCAATGGAGAAAATTTGTTTACAGTGCATTCTAAAATTATAATTGGGGGCAATCTAGGGGTATCACATTTTTCCAAGCAGCATTTGCCAACTATTTGGGTGAGAATAACATACAATTATTAGAAACATCTATTGTATAAGTACTCTTGATTCTCTCATCGCAAACTAAAATCCTAAATCTACCTTTGATGCTAATTTACTTCAGAAAATGCCAGTTTTGCAAGTATTTAAACGAAAGGATTCTGCTTTGAATTAATACAAATAGATGGTCATAGTAATGAGTATAGTGATTACTTTTTTGTTATAGACAACTATGAAAAAGCCAGAAGTGTATTGAAAGATAGTCAGTATACAAGCGACTTTTCAGTAATTGATAATTCTGAAGCAGAAACATCTCAGTTATTACTGTCCAAGTCAAAGAGAAATACCAAGTGAGTAAAATGCTAGTAACTATTTACTGCATACGTTATATGCATTTCATGTTTCTATTTATTTGTATCAATTGTTCACTAAAACTTGTTTTGCATTTCTTTTGTGCGTTGAAACTTTGAACTTGCAGCATGCACTTTTTTTTATCATAGCAGCAAACTTCCAAGATTTTTTGCGCTAGACAGCCAACATTTTCAAAAAATCAAAGGTTGAATTAGAGTTAAAAAGTCTTATCAGAATCCCTAGATTTTTAAAGGTTTTCACAGAATTCATTTACAAACCCCCTTGTGATCTTTTTCTGTAGCTCTTGCGGCTGTGGCTGTCAGGAAAGTATAATCTGGAGACATTAGAGATGTATTTTTGTTCTTGTTGCATAATAAATTAGTGGTGCAAAAAGTTGACTGCTCATGAGTGTTATCACAATCTGCATTAGCCACTCCACGCAAGATGTTTTCTCAAACAAAGTTTTTCCTTCACCAAAAATAAGTCTTTTACAAGAATTCCGATATGTTTTTTTACGCTGAGCATTGCTCATGGGACAGCTTCCTTCTGCTCATGACAAAATTCGTTAAGAATTTTTGTTCAATGTTTTATTTTTAATTTTTAAAAGCAAAATGCTGCGAAGATCTGTTTTTCTACAACTTGTAAAGAAAGAATGAACCATTTGCACGAATAAACAGTTTTAGGTTATTGTTTTGTAGACAAAATATCTTCAAAGATATAAAGAAGAAAAAGTTCAACAAATGGTAAAGAATATCCTGTCAACGCTAATGACGGATGGATTGATGACACAATTTAATTGGATGGGTCAGAGGGGAAAAAGACCTATCCAGTCTTGCAAGATAATAAAAGTAATTTTCAGTGAGATAATTTATACTTTATAGTTACGTTATAGTTTTGACAAGTTAATTAAATAATAAGTTAATCGATTTTAATGTCTGTATGAGCAGCGAAATGCCGTTATTTTTTTTATTATGACGTGATGTTTATGCACTACTTAGAAAAATGGTTGCAATTTTGCCCAGGCCTCAAATAAGATGAGCTTCAGAGTTGAAGTTTGTATCAAGATGACCGTAAGGGTTGATCTCGTATCAGCTTTTGAAACGTTGTAAATGGCCTACTTTAACAAAAAACAAAAGCCTTTAGAGAAAATAGTTCCGGGCCAGTTTGTTTTAATTGCATAGCTATTGTGCTATGCTATTTTTCTTAACAGTTGACGCAGTTTTATTGCCAATTAAAATTTTGCTACTTGCACAATATAATTGTCAAGTTTTGCTAAATGTCAAAAAGCATTCTAACCATCCGGGGCCCTCTCATTTTTTCTGCTCTGCCATCACAGTTGCTTTTTTGTGGCGCCCTTTCTGAACTGTCACCATGCCAAATCAAAGCAACTGAGGCTACAGGGCTAACAAACATGGAAGGGTCCAAGGTGGTTGAAATAGTGTTTTTTGATTATTTTAATGAATTTCACTTTATTCGGGTAGGAATTTTACTTATGGGGGTCCTAGCATATTCTGCCTCTCAATGGCAATGCATGTAGCGTAGCATGAATGCTAAGCAATTGAAATGAAACGTCAAAACTAGTGAAAGAACTCGTTATTATTTTGCAGTGTACCTTAATTTAAAGTGAAACTGACCCAAAACCAATTTTTGTCTAAATAGGTCACAGCAAACCAATTTACAATATATTCGGCAAAGATGGAAAATTAAATAATTTTATTACTCCCACCTTATCCCATTCTCAAAATATGGCACAAATTACAACAAATCTGCCAAGTCTTGCATTAAGATGACGTCCTAACAGCGATTAATGTCATTTTTGTTCAGTGGTAAAACATGAATCCACTATTATATAATGTTTGCTTTGTTTTTTTGCTGCTAAAATGCACATAGTTTGTGTTGCCTACAAAAGTGATTGTAGTTGATGAAGACATTGGTCTGACAAAATGCTTCAAACAAAATTGCCTTCATTGTTAGCAGCATACTGGAATTTTGCAAAAATGTACATGGGTGTCTCAATTTTTGAAGTGACTACCCCATTTTTAGCTACCACTCATTTAAATAACCAACAATTTCAAAATAATCGACAAATATGGCATGTAAATACCTTATTGTTTAAATTTCATTTTCGTTGTTCATTTCTTTACAAGTGATTGAGGTGTACACATTTTTGGTAGGTGGAATAGAGTATACCTCTACCCAAAATTCTCTCATTGTTATTACGACGTTTGACAGCAAAATAATACTGCTAACTTGCGTCTTTTCTTACTAACTGTCTAAAATCTTTAGGTGCTGTTAATAAGAACAAGTGTACCAGTGATGCAACAAGCAGACAAATCACTGTGGCGGTGCAGGATCATTTCCGATATGCTGATAAGCGTATAAAGCGTCGTGTACAAAAGGAAAAACAATTAGATGGAAATTATTAAAATTTTTTTGTGGATTGAGGATGCTTTTCTTTTTGTATGTTTAATAAAATTTTGATAGCTTATTACTTTTGTTGCTTTGCCGTTAACGTTAAAGCAGCCTCATTGTAAGATAACGTGATGAACTTTTTATGTGAAAATCACGTGATTTATGCTAGGGACACGTGGTAAACTTGTGTTTGTCACATGAAAACACGTGATTGTCATATGAAAACACGTGATTGTTTGTGGCAAAACTGATAACTTAATTCGTGGCAATCACGTGGCGAATTGGTGGCAAAAACCTGTGGTCCGTATGTGCAAAGATCACAAGAATATCACGTGATTTGCCACGTGTCCAACACGAGATTCTTGTGGATTCGCCTCGAGTTTTTCATGTGTTTTTCTCGTGAAAATGTTTGCTGGGGCGACCGCCCAGGCGTAGCAAGAACGTGCATCAACGCTCGGTGCAAGCGAAGCGTCATGAATCTCTCGCTTGGGCGACGGTGCTTGCCAAAGAGCGCTGCTAATTCTATCCGAAACGAAAGTTTGGTGCGAATGCTTGAAGGCTGAGTGCAAATTTGGCACTGTTCTTTCGATTTCTTGTTTGACCAGAAGCAAAGTTTAATCGATCGAGATATGGAAAGGTGCTCAAGAGCTCGGTCGAACTCTCCTCCTGTTGTCAAGGTGTGACATTGAGCGCAGACGCCGATACTTTTGCTTCGCTCGTCGCCGCTCTCAGCCGCGCACGCACAGTGCGAAGCAACAGTCGCACTACTTCTGACTGACGTCATTTCGCTTTTGTGTGATATTGGACTATATGTACGCGATCGATCGAACCGCGCACGTGCATGTTGAAAACCATATTATTGTTCTTTAATCGTACATCGACGATCATGTCTGCTGCTCAGCAAAGCAAGAAAGCGGAGAAGACAGCCGCTCCGCCGGCTCTTCCCACTTACAACGTGATGGTTAAAGCCACTATTGGCGTATTAAAAGAATGGAAAGGTTCCTTGCGTCAGGCAATTACCAAGTATATCAAAACCAACTACAAAGTGTCGAGCGACGCCGACAGGCACGCGCGAACACAGCTTCCCAAGCTTGCCGACGTCAAGAAAGAGCTGACTCGAAGAACAGGCAAAGGCGCGTCGGGTTCGTTCCAAAGAAGAAAGTCGCTGCCAAAAGCAAAACGTCCGCCGCTAGCAGTAAGAAGGCATTACCTAAGAAGTTTGCCTCAGCGTAAAGGACGCCGGAAAAAAGTCTGCCGGCTCGAAAGAGTTAAACCGGGCTTTGGAGCTGGAGCTAGGAGCTGAAGCCTCGGAGCGAGGCTTTTTCTGAGGAGCTGGAGCCAGAGCTGGAGCTCTTTGTGAAATTCAAGTGGAGCTGGAGCCAGTTGTTTGAAAGTTTGCTCCAGCTCTGATTCATTTCCTGAGATGCTACCTTTTATGAACAGTCTAATCCAGCTTATAGTTTCCATGCATTTAAATCGACTGCTACAGCTGTTAGCACATTTTATGAGTACCATTTTTGTTGCATATTGTGACAAAGGAAGTTAAGTACAGTAGTGCATTTTTTATTTAGTTTATACGGTACTTATTTTACTGGTTTCTAGTAGGCTACTGATACATCATCATTAGATCTTCTATACCGGTGCTGAACCAAACATTTGAATTTCAGGCTAAATTTTAGTTGATTTTACTATTGCACTTAATATGAGTAGAGAAACTAAGAAATGTACGGTTGCCAGTCATTTCCAGAAATGGATGGAGAGGGTTATGTTTGTCAAATCGAAAAAAATGGAGATGTTTGTAGAGCCAAATTAAAATCAAAACTTTTCAATCTGAAACGTCACATTGAAAGACATTACCCTGACATTTTCAGGGTGACCCTGACATTCCGTTGAAGAAGAACAAGCAAAGAAGCAAGCAGTTGTTCAAAAAGGCAGTACAAGCAAGCAACAGACGCTTTCAAAATATTTTCAGAGTGAAAAAATCACTGTGTCAATGACGAAAGAAAAATTCAAACACCATCTTATTAAACTGGTTGTGGAGAATGGAGTGCCTCTAAAGCTCTTTTCTTCACCTGGCTTTATAGGTTTGCATGGAGAAATGGCTGAAAAACTTGGTGCTTCATTATCAAGCATAGGAAATCTGATTTCGTGTGAAGCTGAAGAACAAAAAACAAATTAAAAGAGTTACGTGATAAATTTTTGTTTTTAAAAATGGATGGATGCTCAAGGCACAGAATAAATTATTTTGCGTTGAACGTTTAGTTTGTCGATTCCAAAAATGAAGTGAGGATCTTTACATTGGCAGTAAGGGACACAGAAAACCAACACTCCAGTGATTTTATCCAGAGGCTGGTTGAAGATGTTCTAAAGGACTTTGAGATAAGCAAATAACAAGTTTTGGCAGTAGTGACAGCTAATGCTTCAAACATGACTCTAGCAGTTCAGAAATTATCTGAAGACTCCATTAATATTGTCGCTGAAAATGAAGATGAACTTGAAGGCATTTCAACATTAGAAGAAGAAACTAGTTTGGCTTTTAGATACGATTCTGAGTTTAAAACGTGACACATATGCGATGTGCTGCCCATACATTGCAGCTGGCATTACGTGATGGGTTGAAAGTGAGGCATGTTGCTTCACTAATCAGCAAAATTCGCCAGGTTGTGGTAGCTTCCAGATCACCTAAAATTGATGCAATTTTGAGGAGAAAAACAAACAAAGGTGCCATTCTGGACCAAGCAACCAGATGGGGCAGCACATACCTCATGCTGGAATGTCTTCTTGAACTAAAACCTGCCTTGATAGACATCGTACATCCAAATGCATCACTGTCTGATGCTCAGTGGAATGAAGTCAAACAATTGAAGAGTTTGCTTCGCCATCCTTTTTTCACAACAAAAAGCTACAGGCAGTCGATTTGACGTGTGGGTCATTTTTCAAAAACTGGAAAAAATTAATTTTCAAACTTTCTCAAATTCGTGACATTTTGGCTGATGCCATGAGAACATGCATGGAGTGCAGTGAAAAGGTTCTTCTTGACAACAACGTGTTACTGGCAGCATTATATGTTGACCCCATGTATAGGATGACATTGAACGATGAGGAACGTGCAAAAAGGAAAGCTGCTCTACTCCAAATTGCTCTTTCTTTTAAACATCATGAGGAAAGAAGATGTGGTGCAAACCTGTTTGAGGAAGAAAATCAAAGCAGCAGAAAAGAAAATTTTTCATCTACCTCGGAGTCAGAAGATGAAGACTTTGAAAAGCTACTTGACAGGCAGGCAAAGCGCCGCAAAACTTACACAGAAGATGCGCCTGGTAATTCATCTCCACTTCGACTGTTCAAAATGGACTTCAACAATGCATTAACAGACGTGGAAAACATTGATAGATCATCAAAAGTGACTGTCATGGATGCAATTTCACGCTACCCAGCCATTTTTCAAAAAGTAGCATACACAATCACAGCTTTGCCATCAACACAAGTTAGTGTGAAGAAGCTATCCTCTGCATTGCGCATTATTCCGTCGGACCTGAGAACTTCAATGAAAGAAGACTTATTAGAGGCAATCCTATTCCTTCGCACGAATGGTTGTGGAAAACTTAGTGTTTAAGATTGTGTACTGTTTCAGAAATAAATGTTTTGAATTCATTGAGTTGTGTGATTAAATCAGTGTTTCCCAACGTGGGCGGTATCGCCCCCTTGGGGGCGTTGGAGACTTGCAAGGGGGCGCTGTGAGCAATTTCTTATTTGAGGGGGCGCTGAACACACATAAGGGGGGCGTTATAAAAATGCTTATAAAAAATAAAATAATAATATATAAAATACATTACATACTACAATTCTACGTGTTATCACAAGAAACAATTGTACAGAAGAATATATAATCTACTGTATTTTTCCAATTTCTACCTCGTTTTGCTGCGTCTGCTGTATGTAGGCAATAGGCACCAATCAGTTCATTACAGTTCAGTTGCTTACACTCTTAGTTAGACCCCGTGTGTTCGTGACGGTGGCATATGTGTGTAATATTGTCACAAAATATCATATTAATTCGTTAGATTTCTTGTCATTGCTCGCTTTTCTGCTGATGCTTTTGTTTTTGTATATTTCGTATTGTTAAATGCATTGCTAGCAAGATTAGTCTTAGCCTACTACAGCTGCCTTTTTTCTTTGCAAAAACATGTACGCTTTTATGACGTAACAATCCAGTTTGTTCGCTTGTTCGAGTAACCTCTAAATTTTGACGCTATTTATAGTCATTCGCTATAACTAATTTACTAGAGCTTTCTTTTGTTCTAGCATTTTTGCTTTAGTTTTATTTGGAAATCTGGAAGTTTCTTGGGTCATGTGATAATTTTCTATAAATATCGTAGCTGCGCATGAAAAAAAACACATAGAGAGGGATGGGAAGTGAAAGAGGTGAAAAATGGAAAAGTATTATCGCATTTGTTAATAGCCTATCGTTGTTGAAGAATTTAAAGCGGTTATTTTAAGCAATAGTGCTTGTACATTGAAATCGATACTGAAGTGAAATATTTTTGTTGTGAAAAGTCAAAAACTGTTAAAGCTGTAATATAACATTGTTGAATTTAAAAAGAAGCGTAATTAATCTAACTGGAAGAGACGTTAGATTGTTAAAGAATTACTTAAATTAAAAGAAGCAATAGGGCAAAAGAGTTTGTCCTTAATAAATTGAGAGTTTTAAGTAAAGCTACGCATAGAATTTCGACTTACCTTGAAGCCTACGTGAAGCGTATTTCAGACACAATCTAAGAGTAATATATTTTTAGCCAAAATAAATAAGACGTCACACACGCCCTAACCACCCCCTGTTAAGGTTTGTGACAAATATGTTGCTCGCGCTTTTATTCACATAGAATTAGTAAATTAGTTTTGGACTTAAATAATATTTACAAACATTATAGAACCTATCGAACATTTGTGAACATTTTCAATATATCATTTTTACATTTAGTTAATGAGAATTTTAACCAAGGAATATACATGAATAAGCAAATTTTAACTGAGCTACGGCATTAGTAAATTTACAAATTTTGGTGCTATTTAACCAAATTTTGTGTATCTTTTTAAAATTAATGCATAAATATTATTAATACTACAAGAATAATTGTTCAAAAATAATAAATAATTTTTCAATTTATTTATTTCGAGGACTTTTCCATTTTTAAAATACTATTCACAGACGTAAATTTAAATTTTAAATTGATCTTGTGATATTCACACAGAATTAATATATTTTCAATATATTGAATACTATTAACTTGTTCAAATAAGATCTTTTTCATATTTTAAAAATCAAACAGCTATTATTTATAGACAATTTAAATAACATTATTAGTAATAATGTTACTATTGGTTATGTATCTAATTATGTCGCTATCACTACGGTCACGTATTTTATCAATGTTTTGTATAACTGTTAAACTTATTTTCAGTAAATATATTTAACCATAATAATGACAGATAACACGCTCAAAAAAAAGTGCAGACAATATAACGTGGAATATCTTAAGTATGGATTTATCAGTTCTCCTAATAATAAACAACTGCCGATGTGTCTTCTATGTCAAAAAGTGTTCACCAATGAGGCAATGAAGCCATCCAGACTTTCTGAGCACTTTAAAAAGATCCATCCTGGCAATGAGAAAAAACCTTTGTCATACTTTCAAACATTGCGAAATAAATTTGAGAACAGAAATACCATATCTTTTTTTGCGACGAAGCAGTCACAAAAAAATGACGATGGACTTATTTGTTCCTACAATATCTCCAAAATGATTGCTAAGTCAGGAAAACCTCACATAATTGGAGAGCAACTTATTTTGCCAGCGATAGAGGAAGTTTTGCGTACAGTAGTGCATCATGCTTCACCCAGTACAATAACGAAAGCAATTCCACTTAGTAATAATACTGTACAGAGAAGGATTGACGAAATGGCGTCGAATATAGAAGAAACATTGTGTGGCATACTTAAAACTCAAAAATTTGGTTTACAGCTTGATGAGTCTACACTACCAGGTAATGAGGCACTTCTTTTGGCATATGCTCGTTTTATTAAAGATGAGAATGTTGCACAGGAACTGCTGTTTGCGAAAGAACTCGAAACGGATACTAGAGGTGTATCTATTTTTAATGTAGTTAATCAGTTCTTTAAAGACAAAAATATCCCCATGAACAATATTGTTGCTTGTGCAACAGACGGTGCTCCTGCATTAACAGGTAAATACAAAGGTTTCCTTGCATGCTTAAAGAAAGCTGCACCATGCGTTTTTACAGTACATTGCGTAATTCATCGGCAACATCTCGTTGCCCGAAACTTGAGTGAACAGCTTCATAAATCTCTTAATGCTGTTATTAAATCAGTAAATAGAATAAAGTCTCAACCCCTAAATTCCCGGATGTTTGGACAACTTTGTAACAGCAACGATGAAGAATTTGATCGTCTTTTATTGCACACTGAAGTGAGGTGGCTGTCAAAAGGAAATTGTTTAAAACGATTCTACTCTCTTTTCAAGAGCGTGGTGCAGTCTCTCAATGAAAATAATTGTGATGAATTGAGCGATTATCTCTTAGCACACAAAAGAGACATTGCCTATTTGGTAGATTTATTCACCATATTCAACGACCTTAATTTGCAATTGCAAGGTAGTAATTTAAATCTTATTCAAGCAAGTTCTAAGATTTGTACATTTATAAATAAGCTAATCTTATTCAAGAATAATATTGGCCGCCGGAATCTAACTCAATTTCAGACACTTAATGAACTAGAATCGATAGAAAATGATAATTGTGATGGCTCAAATCTGTCGGATGATCACCTCTTGATCTATTGCGATCATTTAGAAACGCTGCACAAGGATATGAGCTGTAGATACCAAGATATTATAAACATGAAGGTACCGGACTGGTTTCTACAACCATTTACAGATAGCTGTATGAATGAAACAGATATTGAAATACAAGAAGAGTTGATTGCTTTAAAAAATGACTTCGAATTGAAACCTCTCTTCAAGCAATCATATCAACAATTTTGGTTACAAAAAGAAATCCCTGAAAGATATCCTAAGTTGTGGGAAGAAGTTAAAATTTATTTCATAGCATTTCCAACTACATACTTGGCTGAACAAGGATTTAGTGTTGTCACTCAGCTACTGACGAAACAAAGAAATCGATTGCAAATCGCTGAAAGAGGAGACTTAAGGTTGATTTTGAGTAATATTGAACCGAGAATAAGAGAATTAGCATGCAAACACCAAATTCAGCCGTCACATTAAATATAGCAACTGAGATTAGATAGGATAAAGTTAAAGAATCAATTTTTTTCAGTGAAACTTAGTTTTTAGTAAATTTTTTTTTCAAGGCGTAATTTTATGTTATTTTATTTATTCGTTCGTTGTTTTAAATTAGTTGGAACTTCCGCTTTTTAGTTATTACTGATTGAAGTTGTGTTTTTGATTCGTTTGTTGCTTTTAGTGTTAAGCGTTTTGAATGGGCATTTTTTTATTTTTGATGGAAATACAATATGTATATTTTATTGACATTCTTTTGTTTCTCCTTAATTCGTGCAATCAACATATTGCTAGCTGCTAGCTTACTAAATATACATTCATAAGATATTAGTGACGATTAGTAAGTAATTTTATTTTCAAAACGTGCGTAGTAATTTGTGCATAACATTTGAAAGTTGGGGGGCGGTATGAATTTTTTTTAAGAACAAGGGGGCGCTATAATAAAAAAGGTTGGGAAACACTGGATTAAATGAATAAAATTTAGCAACTTGAAACTTCAAATTGCACAAACATGCTTGAACTTAAATTTTTAACCAATGGAGCCAACGCAGTGGTTTCAAGGAGCTCCGGAGCCGGAGCTGGAGCTACTTTGTAATAGAAGAGAGCTCCAGAGCTGGAGCCGGAGCAGTTGCATATTTGTACCTGCGTCAAACAAGTCGCCATCGAAGGCACTTATAAGCAAAGCACCAAAAACGCAGCGAAGAAGCCCGCGACCAACTATGCGGGTGGCAAAAAGAAGTAGGCGACTGGGCTGGCTGTTGTCTCGGAGAAAAGGCTCTTTCCAGAGCCACGGTTTTGGTTGCCTGAAAGAGCGCACAGTACCGATTGGTCATCGCTGGGCTGGTGCTGCGCGTAACACGGAATGAATGCTGTTCGAAGCATGAGATGCGATCGTTTGCTGCCTTCGTGTGGCAGCAAATGCGTTTCGAGTGCGTTTGAAACAACTCTTGATCAACCGGTTCACGACCAAGTCATGGCATTTTGTTATCGCATCAGTTTGCAGTTAAACAAGTACCAATCAAAAAAGTCGGGACGAGGTAGGGGAGGAATAGGGCTTGGAAAGGGAGGCGCCAAGCGTCATCGCAAGATTCTTCGCGTCAACATCCAAGGCATCACCAAGCCAGCAATCAGAGGTCTGGCACGTCAAGGTGACGTTAAGCGAAATTCAGGACTCGTCTACGAAGAGACTAAAGGTATTTTCAAAGTCTTCTTGGAGAACGCAAATTGTGACACTCTCACCTACACCGAGCACACTAAGCGAAAACCTTTACTGGGTCACTGCTCTAGACATCGTGTACGCTCTCAAGCACCAAAGCCAAACCCTGTACGACTTTGTTGGTTAAGCTGCTTGCGCGATTGTTCAGGGCAGGCCCTTTTCAGGGCCATTCGACTTTTCAAAACGCTTCATTTCGACTTGGGATGGCGTTTGCATGGATTGCCGTAATTTGAAGAGTAACGTTCGTTGACCTATCCGAATAATTGTTGGCGTGCCTTTCGATCAACGTCGGCGGCGCGAAACAGCAGGCGTCAACGCGACAGATACTCGGCATTATACAACGGCACGATCCCGTCCCCGACCATGTAAAATCGCTGAGAAAAAACAATGACAAGAACAAAGCAAACCGCTCGAAAATCGACTGGGCAAAGCCCCGCGCAAGCAGCTAGCGACCAAGGCTGCTCGCTATAGCGCTCCGACTACTGGAGGCGTCAAGAAATCGCATTGTTACCGACCGGGACTGCTGCGTTGCGTGAAATCCGAAGATAACAGAAATCGACCGAGTTGCTGATTCGCTAGCTCCCATTCCAGCGTTTGGTGCGCGAAATCGACCATGACTTCAAGACTGACTTGCGCTTTCAGAGCAGCGCCGTCATGGCATTGCAAGAAGTGAGCGAAGCTTACTTGCTGGGCCTATTCGAAGATACCAACTTGTGTGCCATCCACGATAAGCGAGTTACGATTATGCCTACGGACATATTCAACTTACTCGCCGCATTCGTGGCGAGCGTGCTTAGGCCCGCCTCCTGTACAAAACGGCTCTTTTCAGAGCCACCTCATGCAAGCGAAAAGAGTACAAAAGCGTTTGTATTTCAGTTAGAGTTGTTTCGGTCAAATCTAGTCCGTTGCCACAATCTAGTCCGTTGCAACCTACGGCCCGCGGGCCGGATCCGGCCTACAACATCTTTGCAAACTGTGGTAATTTTGTAGCATCTTGTTACTCAATACATTCGGCAATCTCGCTTTTAGCGTGCAGTAATCACGCTCCTGAATCATTATGGCACAATACAGTGGCCACAAATAAAATCTTTATACCACTTGCGCACAAAAATGTTGACACATAATTGTGCAAAACCTTTTGTCTTGCTTTCTCTCACGCATTTCTAATTCATCATTGGTCTTTAGATAGACATACTCCTTACCAGTTCTAGCAATATTGGCTCCTACCACATTTACAAAACCACGTGGTTGTAAAAGCTGCCATTTTTTTAAGCCCCTAAATGATAAAGTTTTCTGAAATTTTGAGCTGCTACAGTTGGTTGTTAAGTGAAAAAAAAAAGGGAAAAAATGGTTATCTGAGATAGAGAAGGCTCGGGCTTCAACTAAGATAGAACACGGTTTGCTTGGGATTAAAGTTGCGGTTGATTTGAAAGTGTCAAGATGAGGTATTCATAAGCTAATTTTTGTGTAAATTTTATTTTCTAAACATTTTATTTGTGGCCACTGTAGAGATCGTTTTTGTGTTTTTGCTATTTCATATGTGTTTGCCATCGTGTTCTTTACTGACTGAAGTCCTGTACATTAGATAATACTAGTTAGTAAACACATACTTTTCTAATTCCTTTTAGCAGTTTAAAAATGTTATCAAAACGTAGAAAAGTTGATGTGGAGAGTAGAGTTTTTAATGAAGTATGGAAAAGCAAGTACTTTTTTTAAACCATTTCGAAAAGCCTACTTATTTGATTTGCAATGTTTCTGTTGCTGTCAAAAAATAGTTCTATATAAAACGTTATTATGACACAAAGCATTCAAATTTTTTTCAAGTTTGTTGGTCAAGCAAGAAAAGACAAACTTGATCGATTTAAAGATAGTTTGAAACAGTAGAGTTCTGTATTCCAGAAATTAACAACTGATTCGAAAAATAATACTCTTGCGAGCTACAGGGTAACATAGATGATAGCCGAAGACAAGAGAGCGTTTACCGACGTAGAAATCGCAGAAAAACGTATGATGGTTATTGTTGAAAGTATACGTCCGGAGAAAAAAGAGTTATTTTCAAATGTCAGTCTTTCTGCAGAAATTGCAACCCGGAGTTTTGAAGAGATGTCCGAGAATTTGAAATTCAGTTAAGAAGATTACTTTGAAAAACTACGGTTCTTTTCGATCGCTATAATTGAGAGCACTAACATGACAGACGACAGATACAGCTCAGTTGGCAGTATTTGTACGTAGAATAAAAGAAAATGTTCATGTTTTTGAAGAATTTGTGGAACTGATTTCTTTGCAAAATACTACGACAGAAGCTGATGTTGTAAAGGCATTACTTCAATGCCTAGCAGCCAACAATCCAAATCTCACCAGACTGGTGTCAATAACAACTGATGGCGCCCCGTCAATGGTAGGATAAAATAAGGGTGTCGTGTCTTTACTTCAGAAACACATGGAAAACAACTGAATAAATAACATTGTGAAATCACAGCGTCTTATTTACCAGGAAGCATTGTGTGCAAAGGTGGCAAGCTTAATAAACATCATGGACGTACTACCAGTGAGACTGTAAACTTTAGTTTGTCGCGAGGATTGAATCATTGTCAATTTCGACAACTACTCTGAGAAGCAGAGAATCATATGCTGACTTGCTTTACATATGCAATGTCCGCTGGCTTGAATGAGGTGATATGCTACAAAGTTTATACAGGTTGAGGAAAGAAATGGTAACTTTCCTTGAACAAAAAAACATTAATGCTGCAGAATTTCACGATGAGAAATGGGTTTGCAATGTAGCATTTCTGGTCGATGTAATGTCTCATTAGAACAAGATGAATCTGCAGCTTCAAAGAAAGCACCAGCTGATACACGAAATGTGGAGTTATATACGCGCATTCACAACAAAACTACGACTATGGGAAAGTGAAAATTATGCTCACTTTCTTACATTACAAGAAAACGACGTGCAGTACTCCATTTGTTTCTGTAATTCGACATTTAAGTGCTGAATTTTTGTCCCGCTTTGGTGCGATTCGTTTTCTAGAAAATGATATCAAATTGTTCAGTACTCCCTTTGATGTACATGCGAATATAGTAAAAGAGAAATATCAAATGGAACTAGTTGAGTTGCAGTGCAGCGACAAGTTAAAATCAAAATTCTACGCCGTTGGTGTGTTACTGCTTGATTTTTATAAAAAATATCTAGAATGCAAACAATGCTCCAACTTGATCAATCATGCTGAAAAGATGGCATCAATGTTTGGCAGCACTTATGTGTGCGAACAGCTGTTTTTGTCTATAAAAGTCACCAAGAGCAAGTTAAGAACACAACTTAATAATGGTCACTTGCAAGATGTTATTCTTGCAAAAGATTGATAATGCCAAAGATCCATGCTATCGAGAATGAATAGACAAAACGTACGAAGTACTTAGTCTTTCTAGAAATTGCAGTTTTGTGAAATGTAGGCACTACAATTTTGTGTGTTTTTAGCAGATAGACTACCTTTCATAAACAATTGGAGACTTCAATTTTTGATGAATTTATTTTAAAACGTCGACAGATGATGCAAAAGAGCCATGCTTGTGAGGAAAAGTAGTCAAAATGCACCAAAGAGCTAACTTTGTAACAATTGCAAGTTTGCTAGGTCAAGTAGGATAATTTTTCGACTAAAAATGAAACATCATGTATGGCAACCAATTTTAATCAGCCATTATGAACTAATCGTTAGCCCTAAGTCATTGGAGTGACATATTACTGAAAAGGTAATTTCCTAAGCTTTCAAAGGGCAGTAATTGTTAGTACTTTATTATAATGTTTTTGTGTTAAAGTCACCTGTTTTTACTGAACTCACTACTTTCGTAAGAAGTAAAAAGTTACACCACATGTCTTAAAGTTCAGTTTTTTCAGTGTAAAACTAATATTAATTGTACATATTGTGTACTATCGGAATCGCATTAAAATAACCATTAATTTGGTAAAAAAAAGTTTGAAAATCAGTTGAGAAATGCGGTCACATATCAGTTTTTAGTAAACTGATTTTGCAAAAAGATTGCTATTTTAAAAAACATCTTCATATTATTATGATTTGCAATAGCGAAGATTTGTGTTAATCGTACGAGATTTATTATAAAATGTTTGTTTGTTTGTGGTTACCCTTCCTCTTCCTCGGGATGGAGGTACGGCGTGAACGGCAATTCAGGTTCATGCCGTCAACCTAATTGAAATTAGGCTAAGGGAAAGATGGCAGCCCATTTCGAACCAGTCATGAGTGACTGGTAGCCCCACCACCAACAAGGCCGATATCCAAGAGTCGTCTGACATGCTGGGTTCGCAACTTCACAATTGTAACCAGGTGAAGTACGGGTGGGCCACCCGTCTGCCACATCAAGGATGAGGCATCCCGTTAAGTGCCTTGCCCAAGGACACAACAAGCAAGCTTGCCGGCTTGTTCTCCACACTATCCCTTATTTATGCTGAGAGCTAAGCAGGGAAGCTGTGAATACGATTTTTTAAAGTCATTTTGGTATGACTCGACGTAGGGAATGAGCCCCAGGTCTACCGACTACGATGCGGACGCTCTGACCACTACACCATCGCGCCGGTTATATTATAACATCAAAGAGCCAGTTTATGCGTGCAAGCAAAATAGAGAAGAAAAAATGCATAGAGGGCATAAATAAAGAAGTGCTAGTAGCATTGCCAAATTGGGTTTAACTGTTGTAAGGTTGTTTTTATCGAAAGCACCTCATCAATATTTTCTAAAAAACATTTTATCGCGTTTCTGCAATCAGTACTTTTTGAGAAAGAACAAAAAACAGATTGTTTTGTTTTTTTTGTTTTTGTTTTATTTGCCATATTTATCCTCCATTCACGAGCAAGCGATTTGTATCGCCATACTTTGGACGGTAAGTCCGCACTCGCTTGGGAGTTCCCTTTTTCGAGGTTTATGGGTCACCTGTCTTCCAAATAAAGGTGAGGCGTCCCGTTAAGTGCCTTGCCCAAGGACACAACAAGCGAACTTGCCGGCTTGTTCTCCACAACCTCGCCTAAATGCCGAGCGCCAAGCAGGGAAGCTGTGGATGCCATTTTTTAAAGTCTTTTGGTACAACTCGACAAGGGGAATGAACCCCAGGTCTACCGACTGCGAAGCGGACGCTCTAACCACTACGCCATCGCGTCTGTCAAATTATGGAATGAATCGTTGATTGGGACATCATTTCAGACCCCAAACAAATGAAAGTTTTGAAATGTGGTATGTCGGAAGCTGGTTTTCGTTTGAGCAAAATGCGATTGCCCTCGGTCAAGTAATGCAATTTCTAAACAAAAATTATTTTTTGAGTATGACGTCATCATGACGTCACGAATACCCCCATGACACTCAACACGGGGTGGTGATCAATCGTGCTAAGTTTGATGTTTGTACCTGTAGCAGTTTCGGAGGAGTTAAAACAGACACACAGACAGTCAGAATTGCGCTATATATATGAGATTACCTCAGTAACTAAGTTCAAGGCATTCTTCATTCCAGCGGCAAAGTTTTGAATGTTAAGATTATACAATGATGTATGCAATGTGTACCTACAGCAAATGGATTTTTTTCTAGCACCTTTTTTAATGAAGCCTATCAACAAACCAAACCATTAGTGCACACTGTGTAACTCTACCGGTGATTGTCACGAAGGTTGGTTTTCTTACAAAAAGCTAGGCACAACAGTAAAAAAAGCTATTGCTGTATGATTTTTGATTAGGTGGCAGAATAGCGTTTCTTTTTTGACGACGTTGCTCGATATGAAACGAGCACAGCAGTGGTAGCTGCGAAAAATTGCCAATGTCAGTCACTTCATCACGCTGAATAGCAAAAAAGGTAGACCTTTTGTGTGATTAAGCATTTATATCTGATGTTGTGAGAGAGTTTATCAATCCTTGCTTTAACTGTATCGCTTGGGGTAAAAACATAAGAAAGCCTACTTGCATTATCTTTGCCCAAAGCTAATCAACAATTATAGTTCTGTCACTAGGAGCACAGTTGGCTTTATGAGAATTACCTTAAGCTACGGCTCTTCTTACGGTTCACAACAGAGCTGGTAATCTCGTAAGAAGTCTGGACAACTTTCGAAGATTGCAGTCGAAATGCCGCGCAACAGACGAAAGAACTAATGAATAGAGTTACGCGTTGTTGCAAAGCTTGCATTTAGTGAGAACGTGCCTTTATGATCCTTGGCAAAAAAACAATCTTAAATCATCACTCTCTAGCAAAAAATTGTATAAGGTGCAGCGAGTGTTGCTGGTAAATATGCTTACAAAAAAAATACATTTTTTAGTTTGATGCAGGGCTCGCACCTCCCCCTCCCCCGACAATTACTGATGCCCCGAGGGAAGGCGCCCCCTCCCCCCCGGTTAAGAAGCACTGTTATAGTGAGTTGATTCTGAAACTTTGGCTTTGGATTTTCTCTAAGATGTATCATTTTCTTCAACGTGGTTGTGGAGCAGATTTTACTCACCCTAAATTCGAAAAGTTTTTTTGGCATGCTGCTCGTCTAGATAGTTTAATTTTCGCTTAAGTGAGCTGTCAGCACCACCGGCCTTAGTTTACTTTAAAGCGTTTCCGCAATCTCGCATTAGCGCGGCTGCTGCTTGAAGGAACTGAGGACGACATTTTTGTTGGGTTATCTTCGCTCTACTTTACAGGTTTCTCTGCAAGAGTATTCCGACTAATTGTTATGAACTTTGCATCAATGTTTGGTTCTATGATAGGCATTTGTGGAATCGGATGCCAGAGCGAATGCAACTGCTGCATGCATCCATTGCCCTTAGCTCCAATCCTACTCGCTATTGACTTGGTGTAAGTCGTTCACCCGCTCGTTTTGGTATGGTTGCTTGTTAGACATCTATAGAAAGTGGGGCATCTTTATGCGCAATATCTAATACAGAGTAGATTTGATTGTGCTGGAATACAGCGGTACGGTGCACACGCTTTTTATCGGGAACGTATGGATTTGTTATGGGAGATTTTTTAGCGTTTGTTATTGTAAATATTTTGCTGTGACTTGATTCTTCTTGCGATCATTTTTCTTAGAGTGCAAACTACTAATAACTGCATGATAGGTAACGTCGGCAGCGAGGCGCTTTGGATTGAATTTATGACGTAAAACCGCGAGTTGAATTCTCAATGCCCTTCGGTGCATGTGGCACGGCCAAGCGGAACTGGGTTTTGCTTTAAATTGAATAAGCTTTTAACTTTAACTGGCTTGCTCCTACCGTAACGACGTGCGTGGTTGACTGCTGCCTGCAAGATTATTTGACAGTTTCTCAAACTGTCAGTTGCCCTTGCGTTCGATGAGTTGAATAAGAAACGGACAGCGATGGTGATAAAATATTGTTCTTAGTTATTTCATTATATTAATGATGTAGGTTATGAAGACATTTTAGAATTGTGGAAATCAAAGTTTGAAAGAACGAATGGATCAAACAGAATGCATACAGTATGTTGCCGGAAAGCAATGTGTTTAGTGTTATTTGTTTTGAATGTGTATGAATTCATCACATGATCGTTTCCCATTGTATATCATTGTATTGCTTTCGGAAAATATTATCATCATAGATTATAAATCTAGGGAACAAAACAATAAGCATCAGTACACTGTAATAGATGTCTTTATGTATCGAAAGGTTTAAATTGAGAATTTATAGCTCAATCTGCTCATAAGTATACTGTTTTAAGTGGAAATGGTAGTGTAGCCAGTGATTTGTCCATGCAGGAACGATATTGAATTTAGTGTTGAATTTGTTTTTTTTATTTGAGAGTTGTTTTGTTTATTTACTGATATATTTGACTGTTCTACATTTTATTCGAAATTTATCGTGAACTATTAACTGGGAATTCTTTTTTTTTATTGATATTTGACGAGTGAATTAAATTTATTTATCATTGGCAAAGCATTTCAGTGTCACAAAAAACCAAAGTTGCTTGCAATTGTGAGAACGTGATTGACATCTGGTAGCCTCTGCGTTGTGAAACTTTTGAATGAGGCAATTTTACAACTTTCCTGCTTGATTGTATTGCTTATTATAAAAATTCAATGCGTTCGCATTTTAACTGCTAATCCCAAAGCCGGTCTAGACACAGGTGTTGTTCTATGTACAGTATAGCCGTAAAATTTTTCTTTTTCTTTTGTCAAAGACAGACTTTCTGTTCCGAGCAAGAAACTAAAAACTCACATGGAGAAAAACTTAATCATTTTGTCGCCTTAAACTGTCATATCATTACCCTTTGCATCAAAAAATAGGACAAGTGTTCATATGTCGTCTGCGATCTTTTTCATTTCATCCTACTTGCGAATATTGCCGCTTCTAAAAGGCACTGTTTAACATCATGATTACAAAAGGCCCAACCGGATGAGAGGTAATTATTAGGATGCTTAAAACAGCTTTATTGATGTCGCCTCGTGACTTTACTGACACAAAATGGCGAAAAACGAAGTAAAGACCGACGTTTTCTCTCCAATTTTGTGATTCAGTGTTGGGTAGCTGATAATTAGACGGTAAAATTTATGCTTGAACAATGAATGGGGGTTTTGGTTTCAAGAGTTTTGTGGTTGCTGGTCTCATGGTGTACGACATATAGGGAGACATGGTCTTAGAATACCTACGGGAAATGGAAAGTGTGGTAGTTTTTAAAGGTTTTGAGCTCTTTACAATGAGTTCTATGGTTTGAAAACTTTTCTTCGTGGGTTACAACTCCTTCACTCATTTTTTTACTAATTTGTAAAATAATATCAAATAATCGTAGGCAAACGCGGTCGTAGCCTAGCTCAACCTAAAAAAATGCTGGCTTGCAATCGTAAAATTGCAAGCTAATGCCAGCATAAGCTTTGCTCTGCTTTTCTCTTGAACAACCACTTTACGGCAATTTCCTCTGTTTGGTTTCAAGCTTTTGGTAAAAATACATTTTTCTAGCAGTAGTGGGACCTCCGAAGTGCTTCTGCACCAAACATTGATCTAAGCTTTACACAACGCTATTTCTGTCGCAGACAAATATAAAACAACGACAACAATTTGAAACCCTTAGCCCTAAATATTTGCTGCAGTGCAGTTTTCTCAATATTTTGTTCTCAATGATAGATCTCTATTATTAACTGTCTAACTTCGTCAAAATTTTTTAAATAGGTTTTTAAGAATTAAGTAAACATTGATTATGTCGGAGGCCGTTGCACAAAAACCAGGAGGTTTGTCACGTCTGAAAAATGGCAGAGATAAAATACAAGAAAGAATAGATAAGGTGCGAAAATTATTTTTCTAATCTGTCGGCTAATTACTTAATACACAAAATATATTTCAATTTTGTAATTTATTAGCTGGTTGACCTTGGTCTGTAACCCAATGAAATAATTGATATGTTGAATTTTTTTCCCTGGTAGCGGCTTGCGTTCCTTGCTTTGAAAGTTTGGGAACGAATTTAAAACTTCTTTGCAGGTAAAGTGGACGATTTCTAGAAAACCAATTGATGGGTGAAGATAAATTTATCACCTAAAGAGCAACCTGTTAATGAAATGCGTAATTTCCTGTTTTCAGATATTTACTCGATCCTGGTTCTTGATAATGAGAATTCTATGTACAATTGTCAAACCTACCCAAATTCAGTTCGTAAATACGTGTACTTGGTTTCTAACTTTTTGGATGTGCCAGGATGGTCTGTGCAATTATGCACAGTGATCTCGAAGGAAACGTTTTTACGACTAAGACCTACCGGATTTTGTTGCACGCAAATAGGCAAAAAACATCAATCTAATTTCTTGAAGAACTTAAGACACTGCAAGCTTGCTTTAAAAACACTTAAATAGCGTGATCTTATCCTATAAAAATTACTAATATTATTTCATAGGTGAAAGATCAAGTAGAAAAAGCTGTCTCACAAACACTTTCTACATACCAGGCTGTGACTTTCAAACGGCAAACGGTGGAAGGAGAAATCTTCTTTGTAAAAGTAGGTTTTATTAAAACACCTAGCCGTTTCTGCCGGCATCTCCCGCAGACTCCTCATCCGTACGTCGGAGCAAAGAATATCTATTTAGGCGGCTTCACCCAATGGATGGTCGTGAAAACAGTAATGAAAAATTAATTGCTTCTCAGCAGATTATATTCTGGTTCTTTGATTCTCATGATACCGATCTCTTTGTTTCTTTAAATGAGTAGCCAACGGAAACATAATTTCAGTTAAACTGGGGGATGTCAGCACCAAAGTAGCGATAGTTCAAAATTGGGTACAAAGTAGCAGGCGTGTTTCACAACTTGGGAAGCTCCTTCACGTAATTAAATTTGTGACTTCAAGATCCTGGATAAGGGTTAGGTATACGTTCTCTGTTTATTGCTTAAGCGTCGCCAAGGGGACTAGAGGGACGTTGCGTTTCCCCTATTTTGGAAGTATGCAAAGCATTTCTCTTATCAAATTGTTTTGAGTCAAAATAGCAAAAAGTATTTCATCTGGCGCGTTTCCACACAGAGGTGTTATTTTTTGATTTACCCTTAAATTTTCTTAAGTTTTTGCTGGCAATGCCTCACGTTTTCTGCTCCATGCTTAGGCATATATGATGGAGTTGAAAGGGGCCTTGCGTTTTACCCCAAATTATTAGCTTTGATCGAGGTAGCTCTATCAAGCAAAATAATCAAATTGCTCCTCCGAACCAGGTTCAATTTCGCTCCGGCAGGACTTATTATCAGCTGTGACGACTTAAAAAGTATTACTTCAGGCAACTGCTTCAGCTTCACCGTAAAAGAATTGATGAAAACAGTAAACAAAAGTTTTCAAGAATAATTGCGCGTGACCGACGGATTTGACCGACGCGATGGTGTAGTGGTTAAAGCGTCTGCTTCGAAATCAGTAGACTTGGGGTTCATTCCCCTTTCGAGTCATACCAAAAGACATTACAAAATGGTATCCACAGCTTTCCTGCTTGGCGCTCGGCATTTAGGGAAGGTTGTGGAGAACAAGCCGGCAAGTTGGCTTGTTGTGTCCGTGGGCAAGGCACTTAACGGGACGCCCCCGCCTTTACAGGTATATTGAAGACAGGTGGCCCAGACATCTCAAAAAATGGCAGCTCCCAAGCGAGTGCGTACGTCCCGTCCAAAATATAGCGATACAAATCGCTTTCTCGTGAATGGAGGATAAATATGGACAATGCAAAAAAAAGGTTTATTATTGGTTCACGTTGCTCACTGCAAAAGCTTTGCTCAACACAACCTTACACTTTGTTTCACTCTGCTATACGTGAGCAATATATTTGAAGAGTTGCGATTGGTCATGCCCAGGATCCCAATGAGATTTTTAGGATTTCCCAAGAATTGGCCACGAAAAATCCTAAGAAATGGTAAAATTTCCAAGCTAATTAAATAAAGTAAAATAAGCAAGTATAAAATAGAGACAATATGATCTCGGTCTTCTTCTTCGTCGTGTGGCAGGTTATTTATGATCCAGGTCAGACACAACAAGAAGATGGGGATCGAAGGTTTATCCTTTTACCACCCCAACCTGCTGTGTTGCCTAGATCAGATGCTGGCAGTGATAGAGTTAAGCCAGCACCTTGTTTTGTCATCCAAAACTGTCAGACCCATTATTTCTCGAGGTGACCGATGTGTGGGATATGTTAAAATAATGTGGTTTGCAGTTTGCTCACTAGAGCCACACTCGCATTTCGCTGAAGCAGCGAGACCCCATTTGTGCATGGAAGAACCGAAACGCCCCACGCCAGTACCCAGGCGATTGAGTTTGACCCAAGCTGTTTTGGTCAAACTCATTCCAATGGGTCTTGTGCTGACCCTAGAAATGTAGACACCAAGCGCTGACATACTCTTGGAGTACTCTGGGTCCCATGTCAAGTTCGTCCATTGGGAAGCAAGGATACCCAACTCAGATAAGTTGTGCAATAGTTTCCGCGCGGCAGGAACAAACGGGCGTATAGATTTTAGTCCCCCTTGCTAGCAGCCCGCGGCTCAGTCACCTGTCCAGGCAGATTGTGGCCAGGGTCTAAAAAACTGCGATTAGCCAAGGAGAGTGTCATTTCTTGACGGCGAAGCTCAGCTGGCTGGATGCCCGAGAGAACTGGAAGATTGTCCGTTGGAGTGGAACGTAGGCATCCAGTGACAATGCGCAAAGCGTCATTAAGAACGCTGTCGATGAGGCGAGTATGCGCGCTGCGACACCAAGCTGGTGCGCAGTACTCAGCAATTGAATAGATCAGGGACAAGGCAGCTGTGCGCAATGTCTGGCACCAGCGCCCCATCCTGAACCCGCAAGTCGCCTCAGCAGCGAAACGCGCGGAGATAGTTTTTGGCAATGATCTCGGTAAAAATATAAAATGTAAACTAAAAAACCTATCATAGAAATCACACAAGTTAATGTGACACAAATATTTTTACTACACACAGCACATGACCAAAGCACTATTGCCGCGCCAAGCAATTAACAAGATCAGTGTTTCCAATTCTGCTCAAAAAACAGCTGCCGTCATAAACCTGTTGGTCGATCTAGCGGGTTTTGATAGTTAAACCAACAATTGAAGTTGTTACTTATACGTGATTTTACTTATAACCTCAAGATTTTGACCTTTTTCGGAGCTACTTTCCAAGATTCCTAGGCTAAAGCCGAAACCCCAAGATCTTTGGAAAAATCCCAAACACTGGGATACCTGGTCATGCGTGAGAAAGCCATACAAAGATATTCTACACTAACATGGAGTCTTCTACTGTTCAGCTATCTTATTTTTCGCGCTTACCATTGCATTATTTAAAAAGCAGATTTATACCGGTGTGTTAGGACGCTAATACATCATTCTGCTTTAACAGGCATCTCAGCAATAAATGCTTTCACTATAAAAACGAATAATAGGTACAGATGTTGCCTACCGCTGTTTTCACTAAAAATATAGCAGATAGCATGTTGGCATCACAGAGATTTTTTTAAGCATTCAAGTAAAATCGAGAAAAGAATACTTACAAAATTAAAAATTTAAAAAGAATCGCTTGTGGCGTTGTGAAATAAGGTCAATCTGATGTAAATTTTTTTCATCACAAGTAGCTAGCTAGACTTTCCTGAAAGAGCTTGTAACTACGTTTCTACCGCTGTAATTTTTTGAGAAAATGCAAAAAACAAAATCTTTTATCAAGCGTTAGTTGTGATGTCACCTTAACCCCCGAAGAGTTGAATTTTTTGAGAGTTGGTAAGTCGGAGCTGGCTTTCATTTAAGAAAAAACAGCTTTCCTCCGCTAAGGACGCAAATTAAGAAAAGTATCTTTTATTGTGACGTCATCGCGGCGTCACTAACTCTTTTAGACATTCATCCCGGGGCAGAGTCAATCGTGACGAGTTTCAGGTTTGTACCCCCCTGACTACTGTAGTTTATTGATCTGTCGTCAATCAGGCACAGGAAAAGGTGTATTGTCAGCGATGCGGGGGTGCAAGGTGTGAAATTGCCTTTTTCTAAAACAACAAGCCTCCATAAATTCATTTCGTATCTCTGAGAAAGGATCACCATCTCCCATTATGATCAAATGCTTCTGAAATTTGTTGGACTATTTATATTTTTGATCAAAATTTTAAGCAAGTTTTTAGAAAGTCTTCCCTTAAACGCATTTGAATCTGGCACAGGAGAATTTGTCCGTATCACCCCCTCCGGAAAGTGTCGGCTGGCTATGCCTCTATTTGTGAGGTAGCTGACCCCGTGTAAAGAACGAAAATCGTGTACTGGCCGGGAGAGCAAATAGGTTATACTAAAGGTTTTGCTATTCTAATAGTCACTTGAGCTTCTCGCTTTAAATTTTTCGTATACAGGCTGCATTGCTCTTTCCTTTGCTTCTTACTATTAATAGAGCGCATACTGTCAAATACCTTGGGTTATTCATTGACGATAATCTCAAATGGACGTCGCAAATAAATCATTTGTCCACGCAGCTGGCCAGATGCACAGGAATCTTTTACAGATTGCGCAATTTTGTTTCAAGAGAAACCCTTTGCATGCTATACTATAGTCTTGTATACAGCAGAATTCAATATGGAATTACTGCGTGGGCAACAGCAAATAAAACTTCACAAGAAATAATTCGAGTAAGGCTTAATAAAATTTTGAGAATAATATTGTTTCGTAACTTATATACGCCAACATCACAAATGTATAAAGAACTTCAAATGTTAAAAGTAGAAGACATATATCAACTTGAGTTAGCTAAATTTATGTATCAACTGCATCATAATCAATTGCCTAAAAACTTTTATCATTCTTTTCGTAAGTTAAATACTATTCATCAACATGAAACGAGACTAATTAATTCGACTGCTTACTACCGCCCCCGAATAAATAAATTATTTAGCCAAAAACTATTTTCTCACAGAGGTTCAAAGCTGTGGGGTAACCTCGAATCAGAACTAAAGACCATGCACTGGGTTTCTTTTGAAAAAGCGTATAAACTAAAATTATTAAATGAATATTAACTTTTGCAAAAGCTTTTGATTGTGTAAAAAACATTTATTGTTATTCTTTGTTCCGTTTCCTTTTTTTATCATTTGATGAAAACTTGAACTCAACTCTTTTTTACATAATGTACTCAAATTATAACAGTGTCACTAAATATATTTCGCTTATATCTCAATCTGCTGAGATCAGGGAGCATCTCGACTCGACAACCGAAAGGTTCCTCGATGCTCCCTGGCTTTTGCTATTAGTGATTTTTTTTGTGTATTATTAATCTGATTATTGTGTCGGTGCGCAAAGCAAAATCAAATAAATTCTCTTTCTCTCTCTCTCTCTCTCTCTCTCTCTCCTTGATCACGATTTTGTGTTTGTATTTGCCAAACGCGATTTTTCCAAATGTTCTTCTTCTTCTTTTGGAAGGGATCCACATTTTCAGATGCTGGCAGTGATGGCACTCAGCCAGCATCGTGTGTCGACATCCAAAACCGTCGGTCCACGTATTCCTGTAGGTGCCCGATGTACGGGGCATGTCAGAATGATGAGTTCTGCGGTTTGTTCTGCAGCGCCACACTCGCAATTCGATGTAAGAGCAAGGCCCCATTTGTGCATGAACGACTGAAAACACCCAACACCAGCCCGCAAGCGGTTGAGCCTGACCCATGATGATCTGGGCAGGCCCATCCCCATTGGCCTAGTGCTTGTCCTAGGAATGAAAGCACGGAGATCAGATGAGCACTCCGAGTATTCCGTGCTCCATTTAAAGTCAGTCCATTGAGCTGCACGAATATCCAATTCAGTTAGATCTTACAGTAACTTCCGTGCAGCGGGCACAAAGGGGCGTCTAGATTTTAGTCTCTCTATCTGTAGCCGTGTGTGGACCCAGCCAATAATTCATAGAGAATATGGCCAGGGTCCAGACTGCCACGATATGCCAGGGAGAGCGTTGCTCCTAATCGGCGAAGCTCAGCCGGCTGGATACCTGCGAGGACGGGTAGATAGTCTGTTGGAGTTGGACGCAGGCATCCAGTGACAATGCGCAATGCGTCGTTGAGAATTTTTTAATATTATCGATGAGGCGAGTGTGGGCACTGCGACACCAAACTGGTGCACAGTACTCCGCAGTAGAGTAGACCAGAGATAGGGCGGCTGTACGCAGTGCTTTAGCTCCAGCGCCCCAACCTGAGCCTGCAAGTCGTCTCATCTGTGCAACGCGCGTTGTTAGTTTTTTGCGCAACGCCTCAAGATGGTGACGAAACGTGAGTGATCTGTCCAGTTTAACTCCAAGATAGGTAGGGACTAAACAAAATGGCAGGCGTTTGACATTGTTGTAGACATTAAGCTCACATTTGGCCTCTCTGTTGTTCAGGTGAAAGGCCGTCGTCACCGTTTTAGTGTGGCTGAGCTTTGGCCTCCAAGTCTGGAGATATGTTGAGATTGTAATCATGTCTTGGCTTAAGACCCCCTCCAGGTCCTTCCAGTCATCAGAAGAGTATAACAGTGCCAGATCATTGGCATTAGTACACCTTCTGGAGACCGTTGAAGGAAGATCGTACACATAGATATTGAAAAGAAGGGGTGCCAGGACCGATCCCTGTGGGACGCCGTTTTTCAGATGTCGCAACCTGCTTCGCTTGCTGTCACCGGTAGTAAGGGTGAAACTTCTATTCCGGACAAGCTCCATGATCATACGAACCATGTGCTTATCCGGGAGAAGTCTCAGCAGCTTGCAGGTGAGGCCACGATGCCAGACAGTGTTATATGCAGATGTCAGATCTACAAACACAGCACCGGCCTTCTTTTTTGCCTCGAAAGAATCCTCGATGTTATGTGTTAGTAAGACAACTTGATCCACTGTCGATTTACCATGTCGAAACCCAGCCTGCTCGCCTGGGAGCAGGGGGTCGACAATAGGTTCAATACGAGCGTAGATCAGTCGTTCGAGGATCTTGTAGGGGACACAGAGCAAGGAGATGGGACGATAGCTCTTTGGGTCCTCTACAGGTTTCTTTGGCTTTGAGATCGCAACTACAAGCGCTCTTCTCCAGAATTTGGGAATTTTGAGTTGGCACAAGCAGGAAGAGAAGAAGCCACGTAACCAGGACTTCAAAGCAGTTCCAGCATGGATTATAAGCTCCGGACGAATAGAGTCAGGGCCCGGAGCTTTCCCTGGCTTAACGTGTTGGAGAGCTTCTTGAGAAATAAGTCGAGACGACTCACAATCAACACCCTCGTATTTCCCGTTTCTTACCAGCTGAGCAGCAATGGCGTTAGCTGAAACGAGACAGTTACGAGGGCTGTGTCGCGACCTGCCAGTAAGGTTGTTAATTGTGCTCCATGTCTTTCTGCTTGAGTGTGAGAAGTCGATGTTTTGGACTGCCTCTGACCATCGGTCTCTGCGTTTCTTGTCAAGCCAAGTTATTAGGGTTGTAGCAGCCCTGCTTGACTGGTCTCCAGCAGGAGACTGCAGAAACCTTTGGTAGAGGGCATCACACTTAGCGTCCCAACACGGTATGTAGGTGTTACGACGACCGCGTGGGATAGCTTTCTTGGCTGCTTTGCTGATGGTATTGCAAAGGTCCTGGTAGGCCTGATCCACATTTGTTGAATCAGGTGATGGCAAATTCCTTGCAAGCTTGTTTGTCAAGGAGTTATAGTGGCTCCAGTTGGCCTTGCGGAAGTTCCATGGCTTTACAGGCCTTCCCGGTACTGGGAGGGAAAGCCTTGGTGGTGCTATAAGCGAAGGTCGATGTTGTGACCTAGGAAACTTCTCCAAGACGCGTCTATAAGGCAAGCAACTATCAGGACCGACGGTGGTAAAGGCAAGATCCGGGTTAGTGCCAGTGTTCCAGCACCCAGAATGAAAGCTAGATTTAACCTTGGGATCGTGAAGAAGGGCAAGATTATTGGAGCTTGTACAGGCCAGTAGGCAGTCTCCATGCGCGCTGTTGGTGTTATAACCCCAGGCGACATAGGGGCAGTTGAAATCACCCGCATACAGACAAGGGTGAGTGAACCCTGGAAGGTCGGAAACTTGCAACCGCGTTAGTGGAAGTTTGTAGATATTAACGATTTTATAACCGTCAACATCCACGCACAACCACTCAGTCTCCAATGTCGTGGGAGATTGATCGTGCAAGGTCCATTTTAGCCGCTCATGAACAAACGTGGCAAGGCCATGCTTTCTGCTTAGGGAGAACCCAGCTAGTAGATAGTTTGATAGCACTAGCTTTTCTGCAGATATGCAGTGGGTCTCCTGTAGAAGGATGACGAACGCCTCAAGCTGAATAGCAAGGTGATGAAGAACGTTCATCTTGCTAGCTGTGAGGCCTTCGATGTTCAGTTGTAGTATTGAGGGCCCACGGAACTTTTTGATGATGTGCCCTGAAAAGGACACTTTATGTGCAACGCACTCATCATCCCGTCCTGAAAAGGATGTTTGCTGATTAGCAGGCCCTTGAACATCGGAATAAGTGGATACCCTTCCGGGTGGGCACATTCGGTTTCCAAAGAGCATTAGAGAGACTTTCCAAATGTTGTTGGTGGTATTTTTCCGAATATTGTTCGCATCAATACAAAAGTAGACTTTGTTCTCAATGTTTTTCAGGTTTTCATTGGGCTTGAGGACAAATGCATTCACGTGAAAATCATCCAACCTCTTCCACCGCAAGTTGAATATGTCGATGACGTTCAACAAGACAAAACCTTCCTGAGTCCCATAAAATATTTCTAACAGCTTTTGATTTTCGATTATAAACTTATCCTATTCGCTATTGTAGAGTTTAATCGAAAAAGTTGCTGGTTCGCCAAGCAAGCTGTAAACGATTCTGCCATTGAATTCGTCCTCTGCATCAGATGCTGTATTCTGTCTGTTTGTAAATACTGTAGCTCATCATCTACAAAATAAATATCAAGTAAACAATAACTCGAATGCTTTTCCTAACGTTTTGTAATAAGCTTAAAATAGAGATGGTCAAAATATTTTCGATTGTAATTATTGCTACAACCAAACTTAGGCTTTTATTCACTTTAAAAACGTAGTAAGCATCATAACAAATGTCATCTGCTAAGAAAACGCAAATCCTGAAATGTACGCCGTTGCTGCACATGCACAGCTACGATCCATGCGATACAGCACAACGAGTGCACAGCTACTACATGTAATGCATCGCGTTGGATTAGCGAACTACGTAAAGTTAATTGCGCGGTTCAAGGCAGTGATTGCAAGCACAAATAGTTCAAAGCACAGAATGCACGCGGCGCGTAACAATGGATTACCTTGGTTAAACGGCTCTGCAGGTCAATGTCAATGTCAATTTATAAAATTTGATTAAAGTTATTGAATTACCTTTAATATTAATCTCTT